>CM029941.1:83291380-84735895 GCA_017639245.1 Myiopsitta monachus
TTGATTTACTCCAAAAGCTGTGGCCAAAGTGTGATTTGTTGCACGTGACAAGGAAAAGCTGCTCCCTGTGCTGCAGGTCCTGGTGTAGAGGCAGCGCGAGAAGTGTGGGAAGGGTTGCGGGTACGACCCAGCAGCCTCTGTGCTCTGTTACAGACCCTGAGTTTCACCTGCAATGTGCGCGAGAGGCAGAGCCAGACCATCCTGCTGTCCAACCCGAGCAGCGAGGCCTGGACCCTGCAGCCCGTCATTGAGGGGAAATACTGGAAAGGGCCTGAATTCATCCATCTGGAGGCCAGGCAAAAAGAAAAGGCCTACCAGGTCACCTACAGACCCCTAACCATGAGCTCTGAGAACGAGAAGCATCAGGTACGTGAGCTGTGCCAGCATGCTGACCCTCGTGGCATGACGCTCGTAGCTCACCCTGCTTTGGGTAGGAGGTCGGACGAGGTGACCTTCAGAGGTGCTGTCCAAGCTGAAGGTGTCCTGTGATCTCTGTTGGAAGCTGGGTTTTGTGGTGGCCGGAGGGCAGGCACAGGCAAAGGGCAGATGGGAACTCGGGGCTGACCCCCAAACGTGTTGGAGCAGCTAACCTAAAAAGCCAGGCTTTCTGAAGGCCAAGAGATGAAGTTTGTTCTGCGCAGCTCCTGGTCCCTGCTTGTGGCAGCCCAGGGGGCTCAGAGACCGCCATGCTCAGCACATGGGCTGCACAGGCTCTCCAAGCCCTGGGCACAGCCACTTCTGCCCGCACCACTTGGCTGGTGTCCTTCTGCAGCTTGCAGGGAGCAAGAAGGGCAAAGCTGCCCTGCAGTTTCTCAGTGCCCTCCTGGCCATGAGCAGGCAGGTGGGAAACAAGAGAGAGATCTCTTGACATCCCCTTGAGTCATCCAGGAGCTCTGGGAGGAGCCCTTCCTGCAGCTCTCAGGCTGGGCACATGGGATTGACTGGCCCCTCTGTAATGTTTTGTGTCCTGTAATTGTCCTGCCATGCCTCTGTGTCCTGTAGCTGTGCCGTGTCCTGTGGGCCATGCACCCTCTCACAAGCAGCTCTGAGCAGGTGCGACGCTGGCATCTGCTCCTGCACAGGACAGGGCTGCAGTCACAGCTCTGCCGCTGGATGTGCTGAAAGCTGCTGCAGTGAGAGCGTCAGACGTGGGACTGTCCAGGAGTGCTCCAGAGCTGACTTGTCCTATTCGCTGTCTGTAGGGCTCCATCTTCTTCCCCCTGCCGGACGGGACAGGCTTACACTACCACCTGGAAGGAACTGCTGAAGCCCCCAGGTGTTCAGGGGCCATTTCCCGGCAGGTTCCGTGCAGGATTTCCCACACGGAGCTCATCCCTGTGTCCAACTGGCTGCACAGACCACAGAGGTGAGTCCAGCCCAGGAAGTCTGGTCCCATCAGCAATCCCTGCAGCAGCACAAGGAAGGAAGTTTCCACTGCTGGAAGCTCCTTCCTGAAAGCTTGTCCCTCTCCTTGGCCATGTCTGGCCATACCCACGTTCTGCCTCTGCAGAGCCATCCTGGAGGGCTTTCCTCCAAGGAGGGGGAGAGCTGGCTCCCTGTGCCTGAGGCACTGAGGATGAGAGGGGCTGTATTGTACCCCCACACGATGGGTATCCTGTGGGAGTCCTTCCTGTTGACCTTCACTGCGTCCTTCTCACCCACAGGTTCCTGGTGGTTATTGAGATGCTCAAACCAGAGAACCTGGAAAGCAGTTCTGTGCTGCAGGGGTGTTCATACATCGACGTGCCCAGCTCTGCGAAGAAGGACTACCAGCTCACCTTCCTGTCCTACAAAGAAGGAGTCTTCAGCGCAAAGGTAAGTGGGCTGCAGGGCCCTTCAAGGAGCTGTTGGCTCACCGAGAAGCTACGCACCTGTTTTCATGCCTCTGTGTGCACGGGTGCCAGGAAACACCACACGTGCTTTCTCTGGTCCTGCACTCTTCCTCGGTGGCTGCTCACAGCCATTCCTGGAAGCAGGGCGCTGAGCATGAGCAGCACTTCGCTTTCTGTGTGCTTCAGGTGACCTTCCTCAATGAGACAACCGGAGAGTACTTGTTCCACATGGTGACTTTCAAGGTGATGGCTTCGGGACCCATTGGCACTGTGAAAATGAGCACCGCTGCTCGGCAGAGAGTGTCCTCCACCGTCAAGGTGGACAACCCTCTGCCTGTCCCGGTGACTTTTGACATCAGCTGCAAAGTGCCCTACGTCAGCGTGCCACAGCACTTTACTGTTCCTGCACAGTCAAAGGTAGGAGCAGAGCTCCTCCGGCTCACTCTGCTCTCCCTGCTCCTGGCTGGAGGGGGTGCTCTTGAAGGGTGATGCCTGAAAGGAACCATGTGGGGCTTCTTGCCATGGTGGCCGCTCCCTGCCGATGATCTAGAGAGGGAGCAGCGTGCAGTGTATCCCCAGTGGGAATCATCCTGCCCTGGTGGAGTCTGCCCTGCTGCCCGCTGGAACACGCTGCCACTGGGCCTCACGTGGCAGGTCCTTGTGCCACGTGCCCCTCATTTAGTGTGGTGTTCCAGGTCCAAGTGGCTGCAGGACAGACCTCAGGCCATGGGCAGGTTGTCTGCAGCCTGGATTGACAGGAGGTGGTGTGTGCCCTGGGGGAGCACAGAGGCTTTGTAGGGTGGGAGGCTTCTGGGATCGTGCTGGAGGGCTGTGAGCTCTTGGGATCTGTCCCTAAGTGAACTGTCCCCCAGAAGGAGCAAGGCTGTGCCCCAGAGAGAAGGAATCAGAGTGGGGAAGGCAGCCCAGCCTTCCAGCACTGCCTGAGCACAGCAGGGACCAAGTGCCCCCTTCTCAGGCACACGTGTTCCCTGCCTGTGCTGATGCAGTGGCTTTTTCCGTCCTTCCTCCCTCCCAGGCGAATCTTGTCTTGGAGTATCAGCCCCTGAAAACGGGAGAGAGCACGGGGCACCTGGTGCTCCAGAGCAGCGACCTGGGCTCTCTGTCTTACAAGCTGCAGCTGAAAGCCACCTCGAGCAGGCCAGAGAAGCCCGTGTATTTCCGCACCACGCTGGGCTCCCGTCAGACCATCACCACCAAAATACGGAATTTTGCCCCGCAGAAGACCGAGTACCTGCTACAGGTGAGCCCGGGCTGTCGGGGCTCTGGCTGGGAGGCAGCTCCTCTGGCCAGCACCAGCCCTGTCCACCAAGGGGTCCAAGTGCCTCTGGCTTGGGCTGGCAGAGCCAGGGTGGCCGTGTGAGCCCAGGGGTCTTCCCACTAGCGTGGGCTTGTCGCCAGCTGCACTGTCCTCCCTGGCAGGCCCCTGTCTGCTGCCCTGGTTGGAGCTGCTTTTGCAGGCCCCATGGTGCGTGGGCTTGCTTCCCGCTTGCAGCCCAGGTCTGGCAGCGCGGCGGCGTCTTGGGGCTTGGGTGCAGGGTTGTCCCTGCTGGGCAAGTTTGGACAGTTCTCGTGCCCATTCACTGCAGGCACTCAGCAGGGTGGGAAGGGTCTGGGTGGGACAGGCCAGGGCCAGGGGACCATCGTGTTCTTCCCGAGGTGCTGGCTCTGCTGTTGTGTCCCACCCCCCACGGTCTCTTGTCTCCCCTGCGCAGACCGACTGTGCCGACTTCCAGACGGCAAAATCCATCAGCGCGGCACCCGCCAGCGCTGGGGGCTCGGACCTGAACGTGGAAGTGACCTTTGAGCCCTGCCACCTGGGAGAAGCCAAGGCCACACTGCAGCTCAGCTCCGCATTGGGCGGGCAGTACTGCATCCCACTCATCGGCCTTGCGCTGCCCCCTGAGCCGCAGGGCCCCTTCCTCATCCCAGCCGGCGGCACCACCTCCATCTCCTTCAGGAACGTCTTCCCGAAGGCCACGGCGTTCCGGTATGCAGTAAAGCACCCAGCCTTCACCGTCAGGGCCCCCGAGACGCTGCGCGCCAAGAGCAGCGCCACCATCACCGTCTCCTTCACGGGCGGCCCGGCTCCTGTCACCAGCAGGCTGGTGGTCTCTTGCCCTGGGGGCTCCTGGATCTACCACCTCCGGGGCCTGCCCTCCACCCGCTAGTGACCAGCTGCCCCCGGCCCTTCCCGCCATGTTCCTGCTGACTGGAACAAATAAATTCCATTTCACATCCTCCACACGATGTCCTTGTCTCTAAACGGGAGAGACATGAATTGGCTGGATGGACACCCAGTGGATGAGGAATCTGCTGGATGACTGCCCGCGGAGAGTTGCGCTCAATGGCTCAATGTCAAAGTGGAGGCCAGCGACGAATGGTGTGACGAACCCCTCAGGGGTTGCTGTTGGGGCAGACCCTGTTCAACATCTTTCTTGGGGACACAGACAGTGGGATGGAGCACCCTCAGCAAGTTTGCTGACAGCGCCGAGCTGTGTCATGCTGCAGGGAAGGGATGGCATCCAGAGGGACCTGGACGTGCTGGAGAGGTGGCCAACCTCATGAAGTTCAACAAAGCCGAGTGCAGGCTCCTGCCTCTGGGTCAGGGCAATCCCAGGCACAGCTACAGGCTGTGCAGAGAAGTGATTCAGAGCAGCCTGAGGAGAAGGACCTGGGGGTGCGGGCTGACAAGAAACGGAAGATGAGCTGGCTTCAGCGTGCGCTTGAGCCCAGAAACCCCCTGTGCCCTGGGCTGTATCAGCAGCAGCGTGACCTGTAGGTCAAGGGAGGGGATCCTGCCCCTCTACTCTGCTCTCATGAGACCCCCACTTGGAGCACTGTGTACAGCTGCAGTGTCCTCAAGAGAAGGACACAGAGCTGCTGGAGCAAATCCAGAGGGGGGCCAAGAGGATGCTAAGGGGGCTGGAGCAGCTGCTGTGTGAAGACAGGCTGAGAAAGTTGGGGCTGTTCAGCCTGCGGAAGAGAAGGCTGCATGGAGACCTCATCGCAGCCTTCCAGGATCTGAAGGGGGCCTACAAGGATGCTGGGGAGGGACTCTTCATCAGGGTCTGTAGCCAGAGGACAAGGGGTGATGGGCTTAAAGTGAAACAGGGGAAGTTCAGGTTAGCTAAAGGAAGAAATTCTTCACCGTGAGGGTGGTGAGGCTCTGGCACGGGTTGCCCAAAGGAGCGGTGAGTGCTCCATCCCTGGCAGTGTTCAAGGCGAGCCTGCACGGGGCTTGAGCACCATGGTCTAGTGTGAGGTATCCCTGCCTGTGGCAGGGTGTTGGAACTAGATGATCTTAAGGTCCTTTCCAGCCCTAGCTATTCTATGATGCTATGATTCTCTGAGTGTGAACTTCAAGATCCCATGGACTGGGTTAGTGGGGAACTGTAATCCAGCTGTTTGGAATTATCCCTCCGTGAGAGTTTCCATGAGAGAAGCGGGGCAGGGTGGTTGAGACCAAGGTGAAAATGGGGTTAAAATCATGCAGCTTTCTGTGAACTGTAACGCTTGCACACAGTTCAAAGGAGTCAACAGTGAAAGCCAGAGCCATTCTGTCCTGGGAAGGCTGTCCGCCCTAGTGCTGCAGAGCTGTTGTGTGACAGCGTTCACCCTGACACAGCCCTTCCCAAGTTTACTCGAAGGTGTGTTAAGACCTTTGTCTAATGAGAAACCAAAGCAGAAGCTCTTGGTCTGGGAGCTGCAAAAGGCCTCGGGGCGATAGGAACCCACATGCCATCTAGCGGTCTTGAAGAGGAAAACAGCCTGAGCCAAGCCCCTGGCACCTTGACGGCCCCACAAGAAGCTGTTAGCAGAGTTAAGGCAGTGGTTTGTCGGCTTGATTTAGACATGTAAATCAGTAAGTTAATTTTTGCCGGGGTTTTTGAGCGAAGCAAGTGCAGGCGTTTCTCAAGATAGAGGTTTTCTTTGAACATCAGCAGCGAGCGTTTCCCGTGTTGTGTCCGTGTCTGACTTGAATTCTCTTTTCTTTTAAATGGTGATAGATGTTTTGTCTTTTCTCAGAGCACTTAACACGAGTCAGCGCAAAGCTCTCAGCATCGATACGCTCCCCGGATCGGATCCCGGGACCCATACTCTTGCAGGCCGCTAACCGGAGGAGGGATTGGCTGCTTCCTTAGTCACTGTTACATCTGGGAGGAGGTAAGGAGTTTGCAGGGGCCTTGGTGCTCCCGCTGGAAGGTGCTGTGGGGTAGGTGCAGGAGGAGGGCACACAGCCAGTCCTAGGGCAGAGCATCAAGTACGATGCTGGTTTCTGGAACTGTAGGATGGAACCACTTTCCTTGGTTTGTAGGGGATCAGGCACGGGCATTTTCTTGAATACAGTATTCAGCTTTCTCATCTCTGCTTTCCATTTGCCAACAGAGATGAAGGATTTTTATCAGTGTATTTTCATGACTCTGTTTGCAAACCATCCAGTAGCCTGCTTGGAGCAAGTTTGTTCAGGAGAAAGGCAAGGAGGTTTTGAAGAGCAAAGGGTGTTTGAAAAACTTCCTCTTTTTCTCTCTTGTTCTGCATGCGGACTGAAGCAAGTTCCAGTGGCTCTGCTGAGTGGCTTTTTTGAGTTGGCATGTCATGCAGATGCTCAATAGTCGGCACCTCTGTTACCTGAGCTAAGAGGTCTTGTTGGGGTGGTAGAAGCTTCCATCTGTCCCTGGTCACCTGGGGAGCGATGCTTGAGAGGATCTGGGCTGTGCTGGTCATAGACGCTGCAGTTACACAGGCCGACATCAGCGGGAGGGATTATTTCCTGTAAGGCGCGGCAGAGACAGGGAGAAGGACTTGGTACTGAAAGAAGAGTGGGCAGTGGCAGTGGTTACTCAGATGCAGACAGCCCTGTGCCCTGGGAGGTGTTAGCTGCAGCACTTCTGAGCAGGGCAGGGCAGTGCTCCAAAGAGCCTAGAGCCAGCAGGAGTGACTTCAGTGCTGAGAAGTCGGGCAATGCAGCAATCTGATGATAATGCGGGAACCCACATAGAGGATGTCTTTGCGCGTCTGTTCTTCAGGTTAGCAGGGCCAGACTCTGGATATGCTAGATTGTCCTCCTTCACAGACTTCACAGACACGTTCTCCTAAGAATTAGTGTTTTCTGAGCAGCAGCTTTGGCATCAAAAGCTGCTGCGTGTTCCTTTGAAGAGGTGGCTGCTGTGCTCCTATGAGCTGGTAGCGCTCAGCTTCCAGATGGTGCGACTTCAGGTGGGGATGTGCCACTGTGTTCGCTTCTGAACTTTTTGTTTTCAGGTGTGAAGAGAGAACTGGGGAAGACGCTTGTTGTTGAGGACGATGTACGCTTTGAGCACCAGTTTTAGAGGAAGCTCATGAAGCTGATGGGTGACATTCAACAAGCCCAGCTAGGCCAGGAGCTTATGTAAGGAACTGTGCCTGAGCCACCTGGGAACTGCTGGGCACACAGGGGAGGTCAGCAGTGCCTGCTGTGTCTTGGTGGAGGTGCAGGTTAATGCTGGAGTGCAGGGGAAGGTGGCAGAGACTTCTCGTTGGCTCTTGCTGTCAGGACAGACCTGCCTTCTGGGGCAGGCTGATGCTGGAATGGGCGGTGTTGCTTCAGTCCTGAGGTTTGGATCATGTCATCTTTGCTCCCTTATGAAGCCTTTCAGAGTTTTACCACCCAGTGGGTTAACGCTTGGGTGTCTGGGAGTGCTGCGGCATAGAAAACTGTGAGCCCAGTCAGGGATTACTTCCTGGATTGCCCCTTTGCCCTTCCTTGGTTGACATGAATAGTCTTGTGGTCTTAGTTGCTTCAGATTCACTTTGGTTTCAGTTTCCTTGGTTTTTTCACGCTTTAAGCTACATTGGCCAGAAAAGCATGCAGATGCAAGAGCCTGAGAAAGCAGTTCCCAATGTCATGAATTTGGTGGAAGCTGACTACTCGTATTGGATGCTGGGGTACGCAATCTCTTTCCAAGGGACTCAGAAACTCATTGGAGCTGAGCCTTTCAGCAAGATGCTGCCTGTAGATGAATTTCTGCCAGTTATGTACATCAAGCAGCCTGTGTAAGTGTTGCGTTAAAGGGAAGAAAATAAACCCCCTTGCTTTATTAGAGGGGCCGGGAACGGCTCCAATATGCAACTCCCAGTCCAGTCGCGTTCGCTCTATCGAACCTCTGCTGATCTGGATTCATCAAGTGATGATTGGCTACCGAAACAATGCAGTTTATTGAGGCAACAGATACAGGTTCTTATGGATTGCCGGTGATAAATACTGTCTGCAAAAGCACGTGCAAATAATAGTTACATGGATGCAAGTGCTCGATAAAGTTAACACAGCCTGGCTCTAAAATAGAAAGGTAACAGTAAAAAGTAACTTGATAGAGATTCTAAGTTTTCCCAGGGGAACACTGGATACAGCGCAAGTCATACCCACAGGCGTCCCTGTAGGGGGGGAAAAGAAAGGTCCAGCCCATCGACCGGTCCCAGGAGTCTGTTGATGTTATCTTTCTCGACTCATCCACAACGGTATCTTCCCTAATATTCCCCCCTCTCCTGGGTCATTTTATACTATTTTTCACCTTCAAGGTGGAGCTTGAGTGACTCTAGTCATACATACCTGTATTACTATTGGTGCAAATCTCTATCGCTTCCCTTTTAAAGGTATGTGACACCAAAAAATCCAGAGGGCATGCTCAGAGGGGGTGATCTCTTTTCTTTGGGGGGGGGTCGCATTGGAGATGGGAGCATATTTGAGTATGTAAATGCATTATAATGACATTATTATGAAGCAAAATTCACACAGAGGACAGCATTCTGTCAAAAGATGGCAGGCCGCGGGCTCAGGGTAGCAAGTATGCAGCTTATCCATTTCTTGTACCACCTAGATCCTGTCTCTTGTTGATGTTAGGACAAATTATGGCCGCAAGGTCTTCACTCCACTCCATCATCCATCTGTGTATGCATAAGAACCACTGTAGAGTGCACATTCCTGGCATACCAGGGGTGGCTGCATCCTGCCCTGAGAGGCCCTGAAAGTCCATTTTTCCCGTATGTGTGGACAGTGCTGCATTTCAAATACAAGTTTAATTCCTAATTATTCCACAGTAAGTAGTAAGTCTTTGCTGCTTATGTCGACCTGAGCTGGATCTTGTTAATGTCCTTAAGCTCGATCGCATTGGTGTGTCTCACTTCCGTAGCCTGGTTGGTGGGAGACAGGGCTACTCATGCTTTTCGGCTCCCTAGAGCAGAGCTCCTGACACAGGTCAAAAGAGGTGACAGACCTGCTGCAGAGGGGTTATTGTCCACAGGCCCTGACCTGAGTAGGGACCACTCCTGAGACGCTTGGCTATCTCTGGTAATGGAGGTGTTGGCTGTACAGGTGGTGTGTGGTTGTAAGACGGGAGGTTCTGGGCGTCGAGAGTCAGAACTCTCCACTAGAACTCCACCCAGGACCTTCCTCCACTCCCTGGGATCTGTTTGCGTGGTGGGTTGGCTTGTAGCTCTCAGTTACAAGCAGTGGCACTGGTGACCGTTCACTCTGTTACTGGGGTGATTTTTCTCTCCTCTGTAGAGCGAAGTACATGGAGTACTATGAGTCCAGAGACTCGAAAGCCTTTCCAGCAGACCCTCTGCTTGTTTACCCTACGCCCCACACAGGGCAGCCAGGCTACCTCAGTGACACAGAGACCTCTACAGTCTGGACGAGGAGGCTGTGTCAACAGACTGGAACAGAACACACTCCTGGAAATCCCGTCAGCACGGCATATCCACAGCCATGCCCAGAACAAGGATGCTCTGCCTTCCCAGTCACCTCTCAACGCGCCGTCCTCCAGGGATGAGCTATGACTGCCCGATTCCCCTGGGACTCTGTTGACAGTTGAACCTGCCTCACACTTTAGCTTTTCACCCTGGAAAGTTGTGGCCGCCTTCTTCACAGGGCCTCCTTCCCACCGCTTTGAATGGCAAAGCAGAGGTTGGACCTGCTGACTAACCGAGCTGCTTAGGACTGGGTGAGAGATGAAGGAGGAAAAAGAACAAGTGTTCCAGAGCGGCAGAAAAAAGGCAGAGATGTGAACAAAAGTCCCCACAAGCTTTTGTAAACATCCCCAGCCTTGAATGACGTCTTTCTATAGTTCTTCATGCGCAACACTGTCTTTATTAATGTAGAGAGGTGTACCAGTGTTAATACCTTTCCGGGTAGCTGTACCTGGGCTGCTGTGTAACTCTAACTTCTTGTAGGTTTGCAGGCTTTTATAGCCCTGTTCCCTGAGAGAAACTGCAGGCAAGCATTTGGGTTCTTTGGTTTTGGTTTTGAAACTGATCCCTGTCAGAATCAAGATGGTTTCCAGAAGTGTTGGGTGCTCTGGAGCAGCGCTCCTCTGTAGCCTCTTCTCCCTCATTGCATCTCAAAAGAAAGCTGTCGCTAGCTTCCCCTCCGCAGACTTCAAAACTTGCTAGATCCCATCGGAACAGGCCTCCCAGCCCAGAAGCGATGTCTTGGCATGTCTAAAATCTTGGAGGCTGGATGGGAAAGTGGAGGGTTTATCTCTGCACTGCTGAAGGGGGCACAGGTGGAGCTAGTCTGTGTCCCGTCCTGCTTCCTTCCCCCATCTCAAGTTATTTCTTCAGGAAAACAAAGCCTGGAAAACAACCTACTTGCAGGCCTGTTTAATTGAGCCATAAAGGCAAGCGTAGGACCTCTAGGAACTTAAAATCTAAACAGTTTGTTTACGAGCTGCTTGCACTACCCTTACAAAAACCAAACAACCTACAGAAATGTTAGCGTTGTCAACCGCACTGCTCTCTACAGCCGTGACAGAATTGTGCACCACAGCTCTATTAGGGAGAGACCTCAAGCTACAGGATGCTGTTGCAGTGGCTGGGATTGTTGGGTTGGTTGGTTTTCGGTCGTGGTGGTGTTTGGTTTTTTTCTGTTTTTAATAACTCGTGATCAGTGTTGTGCTTTCTGCTGAAGATGACGTGTTATTTATTGCCTGTCAGCCAGTCTGATGCTACACAGAACCTGGTGCAAGACGAGCAGCTGTGTGTATTTTTCATTGGGTGGGAGTAGCCCTGGCAGGGAAGGCCAGCTCAAGAGTCTTGCATCTGTGTCACTCTGCCATGGAGTCACTGGCTGTATAAAGGTGCCTGCTCCACAGCTACCACCTGGAAGCCACGTTCCTTCTGCTCTCCAGGCTGGAGCTGGTGCCCACGTGCCATGGTGAATATGAAGAGCAGGTCTGCTGCGGGCCACCACACACAGCCTGGGTCATTCCTTCCTGAGAAGCCCTCTTGCCTCCTCCTCCAATCTTCTTTTAGAAGTGGCAAGTCTGACCTGCTTGGAGCACGATGGCCATCCCAGAGGTGTCAAACAGAGTGACAGAGGGGGTGTGAGGTGTTAAACAAAACCCAAAACCAACACCAAACAAACAAAGCCCCCCAACCTGACATGCAGTAAGAAAGTCTAAGGCAAGAACACAGATTAGCTCGAGGCAAATACCAGTGGGAAAACGTTTAATACTTATGTATAAAGATTGCAGGAAAGCAATTAAAACCATCTTTTTCATATGCAATGTAATGGAAAGTGCAAACTATCTTTACCCTCTCAGAAAAAACTAAATTGGTATTCTTGAACTATTTGGACTAGGAGCGACATGTTGGTACTTGTAAATAGAAGTGGTAAATCTTACAGGGGTGCAAAACTGTACTAACACATACTGGACTAACAATATAAATAAACTATACCAACTGTAGTGTAAAACCATGCTAAGTGTACCCTCCCATAGAACTGCAACACACATTACTAATAGTAATGTAACTCAAAGACTTTTCAAGAAGGGCTGCTTATGAAATATGTCTTGCCTATAGCTTTGAAAAATAAAATCTCTTGAACTATCTTATCCTATGCTACCCCATGCTGCGGCTAGACTGGGAGCTTCAGCCCTCCGGTCCGCCAGGGGGTGTCTTACAACGTGGCTCTGCGGTCACGTGTGCTGCGGGGGCGGCGGGTGCCGGCGGCGGCGGCGGCAGGGACCCTGGTCGGACGATGAGCGCCGAGCGGGACCTGTCGCCGCTGGCGCCTGGCGTGGTGCGGGCACTGAACGACAAGTTGTACGAGAAGAGGAAGGTGGCAGCACTTGAGATCGAGAAGTGAGACCGGGAAAGGCCGGGCCAGGGGGGGTGCTGGGGTGAGGGGTGGAGGCCGGCCTGTGGCAGCTGGAGGGGCTGGAAGCGCGGTGAGGGGCCGGAAGCGCGGTGAGGGGCCGACTCCGGCCCGTGGTACCCAAGGGGGTTCTGCCTGTGGTGCTCGGGGGTTTCGTTCCGTGGTGCTCGCGAGGATCCCGCCCTGTCTATGGAGCCGCCAGGGGACGGCACCGGCTCTGCGGGAAGGTGGGGGAGAGGGTCCCCCCGCGGGGCAGCAGCCGGCTGGAGAGCCAGTAAGGGCTCGGGTGACACCATGACCCTGATAGGGTTCCATTCCCCCTCCCTGGTCCTATGGTGGATCCACCGAGGACCGGAGCTGGAGGAACCCCCTGGACATGGGGGCCCGGCGCTGCTGCGGCACTCCCAGAGGCGCCCGGCTCCTGCGCGGGGCTGGGGGATACTGCGGGCTCACTGGGTAGAGGCAGGAGCCTCAGCAGGCTGGTGCTGGGCAGCTGTGCCCATCATGTGCCGCCTTATCTCCCATCAGGGTGGGCTTGTCGCCTCTTGGGGCCATCTCATCTCTGCACAGGAATCTCCCAGGCTTATCCCATGCTCATTTCTGGCTGTGCAGATGGGAAGCTCTTGCTTCAGCCATGGTCACTGGGTGTACCTGGAGCTCTTCCTGCATCACTGCTATCTGGGCAGAGCTGGGTCCTTCTCCCAGGCATGGCCATACCTGTCTAGTGTTGCCTATATGTGTGCCCTATGCTGTGTCTTCTCCCTTCTGTGCTGGGTTGGGTATTTTGTGCTGCTCTGGTCCGCAGCTTTGCCTGGGAAGGACTGTGTTCTCCCTGGGCACTGCCTGGGAGCTCAGCTCACAGAGCAGAGCTGAAGCATCCCCTCAGGACAGCCCAGCACAGGGCTGAGCCAAGCACAATGGTGAGTTTCAGGTGGGAGCTGTGGCTGTGGTGAGCCTGTGAGGGAAGCAACCAGTGCCATGGGGATGAAGCTGCTCTGGTTAGCAGTCAGTGGGAGACTGGGATGGATGAGGGGTGGGAACTGCTTGCCTCAACACAGGATTCTGTAGGAGAGGCTGTGCATGGGCAGCAGGGGAAAATGGCTCTTGGGACAGGGCAAGTGTGTGTACTGGGTACTAACCCATCACAGCCAGCCTTTTCTGTTCTGGGTGTTTTCCTTTCCTTTATTTTCTGAAACCCAGTTTGGGAAGAGCGTGGGGAGGAGGAAGGCAAGAGCCAACCCTTTGTGCGAATACTTGGGTTTAGATCAGCTAAAACCCATCACAGAACATCACCAGCAGCGTCTCTTCCATGTCTGTGGCATCAAGCAAGGATGTACTCACTGCCTCTCAGCTCAAGTATCTCCTCGTGGAGCAGCTCCTGCTGCTTGCAGATTCTCTGATGCTGCATGATACTTTTTGCTACCATTTGCCTCATTAGTTAAATCCTGAGCCGTTAAAACTCTTGAAGGAAGCTAGTAATGTTTTTCCTGTTCAAACAAAGCTCTATCAACTAAATCTAGGCAGCAAAAGGATCTTCCCAACGGTCCATGCTGCTGGAGCTCGGTGCGTTCTTCTTGCTGGAGCTGGACTGGAGATGGAGCCATTTGCCCTAAAGCAGCAGTTTGTGAGAGTGAGTCATGCTGTAACTGTTGGAGACCTTGGCTTTGGAGTGGGGAGAGCGAGAAGGGGCTGTGTGATGCCCCTAGGGAGAAAGGGAGCAGCTGCATTGCTCAGAGTGGGGTGAGAACAGAGCTGTCAATGAACTTTTTTTGGGGAAAAAAGTTCATTAACATCTTCCTGTAATGATTTTCCTGGATTTTAAAGTGGGTGTCTGGCCTGTGGCACCCATCTGGGAGACGTCAGTGTGAGATTCAATGTAGTGTCAAAAACACACCTGTGTGGAGTTGGGCAGTGTGCCTTTATTGAAGATGAAGGTAAAGATCCTTCAGGCTTAGATTTTGAGGTGCTTGGCTCAAGAGTATGGATAGAAGTCCAAAGAAAAAGGGGGAAAAAGCAGCACTGCATTGGCCAGGAATTGAACCCGGGCCTCCCACGTGGCAGGCAAGAATTCTACCACTGAACCACCAATGCTTCAGCTAACTGTATGAGTGCCTGCACAGCTGCCTGTGCCTCTCTGGAGGAGCAGGTATAGCCTGTGGAAACCTTGCTTGCTTTTTGCTGAGGTTTGTGTTGTTTGAGAGTCTGTTTAAATATATGGAATATGGGCTGAAGTGATGTGTGTGTGGCTGGAAAGGTCCAAAATCTTGGCAGTGACATGGGTCTGGTGGGCCACAATTCTCTCTGCCCCAGCCAGCAGCACTCCCAGTGCACAGAATCAGAATAGTTAGGGTTGGAAAGGACCTTAAGGTCAGGTGGTTCCAACCCCCCTGCCATGGGCAGGGACACCTCACACTAAACCATGCCACCCAAGGCTCTGTCCAACCTGACCGTGAACACCGCCAGTGATGGAGCATTAACAACTTCCCTGGGCAACCCATTCCAGTGCCTCACCACCCTCACAGTAAAGAATTTCTTCCTTATATCCAATCTAAAATTCACCTGTTTAAGTTTTAACCCGTTACCCCTTGTCCTCTCACTACAGTCCCTCATGAAGAGTCCCTCCCCAGCATCCTTATAGGACCCTTTTAGATATGGAAGGCTGCTATGAGGTCTCCATGCAGCCTTCTTTTCTCCAGGCTGAGCAGCCCCAACTTTCTCAGCCTGTCTTCATATGGGAGGTGTTCCAGCCCCTAATTATCCTCCTGGCCCTCCTCTGGACTTGGTCCAACAGTTCCATGTCTTTTTTTATGTTGAGGACACCAGAACTGCGCACAATACTCCAAGTGAGGTCTCATGAGAGCAGAATAGAGGGGCAGGATCACCTCCATTGACCTGCTGGTCACGCGCCTTTTGCATGCTGAGCAGGTCTCTGCTGCTGTCTTGTGCCACGATGCGGGTGTTGGAGAGGGAGTCTGAAGACCTGGTGACTTCTTTGCGAGTGCACAACTGCAGTGATTGGCCCTTGAGAGCCTACCTTAGGCTTGGAGTTCACAAATGGTAAAGGAGGCTGCATGCTGGGAGCAGCAGGAGGATAGCGAGGAACTGTTGCATGTGAGTGGGGAGGAGGAAGGAACTCTAGTTTCACTTGTGGGTTTCTTCAGGATTCCCTTTTTGGTATCGCTTTCTTTGGTATTTGTTGTGGGAAAAATCCCTGTTTCTGACAGCCATGGGGAGCTGAGACCCTCCAAGCATTTGCATCAGGCATAACGTAAAGCCCCCTGGGTGCTTTCCTCTTCTCTCCCCAGGCTGGTGCGAGAGTTTGTAGCTCAAGCCAAGACATCTCAAATCAAGCACGTGATCCAGATTCTGTCACAGGAATTTGCACTCTCCCTGCACCCCCACAGCCGGAAAGGAGGACTCATTGGCCTGGCCGCCTGCTCCATTGCCCTGGGCAAGGTAAGTGCAAGTGGGTTTTTGTGGCTTGTGTAAGTTGTAGTGGGAGAACAGCGGCTCCCCCCTGTCAGTGTGACAGGGAGACTCAGGGAGACTCAGGCTGGTGGCATTGTAGCTCCTTAGCTCCCTCCCTGGATTGCAGCATAAAGCTGGGTTGTTTGGAGTTTCTCCAGCACACCCAGCCACATCCTTTGGGCATTGGAACATTTTCTGGCCTGGATGGCATCTTGGCAGCTCCCTAGGCATGGTTGAAGTGCATCTGTCCATACTCAGTCTCCAGCAGCTGGACTAGACTCAGCAGGTAGGGTACTAATTTGTGTTCATGAAGCTGAGAAAAATTGCAGCCCTTCCAGCTTCCACCCAGCTCAGTCAGCTCCAGCAGCACAAGCAGGGCCTTTGGGAAGAAGGCTGAAGTACCAGCCCAGCAGTGGCAGAGTCATGGTCAAAGTGAGGGAGCAGCAGCAGGTGTTGGGATACGTTAGCCTGAGCCAGCAGCTTTCTGTTGGGTTTGGTAGAAGTTCCACTTGCTCAATGTGTGGATCACTCAGTCTGTTTCTGGAGGTGTTAGATTGATGGGACGTTGGGTAATTTCTGTCCCAGTTAAGGTCGTTACAACATTTCTCTCATTAGCAAGACCAAGTTCAGTAAGGTGCCTCCAGGTCTACGCCAGAGCATCTGGATCCATGTGGAGGGGAGCAGACTCTGCAGGCAAATGGCTCCATCAGGTTTTTGAGCCAAAACATGTAGCCAGTTTTTGAAAGCGCCTCCAAGGGAAGGAGTTGTTTTGGTCTGTAGAGAGGTATACAGCAAAGAAAGCAGAGAGCACAGGAAGAGCAGGCTGTGCCTATTGGATTTGGGCTGCATCCAAAGGAGTCTGACCAGCAGGTCGAGGGAGGTGATTCTGCGTCCAGTTCTGTGTCTGCCTGAAACTCTTGCTGTTCCAGTGAATCCTTAAGCAAAAATCTTAAATTCTTAAATGAAAAATCTTGGGGTGGGGAGGAGACCTTATCAAACATATTCACTTGTGGGCAGAACCAGGATCAACCTGGCATGGCTCTTCCATGGTCCAGGAAGACAAACCTCAGCAGGTAAAATTAATCTTGCCCGGGAATCAGAGCCCTTCAGTGACATCTGCCAACAGATGTGTCCAGCTGGACTCCACTAGCTCTTGTAGCTCCTTGTCCACGAGCAGCTGCACAGGCTGGAGTTGCTTCTCTCCTGGTAGCTGGGACTACAGCTATGTTGATGTTTCTGGAGGTAACAGGCCAGGAAGGTGCTTTGGGAACCAGCAGTTGTCTGTGTTTTTGTGAAGACCATATTACCAGCTCCTCTGTGCTGCTCATCTCCTGATGTTACAAGCAGTAGCCCAACAGACTTTCTTTGCCTAAGTGATGGTGCAGGTGGGCTTAGTCTGTCACTTGGAACTGGAAGCTTTGGTGGGTTTGAGCCAAAACCAGCTGGGAGAGTGGAATGAATCCTGACTGACTGCTACAAGGGCTGGTGACCGCTGATTTTGCTGGTGGTCTGCCTCAAGGCCTGTCTGCAGGGCAGAAAGAGGCAGGGATGGGCTTCTCTGCGGGTCAGTCTTCAGCAGAGGAGAGATTGACTCACGGAGAAGGGTACTCAAGCCCTTGAATAGCTGCCCAAACTTCTTGCACATCTCTGGGAATCAAAACCAGGCGAGTAAATGTGCAGCTACCATTTCAGTTGCTGGCATAGACTCCCCTGAAACATTTTCTCAGCTTGCTCAGCTGGCTGAGTAACTTAGCTGTACCTGAATAATAAAATGCAATAATTTCACTAATAAAATCCAAAACTCATTAATAAATCCTGTGCAACATAGGTGCACTAAGCCATTATGGGCCTGAATTTTTGCATTATGTTCCAGGGCAGCACCATCTCTTCTCCCTCCTTGTGGCATCATCCTCAACTAACCAGTCTCCTCCTGCCCACTAGGACTCTGGTCTGTACCTGAAGGAGCTGATTGAGCCAGTGCTGACATGTTTCAATGATGCTGATAGTCGGCTGCGGTACTATGCCTGTGAGGCTCTCTATAACATTGTGAAGGTGGCCAGGGGCTCTGTCCTCCCACACTTCGATGTGCTCTTTGATGGCCTCAGCAGGGTAAGAAGCTTCTTCACAGCACCCATGTGCTTTTTTTTCCCACACTGGAGAACTAAGGCTTGTTCCTTAGTCCTTATCTTTTCTGGATCAAACAAACCAAGTTGTCCGAGGTCTTCTTTCCAAGTTAACTTGTTTGCTTTGACTCAGGCAGGTCTGAAAGACCACATGAGTAGTTCTTGCAGCAGTGCAGTAGCCACTGATTTTGTGGGTGCTGGAGTTCACTGTAAGATACCTTGTTCTCTGTCATCACCTCCAGGATGCATTTTCCTGCTCCTTGTTGAGCGATACTAGAAAATGAGGCTGACAGAACTCCTGCAGGCTAGGTGGCTCTGCAGCACTACAACTTTGTGGGGTCAAAACCATGTCTACACATTCCTGTCTGCAGCTTTTCACCGGCAGCTTGTATTTCTCTGCCTCTTGAGAGCATGGCTGCTGGCCCCTGAAAAGCTTTGTAGCTGCAGAAGCTCATGGGTGCTTGATATCCCCCTTAGGAAGTTTCCCAGGAGAATTTGTTGAGCCTAATGAGGAGTTGAAGATAAAGGGGCTTCTCTGTGTCTGTCTCTGTAATGCCGAAGGATAGAAACAGTCCTGCGAGCCTGATGGGAGTTCCACTGTGGAGCAGGGAGCAGCTGTGGGGACCCACTGTTGCAATGGTTCTTGTCTCTGTCATTCACAGCTGGCTGCTGATCCTGACCCGAACGTCAAAAGTGGTTCTGAGCTCCTTGATCGCCTTCTGAAGGTATTTTTCCTCCACAGCTGAGTATCCTTAGTGCAGGCTGCACGAATGTCCTGGCTGGGATGTGTCGTTCCCTCAGGCCTGTGGCTACTGTCAAAACACTTTTTTCTCTCACTGACCATAGCCTCTCAGATTGAGGGTCTGATGGTGATCCTGGGCAGCTGGGTTGAGGGGCTGGTAGGTATCACAGTGCCGCATGAGTGTTCATATCTTGGCAGCCAGGTGTTTGTGGGAGTAAGGTTTCAATCTGATCAGGGTTGCAGCTCCATCCTAGGCAGCAAAAGGGCTGTTCCTCTGCTTTTCTTCCCTTGTCTAAGCAAGTAGTGGTGTGAGCAGAGCTATTCTGCTGCTGCTTCAGGCCTGGGTGGTTCAGTTCCCGTTCTGTCTGCTGATGGGCTTTTACTGTCACAGAGCTCCCAGTTCTTTTTCTGCTGTTCAGAGGTATTTCCCTGCCAGGTTCTGCCCTCACTCCTTATTGTCACAGCAGTTAATGCAGTCTGTGCATTGCCTGCTGCAAATCTTCATGCTGGGAGATCTGCTCCACTGCTGATGCGAAAGGCTTGGCCATGCGGCAGAATCCACCAAGCATGTAGGAAGAGCTTTAAAGAAAAGCTAGGGCACTCTCCCACCCCTAATGTGCATGGTTGCATCAAAGATGCTTGCTCATGTGTGCAACACCACTGAGGCATGAACTGGGGAAGTTCCCATCCTCCTCTTGTTCAGCAGGGCTGGTATGCAGCAGGCAGGAGCTTCCCACTCTGGTCCTGCTCCACGTTAATCCCTGCCCAAGGGGGATTACTAGGTCATGGTCTGAATGAACTGTGTGATTTCCTTTCCCCAGGTCTCCTGACCCACAGACACATGTGTCAGCTGCTTGTCATCTATTTCCTGTCATATGCCTTAAAAAAGGCCGGGTGGGAGTGGCTGTGTGTGGTGGTGGCCATCCTTCCTAACATCCTCTGCTTGGGCTCTGCAGGACATTGTGACAGAGAGCAACCAGTTCGATTTGGTAAGCTTCATCCCACTGCTGCGTGAGAGGATTTACTCCAACAACCAGTATGCCCGCCAGTTCATCATATCATGGGTAGGTGCACACTGCCAGTCTGAACTGCAAAATCCCATAATCCATCAGCATCCCATGTCTGAGCAGACAGCAGATACCCACGGTGATGTGTGGGCTCAGGCACGTGAATTTACTTGGGCAGGGGGTTTTAAGCCAGCAGAATTTTTCACCTGCTTCTTTAAAATCCCATCTCCCTGTCACCACAGTGCTGCAGTTGTAGGGATGTTGTGCTGGTGCAGGATGTTGCACACCAAGTTAGAAAATAAAGTTGAAGCATCGCTTGTATAAATAGACGCACTGTGGTCTAGAGGTTAGAGTCTCCCAAGGGAGAGTGCTTTCATCACCCAGCAGTGACAGGATTATTGCTTTCCAGGAGTCAAGGAATCTACTTGTTTTCTCCTGTTTGTGCAAGGCAGAAGCTCTCCATGCTTGGCTTCGGTCTGTGGGGGGATGCATGCCTCTGCTGCACTCTCTTTTGGCTGTACTGTTTGCTGGCCCCTATCTGCGTGTGTGCTTCTTGGAAGTCATTCCTGATCCCTGCTCTGGTTTACAGAGCTGTGGTTGGAAAGGTAGCTGCAGGCTGCTGGCTTCCTGTGCTAGGCCTGCTTCTTTCCAAGACAGACAAGTGCACACTGTCCCCTTGTCCTTCCTCACCATCCCACACAGCTCAGCTCTGAATTCCTCAGTATTGTGCCAGATTTGTGCTGAAGCTCGTAGCTTCTCCAGACTTCACCTCTACTTTCTTATTCCTCCCCTGAACTAGATCCTGGTCTTGGAATCTGTGCCTGATATCAACCTCTTGGATTACCTCCCGGAAATCTTGGACGGGCTTTTCCAGATCCTGGGAGACAACAACAAGGAGATACGGAAAATGTGAGTGTGGAAGCTGGCTGGGTGCAAGGGCTGTCCCTTGCTTACTGTCTGTCTATCACCCTCTTCATTTATAAGAAAGATGGGAAAAGACATTTTAGCAGGGCCTGTTGTGACAGGATGAGGGGTGATGGTTTTAAACTGAAAAAGGGAGATTCAGGGTAGATGTGAGGAAGAAATTATTTACAATGAGGGAGTAAAACACTGGTCCAGGCTGGCCAGAGAGGGAGTGGATGCACCGTCCCTGGAGACCCTGAAGGCCAGGCTGGATGTGTTTCTGAGTATCCTGATCTAGTTGAAGGTGTTCCTTCAGGGAACCTGCAGGGGGCGTTGGACTAGATGAGCTTAGAAGATTCCTTCTAACTCACTCTGTTCTGTGATTTTGTGATCCTGTGACTTATTTTCTGCTCTTCTGTGTAACTGCAGCAAAATCCCATTCATGTGGTGGGAGACAGTGATCTAGCTGGCTTGGTCAATGGATCGAAGTGTCCTTGGCAAGGACATCCCTTCCCTGAATTGTTGTGGCTGGAGTGGCTGTGGGGGGCAAACTGTTCTGGCTGGATTCAGCCATTGCCTTCCCAACCCTTGCCCCCAGTACTGGAGCTGCAGAGGCTCATGTGTGGTTTGCTGATGGAGTATGAGCTCTCTGAACAAGCTTGCAGCACGTGTGTCTCTCTCAGCAAGATAGAGTACCAACCCAGCATCTCCTGTGTTGAGAAAAGAAGCAGTCATGAGCTTGCTTCTTAGGTCCATTGCTGGTCTCAAGACAGAGGCATTGTGAAGTGCAGGAGTGGCTGCATGTTCTCGGCGAGATCAGAGGATCTTGGCTTCTTACATTGGGAGAGAGTAACTGGACATGTTTTGTAGTGCACACATATGTGGTGAGACTGGCTTGGATCTGTCCCACTGCCAGGTTCTCCTGGATCGTCCCTGCTTCTTTGTTTTCAGTGGCCACATGTTGAGAAACAAGCACTGAAAGCTTTGGGTATCTTTTGTCCCCCCTCCCCTCTGTGATCCCCATCCCAGGCACATCTTGGTCTCACCAGAGCCTGCGTGCTATGCCTGTATGAGGCTGGTCTCTATAACTTCTCTGTATTGTCCCCTTAACTTCTCTATGCAAGATCCGCAAGCACTGAACAGCTGCTTTGCCTTTCTGCAGGTGTGAGATGGCTCTCGGGGAGTTCCTCAAGGAGATCAAGAAGAATCCCTCCAGCGTCAAGTTTGCAGAAATGGCTAATATCCTGGTGATCCACTGCCAGGCAGCAGGTGAGGACCAAGCAGCATTGTCCACCTCCGTGTTTGTGGTGCTGACCATAGGCCAGGAGTTTTCCAGTTCACCACTCACCCTCTTGACTTTTCTTTGTCATCCTGCATGCAAATCCTACTGAAAGGGAGGAGCAGGCAGCTACTGCTCTTGTACTGCTGATCCTCAGCCTCAAATACAGCTCTGGCATCCTCCTGAAGCGGATGTGCCTGAAAGTAAAATATCTGGCTGTGGATATCCAGCACATCTGGAAGGATCTCCTCAGGGGCTTGTCTTAACCTCTGCTGGCAATAGGTACATAGACAGACAGTTAAGTTTGATGTGCCACACCACGCTCTAGCTCCTGCAGGTCCACTGTAGGCAGTGGCAGAGAGTTACAGCTGAAGCTGAATGTGTTTCCTGAGAAGGATCTTGTTCCTGAGCTGAGTTCATCAAACTTAAACTGCTTTTTAAATGTTGCTGAATGGGAGCAGGTTTCTTCTGAGATAGAAATACGGAAATAGACCCAGACTGCTTGCTCTTTTTTGAACTGATGCCCCATGAATTTACAGTGTTTAAGCCTAAAATTCGGCCTTGCCTTGGGTGACTGCCCCAGCAGTGCTCCCTATTCCAGAATTTAGGGAGGTTGAAGCCATGAGTGATGTTTGTCCCACACACAGCAGCTGCTATGGGTGTGACAGAGAAAATAATCTTATGCATTGGGAAACTTGACAGAATACTTATAAATGAGGAAGCACCATGGATTGAACTGGGTTAACTCTGAAACCTAATGTTTGTGTTTAATCTCAACCTCACTGCAGACTAGGTCTTATATATCTCCTCTGACACGAAACTGTCACAGATTAGGGTCATTCTGAACTAGTGACTCTGGATGGAGCAGAGGCAGCTCTGCTTGCAGATTGTCCTTGGCCTGTGGAGTCTGCTGAGCAGCCACTGCTGTTCTTTCCCTTACCTTTGTTTGTCCCATGCCTTCCAGATGACCTGATCCAGCTGACCGCTATGTGCTGGATGAGGGAGTTCATTCAGCTGGCTGGCCGGGTGATGCTGCCTTACTCTTCAGGGATTCTGACCGCTGTCCTACCATGTCTCTCCTATGACGATCGCAAGAAGGGTATCCTTGTGACTTGCAGCTGCTTCCATTCCTGCTACAGCAACCTGCAGGGAAGTGCCTGTTCCCTGCCCCTGGAATCCAGGGCCAGCTACATGGCTGGAGAGGGCTAGGAGAAGTCGCACCAAGTGCTGAAATCTGCACTTTGGACCTGTGGGGGGTTGCAGTACCTGGGCTGGGGCAGCCATGGTGTGAGGCTGTGATGGCCTCTCTGTGACTGGCCAGATGTTGCACCCTCCATGTGTGGGACTGCGTGTTCCTTACACTGGCTCCACTCAGATATAAAGCAGGTGGCGAATGTGTGTAACCAGAGCCTGATGAAGCTGGTCATCCCAGAGGATGATGAAATGGATGAAGCTAGGCAGTTGACAACCATATTGGCAGAGCCCACCTCAGAGGAGTTCATCTCCAAGCCAGAGACAGCATCCAATGGTGAGTCTCTCTCCTTATTCTGATCTATTAGAGTGTGAAGAAGATCAAAGGAAGGTCCTCAAGAGAAATTCTGAGTTGGTTTGTTGTCCTGTGGCAGCTCAGGGCATATGGAACCCTTCTGCTTTCTTTGAGCCTTGGTGATGTAGCAGGGTTGCTGATACGACCTGGTTCGCAAGCAGTGCAGCACTCCCTGGTGAGCATCCCCTTGCCACGCTTCACTTCAACTTAAGTCATTAAGTTGACCAGAAAATGATCATTCATAGTTAAAATGTTTAGTGTCTTGCTACATAACACAGGGAGAGAATAGCCCACCTGTCCTGCAGTGACTGGTTTAGGAGGAGCTATGATGCTCTCAAATGAGAGCTTGGAGAGCTTCGTTAGTCCAGGGAGAGCACGAGCACCTGCGTGGAGGGTGTCTGTAATGGGTAGGGTAGAGAACAGAAAGGAGAAGAATTATCAGTCCTTTCCAAAATTCATGGTGTTCTTGTTGCCATCACCTCACAGAGGTATTGTTCCAGTCCTAAAGTTTCCATAACTTAAAAGGTAAGAAGTTTGCAAGTGGCATGGAAGACCTGGAAGAGTGTTCAAGTGAGAAGAAACTAAACCGAGAAGCTCCCAGTGGATCAATGCCTGGAAACAGCAGCAGCTTTAGCTTTCCAGCTGCATCCCTTTGATGTTGTTGCCCTGGCATGGCTACATGCTGCTTCTGGCACATCTTGTTGTCCAGGCATGTGAAATATATGTAACATTTACATCAAACAAGCTAATCTGCTGTATTCTTGGGCTGCACCTTCAGCCCAGTGCTGTTCTGTAACATGTCTGCAAGCGGCTTTTGGGAATCCTGCCAAAGGCTTTCCCACTTTCCTGTGAGAGGGAGCAGGAAAGTGGAAATTGAAAGGTTGAGGGGTTTTCTTGTTCAGCAGCAGCCAGGTGCAAGGTGTGGAGGCAGGAGCTGTACAGGCAACGAGCAGACAGATGAGTGCACAGGCAGGACTGAAAAATGGTAGCATTGGTGGCTCAGTGGTAGAATTCTCGCCTGCCACACAGGAGGCCCAGGTTCAATTCTCAGCCAATGCAGTAGTAGCTTTTGGAAGGGAAAAAATTCAGTGCTGTAACACAGCAGCAAAAAGTTTTATTCTTTATTTGTTCCAAGAATACCTACTTTTATTAAAATCTATGGCGGAAGACCTTTAAAACATAAATAGACAGTTTAACTGCTTTAATCGCTACTCCTTTGGGGTTGGATTGTACCTTGAAGTGGGCAGGATCAGATAAACCTGCGATGCTATTGCACATCTGGTCCCATGTACTGATGTGGTGGTGCTGTTGCATGTGTGAGTAAAGGCTGTGGGCACAAGGAGGCATGAAGGGTAAAGTTCATCCTGTCCTGTTTTCACCATTCTTGTAAGACCCAGTTTTAGCACAGGGCAGAGGTTGGAAAGCTGTTTGGGTTGCTTGACTTCCACATGGAGTTACGCTATAGGAATGCTGGCCAAGTGGAGATGTCCTGGATTGGACTCAGCCTTTGCTGTGCTTGTGTGCTATCTCTAGGCCTTGAAATCTGGACAGTAGAAGGGAGCTCTGCATTCCTTTAATTTAATGAGGCTATTCTGAATTTAAAATTCCAGTGAGTGGAAATGTGGCAGAAGATCTTGCAAGCTCTTTAAAACACAAAATTTTCTGGAGTAACTAGTTCTAGTCATGTCAGATAATTTAATACTTGTTACACATAATAATATATATATAATATCTATGTGTCTATCTACTTAGATTAGATGTTAGGAAGTTCTTCCCTGTGAGAGTGGTGAGTCCCTGGCAACCTATGCCCAGAGAACCAGTGGCTGCCCCATCCCTGGCAGTGTTCAAGGCCAGGTTGGATGGGGTTTGGAGCAGCCTGGTCTAGTGGAAGGTGTCCCTGCCCCTGGCAGGGGGTTAGAACTGGATGAGCTTGAAGGTCCTTTCCAACCCAAACTATCTTGTGATTCTATGACACCATTCTGAGCTCCTTCTTTGGGAATAGTTGAAACCATCAGAAGGGTGTTTGTGGGTCTCTGTTGCAGAGGAGACCCAGTTTGGGGCAGAGGTTTGAAGCTGTGCAGCCTGTATTTTGCCAGGTAAGTGCAGTCCTGTACCAGCTTTGTCCAGGACCTCTGGCAGTGGAGAAGACTTTGACAAGGAGTGTTAACGGCTCATGCAGGTAGAAGGGATCCTCAGGGTCCCCAGACTCTCAGACAGTGGCTGGTAATGTCTTTGCAGAAGGTCATGCAGCTCTCCATACTCTCTGCCTTCCCTGCCATCCCACTAACTGTGTCTCCTGTTTACCTGCCCCTAGGCTTTCTGGACATATCCAGCGATTCCAGTGACAATGTCTGTACAGCATCCAGGTAGGGTCTGTTTGTTGCTTCAGAGGGGCTTGGAAAGAAGGGAAAGTTTCTCAGGGTGCAGACTGCAACTGACATAGCTTTGGGAAATGATGGTCTGGGCTGGAAAGCAGTTGGGGTCTTCTGGGCCATGGTGGGGTGGATGCTTTAGGAGTTGACTGCTTCTTTCTGATGCACCTGCACCAAAATGTCTTGACTTTATCATAAACTGAGGGGTTTGCTCCCTCAGGAGGCCTTGCAAAGCCCCCTGGGTGGGGGAAGGGTCTGATGAAGCAGCAGTGTCTGTGCACTCAGGATTCTGCACCTTGCCTGTCTTTAAGCCCCCACAGTTGGGCACTCTGGCTAGAAGACAGGCTGAAGGCTGGGAGAAGGTGAATGGTTGTTTTGGTTATGACTTTTCTCACTTGGCCAAAATAGGAGACATTTTGTTCCCTCCTGCCTCTGCAGAGGAATAGTGGTAGAGGAACAGCAGTGTGTGGTCTGCTGGAGGCACAATATCTCATCTGAATAATCTCCTGCAAATACCCTTCTTCCCATCCAGCTGTCAGTTAATCTGGAAGCAAATCCGTCTGCTCTTACGTCACATTTACTTTTCTGCTGCTGCCTGCAGTACTTTTCCTAAGAGGTCGTGATTTCCAACAGTGTTATTGTGATGATGCATGTATTTGGTTGTTGTGGTGGTTCCCAAAATAGGATCTGTTACTCTAGCTGCATCCTATCAGTGAGGCTGATGCGTGATGCCCATCATAACGCATCCTAGAGCAATGCAAGCATCTGCTTTTCAGGTTGGATGGTCTGTACCTTCAGTTCCATTTTTTGCACTCCTGCAAAGCCCAGCTACTCCCTGGTCTTAATGATGCCCTTAATTTTTTCCTCTCTTGAAAGTACAGGTCTTTTCACTTACACCTGGATTTCATCTTATAGCTGTTAAATGGCTTTCCCTGGCTTTCCTGTGAATGTTGCATCCGTCCTGGCCCTGCTCAGCCCTTAAAGTTTAGCAGGTGCTGAAGACAGAGTGCATAGGACTGAAATTGGGAAGGGGAAGGAAAAGGAGATAAGCCATTAAGCCAGGAGGACAAGTGATAGCTGCTTCTCTGTGCTGAAGAAGTTGTGCCTGGAGAAGAGAGGGAGAGAAGACCAGTGGAGGATAAAAGCAGGGAGAGCTGGAGTGACTTGGTCATAGAATCACTGAGAGCGCGAGCTAAAGGAAAAAACAGGGAGAGCCTTCCAGGACAGTGGTGAGATCCTTTGCCTCTCTAAGAGACTTAGTTTAACAGAAGGACTTGTTCTTGAGCCATTCTAAGCCCTTTTAAAAAGGAGACTCCCAAGTTTTATCCTGGGGTTTACCTGGTCTGCGGCTATCTTGTGGGACCTCTCTGCTGGCCCCGCAGGAGGACCTGAAACCTTTTCACTGTGGCATCCACTGCGGGGGGATTGGCGTGGTTTGGGGTCTGTTGGAGGCTGACAGGAGCCATATACATCAGCCCAGTGCTCCATGTATTGCTCAGGCTGCCTGGCTTGTCCCTGGTGCTGGGAGGTGAGAGACAGCACCAGTTGCAGCTGTAATTCACACCAGGGAGCAGGCAGCAGGCAGCTGCCTGCGTGCTGAATGCCCACTGGGTGTCATGACAGGACAACAAGAAACTGTGTCATTGCTTTGGAAAGGTGGAAAGCCTGCAGAAGGAGGAAGTTGCAGCTGCCTTTGAAGATGAAGTCATTCTTTGCTTGTGTTTTTGTTCATTCCCCCCTGCTTTCCCCAGTCTTCCCCAGTAAGTGCTGGAGCATGGCCCGGTGCCAGACATACAGCTCCAGCCATCCAGCTCTCACACCACCTTCTGCCCTCCCCGTGCAGCTGAGGTCTGCAGTGGGATAAACTGCAGCAATGGAGAGAAGAAAAGGGGGAGGATCTCCATCAGCATAGGTGGAGGAGCTACAGCCTGGCATCTGCAGAGGGGTGTCTTCCATGAAGATGCCATCCAAGAATATGTCAAGGCCTCAATGCTTGATACATGGATTCAGGGCACGTTTCTATTGCCACAAACTGTCATATATAGCCCCCTTCCTCCTACCCTGCTCCTAAAATGTGCTTGGCAGCCCGAAATGCTTCCAGGGTAATTGCCAGCTTCACTTGAAGGGAGCTTCCTGGTGGCAGTTACTAGAAAATGGGGACTGTGTGCCAAGACAGAAACTGGCTCTTGGGAAAGCCTGGCTGCAGGAGGCTGGAGGAGATTAGGGGCTCCCCATGCAGGTGGGGACCCCTGCTTACAGCTTCTGCAAAAACTCTCACCAGAGGTGGGACCAGAGCTGTGTTTCAGAGGAAGTGGAACCTTCCTGTGGCCTAGCTGACTGTGCTGATGCTGTGATGGCTGCTGTGAGCCCGGGTCAGGAAGGGGAGGTGGGAAGTATGGCTGCTGGAGCAGAGCCCAGGTTTTCTTCTGTCAGTCTGAGCTGCTGCAGGAGAAGATGCAGATGTCTGTCCTGTGTCACTGGACCAAAGCAGCTGGAAAGTGCCTTCTAGGCTCTTGTAGCTGCATTGGTGTTTCAGTACAAGACCTGGGAAGTTTGAAACAAGTTCTGAACCATGGATGGTCAGGCATGGCTGGCAAGCAGCAGCCTGAGTTAAATATATGACAGTTGGACAAGGGTGATAGGACCAGGATCCCTTACCAAGCTAGATAAGGGAGGTGGGGGATCCTTTTGTGGTCCTTCTTGATGCAAGCAAGTCTTCTTGTTTTGGGTGGTGTTCAGCAGCAAACGGACATGTAAACAGCTGCCACATGGCTGAACTGCCCAAGGACATGTTTAAATCAGAATTTGAAATTGGGTAGTTAGGGCTCAGTCGAAAGCCAAAATTGTTGCTGCTTTTCTAGTGCTGGAAGTTTCTGTAGCCCCATGCCCAGAGCCTGGTGCACCTTCAGCTTTCAGCCAGCAAGATGGGGAGCCTGTCAGAGTGGTGACCACTTGGGTGGAGGTGTGCCCCACAGCACCCAGGGAATGGTTGGCCGAAGGCAGCCCCAATGACTTGCTTTGAGCTCATGCACCGAGCCTGCCTTGGAATCCTGTTCTCCAGCAGCTCATCGTGCTTCAGCCTTCAGGTTGGGGGTGTCCTCTCAAGGAGGCTCCTTCTGGCCCTTCTCTGCAGCCTGGAGCAAGGAGGCGGGTTCCCTTCATTGCTCCCACTGCACCATTGGATGGATGAGCTGCAGGGGACTATGGGCATGCTTGTCATAGTGGTCTACAGCTCGTTGGACTGGATGCCTCTGCCTAGGCCTTAACCTCATTGCTTCTCTGGGAGACCAGCTTGTGCTGGCGCTGCAGGCATTTCCAGTCCTTGGAAACCACAGTAAGCAGAAGAAAGCCAAGAGCACCAAAAGGAGAGTGAGGGAGTATGAGAAAGCAACAGCTTGTGGGACCCTTAGCAGAGAAGAGCTCTTTACCTCCTGGCCGCTGGCTCGAGCCCATTGAGCAGCACAGCTGCCAGCTGGTATAGGAGCTGCCCTTGTGACTTGGCCCACAATGAAAGAACCTGGCTATTTCCACCCTTGGCAAGGCCATTTCACTGGGCCTGCTTAAAGGCTAGAGCCTAGCCTGGAGCTTAACCTTGTCTGAAAATGGGGACAGGAAAGCAGTTGGGATGGGCAGGAGGCCAGGAGGGAGATGACAGCTCAGGCATTGGCGGGGAAAAGGTGACTGCTGAGGAGAGAGATGGCAAAAGCCCTTGAAAGGGGAAAAATGAGAAAATTAGTTGATAAAGGATGAAAAACATCACCATGGATTGAATGCAGTGGAAAAGTGAGCTCTGCTCCTGTACTGAAGATTCTTTCTGAGATGAGAGGAAAGTACTGGGCAGTGGGTCTCCTGCCCCACCAGTCAGCTTGAGCAAAGGGTGCTAGTATCCAGAGGTCAGAGCCTGGTACAGGCTCCATCATTGTTCAGCTTGCTCTAAAAACATGTTCTTGCTGTACAGATGAACGACAGAGGCAGTGCTAAATTCTCCTCCAGAGGAGGAGAATCTGGGGTAGTGGGTTAGATGGAAGCAATTACATCTGACATCTGCCCTGCTGCAGATGCTGGTGTGGGAGCTGGTGTGGCAGCCCAGAGGATCATGTTAAGGCAATGCCATTACTGGTGCTCCCACTCTGTGCTGCTGGGGATTAAGGAGAGCTGGCACAAGCTGTGGTCCTGCTTTAGAGCTGCAGCCACGGCAGTGCTTTCCATGTTCAGTTCTGCCTTTAGCCTTGGAAAGGTGGCAGCCTATGTGCTGCTCCATCTCAGAGGCAGAGGAGCATGGTTGGTGGGAGATCTTTAGCCAAATTTCACATGCTCATGAGAACTCTTGCCTTTCAGGATGGGTGTCCTGGCTTTGTGCTGAGTAAGTAAGCTGCTTTTCCACCAGCATCCCCCCCAAAAGGTTTATCTTGGCAGATGTGGGAAGGGATGGCAAGCCAGGAGCTTTGTCCAGCACCATCCATTTTAGCAGAAGCTGAGCCTAGGGAGCTGCAGGGTGGTGGTACATGGCATGGCTGAGGTCTGTCTCACTCAAGGTGAGCCCAGTACTGCCAGCTACCTCTTGGGGTCAGCTCAGGTGGATGTTGGCTCTGCCTGGGTACTGCCTCATGGGGAAGAGGTTTCCACAAGCAATTTTGGCAAAATTGCTTATGAAATGGCTTGTTGCTATGCTGGCAGAAGTCCAGCATCCTCCTCTAATGGCACCGAGGCAGACCATGGCACCCTGCTTGCTCTTGACCTGCCTCACAGCAGCATGGACCTGGTGGATGTGACAGCATCAGGGCCACCTCTAAACCAGCTGTCTTCATGCACTGCTTCTCTGTGCCTTCCTTTTGGCCAGTTCCTCCTGAAAACATGTTACCCTGAGGTTTTTTTCCCCATCCTGTACAGGCAATGTGTATTTTGGCATTGATCAAGGATTCATGCTCCTCTTCCATCAGGAACCATGCAGGGTGGGTGGCAGGCTGTGCTGCTGCAGCAGGAGCTGGTTTTGCAGGAAAACCAGACACAGAGCTCCTTCAGGCTGGCTTTAACAGCCGGGAACACTGCTCGCTTGTACTTCTCTCCCAAACTCCCCGTGCTCTGAGCCCCTCCTTCCCCTTGGTTCTGAGCATTTGGCTGTTGTTTGCAACATCAAAGCAAAACCTACTCTAACTCAAATTGCAGTTTGCAGACCTTGGCATCTGTTCCGTGAGGCACATCAAGCAGTCGGATATCTCCAGGGCTGTGAGGGGCTGCAGCCTCCTGCTTTTGCCCTTACAATGTGTGTCCTGGGGAAGATCAAATACTATTAAGCCACAACTCTACTTGCGAATTGTACTCTGAGAAATCTGCCCCTTAGGTTTTCTTATCAAAGGAGTTGCAGAGCAGCTCTGTGCACTCTAGAAAAGTCATCAAGAGTCTGGTCCAGCCTTGAATAATTCAGTAGATTGGGTAGGACCAGAGTGACTTAGCTCTTCAGTGCATCTGTCCCTTGGAAGTCTGCTCCAACCATCTCGGGTCCATCCATCTCTCTCTGCTGTTGAGGAGGTGGGAAACCATCATGTAGACCTCAGGATCACAAACAGGACAGAAAAATTGCCTTAACATGACCTCCTCTGCATTGGAGTCTCCTGGCCCAATGCAGGTCCCAACTATTGGGGGAGAAAACTGGGGAGTAAGGTCTGCAGCCTTGATTGTGTTGTCCTCATGAACAAAAGGAGTTGTTTGCTTTCATTCCTGGTTGATGACTAAGGGTTATCCTCATCTTTTTAGGATGTTTTTTGGGGAATAAGATGATGTTCTCAGGGCAGCCTTGTAGCAGAGAGCTGCATCCCAGAAACATTGACAACCCAGGGCACCATCTGCAGTCCCCAGCGCCTGTCTGTTGAGATGAGCAGAAACTGGATGTCCTCACCTCATGGGTGGCCCCAAGTTGTGGACTTTGAGGAAATGTGGATTATTGTTCTCTGGAGATGTTTGAGCTGGTCAAACCTGAGTTGGATTCTGAGTACATTTCATGGGTCTCTAGTCTTTGAACCCCAAACCTGGTGCCTGCAATAGGGACCAGTTTCTTAGCACAGCCATGGTGCTAGATGGATTCATTTAGTGTGGTGTCTTGCCATGTATAGGTACCAGCTGCTTTGGGAAAGCGATAAACCTTGAAGTCTGGAAGATTTGTCTTGTCTCCAAAGCAAGTTTCTGGTGTGTTGGTGTCTCTTGTGCTTCCCCATCTCATAGTGTCACATGGGCAAACCGGGCCAATCCCGGCCATGACCCCCAGGCTTGCAAGCCTGAAGCTTGCTTCCTGGCTGTCATAACTCTTGAAGACATGAAAACGTTGTGGATTTGCCATGAGCAGATCTGGATACACAGAATAAGAAATGTGGATGGCCAGGCTGAGTGGGGCAGGAAGAGGCAAAGGGCTGGACTTTCTCAGAGTTGAGATGTTTGATGCAGCCTCTGGTGTGCTGTAGACCTCTCAACCGTGGGAGGAAGGGAGTTGAGCATTACAGCACTGAACCAGCCTCTCTTCTTTCCATGCAGCTGTGAGAGGATCCAGGTGACCCTGAACCTGGATGGAATAGTTCAGGTGCTGGACTGCCACCTTCATGACACAGCCACTGGGATGATGACCAGAATTGCAGTCCTGAAATGGCTCTACCACTTGTACATTAAGACTCCTCGTAAGGTAGGTCAGGGACTCAGCCTGTGAGCCTTCTGCTTCCCCCATGGGACTGAGCTTATCCACTCCCAGCCTGCTTCATGCCTTTGAATTGGCTGTAATTATCTTGGTAGCATTGCAACCAAGTGGCCTTCTGCCTTTTCTGAGAAGGCTTTGGTTGCTGGATACCCAGTAGCTTAAGGAAGAAGAGCTCTCCAGCTCAGATGGAAAATGCTGGTGAAGCCCCAGAAGCCTCCCTCAGGGTAAGGGGTCCTATGGCAGGGAGTGACCAGGCCTGTAGGACTGATGCCATCCGTCTTTCTGGTTCTAGATGTTCCGACACACCGACAGCCTCCTCCCTAACTTGCTGCGGACCCTCTCAGATGAGTCAGATGAGGTAAGTGCGGCAGCTGCTGCAGAAGTCCTCCTGACAGCTTACCATCTTCACATCCAGCTGGGCTTTGGATTTTTGGGGTTGAACTGGGGGATTTTTTGATGTTTGGCCAGTGTTGGAATGGGGAGTTTAACCTTCTTGGCCCAATGCAGAGCCTGCAGGTAGTGCCCAGCTGAAAGCTCTGTGGTCTCGGTTAGGCTGGTGTGTTTGGAGGCCCTCTGTATAAACATTCTTCTCCATCTCTGAGAAGTGATCCTTCAAAGCCAACTCTTATAATGCCTTTTTGCCTGCCCGGGAAGAGAGCTGGGGCTTTAGGTCCCTAGTACTGGTGTCTTTCCTCTGGATTGTGGTCAGAGATTGTGGTCAGATTGTGGTCACTTTGGTAAGTGGGAATTCAGGCATCTTGTATCATCTCTTTAGAGAAGATGTGGGGGAGATTGTGTCCAGTCAGCCCTGCAAAATCAGACTTGTGAGGAGGTCACAAGTGGTAGCAGCACCGCTGCTTCAGGGTAGCATCAGCATTGCCTGGTGGGGCTGCAGTGGGTGCCCAGTAACATCAACATCAACCTTCCAGTACCTAAAGGATTCTAAAAGAAGTCTGGAGCAGGGCTTTTTTGCAAGGAACAGGACAAAGGGGAATGGCTTCAACCTGACAGAGGAGAGATTGAGATGAGAAATTAGGAAGAAGCTCTTCCCTGTGAGGCTGCTGAGGCCCTGGCACAGGTTGCCCAGAGAAGCTGTGGCTGCCCCATAACTGGCAGTGTTCAAGGCCAGGTTGGACGGAGCTTAGAGCAGCCTGGTCTGCTAGGAGCTCCTGGAGGTGTCCCTGCCCTTGGCAGGGGGTTGGAACTGGATGAGCTTTAAGGTCCCTTCCTACACCATTCCATGATTCTATAATCATATTGTCTTATTTTGGAAGTGAGCAAAGAAAATCAGGCAGCAATGAGTGAGCCAGCTTGCTCTGACTTTGCTCTCCTCCCTGTGCCTTGTCCTCCCAGGGCAGTGTTCTTCATCTCCAAGGCTGCTCCCTTCTTAAGGTGCTGCACCATTTTCCCATTTCCTTGTCTTTATTCCTCACCCCCCTTCTCTGGTTCCAGTTATCTCCATTTTGGCATCCTTGGCATCTTTTCCCTTTCTCCGTGGCACTCTGGAGCATTTCTAGTGTTTGATTGGACCTGGCAGCTTCAGCACAGGCAGTGGTAGCACTTCTACTGTCAGCTGAGTGCTTCTTGCCCAGACTTGTGAATGATTCTGTCTGGTTTCTCAGCCTTGACCTTCCTCACAGACTAAAAATCACACACTATCTGCTTTGCCTTATATGCTCAGGGCATGAAAGCCCAACCCCACAATAAATCCCATGTGTAAGCAGGTCGTTAAGAGAGGCGGGAAGGGAATGAGCAAGCAAGGGAATGACTTGCAAAGGCAAGCAACTGCCTGGCCATTTTCCATACGCTGCTGCTTACCATGTAGACCTTTCCAAAAGAGTCCCCAAGCACACATCTGCCTTTGCAAGGCTCTAGAAAGCCTGCATCTTGCAGATAGTCCCTCCAGCTTGGCAGGAGATCGCAGTGACTCATGTTGCAATTACACTGCTTATTAATATTTGAAAAAAGCAGTGAAGAAAGGACCCTGGTGATGCATTTCCTCCATGTGACATAACTGGGAATGGCTCAAAAGTAATTTTAAGCTGATTTATTTAATCCTGTCTTCTATTTATTGAGATGTTCGGCTCTCCTTAATTTTTTTTAGAGGAAATCCATAGACGAGTCAATCCATTAAACATCACTGCTCAGCTAGCTCCCAACCAGATCTGCTGCTCTCTGCAGAGGAAGTGGAAATGACTGAAAGAGTCAAGGGTTTGGAGCTGAGTGTTTTGGGGAATCATGAGAACAGATGGAGGTGGCTAACCTGCAGTGTCAACTCCTATTGGAAAAGGGTGCTCTGTTAGCCATTAGTCCCTGCTCAGTACAGTATTTTATCCATGTTCATGTTGTCCTGGAGTAGATTCCTGGACTGGTATTCCCCAGGAGCTCTTGACTAACATGCTGGAGATCACAGGGTTGGTGTGGGGTCTTGTGTAAGCTTAACCCATCAGCTCTCTGATGAGGAAGCATCTCCTCCTTCCCACGTAAGGCTTTGTGTGTTGTATGGTGTAGCACAAGGTATATACACATCTTCAGTGGAGTTTTTTGCTGTCTTCATCCTGCAGCACTGCCTTCCCAAAGGGAATCCATCTGCGCAGTGGTGTCAGTCTCATCTTTCTTCCCAGCAAAGTTCAACCTCTTTTTGCAGTGCCTGAAGATCTCCTGTCCCTTGTGCACAGTTTGGAGGCTTGCTGTTGCCCTCCTCTTGTGCTCTGAAGCTGTCTTGGAGCAGTTGTTTCTCAGTAGCTCATCACCATAGGAGAATCTGGCTTTGAAGGGTCAGTGCTAGTCAGGGCTTTGCATCAGACTGAAAGCCCGTGCCTCAGGCAACTTATTTTTAAGGTCTGGCCTTGTTGAGCTGCTCTGAGTCTCTCTGTGTGCTTGCCATCAGTCAAGCCCAAAGCAAGGAAGGAATTGAGCTGAATGGAGCTGTTTCCATGCCCTTTAAGTTGTTGTTCCTGTTTTTATCATTCAGGTAGCACAAGTTGTTGCGCCACCTCCACCATGCTGAACAGAGGCCAGAATCTAACAATGCGTCTGTGGCATCCTGAGTCATCTCTGCTTTCTCTCTTGTTCCCTTTACTACCCAGCTCTCCTGCTCCAGTAAAGAAATGGTCAAGAGACCTAGTTAAGATTCACAAAGGCAACGCAGAGAACTTGGAGCAAGCAGTTCCCTTTGATATGTAGACAAGTCCAGATACAGGATTCCTGGCTGTCAGATGCTGTACTCCCGCACTGCATCACTTTGTGCTGGTTCCTGTGCTTCCCTGGTAGAGAGATGCTCCATCCTACATTTGAGACCTGGTTTTGAAAGCAATCTTTAAAAGCCCTCGATGTGCTTAAAAACTTCCTCACAGCTCCAAGACCAGCAGGATTGGGCTGGGAGTGGGTTTTCTGCATAAGCTGCTCCTGTTGTTGTTGTGAGTCTCACAGCCCAGACACCTGGTTGAAGAATGAATGTTAGAAAAGGTGAAAAGTTAAAGCCCAAGTGCGCTTTGGGAGCAGTCGGTTAGACCTTTCCACCTGCAGTTTAAAAGCACAGCTGCGGGTAGGCAGTGCTGAAAAGAAAACCTGGTTTTTGGGTTATCTCCCTCTGCAAGCTCCTCATGCAAAGGCTGCTTCTGAGGTAGTTGTTCAGTTCCTTGGGCCTTCCCAGCTAGACCCAGGTACTGAGTTCAGGTGGACACAACAGCCAGTGAGGGCATCTGGGGAAACCATGGAGCACTGATGCTGCTTGTTTCTTCCTTTGCTCTGTTTGCCTTTGTCTGGCACCAAAATGGAGTTGTTTCTTCACAGCTGAATGTGTTCCTGTTTGCTTATCTGCTTTTCTTAGTCTTCCTAGGGGCTGGAAGTTGTGCTGGGACTTCTGCCTGACTCATGCAGGAATGACAGGTGAGGTGGATCTGGTGTCTGCTGTGAAGCAGGGTAGACTCCAGCTTCCTCTCAGTTCTGCTAACACAAAAACCTACCTGTGTTTCTGCAGTGGCCAGGCAAGGCTTTGAATACAGGAAGAAGATTGAAATGATTTCTTAACTTGCTTTTTGCAGCTGTATCATAGAATCATAGAAAGGTGTGGATTGAAAGGACCTTAAGATCATCTAGTTCCAATCCCCTGCTGTTAGTAGGGACACCTTCTGCTAGACCGGGTTGGAACTCCCTAGGTTTCTCCCAGAGCATCCTTCAGAAGTCTGCTCCTAGCATTTTGCAAGAGTTGGTACCCTTCCCTCACAAGGATTAGCTGAGCCTGGGCTACCACTGCCTGTGGAGGTGGTGATGGACTTGAACATCTGTGACCTTCAAGCCAACTTCTCCATAACAAGCTGAAACATTTTGCCCCTCTCTTGGGTTACCAGTGTTAAACTAGGAGAGGAGGAACCCCTGGTAGGTTGGAATGCTCATATTCACCTCTCTTCTGTGCTGTTATCTCCTACACCTCTCCTGCGTGTCCTGCTACAGCACTGCAAGGTTTTGAAGCCCAGATCTCTTCCCGGCTCTCTAAGCTCTCCTGTCACACTAAGTCTTGCCAAACTTCTCCCATCGCTCCCAATTCCCAGTACAATGAAGCTGAACAAAAGCTTGTGCCAAAGCAAATAGCCATCTTAGTGTGGTTTGGTTTGGAGCATTGCTCTGTTGGTTTTAGAGCCACTGTGTTCTAATCCACCATGGCCAAAATATTGTGACCCTATGCAAAGCGAGGGTGTACACTAAAGTCTGTGAACAGCTCTCACGTACATGTGCCTGGCTTTAATTTGAATTTCTTTTGGTGGTAAAGCTTCTCTGGATTGGGCCTCAAAGCTACAAGGTACCAAAGCAGGGAGGCTGCTTGTTTTCGAAAGGGAAGTTACACTGAGGGTGAACTTAGGACTGAAATGATGGGATGTAGAGAGAGGTGTGTAATTGCAGTTGGATGGTGGAAAATGTGGTCAGGCCAGCCTGCCGTACATGGAAGCAGCCGATAAGCAGAAGTCTTAAAGCAGGGTGGCGTGATGCTTTCTCCAAGGACTTGAGGAATTGCGAGGCCATTGGGTTGAAAGATAATCTCTGCCCCGCATCATGCAGGAACAGGAAGTTTCTTGGGGGGAGTGTGATCTACAGGGAGCTTCTTGGCTCAGCACCAGTTCCAGACCATAATTGCATGGCTTGCTTGTACATATGCATATACAGTTTGTATGTATATCCAAACACTAGCGGTAAGCTGGGAGCCTGGGCTTGAGGTGGTGCCTGGAGCATTCCTGGGTGAAATCATGAAGCAGACTAAACCCACCTGCCTTGGAGGACAAGCAGTCCTGACCTGGGAAGCTGTCTCAGTGTGAGAGGAGAAGGTGTGGGATGTAGGATTTGGTGAGCTTGGCTTTAGGTACCTGACTACTCAGGGTGCAGAGGGAGATGCTGGATGGGAGACGGGTAGCAAATAAAAATAAACCCTTTACCTATTATTAGCTCTGGGACTCTCTGAGAGCTGAATTTGAAGGGGTTGCCGGTATCCAGCCCCACACAGTGTGCCCACAGGGATGTTCCAGAGCAGCTCCAGCTTCCGGCAGCCGTACCCACTGGCTGGACCTTGTCCTGCCTCCTTCCCTGCCCTCTAATGTGTAAAAAAATGCCTCCTAGGGAGGATTTGCGAAAGCAGGAGGGAGGACAGGGAGTTTTCAGGTTGGTTCCAGGTGGTTGTGGCTGTATTACCAAATGACCCCCCCTTCTCCCAGTGCCTGCTGTATTTCCTGATGGTGTGAGAATGTGTTAGCACGACCTGGCAGGATCTTCCCTGGGGAGGAAAGGGGAGGAGAAGCCCACAGCCCCACTGCCTTCCCTCTGCTCCTGGCCACAGATTGAAAGCCAGTGGCTGTAAAGGGGGGAAAAAAAATGTCTCAGCAAGATGAGCAGATAAAGTTGCTGTGCTGGGGACCTAAAAAGAGGTGTGGATAAATCAGTGCAGGAAGATTAATGGTGGCTTTTGTGTCTTTAAAGCTTGTGGAGGCAGGGGGGACACAAGTTTGCTTTTCACACTGTGTGTACTTGGGGCTCGGCCAGCCTTACTGCTGGCTGCTCTTGGCCCTGGGGCTGTTTGCCCATGTTCAACTCCCTTCCCCTCGCAATGGCTAAAAGGAAAGCGACATATAAAACAAAATAAGTGAAGTCCTCCGGGGCAGCCTCAGTGCACACTGCTGCAGCAAGGAGCTGCATTTGAGTGGTGGAGCAGCAGGAAGCACCCAGCAGCATTGTCAGCTCTCCTGGTCCCCACCAGGTCACTGTTGTAGCATTGCCAGACTAGTAATGCTGTGGGCTTTTCTGCAACCTCCCTGGTCTAAGGTGCCTGATCTCCCTTGAAAATGTGCTCTGCAGCCCTAAACCTTCTTGGTTTCCATCTTGGTAGCACCTTCATCTGAATTCCTATCTTCTTGGCGGGAGTAACCTTGCCCCTGGTATTGTGTGCCCTGTTTTACTGCCGAGGGAATCCCCACCCTCTGAGATATTGTCATAAATACCAGTAAGGACAGCATCTTCAGGAGCTCAGTCTGTATTGTTGCCCTCATCTGTGCCCCAGGACCTGCTGCTGCAGCCCCGATTATGCTGCAGAGTGCTGAGTCTTGTTCCACAAGGATCTGTAGCAGATTTCGGATCACCTCCCCTTCCTCTACAACGTTCCAGGCCAGTCCAGCGTTTTGGCCACAGGCAAACCCTCCTTGAGGAGCATCAAGGCGATGCTTTGCATGCAAGAGGTGCATCCCATCCGGCACATGCCATTGAAATGCTGCTTTTCCCCTGCATGGCCGCTGGCAGAGCCAGTCTCGGCTCCATTCAACCAGAACAAGCAGTAAATTAACCTGACCTAGATCTGGAGAAGCTAAGGAGAGACCAGCTGGTTTGTGTGCCCTTAAGATTCCTGCTCTGGAGGCAGTACAGGGAGAAATCTTGCCTATTCCCAGCAAGGAGAAAGCTGCTTATTTGTAATAGCTTATAACTGACTTATAAGCTGCTCCTCATCCCCCAGCTGTGCAAGGAGCTCCATCCCAGTGCTGGGAAGGGCTTGCGATGTCAGCTAGGTCTCCCCATCCATCGTGAGGCTGCTTTCCCTGCTCATTCCAATTCGGGAAGCCTGGAGCAGGGGCACAGCACGCTACATCTCATCAGCACCAGGGAAACCTCCTTGGTAGCAGCTCCTCTGGGCTGTTCATCAGGATCATGCCTTTGCCCAATAGCTGGGAATGGCTCTGGCCCTTGTGCTTCAGCACTGCTGGGTCTGACAGCTGCTGGGCTCCTGACGGATGGGATGAGCTCCCTCCTGGTGCAGCCAGCCCGTTGCTATGGCAATGGCAGGATATTGCTTTCTTACAGCCTTCTGGGTCGCACAAAGCCAGCCGCCAGCTCCAGCTTTGCTTAGCACAGGGATGTGCAGTGCATACCAAGCACTCCTGGCTTTCCTTCATCCCTGGCTGGGAACCCACTCCGGAGCATGCAGAGAAGAAGCAGCAAGAGCCAGGGTTCCCCGCCTCTTTCCCACGGCTGGAAAAACCAAGGCCTTCATGGCTGCCTGCTCTTCCTCTTCCTCCAGGTGCTCATGGACCCATCCCTCCTGCTTCTTATTTCCTTCATGCTTTTCAATTGCCAAATTCAGCCCATGCTGCTTTTTCCACCTTCTGCCTGTGACCTAGGTACTGGCTTGGGGGGATACCCCTTAACCTCTCCAAAGCTCAAGAGGTCCAGCCATCCCTCAGCTGGTCACTGCTGCCCAGGCAGCCTGCCTGGAGCATCCCAAGCCAAAGCAGCGTATCAGATACAGCTCTGGGAGATTGGATTAAGGATCCAGCATCACAGAATAATACATGACTTTATATGCTTTGGAAGGCAGCAGGGATGATTTGTGCCCAGCCCAGACCCATCATGAGGTCTGCTCAGGGGTTATCCTCTGCTTGGAACAAAACACCACCAGCATTGCTTTATCTGAGCCACTGATGGTGCCAAGGTCCTTCCTCTGCCAGGGACTACAGACTCCCTTCCCTGGAAGAGGATGAAGGCTGGTGATGGCAATGACCTCCTGTGCTAGCCACAAGGTCCCATTCTTGACAGCATCACAGAGGTGCTGTATTCTTCAGGGATAGCAGTGCAAGTTGTTGTTGTCTTATTTTATTTCCTCCCCTGGGAGCTGTAGGCTGGGACTCCATTATGTTTATAGGTGCAGGGTCTTCCCAAGCATGCAGGAGCCTTGTGGAGCACCACTACTGTGCCAGCACCCATTCCTAAGCACCATGCTGCCAGCTCAGAAACCAAGGAGCTCCTCTTTCTGATTCAGGGGTTATGTTTTCTGTTTTGATCATGTTTCTCCATGATCAAAAAAAGAAAAGATGTAATTAGATTTTGTTTCTCAGGGTTAAGGGGATTTCTTTTGTAACTCAGGAGATTAAACTCCCATATAACTGCAGCTTCTCAGAAAGATGCCTTGTGAAAACGTGGAAACCTAGGACACTGTGCTGGTGGGCAAGCAGTGATTGGGGAAGTGCTGTGCTAGATTCTGATGAGTCAGACATGGCAGTTGCCCTTTTTGGCAGCCTTCCTGCTCTGCACAGCTCTGCCACACTCAGGGCATCGGTGACAGCTGATGAAACATCTAGACCCAAGGACATTTGAATGAAGGGGGACCCAAAATAGCCTGAGACATGAGAAGGGTTGAGGAACAAAAAAAAAACAAAAACCAACCAACCCTGTAATAACTTGTCCAGAAATGCTATCTATAGATTAATTCAGTGACTTCTGTAAGGAAAGAGCTATGAAATCCAAATGGCAGCTCTGCCTGCTCTAGGATGCTGCCCTGAAAAGGGAGTGCTGAGGTGCAGGGGGTGGGCAGACTGGTGTATGCCCCCAAGAGCATCCTCATGCATTTGCTGGGCTTATCCCAAACCTGGGGTTATGAAGGAGAGGGGGGAAGCAAAACCCAGACCTCCTCATGCACATTGGTTTAATTTCACAACTCTCTTTTTCCCCTCCTCTTTTCTCTTTCCTGCCCCATCCCTTCTGCAGTAATTTGAAACTTCCACTCTAAACTTCACAGGTAGCTTCTTTTTCCTACACTTTTCTTGATGTGCTGGGGTTTGGAGTTTGCTTCCCATCTCACTCTCTCCAGCCATGGGTTTGGACTGAAAAGCTCACCCCATGCTGTCCATCTCTCTGCAGGTTATCCTGAAGGACCTGGAAGTGCTGGCGGAGATTGCTTCTTCCCCAGCGGGACAGACAGAGGGTCATGGTGCCTCCGACAACTCTGATGTACAACCCAACCTTGTGGAGCTTCAGGTCCCAGACAGGGCTGGCCAGATGAGCTCCTCTGGTGAGTGACCTCACGCCCTGGGCTCCTCTGATGCACTGTGACACTGATCAGATTTGCTTGGGCAGAAGGAGAAGGCTCTCCTGCAGTAGCGGATCAGTAGATCCATCCCAACTCAGCATAGCTTGGGGATCAAGACTGCCATGGTGCAGATCAGGGCACTGCTTTTATTATTACTGCTCTTTCCTCTAGCTCATATTTTGGGGATTTAGAACTCTGTTTAGCAGCAGAATGCTTCAGAGGATGGTGTGGAGGGGTCATAGAATCACAGACTGGTTTGGATTGGAAGGGACCTTGAAGCTCATCCAGTTCCAGCCCCCTGCGATTGGCAGGGGCACCTTCCACTAGACCAGGCTGCTGCAAGCCCCATCCAACCTGGGCTTGAGCACTGCTGGGGATGGAGCAGCCACAGCTTCTCTGGGCAACCTGTGGCAGGGCCTCACCACCCTCACAGGGAAGAACTTCTGCCTAAGAGCTCATCTCAGTCTCCCCCCTTATCAGTTTAAAGCCATTCCCCCTTGTCCTGTCATTACGAACCATTGTAAGAAGTCCTTCTCCAGTGCCATTATTGTCTTATTTTTAGGGGACCTTGGGTGCTAGCCTCCTCTCTCCTTATAAAGTCCTCAGAGCCCTAAATTGAGTCCAGGATGGGATGGTGTCTGCAAGCCCAGGTGTCCAAAACACACATAGATCTGCAGAGAATTCAGCCTGTGCAGATGATGTTGTCTCTCAAAAGCTGCCCACTTTGACTGTGAACTGCTACATTGCTTTGAGTGTTTGGCAGGACAATTATCCCAGCATATCAGGAAGTTTTTTCCATTTTCCTTTGTCTGTGGCTCATCCTTTGCAGTTGCCTGACTGCCCCTTCTCCTCTGCTGCTGCTATTTAAGGACCTCCCTGTCGTACTCCCCAGGCCAGGTCATCGCAGCCAAAATTATGTTTCGTGTCAGCTTTGGATTGCACCCCAAGCATGGAGCCAAGGCTGCCTCTCCCTGTGCAGCATGTGGCCACGGAGCCTTGCTGAACCACCCCTGGAGAGAGAAGCTTTGCTTTCTGTTTACCAGGCTTTGTTTTCACTGAAGATCCCAGATCACTCATCCCTCCCCAAGCTTAGGAATGTCTGCACCAACAGCCAGCTCAGATTTTGGCTTGCTTGGTGTAGGGTTGTAAGCTTTATTGCAGATCACCTGTTTCATGCTGGCAGCTTTAGCTCTGCCATGGAGGAGTGAGGGTTGCAATGTTGGCAATGTCTCCGAGGCCTCTGCATGTCTCATCCATCCTCCCGGTGTCAGAATTGAGACTGCCTTGGTGGAACAGCTCCTGCAGTGCTGGCCAAGCAGCTGAGGAGCGCAAGCTCAGCTCACACTGATGGTTGTCTGAGGTTTCCTTCTTTGTGGATGATCTAAAAATAGCATGCTGGATGGCATGGATCCGAATGGCTGCTGTGGCCCCTGTTAGCTATGTGGAAGAGCAACTTGGCTTCACATATTCAAGTGAAATGCCGGAAAAGTCTGGTTCTCCCCACACTGAGCAGATCTTCTGGGGCCAGAGCCCCTTTTGCCCCAGTATGGGGCAGCTTGACCCTACGCAGGTCTTAGAGGACTCTCTCTTCCTCACCTGCTTTCCTCTTCCTTATAATGTACCAACAAATTGTTTCTTTGGGAATTTATCTGGGGCTGAGCTTTGCAAGGTCATTGGCTTTTACCCAAAAGCAGATGGTTTTGGGGAGGAGAAAAGGAGCTGGTTCATTGGCCTCGGATGTTTAATGTGGCCCTGGTCCCATCTGGCTCCAACCACCAAGGGCTGAGACTGGATAGCCTGCTGGGCTCAGGCTTCCATGGGAATTGAGGTGTCACAGCTGGGCCAGGAGTCTCCTGGATTATGCCTGGAAAAGCAGAGGCTCTTGGAAAAGACTGTTTTTGTCAGAGGGTTGTTGGGGGTTCGGGAGCTAGTGGAAATCCCTCCGTCTGTCTGTGCGTGGTCTGGGAGCAGTGATGTACAGTGGGAGCAAGTGAACCCAAGCACTGCCCTGCAGGCTGATCTGTTTGTGAGTACAGCCCTTCCCAAGCAAAAATCATGAGGTGCTGGCACTGAGAGAATGTACACCTTTCTGGGGTCACTTGTTTGGTACTGAGGTGTATGGGAGTGTTCCCCAAGCACACCTCCCCAGTGAGCACTCCTTGGCTCAGACAGTGCTTTCTAGGCAGTAGGATGCTATTGCAGCATTGCAGGGTACCAGTACTTCTCTCGTCCCTTCATCCCGCTTTTTATGAAGATGCCATGGGAGCTGGCAGTGAGAGGAGAGCTGCTGAGCCATGTCAGGTCCTCTCCCCTCCTACCTCTGAGGCCCGTCCAAGTGTGCAGTTGGTAGACAAGCGCGAACACCCCTTAAAATCCTTGAGCTTGCAGCAGGTTTCCCTGCCACGCTGTCCATCTCTGCGCTTCAGGCTTTGCCACCCGAGTGGTGAGGGCAGGAGGGAAGATGGAAGGGGCTGGTGCCCCTGTGGTCTTCCCCCACTTCCTCTTGCTCCCTTTCTTCCCTTGGGATGTGTTTATGCAGTTGTTTCCCTGCCATTGAGTTCGGTTTCCTTCAGATGCTGGTTGATTAGTCAGGAAAGCTGTGTCCCACTTCCGCAGCCTGTTCCCAGCCCCAGTTTGTATTTAGCTGCTTTGTTCTCCAGTTACATAAGGTCAGCTGCCCTTGACGTCTTCTCCAACACAATGAGCTGGGGCCAGTACCTCCTGGGAGACCCAATATTGCTCCTCTCGACCTACTCTGATTGCCCTGGGAGAGTGTGGCTGGCTGCTGGCCGCCATCAATCTCTCCTTGGTTATCTTCTGCCTGCTTTTCTGGGACCAGGTCTGTAGAGGTGTGCCCAAGAGCTTCCCGGTCTTTGGGAAGATGATCCAAATGCCTTTCTGGTTTCTGTGATAGGAATCCAGCTGTCTGCTTTGTTTTGGGAGTGTTTTGCCAACCCTGTAGAAGTTGGGACAAGCAGCAGATGACCTAAGAGTGGCTGTCACCAAGGCCAGCAGATCACAAGAGGGGATTCTCCCCTCTGCTCCTCACTGGGGAGACCCCCCAACGCCTGCAGTCCTGCTTTCAGCTCTAGAGCAACAACACAAGAGGGACATGGAGCTGTTGAAGTGAGTCCAGAGGAGATCATGGAGATGCTTCAGGGCTGGAGCAGCTCTGCTTGGAGACGGGCTGAGAGAGGTGGGTTTGTTCAGCCTGGAGAAGAGAAGGCTCCAGGGAGACCTTAGAGCAGCTTCCAGTGCCTAAAGGGGGTTATAGGGAAGATGGGGACAGACTTGTTAGCAGGGTCTGTAGCAATAGGACAAGAGATGGTGGTTTTAAACTAAAAGAGGAAGATTCAGACTAGGTACAAGAAGAGATGTTTTACAATGAGGAGAATGAAACTCTGCACCAGGTTGCCCAGAGGTGGTAGATGCCCCATCCTCTGGAAGTATTCAAGGTCAGACTGGGCAGGCCTCTGAGAAACAGATCTAGTTGAAGGTGTCCCTGCTCATTGCAGAGGGGTTGGACTAGATGACCTTTAGCATTCCCTTCCAGCCCACACCATTCTAGGATTCTGTGACAGCATAGATGCAAACCCTTCAGCCTCTGGTCTCCAGCTCTGCTCTGCATGGGAGGAGGAAGCTCCCTCCAAAAGGATGCTGATACCGTCTGCTGCCTCAGACAGGGTAGCTCTTGCACATATTTCTTCCTTCCTTTCTCCACAGCTTTGTAAGGAGAGGTAGTTAAAACCCTTTGTTTCGCAGGGGGCACTTTCATCCTGCTCTGTCCAGCCTCTCCCGCCTGGCTTCCTGCTGGGAATGGTGGCATACCCAAATGCTATAGGATGTTTACTGGGAGGCTAACTCTGTACATGGGTATGCTAACATGCCTGTGGTCACTGGTTTCTAACAGCAGTCCATGGATATCCCAAGAGTCAGTGGATAACTCCAGAGGAGGCTGCTAAAAGTCCCTAGGAAACATAGTGTATTGAGTTCTGACATGCTGTATCCCTGCAGGAGAAGAGGCAGTGCTTCAGAGCCTGAACCAAATTTGAGATATTCTGTGAAGGGAGTTTCCTGTTGACAGCTTTTTGCAGGGTTTTGTTCTCAGTGATCCAAACCACTCCCTTTACGCTGCCTTTCACTTCATTTGTGTAATCATAGATCTGCAGAGGTGGCCGTGTAGGACAAGGTCCCACCTCTAGACAGTCTGTAAAATGTTAGGGTGGCCTCTGAAAACACAAGGCGAGAATCTGTAGACTGCAGGGATCTGTGAAGGGTAGGAGAGAAAGGTGGCCCATTGTCAGATGGCTCAGATTTGCTACACTGGCTTTTTCAATGGTAAGGGAGGATAAAAGTGAAACTTCTCCTTACTCATCCTTTCCACAAAAGGCCAGGAGACAGCTAGCATCACAGCATGGACACTCACTCTTGAAGGAGCCAGTTTCCAGCAGTTTTTGCAGGATCGAGAGTGGAAGAGCTAGGCGAGCATGAGGGGAAAGACCTGTTGCTCCTGAATACTCTAAGCTCAGTGCTACAGCTCCTGTTGCTTGGTGGCTTCACCATCCTCTTCCCTACTGTCCTGGAGCTGAACAGGAGGGTTGACTTTCAAAAGTGCTCTTCTGCCTCTTGGAGAGGAGGAGAATTAGAGCAAAAGGGTGATGCCTTTCTTTTCTGGGATATTCTGCCACAGCGGTGCTGGAATGCCTTGGACAGCCCCAGGAGAGGCCATCCAGAATATAGCTGTAACTCATCTGGCATGCCTCCAGGTATCGATCTCTCCTGAGGTGGTTAAGCACATGGTGGGCCAGAAGGGTTGAGGATTCCCAAAGAAAAGCTGGAAATGTAGAACTGAAATTGTAGGTAAGATCACTCCTAGACAAGCATATACCCTTCATATTGTTACTTTGCTGGGCTACCTCAGTTTCCCCAGGATGCTGCAAGGAATTCAGACAGTGTGAGGAACGAGATGAAAACCATAAAACCAGAAAAATGAATGAATATTGGTGCAGAAATGGCCTGACAAAGCCCATTGCTGCTTGTTCCTGTTTGCAGGTTCTCTTCCATATGCTTCACCTTTTCATGCAGTAGCCTCGGCCCAATCTGTTCTCGTCACCAAGCATAACCAGTCGTATTTTTGCAGCTCTACTGGGTATTTTCTTCTCCTGTATGTTATCTCAGCTATACCCCTGCTGGATTTTGTCATATTGATTTACCTTAACAAATTAAAATGAGCCAGTAGTGGTCTGGTAACCTTCCTAGGAATCATGATCATTGCCTGCTGCTTTCTTCCAAGGCAGGCACAAGCACACACCCCCACTGTGTTGGAGTGTGTGCTTGTGATCCTGTGAATCCCAGACTCTGTTGAGAGGGGGGATCCAGAGGATCATTGCAGCAAAAACCTCATTTGGCATCAAAATACATACCCTGGCCTGTCGGTTGGGACCCCCGTGCCAGCAAGATGCTGAAATTCTCAGGAATTGCAAACCCATGGCTCTTTAGACAGGTAGGAAGGGGAGAAGCATACGTGTGTGCAGGCAGCCCTGCAAAGCCAGCTGAGCACACCTCTGACCGTGCAGCCCATAATTTCAATGAGTTTACTTCCTCAGCAGCATTCTGTGCTCCAGAGAGGGGAGAGAGAACGGTTTGCAGAGCCCAGCTGAGCTGCCGACACATTCACATCTGTTTCCAGCTACACCCTGCACCGAGTTTTTGGGAAGCAGGAGGGGGAAAGATTTGCCTTTTTTTACAGCTCTATTTTTATCCCACTCCATGAGGCTTCACCGCCCTGTGTTTGTAATAGCTGAAATTCAAAACATCCTGGGGAAGGCTGCCCAGGAAGGGGGGAGATGCCGCGCAGATTCCCATGTCGCTGCATTCTCCAAGCACCATCTGGCAGAGCCAAGCCCCACACGGGTTGAAGTCTCATGGACCAGCTCCGGTTGCTGCTGGGTTTATCCTGTTGCTCCCGGGTTTATCCTGTTGCTCCCAAAGGAGCTGAGGGAGATCGTTCCCTGGGCTGGGCTGGAGATATGATGCTCGGGTGGGAAGGATGCTTGGCCCCACCAGCTCTTAGCTTCCTCTCCCTATATCTGAGCTAAAATTGCTTCAATTAGGGATTGGGTAAATCATTTTGGCTTAAACCACTGCAAATTCTCATGTGGATACTCTAACCAGCTTACCCAGCTTTAGCTTGCTTCGGAAGGGAATCCGTTCTGCTCCAATCTTATTTAAATTTGGTTTAAATGGTGTTAGCAAGTCCACACTGTTTTTAATCAAGACCAGTTTGAAACCAATTATGGTAAATTAGTGGAAGTTGCATTTTATGTCAGGGTGAAGTTTGGAGCTTTGTGGTTGAGGTATTAAAATCCGAGTTCATGTCAGAGGCTGTCAGGCACCCCTGGAACAATTTGGGAACACTTTAGCCACTGTAGGGCTTGATCCAGCTCAGCCCGTCAAGCAGCCAGATGGCAGAATGTTCCAGGCTGCTGTACAATATATATTTATAAGGGTCTTAATATAGATCCCTAATTGCCTGTCTCAGTTGATTTATAGCATGTCCACGAGAATGATGGGAATGGCATGAACCACCGGTGAGCACTTGGGATGAACCAAGGCTTTTGGCAGATGTTTGCTGTGCTTGAGCTCGCACCCATGGGTCAGGGGGACTGATGCTGGTGCTGGTTTTGGTGATCGAAGAAGCAGTAACTTGCCTGGAAAAGGATTTGTTAGCCTGGCATCCTGGGATCATATTATCATAGATGGTTTGGGTTGGAAGGAATCATAAAGCTCATCCAGTTCCAATTGCCTGCCATGGGCAGGAACACCTTCCACTAGACCAGGTTGCTCCAAGCCCCATCCAGCCTGGTCTTGAACACTGCCAGGGATGAGGCAGCCACAGCTTCTCTGTGCAACCTGTGCCAAGGCCTCACCACCCTCACAGGGGAGAGCTTCTTACTAAGATTTCATCTCAACCTCCCCCCCACCTTGTCCTGTCCCTTCATGCCCTTGTCCAGCACTCCAAGTTTCTTGTCAGCCCCTTCAGGCACCTGAAGCTGCTCTAAGGTCTCCTCAGACTGATCCCATGCAGATCCCATGAGGAGATGTGCGTATCTGAGGAAGACAGAGGCAAGCCCTGCACTGCCTTTCCTTGAACAGGCCTGGAGCTGCTCCAAGGTCTCTCCCAGAGCCTTCTCTTCTCCAGCCTTAGAAGCCCAGCTCTCTCAGCCTGTCTCCAAGTAGAGGTGCTCCAGCCCTTGGAGCATCTCCGTGGCCTCTGGACTTGCTCCAGCAGCTCTATATCCCTCTTGTGTTGTTGCCCCAGAGCTGGATGCAGGACTGCAGGGGGTGTCTCCCCAGAGAGGAGCAGAAGGGGAGAATCCCCTTCCTCAACCTGCTGGCAGGAGGATGCTCTAGTTGTTGACAAGGTTCCTGGCTGTGTGGTCCTGTCAGCCATGGAGCTGCAGTTTCCATGTGCCTTTTGTAGCCTGTTTTTGCCAACTCTTGTTTCACCGCTCTGATGTTCCTGTGGGACCAGAATTCCCATTTATTCGTATTATAGTGGATATTTGGGCTGAGTTTCATCATTCTGAGCAGGAATCTTTCTTCCAGCTCCCTGTTCCATACCAGATTAAAAAACCAGGCAGCAGAGCTGTGATGTGCTACCAGCCCCACTCCGGGTATGTTAACAGCTGATCTGGCAGGTTACGGATCTGCAAAGTCTCACTTCAGGAAAAGGGGGAGAGGTGCAAGCTTCAATTAATTAAGCAGTTTTCCTAACACTTCTCTCTGCTTGTCTCTCGTGCTTCATGGAAACACTTGACAAGCTGCTCCTCTGGTTCTGTCGAGCCAGGGATACCACTGTGCTGAGCTCTGGGCTACACTAGGAAGGGTTACACGACAGCAGACAAAGTGCCAGCCACTTCCTAGGCATCCTATAAACACAGAGCAAACAAGAAGTTTGGAGGATTGGGAGGTTTTGCAAGAGAAATGTTCTGCGTACTTGGAAGAAGTATTGCCCTTTTCAACTCCAACAGAGGTTTGGTTTAGCCTTTTGCAGCTTGGGAGACTCCTGCAGGCTGGTTTCTCACCCCCAGCATCTCCCCTGGAGAGCACTGGGAAGGCTGCTCCAGCGAGTGTGCTGTGGCAGAAACCTTCCCTAGGGACATGAAGTGGGAAGTGATTCACTGGGTGCCACGTGGGCAAGTGATGGAGAAGTGATCCCTTTGGAGTTTGGTCTCAGTGCTCCCAGAGGCAAAGGATGATGATACGTCAGCTTCCTGGAGTGGGCAGATCATCACAGCGCTTTCCTCTCCTAAAAAAAACAGGGATGAGACTTGTTTTTGTCATCTCTGTGTCCCAGTCCCTCCTTGCTTCCTGACCACTGCCCTCCCAGCTTCCTCCAGACTGGGCAGGAGGACTAGTGGTTTGGTAGTGAGTTGATGGAAGAAATCAGCATGACTGGAGATTGGTTGTCCTACAGATTGCAGCCAGGATCTGATTTCTAAGGTGATTCTGGCTTTTTGAGTACTTCCAAGTCTCCAGTCTGAGATGCAGGAGATGCTGCATCACATAAGGAGCACACATTTGAGGGTTCCTCTGGGTGGTTTGTTTTGCACTGGCATTCCTAGGCTCTTGGGTTTTGTTCAGTGCACACCACTGCCAGCACCCCAGCAACAGGAATGATGGACCTTCCAGGGAGGAGAGAAACTGCTGCCACCTCCTGTTTTGCCCTTAGGATGTGCTTTAGGATATGTAAAGGCTGTCTCTGGAAGATGTGTGAGGCTGTGGTAAAGTGCAACGCTGTCTGTCCCGTGTGGAGGGAGTACTGAGCAGGAGGTGCTGCCTGTGTTGCCACCAGGATACATCAGCCCTGGCAGCAATGTCCTCATTGCTAGGCGGAGGGTCAGAGAGCCAATTCTGGGGATCTCGAGAAGGAAGAAACTCACAGATTAGACCTTCCCCTGGGCAAGCTACAGCGCTGGGGTATTAGTAGCTGGTGGGGATGAAGGTGTGCTGCTGAATCTTGGGTTGCAGCATGGCTCTGGTTTGGATGCCTCAGCACTGCTGACAAAATGGGCAAAAAAAAATACCACTTTTGCAGATTTGAAAGGCAGTTTCCATCTGCTCTTCACCTCCCCTCACCACCAGAAGGAAAACCAGAGCTTGCATTTGAGGCTCTGCCCATGGGAGATACAAGGCTGAGGGACAGGCAGGCACTATGGGCTGCTCTGTGTCCCCTTGTCCAGACTGTGTCTCTTCCAACTTGCCTCTGAACAAACACACCTTTGTTTTGGAGCGTGTTGGCTCAGATCCTCTTTTCTTTCTGCCCAGATCATCTTTCCCACAGCTGAGGGGAAACACGATGCTACAGCAAACACTTGTGCTCTGGGAGATGCCCTCTTCAAAGCCTGGCTTGAGGTTTCAGATGTACCAAGAGGGGATGAATTCATGACTCTGGTGGTGAGGAGGCTCCAGGTTCTGGTCCAGATGATCCACTATTTCATTTTCCTTTTTCTTTGGCTATGTTCTCTTGAACATTTAATCCAAATCTGAGGAAGCTGCCCTGCCTGTACCTGTATCAGTGGGACAGCCAGGGTGGAAAGCATCCCAGTGGCTTTTTCATCAGCTTTCCTGTGCTTTGGCAGCTTGATTACATCTTTAATTGACTGCTCCATGCTCTGCTGAGTCTCGCAGAAGCAGACAACATACATAAATCAAACTCTTCAGGTTTCCATCAGTGAGCTGATGGAAATACTGGCTGTTCTCAGGATGCAGGGAATAGCCTGGGGGTGCTCGTGTGTGCTGGCTTACATCCTCACCACGGTTAGATGTGGTCTTTCTGAAGGAGAAATTAAGGGAGAGAGCTTCCTTCGTTGCAAAGTCACCTTTAGAACTCCCTCTCCAAACATTTGCTCTGAGAGCTGTCCTTCTGAATAAACCCCCTCCCCTGGAGTGCTGCTTTGAGAAAAGCAATCTTTACCTACCAGCTCCCTGCACTTGTGGGTCTGAAGGAATACTTTTTGCTAATGCTGTCTGTGTACCCTGAGCTGGGAGATGCCCCTCTGCCAGTCCTCCCTGGTTACCCACCCCACAAGGATTCTAAGACCAAGTTAGGATGTCTTACCAAGCAGGTCCTGCAGGAGCCCATGCACCTTACAAGCTGGAGCACTGTTTGCTGCTAAATGAGCAATAGGAGTCCCTCAGGGGTGACTTTATGGCTCTTGAGAGGTGCAGAGGGGTATGCTGGCTGCTTGGCAGAGGCCATGAGCAGTGGCTTGCCACCTCTGGGTGCCCTGTGCGACAAGCGGGTGCAGAGCGTCCTTCCCCTATACCACTGGAAATCCTCTGGCCCCAAACAAAGTGCCTAAGGTGAAAGGATGAAAATGCCTGGAAGTGCTCTGGGTCTGGATATGTCAGAGCCTGTTGAGGCTCTCCTCAGTGCACTGCCTCTGCTTTCACACCCAATCCTTTCCTTCCAGTCAGGGCATTTCCCACACCCTCCATGCTCAGACTCTGGCCGCTCGAATTACCTTCAGCTTCTTTTGTTAAAAATGGTGTTTGCAAATGAAGAACAAAGAAAACCGCATTTTTTTTGTGCACTCTCTAAGCCTGGAGATCTTCGTTGTTTGACCCGTACTTCGTGCTCGCTCTAGGGCAAGCTGTGTATGACAGTGTTGCACCAAGTGGCTCCTACTCAGGGGAAGTCATGTCACCAGCCATAAACCAGTGGCCACCATCCGTGATCAAGGGCTGAACGTGTGTGTGATGCTGCTATGTGCATGCTGGGCTCAGGGCATCTGTGGCCTATGGGGCTGGATTAAAGGCTCTTCAAGTCACCAGCAATCTGGTTTTTGGGATGAGTATACCTGCCGTATCCGAGGAGATGGGATTACCTATTGATGCAGAGCCTCAGGCACCTCTTCCCCTATCAGCTACTGAAGCTGAACAGCTCTGGGATGATTGTCCATAAAGCACATTTCACCCCTGTTTGCTCCTTCAGGGTCTGGGATCATCAAAAGACACTTTCCCCTGGGATAGAGTTGTGGCAGGGCTGGAGCAGCTTGAACCGAGCGGATGAGGTTATATGAGGCCTGGAAATATTTGTTTCAAACTGTAAAGCTCCTCTGCCAAGAGCTGTGTCCATATTTTGCATGTCTGCTCTCTGACTGAGACTGCTTTGGCAGGAGGGCCCCGACTGTTCTAACTTGCTCTTCTCTGCCTCCCCAGGCATGAAAGGCTTGGAGTGCTCACCCTCCACTCCCACCATGAACTCCTACTTTCACAAGTTCATGATCAACCTGCTCAAGCGCTTCAGCAGCGAACGGAAACTCCTGGAGAACAGAGGACCCTTCATAATCAGGTCAGAGCACTCCACCAGCTCACCGAAGCCCCCCAGGCACCCCCAGGGCAGGGTGACATGGGGAATAAGCCAAAACCTTTTCCTCAAGCCTCCCTCAACCACTGGTACACTGTTTCAGAGCAAATGGGATTTGCCTTTCACGTGTCAAGGCACCATATTACTCACTCGAATATCCAGAGGCAATGTAGCTCCTTATTAAACAGCATTGTCAGAGCCTGTTTTGTTAAGAAACAGGTAAACCAGCCAGAGCATGGAGCCTTGTACTCAGGGTGCCAAGTCAAGTGAATCCCTACACCCAGCTCTGCTTGATGCTCCCCCAGCAAAACCCTTGTCCCCCAGAGCTGCCTGTTTCGATGCACAGGGTTGATAGGTTTTGTGGTAGAGGCTGGGAAGCCAAGTGTTGTGGCAGCTGGCAGGGCATCGTCTTTAATGCAGTGAAATCTGGGGCAAGGGACACCAGTTCCTCAGCTCACTGGGAAATAACGGGTTTAATGTTGTAGTAATCAGTGAGGAGGTTGTTGGGAGGAGCGGGCAGGACTCTTGAGTTTTAATCCCTTGCTTTCAGGGAGGTCACATCAAAACAAACATGGGGAGAACATGGAACCCAAGTCCTGCTCCTGTGGGAAAAAAAAGGCCTCTCCAAAGGTGGAGGGGAGCATGAGGTACTGGTGGGGTGGTTCTGTCACTGCAATTGCAAAATAAAGCACGCAGAGCTATCTCTGCTAAGCTGAGCTGGGGGTTGAGTTGGGCAGCAGTTTGTGCCCAAGCCTTCAGGCAGCCCAAGAGCTGCTGGATTCATCCTGTGAGTGGTAAGCATCAAGGCAAAGTGTTGCAAAAACAGTGAAAGGGGACCAGGGCAGGGTTGCAGCTGCTGTTTAGGCTGAAGATGAGAATTTTAGAGCTTTCCCCCCACTTACATTAAATTTTAATGTAATGTATTCCGTTTGCTCCCAGAAAAATCTAGCTGTGCATATGTTTTGTTTCTTCTGATAGGAGCCTGGAAATGTTGGATTTAATATATGGCTCTGAGGTGCAAAGAGGTGCATATGGGGATCTAAGAATAGGGCAGAGACAAAAACCTACTGGTAGCATCCCCAGTCTTCCAAGTTAGCACAGCCCTGGATTTGAGCAGCCATTGGCAGGGGAAGTAGTTCCATTCTGTGTTAATGGAGCAGGGCAATTAGAGCAATAGTTGCCTATTTAGAGGTTCTCCCATATCATGGCCACCTCAAATCTCCCTCTGGCTCTGGTAGGATGAGGTTTGCTGGCTGGCCTGGCTTTCCCAGCAGCCAGCCAGCAGTGCAGCAGGACTGGCTCACAGCAAGTCAGCATGCTGTGGCTTTTTACAATGATTCATGCCCTAAATAATCCACTAAAGCTAAAAAAACACATATATTTATATGACTATGCCCTTTGTCAAGTCATGTCATGGGTCACAGGGGATAGATGAAGGTCTAGAGCCAAAGAGGTGGTTCTGGGAGGGGTGAGCCATGCCCTCAGGTACTAGCAATTAACTCTGAAACCCACTGATGGCAGTTGCAGTGCTGGTGTTAGTTACATCCCTGCTGCCTCAGGAAAAGTAAGATGGGAATAGGGGAGGGAAACTTACAGGATTCTCTGAGAAAGACTGATCTCTTGCCAGAGAGACACAGTGAACATAGGAGACTCCTGGTGCTATTTTTAGCCACATTTCCAATTGAAGCCGTGTGTGAGTTCCCACGTTACCTCCCTCCCTGTCCACAGGCCAGCTCAGCTGTTTTGCACAGCAGGTTAAGAAGCCAGCATCATGTTTGACTTGGGAGATGCTTCATTCTGGGCTGGGGAGCACAATGGCATGCTTGAGAGACCATGACAGCATGTGCTAAAACGCAGTCCTCCCTCACGTGGTCCTCACTGGCACAAGCCCTTTGCTCCCTTTATCCCCATCATCTTCCTCCCACCTCTGGGACCACTGCTGCCCATTTCTGCTGCTGACTGGCCTGGGAATGGCAAAGCAGGGAAGGAAAACAGATCTGTTAACTTTAGGCAATGATTTCCAGCTACAGGATTAGCACACAGGGGAAAGGGAAATGGGGAACAAGGGGTTTATTCAAGCACATCGCAGTAGTTTTCCCTGTCACATTGTTAGTGAGCAAGTTCAAACACGCATGAGGTGAGATGGAGGGTCTGTGGTTAAAAGTAGTTTATTTCTAACCCAGCTCAAGCTTGTTCATGTCTGGTTGCTGACTCTGAAGGGACTTCGGTTTCTCTCCTGATATGGCCTCACAGTCCCAGAGGCAGAGGTTATAGTACATTGTGTGCTTGAGAGCACAAGCGTGGTTTGAGCATTGAGCTCTGCAGGAGCCTGTGGAGATGGGACCATCTCTTGCTTTGTAGGGACCTGTGGTTCCCAAGACATGCAGAGCTGTTCTGGTGCCTGCCTGACGTTTGGAGATGGGTGGAAGAAGCATCCACAGCCCTCCCAGTCAGCTCACCTCTGAGCCTGGCTCTGGTAGAGCTGGGGGCTGATTTGGTGCTGTCACCATCGGTGACGCCGATCCCAAGCTGGGTATCTTGAGATGCCAAAGAAGACAGGGTGGAGCTAAATGGAAATAAACTGCCTTTCAAATAACAGGCAAGCAGTTCCAAAAGTTTCTGTTGCTTATTTGGAAGAGCCCAAATCATTTCTTCTCCCTTGCCTCGGATCACCGTGCTGGGAGATAACTGAGTGCTGGCACACAGACCATCTACAAGTGCTGCTGGTGCATCTAAGAGATGCTCTTCTTGGTCTGCTGCCTTTCCCTGATGGGATCCAGGTGTGATGCCTCCTCTATGCCACCACCAAAGGGGATGTCACGGAGGCAGAGGTTATTTCTACAGCCTAAACCCTGGCAGGATCAGAAAGGAGACATCCATGAAAAGGTTCTTCAAAGCTGCCTAGATGCCTCATGAACACCTGGGTGAGAATCCTCTTTGTGAAGGGGTGTGCTGGAGCGGTGCTCCCAGATTCTCACTCTTTCCACCCTTCTCTTGAGGAACCACAGAAGTGGCAAAACTGCCTCCATGGTCTCTTCCAAGGACTTTTTTCAGGTTGGCACCAGTTTTCTGCATCACAGCTGATGGGGGTTTCCTTTGGGGGTCAGTCTCTCTCACTGTCACTTGTGACTTTTTTTAGGCTGGAAGTCAGTAGTTATTCTACATTTGAAACTCAGAATTCGAAGTGCTGTCTTCTCATCTCTAGCCAGGCATGTTTGCACCCAAAAGTGAATCCCAAAGGGTTGTCTGAGGCAGGAACATCAGCCATTGCTCAGTGTTACCTCTCGCCTTGATAAGCAGACCTGAGACCTTCCAAACTTACCACAAATTAGGAGCTATCTGCCCTAGCTGGCACACGGCCATCCCTTAAGCAAGAAGCAGATATTCGCATTCAGCTGCTGGCCTCCAGACGATGGCTTGGAGCAGCAGAAAAATTCAGAGAAGCTTCCAAAGCATCACATGGCCCCTTGGAGCAGGAGCCCTGCAGAGGAAAAGCTGCTCAGTCAGTCTGGAGGCAGGCAGCAGAGTGGCACCAAGCTCTTCAGCTCACACTGAGATTTAACAAGCTGGATTTAACACTCACTTGTCAGTACCTGCTCTAGGGCATGGGGGGATTAAGTAAGAGGCTAAGCTGTACCCCACAGACACAGTTTGAGGATAGGGCTGGCTGCTTTAGCAGCTTCCTCTCTGAAGAAGCCATCTTCTCCCCTCTCATCCCTCCCCAGGACTGGTTGTGCAGCCGCTATGCTGTCCCTGGAGTCTCTCTGAGCTCTGGGAGGCAGTTTAGCTCACTAAGTCCAGCCTAGCACCACAGTAGCTGGCTTTTTGCTGCTCTCTGAGGTGGAGCAGCTCAGGCATTTGTGGCTGATACACCTTGCCAGGATAGCAAAGGAACCCTCTGGGGTACAGGGTGTGCTTGAGTGGCTGGAGACATTTCTGTGTGCACTGTGTATGATGCTTTGAAGTGTGGGGTTTAACTTTTAAGCCCAGAGAGGCTGTTTTCTTGGTGAACAATGGCACTCCAGGGCAGGAGATGATGCCTGAGCCAGCACTCTGCTCCCTAGGCAGGGGCCCATGTGCAGGGATTGTCTCAGCTTGTTTTATAGAGCTGTTAAATAAACCTCCCTGCTGCCTAGCGCCTTCTCATGGGGAGTTTTCTGAGGTTAAGCTGCATGGAAAGGGGCCCTGGGGCAACTTTTCAGCTGCCTCCTGCACAGTGCAGCCAGAAAAACTTGGCTGCTTGACTGGGGATGGCCCTTGTTTTTGGGGGGAATGCTAGAACCCCTTGGGGGGTGGCCAGGAGGGTGGTTCTCCATCTGCTCTGGAAGAGCAAGGCTGGAGCAGGTAAGGTTTTTCAGTCAATTTATGGCATTAGCTGGGGAGATGGAAAATCCCAAGTCTTGTGTTTGGGCCATAGATTCATGGTTCCTGCAGATGGGAAGAGTTCACCTGGCTGGAAATCCTGGCTTTTCCTTGAGGTCTCTAAGTCCTGCCAAGATGAGGCCGGTGGAGAGCAGGACAGGGAAGAGAGTAGAGCTGGGGAAAAACACCAGCATGTCACATTGGGTGCATGAAGGGCTTTATGGTGATGCCCTTGGCATGTGCCTGGGGTGTCCAGTTCCCTCTTTCTGCCCCTGAGAGAGGCTGGGGCTGACCATGCAACACCCCTTTCTCCTCAAAAAGTACGGAAAAACAAGAAAAGTGGATTTGAACCTGTAACTGGGATGAGGAGTTGGAGATGGGTGGAGCAGAGAGCCAGCATGTCCAGTGGAGCACCGGCATCCATCTGATGCTCTTGGCAGGCAGGCAGTGAGGAGCATGTTAAATCACATTTTGCTCAGCCTGCCTGGCATTCCCAGGGCTGTGCTGTGTCTGGGGGAGCAGGAAGGAAAGGGCAGCCCTCCAGCATTCCATGGGGTGGGCTCTGGGGAGGAGTGGGATGGAGGTTTAGCTGCAGGCTTTGGATAGCAAGGGATACACTGGGAATCCTGTATAGAGCTGGTAGGTATCTGCTTGGTGGCAGGCGGACGCCCAGGGCCTGGGATGCCACCATTCTGCAGTGATTCACTGTCCCCCTGCCCCATCCTAGCCCCAGTACCGCATCCTTAACCTCATTCTTTCTTCCTGCCTTGTGGTCCCACCTCCCTGTGCATTATCACCCCTTGCTAGGGAGGTTAACCAAAATCCTCCTCTTCTTCCAGGCTTGGATGCTCTTGAGCTCCACTGGACACACAGTTTGCTTGGCCAAATATTCCAGTACCTCCCCATGAGCTGTAGGCTTCCAGGGCTGGGACGTGGGACCCCTCCTGCTCCTTCTTTGTTCAGAAGTGCTGATGCTAACATGCCCTCTCCAGCTCCCCGTGCCAAACCCATGACCTGAAAATCCCTCTGCCCCACCAGCAAGTGAATGAGGGCTGGTGGGGCAGGACAGGGACACGTGTCACCTCTTCCTCTCTCCCACTCTCCAGACCGCTGTGTTGAGGAACAAAACCTGCGTTTGTTTTTGTGGGAACTGTTCGACTTGTACTCAGCAAAGGGGGGAAAAAAAAAAAAAAAAGAGAAGGGGGGAAAAAAAAAAAAAGGGAAAAAAAAAAGCGCAGCTCCTTTGATAAACTGGGATATGAACTCGGGTAAAATCCAAACAGCTGTGAGTGCTACAAGGGAAGCTTCTGTGTCGGGAGGCAGCGAGCCTGCGAAAATACAGTGCTCTGTCTGCCAGGATGTTCACTGGCCGCCTGCCCTTCTGACTTAATGAACTGTAAGCTTTCCATCCCCACCCCTCGTGCCTCGGGAAAGGAGGAACCGGAGGAGAAAGCTTTGTATTTATTTATTTGTTTGTTTGTTCCACCAGTCTATAAAGCAGAAAGGGCTCCCTCCTGCCCTGCATGAGCACCGGGCTTGGGGTGATGGAACGGGCAGCAAGCATCCACCTGCACACTTCTCCTCACTCATCTTCCAGCTCATTCCTCTGCATCTCCCTTTATCCCCTGCCTGCTCCCCAAAACCTCCTCTACCCAGCTCTGCCTCCGCCCAGCCGTGAGAAATCCCGTATCCGGAGATCCAGAGCAGTGCTTTAGTGGTTTTGTGACAGCCACACTCTGCTTTTAGGCATCTCATGCTGTCCAGCCATGCATGGTGAGCACCCTGGAGGCTCCTCTCAGGCTTCCACATGAATTTGGAGTGAAACCAGCAACCCCACTGTACCTCCAAAACCCCCAGCTCTCAAATTGCCTGTTTTACATAATGCAATGAGCTCTGTAAGCTCAAGGGAGCATGTGCTTAATGAGGTTTTAATCCACTGAGTCTATGGGGTTCTTCATTACCCTCCGCTGCCCCATAGGGCATGAGCTGAAGGGAAAAATCCCAGTTTCCCCCAGGCTAGAGGTTGGATTCAGGGTTGCACCATCATGTGTGACCTTCATGATGGAGGAGCCTGGGCCCACCCAGGGAAGGATGAGAGACGCCTCCACTGAGCTGGGGGGAACCAGCCCCTGGGAATGAGCTTGTTGTCCTATTTGCTAAAGCTGCTCTGGGACCAGCCATACTCAGAGCTGCCTGGAAGGACATGATGGGTTTTCCTGTAGAAAAATGGGAACCACATGTGAACAGCAGTGCAGGAGGGGGCTGGGACTAGTTTGGGTCAATGAGAAGGTGGAGGGGAGGAAGAGGAAGTGTGTGGAGGGGAGGAAAATCCTCCCAGAATGGCCAAGTTCCTTCAAAGGGCAGGTCCCTGGCGGAGGGGGTGGGTATTCTCTCCCAGCACTTTCCCTGGGATTCCAGCAGGAGTGCTCTGAAAAAGTGGGATGGGAAAGGGGGGAGCCAGGAAAAGGTGGGCTTGGCAGCAGGGAGAGGAGCCTGCAGCTCCCCTATTTGCTAATGATCACGTTCTCTGGAGCAGGGCTTCAGCATGAGCAGCTTCCAGGGTGTCTCCCACGTTTTCCTTGCCTGGCCAGCGGGTGAGGACCTTCATTGTGGGGAATCATCAGTTGGTGCAGGCAAGGAAGTTAACTTTTTTGGTCTGTTAACTGCTAGATTAACCCATCTGATCCCGTCAGTCAGGTCTTGGAGTGGTGTTTCCTTCTCTTGCTCTGCACATGTGACATCTCAGTTTATTCATCTCCATGGAGAGAAAAGGCAGGACAAGGAGCCTGAGAGGCTGAACAACAACATTTTCTCCCCATCTGTCTTCCAGAGTATCTTGCTCAGGATTTATCCCCAAAGAAAAGGGCACACTCGGCTAAAAACCTTAAGGTTGGGCTGTTTTGCCTCCTGCTGCTCTCATCAAGGGATTTTTTCCATTCCTGGCTGCTTTTGAGCATCTCATAGACCATTGCTTTTCGAAAGCAGCCTCTGTGCTCACACGCTGCCTGCCCAGGCAGCCAGGCGAGGATGCCTCAGTGCTTCCCACAATCTCCCTTGCCACAGGTTTCCATCCAAGGTGGATGCTCAAGGCTGGATGCTGCTTTGGGAGCAGCTCACCCCATCTGCAGGCTCTATAGTTCCTGCCAGTGGGTCTGTCTGGGTGCTCTGCTCCCAGGATGGGATGTCCTGGGATGAGATATCCCAGGATAGGGCATCTTCAGCTCCCACTGAAAGTGTGGAGCTGTGCAGAAGGCACCCTAATTGGAGCTCCTTTCCCTTTGGTGCTCCTTGCATTTGGTGTGTGAGCTGCTCTTGCTGCTCAAGTCCTCCTGAAGCAGGTCCTCTTGTAGCTTTGGGTGCTCTTAGGGTGCTGGCGTGGCAGGGAACATCCAGCCAGTGTCCTCTTGCATATCTACAGGCCTTAATGGGTATGGGGGAATGAGGCTCCCTTCAGGGCTCCCAGCTCTAAAGGTGGGTCAAGCGTCAGGATCCACGCTGTGATGCTGAAAGGCAGCAAGAGGCATCAGGCAAGTCAGGAGCATGTCTGGCCTCTCAGGCACCTCCTTCCCTGAGCTCCAGGCTGTGCCTGAGTGTCCCCTCTCCTGCTCCTTCTGTCGCTTGTCCCCAGAGCCACACAGGGGTTGGCATTGCCTCAAGTGTGTCTGGGTGTGGATTTGAGCCCACCAAGCAAAAATACAGCCACTTTGCTCGAGAAAAATGAGGGGAAAGTCAGTGGCAGGTCTGAATCAAGATGCTGGCAGAAGAGATGAGGCAGCTTCACCTCCTACCCCGGGGCGTGCTTGTCCACAAGCCAAGCTGACATGCATGGGATGTTGCCATCTCCTTCCAGTCGTTCTTCTTTTCTCCTAGAAAGCATCACCCCCACATACTCAGGGTATTCCTGCTGTACTCCACCTTCAAGCTGGTCCCTCTGCTTTCAGATGTCCAGGGTTTCCCATCAGGACCATCTTCCCCAAAAGTTTGCCTTGCTAACAGGGGGGATGCAGAGGCTTATCCACCTCTATGACAGCAACCTGCTCCTTGGCCATGTTTTTAGGAGCAAAAGCACTTTCATTTCTTCGTCTTAAAGCAAAATAATAAGGAGGGATTAGGAAGGGTGAGTACAAAGACTCCTGTTTCTCTGCAGACTGCATGCCCTGAGCTGGCTCAGCCTCTCCCAGCTCCCATTGTTATAGCTTTGCACCCACTTCTTTAACCTGTTTTATTTGCAGCAAAGAGAAATTACAGGGGAAGAAGTAAGGAGCTTGTCAGTATTCTTGAAAATTAGGCCACAGCTGTCATCCTGAAAGGGAAGCAGACGTCTCAAAGGAAGGATCTGCTACTACTTCATGTGTCTTCCGCCACCCCAGCCAGCCCCTACCCTTCCTCCTCTTCAAAATAGAGGATGCTTGCCTGAAAACGTCACTGCCCAGTGTGAGTCGCCCTCTGGGGTCAGGCTCTGGGGAGGGATCAGTGAATGTGAGTTGCTCCCCTTGGCTGGGCCAGTGGGCTGGAACCAGGATTTCTCCCCTGTGACTCTGCTGCCTGTGCCTCCTGAACCCAGGATGAGACTTGGATTTGCCATCCATTTTGCCATCAAGTCGTCAGCAGGTTTAAAAGTTGTATAAGAAATGCTTTGGGTGGTTATTTTTTGCATTCCTCACGGTTTCAGAGGGGTAGAACTGCCTGTTTTCCAGGTGAGCCTCCTGTTGATGCTCAGATGTTCCTACAGCATCTCATCCCTGACTGCATGCTTGCAGACAGGACGTCTTTATCCATATGTCGCCATAAGATTTCCTAAAGGAAGCTCCTGGGCCACACTAACATGGGCAGCTGGAGACTGGTGCTGGATGTGTGTCTAATGGCCTTCACCTTGGAGGAGCTGTCACATTCATCTGCATTGCATTGAAGAGTTGGGCAATGCCTTGGGCTAAGTGGATCATTAAATTTCAAAATTGAGTTATCTTTTAGCTTCTGCTCCATCCCAGAGGATATTAGTTTGAAGAAACTTCTTAAGAAACTCTTTCTTCTCTTCGGTACAGTCCTGTTTCCCGCTCCTGTTTGCTATGGAGCTATGGGTGTTTCACTGACTATGGAAGTACCCAGGGGGGTTTGATATCTGCTTTATAACCTGAAGGTGACCTCTTTGAAGGGTGCAGTTCTGCAGACAGCCAGTGTCCAAGGTGGGAACACAACTGAGTTCATCACAAGTCATGGTGGACATGCCCAGCTTTGGGCTGGGCTCACAGTTTTGATGGGCAGTGGGGAAGCCATCCTGCCAACTAGGACAGGCACCTTCTGGCAGCCAGCATCAAGGGGAGAATCATGAAGAGCAGGAGTTGAGGGTTAAGGCTCTGCTGGACCAAGATGCTGAAGGTGTTGGAACAAGTCCAGAGGATGCCACAAGGGTGATCAGGAGGCTGGAGGACCTTTTGTATGAGAACAGACTGAGAAAGTTGGGGCTGTTCAGCCTGGAGAAGAGAAGCTGCATGGAGACCTCATAGCAGCCTTCCTGTATCTGAAGGGGGCCTATAAGGATGCTGGGGAGGGACTCTTCATTAGGGACTGTAGTGATAGAACAAGGGGTGATGGGTTCAAACTGGAACAGGGGAAGCTCAGGTTAGATATAAGGAGGAAATTCTTTACTGTGAGGGTAGTGAGACACTGGCACAGGGTGCCCAGAAACACTGTGGCTGCCCCATCCTTGACAGGGGAGTGGAACTGGATGATCTTAAGGTCCTTTCCAACCTAAACCATTTTGTGATTCTGCGCTGTTTCACAAGCTGAAGCTGCTCTGAAGTACTGCTGTATATTTGTGCTGTGCTCCTCTGGGAGATCCCCTGGGTTGCTCTGGGGAACCCTAGGGAGCACTTTACAGCTGAGGCAGCCCAAAGACCAGCTCCGGTCTGACAGTATGGCTCCTTCAGCAGTTGTGATGGTGGCAGCTTCTGCAGTGCAGACACTCCATGGGAGGGTTTTCCTGTTTGCAGTGAAACACGTTGCACCTTTCCCTGTTCAAGGAAAGGCAGTGCAGGGCTTGTTCTGCCTTCCTGAGATCTGCGCATCTCCTTCATGGATCTGTGTATCTCTTCATGGTATCTGTCTGAGGAGACCTTAGAGCAGTTTCTGGTGCCTAAAGGGGCTGACAAGAAACCTGGAGAGGAGCTTTTGACAAGGGCCTGTAGGGACAGGACAAGGGGGAATGGCTTTAACCTGACAGAGGGGAGATTGAGATGAGATCTCAGGAAGTTCTTCCCTGTGAGGGTGTTGAGGCCCTGGCACAGGGTGCCCAGAGGAGCTGTGGCTGCCCCATCCCTGGCACTGTTCAAGGCCAGCTTAGACGGAGCTTGGAGCAACCTGGTCTAGTGAAAGGTGTCCTTGCCTGTGGCAGGGGGTTGGAACTGGGTGAGGTTTGAGGTCCCTTCCAATCTAAACCCGTCCAGGATTCTGTGATGCTCCTGCCCTCTTCTCCCTCTCCCCTTCCTGTCTTAATTTTATCTGTGCTTCCTCTGCAAATTCCTAAAGGATCCCAGCTGCTGGGCTGGGTTGGGGATGCTGCTTTTCATGGCAGGAGGGTCTCAGGGGGCTGGGAGCAGACATCGTAGGCAGGCGCGTTCAGCTGGGGCATCTCTCAGCCTGGAGAAGGGAGGAAGGGTGGTGGAAAGCCTTGGGGAGGAGAAAGGAAGGGTGCGGAGGAAGAGGAGGGTGGGGAGGAAGGATGGGGGGGCTCTGCCCTCCTTGCAGCTGCAGGAGAGGTTGCAAGCCTCACAGTCAGGGTTGCAGAGCCTCTTGGAGCATTGCTGCCCCAGCCTCGGCCGGCTCCTTCCCCGGCTCTGGCTCTGTCCCAGTTGCTGGCAGTGGGATGAGACACAGTCCTCTCCCTTCTGGGGCCCCGTGTCTGTCCAGAGCTAATAAGGTGAATCACTGGTGCTTAATGAAGAAGCACCTGCTTAATTGAACACAGCGGATGGTGCACAGTGTGACTGGGTGACAGGATGGGGCCAGCAACGCTCTCTATCCAGGGCTCCCTGCAGGTCCCAGCAGAGGGTATGGTGTCACCATCTGTAGCAGGGCTGTATTTCGTCTTCATTTTTATGGAAAACCAGACCTTCTCCCTCTTCAAGCAAGCATTGGGCTGCCCTGACCCCCTGCTACCCTATTCCTGCATGGTGGCTCAGGGCAGGGGACAGAACTGAAGTGGTTAAAGGGGTGAGCAGGAGGGATGGGAGCTCTGACAGCTTCCTGAATGATGATGTTTGGATTAGTCTGGTTTCCAGGCATCGAGCTGTCAAAGCAAGAGGGCTGGAGGAATGCCGGGGCTTGCCCTTAATTGGAGATGTGGCTCTGAATCTGTCCCATTACTCTGACATGCCCTGGTTTCCAGCAGCCCACCTCGCACCAGATCATGCTATGGAGCTTTCGGTTTGTCCCTAAACCCCATCCTACCCGCCCAGTCATTAGTGTGATGGGATTTTATTGTCACTGACATGACTGCAATGGCTGCTCTGTCACTGGGGCTCTGGTTCTGAATGGGGCACAGCTCCACACAGGAGGGACCTCAGGGTGGCACAGCTTCTGGTGACCTTCATGGCTCTTCCTTTGGCCAGCATCATCTTGCTGAGTGGTCCTCTAGACTAGGGGGAAGACAGGGTCCTGTCCCCACATCAGGGGCTGGATGTGACCTCTGGGTCCCTTGGGAACCCCACTGCAACAATGGTGGGGAGATGTCCCCTATCTCCTTGTTGCAGCCTCCCATCTGCCTGCTGTAATATTCTGTGGCTCTGTTGGAAGGGCTTGAATAACCCTTTTAATTTAAGGAGTAAAATTTTAATGGCCTAAATACCACATTTCATTATCACCACCATGTGCCTGCGCCAAGAGCTGCCTAACATCTTGATGCTGCGCTGTGCTGATGCTCTGCAGCTTCTGCTTCCTGAGGGATGCTTCTTCCCCTCCTTTCCCACACTGGGAGGTCCTCGGGGATTCTCTTATTCCTGTGGGTAAGCAGTTGGGCATGGGGCTGCTCATGTCACCAACGGGGATACAGGGAGAGCCCTGGGGAGCAGCATCTCGCTGGGATTATGCTTCAGGGGGGATTAGCTGGCTCCTTCCATCAAGTCAAAGCACAGGCAGGTGATAGGAAGGATGGATGGATGGATGGATGGATGGATGGATGGATGGATGGATGGACTGATAGACAAGCCACAGCCAGCCTTGTTGGTAACTGGGGAACTGAGTCTTACAGGTGGGGTGTATGTAGTTAATTTATGGAGTGTATATGTATGTCTGGAGTGTAAAATATAAGAGGTCCTGTCCCCTTCTGCAGCCACTCCTCGAGTATCCTGGTTGCTGCCTGGTTAGTTTGAAGCCATCTGTCCCTGCCTCCTCCCAGCCATCCTCACATTCCTCTCGTGCCTTCAAAGCCTCCCAGGCTCCGGGGGACCCTCCCCTCGGTCCCCCCAGCTGTTGGGCTCAGCTGCTGTCTGCTGTCACAGAGGCCAGGCAGCTGCATAGCCAACCAGTTGTCCCCTCCTTTGGGGACCCCTTTTGGGATGTGCCAACCAAGGGGCTTCATTGAGAAGGGAGTTTAGGGTTTCTGCCTGCATCAGGGGAGGCTGCTGAGCACTGGAAGACTCATTCTGCTTGTGGTTCCTGCAGAGCCTGGAGGATATGGGAGGAGAAATGATGCCCATGGGAGTCAGCATCCCAGTGGTGACCAGTTTCGAAGCAGGGAGACAGTCTCTGCACAGCTGCTCCTTTAATATCCCAACAGTTTCCAGTTTCCCAGTGCCACTGTAAGGAGGGGGAGCAATCTCAGCCCTTCCCTGCTAATCAAAACCAGGCCTGAAATTAGAAAGCAGCTCGCATTCGGCCCCCTGCTCAGCGTTAGCCAGCCAAATGTCAGAGCTCCTATTTATGGAAAGCAAAAGCCCTCCTTTTCCATGGAGGAGCAGCGGAGGGGGAACCTGACCAGTGTCCTTGCCATGGGAGGACAAGGGCAGCTTTGGTGGTCTCTAAATTGCCCTCAGCACTCCCCAGAATCATTTTTGTTTGTCTGAGCTTGTTTGGTCTCTTTTCTTTGCTTTTCTGCCTGGAAGATGTAAAACACCACGAGCAGAAGAGCTGTGCTGGCACACCCAGCACTTCGCAATTGGGGTAAAACTATCCCAGTGTTTATCCCTGGAGCACCCATCCCCTCTTCGGGCACAGTAAATCATCCCACCTCATGGTTCAATTGCACAGCATGGCTGCAGGAGGAAACTCAGCAAGGATGAGGCATTCAGCTATCCGCTCTTACTGGAGAAGCATAGGATGGAGCCAGCTCACTCCTAGGCTGGGCTTCAACCTGCCCAGGCTGGGCTTGCTTTGCTGCAGCTGGCACTGGCTAGATCCTGCCTGCAATGCTGATCTATTGATTTGCTTTTGGCTCCATCAGGCTGGACTAAATGCTTCTGCCTTCCCCATCCCTCCCTCCTTTCCCAGCGCTGTCCCTCCTCCAGCCAGCCCTGTGTCCAAGCAGCAAGAAATCGGGGAAGTGTTTTCATCCCCATGAATGCAGCCAGTTACGTAAGAATAATTGAGATAAATGAGCTTATTTATCACAGCCCCATTCCATTTAAGCAGGGTCCAGGGTGATTGCTGGGCTGGGTTATGTAAAAGCCCACACAGAGCATCTCATTGTCCGGCGGTTGCCATGCGGGATGCAGGAGCTGCTGGTGGAGAGGAGCCGGGGTTGGGTGAAGAGGGGCAGGTTGCTTGACTGGATGAGATGAGAGGAAGTTGGGAGGTGGGGGGGTTCTTCCTCCATTTGTTGAGGAAGGAAAATCCGTTTCTTCATTCCCCATCCACCTCCCACTTCCTTAAAACACCAGGCTTTAGGGTCTTTGATGTCTTAACTATAGCCATGTAGTCTTCCACCGTTCCTTCTCCACTGGATCAGGGGCTGGAAACTTGCTTCCTTCCTCCTCCTCACCCAAGGAGGTGCAAATGCGATCTCAGGGGGGACGCGGTGGGGCAGGTAGATCAGATATGTGTCCCACCTCCTGGCCAAACCAGGCACCTATCCAACACCTCTCACCCAGCCTCCAAAGCAGATGCTCCATCTCTTCCCTCCTAAACCCTTCTGAGATGCCTCCAGGGGGGATTTAGTTGCAAGCTGACATTATCTGGTGGGTGATGGTGCTTGGTAGGAGCTGGGGGAAAGCAGAGGAGCTCTGGGGTATGCCAGCCTCTCCCCCAGTGCCAGAGTTCCCTGACTGCCTGCAGGGAAGATGTAGGGACCCAGGGAGCATCCCAGTTTCAGGAGAAGCTGGGAAACAGGGTGAGCTCCTCCAGGTCTCCCTTATGCAGTCACTGGAGAGCTGAGCCAACACCAGGCAGCATTTCAGGTGTCTCTGGACAAACTGCCCAAGAAGGCAGGAGCCTGGAGAAAAACAGGAAATCCCCAAACCCAGACAAACATGGAAGGAAAAATATCTAGGTTTTGGTTTCTGGTCTAATATGTTGCAAACCTGGGAATGCCTCAGGGTTTGATAAGCAGGACGTTCCTGCTGTGACCCACTGGGCCTTGGCCAGGCAGATCAACATGTGCCGTGGTGCCAACTATGCTGTATTTCGGGGAGAGTGGAGCAGGGGCATCTTCCAACCTCTGGCTGGAGCTGCAGAGCCTCTCAGCACCAGATCTCTGGGGAGCTGGAGTGTGGAGGAGTTCAAAGAGCAACAGGGCAGGTTACTGGGAGAAAGGGGGATGTAGAGGGAAAGACGAGCTCTGGCTCCAGGGCTCCTGGGTTGCACAGCACTGGGAGAGATTGCTGTGTCCTGGTGGCCTCCCTCACTCTATACCATTTCCCTGGTGTCTGGTGGATACTGATGTGTCTGGGCCAACACATGCCATCTGTAACCATGCTCCCTGCAGTTGTCTGGGTAAAAAGTGGTGCAGAAACCTCTTATGCAGGTCACTGAGAGGCTTGAGGTGGCAACAAGCCACAGTGGTGGGTTGGTGCCAGAAAGGTCCCCTCGCCGCCTGACCAGGGATGTAACTTAGCCCAGCTATCGGTTTTTGGCCTTTTCCTAGTGTGAAGGTCTGCACCCTCCAAATGCAGAGCCTGGTATTGCCTCACAACATCACCCTTCTGGTGCCTCTGCATTCACCCAACCTGTATATCTCACCACTGTTCCTTTCTGGAGGAAGGGAATGGTGTGCAAGCTCAGGTCAGGGTCTCTACTGTGCTCATTAACCATCCTTCCCCCTTGGTTTCTCTCCTCTGGGATACACAGGCAGCTCTGTCTACTTCTGAATGCAGAAAACATCTTCCATTCCATGGCAGACATACTCCTTCGGGAAGAAGACCTCAAATTTGCCTCGACCATGGTCCACACCCTGAACACGATCCTGTTGACATCCTCTGAGCTCTTCCAGCTGAGGAACCAACTGAAGGAATTGAAGACCCCGGTATGGACAGCAAGAGCAGGCTGAGCTGCTAGGCACGACACAGTGGGGGTGGCCTGCACCTGGGGACTTCCTGGCAGGTCCCAGGACAGCCCCTTCATTCTCCCACCTTTCAGGAGTAGAGTAGGGCTTGGAGGATGTGCCCAATTCTTGCTTTCTCCCCTGGGATGGAAATGTGGTCCCCAAGCCCTTGAGCTGCTGCCAGCTTCCTCCCTCCATCCCTACACGGGCCGGGGGACAGGTGACAGCAGGAGCAGGGCTCTGGTCCCTCAGCTGTCCCTGATGGGAGCATGCCTCCAGGGTTTGCCTAGCAGCTGCCACCAGTATCGGCCACATCCAAGCAAGGCAGGGGATGGAGGAAGATTTCTCTTTCTCATGCTGAAGGCCAGTGATGCAGTAGTGTCCCCTTGGGGGGGACAGCCACCATCCTGCAGCCCCTCATCCTGTGGTGCTATCCCCCAGACATTTCTCGTTTCCATCTCCTGAGGCTGCTGGGCCCATAACAGTACCAGATGGACTTGGGGGGTGCAGAAACATCCCATCATACCTTGGTGGCACTTGCCATGCAGTGGGCTGGTGTCAGGGTCCTGGGGCTCTCCATGCCACGTCCTTGCTGGTGACCAATCCCCAATGACTCCCTCTTTTCCTAGGAAAGCTGTAACCTCTTCTGCTGCCTGTACCGGTCCTGGTGTCACAACCCCGTGACAACCGTGTCCCTCTGCTTCCTCACCCAGAACTACAAGCATGCCTACGACCTCATCCAGAAATTGTATCCTTTGGGGGTTTTCTGTGAAGCTGGTGGCTGGGCTGGCCCTTTGGTGTCTCTGTGGCCACCAAGGTCACTCTGCAGACCAGCCCAGCCTCCTCCCACAGCCCATCATTACCGGGGTGGTGTCGCCACCATGCAAGGGCAGGGCAGCCTGTGCTGGGCGCTCTCCAGCTCCCTTCCCCTTTTGTTGTTCTTCTTTTGTGTGGTATAAAAGAGGAAAAGTGTGCTCTGGCTGAGCCTTGACCTTCCCCTGACTGTGAGGGGAGGCTCCTCAGCATCCTCTTCCTCCCAGGAAGACGAAGGCTTTGCCCTCCTGGCCTGCAGAGGAGCTGGCAGTGCCCAGCATGGTGCAGTTCATGGTGAGCTCACCATCTGCCCGCAGCAGAATTACTGTTTTCACATGCCAGCAATCCCAAACCTCCCTAGGTTAACTTTCCGTATCATAAAGCTTAATAACACACTCAGGTTCCCTTCCCAAGGTGTTTCTCCTGCAGGCCAGGAGGTAAAAGCAGGCATCTGCACTTGCACCATCTTCTTGCCTGCTCTTTGGCTAGGCAAGCTGCCAAGATTTGGGGATTTTGGGCAGTCTGCCATTTCCTCCGTCTCTTCCTGCTCCTCCTGTTTCCTTCCACCATCGCCTGGCCACCCTGCAGACCTTTCAGCACTGCCTGCATGCAAGTCCTGTCCCACAGGAGCTGTGGATGCAGGGAGTGTTTGACATCACCCAGGGCGAGCCATCTGCTGCCACTGGGCCGCCTTTTACCAAGGTAACATCCTTAACAGCCCCATCCAGTGGGGATCTGGATGTCACTGTGGATTTCCTCACCGAGGTGGACAAGCTGGTGCAGCTTATCGAGTGCCCCATATTCACATGTAAGGAGGAAAAGCCATGTGGAAAGGGATAGTGCTTGGTGCTCCACCACGCAGGCACTTCCCCCCTCCTGGCTCCTCCATCGCAAGCAGCAGCACGAATAAATAGAGCAGAAGTTATGAGACTTCTGCCGGGAGCTTTGTCCAGTGCTGGAGCTGCCCACCAGGGACAAGGGGGGGCACCTTGCCCCCAGATACAGGTTATGGGATCGAGTGGTGTTGGCACCAAAGGGATGAGGGAAGGATGGGGAGAGCCCCACCCAATCCCCTGGCCTGCTCCAGGTGGGACCTTTGCTGTCTGAAGGGCTCCAGAAGACCCTTCCACCCATGAGCAGCAGGAGGGATAGAGCAGGAGGGTGGTTTCCCCTCTGCTGAGCAGCATCAAGGCCCAACACACGTAACCATCAGGGTTGAGTGGAGAGGATCCCTTCTGCTCAAGAGAGTCCCTGGGAGGGTGTCATCCAGCCCTTCTGATGTGTGGTGTTCCGGGGTGCTATTTCATTCTGCAGAAGCTGAGGAGCAATCTCAGGTTGCACATGTGTGTGTCCTCAGGCAAGCAGCATGGGCAGCCTCAAGCATGGGCAGTAGCAGGGATGGGAGACTGAGGAGCTACTGTCCCCTTCTCCAGCTGACAGCTGGGGGCTGTGGCAAGGAGAGTGGCTTCTGGCCTGTGAAGGACACAAAGATTGTGAGTTAATGGAAAGGAAGAGGCTGCTTGTGCCATGTGGGTGCCCCTTATGTCAGCTGGCAGAGGGGTCAGAAGGAACCCGATATGGGGGCTGGAGATGAAAGGCATTTTACCTGCCTCCCCATCTTCTTCCTCTTCTCTTCCAGACCTCCGCCTGCAGATGCTGGACGTGAAGAAGAACCCCTACCTGATCAAAGCTCTCTATGGTTTGCTGATGCTGCTGCCCCAGAGCAGCGCCTTCCAGCTCCTCTCACACCGCCTGCAGTGTGTGCCCAACCCTGAGCTCTTGCAGATGTAAGTGCCATGGGGATGGTCCCCCAGCATCAGCACCCCAGGCCAGACCAGCTCTGTGTGTCCCCCCTCCAGCAGCTGAGCATCCCTGTGATCCTGGGCTCCAGCTTTCTTCCCCCAGCTCCTTTGCATCCACAGCTCCTCCATGCCTTGTGGCCGGGAGCGTTTGCTTGAGGCGGGGGGGGTGGTGGTGGTGGTGTCTATATTTGGTAACCCTGGGAGGGCTGTGCCTCATCCACAGGCATTTGGCATCCGGGATGGAAAAATTCACTTGTGGGGTCGCTATGGAAACAAGCAGAGCCAGGAAGGAGGTTTATGGAGGGAGACTCCGGCAACACAGAGTGCTCCCAAAGCATCTCCATCACAGCCCAGACAGCATTTGCAGCACCCAAAAGGGAGACACCTTTTTGTTTCCCTCCCCATACCTGGCTTTGAGGAGCCACCAGCAGAGATGTGCAAAGGCAGCATCTCCCTGGGGACCAGCCAAAATCCTCATGCTCTGTGCCCAGGCTGCTGCCACCCAGCTCTTTGGACACCAGTTGTGGGATTTGCTCTCCATCCCTTAGATAATAAGCCAGAGGGTGTGTATATTAAAGCCTTTGCAAAGCCATGGGAACAAAAAGAAGAGCTCCCAAGATGGGCAGGTTTCTGAATTAACCCCCTACCGCCACCACTGCTTGGCTTTTAACTGCTTCCCTGTGCCGGCTTTTATCCCACGTGGCCTCAGGCGCTGAGCTCGTACTCACCATCCAGCACTGGTTTTTAACTGAAGGGGTGGGGAGAGAGCTTCATGCGCTTCTCCCCCCCACTTTTCCCTGCTCCAACCACAATCAGTGGGGGGTTTTGAGCAACCAGAGCTGTCAGACAGCCTGAGCATCTGATTAACTCTGACCTACATTCCTTCAAACACCGAAGCCGATTTCATAACAGGCCAGCCCCAGCTGCCCCCTCCCCAGAGGGGGGGACACCAGGGCCTCAAGAGCTGCTTGTCCTCTGCTCATGGGCTCCTCTGTGACCCCTGAAGGCATCCCATGGCTGGTCCCCCACTATTCTTTGTGTTGGGGACAGCTTTTGGGGATGACCATCCACAGATGGAGCTCCCCTGGGCTCCAGCCATGGGTGCTCATCCGCAGAGGCTGTCCCCATTGCCACCAGCTCTTCTCTGTGCCATAACACATGGATATTTTTTGCTTGCTTATAAAACCAGGCAGGAGAACTGAGGCTCATGGCTCTGACATCCTTTCAGACCAGTCTTGCTGTTTTCAGATGGAATGGGTTAGGACAGCATCCATGTTGGAGTGGTTAAACATCCCTGAAGGTCCTGTCTCCTCTCTCCTGTCCCAGGACCTCTTGGGCTCCATCTCATGTGGTTAGGGAAGGGAAATAGGTCTTTAGGAGTGATTCATACAGCACCAGCATCACTGGATTGTTCTGGGCTCAGCTTTTTCAGGCCAAGCCCTTGGTGCTGCCTGGGTGCAGGAATCTCTTGCCTCTTCTCATCCTTACACTTCTTCCTCCCCACAGGGACAGCACCAAAGCAACCACCGGCCTCAGAGGGACATCCGTGTCCAACATCAACTACACAGAGCTGCTGCAACACTTTGAGAAGGTCCAAAACAAGCACCTAGAAGCACGACACCAGCGAGCCGGGCGGGCAGAGCAGTTGGACCGGCGGGTGGTCCTCTGAGCATCCCTGCCACAGCCACAGGCATGCTCAGAGGGATTGGGGCAGGGACCAGGGGATACAGATTAGGGGATAGGGACACCAGTTGCGGGGCACTGGAGGATATGGTGGGTTTAATGGCAGAGGGAGATGGGCAAGCGCCCAGCACAGGGCTGTTTTTCCTACCTGCTGTCTGTGTGGATTGTGGGGGACATTCAGGCTGTGCCCAGCTTCTCCCATGAGTGGCACAGGGATGCTGGGGATGGGCTGCAGCAGGAGAGGGGCAGGGGAAAGCACCTCATCTCATGCAGTAGGAGAAAACTCCCCTTTGCTTTGCTAATGCCTTCCCCGTGACTGTCAGCTGAGCTCCCAGCCTCCTGCCAGCAAGACCAGAGGGAAAGGAAGGGAAGACGAGAGCAAGCCTGGCCTCTTGCCCTGGAAAGTCAGCACAAGGGGCCACTGGCCACCTCTCACCAGCCCAACTTCCACCTTCCCAATCTGAGACAGTGCTGGCAGCTGCTGGCAGCATCCTGTGTGTGGCACTCTGTCCCATTCCTGCATTGTGCACCCTCCCCAACTCCCAGCGCTTGGCACAGATGACAGCACACAGCCTTAACTCCCAAGGAACAGCAGAGACCCCCATTGAACCCAGCCCAAGACTTGATTCATTGTTCCTACATTAAGCTCCCCATGATCAAATAAAAGAGCAATGCAGAGCTGGGCTCCCCATCATGGATCTGCTCCAACTGGGAGGCATGGAGCATCTTGCTCGACCCTGTGCCCCAGGCTAGCCCAGCCCTGCCACGTTGGCTCGCAGGCGAGCTGGGCTTCTCCGCCTTCTCCTCTTCCCAGCAGGAAAAAGAAACCACTGCCGAAATTCTTCCAGGCCATGGTCACGAAACCACAATGTGGTGAACAGGCATTTTCCTGGCTGCCTTCACGCTGTCCCACAGCACTGAGGGACCGGCACATGCCAGGATGCTGCTTTTTGGGGGGATCACCCGTGCATCCCCGGTGCGTTTCAAGGCCTCACCTGATCCCAGGGAAAGGGGGGTGTTGGAGGAATTTATGGAGTTTTTATGACTCCTGGCCTGTTTACAGCAGAGCTGGGCTCTGGCAGTGGGTTCCTCAAACAGCCCTGCACCGGCACTGCTTTGGCCAGGATAAAGACATTCCTGTCATTCCCAGGAAAGGGCCTTCCAAACTCTCTCAAGGTGGGTTAATTTTAACAGCCTTTCAGGATGGGTGAGTGGTGGCTTCCGAAGCCCACCAACTGCACAGGGTGCCACTGGGGGGTCCCTATGGCATGTCCCCAACCACTACCACATCACTGCTGGTGTGGGCCAGGGCTGCTGGTGGCCCATTGCTGCTTCCGGGTTCATGAGCAGCCTCTTTCCATGCTGAGGGATAGGGTTCATGGGGAGAAATTTCAGCCGGCTGCTGGAGTGCAGAGCCATAATCATTTCCTTGTGGGTGGCCCTTGACCAGTGCTGGCCAGAGCAGTGTGAGGCTGCCAGGGCATCGCTGGCAGTGGGCTGGGGCTGCTTTTCCCGATGGAGAGGAAATAGGTGGCTTAGGCTGAGTCTGTTGCTGCAACTGAGCATTGTTTCACTGTGAGGTGAAGTCTTTCAGGGCTCAGCCTGACACCCCAGTCACGGGAGGTGTGCTGGCAGGCCACGCATTTCCCACTCTTTGGTAATGGAGTCCCCAGGATGTTTCAGAGGTGCCTATAATCACCCCAGTGTGTTAAACTTCAGTGTGCCCCAAGGTGTTTGTCCACAGCACACCTGGGCATGTGCCTTCCGCAGGGTAGGGAAGGCCGTGGGGGTCAAAAAGCCCTGGGCAAGAACCTGAACAGAGCCCCGAGCATCCCATAGTGGTACCGATGCTCACCCCAGGCCCAGCATCCCCAAAGGCACCTCGGGGCTCTCACGATCCCCACTCAGCACCCCCACAAACATCCCTTGGGCTTCCTCTGCTGCCCTCCGAGCAAACCTCAGTGCTGCCCCCCTGCAGTGGCACTGCACCCCGGGCACCCCGCCCACAAACATCCCTCGGGGCTCCCCCAGGAGCCCCCGGAGCACCAGGCTCCCAGGCACCCCTCTGGCTTCCCCCGAGCATCCACCCCACCCCGTCCCCCGCAGCCTCAGCACCCCCCAGCCCCGCGTCGGGCAGCGCATGTGCCGTGCAGAGCCCGCCCCGCTCCACCCCCGCCGCCGCCGCCCCGGGGCGAAGCTTCCGCGGTCCGTGCTCCCGTTCCGCTCCCGCTCCGCTGCCGCCCAGGGGGTGGCCCAGGGGGGGCGGTGGCCCCGCTCAGCCCCGCGGCGAAGGGCGGCGATGCACCACGCTGCGCCCCGCCCGGACCCGCCGCCGCCGTTCCGCCCCGCCGCCGCCCGGGTGCCGCCCGCCCCCCGCCGCCGCTGAGCCTGGCCCGCGGCTGCGGCCTCCCCCGGCGGCGCCGCCCGCCCCGGGCTGCCGCAGCGCGATGGAGACGGCGGAGAAGGAGTGCGGAGCCCTCGGCGGCCTCTTCCAAGCCATCATCAATGACATGAAGGTACGGACTCCCCCTCCTCCGCCGCCCCATTCCGTGACAGCGCTCCCCCCGCGCCCCCCAGCACCTTCCCCCGGGCTCTGTTCTGCACCACCGAGCTGGGGGTCGCGGACCAGGGTTGGGTATCGGAGCCCCACAGCAGCCGCACATCGGGTGTCGGAGCCTGGTGCTGGGTGTGCTGGAGCCCCATGTTAGCCCCAGACTGGGCATCCGCGCCCCGCAGTGGGCATCGGAGCCCGTGCTGGGGACCGCAGCCCCACATCAGCCCCGTATCCATCCCCGGGTATCGGAGCTCCTTGATGGGGATGGCAGCCCGTCATCAGCCGTGTATCCGTTATCGGATGTTAGAGCCCCACATCAGGCGTCGGGATCTCACATCGGGTGTCGGGCCGGAGCCCCACATCAGCCCCATATTGAGCATCGGGCCTCAAGTTGGTCATTGCAGCCGCGTATCTGGCCCTGCATACCAAAGCCCCATGTTGGGAATCTCAACCCTGTATACCATCCCTGGGTATCGGGCCCCTGTGTCGGCTATCAGACCAGGCACCGCTGCCCCCTGCCAGGTACGGCTGCCCCACATCAGGCATCGTGTTGTTCCCACTCCCCAGCTTGGATTCCTGCAGGACCCACTGGGTTTTGCACCAATGAACAAAAAGGTCCCTTGGCTCCTCCATTCCATTTCCCATCCTGGGGAGGGGACGTCGCCTCCACCCTCTGTGGGAGCAGGATGGGGCCAGGTTTCAAGAAAGCCTTTTTTTTTTTTTTTTTTTTAATTTTCATGTCCAAAAGGAAAATAAATAATAAATACAAGGGGGGGGGGGGGGATTTTTGCCTGGGGGCTGAGCAGGGAGGAGGGGCCAGACAAGTTTCATCTGGGGGGTGGGGGGGCTGAAATTCCCGCTGCCAGCCACAGCAGTGGGGTATGGCCCCAGTCATTTTTGGGGATGCAAAAGCTCTCTTCCTTCTCCTCCTCCTCCTCTTCCTCTCTTCTTGCTGCAGCCCAGTCCAGACAATGCTGTCATTGCCAAAGCAGGGGAGGGGGGGATGATAAAAAACATAAAAGCCTCACTGAGAAGGAGATTAACCCCTTCGAGGGACAGCCGTGGCTCTGCGGGGCCAGACCATGGATCAGGACTGGGAGAAAAGCCCTTGAGCAAGGAAGTCCCAGCTCACCCCAGGGTGCTTGTGGGGAAGGGTGCTGGGGTGCTCAGCGCCTCCAAATGCCTTCACCCCGGTTGAGCCCCACAGCCCCAGGGGGGGAGCAGAGGCAGCCCGTGCCTCAGTTTCTCCATTCCCCTGCTGGGCTGTGGAGGGGATGAGCCTGCCTGAAGCTGTTGTGAGTGCCACGCAGTGACATGCCCAGCCCCATCGGGATGTGGTTGGGTGGTTGTGCCACGAGCCCCTAACCAGCGTGCCAGAGGAAACCCGGCTGGATTCATTTCCACACCATTTGTAGGTGGGAAAGATGGAAGAAAAACAATGAAAAGGAATCAAAAAAGACTTGGGTGCCACTGGCTGAATGCTGGTAGCACCTAGGAGGGCACTGTCTCCATCTCCCAGCCACGTGTGTGCCCTGGTACAGACACTGTGGGATGGGGAAGAGCCCCCTACCCAAAAAGCTGATGACAGTGAGCTGCATGTTGAGGTTCTGTGGCCAGTCCCCTTGCACTGGACACGAGGGCAGAGGGACCTGATTTTGGTGGCATGTGGCTTTTTCAGCACCCAGCAGGCTGCACTGGGGAGGGCTCAGGCAGAGAAGCCGGGTGGCGCTTCCCAAGCTGGTGGCGCTTCCCAAGCTGGCTTCATTCTTCTCACTCTTCCAGCAACCTTAGCATCCTTGGGTGACCTTGGCATGACCTTGTCCCTGTTGTCCTCATCCCCATCCTTCTCCCACTCAGCATCACAGGGTACTGGGGATATCACAACCTGTACCTGCGTTAGGGGTGACCCTCCACTTGCCCTGCCCAGGGTGACCAGGGGCTGGTGGCCCTGGGATGGTGGCAGTCCTGGGGACTCACAGCTGAGCCAGGGCACTGCTACAAGTGGCACATGAAGTGACATCTTCAGTCCCCTTCTTCACTGACTCATGAGGAAATTGGGGCTGGTCCCTTGCCCCTTTTAATGGAAGCTGTCCCTAAGGTGCCACCAAGCTGGGCTCATGGGAATGTGTGGTCACCCACATCCTGCAAAGCCAGCTCTGATGGCTGCCCCAGACGTGTTTGGAAGTCCCCACCACTGTCATCAGACAGTGGCACTGGGGAGGAGCCAGGATGGTGGCACTGGGATGGCAGCACTGGGGCTGACCTCGCTTGGATAGCAGCACCAGCATGGCCTTGGCGGGGTGGTGGCTCCAGGAAAGGCGTCACTGGGATGGCAGCACTGGGACAAGCCTCACTGGAATGGCATCAGGATGGCCTGGACAGGACGGCCTCACCAGGACAGCACTAGGATGGCCTCCCCAGCACCTGTGACCTGTCCCCAAACAACTGCCCGTTCAGGGGCACCCCAGAGCTCCCTTTCTGCCCCACTGATCCTCATGAGCTCAGGGTGCCAGGGACTGGGGCTACCGACTATGGGGTTGGAGCCCTCCCTGATGGTGATTGCAGTCATCACTGCTTTGGGGGAGGCCAGGGTGCTGGAGGGCTCTGATCTGGGCCTGGCCAGTGTCTCAGATCTTGCCTGTGCACCAGCTCCTGTCCTCCCCCCAAATTTCCAAACCCATAAGCCACCTTGACCCTTTTAAGGAACAGATCACCCAAAATCCTGAGGTCTCCATGATCTCCACAGTGTTCATGGCCAGACTGGAAAGGGAAAAACACAGAAGGAAAAAGGGTTGTGCTCAGCCTTTATTAGCCATCAGAGAAGCTACACATAGCCAGGCACAGCCCATCTCTCTATAATGGTAAAGGTAAAGAGGTTCAGGAGGGCAAGAGGCTCCAGCTCTCACTGTCACCTTCCCTCCTTGCAGAGCTCCTACCCCATCTGGGAGGACTTCAACTCGAAGGCCACCAAGCTGCACTCCCAGCTCAGGTGAGTGACTGGGGAGGACGCAGGGTCCCCCCCATCCCCATGGGCACGTCCCAGGGTGCCCAGTGCCTGCTGAGCTCCCCCTTTGCTCTCTCCTCCCAGGACCACAGTGCTGGCCGCAGTTGCCTTCCTGGATGCCTTCCAGAAAGTGGCCGACATGGCCACCAACACCCGAGGTAGGGTCCTCCTGCCATGGGGTGGGTGTCCCCCATAGGGGGTCCCCTGCCCATGTGGGTTGGGTGTGCTTCAGGCAGCAGCTCCGCTATCCATGGAGACATGTTCAGCCTGTCCCCATATGAGGAGGAGCATCCTCTAGGAAGCAGGGTGGGGAAGATGGGCTGCAGCTGAAGCTGGCCCGTGGGCAATTTAGCTGTGTCTTCTAGTGGGGCTGATTTGCTCTGGGGCAGATTTGGGGTGGCATAGCCCCACGCCATGGTCCCCTGCACTCATCTCTGCCCCTTGGGGATGCACCCAGGGCTGGGCCACCCTCCTGGTGTCCCTTTGGCACCATGGGCATTTGGGGGGTCCTGACTGCTCGAGGGGGCTCCAGGGAAGGGGAATTGTATGGAGAAAGATGCAGGAGCCCACTGCTTCAGGAACAAACCCCAACCCACTGGGGAGGTGATGTGAAGAGCTGAGGCTGCAGGTGGGTACCCCATGCTCTATGGGGTGGGGGGCTGGACCCCTGCGCCCTCTCCAGGTGCCTGCTGATGATGAGGAGCCACTTCCCACAGTTTGGCTTCTGCCAAGCAGATGGTCCTGGGCTGGTTTGCAGACTGGCGGCATCCAGGCCATCTGGAGCTATGCGAGGAGGAGGAGGAGGAGGTAGCAGCTTGTGCTGGGATCAGCTTTGCCTCCAAACCCACTAGCCTACTGCACCAGGGGGATTAGGGCTCCTCAGCTCCCCTCCAGCCCAGGCACTGACAGCAAGGGGGGAACACAGTGGGGGATGCTGGGGACAGTGTCACGGGGCCACCCTTTAGTGCTGCACTGTGTGGTGGCATCTTGGGGACATCCCTGCTATTTTTGGAGGTGTAGGAGGCAGAGCGTTGGCGTGGGGAAACTGAGGCAGGGCTGGAGGCCTCACGTGTGATGGGCAGCACGTGGGAGAGTCGGATTAGGAGCAGCAGGAGCCAGGATAAGAGCATTAAGACCTGGATTAGGAGAACACCCCAGCACAAGAGAAGGCCCTTAGCCTGGGGGCTCCCCCATTCCCAGAGACTCAGGGGCGCCCAAAACTGCAAGGGGTAGGACATATCTCTGGAGGTTTTCAGGGGCAGAGAAAGGAAAAACGTCTCTCCTCAGTTTGCATCCAAGGGTTTGGGATTGCAGGTTTTCTCGGGATTTGGTAGCAGCACTGCCACCATGTGGCCATCCTTGCGCTTCAAAGTTAACAGTGGTTTCACCTAAAAGGGATGCTCCTGCGTTTAGTCACTGGCAGATATCCCTCCCGGGAAGCCCTGATTCCCTCTTTATCTGTTCTGGATAGTGCCTGGAGGTATGGGACATGACTGGATGCCTGGCACTGAGCTGGGGACAGAAGTTGTTTCCAGGGCTGTTTGCTTCCAGCCAGTTTCTCGTTCCATGCCTGACAGTGGTACCTCACCCCCTACCTTCCCTGGCCTCCCCGGTGCCAAATTTGAGACAAATCAGGAAAATCCAGGAGCAGGTTTTCATTTCAAAGCCGTAGGATGGGATATTTCATGCTTTATTGGATGCTGATTTTTGATTTAGTGCATTATGAGGGGGAAAGCAAGCCACCCCCGACCCAAAGTGTTCCCAGAGCCCAGTGTATCCCAGTGCTGGTCCTCCCCACTGCGAGCCACCCTGCTCCCAGTATTGAAACTGGTCTGTGACTGGTGTGGAGGTGTCCCCAGCCCCTCATCAGCATTGTTTCGGTCCTCCCAGGTGCCACGAGGGACATTGGGTCCGCACTGACCCGCATGTGCATGCGGCACCGCAGCATCGAGGCCAAGCTCCGGCAGTTCACAAAGTAAGTGGGCCCGGGACATGGGTGACACGAGTTGGCCGGGCTCAGCCCTCCCTTAGGACATGCTGGATGCTGGCTGGACCTGGAACAGGGGGCATGATTACGCTTCTCCGTCTCCAGTGCTCTTCCTCTCTCTCTGCTTCTCTCTCCCTGCTCCAGTGCCCTCATGGAGAGCCTGATAAACCCATTGCAGGACAGGATTGAGGACTGGAAGAAAACTGCCAACCAGCTGGACAAGGACCACGCAAAAGGTAGGACCGTGCTGGTGGGGGGCTGTGTGGTCAGCAGGGGGGGCTCCCCTCTGACAACCCCCCTGTGCCCACAGAGTACAAGCGAGCCCGCCACGAGATCAAGAAGAAATCCTCTGACACCCTCAAGCTCCAGAAAAAAGCTCGCAAAGGTGAGGGGGGCCTCCCGGCGTGGGGTACCCCCACCAGCCCCTCCACAGCACCCCAGGCCAGGGTGCGCATCCCAGATGCAGCACCCTGGCTGCCAGCTGGGGGTGGGCACTACGGGGTCCCGCTGCCCCCCCTGCAGAACGGGAGGTGCTGGAATGGCCCAGGGAGGTGGGGGAGAGATGGGGGCCCTTGGCCTCTTTTCACACGTTTTCTCTGTCTCCTCTCTTCCCTCCCCTCCACATCCTTCCTGTAGAGCTACTTGGTAAGTGAACTGCTGCCCCTCTATTCCAGCCCCTTCTCTGCTTCCTCATCTGCTCCCCACATTGGTGTCCTTGGGGCCGGGTCTGCCTCCATCCATCCATCCGTCTGTCCCACCATCCGCTCCCTGTGCCCCCCATGCCCTGCTTTTAGCTTAGCTTGCCCCCCACATCCCAGAGTGATGCCAGCCCACTGTGGTGGCACCTCAGCAGGTCCCCTGGTTCCAAGGACCAGGGAAGGGAGCAGGGTGACAGAGGAGCCTCCACCTGGGGCTGCCGTGGAGTGAGGGTGCTCCTGAACCCTCCTGGGATATGGGCACAGGAGGGCCTGTGGCACCCACTGGGATGTGAGGATGGGGTGATGTCTCCCAGCTGGACCTCCTTGGCTTGGCCATGGGACCCCCAGCAGGTTGAGGGGTGCCAGGGGAGCTGAGCATTGATGGTACCACATCTCTCAGGGAAGGGGGATCTGCAGCCCCAGCTGGACAATGCGCTGCAGGATGTCAATGACATGTACCTGCTGCTGGAGGAGACGGAAAAGCAGGCGGTGCGCAAAGCCCTCATTGAAGAGCGAGGTCGCTTCTGCACCTTCATCACCTTCCTGCAGCCCGTGGTGGTGAGCACAGGGGTACAGGAGGGGCTGGTTGGGGGTGTTGCTGCCCAGTGGGTGCTGAAGCTCTCCTTGTCTGGCCACAGAATGGGGAGCTTACCATGCTGGGAGAGATCACCCATCTGCAGGGCATCATCGAGGACCTGGTGGTGCTCACCGCTGAGCCCCACAAGCTGCCCCCTGCCAGTGAGCAGGTCAGTGTGGGGAGACTAGGGGAGACAGTGGGGAGGGAGCACCTTTGGGAGGCTTAAACCCCATCCTTCCTGCAGGTGATCAAGGACTTGAAGGGCTCTGACTACAGCTGGTCCTACCAGACACCCCCTTCCTCACCCAGCAGCTCCAGCTCCCGCAAGTCCAGCATGTGCAGGTATGGTGGGGTAGGCTCCAGCACGCTTCATTAACCCCAGGGGGTTGATGGTGTTTATGGCCTTTGGGGATGTTCACGAGGTGCATGTTCACCTCCACGTGTCCATCTGGCCAATGTGGAGGAAACAGGATGGGTGTGGTGTCTGGGCTGGTGGGGCATCCATTCTCTGGGTTTTGGGGATGATGTGAGCTGAGCAGGGAGGGTCTGGAAGCAAACATGTCACCTTTGCCAGCTGTCCCCTGCCACCGGGGGACCCCAGAAGGGAAATGGATGCCCCATGAGGACGCTGTGCCTCAGTTTCCCCAGGTTGGGTGAGGGGCAGTGTGCTGGGTTTGCTGCCTGGGGACCCTGCTGCTTCCAAACCTCTGTCTGAAATTCTCTTTTCCTTCCTCTGTGCTCTGCCCCGGCGTGTCTCTGACCTCGCGGTGTCCCCCCAGCAGCGTTAGCAGTGCCAAGGGTGGCATGGCGTGGCCCGGTGGGGCTCAGACCTGTTCACCCAGTTCCACCTATCGCTACCGTAGCCTGGCGCAGCCACCAGCAGCCGCCACCCGCCTCTCCAGCGTCTCTTCCCATGACTCTGGCTTCATCTCCCAGGACGCTGCTTACTCCAAACCACCTTCCCCCATGCCCTTGGACATCACCAGCCAGGTACTGGAGGGGTCGGAGCTGTCCACCCCTGTGCCTCAGTTTCCCTTTCTGCTATATTGGGAATAGCAGAGATGCCTGCCCTGCTTAGGGATGCAACAGACCGCACCGCCAAGAAACCCCATCTGTGACCCAGCCCCTAGGGATGGTGCATAGGTATTCCCCAAGGGAACAGGATATTTTCCTCTCACCCCAGCCCGATAATACCCAGTTTGTGCCAGTCCCCCACCAGGCAGCATGGAGCAAATCTTCCCATCATTCTGCATCCTCCCCAGTGCCAGGGATACTCCAGGACACCCCAGCACCCTTGGGAACTCCAAATCCTTAGTGCTAGCTGCGCCACCAGGCTGCCTTGCACTGCCAGCACTGCCTGCCTGTACTAACCTGGCATCTTCAACCTGGCAAGAGCTCCTGGGGATCCCAGAATGACTACTGGCTCCATGAAGCTTGGCATGAGCAGGGGAGGAGCTGGAGCTGAGCATCCCAACCCTGCTGCTGGGTCAGATCCTGCACTGCTGCCATAGGAGGGGTGGCCTTGGCTGGCTGGGGAAGCTGTGGGTGCTTCTCTAACCTGGGCCATGGCTCTGGCTGTGCTTCCTAACCAGTTCTTCTCTCCCACTATGGTCACCATTTGGCACACAGAAGTCCTCCAGTTCAGCATCCTCGGAGGCCTCTGAAACCTGCCAGTCAGTCAGCGAGTGCAGCTCTCCCACCTCGGTTAGTTCTTGATCCACCACACCTTGTGGGGTTTGGTCTCCAGATTCCCCCTGTGGGGCCAAGCATCCTGGTCAGCACGCGTGGCTGAGGGGACACATTGGTGTATGCCGCTTCCCACCCTGCCCCGCTTTTGATTCCCAGTCCCGGTTTCACCAGCATCACCCTATGCCTTGGCTATTGCAGGACTGGTCCAAGGCCAGCCCCTACGACCAGCCGGTGGTGCCGACGCTGCAGCGGCGCAAGGACCGCGTGGAGCACCTGCGGGAAGCTGAGATGGGCTTACCCACCGGTGGGTACCCTGGCGTCATTAGTGAGGATGCTCCCAGACCCCGTATGTCACCAGCTACCATTGCTGCCAAGGTACCTGCTCCATCGGGGAGAGCACAGAGGTAGTAGGCTTCTGGGAGGATCCCAAGAGAGGAACCAGGGTGCTGATGGTGTCCCCTTGTCCCTGCAGCATGGGGAGGAGGTGTCTCCCGCCGCCAGTGACCTGGCCATGGTCTTGACGCGAGGGCTGAGCCTGGAGCACCAGAAGAGCAGCCGGGACTCGCTGCAGTACTCCAGTGGCTACAGTACACAGACCACCACCCCGTCCTGCTCTGAAGATACCATCCCTTCCCAAGGTTTCTGGCAAGGGGCACCCAGGGCCACCCAGAATGGCATCCAGAGCAGGGAAGGGGACAGCACATGGTTTGGTGATCCTGGGGTACATCTGTGTGCACTGGGTGTCATAGCATCAGGCTGGGTCACATCACACAGGGGCTGGTGGGTGAAGATTTAATGGGGGGGTGAGGTTCAATGTATGGTACAAGCATCATGCCACACCATAACTACAGTTTCACCCGGTTATTTGGGTGTCAGTTGGGTCTTGATGGCTACAGCTGTGCCGAGCATTGCAATAACAGGTAGCATCACAGCAGGGTGATGGTTTTCGGTGACATGTTTGTGCCCAGCAGTTGAGTACAGGTGGAAACAGTGGCAGATGGTGGGTGATGGCAGTGGAGGTGACAGTTAGAAATCAAGTTACCACAGGGATCATGTGGCATGGTGATGGCTGAGCCAGTTGTGGGCGTGTGGTGGTTGACTGTGATTATGTTGTGATGGCAGTGGTTGGGGTGGTTGTGATGGTGAAGGTTGGGTTTGACTACAGCCATATGGTGGAGATGGTTGAGACCAGTTGTGATGATTGTGGCTGTTTGTTTGTGACCATGTTAGGATGACAGTGTCAGGAGATGGTTGTGATTGCACTGCGATGGTGACAGTTGAGTTTGGTTGTCACCTCAGTGTGGATGGTTGGAGTAATTATAGTTGCCCTGTGCTCATGATGGTTGGGTTTGGTCCTTCACTAAGGGCAAATCCTGCCTGACCAATTTGGTGGCCTTCTATGGTGGGGCTACGAAACTGATGGACAGGGGTAGAGCAGTTGGTGTCATCTACCTGGATTTGTGCAAAGTGTTCAACACTGTCCCACACGACATCCTTGTCTCTAAGTTGGAGAGAGATCAATTTGATAGGTGGACCACTCGGTGGATAAAGAACTGTCGGGATGGCCACACGCAAAGAGTTGTGCTCAATGGCTCAATGTCCAGCTGGAGACCAGGAACGAGTGGTGTCCCTCAGGGATCGGTGCTGGGACCAGTCTTGTTCAACATCTTTGCCAGTGACGTGGACAGTGGGATTGAGTGCGCCCTCAGCAAGTTTGCCAATGACACCAAGCTTTGTGGTTCGGTTGGTACACTGGCAGGAAGGAATGCCATACAGAGGGACACTGACATGATTGTGAGGTGGGCTGATGCCAACCTGATGAAGTTTAACCATGCCAAGTGCAAGGTCCTACACCTGGGTCGGAGCAATCCCCGGCACAGCTGCAGATTGGGCAGAGAAGAGATTCAGGGCAGCTCTGCGGAGAAGGACCTGGGGGTGTTGGTGAATGAGAAAATGAACATGAGCCAGCAGTGTGCGCTCACAGCCCAGAAAGCCAACCGTATCATGGGCTGCATCAAAAGCGTGACCAGCAGGTCGAGGGAGGCGACCCTGCCCCTCTACTCTGCTCTTGTGAGAGCTCACTTGGAGTATTGTGTGCAGTTCTGGTGTCCTCAACATAAAAAGGATATGGAACTGTTGGACCAACTCCAGAGGAGGGCCACGAAGATGATCAGGGACTGGAGCACCTCCCGTATGAAGATAGGCTGAGAAAGTTGGGGCTGTTCAGCCTGCAGAAGAGAAGGCTGCGTGGAGACCTCATAGCAGCCTTCCAGTATCTGAAGGGGGCCTACAGGGATGCTGGGGAGGGACTCTTCATGAGGGACTGTAGTGAGGGAACAAGGGGTAATGGGTTCAAACTTAAACAGGGGAAGTTTAGACTGGATATAAGGAAGAAATTCTTTAGTGTAAGGGTGGTGAGGCACTGGAATGGGTTACCCAGGGAAGCTGTGAATGCTCCATCACTGGCGGTGTTTAAGGCCAGGTTGGACAGAGCCTTGGGTGGCATGATTTAGTGGAAGATGTCCCTGCCCATGGCAGGGGGGGTTGGAACTAGATGATCTTAAGGTCCTTTCCAACCCTAACTATTCTATGATTCTATGATTATGATGATGATTGGGTTTGATTGTGGTTGCCCTGCAGTGGTGATGGTTTGATGGTCAGCATGTTGTGCCAGCAGTGGTTGGGACAAAAGCAGTGATTGTGTTGCAATTCATGGCAGTTGAGTTCGGTTGTGGTTGTGTTGAGACAGTGGTAGTTGGTGCTGGCTGTGATTGCATTGTGAAGATGGTAGTTGGGCTTGGCAGTGCCACCACCTGCCTGGCCACACTGACCACACTGCCTCCTCCCCAGGCTCTGACTACGACTGCTACTCGGTGAACGGCGATGTGGAGTGTGACCCCCAGAGCGACTTTGACAAGTCCTCCACCATCCCTCGCAACAGCAACATCGCCCAGAACTACCGGCGGATGATCCAGACCAAGCGTCCTGCCTCCACTGCTGGGCTGCCCAGTGGCACCAACCTCCCGGCCGGCACCACCCCAGGGGTGGCCACCATCCGCCGCACACCCTCCACCAAACCCTCAGTCCGCCGTACCCTCTCCAACGCTGGCCCCATCCCCATCCGACCCCCTATTGTCCCCGTGAAGACCCCCACGGTGCCCGACTCCCCTGGCTATACCGGCCCTACACGGGTGGGCAGTGAAGAGTGCGTCTTCTACACCGACGACACCTCGCCGAACCCCCTGGATTTTGCCAAAGCTTCGCCCAAGAGGCTGAGCCTTCCCAACACTGCCTGGGGCGGTGGGGCCATGGAGATCTCTGTCTACCCTGGGGCCAGCCAGCACCTCTCTGCTGAGGAAGAGGAGGACCAACAGTTGGCTGCCAACCGGCACAGCTTGGTGGAGAAGATCGGCGAGCTGGTGGCTGGCGCACATGCCCTGGGTGAAGGCCAGTTCCCTTTCCCCACTGCTCTTGCAGGGTCCGGCCCCAGTGAAGAGACCCCCGTGCCCCCCCCAGCGGCATCCATGGACCCCCCGGCTGAAGACATGCTGGTGGCCATCCGGCGTGGGGTTCGTCTCCGCAGGACCGTCACCAATGACCGGTCGGCCCCGCGGATATCGTGATGATGTGCCCACTAAGGCCGATGGACCCCCCAGGGGCACCCGCTGCGCCTCCTGGGACACCCCCATCAGCACCTGCTGCCCCTCCTCACTGCCCCGCTTCCTGCTCCTCTGTCTCTTCCTTCCCTCCCCTCAGCCCGTTCCTCTCTTTGCATTTTTCCTTTGCTTGTTCTCTCTTGGGCACTTTTCTGACTCTTTTTCTCATTTTCTTCTTTTATCTTCTGTATTTTTTATTTCTTTTCTCTTTGTCTCTTCTTACTCTTCTCTTACTTGTCTCTTCTTTTCCTCTTTTGTTCTTTTTCTTTTTCCTTCTTTTCCCTTTTCTCTTTTCCTCCTTTCTTCTCTTCCTGTCCTCCTCCTCTTCTTCTCCTCACCTTCTTCTCTTCTTCTCTTCTTCTCTTTTTCTTCTTCTCTTCCTCTCTTCTTCTTCTCTTTTTCTTCTCCTCTTCCTCTCTTCCTTTCCCTCTCCTCTTGCTCTCCTCTTCCTCTCCTCCTCTTCTTTTCTTTTCCTCCTCTTTTTCTTCTTCTTTTTCCTCTTCCTGTCTTCTTTTTTTCTCCTCTTTTTTTCCTCCTTTTTTTTCCTTTGTTTCCTTTTTTCATTTGTTCCCTTTCCTGTTCCTCTCCTTCCTTTTCCCCTCTCTTTTCCTTTTTTCCTCTCTGTTTTTCTCTCCTCTCCCTGTTTCCTTCCCTTCCCTCCCTGGACACAGGCGGGTGTCCCAGCCCCAGAGCCACTGAGGCCACAGCAGGAGCGGCACCAGGAGCACAGGGGGCTTGTCCCAGTCCCATTTTGAGGGGGCAGAAGCAGCAGGGAGGGGGCTGAGGGGGGATGTGTGAAAGGGTAGGGGGACAGCGGAGGACAGGCACTACAGCCCCTCCAATCTGGGGGGACACCAGGACACAGCTGAAGATGCCAAACCTCCTCTTTCCCCCCCCCAGAGATCACTGGGGACCCCCCCAAAACCCTCTCCCTCTCCCTCAGCACCCACAGACCCTGTGAGGTCCTGCTGGGGGAGCTCTGGGGGGCAGGGGGGGTTCATCCAGACCCCCCCAAAAAAGCAAAGCAGCTGGAGGAAAGCACAACCCCCCAGGCCCCGCTGTACATAGTCCCTAACCCCCCGCTGTCTGTCGCATCACAGCCCCCTTTTCCCTGCCTTAGGAATACCGATTTAGTTCCCACACACACCTCCCTTCTCCTGCCCAGAACCGCTGATGCCAAGTGAGAAATGTTTGCGTTTTGGGGAGGGCGGGAGGGAAGTCTCTTATTTTGTACAGAAAACAAAATTCCTTGGAGAGGTGAAAAGCCGACCTGTCTTTCGACTGAAGTAACTTTTCTGGTGCTGTTGTTAACTTGGTCCTTTCTCTTTTTTTCTTTTTTTAATTTATTTCCCCTCCGTGTTCCTGCCTCTGCTGCCGCTTCCCCCTTCCCCATCCCTCCTACAGGTTTCTTTCTCTTTCTTTCATTCCCTCTTTTCCTTTAGTTGGGGATTTTTTTCGTGGCAATTCCCCTCTTTTCCACCCCTTCCCCTTCCCCCCCCCCATTTCCATAGTCACTGCTACAAGTAACGAATGCACTGTGAAGATTCCAGTATTAATAAAGGTTGTACTGTAATTAATAGCCTCACCTGCAGTCCTGTGCTACCCTGGGTCATGGGAGATAAGGGAGGAAGGTCCCATCACCCCTTTGCAGTGCCCTTGGTTAAGAGGAAGTGGGTGCTTTGGGGTATGATGGGATGAGACATGCACATGGTCAGGGTGATGGAGAAGAGAAGCTGTGTGGAGACCTCATAGCAGCCTTCCAGTATCTGAAGGGGCCCTACAGTGATGCCAGAGAGGGACTCTTCATCAAGGATTGTAGTGACAGGACAAGTGGTGGTGGGTTTGAACTGAAACGGGAAGTTCAGGTTAGATATAAGGAAGTTCTTCCTCTTGTATCCTTCTAAGATATATCTTCCCTCTTATATCCTTCCTCACCTCTTGTGAGGGTGCTGAGGCCCTGGCACAGGTTGCCCAGAGAAGCTGTGGCTGCCCCATCCGCGATAGTGCTCAAGGCCAGGTTGAATGGGGCTTGGAGCAACCTGGTCTAGCGGAAGGTGTCCCTGTCCATGGCAGGGGTAGCAACTGGATGAGCTTTAAGATCCCTTCCAACCCAAACCAGTCCTGGGATTCTTTGATGGGTGGCCACCTGAGAATGCGGAAAAGCATCTCCCTGCCCCAACCCCCCAGGAGAGGGAGTGCAGGCGGTGTCCCCACCACCACCTCCACCCATCCCAACAGCACCCGCGTTGCCACCTCCCAGATTACGGAGGCCTGTTGCCAAACCTTGCTGGTGCGGCACAACTGCTGCAGCGAGCGAGGGGATGGATGAGCTCAGTGTGAGGAGTGTCCTGCTCACCGGCTGCGATGGGGGCCTGGGCCTGGGGCTGCTGAAGGGCTTGTTGGAGCAGCGCAGACCCCCTCGGCACCTCTTCGCTGCTTGCCTGGACCCCCAGGGGAAGGTAGTGAGGGTGCTGAGCGGGGGAAAAAGGGGGCAGCTCCATGATGGGCTGGGAAACACAGAACCTGGGGGTGCCACCATCACCACCAGGCTTTGTGGGGCTGAGCATCAGCATCCTGCGCTGTAACTAGCATGGAAAAATGCACATTCATATATATTTAATTTTTCCCCTCTTGGCATAGAAGGAGTGGGTGGTGCTGGGGTCTGGGGGACACTGGCAGTCCCCCATGCTGGGGGCATCGCTGCCAGGGGCTTTGAAGCTGCCGGGCTCAGCTGGGTGAAGGGAAGCAGCAAATTGCCCCATACCTCTTCCACTGCGGCTTGCTGGAACTTGTTGGCCATGTCATGCCGGTCCACCCAGTTCCCATCCCAGCATGGCATGGGGGCCACCCTCCTGATAAACCCTCCTACCTGACTCCCCCACTCCTTTCTCCATGTAGGCTATCAATGAAGTGGCTTTGGGCAACCCCAACGTCGTGGTCCTGCCTCTAGGTAGGTGCCAGGGCAGGAAGGGGATGAAGTGGGTGAAATCTGTTTGGATTTAATGGCATCTGTGGGTGGCTCTGGAAAACATGACCCAAGCAGGCGGGTCCCTCAGTTTGGATGAGCCCAGCCAGGTCACTACAGGGACTGGGAGGATGCTCAGTGGCCAGGAGCTGCCTCCTGCCGTGTCCTACAGCATCTTGACTGAGACATGACCACTGGCTTGTCCCTAAGTCCTTCTGTCCCCTTGCAGATGTGACAGATCCCAACAGCATCAAGGCAGCCGCTGGGAAGGTGCAGGAGAAGGTGGGAAGTGCCGGCCTCAACCTCCTGATCAACAACGCCTGCACCACGCGCTGCAGCACGCTGGCCACTGAGACGGCAGAGAACATGACCCTTGTCTACACCACCAACACAATTGGCCCCCTGCAGATGAGCCAGGTGAGGCCACAGGCAACCACTGCCCCAAATGCTGGGAGTGGGGAGGAAGAGGATGGTGACACCCAAGCACCCATCCCCTGCAGGCATTCCTGCCCCTGCTGAAGGAGGCGGCTGAGGCTGAAGGGCAGCATGAGATGAGTTGCAGCAGAGCTGCCATCATCAACATCTCTAGCATCCTGGGCTCCATCGAGGCAGGGGAGGCTTGGGAGAAGAGGCAGGACATCTGTTACCGCTGCAGCAAGGTACCACTGCTGAGGGAATGGGGATGAATTTGGGGGCCACTTCCTGTGGGATTCCCCTCCCTGCACTGGCCATAGCACTGCCAGCCCATAATGATGGTGGTGGGGTTGTTCCCGCCAGGCTGCTCTGAACATGCTCACAAAGTGCCTGGCCCTGGAGTACGGGAACAGAGGTATCCTCTGTGTGTCTGTGGATCCCGGCTGTGTGACGCCTCCCCTGAGACAGGGGACGGTGAGTGACAGGAGGTACATGGCTACCCTCGCTCAGCACAGGCCCATGAGCATCCCTTCCTGAGGCATCCTTTCCCAGGGCTTCCCTTCCTCAGGCATCCCCTCCCACTTTCATCCCTTCCCATGGGTATCCCTTCTAACGTGCGTCCATTCCCAGGGCATTCCTTCCAGAAACATCCCTTCCCATGGACATCCCTTCCCAGGGCATCCCTTCCCATGTACCTCCCTTCCCATGGGCATCATCCCTTCCTGGAACATCCATTCCCAGGGCATCTCTTCCCACTGGCAACCCTTCCCATAGCACCCACCCCTGCACAGCTCCTCAGTCCCAGGGGAACTGTGCAATGGCAGCAAAACAGAGAATTGCAGGCTCTTCCCCCCAAACAAGCCAGTTTCTGCCTTATTTTTCACTCTGTTTCCCATCCCAATCCGAAGTCAGCAGAGGGCACCCCAGCCCCGCACTCAGCTCTGGTGGGAGCAACACACACTGGGTGCTGCCTCCCCTGCACCCCAAATTCCTTCTCCCTTCTGACAGTACCAAGGGGAAGCTGGAGCCAAGCAGGGTTTAAAGAGAGAATGAATTAATCACTTTTTATTAGGAATCACAAGATAAACCTCCATCCTTATAACACCCAGATTATAGGGATGATTAATATGTGCAAAACTGCATCCCTTGGCTACTGGAGCATCTCCAGCCTTTTCCAACCTGCCCCAGCTGGAGCTGGCATCCCACTGCAACACGTGATGGGGTTTGGGGTGCCAGGAGGGGGGCTTGGGGTCATTTTTTATCCTATGCCCTTGAGTCCACAGGGCCCGGTGACAATGGAGGAGAGCGTGCAGGGTGTCCTGCGCCTGCTGGCGCAGCTCTCGGCCACCAGCAATGGCACCTTCTGGGACTGGAGGGGGCAGAGCCTGCCCTGGTGAGAGCAGCACCTGGTCTTGGTGGCCACTGATCTCAATAAAGTGAATCAATTTCCATTTCCAGGCTCTTTCTGCCTCTGTATGGTGACAGCAGGGACCCCTTGCTTGGGAGCGGGAGCTGGGATTGCTGTACCTCCAGGGATGCAGAGCTGGACTGGGGAAGCAGAGGAAAAGATACTCCAGGAGTGGGGCTGTATCCTGGTGTCAGGCTCTGCTGGGACGTCCCTGAGGCCAAAGGATCCCCTTGGGCATCTTCACACTGTAGCCCCATTCTATAGCCCATAAACCACACTCACTGGTGGCCTGGGAACAACCCAGACAGCCCCAAAACCACAGCCATGTGGCAGACTTGCTGGAGCCTGGGTCTATCCCTGCTGAGCCTGACTCCCCCAAAACCAGTTGGCATTTCTGTACCCACCATGAGGATGCTGAGGGCTTTATTTTCCTGCTGGCTCCTGGCCAGAAAAAGCTCTTCCAGTGACTGTGGGTTTCACAGCAGGAGCATCTCCCATGTCCCTAGGGATGTCCTTTGGAACCTCACTCTGAGCTGACCCTCCCTGCATCCCTCCCATCTCACGGTACTTGAGGCACTGCAAACAGGCTCCAGTGCCTCATCGTGTGAGTGCACTTCTGTGGTGGGTCTTGACATATTTGAAGCCATCCCTCGAAAGAGGGACCGGAAAAATAATGTTGCAACATGTCAAGTGGGCTGGACCTGCAGGGCTTTGGCAAGCCTCGAGCCCAGCCGTTTGCCATGGGGATGCTCTGAGAAGCCTGGCCGGGGTCATTTTGCTGGGGCAGTTTCAGTTTTCCCACGCTGGAGAAGCCGTTCCCATGCTTGATGGGAATGAGCATGAGGTGGGATCCCTGGACCACCTGGGAGATATTTGTTTAGGCCAGCAGGGCTGGGGAGGATCCCTGTAATTAAAGCCCTTTATCAAGCAGTGGATTATAGTTGGTGGGTTTTATATGAGCTCTTCATGGGCTTTCTATAAACATGAACCAGCATGAAGAGGGGGACGAGGACAAGGAGGAGGAGGATGAAGACACTGCATCTGCTCATGCTGCAGTGCCCACAGCCTCATTTGCACGCTCTCATAGACCTGTAAGCCTAAGCAGCCCACAGCCGGGAATATACCAATTAAGGGCTCTTATAGCTGATTAAGGTAACTAATAAAGCTGGGAAGGGGGAGGCAGCCAGCCGGCCCTCAGCCCCTCCGGCACACTGCCTGCACTGTGCTGCCAAGCACAACAAACAAATCCAGTTGTTTTCTCCCAGGGAAGTGGCCGGGGCTGATGGAGGCAGCTCTGCAGGGGATGGCTCTGGGATCCCTGTGTCAGGGGAATCTCTCCTCTGCAAAGCTGAGGAGGGGACTAACACCCCAAAAGAGGAGGCAAAGGAGGCAGCTGGTGGTGTTCTCTGCTGGCCCTTTATTTTGGGTAAGATTGGAGGGTCCTGGGACCTGGTAGGAAGCTGCAACGCTAGAGAATTAACTGGTGTTTAATGAAAGCTGAGGGAAAAATACAAACCAAGAGAAACGGGGTGATGTCCAAGCCCCCCCAGCCCACACCCCTGCAGAAGGTGCCTGGCCTTTTGGACGGGGTCAATCCCGTGGCTGTGCACAGTCCCACAGTCCTGGAAGGGGTGGTGTTTGACCTCCCTTTTATCCTTTTTTGGGACCCCAAAGAGGATCTGCTGGGGAGGCAGAGCAGAAGCAGCATCCCAAGCTCTAGGGCAAGGAGGAGGCAACGAGCAAGGGGTCTTCTGAGGCATTAGGTGGACTCCCACTGACCTAGGCAGAGAGGACAGGCATCAAAACATGGGACAGGACCTCAATACACGCCACCTCCATTCCCCAAGGTCTGTGTCTCCCCAGTCCCCACTCACAGGGTGCCCCGTAAAGCATCCGCATGACCTTGAGGCAGTTGTCCAGCAGTGCCTTGGGGCGCACGGCTTTCCTCCGGCTCTCCACGCCAGTGCTGTGGATCAGCTTCACCAGGTCGGCCACCACTGCTTCCACATCCGACTGCAGGAACAGGTGACCGGGACATAACCATGGTCCCACCACATGGACATCGGGATACAAAAGCTGCAGCCGTTGCATTGGCCGGGAATCGAACCCGGGCCTCCCGCGTGGCAGGCGAGAATTCTACCACTGAACCACCAATGCCAGATGTGGGACAACCCTTACAGCTGACCCACAGTCCTCCCAGGCCCAGTGGTTACAACAGGGACAGGCACTGCAACTGGGACACCCACTTCCGTAGAAAGCGGACCCCAACAGACAGCTCAGGTGCTGCCGGGGCTCCAGCCATGGCACTACCTCTTCCTGCTGCCTCAAACATCACCTCCAGCAAAGGGAGATTATCATTAGCCGTCAGAGTTAACACTGACTAGAGTAAAATTCACTCTCTTCTCAGAGGTGCTGCAGAAACTGCCCTGCAGCACAGGACAAAGCAGTCCCAAGCAGTCCCTCTCGCCCTAGGAGGGACAGGGCCTCTCACCCCCACCAAACCAGGAAACCACCACTGCCCTGAGCCAGGGGCAGCCACTGCCATCATCCCAGGAACCTTCACTGACACCAAGCCATGAGCCTCTCCCTGCCGCAGCAGTCAAAAAGAACTCTGTCAGCGCCTTGCACACACACACACACACACACACACGATTGCACCCGGGCAGAGCCAGGGGTGCCCCTGGGTCCAGGCTGGGTGCAACCCAAGGAAGCCCCCCCGGCACCGCCCATGGTCTCCCCACAGGGCCACCAGGGTACAAAAGCTATAACTGTTGCATTGGCCGGGAATCGAACCCGGGCCTCCCGCGTGGCAGGCGAGAATTCTACCACTGAACCACCAATGCCAGATGTGCGGCGCTCCACAGACCTGACCCACGGCCCCACCGAATCCAGCACCCGTAGCTGCAGCATTGAGGCAGGGACAGGTACTGCTGCTGGGACACGTCCATCCGCAGACAGCTTGGATGCTGCCGGGGCTTCAGCCATGGGACCATCTCTTCTGCTGTTTCACACATCACCTCCAGCAAGGAGAGGTTGTCAGGAGCCTTCAGAGTCAAAAGCAGAATGGGAAGATCTTGGAGGGGCTGTAGAACCTGTGCCATGGCACAGGACAACTCAGATACACTTCTGTCATCATGCTGATGACCCAGCTGTGACAGGCCACCACCACCCATCACACAAAGGCAGCTTCCTCCAGGGTGCAGGACCACCTCCAGCCCCAAGCAGCCCCCATCACCCTGGGCCAGGGCCCCTCAGTGCCACCAAGCTAGGGACACACTGACTGCTCCTGAGCCAGGGTGACTCACTGCCACCCAGCCATAGCCTGTCATTGCCACCAGACCAGGGACACTCACTGTCATCGAGCCAGGGATGCAAAGTACCACCAGCCCTGTGTCTTCTGATGCCCCTGACAAGGGCCCATCCCTGCCACTAAGCTTCCTGACACATCACCACAAGAGTCAAAAAAAACTGTCATCAGCATGCATCGACGAACACGGGAGCACCCGGGCAGTGTCAGGGGTGCCCCTGTGGGCCAGATGTGCCCCAGGAAAACACTATGGACACTCTAAAGGTCTCCCCACAGGGCCACCAGGGTACAAAAGCTATAACTGTTGCATTGGCCGGGAATCGAACCCGGGCCTCCCGCGTGGCAGGCGAGAATTCTACCACTGAACCACCAATGCCAGATGTGCAGCACTCCACAGACCTGACCCACGGCCCCACCGAATCCAGCACCCGTAGCTGCAGCATTGAGGCAGGGACAGGTACTGCTGCTGGGACACGTCCATCCATAGACAGGGAACATAACAGACAACTCAGACGCTGCCGGCGCTTCAGCCATAGAATTCCCTCTTCCTACTGCCTCTCAGATCGTCTCCAGCAAAGGGAGGTTGTCAGGAGCCTTCAGAGTCAAAAGCAGAATGGGAAGACCTCGGAGGGGCTGCAGAAACTGCTCTATGGTCCAGGACAAAGCAGCCCCAAGCAGCATCCATCGCACCGGGGCCCCTCAACCCACCAAGCCACCACTGCCCTGAGCCAGGGGCAGCCACTGCCATCATCCCAGGAACCTTCACTGACACCAAGCCATGAGCCTCTCCCTGCCGCAGCAGTCAAAAAGAACTCTGTCAGCGCCTTGCACACACACACACACACACACACACACACACGATTGCACCCGGGCAGAGCCAGGGGTGCCCCTGGGTCCAGGCTGGGTGCAACCCAAGGAAGCCCCCCCGGCACCGCCCATGGTCTCCCCACAGGGCCACCAGGGTACAAAAGCTATAACTGTTGCATTGGCCGGGAATCGAACCCGGGCCTCCCGCGTGGCAGGCGAGAATTCTACCACTGAACCACCAATGCCAGATGTGCAGCACTCCACAGACCTGACCCACGGCCGCACCGAATCCAGCACCCGTGGCTGCAGCATTGATAGGCACTGCTGCTGGGACACTCCCCTCCATAGAGAGGGGACCCTAACAGACAGCTTGGATGCTGCCGGGGCTTCAGCTATGGGACTACCACTTCCCGCTACCTCAAACACCACCTCCAGGAAGGGGAAAGCTGTTAGTAGCCTTCAGAGTTAACATTCTGATGAGATGACTGAGTAAAGCTTACTCACTCCTTGAAGGAGCTGCAGAACCTACTTCACAGCACAGGACAACCCAGACACACTTCGACTTCACCCTGCAAACCCTCCTGGGATAGGCCACAACTACCCAGCACACAAAAGCAGCTGCCCCTTGGATTGTGGCGGTGTCACCCGGCCCCAAGCAGCCCACATCGCCATGAGCCTCAGGGCCACCATCCCAGGGCCCCTCACTGACACCAAGTCCTGGGCACCTCCCTGCCACAGGAGTCAAAAAGAGCTCTGTCAGCACCAGGTACACACACACAGGACAACTGGACAGTGCCAGGGGTGGCCCTTGGGGGCCAGACATGCATGGGGAGCACACGTCTGGCTGCTGCGGGTGCCCAAAGGAAACGAACACCTAAACCCAGCACTGGTGGCTGCAGCAGGGAGCCCCCCGTTCACATTGTGGGGGCTGCAGCCACAGGACTGTTTCTTCCTGCTGCCTCACATATCACCTCCAGCAAGGGGAAGTTGTCATCAACCTTCAGAGTTATCAGCAGAATTAGAAAACACTGGAGGGGCTGCAGGACGTGCCCCACAGCACAGGACATCCCAGGTACACTTCAGGCTCACAACGGCTCCCCAGCTGTGAGTGCTTACCTCCAGCCACCACCTAAAGGCAAATGCCTCCAGCCTGCAGCAGCTCCATGGAGGCAGCAGGGGCTTGGCGGGAGAGACAGGGCCTCTGCTCCTGCTGCAGCAAGGTACTGACACTGGCAAAACGGGGCTCCCATTCTGCAGCATATGATCCTCCCTCCAGCCCTGGCACTGCAGCCCCCCACCCCCAGCGGCCATAAAAACAAACTCTGCATCGACCGGGAATACGAACCCCGGCCTCCCTCGTGGCAGGCGAGAACTCTACTACTGAACCGTCAATACCAGATGCAGACCACTTTGCACGCAGCTCCATGGCCTTCCATCCCGGGTGCCAACCTCTGCCTCCAGCAGCCCATCTATGCCAGCCCTCCAGCAAGACCCTTCTGCAGGGAGGCGGCTATGTGTGCCCCCCTTAGTGTTCACACCAGTGGGTGCATGTCCCCACAGTGCACACATGCATTGTGTGTGCATGTACCACACATCCATGCTCATGGCATGTGTGTCTGCACGCACAGGCACTGGGTGCTCACAGCACCCCTGCAAGGGGTATGTAAGGCCACATATGAGTGCCAGTCTGGCGCTGGGGTGCCACAGAGGGCCCAGGCTCTCCCCACCTGCCGGTACTTGCTGTACTCCTTGCCCAGGGCATCAAAGAGCTGGCAGAGCTCCTGTGTGTACTTCCAGGACGGGTGCTTCTCCGGCAGCACCTCTTGGATTCGCAGCACGGCCTGGGAGCTCACGTGGAACCAGAGGTACCGCAGTGCCACCTCTGACACTGTCCCATTGCGCTGGGGGAGAGAGGGTGGCCTGGGTGAGACCTATGTAGCTCTTGTGGGCCCCCAGAGTGTCCCCATCACGGGACTATCCCCTGCCACCTTCTTACCAGGCGGGTAATGTTGGCTGGCCTCAGCACCTCCTCATACTGGACCTGGACCATGTAGTTGATGGGGAAGTAGTGCTTCTGGAAAGGCAGAGAAGAGCTCAGGGGCTGGCAGGCTGACAGGGACATCCCTGCCAGCCCCAGGGTGACACTGGGGAACTGGTGTAAAAGCCCTTTGACATGGTCAACCCTGGAGATGCACCAGCAGAAGCAACTTTGGGCACTATTTGGCACATGTAGCTCCTGATAGAAAAGCCACCCCCAGCACCCAGTCACTGCGGCAGTGGGTGCTGCCTCCCATGTCCCCACACCCCTGGAGTGAACCAGGGTCCTGCAATGCCACGTGTCCACTCCATCCCCCCAGAACTGGGGGTTACCATGTACTGCAGGCGCATCTCATACTGCAGTTTGTCCTGGAGCAGGCGGGTGAGCTCGCATTCGCCCAGCGCAGTGGCCTCCATTCCCAGCACAGCCAGGACCCCTGGGCAGCCGAAAGCAAGCAGTGTTAGCCCCCCACCCTGGGGACACCTGCTGCGGTGACCCCTGAGGCTACCCCCATCCCTGTTCCCAAGCTGTACTCACACAGGACGGCCGTGTAGCCCTGCTGCATGTTGACAGTGGCCATCGGCAGAGCCCTGGGCCGCGCCTACATGGCCGGGGCTCACCGGGAGCCTCCTAGGCAGCGCTGTATGTGGCGGGTGCAGGAGGGACGGGCGCAGGCCCCGGGCGCTGGGCTGCTCTCCGGTAGCCCCTGGAGGTTGCCCCCTGCCATGGATGGGGGGTTAGTTCCCCTTCCCGGCCGTCCCCGCTGGCTTCTCCTCTCTGGCTGGCTGCGGGGAGGCAGCAGGTCCTGGGGCCATCGCAGGGTGCCGGCAGGGATGCGCTCCGGGGGTCTTTGCGGGACACCCCCTACACTGCAAGAGGGGATCTGGGGGGAGAGAGCCCCGGCTGCAGCCCCAGGGAGGGCACAGGCTCCGGTGCCCGTGGAGCCCTGTGCGCCTGTGTCCCACCAGGCGGGGCAGGGCTGTCCCCGGTGCCACCCCCTGGAGGAACACTCACAGAGCCCAGTCCCGTTATCCCAGCAATGAGTTCGTCCGGCCGCAGCCGGAGTTCAGCGCAGGAGCGCTGGAGGACGGGCCTCGATGCTGCCACCCTGCGCTGTGTCCGTCCCCCCGCAGGGAAGGGGGGCACACGTCGCATCCCCACGCTGTCACCCCACAGCGTGTCCCGCACCCCCGCGGCGCAGCCCCACGCGGAGGGGGTGCCGTGTCCCCACGCAGCGTGGCCCGCGCGGGAGGCCCCTGCCGTGTCCCCGCACAAAGGCCCACCCTCCCGCGCCCCACCCTCCGCGTTCCCGGGCAGCGGGGTCCCCGCACACCCACCTGGTGCGGCGCGGGGGGCCCCGGGCGCGGGACGCGTCTCCCGGCGGGCGGCGGCGGCGAGGCCGTGCCCGAGCTTCCCGGGAGGCGGGCGGGGGGCGGCGGCGCCGGGAGCGGGCGGGGCGGCTGCCGGGGGCCGGCGGGCGGGGAGCGGGGACCGAGCGACCGCCCCGCACCGCCCGCACCGGGACGCGCACGCCACGGCCCAGCCCTGGTCCGGGGGGGTGCCCGGGGGTTGCGGCCAGACCGGATGGGCGCACTTCGAGGGGGTCCGACGAAGCTTCATGGGGTCCCTCCCTGCGCCTTGGGGAGGGACCAACTGCACCCCGGTGTGGTGCTTCCTGGCTGCTTGGCTCCCTTCTGGGTGCCCCTGGGGTGCTTGGCTAACCCAGGGTGGTGTCCCCATGGTGCTCAGCCAACCCTCCTAGGTCCCTTCATGACCCTCGGGGTGCTGGGCTGCCCTGTTAAGTGGACCTGGGGCTTGGTTAACTCAGCCAGGTATCTCTGGGGGCTTAGCCAAAGCCAACCCTTGTGGGTCCCTCTCTGCTCTTTGGGGTGCTTGGCTGCCCAGCTGGCTGTCCCTGGAGGGCTCAGCTAACCTACCCGAGTGTTCCCAGGGTGCTCGGCTGACAAGCTGGGGTACTAGCCTAACTACACCGCATGTCCCTCTGCTCCTCAGCGTGCTGGCCAGGCCTGCAGTGCATCCCCAGGGTGCTCACCCAGCCCAGCTGGGGGCTCACATGCTCTCAGGCTGCTGTGATCCACCACCTCCTGAAGACACTGGGCTGCCCACTGTCCCCCAGAGCGCTTGCTGGGCTGGGCACCCATGGGTCTGTTTTGGGGCACTGAAGTGAGCATCAGCCCAGGCCGAGGGTCACACCACATGGATTAGACCAACGGGAGAGGGCCTGTGGGCTCCCCAGCCATCTTCAGGCCAGGACTCCCACACCCCCTGGCCTGTGCCCACACTGTTTTCTCAGGATGCTAGGAGCAGGGGAGAGGGGACATGGGACATTGAAGCCCTTGGGAGAGGTGGCTGCCTGTGTGCTCGGGCTGACAGGCATCCAGGGGGTCAGGAAAGAGAAATCAGCTATCAAAGAGCAGGTCAGCTCTCCCAGGGAAACGCGTGGGAAGGAATGCACTTCTGCAGGCGAGGAGAGAGCACTGGGATTCCCCTGGCACCGAGTCAGGGCCGCCACCACAGCCACGCTCCTGCCAAGTGTCCCCTGGACCCAGCTGGCACCCAGGCATGGCCCTCGCTCCCTCACAGCTTTGCGCTGGGGTCAAGATGCTCAGCTCCGGCACGGAAGGAGCCGGTTAAGCTGCTCACCTCGGTGTCCACAGGGATTTTGCCTTCATCTGCTGTGGGTGATAGAGGAAGCCATTTAATAGCATTCCATACCCATGTAGTCATCAGCTTGGCACCCAGCACGGGATGAGGAAGGGAAGGGAGCACTCAGACCTGAGCAGCACTCTGCTGGAGAAGGTTTGCCCTCCTTGGCTGTGCTGTGCTGGAAAACACCGCTGGCGTGAGCCCAACGAAAACAGCCCCTCCTGGCACAGGGCTCCAGGAGCTTCACTCCACCTCATCACCCAGCATCCTGCAGCTGCAGGAGCCTGGGAATGAAGAGGGGCCCTTTCAGGGAGAAGCCCACCTCTCCCCAGAGAGGACAATGGGACCCCATCTTGGCGCCCCCAGCACAAAGGGGGTCTGGGCTCAGCCAGCTTACAGTCTCCTACCTGCTTCTCCAGGCTTTGCCTTGCTTTAGAGGCAGGTTATTCACTCACACAGGCTGAGCCAAGGAAGCAAACCAGTTTGGTAACATCCTGAGACCCCAGGCGTGATTTCACCCATAGGACGAATGAGACAGTGAAGGCCAGGTTCTGCTGCAGTGCCCCCTGATCCAGAGCAGGCATCACACTGTGAGGACAAGAGGATGGGGAATGCAGGTAGCCCAGGGTGGGCACCCCACATGCGTGATGAGCAAGAGGCTGGACTCCCACCAAGTTCTGCTCAGGTGTTTACAGCTTCCTGACTTGACAGCTATTCCAGTAAGGTAGGGGAAGGGAAAGGAGCACAAAGCCCTTCAGCCCCAGGCAGAGGCCTGGTGCCACAGCACAACCAAAGTGCACAGCCCTGTGTGAAGTGCCTGCCAATGCAGGCCTGTAACAACAACCCAAAGCAGAGAAGGGGAAAGGAGGATGCAAAGAACAGGGCAGGAGGGCGTGGGTTTGCCCTCACCTCACAGCACATGCAACAGAGGAGAAACACGCTGTTCAACATAAGGCACTGCCCATCTTTCCAAGTGGAAGAAGACTGGGGCTCATTCACAGGATGCCATGCATCATGAGAGCATTCTGGCTCCTCAGAGATGGAACCACTGGCAGGAGTAAGCCAGGGGCTAAAGACCAGACTGGGAACAAGACTGGGAGGCACTCGCTGTGTGGCTAGTGCATGGCGGGGAGAAATACCTTCCCTTGCTATCCTGTCAGCCAGCTCCTCCTGCCAGACTGGCAGCAATGCCCTCTGGACAAACAGAAGCTGGGGGACAGACCCTTCCCTCCCACCCTTTCTCCATGTACCCTGCTTCCTGAGTGTCCAGACTGGTGCTGGACAGCAGCAGCTATGGCTGCAGGACCAGATCCAGGCAGAGCAGGCAGGGAAGGGGAGCAGGGCTCATGGTCTGACACCTGCAGGGCTGCAGCACAGCTCCAACATGCAGGAAGGGCACAGGGCTGAGGTCACAGATGTTTCTGTTCTCTCCCTGCACCCCTCCAGCTCCCACCAGCTCAGGACAGTTGCTGCAAAGGAAAGGAGAACCACAGAGTTGGACTTGTTAAAACCCAGGCTTTTATTCTTCATATGCTGCTCACAGTCACAGCTTGGAGACACTGCTCTTGCCAAAGTTATTATGAAACAAATCAAGTCCCAGACATAGGCCTTGCTCTACCCACCCCCAAGAGAGTCAACATTGTACAAAACTCTATTTACAGGGAAAACAGTCAGAAATGGCGAGTCGAAAAAAAAACCCTTGCAACTCAGAAGAGAACGTTCGAGTGTGACAGTTACACCCTCCATACAGCCAGGCTTCCCACTGGCTGCTCGCAGGGCTGGCTGGAATCACAGAGCTTCTTGCCACCAACTACTAAACAGAGCCTGGCAATCCTGAGTCATGCCACAGCTCTTTTACCAGAAAGCTGGGAAATTCCAAAACCCACTTGATCCTATAAAGGCTCAGCTAGATCTGCCCTACAGCGCTTTCTGTCAGGCCACCACAAGACACCTTCGCATTCCTCATCCTGAAGAGAAGCCAAGGAGACAAGGGTGAGGGTCACTGCACCCTTCCTTGGGCACTTCCCAAGAGGGAATCTCTCTTGCTGAAAGCCATAATGTCAAGAGCTTTCACAGAAGCAGTGGGATGCACTGGGAGACCTAATATCCTGTCTGATACTGTACTTACTGGAGTCACGTTACTCTGAAATATAAACCAAGAGGAGCAAACCAGTATTTAAAAAGGGAAGGAAAACACACATTCCTCTTCACAACTGTGTTTGGAAGAGCATCCACAGGAGCCCGGGGAGAAGCTCTGCTCCTGCCAGTGGCTGCTCAGAAAGCATAGCGCGTGCGGATGTCTTCCAGCTTCTTGGACACCTCAGGTGGGGTCCGGTCCAGCTCTTCAGCCACATTCTTTTGTTTGTTCGGTTCCATGGAGTTGAACTGCTCACACAGGTCCCCATCGATCACATTCTGGAGGACCAAAGAGGAGAGCACTGAACCCACACCACACAGAGGCACTGAACCCTGCTTAAGCAGGGAAAAATGGTAACAGTTTGTTCCCAGGAGCTTCTTAATCCTGCCCTGGAAACAAGACCATGCTCGGTGACCTCATCTGCTGAATAGCAGCAGTTACCAACAAATTAATTACTGGCCAGCTTGATTAACGAAGGCTAAGCCCCAAAAGCCTGTGTGCAGCTCAGGTCTGAGTGCTTGCTGGGAATGCTAGCGAGGCTGTAAAAGATGACTGTAAGGCAGCTGCAAGCCACATGTGAGGCACCTTTGAGACTGGCCATGATGCAAATCAGTCTCAAGCTCATCAAGAACAAGAACATCCTCTGCACCTGCACAGCTTTCTGACCACTACTACAGGTATTACCCTGGTAGTAGTTACCACACAGTTACTCTGGTTCAGTACTCTAGACTCTTCTCATCACAGCATTTAGTAGTTGACAGTTCAAACACACCTTCTCAAAAGCAGAAACAGGTAGGATTAGCCGTTTCTTACAATACTTCCCTTTTCAACAGTGATGGAAAAACACATGCCGAAGGCAGCACCCAGTCTGACCTAGCAGGCAAACAGCTATGCAGGGCTGCTTATCCTGATGGAGCAAAGAGATGCTGTGGCAAGTAGAGAAGTACAACAGCAGCACCTCTGGGCTTGGGTCTTGAAACCAACCCTCACAAGTCCTATTACAAGGGTTAAGAAACCAAAACAGACGTGATATTAAGTGCCAAGTACTGTTCTTACAGAGTACTGTTCAGGAGCTAGTTTCAGTTCTTGCTGCAGAAGCTATAGTTTACACTGCCCACGTCTTCCCTGCTGAACAATAACCCTGACTTGCTTCTGCCAGGCCTCAGACCTGTTCTGTGTCCCAAGGCAAGTCTCTGCACCCCCATGACCAGCTGATCCTAAATACTTGGACTGACCTTCACTGGAAAGTAGTAGGAGCGAAAACTGAGGTGGTCTCGTCCACAGAGAGGAGGGTGCTCAGACCTTAAGTGCATTTCCACATGCTGGAAGAAGTCATGGTCCTGGGGAGATGAAGAGTCAGTAAGAGAACAGTGACACCGGCAAGGCAAGATAACACCCACCAGGGCTGGAACACTGCCACGACCAGGTTGTGTTTACACTGGCCCTGCACACAGCAGCCACTGTCACCCCTCAGCCAGTTCTACCCTCGAAGCACCCACAGCAAAGGCAGGAAGCCACCTGTGCCACCTTGGCTGGAATCAGCCTCCCTGGAATTCGAGCATACAGCAGCTGTATGGTATATATGTACATCCTGAAACTCTCAAAAGGGGAAAAATGTAGGCACCAAGGTGCAGCTGTAAGAGTGAATGTCTTGCCATCCACCGCTTCAGGAGGCCACAGCAAACAGAGGAGAAAACCATCCTCAGCACTTGAAGCATCAGTGCCTGATCACCCAACTGTACAGGCTACACAAAGCACGCCAAAGGAGTCCTACTCACAGTCACTAAGTCACCCAAGAGCCCCTCTGCAGCATAAACAGGTTTACAACAGAAGTGTAATGAGTAAAGCTCTCAACTCTTCACACAGCCAGTGCAGGAGGAGGAGCTAACAAGCTTCTCCTCTTTCCCTTTACATAAAAGCCTGTCCCACAGCCACAAGCTCTCCTTCAGCCCAGGTTTTCACACACTGCAGAGCCCTGGAGTTACCCGAAAGGGATGCAGCACATTAATACACTGGTTGGAGGTGAGTGCACAGGGAAGCAGCAAGTGTGCAGCATGATGATGGGGCTTGCTCACCTCATGAGAAGTAAAAGGGACCAAGATTCCTATCCCTCCAGACAGCGTGGTATAGACCAGCGATTCAGAGCCTCCTGGGATCAGCGTGGTCTTCTGTAAGGAAAGCACTGTCTCTCCCACATGATAATTCATAATCACTTCAGCCTGAAAGTCAACCACAAAAGCATGTTTTGTCTTTAGTTTATATAAGAGCATCAAAAGGCTTAAGAACAGAAAGCAGAATAAATCTGGCCACCTGCTAGTTCTGAAACGCCATCCTAAAGAGAAGCTGCCTTCCACCTGTGACCAGATGGCAAAACTCAGCATGCTGCTGAACTACCTACCCTCTTGAGCTGGACAAATGGACGCAAGTAATGGGGGAAGCGAAGAAAACAAGTGTGCTGTTTCAATCAAACACTGCCAAACAGCCAGCGACTGTGACTTCAGAAACTGAACTTGGCTTCCAGTGACAGTGAAAACCCATCACCTGCAGCACTGCAGACGTGCAGCAGAACTGCTTCTATATCTCCTGGACAACGCTGCAGAGGACTTCACAGAAAAGCAGCATGTTCTCTCATAACTACATGCTTCCCATGAAGCATTACCTTCTGTGATGCTCCATTAAGAAGCCCCCTGTCCCAGAGAGCTTTGTTGCCTGTGGGATCCTCATCCACCTCATCATTGGTGTTGGGAGGCAATCTCACCTGTGTTCAAAGAGAAAGAAAGAGTTGTCAAGACTGACAGCCTGTCACTCAAAAACATGGGCACGGCCTCAAGACCAGCCTCCACTTGGCTTGGCACTTGCAGATCACCCTGGGAGTTATGGTCAAAATGGCTTGGGGGTGGTTCCTGCTGAGGCAACGGTTTGATATATGTATGGCAGGAAAACCAAAGAGGATTGATTTGTGTGCATTCATCAAATACCACAGATGCAGTGTCTGAAACTTGCTGAACTCTGCACTCCAAAGCACCCCAGCACACTTCAGAAAGAGATCAAAGCTCTGGTAGAAAGACCATCTATTCTTTCCCTCCTCCCTTGCTGAAATCCAGCCAAGTGGGGCAGCACCAGCACTGACAAAGCCAGCTTTCAAGAGGAAGCAACAGAAAAAGCTAAGTGCCAGCAACAAGGTTTAACCAGAGAAAGTTAAGAGTGATAACCCTGACCGAAGTTCTCATGTGCCCTTTCACAGTCACAAGCTTTGTTTCCAGGCTTATTCACAGCAAGTTTTGGGGCATTTTCAACACACAGTGCCTCAGAAACAGGTTTTCTGACCTACTGGTGGCTTTAACTTGTTTGCTTTATCTCACAAACAGATAAACTGCAGCCGTCCGCCATGACGATGGCTACTTGCCCCATAAAAATAAGTGACTGGTACAGGCTGTTGTCTGCAGCAACGTACGGATCCTCATTCTGTTAAGACAAATCATGGGTGTTTTAAGGAAAAATATGTCCTATCCAAGAAGCCCCAACTTCTCCGAGGCACACTCACCACGCAGATGTTGCCAAACTTGTCTGCTCCAGCCACGGTGTCATAATCCAGAAGAGTGGCTGTAGTGACCCACCGGGGATAAGTGTCATCAGCAAAGATGATGAGCTGGTTCTCATTCCTTTTGTAGCGCACCCAGATGAAACTTTCCTGAACGTCTGAAACAATCACTCTGTGCCCAATGGTCTGGATCCCACAGATGTAGTTGGCAATGTGCTTTTGAGATAGAAAGGACAAAACCAAAGTGCTTCAAAGCAGGGAAGTGTAACCCATAAACTACCCTGCACCAACTGTAACACTATTTCCCCCGAGGAGCAGGGTCACTCTCCATTTCCCGTCTTTCCCTGCAAAACTACCTCTCGTTTCTCGTATACTACTGCCTTGAGGTAAACACATTGTCAATACAAGGTAGATGCTGCAACCCAACATCCACCATCCACCACTCTCAGGCTGCTGCGTATGAGTAGTGTCCAGGGAACAAGCAATGCTGGTGAGCCTGTGAACTGAAATGCCAGGGACAGTCCTGCAAGCAGACATTGCTTCAGTGTCCCCTTACCCAAAACCACCCAATACACACCAAAAAATATGTTTCCCTACAAGTTTCCAGTCTGCCCGTGAGCTTGCTGGAGTTCCTTTATACAGTAATGAGCAACTGGCACAGTTCTGCAGCTTGCACAGGAAAGGGAGAAGCCTGTAATTAACGTTTAGAAAACTATGCTCTGCAGTTTCATTTCCTAAAGAATCAGACACACTGAGCAAGAAGGACCATCTACTTCAAGGACAAAATTCCCTTTATAAGGTTCTGAGGATCTGAAGAGCCGCTCGTATGTATTCTCCAACTTCTGTCCCCAGCCCTTGGACCACCTAACCTAAGGATTTCCATCAGCTGTCATTTCATATTTGGACAAGACTTCTTGTATTTGCAGCAGCTGGCCAAAGGTATGGTCTGTGCAGGCTTGTGAAGCTCCTGCATATGGCCATGAACAGCCTGCACTGAGCTGCTACAGAAAAGAGCCCACAATACAACCGTGTGAACAGCAACAGGAAAGCAATGCATGCTCAGGGTGCAAAAAGGCAGCATGAGAACCCAGCTGGGCCAGAGCTGCAAACACTCCTCCAGATGCACACACCCAGTGTACACCAGAAGGCACAGATGCAGCTGTGAGGTCCTGGGGCACAGACACGCTTGTGCTGGAGCAGCAGCTAACACCCTGTTTTGCTCCTGCTGCAAAGCATCACTCCAGATTAAAAAGCTCTGGTCAAGAACAAAACCCAGTACCTTATTCTCACACTTGCGAAGCAGTTTCTTCTTGCCCAGGTCATATACACGCAAGAGCTTTCCAACTCCAATTAAGACTCTGCCTTGGAACGGAGCAATGGCTGCAGGAACCTCCTCCACAGGGGTCTAGGGAGAGAAGACGAAGACTGTGAGACCCCCGTTAACAGACCTAACCTGACACCAAACTTCAGAATGCATTCAGCTAAGGGCTCAGTTGAAGGCTGCTGGCCTGTGGCAAGGCTTTCAATAAAAAAGGTTAATCATAATCTTTTTCTAGAGGAGCAGCAAAAAGGTCTTTTGAGAGCAGCACATACCACATGTGGTGCTAGCAGAGCTCTGTACAGACCACACGCTGCCGGCAGTGCACCTTCACCGAAGTGTCAGACTGCTGTAAGAACGCCATCCTGGGCAGGAAGCAAAAGAAGACAAGGATCCTCTTGCCTCAGTTCTTAGTTTTGTTTTATACTCAACAGAAGGACTTTATATTTTGCCTAAATCCATTCACATTGTCTGTTTCTAAAACAAACGTATGAATCTAATTCAGCCATCTGCCACAGCAGCTCTGAAGCTACCACTTAAGTGTTAAATCTGAACAACTACAGCATGCTGACAATTCCAGTAACTTGGAGATGAAAAATCATCCATCACTGATCAATTCAAAAGGATCAGCCACAGCAGAGAATAGGAACATGTAGAGTTTCTCCAGTTATAGCATTCCTAGCCTGGTCGCACTGGCAAAGGGAAGTTATTTCATATCATCAGCTCTGCCAACTTCCAAGTGGGTGCTCAGCAGCACTAGAAGAGGCCTTGGTCCAGGACAAGAACCTACTCATTGCATCAGGACCGTAGGAAGTGAACAAGCCACAACATTCCTTTCCGCATGTTCATCTGCTCAAATCTCAGCCATGCTGGAAGCACGTGGGAAGGAGAACAGAATTTGGTTTGAAGAGAGTTCTGCTGAAACACTCACTCAAGCCCCAGAGACCTGTCAAGTGAACTGGTCATGAGGCAACTAATCATTTCAACACTCAACCAAAACAGCATCAGAGGAAAGAGAGAGACAGCTTGCACCAGCTTACTTCATGTGGCCAGCCAAGGTCTGAGAGCCTTAGCACCAGGGCCCCAGTGACCCATGAATTTGCTTTGTAAACAAGTGCTCAGAGAAGCTCCCCGAGCTCATATTCTGAAAAGGAAACAGTGCTGTGTCTCTTCCCCTCCCTAATAGAGGCATGAAAAACACAGCTCCTTTCCCATTTACCCAATTAGATGCATAAGACTGGGACTCTTGGGAGATCTGTGTTTAATTCTCAGCCCTGCAAAAGATGTCCCAAATGATTCTGTAGGAGGCAGTTTATTTCCTCCAAGGCTGCTTCTAGTGGGTACCATCAGCATGATGTTCTTGCCCAGATTTGAGTACTGCACTATTACTGTAGCATTCAGGGTGAATTAACAGTTATTGCAGCACCTTGCCTGTGAATGACCCAGTCATCCCTCTCACCTTGTGCAGAAACTCCAGCTTCTCACCACTATTCACCAGCTTGTACGTATAGACAAATCCCCCAGCAACTGAGCGTGGGTTCAGGATCAGGTCCTTGGCAACTCCCACCAGCACGTACCACTCATCACCAGTATTGGAGAACCGGCACACGGCCACACTGGGGATGACAGGACATGTCAGCAGACCAGCATGATCACAACACTAACACTGCACACATGGACTTGGTTCCTTGACAGCACAATTGCCCCTAGCAAGGCAGAGATATGGGAGCCCAACCTTCCAACACTGACATTTTGTTTTCAGAGGTCATTCTTCCTCCCTGCAGAAACGTTTAATGCAGATTCTTTCATTTTTCCACACTCTCCATATAAAAAGATGTGCCCCAGGTGTCACATCTGTCCAAAGCAGTACCTTTACGCTTTCACAGGCTGGACACTGCCTAGCAATGTGCAAAGCTCCACAAGCTGTTTTTGAAAGGCTGTTCCAATTTGGACATGTACATAAAACTTTTCTCATCTTCCAGTGTTCATTTCCTGCTCAGCTTAGCCAGGTTGGGAATCCTGGACAGAACAGGGCAGAATCAGCCTTCTGGACTAATGTAACCTAAATCTACTTCACCTGCTGAGGCATTTGCTATTCTTTGTGGTTACTGTGTTGATTTTCCCCTCCCTTCCCTCTAATACTTTCTTTCCATTGCATATATGCTCAGTTTATCTGTATGAGAAGGGGAACTGAGAGACAGAAACACATTCTCTTGTTCCCAGCTCTCTTATCTGTCATTTACATCCCCATGTTGTTCTTCAAGCACGGGAGACCAGCAAATGCATCTGGATTACCAGCTCCCGCTGCCACATTCGGAGAACTCAGGGCCAGAAAGGAAGGAAAGACAAGACAAAAGCTTTAAGCATGTGGCAATCACTTCTGGGATTTCAAGCCAGTCTCTTGATAACAGACTGCATCTGGATTTCAACTTGAAAACAACCAAGTGAAAGAAGGAAAAAACAGATAAGACTCATCACAAGCAGATCCCTGATGCACCTGGCAATGCTTCTTACCTGAAAGCAGCTTCATTCTGTTCTAGCTGCACCAGATCTAATGTATTTCCCTGGATGGGGTTCATCACCCTGATAACAGAGGCCCACTGTCCATTCCCTGCCTTGGGAGCCCCAAAGATGGACTCAGGAAGATTCTCGTTCAGAAAGGCTGCAGCCATCTCAGCAGCTAACTCCCTCTCATCTTCACCTGCAGCCTCCACCATTTCCTATGGCACATTAAGGGACAGGAGAAAAGAACAGCTCAGTGGATTTCCTTACCAGACATGCTGATACTCCATGAAGAATATAGCCTTCCTGTTTCCCATAAACCCAGGTATTCCAGGGCAACGTACTGCCTGCAAAAACGTAAACCCCACCGAATCCCAAAGCTTCCATCCACCCTAAGCTTATTCCCAAGTGAGCCTCTTCAGCTCAGAGCACAACAGGGTCAGCTCGGCCCTGCCCAAAGGGTAGTTAACTGGGGAGCTGTTTTTTTAATTCTACGACTCTGGAAACAACACTGAGAAGAAAATAATCCATTGAAATCCAAACATTCTCAGTCACAGAAAAAACAGAGAATAGTGCTACACAAGCATGACTGTCCTCAAATATATATTATGCCTGCGATAGTAACATGCAAAGAAAGAACCAACAGGAAGCAGTGTATACTGATAAAATGGGTGCTATGAGGCAGACCTTCACTCCCTTCAGTCCCTGCATCCACACAGGGCACAAAAACGTGCAGGCAACAGCAGCTGGGAACCGGTACACAGGCAGGATTTCCAGCTGCAGAAATTCCTTCCAGGCAACAGAAGTGTGTACCTGTCCCCTGCCCTATTACCTCAGCCATTTGCTGCTTCCTCTGTGCCTTGGTGGCCTCAGTGTAAGCGTTGTGGTCTGTCTCGATAACAATCAGGTTGTTGCTCTCTGGGTGAATGACAAATTTTCGGGGTGTGTACTGCAACGGGAAGGAAACCTGGTTGAAGACTGCCCCCAGCTTCTCCAGTGCCAAAATCCTGGGGAAGAGAGATGTGACACAAGTTGAACAAGGTCCAAAAGCTGTCCAAGAGAACAAAACTGGAGTTGAGCTTTATGTCTGTGAAACTGGCTAGTGCTGGAGAAAAGGAGCACCTCTCTCAGGCCAGAGAATAACCAGCAAACAGCTCCAGAGAGCAGAGCAGAACTAGTATCCTACATGGGAGATGATGCTGTGGGACAAGGAGTGCTCTGCAGCACAAGGTCCTAGATATCAGGGCTATCTGTCCCAGGGTGCATCTTCAGTGGTGCTGAAGCAAATCTATCCCAAAAGGAACAAAGAGCACATGGAAGAGGGAAAAACATCATCTGAATCTAAATGTGACACAGACTTTGACACGTAACCAAATGCTCCTCAGAGGCACTTTAGTTAAAACAGTATGAGAAATGCAATGCCAACTCTTTCTTCCTGTGACTTGCAAGCTGAAATGCCAGTTCCTCTGGCATTTGGTGACTAAAACCCACAAGTCTCTCCAGAAAGAATGACTCCTTTAAAAGCAATGAATGCTGTAATACGTCAGTGAGGACAGATACGAAAAAAGTGCCTGTTCAAGTGCACACAGCAGAGGTCCTGAATTTGTGGTCCATTATTTTCATTTATATTTTTAGCATCTAAGCTCATTTTTTTTAAAAAAGGCAACAAATATACCCCTTTCATGCCTCTGATTTCTTGAATCAACTGTTTTTTTTTTTTTCTGCAAAGTAGCCAATTCAAATCACCAGCCAGAAGATCCTAATACACAATAGGTTCACAGTTATTAAAAGCTTCCCTCTAAGGATCAGAGAATTTAAGGATAAGCTGAATTAAACTTACTTAAAAAAGCTGAAAAATACAAGTCAGAGAAGCACATTCTATTTCTTTTTAACAGCATAATTGTCCTTGTATTCCATTTGTTTTCTGAAATCCACCAGTGTTTCCATCAAATCATTATCCATAACAAATAACCTCAAAAAGCCCTCAATTCTTTAGTTAAGCCACTTTACCTCTTTCCTTTTGAATGCCCAGTGAGAATTTACCACCCTCCCCATCCGCCTTCCATCCCAGCCTGGAAGTGTGTTTCCCCATCAGTTCTTACCTCAGTGTGTTTGTGGAGATGGCTACAATGCCCTCTGGGCACTGCTCAGAAGCAAAACCAGATGCAAACTCCAGTGTCTCGTAAGATAAGGGAGTCAGGTGGAAGCGTGACTGATAGGAGTAACTGAGCCAGGATCGGCTTGACATGGCCAGCACCTGGGGAAGACAGACAACAAATTTATTAGTTCTGGGGATGGAAACAAGCTCACTCCTTGCAAGTATGAAGGGATGTACAGTGCCAGGCTCTTACCCACTAACACCTGAGTTCCTGGGGGTGGACTCCACCCAGCTCAGGGCACCCCCTCAGAGATTCTGCTTGCTTTCAAGAAAGAGTTTTATCTTGAAACTGCATATGGCACAAAGAGGAATTTTAAACACTATTAAGACAACAAATACTCAAACTGAGGTGCAATAAAAACTGCTATCTGTAGAAACCACAATAACAAATACTTTCACAGGTTTTTTTTTTTTAACAATAGCCTGTTCTAATGGGAACAGGTCTTTTAAAGCAAGTATTTACTGCTCTGTCACCTTCCAAATAAGGTAGCATGCAAGTGAAATTCCCTTAAAATCATCAGTAGCCTATTTTCAAGTTAAGGGAAACTACGGAAGAAGATGGACCTCTAAACTTTTCAGCTTTATATGCGTGACTAACTCAACTTCAGTACAACATTACTTTCTGCCTGAGCAACAACAGCTGGAATTACATTGAATCCCTCATAGGGTACCCCCCACCTATCACTGACTGGCCATAAACAGTACGTTTTTTCTCCCCATATTGTGACAGAAGGAATCCAGAACAGACTCAAAGCAGAAAAGCAATCAGCTACTCCTCTGCTACAGCATCTTCTGCCCAAGCTGCAAAGCACCTCACCTCCAAGGTACACCTGTCAGGAGCAAGTTGAAGAGATTTACCCAATGTACTGTAACACTAAAGCAGGGCTCACATTCCCTGATCCAGCCCCCTGCACTGACCAGCAGTATTTCTCAACTCTGAAGGTGTCATCCAAAAATGAGTCAAGCAGGGGGTGGCTGATCTCCCCAGTGCCACATCACAAGGGCTGGAAATGGCACTTCTGATGAAACTTTCTTTCCTCTGTGCCAAATCCTGCAAATGTTTTCCCTGAACCACATCTGGCAGCTGTCCAGCCCCTGGCTGAGCCATTCTCAACAGGCACAGGAGACAACCATCACTGCAACAAGCAGTCAAGGGGAAGATTTCTGCACAGGGCTCTTTCTGCCTCTGTGCACTAACGTAGGCAAGGTGAGGTTTTTCAGTGCCTCAAAGCCTAAGATTCTGCTTAGAGCGTTCCAGACATGCTGCAGCTTATGGGTCAAATAAGTCCCATTTCCAAACACGCAGGGCAGCACTACACATTACTTCATAAGAAGTAAGGGGAATATGAACATGAACAAGGCTGTTTATGAAAGAGCAAACTGTGAGCCAGGCAGTTCCATAATGAAGTCATTCCAAGTTGTTCTACTTCCCACCCCTACCCAGAGGGTACTGATGTACTGCAAGGACAGTTTCCCACTCTGCCCACCAATAAGGAAATCACAGGATCCTGTGTCTGGAGAATGGATTTGTACCCCTCTGAGCTCGCCTCACTTACCGCCTCTTGGCCTTGCATTCGGACTCGAAAGAGTTTCACAGGCCGGGAGCCAAGGTATCTGGTCCTGGTATCAGAAAGATCACCGGTAACAGGATCCAGGACAGTTCGCAGCAGCACACCATTCTTGACATTAGCAAACCAAACAGTTAGATCAAGATTACGGACAAGAAATAACAGCCATTATTCAAAACAGAGAAGAAACTTCTGAAGAATTGGGTGTCTACTCCTACCTTCTGGTACAACTCTTGTCTACAACTATATCCAAATTGGCTCTTAATATGAAAAAGCATAGCTCCCACACGCTCCTATTCCAAAATTGCTTGTAAAACACATGCACACCAAACAGTAAAAAAGCAAAAAAACACACCAATGGCTTATGAGTACATCCCATAAGCCATGAAAACCTGAGGCTAATTCCAGATCCGAACCCCTCTTGGCACAACGTATTTACCCAAAACCTCATGCTACTTACAAAGAACTTCTTACATGAAGCTTGAAGCATGTGAAAGAATCTAGGCTGCTCTGTTTTTACTATATGTTGAATTGTCAGAACGTTTTGGTTGAAGATCACAGAGACACTATCGGATGCAACAAAAAGCTGTGTAACAGCAGAGTTATTAGAGCAGAGCCTGTGGTTATGGGCAGTTACTCCTTGTATACCCTGCCCTACAGGCAGTTTCTAAAGAACTGCCCAGCTTTTCACCCAGAGATTTTTTTTTTTCTTTCTTAAGAACATGCTCTCTTTCTGGAAGGGGAAAAGCACATTTTGATCTACAAGACACCCAGGACAACACACTGTCTTTTGATTAATCTTAAGTCCACGAATGTATGGTGAAACTTGCACCCCCAGTCACACAGTGAATTCCCCAATCTCAGTTGTTAAGCCTGTTGTAACAAAGAGGGAACAGCCAGGCTTTGTGTTGTGCTGCGTGATGACAAAGCTACTTTCACAACCCATTTTTTCAAGTGAAAGCTCACCAAGACACGCTTGCCAGAACCAGGCAAGCACCTCTCACCTGCAGTCCAATGTTCAGGTACAGAAAGCCAATGGAGCCTCTCTCCCCTAGCTCATCCTGCTTCTCTGTGCCACCCATCTCCACGATGCACAATGACTCAGGCTGAGCAGGGAGGGCCTGCATACTCAGCGGCTGTAAGCAATCCTGTAGGAGACAGGACAGAGGTAACACACAAGTCAGAAAGGCAAGAGGGGATTCAAGCTACATCTAAGAAACTTCAAGATGCCCTTTTAAATCTCCAAAAGATTATTCAGTGCAGAAAAAAGGAAAAAGTCCAAATAAACACTGGCGCTGTGGATTTTGGCAAGCAAGACTGGTAGCAGCCCTGGGGTTTGGAAAAGATACACTAGATCCCTCCAAACTGTTCTAGCAGTTTGCAGCTATTTAGCATGGAGACAGCTAAGCAAAGTTTGTTACTTCAGCCATCTTCTGAAAACTCTATTGCAGGGAGAAAAATTACAATGGTGGTTTGATGCTGACCTGCTTCCAGAATGAGTCTGCTTTAGTACAGGTTTAAACAGTGAGACAAGGAAAACAAACACACACACACCCCCAAACCAGAATCTAAAACAAAACAATGAAGCAAATACTTTAATTTCTCATCAGCTGAACCTCCAGGCAAGGGCGAGGCTAGATAAAACAAGGAAATTGTTACAGGTTAGGATCAGGAGCTATGCTTCCTCCCACAGAAAAGCCATAAAAGCTGCTCATTCCTGGTCATCCAACTGAATATGGAGAGACAGCTTGGATGGACAAAGCCCACCTCTGGAATACCCTTGTGAACATTTCAAGCCAATGAAGAGGCAGCAACAGCACAGCTACTCACCGAAGGGTCAAGGGAAATAATTCTGACAGTGTTGTCCACCAGCCCAACAGCAAGGAAGCGGGAGCGCTGCTCCCCAGGAGGAACATTGGCCAGGCTCATGCAAACGACATCAGCTGACATCTCCTTTCTTTCTGTGTACTCATTCAGCTGTCCTGACTGAGAAAAAAAAGCACAAAAGACACTTACTGACTGCCCAGTGGAGTGAACCAGCACCAGAATGTCTCGCCACACTTTCCCACCACCACTTTTTCTTTAGAGCAGTGCTTTGGATTGTAGTTTTTAAAAACCATTTATTTACAGCATTGTTTCAGCTACAGTTGGAAGAACCAGAATAGCAGTAGTGTAAGTATACAATTTCCTCAGTCTAATTAGCCATTAAATAATCTCAGACAAACAGAGTCCAGCTCCATTCAAGAAGGATGCTTCACTACAGAATCCCTGTCTGCGGGTCTCATCAAGGATCAGTCTCTGGCATGCCCCACAGTCCATCTTGCTCTTCCAAAACTCATTCCCAACGTTAATACACATACCGGGTCCATCTCAAAATAAACCAGTTCTCCTCCAGTCAGTGCTATCACGACTTGTCTCTGGTTCACAGCACATTTTACAATGGTTTTCTTCCCTGGCGTCTTCCATTCATTTACTCTCTTATCTGCTCGGATGTGCCGGATCCCATCTGGATAAACCTAAAGGACAAAAAAAAAAAAAGGTCACAGCAATTTTGCACTGACCACCCTTCACAACTCTCACTGGTGGTTCTGACACAGAAAAGCCACAGAAGCACCGCTCCTGGCAGTGGTGATCTACTAGCTATGCAACAGGCTGAACTAGCACAAAACCACTTGCCAGCTGGAAGCATTGCATCTTTGAGCTGCAGTAAGGAACTACTGGGCACACAATGAAGATTAGAACCATCTTCAGCTCGTCCAGTTCACTTAGCACAATGAAAAGAGAGAAAAGAAAGGAAGTATGCCATTCTTTGCTAATCCACACCTTGAAACACGACACATGCTGCTCTAACATAGAAACGGTGGCCAAGCAGCAAGCAGAAAGTGGCAGATGTAATCAGACACATCATAAGCAGCTTTCCATTACCTGTACCAAAGCATCGTCACCAAGAAGAGAGCAGGACAAGGTGGGTGTAGTGCCCAAGAATCCTGAGTCAGTCACTTCTTCTACAGTCTCTCCAATAGACAGCACCAGTGTGGCATTTACGAAGGACACAATGATATAGGCATCAAATTCATCTGGTCAAGGGAGACAGGGAAAAAAGGGTGTTGATGAAGTAAATGCAAGGCTTCCCAACAAAATTAGCAGCCTGACAGATGTCCAGCAGTTACTCAGAATTCCTGTGATATTTACATGTGCTGGCAGTATTGTGCAAGTTCCTTCTAGGATACACTGTCCGAAAGCCAGCCACTGCTAGACTCCAAACAATGCAAGACTGAACAAGGGGTCAAATGATGAACCTGATAGAGAGTCAATTCATCAAACTCTGGATTCTGGCATGCAAGACTCCAGCCTACATTTTTCAGAGACAGTTCAAGTCTAAAAGTCTTTAGCACTCGACCCACGTCACACCAGGAGCTGAATCCAGATTTAACACCCAGTGACATCAAATTAAATACCCCAATAATCTGAACACATGGAACTCATCTGCAGAAACCACACCATGGATGCTGCAAACAGTAGGTTGAAGGACCTTGTACCTAATCCGGTATCCACATAATAAAAGGCTGCACAGAACAATTCAGGTGCAGTGCAGCAGAGGAGCTCTGTGTTAGCGTGCTCTATCCTCATCCAGCAGCTCAGCTAACTTACATTCATCACACAACCACCCATACAGTCTTCTGGGATGAGAAACAATTATGCTTTTTAAGATAGAGCAAACACTGACCTTTACTTCTACTGGAACAAGTGACAGTATTGCAACTACTATCTCCAGTACTGGCTTCTCCCAAGAGGGACAGCTTGAGAGAGTCCAGTAGTTTGTATGTGGAACAGTTATGCTAATTAAAATAGTTGTAAGAGCTCATTTGGAAATAAGGAAATTTTGCGGGAAACAACAGTAGTAGGACTTGGTAAAGGGCATGTCCTGATTCACTGCTGTCCACTTTCATTCTGCAGAAGATGACACGTATTACAGAGGGGGAGAGGAGTCTCATTAAAACAGAATAACAAAAGCAACAGAAACAATGAAGTGTGCTGGGAAACAGAGGCAGATGTCTCAGCACAGAAGTAAGATTGCTTTAGAAGCAACTCCACTTCTGCTGCTGTTGTCATGCAAGTGCTATTTCTTAAAAAGAAAAAAATCCCCATTTTAACCCAACTCAACACAAGGCTCAGACCTATGCACCACAGCACAAGACAATTAGCAGAGGTCAGGGTGTAAGTGAGCTGTCACAGTTTTTGCTCTTGAGCAGAGTTTCTCCATAATTTGCATATGCGGGAGACATGGAGAAGCAGCTACAGATTCTCTAAGTAGAGAAAGAAAATAGGGAACTCAGTGGGTTGAATATAAGATGCCAACAAACACCATGCACCAGCTTAAAGAAACAGAACTGGGCCAACTGAAACAAATGCTCCAGGAATGGATCCTTTTCTTATCCACCCTGTTGATAGGGAGGCTCTGCCAAACCTGCTGCGTCACGTTAGCAACAGAAAGGTCTTACATACAGCTGAAAATATGCAAGTGAAAAAATCCCATCATTCTTCTCTCCAGCATCTGGTACACAGACCACAGCTATGATCACACTGAAGAGCTTTGTACCATTAAAACAATTCTAACAGTGGCCTGTGGCATAAACCTCTAATATGCTCCTAAGGCCCACAAACAGGAGCAGATCCCACTTGAGGAAATAAGAACACAAGAACTGAACCTGCACACAGAAACCAATCAGTTACTACTTCAAACACAGCCAATGGTAAGGGTTCAGCAAGACATGAACTGTTACACACTAGTTATTTTTCACACTGAATAGCAGCTGCTCCTACAAACCTGCTTGAATTTTTCAACGCCAGGAGTCTACAAGAATTCAACTGCTTTAAATGGAGGTTCTAGCAGTTCACAGGCTAAACATTTAATTCATAAATATCCTGCAGACAGGATGTTCTAAAAATTCCATTTCAAAGACCTTCACTGCTTTCCAAGCTTCTTGAGAGCTGCTGCCTTCCTACCTGGGGGCTGTCATTCTCATGATAAACCACCACGTCCCAGCTGGAGGCTTAACCATGTGATATGGAGCAGGACAAAGAACTCCCATTTGAAAGCAAAACAAATTCCCTTAGTCTTACTCTAAATGAAAATTCATTCCCACCTCTTTATAGTTCCGAGGCTCTTTTTCTTCCACTGGCTTACGGTTATATCAGAGCATGCCTTTATATCAGAGCATGCCTTTAAGTCTGTGTCAATAACAGTGACAAGTGCATTTTTGCTTGAAGTCCAGCAGTGTTACTTAACGCCTCTTGGCTGGAGCTTTTGAAATAAAGGGTTTGATTTACCAGAATTAAGTCAGTGAATAAGATGCATTCATCCAGTTCCAAACAATACAATTTTGGTCTACAAAATACAGCAGCGTAGCTGAGATTAAGAAGACTAAATCCTTGTAGCACACTGAGAAGTATTCTCAGAAAAAGAAAACATCTATAGATTTTAATATGGAAAGATATCTACTTAGCTCTGCATAATCCCAAGTATAACATCAGGCTCTCCAGAGTTCTGAACTGATAGATACTATTTTGTACACAAAATAGAAACACACAAGACTTCACAGATGCTTATTACTGTTCTAACTGCTCCAGTTAGCTCCTTTCAGCAAGCAACAAAGACATTTTAATGACTCTGGAGAACCGCAGCTGGACTAATTTTCCTATGCATTCATTACAAGTTTTCAGCAGCTTCATCCACATAACAGTTATGAAAATACACATTTCAGTCTACCAACTCAATCCTACTGCGCTTTTTGTCATGGATTCAGCTTCAGTTATTCCATGAGAATTCCACTCCTATACACCAGCCCACGCCTGTACAGTTTATTCATGCTCTGCAGCATGTGCATTTGAACCACCACAAATGCAGACACCACTAGCTCAGATTTGTTCAGTGAACAGAGATGAGGAGCAACAAAGGTGGGGATTATTCTCACTTAAAAGATACTAATGGGAAGACAGCACATTTTCCTGTGTTTCTGTTGACTGCTGCATTGGAGACTCTGCACCTAGGAGTCATTGCTTTTCAGGCAGGAGCGCCAGGTAGGGAAGGCAGGCTGTCTGCTCTCAGTTTTGCACCTATCTCAACAACTGAGCATGCAGTCATCTAGTTTCCCACACCCTAATATTCAACTGCAAGAGGGTTTGGTCCAAAACCCATCTGATTGTCTGATGGGCAGATGCATCTGTCCTGGGTTCAGCCGTGTTATTTTTCTCCTTTCTAGTAGCTGGTGCAGTGCTGTGTTTCAGCTTTAATCTTGAGAACAACGCTGGGAACACACTGATGTTTTAGATGTTGCTAAGTAATGCTTACCCCAATCAAGAACTTTTCAGTGTCTCACGCTCTGCTCTGCCAGTGAGGAGGGGTGCAAGAAACCAGGAGGAAGCAGAGACAGGACACCTGACCCAAACTAGCCAAAGGAGTATTACATACCACAGCACAACACGCCAAGTAGAGAAACTGGGGGGAGCCACTTGGAAGGGACCAATTGCTGCTCAGGTCAAGCTGGGTATAGGTTGGCAGGTGCTGAGCAAGTGTACTGTGCATCACTTGAGTTTCTTGGGTTTTTTTCCTTTCTTAGTTTATATTGTCTCCCCTTGTTATTTCCTTCATATTTATTTCATTATTGTTGGCGGCAGTAATTTTATATTATACTTCAGTTATTGGACTTTTTTTATCTCAACCCATGAGGTTTACATTCTTCCAATTCTCCTCCCCATCCCACCAGGAGTGGGAGGGGAAAAAGGGGAGTGAGCAAGCAGCTGTGTGGTTCTGAGTTACCAGCTGGGCTTAAACCACAACAGCATCCCATAACCACAGGGCATTCCCATGCCAGCAATACCTTCAAGCACACATGATCATTTTCTCTTCAAGGTCTGTACAAAGCAGCTGGAAGCCAATCCTCAGTCTAGAAGGGAGCTGAAAACACCCACAAGAAACACCTCTGATTTTAGCAAGGACTGGCCATTCTGCAGACACACAGTTGATTATCTTGTTCTCCCACAGACTGGAAGATGGCAGCTGCTTTCTACCCCTCAGCTACTGAAGGCAGCAAAGGCAACAATCTCCAACTACACAACAGCTCCTAGAACTTGTTTACTGAAAAGCTTAGCCTTGGGATTCTCTGTGGTTAACCTGTGGGGCAATACAGTAGCCCCTAGCAGTGAGTACACACCTGTGGTGATCAGCACCTCCACCACCAGCCACCTGTGGAAGAAAAAAAAAGGCTTGGTATTGGTAGCATCACCACCTACCAGCCAAAGTTAGTATTTGCTTTGAAGGCTGCAAACCTGTATCTTATAGAAGCCTTGCAGCACAGGGACACTGTGGCAGTGACGCAGAACCAGGCAAGCCAGCACTGCAAATGGAATGCTCAAAAACCAGCACCTGCGCAACTTCAAGATTAGATACATGTCTGAAATGATTCTGCAGGCTTTTGGATTTTAAACCCAGTCAAATTGTTCCTGAATTCAAAGGGTTGTAACCTGGGGATTGGTTCATGTTACTTTAAACTGTATTCAGAAAGCAGCATGGTTCATAACAGCCACAGCTTCCAGCCTTCTGAAATCATGGAGATGATCTTCATGCTGCAGCCTGGAGAATTTGCAAGGAGGAAAAAGAGGCAGTGAGACTGGTCTATTTTATGTAGGTCAGCAACAGTTCTTCATCTCCTGGAAAGTCAAAGGCATTCTCTGGAACCCCAGGGGAAAAGGTTTTCAAACTGCAAGGTGAAGTAAGAAGCCTCCATCTGTCAGAGGGAAGAAATGTTACCAACTCCTCTTCCAGAAAACAGAAGCAAAGGTTTCTATCAAACCAGAACACCTCTTTTAAGAAAAGCACATTATTTTAACATGAACTATGGAAATACTTTTCCTCTGACCTTTTTATTTCTTGGTAAAATGAAGGCACTCTGTGCTCGAAGTTCCTTCCATGCTGCTTAGGCAGTACATGAGTCTTAGAATCACAGAGAAACCACAGAATGGCTTGGGCTGGGGCTGAAAAGCTGATCCAGTTCCAACCCCCTGCCATGGGGAAGGTGTTCCACTAGACCAGGTTGCTCTAAGTCCTGTCCAACCTGGCCCTGAACACCGCCAGGGATGGGGCAGCCACAGCTCCTCTGGGCAACCTGTGCCACGGCCTCACCACCCTCACAGAGAGGAACTTTCTGCTAAGATCTCATCTCAGTCTCCCCTGTCAGGTTAAAGCCATTTCCCCTTGTCCTGTCCCTACAGGCCCTTGTCCAAAGCCCCTCTCCAGGTTTCCTGTAGCCCACTTAGGCACTGGAGCTGCTCTAAGGTCTCCTCAGAACCTTCCCTTCTCCAAGCTGAACAAGCCCAGCTCTCCCCGCCTGTCTCCAAGAAAAGGTGCTCCAGCCTTCGCAGCATCTCTGTGGCCTCCTTCGGACCTGCTCAAGCATGCCCACACGAGCATGGGAAATGGTGGCATGTCTTGGATGGCAAGGTAAATCCCACAGCAGTGTGAAATTTCCACTGGGTTACTGGCTTCCCTGGAAAACACACTACCCTGTGACTGCTTAAAAACAAGATACTATGTCACCACAGCAGGCTAAGGTCTCCACTGCAACAACCTGTCATTTCTATACACAGTACATAAACAACAAATCTTTGTGAGATTTATATAAAGCTCTCCCCAGAAAATAATCACTGAGGCTGCCAGCATCCAGAACAGATCTGGTTTAGGATTTTCAGGTGTTTCTGAGGCAACGCAAAACTCTGACTCTGTTCTCACCCTCAAGAGAAAGGCAGGACAAGGGAATGTATTTCCTCTTGTACTTTAATAATGCAAACCTGTTATTTCAGATCAGGAAACAAAAACCCCAACCGACCCAACCAAGCCCACAATTTAATATATTCTGACGATTTCCAATCTTGACTTTCCTGGAATCAGCAACACTATACACACTGCTGGGTTTTTTTAATAGGAAGGGTGTCCTAGCCCAAATAGACCATTTTCTTTGCAGATAATGCATAGAGGGAAGTAATAAAATACAAACACTGTTGCTGATTTATCTTCTTTTTTAAGAAGATACATAATTTGTATCCCACTCTCTCACAAACAGTTGACTACTGTAACTGTCAACATGCACGTAACAGAGAGCATGCTCCAATAAAAAGCATAATCAATGCCTGCTAATGTCAGAATAAGAACTTATGGGAAGTGAGAAAGGACGAGGAGGTCAGCAGCTTCAGGCTGCAGACGTACAGCTGACGCAGCATATTGGGCAATGGATGCAGCTGCAGGCAGGTACTTCTTTGTCATTCAGAAGTGCGACAGTTCTAGGGGATCAGAGGATGGCTTCTAAGTACAAAGAGGTGGCTGCTGATTCAAAATCCAACTTTTATGGATGGCATACAAGCATCATGCAACACCCTTCCTACCTCCTTGGAAAGAAAAACAGCAAAATACACCAAAAAACATTATCACCTCCTTGTGCTTTAGGAAAATACTGCATACCTTCAACATGTCTCCTCACGGTCCATACAGCATTGGGGTTACCAGGTAGCTCTGAGACAGCCATTTCGGATACCTAAAAGTAAACAGAAAGAAGGTTCTTTTGAAAACAGATGTTTAGGCTTAACTACATTAAGCCACCTAACCACCAGCAGCTTTTAAGCCTTCCTGCAACAGGGCAGGAAAGCTAGTAATTCCTAATTATTATGCTCTCTCCCCATGCCAGATGTGCTGTGGGGTAAAATACATTCAGCACTGATACAGCAACATCAGAGCTCTGTATGATCAGCTTTATAAGAAGGTCACCCATCCCCAGCAAAGAGAACAGTGGCAGCTGGCAGAGACAATGGGATGTTCCGGCTCAATACACTCAAGTACTAGAAGAGACAAAATGCAAGTGGCTGGAGACAACTGAACAAAAAGCCTCTGAGACTTTAAGAGCAACAGTATAACCCTTCTGCTTCCAAGAAGCAAGTCTAGAGAAAGTTGCTCTCCAGACCAATGGCAAAAGGAGAATCCCTTCATTTCAGTTCCCTTATTGCAAGGATTTTCTCCCGCTGCCCTCTCCTCCAAAGCTTCTTTTCTGAAGTGCTGAAGTCTTACCTCAAGTCCATGTCTTAGAACTCTCAGAGATGACCGGGGCCCCCGACCACAAGCCACATACAGCTGTGGCGTGTCTTCATTGGCCAAATCTGCTATCTGTACGGAGAAATAAGTGTCAATACCCACAGGAAGAAAGAATTAAACTATACATGCCACACTACTGCTTTAAGAATGTTTTTTTTCAAACACTGAAAGCAGTGAAGATGCCATAGCATGTACTATCTGCTGCCCTGAAATAGTATCAGGTTTTAAGCAAACTCTCTGCAGAGCGGAGAACTGGTCAGCAGAACTGCTGCTGACATCATGTCCAAATATATACTTATCACCTCAGGAATCAAAGGCTGCCAGGCCAGATACCGACCTTAAGCAGCTGCTTAAGAATTTAGCAGGCTTGCTTTTCAACCAGGATTTACTATAGAGCAGTATTTCTGGAAACCTAGGATAATGCAGCTTTGGGACTCTGCTTACACACAAATATTCTGAAGAAAAAAATAATTCATCTATGATCAACTCCTCTGTAAATGAGAAAGACGTAAGTGGTGAATGGGAGCTTGCTGATGGCAACATACCTGACAACACAGAATAGGAGACAAACTGTCCAACTCATCCACCAGCACCAGGTTCTTGAGAGGTCGTGGCTGGAAAAAGAATGTATCTCCTTCCTCAAGAGGCATAGCAGAAGAGAACTCTGGCTCCTCATCATCATCACCCAGGTGAGCAATTTGGTACAGGTAACTTGAGACAGAGAGCAAGAGCAACAGCATGTTAAGTGCAAAGGTCATGCAGACTTCTCTCTAAGTAAGGCATAGACAGATACTCGGGCAGCAGAAGGAAATCCTTTACATTATACAGCTATCAAAGTTAAGCCTTAAGGATTGTCATCTTGGTAACAAAATTTTTAAAGGGAATCAGAGACCTTCAAGAAAAACTCCAAACAAAAAAATCCACAACAATCTCCCCCTCAAACCTTTGTTGCTGTCACTGGCAGGGTGTCCCAGTGTTTTCTCCACTTACCCACTACCCTTTCAGATATTCTAGTGTTAGAGCCAAAGCAGCAACCGACAGCTGAGGCCAAAAGCAAGGACAATGGCTAAGACTGCAACTCCACAGTTATCTTTTTTAGTGGAATACTCTCACCTGACTACTTTAATCTGCATTCCCTATTCCACTTCATGAACTTAAATATTACAATAATCAAGTTAAATTTCAGGGGAGATGAGGGGGGAAATAAAACAACAACAAACAAAAAAACCACAACCCCAGATACAGACTGATTTACTTCCTGGTTTTAATAAAGCTCAAATGAACATGGCTTCCTCAAGCGCCTGGCTTATTCAACCCAGTTCAGAGTCACTGCAGTAAACTGGCAGGAGCTCCCTCAGGTGGCTGACTGCAGATATAGCCAGGAAAAAAAAAAAAAAAAAAAAGGACATATCTTCACTCCTGTGAAAATTCCTCACTCAGACACTGTTAAACCATCTTTAAAGGCCTGCAAAGTCTTTGAGTCTTTAGAATAAGCTGGAACCCCAAATATTAATTGAGAAAGTCCTCAAATAACACATCTGGTAAGGAAAGGACCACAATTACTGTGGTCTACCTCCTTCACAACACATGGAAGTTCAACAAAAACTATCAAACTAAAAGATAATTCATCTGGATACACAATGGACATCGTATGAACTGCAAGCACCCTATTCTTCCAAAACCTACTGCAACAGAATATAACATCTTGCTCTGTGCCCTGCAATACCTAATTTGGGTTCAAACAACAAGGAAGTCCCTCCATCTAGTCATATCCTAAGCCAACTGCTCTGCTCAAGCCATGTGAACAGAGCATTATTGTACTGATTAAAACAAAAGTGTTGTCTTTCTACGTTCATTAGGTTCAGGTGCCAGTTTGCAGCCCTGAACAGAAACAGTCTATTTTCCAGGGGGAACACGCTGACATCAAATTGTTTACTCACTGGTTTCCAAATTCAGATGCCACAAAGAGAAACCCTGTTTTCAGCACACACATGGCAGCAGCAACAGGAACAGTGTCAAAGTACTTCAAACGAATCTCTGTAACCTGAAAACAGAGGAAGATGTGACTGTACTAGTACAGGGCTAGAACTGTACATGTGTAGCTTAATTAAAAGCAGCTCCTTAGCTATCCTCCAAAGAAAGGAAGCAGGAGAGTGGGCCAGGCTTAACCACATCAGTAGTTTGGGCCAGCAAGTTATGAATCACAAAATACAGCAGACAATTTCCAACACAGAAGTCAGGCTGCCTGTTTTATTCGAAGACTTTTGGTAACACTGAGTCAGTCGGGGGGGGGGGGGGAAAGGCAACTGCAAAAACAGCCAGCTGTCGAACAGAAAGAAGAAATTTGCCTCACTGAACACCAGCCATTCCCCACCATGTGAAGAAATAACTGTCTTGAACATATTTCTACATTTCATATGGCCACAACAGCTCTTGGCGAAACATTCAAGAATGACCTGAAGCGACTTAAAGATGGTATACAATCATCCCTAAACTGATGTGTTTAGATGAAGGAAGAATTGATACTTGACATTTACTCAAAACCCCCAACTGATTCACTATTGCAGAAATAGTTTCACTGCAAAATACTAGGACAAGCAGCAGCATGCCACTGCAGGCCTGTGACTCTACTTAAACTTGAAAAAAAAAAACCCAGCATGTAAATATTAAAGAGATGAAACAGTACCTACTGTAATCAAAATAAACTAAGTCCCCCAGAATCAGTTTCTGGAATACCCCCTTTTGCAGCTTCATGGACCAAACCTCACATCTTCTGAAGAGAGGACTGCCTGCAGAACATCTAAAGTATACCCAAGTGACTCTGCACCACAATTCTCACAGGATTTTGCAAACCTTGTGCCCTGTCTCTGCATGAGTGAACATCAGTTACAACTGCAGGTGTGACAGTATTACAAACTGCACAAAACATGTGCATTACACAGCTAGGCCCACAGTACTAAGTATTTTTCACTTCAGAGCATCAAAGTAATTGCCTAAGGGCACTTCTCAGTTAATGCTTTTGATGCTCTTCACATAATGCTTACCATGTCTTCATCAGTCTCCAAAGTAATTTTGAAGATGTCTCCTTGCTCTGTCTGGGCCAGGAAGAAGAACATGGACTTGGTCTTATGCGTAGCAGAGCAAACAAAAATCATACCCCTTTCTGGGTCATCCAAGTCATTCTGCAAGAAAGATATCGTTGGTGGAACTACCTGGCAAGTACAGATGCGATTTCTCCAGCTGAAGAATTTTCATTGCACAGGTGCCTTAAGAGCTGACAGCAGGTGAGGAGGCTTTAAACACAAAGCACATCTTCTCCTTTGTACCCGTAGTTACCCTTGGTACATCTCTGCCCCAGAAGGCAATAAATTTCTAAGACACTGTGCCAAAACATCGCCCCTCCTATCTTTTTTGCTCTGCTCCCCAGACAAATTGTCACATATCTAAACCAAACATTAAGGAAAGGGCTGCAATCCACATATGTCCCTTTGTGTGCACCTGAACCTTGGTAGGTGCTCAAGGCACACAATTTGCAACACCAAAGGTGGGGGAAGCAGCCTTAGATGCAACAAAGCAGCTCTTGAATCTACCTGTGCATGCAACAGCAACCATGACTCACTGCCTCACGTAATGCCACTGTACACAGACAGCGCTTGCCTGATCAGAGTCTTTGGGGTATCACCAGCATGAATCTCAGAGAAGAGACATGAACCAAGCTCATCACTTCAGGCTATGCCCACCTCCATCTTCCCTCCTAGGTAACACGCATGCAGTAAGGTGGGTGAGAGGCTGACACACTTACCTCTTTTTTTCATACTTTAAAGCCTCCCTGACACCTCTAATCTCAAAAGGCAAATACAAAGCATTCACTGAGCACTGACAAAGATAATGTTAAAAGAAGGATAGGAATCACAAAATTCTCACCCGTCTCCTGGGAATTGGACATCTGATATCAGGCTGGTCCCCAAAGTTTTTGTAAGTAATATAGTTTTCAGAACAGATCAGTACTCCACTAGGTCCATCAGAACCACCAGGAACTGAGACACAAAGAAGAAATATGAGAAAAGCCCTTACCACAGATCTGACTTGCTGCCTGCAAAACATTTCTTTAGGCTTTCTTTAAAGTGTCATAGCTTCCAGTACTCTCCATCACCCTACACAATCTGCTCTCACAAAAGGATAAGACAAAGAACCAAGTACAGCTGCCTGTGTCAGCACAAGAAGATGGCAGATGGAACTAGAAGACCAGGAAGGAGAAAAAGGAAGGATGCAGCTTCAAATGGCTTACGTTTTATCCTTCCTGGCTTATAATTGTCTAGAAAGTCACATGCCCAAAACACTGTATTAGCAACTTGCCAGTTAAACAAAACCCTGGGCTTACTGGCATCTTTGCTTGCTGTCAAAAAAAAAAATTCCACCAGATGGTTTCCTGATATATTTTTCATTTTTAGAGTATATTTTTTAATATGCTTCTATTGAGGTGCCAGCATAACAAAAGATATGCTCAAAATAGTGGTAGTCATCAGATCCAGACCAGTACTGGATGTCCCAACAGCTGCCTACAGAAAATGTAACAATAGGGCAAGCACACAAGGATGCTCAACTAGCTTAGCTTCCTTCATACTTGGGAGAGGAATCTGCAGCACTTCAGTGGTTTCCCAGATTGAAGGCATTACGCTGCTTTATATCTAGCCTTTGTATATGGATTCATATACTACTATACTGTCTCTCAAAAGCTTATCAACTGATGGAATCCTGTGTGAGAGTACAAAGTACTCCTACATTACCTAAAAATACAGTTTCGCATCTGCTCCCAGCTAGATGCCATCTAGTTAATATCTCTTAGCTCTGGAATCCAGAGAATATCAAGAATATAGCCAAAAGATGAGCACTTTCATATCACAGCTTTATCTAGGAATTCTTGGACATTTCCATGTGTGAATCACTGCTCATTACCTGACTCTAAAGTCAATTAATTTATACTAATGGTCCCGGCTACCATCAATACAACTCCCAAAATGTAAAGAGTATTGACTATGTTTCCCGGAAGAATGGGAACCAAGTACATCCATGGGAAAATGACTTTGTGGTGAAGTTGGCAGTACCTGTTATGAGGAAGTTGCCGTGTTCTTCCAAGGGCTCACTGTATTTCCTAACAACATGGTTCAAACCCAAGTCCAGTTCATAAAATGTCAATGTCTGTTGTGTGTTGGCTGCTGCTTCTCCTGTTGGATCATTGTCTGCTTCCTAAAACAGAACATATGAAGGAGTCTTTCAAGAAAGGTATTAAAGAAAGAGCAAAGCTGATGCATGGGAAACAGTTTTGAGTAATATTAGAACGAAATCCAAAAGAAGACTTGCTGGAAAATGCACCATAAAAGGTACAGAGAAAGAAAATATGCACATTTACAGTTGAACAGCAAGAATTTAAGAATCATCACCTAGAAAGACTTGCCTATTCTGACTGAAGGCAAGACAAAAAGCAAGCTCACAACAAATGAAAATTGCCTCAGACAGCACAAGGAGCCAACATTCCCTGCCTCCACAGACAGATTAACAGAAGAAGCATAACAAAGCTCAAAAGACAGCAAAGGGAATCAAGTTTTTCTCACCTCATAATCCATTTCCAGACAAGCAAACATTGGGTTTTCAAATCCCACGTCGACTCCCACCACATGGTAGACCAAAGTATTGGCCTTGTGGGCTTCCAGTGGGGAGGAAATAGTGAGACGAGCAGCAGCATCTCTGTTCAAGATATACACCAGCTTCTGCTTTTCAATAGCACCTGCAAAGCAAGGACAAGAGTGCCTGAAGCACAGCTCCTGCTGATCAAATCTGACCATATCTGCAGTCCAGTATCAATACACAACCTTGCAAGAAAATGTCTGTTACTTCCACTGAAGCTCACCATCACCATTTATCGCTGTGCCACCAATTAACTTTAAGTGCCTTGTTTTAAATGTTTTGGGCTGCAAGCAAAAATGCCAACTCCAGCTCTTTTAAGGCAAAACCTGACCCTTTGAGCTATGTTCATCTAGAGCAGCCGATCTACAATGGCTACAGGCAGGTCTACTCACTCAATTCCACCACACAAGAGATGACAGACAGCAGGGAAGGAAAACCAAATTGAATACAGGCAGATGTTCCACTGTTTAAGGCCACCTGGCAGTAATATCTCCTCAGAAATATTGTAACTAAGAAAATCCATTCTTAGTTAAGTGATATGCACAGTATCCACATAGGATATGCACAGTATCCACATCATAACAACCACTCACTATCAACATGAATGGCACAACTGTAACTGGGTACCTCCATACCCATGAAAACAAGATTTGTTAGAAAGAAAACATTATTTGTTGATATTTCTGATATAAAAAAGCACTATTAAAGTACTATCACTACAAGCTCTCAGTGTGTAGGAAAGCAGCATTGCACAAAGCTGGCTTTGGCAATTCAGATAGTTGCCAAAAAGTACCAATTCACTAAGACACCTTGTGGCAAATCTTATAAAAACCTGCAAACATCACCCAAGTGTCCTTCTACTGGTGAAGCTGGATCAGAAATGCATCTAGCTGCCTCCATGATACATCTCAGAGAAGTATAAGGAACTCATTCTAGAACCATAGAATGAGTAAGGGTTGGAAAGGACCTTAAGATCATCTAGTTCCAACCCCCCTGTCATGGGCAGGGACACCTTCTGCTAAACCATGCCACCCAAGGCTATGTCCAACCCGGCCTTGAACACCGCCAGCAATGGAGCATTCACAGCTTCCCTGGGCAACTCATACCAGTGCCTCACCACCCTTAAAGAATTTCTTCTTCATATCCAATCTAAACTTCCCCTGTTTAAGTTTGAACCTGTTACCCCTCATCCTCTCACTACAGTCAATATTAAAGAGTCCCCCCGCAGCATCCCTATAGGCCCCCTTCAGATATTGTTACGTCATTTCAGGCTATGGGAGCTGTGGTACCACTGATGCATGCAACCCCAACTTCTCTCCCAGACATGGCACTCTGGGGATCTGCGCACCGTAAAGTAAGCTGGCCTTTTTCCAGCATTAGAATTCATTTGTGCAATTCCACCAGCATCAAGGAACTATTCTGAATGCCTGTGTTCTCTCCAACATGTCTCATAGCTTAACCAACTACCTGAGAAACACTTCCAGTTACACCTGGCAGAAACTCACTCCAAAATAAATATCCACAAGACAGAAGGAAAAAAAATAAGCTGAAACCAAGCTGATAGACTGACTTACTGATCATTACAGCACGGCCCTTTGGGTCTACAGCCAAGTACTGGCCTGGAACGATTCTGCGACATCCACTCTTGCCAAAGGTTTCCTGATGAATCTTCTCAAAAACATTCTTTGAGGGCTGGTACTCCAGAATAACAATGCGCCCTGAATCACTGCCTACGACAATATAGTCTTTGGTGCCACCTGTCAGCCTGAAGGCCATGAGGGACCGAATGACTCCAAACACTTCCACAGTCAGCAGGGTGTGAACTTTCCCTGTGTTGGGATCAGGGCGCAGTAACTCCAGAATCTTGCCACGGGAAACAACAATTTCTTGTTGTTTGGTTCCTAAAGAATCCAAAACATGAGAAAGAGTTAGCAAGAATGCAACAGAACGTGCAACTTTAAGAAGCCCTACAAGAAATAAGATAAAATTTCATTACTAGTAAGTAGCAACGAGTTCTACGATTTCTATGGAAGAATTCGAAGCAACTACATTCAGTGCCACTACTGTTTAAGTATTTCTTAACAGACCAAGAAACTGGTCTAAAAAAAATACTAAATTAAATCTACATATAATCAAGCCAAACTTCTCTTGATCCTTCCACAAGCTACACCACCACAAGAACAAATGACAATACACCACTGGGAAAAAAAAAGGCACATTGAAGCAAACTAACTTCAGCAACCAAACCATATAAAACCCACCTTTTTTCCATGATGACCCAAAAAAAGCTCAAGCCTAGATGCATGCAGGGAGGAGAAAATTACCTGAAAAATTGCCATGGATAGCATAGCTAATGCCAGTGGCACGCTGCAACGTCAGGTTGTAGAGAAACATGTTGGCAATGGGTTTGTCACCTTATCGTAACTCCGAGTCTGCAAGAAATAAAACAAAAAAATGTACTTCGCAAAGCCGAAACCTTCTATAAGGCCCAGAGAACCTCTGCTCTCCTCTTTGTCTGGATCACCTCACACTGGAACACTGCCTGCCACCCAGCTGAAGTTATGTGGCATTTGTTAAGAGGCAAAAGGCTCTCCCAGTGAAGACAAGGATGCTGAGCTCCTTACTGCAGTGTGTCTGAGCAGGACGTCCAGCTAATGACTTCTCTTGCGGTTTCAGTTGTTCAGAAATAAAACAAATTAAGGGAATAATGTCTCTAGGCGCTGCTACCCATCACTTATGTCGCCTCTTCACTTAACAGAAGCCAAACCTACCCACAACGGCTTAGGGCGAGAGTTTGAATCGCTCCCGCGCCCCGGGGCTAACGCGGGAGGGACTGGCGTCTGCACACTTGCGGCAGGCCAGGGGAACCGGCCCTCACCGCCCCGAACCTCGGCGAACCCCACGCCGGACCCGCAGCCCAGCACCCCCAAGCCACGTTCCGGGAACCGGACACGGATGCACCCGGCCGGCCACCCCCCAAAGGCGAGGCACCGAGAGGCCCAAAGGACTCGGTCCCGCGCCTGCTCCCCTGGCAAGATCGCGACTGATACCGCGCCCCCCCAGCTGAGCGCCCGCGGTTGTGCGGGCGGGCCGCGCCGGGGAGGCCCTTACCGCGCAGATGGAAGCGGATGGCGGAGGATACCAGTCCTGCTTAGGCGGGCGCGCCACAGCTCCTCGCCGCCATCAGCCCCGCGCCTGCGCACTCCCCTCCCGCGTCTCCTCGACGGGGCTTTACGCCAAGTCCGACGCGCGCGCGCGCCATGTGGCTGCCCGAAGCGGCGCCTGAATGTTCGCGAGGACATGCCAGCTGCTATTTGCAGCGAGAGCTTCCCTAAAAACAAAACACAGCCACGATCTTCTATAGAGAAACGGGGCAGCGTAATTCTGCCGCTCTGCCAGGCGGATCCGAACGGCTGTAAACGTTCAGGCACCGCTAAGGATAGCCCCGGCAGAGGCTGATGCGACATGGACCGCGTCAGCTGCACCCTAAGATGGCGGCGGCCACGGCGTCGGGCCCGAGAGGAGAGGGAGGTGGCGCGGCCGCCTCAGCCCTGACCATGGAGCGGATTCAGTCCCTCACCGAGCTGGCAGAGCTGGAAGCCGCTTACAGCCGGCTCTGTGAGGAGGAGGTGTGTGGGGCGTGTGCCCGGGCGGCCGTGGGGTGCCCGAGCGGGTGCCTCGCTGTCAGGCCTACCCTTGTTGTCCGGATTCTTTTCAGAGGAGTCAAATACGACCTCCACCGTCCTCGGGCCCAGTGTATGGGGGCAGTGTTGCCTCCGCGGAGCTCGTGTCCTCGGATCGTGAGCAGCCCGCGGGCTCGGGCTCCCTGTGCACTGAAAGTGCAGCGGGGGAGGGGGGGGAGGAGGGCACAACTTGGGGGTTGTCTGGCTTAAAAGTGTGATAAAGTTTGCATAACTGATGCTTTCGAATTTCAAATCTAAAAATATAGAGAATTAAAACAAGAGATTAGGAAGAATTTAATTGTCATATGAGCCCTTGGAAATGCTGACTCCTTGCTAGATGGGTGTTCTTGTCTGTGATAAGTGGCAGGCCTGAAGGAGAGCTTAAGTCACACACAACTTCATCCTTTCCTTTCAGAAAATCGTGCAGGAAGAACTGGATGCCCTCCTAGAGCAGCAAAGCACTATAGAGAACAAGATGGTTGTACTTCATCGCATGGGGTTAGTGATCCCTACCATCTCTCCTTCTTTCTGCTGCTGCACACTGTTCAGTACCTCCTTGCTTACTGTATGACATGAAAATTCATTTTACTGTTGTGAGGGAAGCATATTCATTCTCAGAAAATGTCTGACTTTAAATCAGTTTGCAGTAGGGAACAGTAGCTGGATCCTTATCCCTGGGCATCTGGTTCTTCTCAGCAGCACTAAGAGAGGGAAGTGCTGCACCTTTACAGAGTGACTGACCCATTTTGGTGTAGGCTGAAGGTCTCACCCCAGAGATTGTCAGGTTTTAGCATTGATGCTTGGATCAGATGTTTTATATCAGGTGGTTTACAGGTATGGACAAATTTTACTGCCTCTTCATGGTGAGTTTGTGCATGCAGTCTGAAAAGCCATCTCAAGTGGCCTTATGTCCAATAGAAGCTTGGAGCACCAAGTTTACAGACTTCATCTTCCTCTTCAGAAGCAGAGAATATCATAAAGCCTCAGTGGCTCGTTCATCCCCTGTCTGGTAGCAAGGCAGAGTGATCTTGATGCTTTGCTTCTGGAGGAGGAGCATGAATTCAGAGCTACTGTTGCTGACAGGATGTCCTGGGTTCAGTGTGTTATTTTTCTCCTTCCTAGTAGCTGGTGCAGTGCTGTGTTTTCAACTTCAGTCTGAGAACAACGCTGGGAATGCATTGATGTTTTAGTTACTGCTAAGTAACGCTTACTCTGATCAAGGACTTTTCAGTTTCTCATGCTCTGCCAGTGAGGAGGGGCACAAGAAACCAGGAGGAAGCAGGGACAGGACACCTCACCAAAACTAGCCAAAGGGGTATTCCATACCACAGCACATCGTGCCCAGCATAGAGACTGGGGAGAGTCACCCAGAAGGCCCACATCACTGCTCGGGTCAGGCTGGGTATTGGTCAGCGGATGCTGAGCAATTGTTTTGTGCATCACTTGTGTTTATTGGGTTTTTCCCTTTCCCCTTTTAGTTCTATATTTTCTTTCCTTGTTATTTCCTTTATCATTATTATTAGTGGTAGTAGTTTTGTATTATACTTTAGCTACTGGACTGTTCTTATCTCAACCTGTGGGATTTACATTCTTCTGATTCTCCTCTCCATCCTGCTGGCAGGGGGGGTAACGGGAGTGAGTGAGTGGCTGCGTGGTTCTGAGTTACCACCTGGACTTATACCATAACCCAGGAGCAGCTGGGTTTGGAGGAAGAACTATCCTGCTGTTGTAGACCATTGGACTATTTAATATTTGCATCTCATGTTCAACTTGCATGTGTTCCAGCCCTAACTTGCAGCTCATTGAGGGGGATGCCCAGCAGTTGGCAGGGATGATCACCTTCACCTGTAACCTTGCCGAGAATGTCAGCAGTAAAGTCCGCCAGCTCGACCTGGCCAAGGTAACGGGACTGGGGAGATGTCTGGGATGTGTCACCAGCAAGCCCTAATCTATCTGCTCGTGTGCTTACAGCACAATAGATAAACGTGCTCTCCTCTGTAGTGGGCAGGTGAACTGGAAATGGCTTTCTTCTTCATTTTAACAGCATATAGTGTTGTTAGGGAATGGTACCTTGCTGGGCTCCTCGATACTGCAGGGTACAAGAGTAAATGTATATGCTATTCCATAGAGCAGCTGATTCCCCAGCATCCCATCCTGTCCATGCAGCTGCTGGTAGATGAATATGGTGAATAAGCTGAGGTTAATCTTCATTAGAACTCTTTTATCAGTTACTTAAGTGCTGAAGACTGGAGAGTTAGCTGTTGTCACCCAAGACTGGTCAGGAATCCAGGCTGTTATATTCTTTCTGCAGATACAGGCTAAGAAGTTTCAAGTCCCAGTGCTCAGCACAACTGTTCAAATCAAAACAGGTATCATGGTTTTGTCTTTGCCTGTGGAGTATAGCCTCCGAATTCAATCTGAGTTTTGATAAATGCTGTTCCTCTCTTGGAGCCATTGGTTTTATGATTTTTTAAGTAGTGTGGCATTTTTACTTACATAGTTGTTATTATGCAGAGAAGTATCACTTCAGTCTGTTTCTTTCCCATACACACACACTGTCTTGTAATTCTGCTACAGCCTGCAGCAGGAAGCCTTATGCATTGCCTTTCTTGCAGAATCGACTCTATCAGGCCATTCAAAGAGCTGATGACATCCTTGACCTGAAGTTCTGCATGGATGGAGTTCAAACTGCTCTGCGAAATGAAGATTATGAACAAGCAGCAGCTCATATCCATCGTTATCTGTCTCTGGACAAATCGGTGATTGAGCTCAGTCGTCAGGGCAAGGAAGGTAAGTACTGTTTATGAGGTGAAGCTGACAAGTCACCTTTCCAGTAGATAACCAGAGGCTGCATGATTTCCCATGGCAGATAGCCTTGGCCCAATAGATAAAGCAGAAGATCTAATGCTAGCCAAAGATCTTGGTACATCTCTATGTTATTAAGTAACATAGATATGAACATTTTTGAAGTGTTATTAGGTTTGAATTATCATTAACTGAAAGGAGAGTTCCCGGCACACAGCTTTAATATTATTTCAGGTACTAACTCAGTGAATGACAAAATCTTCAGGTCAAAAGAAGTGAGGGAGAAGGCTCTGTCAGGGAGAAGTGTGGCAGTGTTACAGTGTGCTATCAAGCATAGCAACTGGAAATGAATGAGTAAATTGCCTGATCCCTAAAGAAATGTCTCAGTTGATGTGTTCTCATCTTCCATGCAAGATCATGAGATTAGCTGCATGTACATCACACATGCACCTTTTTTTCTTTGCCTGTAGAGGAATTCCAGCATGTCTTCTGCCTTCTCACTCTGGGGCTGTTGGTATCTTTCCTAGGGAAAGAGAAGTAGCTCTTGATACGATACTGACATTGTGCTGTCACTCTTCCCTTTCTTTTCTGTCCTTTTGACCAGGGGGCATAATTGATGCCAACCTGAAGCTCCTGCAGGAAGCAGAACAGCGCCTGAAGATGATTGTCACGGAGAAGTTTGACACAGCTATGAAGCAGGGAGACCTGCCTCGGGTGGAACGGTTCTTCAAGATCTTTCCTCTGCTAGGCTTACACGAAGAGGGGCTGAGCAAGTTCTCAGAGTACCTCTGCAAGCAGGTAACATGTCCCATGAAACATACTGTGACCTGGCTGGTCTCCTAGGGGGAAAGCAAAACACAGTCTCTGTCAACAGATGTAGGGGAAGAAGGTCTTAGCTCTGGGTTGCTAATCTTAGAAGCCAGCGCTGGCCTTAGCTCATCTCTCTCCCTGCATTTTGCGTCCTGGAATGGGCTTTCTGGTGTCTGAATACAGATCCCGATGGCTAGATGGCTTCTCCTTCTGTGTCTTACTGTTTGTCCTTGCTTAAAGCTCATGCAAGGGAGCCTGGAAAGAGAAGAACAAGTTTCTCACCCTCCTTGACCTTTCAGTTTTCCACAGGAGAGGAAAGGATCCCTTTTCAAAGGAGAAACGAGCAATAGCTTTTGCAATGTGGGAAGGCCACCAAAAGCTCTACAGGTCAAGGGACAGAGAACCACCCGATGGGATGAAGAGTATCTTTGGGTGTCATGAGCTGACTTGTCCTGTTGTCATTCAGGTGGCCAGCAAAGCAGAAGAGAACCTGCAGCTGGTGATGGGGACAGACATGAGTGACCGTCGGGCTGCTGTAATCTTTGCAGACACACTGACGCTCCTCTTTGAAGGTAATTTTCCTTTCTTCTTTGTTGATGAACTGAAAATAATCTGTGATATGATTGTCCACCGATTTAAATTCTTTTCATTGTAGCTCCAGGAGATCATGGAATGTGTCCTTCCTCTTTCAACTATGGGAGTGTCATACTGGAGGGACACAACTAATAGACCATTCCCAGCCAGGAGAGGGCATTACCATAAGCTAGCTTGCCTACATACAGCTTGCTCAGGCACAGAGTGGATTTGAAAAGGATTTGTTAGCTTCTTCCAGGAAGCAGACTTTTCCTGTTCTCTATGTCCTCAAAACAAGTGGGTATTCCCTGAAGGTTTCTTCAGATATGTAGCTCTCCAGACAAACAAATCAAATCCATTAAGACTGAGCATCTGTTGATGCCTCCAGGCCTGGTTCTTCACGGAGGACCATGGGAATTTGTAAGCAGAGAGGGAAAGGAGAGAAGGGAATATAAATGCTCTGTGGGTATGTCGACAAAGATAGTAATTGAGATCCATGGTGATTAGCCATCTTCTTTGTTAAGTCTGCTATAATTCCATGCTGCACCTCTGCCAGGTCATTCTCCCAGCCTGGCACCCGTGCTGCTATTGAAGGTCCTTGGAACTCCTGAGGCTTCTTGGCAGTTGCTTGAAAAGAGGGGGAGTGTTGCTAACTCTGGGAGTAGAGAGTTTATGAGAAAAAAAACAATATTTTAGAGATACCTCCTTGGAGATGATCTTTTTTCTCCAAGGAGGCCTTGCCATCACTAATGGTTGGTTTCTTGGGCACTTGTGTGACAGATAAGAGCAGAGCTTTCCCTAAGTTGATTTTCCTGACACTGCTATTCTCCTGTAACCTGGCAGCAGCTGAAAGCTGAGGCAGGGTTTGGGTGGCAGTTATGTCCCCTGCCAGGTTTAGCTCATGCAGCTTTCTCTTGTGGAAGCTTCATACCTTTTACCTTGCTGGATAGGAGGGCAGTTGACACATTGCATGGCAGGACCTCTCTGTAGGAAGAGAGATGCCTTGTGCTTCTAGAGGTTTGCACTGTAGTCTTGCAGTAAACAGCAGAAAGCATAGAAGGTGCCATATCAGAGAGAAAATGAGGGTTTGTAATAACAGGCCTTCAGTGAAGCGCTAGAGAGTGGCTGGATAGTCTAAACTGCCAATCTGGATGTGAATGATCTCTTGTTAAGTCCTGTCTGTGGAACTGTATAACTCTGCTCTGGGTCCAGGCTGGATGGGAACTCCTGCTTGAGTCTTCCTTTTGTGCTTCCCCTCTTCCTGCAGGGATTGCTCGCATTGTGGAGACACACCAGCCAATTGTGGAGACCTACTACGGACCTGGGAGGCTGTACGCCCTTATCAAGCATCTGCAAGTGGAGTGTGACAGGCAGGTTGAGAAAGTGGTGGACAAGTTCATCAAAGAGAGGGACTATCACAGGCAGGTAAGAGGAGCATGATGCTGCTTGATGCAGCCAACAGTGGCCTCCTCCAGCACCATGGAGCTCTGACTGCCATTAAGGTGGCAAAGTTTGACCTTGTGTATTGAGAGAAACCTTGCTTTGCTCCACATTTGCCCTGATGGCTGAAGGGGTCCAGCCTGTAGCTATCCCTTCTGCTTCAGAGAAGGATTCACTGGGAGCATGGTAAATGGGCCCTGGGGACAGGATTCTTCACTGTACAGGTCTGTAGGGTGCTTTCAGTACACTTTCCCCACTGTGTGGGGGAAAAGGTGTTCCTGCTTCTGTCTGCTACAGGGTTGTCTAATGACCTTTGTGCCTCTGCTGGTATTCCCATCCCACCAGTGTTCCTGGCAGGCTGAGCTCTGTCTTGGAGGAGGGGGTTAAATGATGTCATTGCGCTCTCTGGCAGTGCTTCCTGCAGCACATTCCTGTCACCCACCCTGAGTAAGCATCTCCTCAGGCAACAGCAGGAGAAGTAGTTAATGCCAAGTCATCAGCAAAGGCTTTGATGAGTCTCCTTTTTTGTGATTGCAGTTCCAGCAAGTTCAGAATAGCATGATGAGAAGTTCTTCTGTGGAGAAGATTGAACCAAGGTACAAACAAAACCTGGTTTTGCTCTCTACCTTCCACTCTTAAGCTATTATTAACACTACTTAGCATTTAGATAACTCTTCTGGTCTTCCAGAGGCTTTGTGGCCACTAAAGCATAAATTCCAATTATTAGCTGCCCTTCACTGCCCTTTTATAAAAGCAGCTTCTGTGGTGGTGCTTTATTTTGCTTACTCATTACTTTTAAGCCTCAGGTCTAAACACTGCTGGAGGGCTGGCAGCATCACTGCACACAAATGACTGAGACTTTAATTACCTGTGCCCACAACCTTTTGGTGGTTAGAGTTTGGTTTCTGAGCTTTTGCTTTTTCATCTGTAAAGTAAAGATAATGGATCTTTGCCCCACCTGTGTGTTGTGAGGCTTCGAGCAGCATTTGTAAAGTTCTGTGCACACTGATGAAAAAGCTGCTGATGTGACAGTCTAGTTTTTCTTTTTTCATAGTCATCGCTGGTCTGAACACTGCATTCTGCATTGTCATGTGCTTTTTTTGTTCTCATGTTTCCTGAGCTGTTGAGCTTTAACAGATTCTTCATCATTTACAGAGAAACACATGAATCTGTGCACAAAAGCACATAGATGGAGATGGCAGGGACCAGGCTTTTCTAACACTGGCCACAAGGCTCACAGAATCATAGCAAAACTGAGGTAGGAAAGGACTGCCAAAGGTCTCTAGCCCACCCTCCCATTCAAAGTGCGGCTAATTTTGAAGTTATATTAGGTTGCTTCATCTTGCAGTCCTTACTGCTGTGATTTCACTCTGGTGGTTCTCACATCTATGATGAAAAAAGAGGCTCCTCTGTAATGATTTTTCCTGTTTTGATTGTGTGTGCATTCTTTGCACATACTGGTTATTCTGCTGAGCTTTGTCACTCAATGGCACAGATGGGAAGGGGTGGTATTGATCTCATAGTAAGAGAGCAGAGAACACACTACTCAGTTAAATTAGCAAATCTCCTTTTGTAGTCTTGCTACCTTGATTCTTGGTATGCTCTTTCTAGGGAACTTGACCCTATTTTAACAGAAGTCACTCTGATGAATGCCCGCAGTGAGCTCTACTTGAGGTTCATCAAGAGACGAATAATAGCTGATTTTGAGGTGGGAGACTCTGTGGCGTCAGAGGAGGTAAAGCAAGGTAATAACTTGAAAACCAGTGCTTGCAGGCTCTCTTCTCCTTCAGCCAGCAGTGGAGATATAGCTGAGTTAGTGACAGAGGAGAGTGAGACAAGATCTCCAAAGGGAGCACTCTCTGGAAGAGGATTGCATAGCCTGGCCTCCCCAAACTCGTTTTAAGCACTGGTTGCTCCTTCTAGTAGGGAAACCAACGTTAGGAGTAGCCTCAGAGTATGGTAAACGAGGTGCCCATAGGAGGGAGAGTCCTTTGGTCACTACAGGCACAGATCCTAAAGGTAGAGGCCATTATGGAAAACAGGCTCAAGGGTTTGGTACTCTGTGGAGCTCTGGAAATCAGTTTTGTCATCTGTAAGTCAGCTCAGCAATTTCAGCTCCACAGTTGAGGCCCATGATTTATTGCAGGTTGGGCTTTGCAGATGTGTCCTTTAGGTGTTCAGGAGGCAGGCGGCAGCAAGGGGATTAGGTGGGACTGCTTTCTGGCACTAGGTCCTTGCTGATGGTTCTTTTTTGTGTTCTGTAGAGCATCAGAAATACCTGGACAAGCTTCTCAACAACTGTCTGTTAAGCCGCACCATGCAAGAGCTCATTGGCTACTACATCACCATGGAGGAATACTTCATGAGGGAGACAGTCAACAAGGTAGGGCTCAGACTGCTGCCTGCAATAGCTGCACCCTCTGCCAGTAGCTAAGACCTCAGCTCAGCCCTCTGCTGGGCGACCCAAGGGAGAGAGATGAGTACATGGCAGGTCTGCAGTTGCTGGGAAGGTCTTTTGTTTTCCTTGAAAAGCAATTGGTTGTTTCTGAACTTTGACTCCAAACATACCCCTGAGTATCTTCCAAACACAGGTCTTCCAGCACTATGGGGTACTGAAAAGTAGAATGAGTTGTGCCCTGGCAGGGGAGACACCATGATAAGCAGGTGGTTTTCCCAGAACAAGGCTCATCCTTTGCACTCTGGGTGTGCTGACCCTGACTTGACTGCATAATTTGTGGTAGTGGGGGACTGCGTTCACACTGTACCCTGATTTGATGGCCCAGCACATCAGTCTCACGGAAGTATAAGGCTCTAGTAAATACCGGTGCACAGTGTATCGTGATGGCATCAAGCTATCAAGGGGTGGGTACCACGGGCGCCACCGCCACCATGCCCCACTCATGGTACAGTTCAGCTTAGGTTGGAATGGGCAGGCTGGAGGCTTGGTCTCACAGCACTGCTTTTGAGAGGGCACCTTCACTAGCTGAGCTGAAGGCACTGAGACAGCTTTCTTTGCAGGCTGTTGCTATGGACAGCTATGAGAAGGGCCAGCTCACCTCTAGCATGGTGGATGATGTGTTTTATATAGTGAAGAAGTGCATTGGGCGTGCTCTGTCCAGCTCCAGCATAGACTGTCTCTGCGCCATGATCAACCACTCCACCACCGAACTGGAGTCTGACTTCAGGTAATGAAAATACACCAGGTTCACTGTAACTTGGCTCCACCTCACATTGTGCAAACAGTGCTTCGTGTCAGATGGTCTTACCCATGTTCTTCGCCTTTGAACCTCTGGTTTGTCATCTCCATGGAAGATGCTTACAGGAGGCAGCGTCAGGTGTGGTGTGGGAAGCTGGAGCTGGGCATGCTTTTCTCACAGTAGTCATGGTCACCTGTAGAAGAAACAGAAAGAGCAACCTCATGGCTCAGAATACCAATGAGAGCGGGTCACCACATAGCATTGGAGCGCTACCCTGCTTGATGGTACACAGTCATCACTAATTTTCTCTGGGCTGCCTGTGAGCTTGCTTAGTAGCATGAACTTGGGGTGAGCCTGCAGAGATTATCTGGCTTCTGGTTTTCATCCTGACATGGGAGTGGGGAGCTGACTGATGACTGCAGACAGCTGCAGGCAGGATTTTGGAGAAAGATCAGAAAACTGGGTGGTTGTGTTTTTCTTTCAGCATTGTGTCCTTTAGATGCTGTCAGGAGATATTTGCCAGCTCTCTTTTGTCCCTCTGAAGTTCCACTTTGTTCAAGTCACGACTCAGCCAGAGTGCTGTCCCCTGGCACAGAGCACAGTAATTGCTCTAAGCCATGGTGTGTTTTGCTTGCCTCATAGGGAGGTTCTGTACAACAAGCTGAAGCAGGGCTTTCCAGCCACGACCTTCCAGGATTTCCAGAGGGGGGTGACTAGTGCCGTGAACATCATGCACAGCAGCTTGCAGCAGGGCAAGTTTGATACCAAAGGCATTGAAAGCACCGACGAGGCAAAGCAGTCCTTTCTGGTGAGTATGGTGGCTGGTGCAGAATGAGTTAGGGGGAAGGGAAGGACAAAGGGGAGCTCTTGGAAGCAGGATTAGTGTGACTATCACGTGTTCAGAGAACCTGAAAACCTGTTCAGCTGTACTGGGTGACCTGACTTTGCATGTCTGGTAGATGCTTTAACATCACCTCATATTTGTAAGGCTTCCACAAAGGGCCTGTGCAAGTATGATCCTATGACAGCCTCTTGGGCTGCTGCAGTGGTGATTGCCTCCAGGCTGGGGAAGAGTCTGTGCTCTTTTGAAGTGTCCAGCAATCCTGTTGCTCAGAGGCTCTGCACAAAAGTGATGGTGGGAGAGTTGTTCACACCTTCCTCTAGATGAAAAAGTTTCATGGCCCAAGCTCAGAGCTCCTTTATTCTCACTTAATCAGATCAGAGTTTCCATTAGAGCAGGGTTGTCTTCTCTGCTTGGCCTGCAAGATCCTCCTGTTGCCTTCTCCTCATAAGCGGCGCTGCAACTTTGTGTGCTTGAGCAGGCCAGAACATGACAGTGAGCATTAGAGACCCCTTGAAGAGCATTTGAAGGGCCATTCCTCCGGCTTTCTGCACTATATCAGATCCTTCCCCATGGCGGGATGCTGCATAGACCTTGCATCATGGAAAAGACTTTGCTGGAAGAGCAACTGGATCTGCTCACTTCTCTCGACCAGCCCTGCTGTTTGAGCAGACCTGTGTGCAGAGACTCTGAGAGCATTGGGGAAGGGGCTGGCTCACCCTGTCTTGTTTCCCTCTCTGCAAACTGCTGTGACCACTGAGTGCTGAAAATGTTCCTTGTGGCTTTCGCTGTACAAGGAGAAAAGGCAACAAAGAGAGCAGAAAGGCCTGAACTCTTCCATTTCGTTAAATTCTTCATTACAGGTTTCTGCACTTCTTGAAGGAAAGTGCTTAAAATGTCAGTTCTCCCACTGGAATTCCTCACTCACCTGTCAGTTCACCTTATTTCCCTGTCTGCACAAACTCCAGCCTCATAGTGACATTTAGTTCAGCTTCAGCAGGCAGCGAACAGTCTGTTCAGTGAAGAGCAGATACTTATCTGGCAGGAGGGGTGCCAATTCCTCCTGCCCAGGTACAAATGCCTTCCTCCGTACCCTGCTTCTTTGGACAGAGTGTATAAACCATCACCTCTAGCTGCTCACAGTCTGTTCTTCGTGGCATTCTCACGCTGTCTTCCACCCACAAGTGCAGCTTTGCTGCGACATTTAATAGAATGATGAGGAAGAGGAGTAAAGCGTGTCAAACTTTGTACTTGCTGCTGGTTTAGCACACATGCTCTGTAACTATAGCTCAGCTTCATGCAGCTCCAGGAATCTGCAATGCTTTGATCACACAGTAGCCACTCTGTCCCTTAAATGTTTGCCTTTCAGCCTGTACTGTGAGCAGGGCATGGAGGAAATATATGGACTGGGAGCTGAGACGCTGAGAAATTCCAATGAATTTTACTTGGGTTTATTTTGTGGGTTTTTTTTTTTCCAGGTGACCTTAAACAATGTGGAAGTCTGCAGTGAAAACATCATGACCCTAAAGAAGACTTTGGAGGTGAGGTCTGGATTCTTTACTGCTTTTTTCCTTAATCAAATTTGTAATCTCCTCCCTTGGTGGAGGTCAGTTAAAGCATCTGGACTTCTGCTGTGCCCAAATTCCTCAGGTCTTTGCCCTCCAGCCTTAGGAAGTCAATTTTGAGCTGGCAGAGCAATCTCCCAGTGGATAGTATCAGCTGGAAATACCAATTCCTCTAGCCTGACCAACCTGGCACATGTCGGGAGACAGTGGAATAATGTGTATCACTGGGAGGTTGTGGTTGTCTGCTGCTGGGCTATAGCCCCTGGTGTCCTTTCTTGCTGTCCTCTCCCAGCCTTTTCACAGGGGAGAGTTTGACACTTGTCCTAGCCTGCAACCATGCTGGTGGGCACCAGAGTACAGCAATATGAAGGAATAGAAACTGCCCAAGTTACTAATTCTCAACTTGCTCATGGATCTCTTCCCTGCAGAGTGACTGCAGCAAACTGCTTAGCCAAGGCTTCGGGGGTGAGCAAGCACAGGCCAAGATTGAGAGCTGCCTCTCTGACATGGCTGCTATCTCCAACAAGTTCCGTGACCTGCTGCAGGTGAGTGTCTTGCTGAGTCACTGCTGGCCCCCTCAGGCAGGAATCATTTCAACCCAAGGCCTGGGCTACTTCTAGCTCCAGGAGTGCTGGTAGGTGGTAGGAGGGAGTAAATAGTCAGCTTTGGGGCATGGAAACAGATCCAGCTTGTTTGCAGAGCCACACCAGCTGGTGGCTGTATCAGAAGCACTGGAAGCAGCTGCAGAGCCAGAAGGAATATTGCTCCATTTGTCTTCACTCAGCGCAGAGTTGCAGTTGGTTCAGCATTTTCAAAAGAAGAAATATGTATAGCATTTCTATCTCCTCCATTGGCTCTTATGGCACAGAACACTGTCAGTTGTGCAGAGCCTCCTAGATAATGCTGAAGGTGGGCTGTTCATAGGGAAGAGCTGTTCTTCTCTCAGGTTTCTCCTCCTTTCCCAAATGGAAATAATCCCTGGGATGGGGAGCTAAATCCCATGCTGGGGCCTCTTGCCCTAAAATTTCACAGTGGTCTCTGGCAGGGAGAGAAGCAGGAAGACCTAATACCTCTTTTGAGAGTGTTTAGACCCAGATTTGCTGTCAGCTTTGTACTTCACAGAGGCACCAGGCTATTTCTCATTTGGTTTTGCAGTTCACTGCAGCCAGATGCCTTCAGACCAGTATTGCCAGCAAACCCTCTTGAGGCTTGTGGTCAGTATGGAAACAAAAGAGCTCATCAGTAAGGAGTAAAACTCCAGTCTAGTTCTAGTGCAGTATTAAAACTGGCTGCAAAGCAATCAAGAGTCTGAGCAGCAAGCTCCTGTGCTGCCCAAGTCACACAGACATTGAATTTGCCTTGGAAAAGGGACAATTGCCAGCAGGGCCTGCTCAGAAATGCCAGTTTTAGTTAAAAACTTCCGTCAAGCGCCAGGCTGTATTGGTACCTGAATAGTTTCATGCTGGGTGAGCTTCTTTGACATCTTGCTGAGCCAAATGAGGGTGGTTGGCCGGAGGGAGCTCTCAGAGAGCTCTTTAGCACTGAAGCAGACAGAACAGCCTTTCCTGACAACCTGCTGCTCAGGAGAGATGGCGTGAGCTGGGGTTATGATTAATTCAGGGAACTGGCTGTGGTTACAGCTTTTATCCTCCTTTTAGCTTCCCCTACTGAGTTAAGCTGCACTGGAGGTGGGAGGCATCAGTCAAGCCCAATCACAGTGGCCTCCTGGCTGTTGCTGAGTGGAAAAGCTGGTGTTTGTGTTCTTTCCTCCCTGAAGGGATGTGAACTGAATGCTTCTTTCCCGCCACAAAACCTCTGTACCCCTGTGAAAAGGGGTGGGGGAAGCACGAGCCCTTCAGACAAGGCTGCAAGTCAGCACAATGGCAACTTTTGGGCCAGTGTCCTTCCTCTACTTGTTGTGGCGTCCTCAGAGCCCTTCAGCACCGGAAGAGTTTGGGATTGGGGCCTTCTGTGCTCAGCATCCCATGCAAGCCTGTGAGTCAGTTTTGCCAGCTTGCAGTGGGGATTGGAGGCAGCATCAAGTCAGTATAACTATACAGGTTGTGGGCTGCTGTGCTGTGTCACTCTTCTCTCTTCTTCCTGTTGCTCTCAGGAAGGTCTCAGTGAGCTGAACAGCACAGCCATCAAACCCCAGGTGAAGCCCTGGATCAACCTGTTCCTCTCTGTCTCCCACAACATCGAGGAGGTAAAGCTCAACGTTCTCTGCTTCCAGCTGTGCTTCTGCACTCTGCATCCTCTGCTAGGCAGCACGGTCAGAGTAAACACTGTCTCATTCCCCTCAGTTCTCTGCTCTTTCCTCAGCACAGAGCAGCAGTAAAATACCCACAACTTGTTCTTTATGAAAGCCTGGAAAGAGGCATTTGGCTAGAGAGGAGCTTGAGAAAATGGAAGGGATGCAGTGCAGCTCCAGTAGCCACCTCCCTTTCTGTCCTGTGGGCTGTTTGCTGCTGTTCAGGGCAGGCCATGTAAACAATCCTTTCTATATTTCAATGTCAGGAGGAGTTCAGTGACTATGAGGCTAACGATCCCTGGGTCCAGCAGTTCATCGTGAATCTGGAACAGCAGATGACAGAGTTCAAGGTGAGAAGGATGAGGCAGCCTGCCAGGCTTTGGCCAGACTTCAACATAGCATCTCCCAATTCTTTCCTTGCACAGGGGAAGGATGGACACAGATGTCTTGCAGTGTCCTCTGGGGCTCTTAAGAGATCCAGTTACCCCCTCCTCCTGCAGTTCTCAAGGCTTCCTTGCAAGCCCCACATCCCTGGATTCCCCCACTTGCTGAGTGTGCAAGTAATGAGTCTTTATGTGAAACCTCTCATTGGCTTGGCTTTTGTGGATTGTTGTCATATTGTGAGCAGAACAATTGTCATTGTTCTGCTCACAACAATGACACAGGTTTCTGCTTCCAGGCTGGACTGTCTCCAGTGATATACGATACCCTCACTGGTCTTATGACCAGTCTCATAGCTATTGAACTGGAGAAAGTGCTGCTCAAATCCACCTTCAGCAGGGTAAGCAAAACTCTCCTCTGCCTTGTAGTCTGAGTTGATTGCAAACCCTCTGCTGGGAAATAAACCCTCAGTGAAGGGATGGGGCAGGGCAGAGGCAAATGTTACTCTCTGAAGCTCTGCCACCACTGGTTAGCCAGCTCAGGCAGAGCTTGTGTTAGTGCACACAGGCAGAAAACCTGTTGTGATGGGACTGGGAAAAGCTTGCATCAAAAAGGGGGCTGGCTTTGAAGGTGGCCATAAATGAAAGCTGGTTTAACCAGCAATAAATGGTCTAACTGGAGCCCTCCTGCTTGGGGACCTCCCCCTCTTGCCCTGGTATTTGTTCGTTGCATATTTGGCATAACCCCTGGGCCTGTTTGCAGAGTTAACAGTGCTCCCTTCACCCCACAGCTCGGTGGTCTGCAGTTTGACAAGGAGCTGAGGTCGCTCATAGCCTATCTCACCACAGTCACCACCTGGACTATCCGTGACAAGTTTGCTCGGCTTTCCCAGATGGCCACCATCCTCAACCTGGAAAGGGTGAGCTGTGCTTTGCCTGCTTTTACTGAGGGGTTGTGGGAGCCCTGGCTGGACTCCACATGGATTTATTTGGCTCATCGTGACATTGTCGCATCTATAATGTATGCAGAAGTTGCCCCATGCCTGATGGGTGTTTGTTAGTGGCAGGAAATAACGTGACTGTATTTGAACTCGCCTGTGAGGGCGGTCGGTGCTGCGGCGGCTCCTGCAGCTCTCATCTCTCCTCTCCAGGTGACGGAGATCCTGGATTACTGGGGCCCAAACTCAGGCCCGCTGACCTGGCGCCTCACTCCTGCTGAGGTCCGGCAGGTGCTGGCTCTCCGGATTGACTTCCGCAGCGAGGACATCAAGCGCCTGCGCCTGTAGCTGGGCAGGGGTAACAGCAAGAAGGATGCAGCCAGGCTAATGGGCAGCATGGGGATGGGCTGCTCTCTGCCCTTCTGCTCGTGTTCCTTAGAGCAAAAGGCTTTCCTGGGCTGGGCAAGAAGAGCCACCATCCTTTTGTGGGAGCAGCAAAAGGGCAGCAATCTCTCACGTGGAGAACAGTGTGACACTATTTCTCAAGACATGCGCTAATTGGAAAAACCCGCTTGTGCCAGCTCATGCCAGCTCCTAACTCCCTTCTGCTGCCCTGTGGGAGGACCCAGGTCAGGGAATTTGGGGCTGTTGTGGCGTGGTTTAGACATGGGGCTGCAGAGAGTGCTCTGCCTGTGCTGCTGGCCACAGCTGGGTTTCTTCTGTGCCATCAGTTGAAGGGTCAGCTACTGGCGTCCTGCACATCTTGAGCTCTGGCTCCTGATGGTGATGGGGACCATTCTGAAATGATTTCCTTATTAAGAGGGTGCTCAGAAAATCTATAGAAAGCCACTGTAGGAATCACAGCTGTGTCCTTGTTAGCTTCTTGTGCCCTGGACAGCTACTCCGTAAATAAACCTCACCTGGCTGAGCAGCAACCTCAGGTGATGTGTGTGTCTGTGGGCCTGGAGAGAGCTGGTGAGATGCAGGACAAGGGCTGGGCACCATTTCTCCTCTTCCACCCTGTTGCTATGGCACCAAGAGGATCTTTCTGACGGCCCCCAGCTGGCACTGGCATAGCACAAACACCTCAGAGCTAACACGAGGCAGGAGCCAGCCTGCTGCCAGGCGTGGCTGCCTCCTGCAGCAGCATTCCTGGCCCCTGACAGCCACGGCTGTGGACGCCTATAACCAGAACGTGCTGTATCTACCCAAAGAGAGCTTTGCTTGCGCAGTGCTGGGACTCTGAGAGCCCATTGGGCGGGAGGAGCTCTGGTGGGAACAGAGGGGAAATAAAACACCTGCTGGGAACAAGCTGCTTTATTCAAAGGGACTGCAGGGACAAGTAACTCACTGCAGAAATAGTCTCTGAGCATGGGCAGGACTTGATTCCACATCCAGGTACATTCTTGGTGCAGTAACATTGTGTACCAGTTGGGCAGTCTGTGCTGCAGGAAGAGCAGGAAGGTCCCTGCTGGAGGCAGAATCACAACTGCCGAGTCTTTTCCGTTTGGAGAACTATGGAAGCTGAAGTGAAACCCCCAAATCAGTCTGGAGGCCCTAGCAAGCTGTCTTCCTGGCTAAGCCACCCTCCAGGGATGGTTCTGCCTGTGCCACTTGTGACAGCTTCTCCAGCCTCTGTGGCTTTTGGGGCACATACATAGCACCACAGAAAGACCACATAAAGACCTTGGGCACCTACTGGAGCTGACTGAAGCTGCAGCCTCTAAATAGGCAGAGATGTCCCAGCTTTGGAAGGCAGCCGGCTGCTGCCTCCCCTGCCCTGCCTGCCTGCTAGGAATGGGTCAGAGCAAAAGCCTTCACAGCTGTGTGCTCCCCGGGGCAAGCAGAGTCTTCTGTATCACATCCGACAACCTTCACCAAGAAACCGCCTGTGTCCACTTCGACACTGTGGATGCTGAAGTTGCCCAGCCCCTAGGAAACAAAGAACAGGGATGCAGGTGGGACAGGAGCCAGCAACAGACCTGCCCTCCACAGCCTGGGGAGTGCTAAGGGGACAATAATCAATCTCATCCCACTGTCACATCTCATTCATCTGCACCACTGAACTGCCTGGGAGCTCATGTCTCACCTCAGTTTTGGCTAGAATTTGGTGCAAGACCTCTTTCTGCCGTGGGGCTCTGGTTAAGACATAAAGGAAACCACCACCACCAGCCCCAGCCAAGCACTGCCCATAAACATAGGGCCGGAGAGCATCCATCATGCGCCCAACAGCCAGCGGCTCACACCCGGGTGCCATGCATTTCTTCTGCTGCCAGTAGCAGTCCAGACACTTCCCAATGAGTGGCAGGTTACCTGCAGGAGAGGATATTGCAAACTATCTGCCTTTGTTTCACATCCAAGAGGCAGGTCTCTGCTTCTCCTACTCAGCATGAGCTAAATTCTGCCTTCTCATCTACCCTGTTCCAATCAGCTCTGCCTGTTGAGCAAGCAAACCCAGCCCTGTCAAATTCCTGTTTATTTCTAATCCCCCACAGGGGAAGAATTTGCTTGCTCTAATGCTCCAGCTTCTCCACGGCATCCCAGCAGCCAAAGGCCAAATAACTCCACAGCACAAGACAGGCATAGCCTCCAGCCCCATCACGAATGGCTTGCAGAACACCAGCTAGCCTCAATGTGCCTCACCCTCCCTTCCTTAAAGTCTGTTGTTCAAGCCTGAATTTTGGGACATGCTTGTAACATGAGGGTGTGCCTGGGGGAGGAACTTTGTCTCCCCAGAACTGCACAGACTCTCCCCCAGGGAGGTTTGTGTTCCTTCAGTTGTGAGAAGGGCCAGCCTGGCCCAGGAAATGGGGCTCACACCTTGCCTCAAGGCCTGGGCACACTCCTCGGCGTTGCTCACCAGCGCATCAGCATTTTGCACGGTGGAGGGCAGCCTGGCATACCAATTCCTCACCACGTCCTGCAAGAGGCCAGAATATCCTTGTCACCACCCTCTTGCATCCAGCAGCACCCAGGGAGGCAGTGCTGCACACGCAGCCTTCAATGCCAGCTCCTATTGGGGTGGCAAAGCTTCGCACCAGAGAAGGGGACAGGCACCAGTTCCCTCCCATGGGGAGAGCAGAGGCCAGAGGCTGCAGCACCTGGGGGCACCCTGGCGTTACCTGGAGCAGGTTGCGAGCCAGGCGCGTCTTCCCCGTGTACACCAGCAGCAAGTGATCATTGAGGGTCTGAGTAAAGCCATCAGGCACCTGGATCTCCTCCACCTCCACCCTGAGCGGCAGCTGGGCCTTTGACCTCCCAATTTTGATACCCGGCACGAGCCCACCGACCTGATCCTGCCAACCGCCTCCTGCAAGGGCAGAGGGGTCTCAGCTACTGCTGGGCCCCCACCCTATGGGCTGACAGCTTCCCCTGGTGCCTACCTGTTGTGAGCCTCTGCTCCAGATGCAGAACGGCGTGGATGAGAGACTCAGTGCTGGCAGCCTTCCCGGCCGCCCGGTACAGTGATGCCATCACTGCTCCCGCCAGGATGCTGCTGGTGCCTGCAGGGAGCACAGGCAGGGTGCATGCTGGTGAGAGCCTGGGAGCAGAGAGGGAGATGCCCCATCACCATGCTGGCATCAGCAGGGACTCCCCAGCCCTGTCCCTGCAGACTTACCAAGGCCAGATCCATGAGGCAGCTTGGACCAGGTGTGCACCTCAAACCCACCCCTGAAGCTCTCCATCAGCTGCGCCTGCAAGGGTTTCTGCGAGGGGAACTGTACAACCTGCGTGCAGATGAAGGCAGCTTTGAGCAGGGCTCCTGAAAACAAAAAGAGAAAGCAAAGCTGACACCTGCTCCCTCACCCTATCATCCCTCAAAAAAGGGCACCCTGGCACCATGGGGTCAGGACACCCAGGGGGACATCACAGGTATGGAGCTGGTCTGTGTGGCTGGTGGCACCTCACCTGGTGCATGTGGCTGGCAGTAATCCTGCAAGTCCTCCAGCTCCCGGCACACCAGCTCCACCACCAACTCGCTCTGCGGCATCCCACCAAGGCTGACCAGGCGCAGCTCCGGCTCACTGATGCGACGCACCCGTGCGCCAATGGGCCAGCACCCATCCACCAGCACCGCCACATCCACCACAGCCCCGCCGTGTTCATATGTGATGGGGGGGGTATCACTCCAGCCACCTGCAGATGCTCACTGTCAGCCCCCTGCACTGCAGGGGTGAGACATGGATCATGTCTTGGGCAGGGGACACACTCACCAGAGAGATCCAGGCGGGCTGGACATGCCACTTGCACCCAGTGCCCCAGGGGTGGCAGCTCTGCCTGTCCCACAGCAACAAACTGGCATGAGGACATCACTGCCTGCCGGACGAGGATCTGCTCAGCTCCCTCATAGTGCCGAGCTGCTCTCACCAGCAGAGCTGGCCTGGGAAGAAACAGATGTTTGGAGAAGGGAAGGCTGTGTGGAGACCTCATAGCAGCCCTCCAATATCTGAAGGGGGTCCACAAGGATGCTGGAGAGGGACTCTTCATCAGGGACTGTAGTGACAGGACAAGAGGTGATGGGTTTAAACTGAAAAAGGGGAAGTTCAGGTTAGATAAAAGGAAGTTCTTTACTGTGAGGGTGGTGAGGCACTGGAACAGGTTGCCCAGAGAAGTGGTAAATGCCCCATCCCTGACAGTGTTGAAGGTCAAGTTGGACACAGCCTTGGGTGACATGGTCTAGTGTGAGGCATCCCTGGCCATGGCAAGGGGTGGAACTAGATGATCTTAAGGTCCTTTCCAACCTAAACTGTTCTATGATTCTATGCTGAGCCCACCACTACAGCTCCATGACTGTGCTGGTGCCTGGGACAGGGCAGCTCACAAGCCCCAGTCTCACCTGCTCATCCACTTCTGCCTCTCAACAGCCAGCTCCCGGACACCAGCAGCGATGTCCCCACTCTCCAGGCGCCCAAAAGCTGAGGCCCACTCCCTGTTGGCAGCGGGACCACTCCGCAAGCCCCCTTCCCCTCGTGCCATGCAGCCCAGCACCTCGGCGATGCAGGCGAGTGCCCGTGCTGCAATGCCAGCGTCACCGGCCGTAGAGGCAACTACAAAATAAAAGGAGGCTGCAAAGCCACAGCCAGGCTGCAGGCCATAGAATCATAGAGCCTTAGACTGGTTTGGGTTGGAAGAGATCTTAAAGCTCATGCAGTTCCAACCCCCTGCCACAGGCAGAGACACCTTCCACTAGAGCAGGTTGCTTGAAGTGCTGTCCAGGCTGGTCTTGAACACTGCCAGGGATGGAGCAGCCATAGCTCCTCTGGGCAACCTGTGCCAGGGTCTCACCACCCCACTCGTGCAATGAGTTGGCTCCAGGGAAGAGGGACTTGCACGGCTTGCACCCATCCTGGTTTGTTGATGCCGTGGCAATGACAGGGTGTCACTGGAGAGGGTGGGGAGCACCAAACCACCACGATACCCACAAATGCAAAACACAGCTCATGTGAGTCCAGCTCACCCTCATCCAGCGTGCCCAGCACAGCCTCATGGTAGCCCGCATGGACAGCACTACGGGCTAGGGGCAGGAGGCTGCTGTCCTGACGTCCCAGCAGCACTCGCCGCACCTTGTGCTGGCCCTGCAGGAAGAAGAGGGCCTGGCGGGCACTCAGCTCAGCCGCCTTGTCCAGACAGGGCAGCAGCTCCTGCCAGGACATGCGCCAGGCTGCCCGCCAGCGTGCCAGCCGCTCGCCGGCCACCGGAGCCAGCAGCCATAGCACGTCCTCCAGCCCCAGCGCCTCATGGGCATGCAGCACTGGGAAGAGCCGGGCACTCAGCAGGCAGCGGCTTCCCTGCGGTGTCTCAGCATCCCAAAGGTCCCCTTCCCTGATGGAGGGAGAGCCTGTCAACACAACCCTGGGCCTTGAGGACAACTACCAGAGGGCAGCCAGAATGCAGGATGGGCTGAGGTGGCTGTGACACCTCACCACTGCAGCCACCCTGAGGGGAGCCAGGTCTCCTGTCCCATCCTGGCATGTGGCACCTACCGTATGCCTGTCCGATGGAAAAACTCCACCCAGGGCATGTTCAGGTAGGTGGCCCTTTCAGCTGGGCTCTACAGAGGGATGCAGGAACTGGTTACATGTTGGCTTTGAGGGGAGACTCTCACCACCTCACCACCCCTGTACCTGCCAGTCATCAAGGCGGCCGGTGAGAGTAAACACACGGCAAGGCAGATCACGCAGCCGCACGTGGTGGCCCTGCAGTACCACGTCATGCAGGGGAAAGCCCTGCAGGGCTGGTGAGGAATCCACAGCGAGGCCAGAAATCAGGCAGCCAGGACCAATCTCCAGTGGACCCTGTGAAGAGGCAGCAGGGTCCTGACTCCCCAAACCAGAGCTAGATCCCAACCACATAAAGGAAAAAACACCCCGGAGGACAAGCTGGGGCCAGCGGGACACACTGCTTTGTCATGGGGTTGCAGGGACATGAACTGCAGAATCTCAGGCCAAGGCTTGCAGCCATGACAGAGGGTTTGCCCTGGTTCCCAGAGAGGGACAGGCCAACGGTGATCTGGTCCCTGTTCCTGGGGAGGGCAACAACCACCAGAGTCCCCAGCACCACCTAAAAGGCAGTCCCAAAGAGGAAGGGCACCCCAAATCTCATAGCCATGGATCCCACATCCTAACCAGGGCCACCTCACCCTGCTGCCCATCCACTGACAACTTGGGGTCACCCCCATTGCAGCCATGTACCTGGAGGTGACAGTGCTGGATGACACTGCTGGCCGCCAGCTGCACGGCTCCTTCCAGCAAGCAGTTGGTGACCGAAGAGCCATCCTCCAGGAGGCAGGGCTGCTGCCGAGGGCACAGAGGCAGGTGGGACAGGTCCCAGTCCAGACCAACCCCCAGAACATGTGTGCGAGCAAGGGTAGGGGTGGAAGGACATACATCCACATGGGAATGGGCTGTTTTGCAGAAGCAGAAGTGGCTGGCAGAGCTGGGCAGCAGTGTCAGGCTGCGGATATGGTCGCTTGCAGAGGTGGTCATGTAGTCATAGGATGCATTGGGAATGCAGGCTGTGAGGGGCAGGAAAGCTGTCAGCACACCAATGGCAAATGTGGCTGTGCCCAACACCCATGTGAGCCAAGGACAGCCAGGCTGAACATACTCCCAGTCAAAGAAGGACAAAAAAGACCTGGGGACCTCCAGCTATGGGGAGAAACAGCCAGGCCCTGTCCACACCATTTCTCCCCACAGAGGGGAAGAGGGCTCAGGTACGGGTCGTGTCAGTACACCACCGCAGCATCACTCACCCATGCTAAGAGGGAAGGCATGGAGAGCTGCCCACAGCACAGACCGGGCATTCCTCACACTGGTGTCACCACCACCCTTCACGAAATCCTGCTCTGTCACCCCCCCTGCCATGCACAGCACGATGTCAAAGAAGAGGGAGAGCTGGGGAAAGAAGGGACCTGTTGGGTGCGGCCACCCTGACCCCCACCCTGCTGCTGGGTGCTCCCCTCCTGCCACCTCTTCCACCCAAATGTGGTGTGGGGGGCAGAAGCCCTAGAGGGCAACAGACCCTAAAGAGATGCCCAGCAGCAGCACCCATGGGGTAAGGAGTCCTGTCCTTCGCAGAGGGGCTGTCACCTGGATGGGTGGTGCCCCTGAGTCCAGTCCCATGTAGGTGCAGGCATCCAGAGGAGGGATGACATGGGTGGCCAAAAGCTGCTCGGCAGCATCTGAGGAGAAGAAAACCACCCCGCACACCTGCCAGGGCACAGCAGGGCTGAAGCTGCAGCCACGGTGACACAAAGGATGGGGCTGGCAAGGCCACCAATGCCCAAGTTGTGCTGTACCAGTGGGACGGTGCCGTCAGGACCTGCACACTGCTGGATCTGGGCCTCTGTGCCTTTGTAGATGATGTTGTGCACTAGCCCCTGGGAATGAGACCATCACAGTGAGCTTCTCAGGGAGCCCCAAGCTAAGCAGCCACAGCAGGGCTGGGACCTCAGCACCCAAGGCACCGGAGGGGTAAGGACCCCTGTGCCTCCAAGGGCACCCCTTGGAGGAGGAGCTGCTACTGACTTGCTCATTAGTGACGTAGACGCCATGGTTCCTGGCATATGCCTGGCTCCCAGGCACTGCAATTACTCTGACACCCTGGAAGCCATCCCAGTCAATCACTGAGGAGAGGGACACAGATCAGTGTTCACTGGGGCAGCATACATACCTGCGCAAGGCCCAACTGCCTGAAAATAGGGTGCATGGCAGAGGAGATGAAAGCAGTGCTCAGTGTTGGCCACTTTGCTTTGGGCATGATGGATGCTCCAACTGTACATGCATCAGCAATGCCCAAGCATTCACACACCCTCATGGGAGTGTAGTGCAGGCTGGACCACCTGCGCTGCAGGTTCTGCCCCCTGTCCCAAAGCAAAGTGGGTGCTGGAGGCAAGGCTGGCACACTTACCTGGTGCTGAGGGCACAGTGAGGAGCATGTCAGTGCTGCAGACCCACACGCCAGGCGGGGAGCCTACACAGAGCTGCTGAGACAAGGGCCACATGCCCATGGAGGGCAGGGAAGGGGCCAGACCCTCGCACCCTTCCCACCCTGCTGGGAGCCAGCTGAAGGCACCCCGAAGGCTTCAGCCCCCACACCTGGGTGCCCAGCATTGCACAGTACTGGCCCAGGACACCATCCCACAGGCCACACAGACCTGGTGTGTCATGGTCCCCAGCAGGCTGTCCAGGTTGCAGACAAGAGCTTCAGCCGCAGCACCAGGCTCCTCCGCAGGCAGGCATGTGAAGGCCCGGCCACAGTCATCGAAGGAGAAGTCACGGCCCTGGTGGGAATGGGAACACAGGGGGTGTCACAGGAAGGAAGAGGGTGCTACGGAGCGTTCAAAGCTGAGCTGCGGGCCGGCTCTCACCGTGTGCAGGATGAGGATGTGGGCTTCCTTCAGGACATCGGAGGTCACTACCTGGGAGGGCAGCGCAGAGAACAGTCACTGGGGACAGGAAAGCCACCCCCTTCCCCACCCTGTTGCAGCCTGCCCGGCCCCGCCAGAGGCTGCACCCCTCTCCCCCGGCCGGGGAAGGCCCCTCACCGTGCAGCCCGCCCGGGCGCTGAGGTGCTCGGCCGCCACCAGCAAGGCGTTGAGGGTGGCCCCGCCGCTGCCCAGGTGGGCCCACGGGTCCTCCACGGCCAGGAGCAGCGGCGGGGGCCGCGGGCCCAGGCCGCCCCTCAGCCGGCGTGCCTCCAGCTCTGCCAAACGAAAGGCAGGCGGCGCTGACAGCTGGCACCCCCCGCTCCCCCCCGCTCGGCCCGGAGGGAGAGGGCGAGCGCCAGCCCCGCCGCTTGCCTCGCTGGAAGGCGGACACACAGCCGCCGCGCTGGCAGGTGAGGACGAGGACGCTCCACTCCGCCGCCATAGCTGCACCGGCCCCTGCGCTTCTCCGCGGTGCACGCTGGGAGATGTAGTCCAGACCGCCAGAGCTCCCTGCGAAAGGCCGGCCGCGAGGGACTATATCTTCCAGCGTGCACTGCGCGCACGGGCAGGCCCGTGCTGCTTAAAGGTACAGTGTGCCCCTGCCCTGGCGCTGTACTGCCTTCCTCCCGCCCCTAGGGTGGGTGCAGAGGGATCATGGGGGGGTTTCTGCCCCTTTTCTGCCCCCAAAAGGCCCCTTCCCCCGGCGGCGGCGCGCACCTATAAGTGCCTTGTGTCACCTGTGTCACGAGCCCGCCCGGAGCCAGCCCGGCTCCCCTGCGGCCAGCCGGGTACACCGGCTGTGGGTGCTTGTGCCGGTGGGCGCCTCGGGGTGGATGCCCTAAGGATGTTCGGATGGGTGGCGGGGTTGGCTGCTGGTGGGTGCCCCGTGGGTGCAGGCGTCGGTACCGGGGCGTGTTGACGTGCCCGGTGGGTAGCGGAGTGGGGATGGGGAGATGGTAGCGGGATGGACACCGTGGGGTGGCGATGTGCAGGGATGGGTACCGAGAGGTGCTGATGTGTCGGGGTGGGTACGGGGGCGGGTACCAGGGAGGGGTACACGGCGTCCACAGTCGCCGATGAGCAGGGTGGATACCAGGATGGATGCCGGGGGGGTTGCGATGCGCCGGTGGGTACCAGGGGGTTATTCGGGGGTAGCCGATTCGCCGGGTAGCGCACCGCGACAGACACCGGAGGTGCCGGCGGGCCGGGTGGGCTCTCCTCCTACAAGTCCCACAAGCCCCCCGGGCGGCCGCGGACTACATCTCCCAGGCTGCCGGGGCTGATCCCCCGCCCCGCACGGCGCGGCGCGGCACGGCACGGCACGGTCCGGCCCCGCACGGCCCCGCGCGACGCGGAGGGCGCGGCGCTGAGAGGGGGGTCGGCAGCGGCGGAGGCGGAGGAGGGGCCCGGGTGCGCCCGACGGTGGGGCCGTGCCGGAGCCGAGCCAGGTACCGCGGCGGAGAGCGGGCCCGGGGCAGGGGGATCGCGGGGTGCGCCGGGGAAGGGTGGCCGGGAGCTGCCCGCTTGTTGGGGGGCGCGCACCCGAGATGTACTGGGAGCAGCCCCGGCGAGCATGTGCTGGCCCGGGCCCCGCGGTGCTGGCCCCGCGGAGCATGCTCGGCCCTGGAAGCGGGGGTAGGGGCTGGGGGTGCTCCCCGGGGGGCTGTCCCTCTCCAGCCGAGTGCCCCGGGGTGCTGCTCAGGGCACGGACCCCGGTGGGGGGTGCCGGGGGCAGAGCTGGGGTGGCTACAGCGGGGACTGGAGTAAGGGGGAGGCTGTCTGAGGGTGCCCCCAGTCCCCGGCAGTGCCAGTGTGCATGTGAGGTCCCTCAGCAGCAGAGTGAACACGGCGTCCTCGCCGGGATAGTGGCAGCCAGGGTTTCGCAAACAGAGCGCGAGCGGCCCTGGGGACAGGGTAGGAAACTGTGTCACCGAGCGTGAACGTGTCCCTTGCTTGCGGCTGTGTGTGTGGAGCGGCGTCGCCAGTGTGGGAGCTGATCAGCCTCCAGCCCACCAGGGTTAGGAGACGTCTCCCCTGCCAAAGCGCGGCTGTTGGGCTGCTGGAGCCCAGCTTTCAGGGCCTGGGGGTGCAGGGGGTCCCCATGCACACTGGGGGCTTGGGTGCTGCTGAGAAGGTGAGGTTTTGCTGGGGCTTCAGCTGCGAAACCAGAGCGTTTATTGCAAAGCTCCTAGATATTTCCCCAGAGCAAGGACTCCCCATGACAGCCGGAGGATTTTGGGGTATGAGGAGGGTGCTTGGGCAGCAGGGAAGCTTGGAGTGGTTGAAGGGCCACATTCCCTCTTTCTGTGAACATGGGAAAAACATGGCTGAGTGAAATCAAATAACCTCAGAGCCCCCAGACTTGCTGTGTTTCCCTCTGGGAGGATGTGTGGGCTCCATGCTGGTGGAGGTAGTTTTGCTCCCCATTATCTGCAGATCTCTCCTTTTCCAGCATGGCCCCGAGCAGCAGCACTGGCTATATCCCAGCTATCCCGAGGCAGTGAGCTGCGACGGGAAGTTGCTCAGCGCTTTGGGCTTGATTTGCCTTTTTCATCCCCTTTTATTAGAGCCAGATGTTGCGTCTGCAGCGGTGATGCTTGGGGCGGAAAGAGGAAGCTGCCGGCCCCCGCAACCCAACATGCGCGTGCCCGTCTGCCTGTCTGTCTGTCTGTCTGTCTGTCCCCATCTGGCAGCGAGCAGCAGCCCTGCTGCCGGTTGCGTGCAGCAGCTGCCTGTCAAAAGCCTTTCCCTCTCCTCCAAGGAGCTCATGGCGGTTCTTGGGAATGGCAAGACGCGCTCTGCTTGCTCGCCCACGTCTCACCGGCGCTGGAGGCAGGCAGGGAGAGGAGAGCAGGCAGGAGTGGAGAGCCCTGGCAACCACACACTGGGGGAACTGACTTGGGCTTGAATTTTCATGCCCAAACAACTGCAGACTGGCACTTTTTGGCAAAATGCACCGGTGGCTCCGAGGGTGAAATGGTTTTCCCGCCAGCTCTTGGCACTTCAGATGCCGCCCCAACTTGGCCCACGCCAAGGTCCCAGCAGCTTAATGGCTTTCGTCTCCTCCCGCTGCATTTAATTCTTGCAGTAGTGCAAACTGCTAATTGCTCTCCAGCAGCTCGGCTGGCTTTGGTGCTTCCCAATGAGCTGTGATTTATCAGAGCCTGCCAGACCCCGAGGGCCTGGGATGTAGTGGGAGAGGCTGCGAACCTCTGTCTCCTCCAGAGGATCTCTCAACTCTGAGTTGCTCTTTGCCATTGGCATGTCCCAAAAGCTTTTTTTGAGACTGCAAGAAATGTGGGCCTTTGCTCTGTGGCACAGTTCCCAGAGGTGCTCCCCAAACCACATATGGGTGAATGGTGGATATATAAAAACATATAATATGTTTAATAACAAATATACATAATCTGTATTTTTTCTTTCAATGATGGGGCTTTAAAGTAATCTCAATGACAGTCACTCTTGGGAAACCAGAGCAAGGTGCAAGCACTTTGCCATGGGTGCCACCATGTCCCCAGCAAGGGACCTTTGATCTGCAGCCATAATTGGGCTAATTAGGAACATGCAAATGCTCCCTCTTTTCTCTAAGTGTCCAAGCAGAGCCCTGGCTAGCAGAGAGAAGTTGGGTTCGTTCACTGCGTCCTGCTCTTATTTTACATCTGATGGGAGCCCCTGGCAGTTGTTGGTCTGTCCTGAGATCGGTGGTGGAGCCTTTCCTAACATCCCTGTGATGAAACCTCCTAGGTACAGTTTTCCTAACAAGTTCAAGGTCCTCTCAGCCCTGCCCACAAGCAAAGCAGGTTGCAGTTCTCTGTGCTCGGGCTGTGTTCTATGGGAGAAAGGGAACTTTTGGTCACAGTACCCATCAAACAGCCCCCAAAGCCTTCAGGTTTCCGCCGCTTCCCATCCTTGGAGCTGCTGAGCTCATCCTGCGCTCCTGCACATTTTTTCCTAGTGAGGCATGGATCATGAACCTTATGGCTGGGAAATTGAGCTGTAACAGTGGAGGAGGAGCAGTTCCCTCCCTGCTGGGTGCTGGTGATGAAGGGGAGCAGGAGCCTGCCCTTGCTGGGGACCATGCCTGCTGCACTGTGCCACATCCTTGCAGGTGGCTGAGGATGGGGGGGAGACCAATTTGAGGGTGTCTCTGGGGTGCTTTGCATGGGGAGCTGGGGGGAGGATGAAGGAGAGGAGTCGGGGTGGTGGTGAGCACCGGGCTCTGCCTCCTCTGCTCTGCCGGGGCTGACTGGCCACCCCATCTGCTAGCCAGCCTGAGCCCAGGTGCTCAGTGTGGCTCAGCTCCATGATGCCCAGACCAGTGGCACCTGATGTGGTGGTACACAACCTGGTGGCTTGGTGGTACCTGTCCTGGTTGTATGTGACCTGGTGGCTTTGTGGTGCCCAGGTCAGTAGTACCCAGCAATGAGGCAGTTGGTGCAAACTGGGGACTCTGGAGTAGGTGCCTGGGGGTGCAGGGCAGCAGGGCTGAGTCTGCCCCTTGCCTCTGGCTGGCTCTGCAAGCATTCAAGGCTGGGGGGGGGCAGAGCTTCTCCACTGCATCAAACAGAGCAGCGAGTTCCTGTCCTCTCCCTGCCTGTCCGCAGAGAGGAGGCTGCCTCCAGTGCAGCGACCTGGGCATAATGAGGCCGCATGGAGAGTGCGGCTTTGGGCGTATCAACCCCCCTGGAGTGCAGGGGCTTGGGATGTTGCAAGCCCCTTCCAACCACAACGGTGGGAGCATCCCTTTCTGAGCATTCCCACTGCTGGCACCTCCCCTGCACCCCCAAATCCCATACGGAATGGCCTCAGCAGTGTTTGGCTCTGTCCCAGCTCCATGCCAGGTATTTGGCCTCCCAGGCTCCTTCCTGTCCTCATCCCTGTGCTGAGGGATGAGCCTCAAATAGCCTCTGGATGATGGGCATGAGGAAGCCCTGGAATTGCTGCCATGGCCGGCAACCAATTAACTGGGCTCCATTAGCTGATTGAGCTGGCTGATAAGAGTATGATTAATTAAAAGGATAAAGAATAAGTTACCAGGTCCTTACTGCTGTCAGGTGGTGGCGATGGTTTAACCCATGAAATTGGCTTCTCCTGTTAATCCCTGGTGCCATCAGTCCTTCGTGGCATTGCATAACGACAGGGAGAAAAAGCACCAACGCTGGGCTTGCTTCCTTTCCCATCCACCTTCCAGAGAGGGAAAAAAAGAGATAAAGGGGAAAAATATGATCCCTCTGGGATGGACAGTGCGGGAAAAGACCTTTTTAATTAACCACGCTTTTCTTGCTGGGTCTCAGTTTGGATTTGGAAGCCAAGTGATGCAGAAGGACAGGAGCATCGCTCCTTCCCGCGCTGCCTCCAGCAGATTCCTGATCACCATTCCGAGCTAAAGTGAGCTGACAGCCCCAGCTAAAGCAGCGCCTGGGGGGGCTGCAACCTCTGGCAGCCACTTGGGCCATAGAAAAAAGTGAATTTGAGGGGTTTTGAGTTTTTGTAGTAACTCTGCTCACTGAAGCCAGGCCTGGAACAAGAACGGATCATGATTATTTCTTTCTGCCTGGGGCTGAAGGAGAAGACTCAATTCCCTTCCTTTTAAAGAAAAAAAAAATCGCTAAATCTCATTTTTTCTATCCTTGACAGCAAGAGGAATGTTGGTCTGAGATGGAGCCATCCCCACACGCTGCCCCCTCTTCCACCTACAGAAGCCAGGCGCAGCTCTAGCACCCGGTCACTGGTTTGGCAGTGGCAGAGGTGACATCCCTGAAAAGGGGCTATGGGAAAGGTGGCGCCTGGATACCCAGAGGTGCGTTTCCTGATGACTCCTGGGGGAATTCCCAGCCCCAGCATGCCTGTGAGGAGCAGCAGCGGGCATGGGCAGTGCTGCCTCTGCTCCTCTGTGCCCCTTCTCACCAGCCCCAAGCAGGGTGGCCCCCATCTCCTGGTGGCAGCTCCGTCCTGTGCCTACCCTGTCATTCACCAGCAAAGAAATCAGTGCAACAGCCTCAGGATATCTTAGAAATGAGCAGACAAAGCCAAAAAGACCTAAAAAAAAGCCGGCATGGGGATGTCCTCAATAGTGTTACATCTGATGGGGAAGGGGAAGACATCCTCCAGGCCCCCGGGCTGTCAGTCACATCTCTCCAGCATTCATCCTGAAATTAAACCTTATACATCCCAAAAGGAAAGATAATATGATTGGAAGAAATCATCCAACTGTAAAAGCAGCAGAGCAATTTGGTGGGCCCTTTTAATAGCCTTGCTTCATTATCTCTTGCAATCAAAGAGAAACTCATGTTTAATGAGCCCATGGTCTTCAGGAGGCAATTAAGGAGACCTGGGGATGAATTTGGGAGCGAGAGGACATTTAGTGGTATTGCTGAGTTGCTGGGATCACTCACCACAGAAGAAATCCCCAAATTCCCTGTTATTTTAAGAAGGAAACATCAAGCCCTGGTGCAAAGAGCCTCTGCAATGCCCCTGGTCAGTGGGGTTTCATTTGGCAGTGACAGGTTGGGTTGGATTTTGAGAGTTGGCATCGGGGGTATGGTTAATGCTGGGGTGTGGATGGATGCATAGGTGCCGTGTCCTTGCTGGGGTCTATAAGGACTGGTGCAGATGGCAGCAGCCACCACCTCCTGCTGGGGAAGGGATGACTCAAACAAGCCTCTGGGATTTCAGGATGCTGGGCTGGAGGATGGTTTTCCATTCGGGGCAGCTCTGGGAGGGCCAAGACAAAACGCTCCAGATGCTCCAGATGCCAGGATGCGGCAGGCAGGACGCGCCTGGGCTGAGGAGCTGGAAAGAGAATTTTCCCCCTTTCACCAGGAACAAAAATACCACGATCACATGATGGCTGATTTCCTTTAGCCTTTAAAAACCCCTATGTGATGTAGAGCAGCGGCAGCAGGGGAAGGGGGATCAGCCCATCTTGCTCGGCGTCTCTGCCGTGGTGCAGCTAAAAAGAGCCCAAAATTGCCTTTTGCCTCCAAAACCTTCCAGTGTGGTGCATCTGTGGGGGATATAGAGCTTTTGACTGGCTTTGTCCCGAATGCCCCTTGATGCAAACCCTCCGTTAACAAACGTCCCTGCATTTTCCACTGGCAGCAGCCCAAAAACTGGTTGCAGTCTCTTACTGGCTGTGTGTGTCCCACAGAGACATTAAATACCCCTGGAGACAGGGAAGAGACTTGGACAACAATCATGCCAAGGATGTGCACCCATTTTCCATCTCTGTAAAAGCTGTCATCTCTTGGACAAACACTTGACTGTGGGTTAATAATGATTTGGGCAGGAGCTGTGGGACTGGGGCGGGGGGGTGTGAGGTTTTTTGGGCCATTCTTAGGTCTTGCCCATCCCAGCAAGGAGCTTTTGGCGGGGCTCAGCAGCCTCCATCCCTGGGAAGAAAGCTGTGATCTTTCATAGGATGCTTTTTCATATGAAAGAGGCATCCTGGTGCCTGCTAGGTCCTGATTAGTGCTGCTGGCCTCTGCACTGGCCTAACTGGGGCCAGTGCTGAGCTGTGCAGGTGATGCTGCCATGGCATCCTGGTCCCCTTTTTGGGGTGATGGACCCTGCCCCAGCTCAGCAGCTGTGTTAAAAGGGGATTTTCAGCTGTTTTGTGGTATTCTGGCTGAGGAGGATCTGGCTTCGGCTCCCCCAGCACCAGCACCTCTGCCTTGGCTATTTTTTCCCATTGGGATCATGAGCCTTCACGGCGACCTTTCCCGAGGGATGCTGCTACACGGGGTGGGACAACAGCCACTGGTGTCTGTACCCGTAGGGCCCCCGCAGGGCTGTGACATGGCTGTTGCCTGTCGGTGGCAGCAGCTGGTGAAGAGGGGTTTGGAGGGGCTGCTTGTGGCTTGGTAGAGGAGGAGGACTGAGCCTCAGAAAGGAGCCACTTGTTCAGCTCCAGAGGCAAGTTCATGGCTCAGCCTCTGTCTGGCACAGATGGGGAGGGCACAGCCAGGGAGCTCCCTTGGTGCTGCTAGCGAGGAGCATCTCTGTTCACTTCTCACCAGCTTGTCCCCTTTGGGGACAGGCTGGGCAGCATTTTGCAAAGGTCAATGGGAATTAACAAACCCCGTGCTCCCCCAGCAGCCTCCTCCTGCTCGGTGCACCCCTCAGCTCTGCCATGTGCATCATCGTCCCTTGACCTGACCCACCATCCCTTCCTTCCCGCGCCAGGCTGGTATCGCAGTGGCCATGTTCCCGAGCCGGTGGTGGCGGGCAGCGTGCCAGCAGATCAGCTGAACACAGGGAATGATGAGCACCATCGCAGCTGAAAGCCAGTCAGGACCAGGACCTGGATTTGCCACCGAGGCGTGGTGCCGCGGCTGAACCCAGTGTGCTGAGTGTGCCGGACCCCGCGCCTGGCAGCACATGCTCTCACCGCAGCCGCACCACGCGGATGGAAAGCTGCAGCCCGGCAGGTAGGAGCCCGGCATGGGGGCTGCTGGGGAACTCTGCATCCCCCCTTCCCGCCACAGTGAACTGAAGCTCTGTGTCCCGCAGGGACCCTTGCTGGCCAGCTGACGCCGTCCTGTGCCCTATGCCCCAGCCCTATGCTGGAGCGGGCACCCTCCCCGGCTCAGCCGCTTGCCGACCATGAAGTGCTCGTTGCGCTTCTGCTTCCTCTCGACCGCCTTCCTCCTCATCTTCGTCATGTCCCTCCTCTTCACCTACTCCCACCACAGCATCGCCTACCTGGACCCCGGCGGGCTGGGTGGCATCCACCGGGTGAAGCTGGTGCCTGGCTACGCTGGCATGCAGCGGCTCAGCAAGGGGGGCCCCTACCCCCGGGGCTGCGCCTGCCGCCGCTGCCCTGCCGAAGAGGCTGGGGCTGCTGACTGGTTTGATGTGCGCTACGACGGTGCCGTGTCCCCGGTGTGGACCAAGGACAACATGGACCTGCCACCCGACGTCCAGAGGTGGTGGATGGTGAGCAATGAGACATCAGTGCCCTGCGCCTCCTGCACGGGGAGCTTTGTCCGCTACTGGCTGATGACCCCCCACCCTTCTCCTCCACCCCTCACAGATGCTGCAGCCCCAGTTCAAGTCCCACAACACACATGAGGTCCTGAGCAAGCTCTTCCAGATCGTGCCAGGCGAGGATCCCTACCGCTTCCGTGACCCGCGCCGCTGCCGCCGCTGCGCTGTGGTTGGCAACTCGGGCAACCTGCGTGGCTCCGGTTATGGGCCAGAGATCGACGGGCACGACTTCATCATGCGGTGAGGGCAGGGGACCCCTTCAGCCCCACGGCCAGCATGGAGGCACGAGGTGATGTTAGCAGCACTGGTGGGTGCTGAGTTTGCACTGGGCACCTCAGCGGCTTCCCTCCTGGTCTGCAGGTTCCAGGGGGTTGTCCCTCCTCCAGCTGCTCAGTTCTGCATGGGTTCTGCTGGGTGCTGGAGTGGATCCAGCCCTGCCGCCTCCCCTGGGCTGGCTGGGGGCACCACCAGCTCATCCCAGCACCCTGGGCACCAGTGGGCTGGGAAGCTGCCCCTTGGCAGCCTTCAGCAGGTCACAGGGGACACCCATGTCATCTGCAAGGGAACGGGGTGGCTGGGAAAGGGGTGTCACCTTCCCTGCTCTCTCCCCAGGATGAACCAGGCCCCCACGGTGGGTTTCGAGGGTGATGTGGGCGGTCGGACCACGCACCACTTCATGTACCCTGAGAGTGCCAAGAACCTGCCCGCCAACGTCAGCTTCGTGTTGGTGCCCTTCAAAACCCTGGACCTGCTCTGGATCACCAGTGCCCTCTCCACCGGCCAGATCAGGTTGTAAGTATGTGGCTGGCACCCGCAGCACTGAGCTGGTCACTTACCTACCACCAGGGCATCTCCCCTGGGTTCCTCCCTTGGTTCCTTCCTCCCAGAGCATCCCAACCACCAGTAGCTCAGGTTGGGGTTGGAGGACACAGGACCTCACCTTCCTCTCCGCTTTCTTCTCAGCACGTATGCGCCTGTGAAGCCTTTTCTGCGGGTGGACAAAGAAAAGGTAAGGAGGGCTCATTCCTACGCTGAAGTGAGCACCCATTTGGCCATGGCCCCCGTCACTCCATCTTCTCCCGGCGTCTCTGTGCATGTCTTGGTGGTCCTTCCTGGAGTGCTGATGCCAAAGGGAATATGGTCCTGGCTCCAGCACTGACCCCAGCATCTCCTCCCAGGTGCAGATCTACAATCCTGCCTTCTTCAAGTACATCCACGACCGCTGGACGGAGCACCACGGGCGCTACCCCTCCACTGGCATGCTGGTGCTCTTCTTCGCCCTCCATGTCTGTGATGAGGTGGGTAATGGCTCCTTGGGTCCTCCTCTGGGCTGCGGGGACCTGGCTGGCATGGGCAGGGTTTGCTGGGACCTTGAACCTTGCTCAGTTAAGGAGGAAGGTGGCTTCTTTGGTCCAACTGCAGCAGTTTCACTTCCTCCAGTTGCCTGATACTGCACTGATGGGCACCCTTGAGCAGTGCAAAGGCCAAACAGAGAGATGTATGGTGTGAAATGCCCCACAGCAGCACTGCGGATGCTCATCCAAGGGAGGTCCCCAGCCCGCTGTGGGGGTCAGGGCTGGCTCATCGCCCTCCTCACATCTGCAGGTGAACGTCTTCGGGTTCGGCGCTGACAGCCGGGGTAACTGGCACCATTACTGGGAGAACAACCGCTACGCCGGGGAGTTCAGGAAGACGGGAGTGCACGACGCCGACTTCGAGGCACACATCATCGACATGCTGTCCAAAACCAGCAAGATCGAGGTGTACCAGGGGAACTGAGCCTGCCCGGCTCCCGGCTCTCCCCAGACCACCCGCAGAGCCAGCCTGGCCTTGCTCGGTGCCTCAGCAGCCAGGCAGGCTCAGAGCTAAAGGGGACTTTCTGCTTTTTTAAGTATTATTATTAAGAAGCCCAGCTGAGAAAGGATTTGTAAACACAATCAGCGACCGACGGCGGTGGCCGCCTTGCATCTCTTTACAGTCAAACCAAATGCTGCTCTTTTTAAAACAAGACAACCCCCACCCCAGCCACTGAAGCTGGGTGACTCTGGGGAGCACCTGAGCATCACGTCTGGGCTGAGGGAGACCTGGTGGTCGAGCAGCCTCACCGGTGGAACAGCTGTTTCTTGCTTCCTTTATTTTGATATGGGTTTTTTTACTCACCTGGAGCAGCCGCCCCTGTTGCTTCCCCAGGGAAGGCTCCCTCCCAACACATCAAGTAGGTCCTGGTGCAGCTGGATCGCATGGACCCATCGTGGGAAGCTGGTGGCCATGGGAAGTCAATGCTCTGCTGTGGGCCGTTGGCTGCCGACATGGCCAGGTTGGGAGATGGAGAGGAATCCTGGCTCCAGAGCTGGTCATCCCTGCTCCTCTATCCAAGGACTGAGGAAGGGTAGGATGGATTTCAGGGGTGACCATGCAAAAGGCAGCTAAGAACCCCACAGGAACAGCAGCCCTGGTCCTTGGACTGGGCTTCGCGAGCGCTTGCAGGATGCTCAAGGGATGCAGAATGCAGCAGCAGCTCCAGTCCCACCAGAGGAGAGGAGACAAGTTTTTCCTTGGCTTTTGGATTGGGAAAAATAACAGATTAGAGATAGCTTTAGTGGGTGAACGAACTATACTTTTGCTTTTGCATTGCTACAGACAGCTCTGGAGAGAAGCTGAAATCCCAAAGTCTTTGCTCTGTTTATGAAGGTGGGACTTTGTTGATACCAGCCTGGTCCAGCCAGTGTCCTCAGGGTCCCCAGGGCTTCCTGTGGCACGGGACAGAGAGATGCGGAAGGGAAGTGCCTCCCCAGAGATACAACCAAAACCACTTTATTCGGGTCAGTCAGGCAGATGGGTTGGTTTTAGGTTGGTGTTTTTTTAGGAGATGCTGGAAAGAAAAAGGCAACCATGGAAAAGGTACCCCAGAGAGGGACCCACCTGCACGGCTGGTGACAGCTCTGATGTTTGGCATGGTGGTGGCACAAGCCCCACAGGGCAGGGGTTGTGGGGCCAGATCCCGGGTTGCAATAGCTGTTTGAGGAACAATCACCATAGGGGTTTTACCCTTTGTGATTTTACCCTTTTTTACCCCTTTTCTATCAGGCTTTCCTGCAGCAGCCTCTTACCTGCTTCTCTGCTTCAGTTTTCTTTTTTTTCCTGAGGTTTCTCTCTGCAATCATGAAACAGGAGGGTTTGGGTCACCTGGAGCAGGCACTGAGCATGCCCTGGGCTGGGAAAATTCATCTTTTCTGTCCACAGGGCTTTGATCCCCTGAGTTTAATGGTGGCTTTTGGTACAAGCGGTGCCACACCAGCACAAGCAGCCCATCAATGACCTGGGACTGCCAGAGCCAGCCCCAAGCCCCGCTTCAAACCCCGTGACACGGAGACAGGTTGCAGCAAGCCGCTGTCTCCACCTTCCTGGGTTGTTTCTCCTTTTTTTAGGGGAAGAAAACTAAACCCACAAAACCACAAGCAACAATGAGTGCCTTGACCATCTCCTTGTCGGTTGTGCCGGGCTGCGCCCACTCCTGTGCCAGAGGTGGGGGCTTGGCTGAGTTATCTGGCAGGTGGACCCGCTTCCCTCCTCACGCCGGGCTGGCTCTCGCCTGCGACGTGCTGCTGGGGCACACAGACACATCCAGTTTGGCTGGAGAGGCCAGATCCAGTGTGATGAGACTGACCGTGCCCAGGGCCAGGCCAGACAATCACAGGGCAAGCGGAGGCGCTGGGTACCAAATGCATTGGCAACACAGTGCCAGCATCTGGCTTGCTTGTGGCTCCTTGCTGCCCTGACAGTATTTTTATTGGGCTGATTTCATTCCCCTACCCCCTTTTGGTTTTTAATTATTATTTTTATTTAAGCTGTCCCGCGAGGACTTGCACCTTCTGTTTCTCTGGCACAGCACCTGCAGGCCAGGCGCAGGAGGAGGATGCTGCATGGCTGGCAGGGAGCCGTTGCAATGAACACCACTGTACTGTACATAGAGGAGATGTCAGGCAGAGGCTATGGGCAGAGAGGAGGTGCCCAGGCTTGGTCTTCATCACACAGTGCCTGATGGAGCACCCATCACCTCCCACCCTGTGGAGAGAGACACCAGAGCTCTGAGATGGGGCTGGGAGCAGGGGCATGCCTTCGCCTGTAGCCTCTGTGTACATGGAGATTTCTGCACACAACTGTCTTAAAACAATTTTGTTTTTTTTTTTTCTAGAAAAGACAATAAAAAACATGCATCAGAACTGCTCTGTGTTTTCCTTTTGGTAGACCTGGCTGCATAGAACCCTAGAATCAACCAGGTTGGAAAAAAACCTTTAAGGTCATCAAGTCCAACTGTTACCCCAGGAGTCCTCCAGACCTGAAACACTGAAGCTGGTTTTCTTCCCTGTGTTGCTTTGCTTTCCAAGTGTTCCATCTTCTAAAGGCAAGAAGACAGAACAGCTTTGTGAGGATTGTCACATTTATGGAGGGAAGAGCAGTCCCCTGTATCCTGTGCTCTCACCAGGCCACCACATTGCTTTGTCTGTACCAGGGTAATGGGCCTGGGGTGGAAGACAGTGGGACTGAGCACCCACCAGCCTTCAAACACCAAACAGGGCAGCAAGAAGCAATTCCTGCAATGGCACCTCCAACAGAACCCTTAAGGGGAGGCAAGACACCAATTTAGAAATGCGTTTTAGTTCAAGAAACACTACATTTCAATCATAGGATGGTTTGAGTTGGAAGGGACCTTAAAGCTGATCCAGTTCCAACCCCCTGCCACAGGCAGGGACACCTTCCACTTCAGAAAAGGATGGAAATGGAGCACAGGAGGGTTGGTGGGGCTGGAAGGATGCTCTGCTCTCCTCTCTCCTTTCTCCTCTCCGTTAGGGCTGGACATGAGCTACCAGTTGTGATTTACACTTCTGCAGCAAAGCAGGAGCTGCCCAGCAGCAGAGCCTGACACCACTGCTCCAGCCAGAGCCCACCATTAGGCGATGCAGACCTTGCATCCATGTCCGATACGGCACTCCTGACCCTCCGTGAAACCTAACACAGGCTCCACCTCTCAGCTCCCAAAGGCTAGACCCTGCAACAGGCCCAGAGTCCCAGCAGGATCCCATCTACACGACCAGGGGTTTGGATCCTGAAGGACACATGAAGCTCCTGCACAACAAATCACCAATTTCAGGATTAGTTAAAATGCCTCTTTATTAATATACAAACCAAGCAACATTTAGGCCAATCAAAACATGAAATAAAGCGTGACATAAGTACAGCATATATAACATGGCCTCAATGGAGAGCAGCAAACTCACCCTGACTTGTGCGCTTGGGGAACAACTGCCCATGTCATCCACCATGGGGTTTAGCCATGAGAGCAGCATTGTCTCTCCCAAATCCCTTTGAATCCAAGACTGGCAGAGGTGAGACCACAGCTCCTCTCAAATGCAACCACACAGTGTGAGGTTTCTACAACCCCACATCTCAAAAGTATAAAAAATCCCCAGGCTGCTAGAGGTGATCTGTGGTTGTCTGCCTGCCATGACAGTGCAAGGGGAGAGGGAGATGACTGAAGTGAAATGGGGAACCACACTACTGAATTTGTTCCTCGCTCTGTCCCACCTCAGCTACATCCACTGCACAACATTCACAAGCGTAAGGCACTAGGAAAATGTTTTCACAGGTTCAAACTTCAGTTGTTCTTAAAATTTCAGCAGCAGCTGCACACTTCAGGAGTCCTCCGAGCCCTCTAAACTCTCTGGAGATTGGTAAGAGCGTGAAGGAGCTTTGGACACATACTGGTATATTGATACCCACAAGCAATGCTGGAGAAGGGAGGTACTGGTGCAGATGGCAGTCTCCTCTCAGGAGACATGCACTGGTTGTCTGTTCAAGAACAGGGAGCCCTTCTCCCACAGAATTCAGGGCTCCTGTAACAGCTGTGTGTGCAAAAGCCATCATGCATACACACCCAGGACAGAGCAGAAAGAGACAGAAAGAAAAGGCCTTGTCTCAGGAGCAGCAGTATGGAGCTCATCTAGACCAGAAAGAGTTTTCCCCGATTCCTGCTGAAGATGCTGAAAATGTTACCATCAGCTTGCCACCAGTCTGGAACTGGCTGCACTCAGCGCGTGTGCTCCTTCCCCTAAGTGTGGCTTGGGTTGCTTCTCTGGCAGCGTAGCATGTTGTACCTGCAAAGCAGCACTTTGGTTTGTGCTGTAACTCAGAGCCAGTCTGACATCAAGGAACCCAGCAGAGCTGCGAGACAAATGGGAGATGGGAAGTCTTGGGGCCATCTCCACAAACATTACGGGGGCAGAAGATCCCTCTGCTCCCGCTTCCCCTGCAAACATCAGCTGGTTCAGCAGGGAAGCGTTCAAGCAGGGAACTATGTTTCCTTTAATGCAATGAGACACTCAGAGTACTCTACACCACCCCAGGAAGAGGAAACCCCATTAGAGCTGGAGAGATACAGTAAATAAATCCATTTCTGGGGGACGGGGAGAAAGAGAAGGTGTAAGCCCAGACAGCTTTACAGGCACGGGAGCTCCCAGCTCTTTTAGTTGAGTTCAGTAGGAATTCCAGGCTCAGATCAGCAGCACAGTGCAGCAGCAACTTCCACCAGCACTCAGAAATACCTGCCAAGGTTTGGACCTGCTCTGCATGCTCAGCACACAGTGTTCCAGGAGGAAAATCAAACAATAGGCACGACCAGGACCCAAACACCTCATCTCAACATGTAAGGCATCTACAGATATTTAAAGTTGTTTTTCCTCTCTCAAATGTAAAGACTCCACTTGCTGAGAGGTATAAGCATGCTACAATCATGATGCTTAAGGGAAATTTAAAGTGCAAAGAAAATTTATGAACGCTTTTTAGAGACAGCTTGAAGTCATCTGCTGACACCAACCCACTCCTTTCCAAAGCCCTGTTCCCTGACTGAATGCTTTTTAAAAACAAAGATCCAATCAAACAGTTAAGGAAAAGGTAGTATAAAACAGAAAGCATCCTGAAATTAGCAGGAATTAACCTGACCAAGCATTGGAATAAAATCACTTGGGAAGACAAATCCAGAGAAGCTGTTGCTGCCCCAATCCCCCCCAGTGTTCAAGGCCAGCTTAGATGGGGCTTGGAGCAATCTGGTCTAGTGGAAGGTGTCCCCCGCCATGGCAGCAGGCCGGAACTGGCTGAACTTTAAGGCCCATTCCAACCCAAACCAGTCCAGGATTCTATGATTCTCAGCAGCCAAGCCTTCTGTCTGAAATAAAAATGACTTCTGCCCTTGTAAGCAACCTTCCTCCCCCCAAGTGTGGAAATGTCTACCTTGTTCTCACAGATTTCTTCCCCAAAAGTGACCATTCCGTTAAAGTGTGCTGAAAGGATAGGGGCAGCAATGGCAGAGCTGTGCCTTCCCAGTTACTTGGCAGTCCTGGAGTAATGGCTGGACTTGATTTTACAGGTCTTTTCCAACCTTGTTGATTCTATGATTCTATGTGCCAGAGAGGCAAACACTGTCAGCAATCGAGGGTACATACTACCTCCTTGTGCAGCACCATTCCTTTCATTGCCACAAGAAATAAGAGGGGGCAACATGTGCTGGAAAATGAACTGCACCACTGCTCCCAATTCCTCACATCACTGTCTCTAATCTGCCCAGGGCCATGGCAGCCTCTCAGAGCTTGTCCAGCACTAAGGCTGCAGAGGAAGATGCTCCCTAAACTGGGAATCAGGACTGATCCTCTGTCCAAGGCTGGGCTTAAGTGGGTGAGTAACTGGCAAAGGATCAAACTGCAATCATGCCTCTCCTTCCACCTCAGCTCAGCCACTCTGCCATCTGTCCCCTTGCCTCTTTTTATGTCGCCGTGCCTTGTGCTCTGATGGGCAAAAAGAACTAATGTGGTTCAGTGCCTGAGGAAGGAGATTACAGAAGCATTAAGGAGAGTGGGAAAACCCTGGCACAGAGAGCAGGAGTGTTAAATGGTGGAACAAAGAGCAGCCACAAACTTGCCTGGGAGTTTGGATGTTGGTATCTGCCCTACCTGAAAGCTGAAGAGAGACACTTCAATGCAGAGAGACAGAGCTAGAGCCAACCTGGTCCAGACGATGAAGCATCAGGTAGAATGAGAGAAGAACCCTACACATGAGAGATCTGACAGCAGCACAGGCTAAGTTTGGAGATGTTGCAGGAACAGCAACACAATCAGCAGCAGCTTGAACGCAACAGAGGAGAAGGAATCCAAGTTTACAGCAAGACTTGGAAATGCATTAGAAGCTTCACATGGCCTGCCCTCCTTGCCACAAAATGAGAAGGAACTTTCCACAAGGCATATCAAGTCTGGACACTGGAGTCAACACAGAGAAAACAAGAAATTAAGTCTGGCAAAAACAAATGTGAAAATCCCTGTAACACACCCTCCTGAAACAGAAAACATTCCAGAGTAGCCTGCTTTATCCCCAGATCATTAAATATGAACAAGAAACTTCCTTTAACAGCACTTTTACTCAAGCCTCTCAATACTCATTCAGGGGCTAACAAAACATGAGAGCTTAGGGAAGGACATAACAAGCACAAGACAATGCAATACCTCTGGAAAAAGGAATTTAATGAAAGGCACTGCTACCTCTTACACAGTTCCCCACACTACAAATGACACTGGGGCAAGTAAAGCCCTTCCTAGTGTATCGAATGCCATAGATTTAGATGGTTTCAGCACTGCCACAGCAGCAACCCACCCCAGACGTTAACTTCTGGGGTAAGAAAAAACAAGCCTACACATGCCAAATGCGTATCACCCCTCGTGGCCTATCTCCCCATGGGTCACCTTCCCTTAACTTTTATCCCTGATGGGCAATAAGTTTATCCTAACACAGGTTACAGAATCATAGAATGGTTTCTGTTGGAAGGGACCGTCAAAGGTCATCCAGTCCAACCCCCCTGCAATGAGCAGGGATGCTCAACCTATAATATTTTAGCCAAAAAAAAAAATTATTTTCTCATATTAAACTCCCATTAACTTCCCATGAACAAAACCTGCAGGACTGTTCCCATTCTGGATCACAAGACTTGAAGAACTGACAGCAACCCCATGACTCCTACACATGAGGGCAGACTGCTGCTGCCTCAGGGCAGCATAAGGCCATTGCCTCTGTCATTGAGGAGGAGGGGGATGCTATTTTGGTGTTTGCCATCCTATGTCCCTTGCCTTACCATGCAGACTGAGAACAAACCACCCTTCTCAGCAGAAGACATTTTAAGGCCATTTTAGGGGTAAGAATCATGATGTGTAACTTTACAGACCATGTTATTTAGCATCTTAGATGCTAAGATGGTGTCACAGCACCTCTCAAAATCCAATTTCTATTTCAAAGGCGTACTAAAGTTGGTAACTCTTCAACTGATTTTGTTGTTCTTTTTTTAGGCACTCTACTTTTAGTCCTCAGATAAAGTGATTAGAGCTTCATATCACCGTTTAATATCTCTGGAAGAAAACACTACATTAGATGGACCTTCCTCGGCCTCAGTATCTAGTGCTGTTTTAAAAGACACTATCTAACTGTCCCCTCCATAAGTATTCAAGTTGGTGAAGGCAAACAATTCTTTAACATTGTAAGGTTAAAAATAGCTGCCAGAAATTAAATCAATGAAGCTTGAACAGCAGCTGAAGACTACAGCTTCTGATAAAACAAGAACCAGAATTCTGAGCAGGGAAAGCCAGAGTAGGCATTAATAAGCTGCAAGACTGACAATTACCAAACCACCTAGCAAAAAGTCTTGAACAGCAAACACAGCATTTCAGAGAGCACTGCTATATCTATCAATGTGGCAGGAAACTGTTTTTACTCTCTATTTTTGGTGTTGAAAAGTCAACGTATAGAGACAGAAAATAAACCTAAGCAGACATAATGACAAAAGTAGCTCACGAACTACATTTTTACAGTTAGAACTGCTGGGGAAGAGACACCCATATCAAAAGCTGTCTGAGGAACTAACAGGCACATATAAATCAGGGAAAAGAAAAAAATAATCACAAGGAGGAGTATAATCTGGCTGCAACTTAAATAATGCTACTTCAGGAACTAGCAGTTGGTAGAGGACACCACGGTGGTAACTTTCCACGTTGGACTTAGCTAGTTCTAACTCTGCAGAGAAGAAACTGAATGAACCTCTCATCAGGAGTTGTACTGAGTATTTTAGTTCACCTCAGCGGTGTACTTCGTCTTCTCTGGGAGAAGCATCATGCCTCAGCAGCAACAACAAATGGTCAATCAACCCTAGTGAGAAGGGCTGCTTGAAGACTTATACCAAGCATCACGTCTAAAACTCTTTCTTTGGCTGAACGCCTGTTTCCCTGGATAGGGAAGGCACAGCAACATCCCATAAAACCAACAGGGGGCCCAACATCCTCCTTGGTACACATATCCTGTATGGGAATAGTGGGTTCACAGTATCTGTGTGGGAAAGACGTGCAAGAAGTGACTGGATTTTAAACTGCTATTAGATGCTTTATGAACCTGTCATTTAAGTATTTAATTCTAACACACCAGGCAATTTCAATGCCAAGAGCAATAATAGGGGAATTTGGAAGGAATGACAATCAAGTGGTATCTTTGCGTACAGCAGCCAAGCAGAGCACTCCTGGATGCAAGATCTCAAGGATCAGTTCAACTATGATCACTACACTTCAGAAAGTAGTGAATTTTTGGATGTAAATTCAAAAATAAGTTTGAAGTCCTTGAAGGGGTCACACACTACAGAGGAATTCACCAGTCACAAAGGAGAACATGCTTGAAGAGGTGGCGTTTTTGTTCAACCTCATACACCACGTGAACAAATCCTTAATTCTCTTCCCAACTCTCTACCCTTATGTGTCACCCCAGATGGGCAAGCTTGCTCTGACAACCTGTTTTTAAGGTGTAAAGTTTTTTTTGACTTTCACTTTTGCTGCCTTAGGGCCATCTGACCCCTTCCGCATGCTGAGAAAATCTAGACCATGAACAGGCAGACCACACACTCAACTGACAGCATGACCTGCAGCACCTCAAGCAGCAGAAAGCAAACTTCAAAAAAGAACCAGGGAAGGGTTTTGGCTCATACTTACTCTACTGATGACATTTAACTGGAAAACAAAGTGCCCCAAAAAGCTTCTAGGTCATAGATGAAGTGTTCATCACGGCCAACAGGGCAGACATGAGTGCAAGGTTGTGTCTGAACTTCAAACAGGAAGATGCTGGAGCAGAAAGACCACGATGAGTTCGCAAGTGGCAGAAGCAGAGGAAATGTTTAACAGATCTTTTTCAAGTAAGTAAAAAGAACCCTTGCTTTTGATTGTGCTCACAATGGGAAGAAGAAAAAGGAGAAGATGTAAACATGTGCAACACAATTCAGCATCCCCCTGCTTCTTTATCATTTACTGTCAGGTTTCAATCAGCACATTTTGACATCTGAAGAAGGGGTGAGTCCCAGCTGCACTATCTGCAGCATCTGCACAAGAGGCATGACACAAAGACCTTTGCTGAAACAAAGCAATTTATAGTCCCACTGTGGCACTCCCTTAACTCCCTCTATTCAATCCCTCCAGCTGAGGTACTACCAAGAGAAAATAGTAAGAAGCGCAGCAGATTTGAGGGGACAAATACAGGACAACTTCTCGAGTCCAGCAGGAGCTGCTGAGATGCTTTCTCACCACCAGAAAAAACCCTGGTGTTTCTTACAAATCAGCACCACAGGTGAGACAAATGCTGGGTCTTTCCCTCTACTTTCAAAATAACCATAGGCAGCTAAAAATACAAGATGTCCCATCCTGCTGCTCAAGTTCCCCAAACCAACACAAGTTTTACATGAACCTTGCCAGACAAGCTTAACCAAGTCACATAAACAGAAAAGAGTGAAAGAAAATCCCCATATTGATTGTACACTGTGCAGCTGAAACAAAAGCAGCATTTCAACTATGCTATTAACATTAAACACTAACATCTGTCCTTGTTCGAAATCACTATTTTTGCTAATAGAACATCCCCCCCAACAAATCCCATTCCTTTATAGATGTGAAATGTGCATACTGATCTTCAATTGTATTTATAGAAGGCCATTTAAGCTTCAGTGACCCCACGCAAAGAATCCAATCCCAACGACAAACAACACACTTTAAAATTGGAATCTACCAAAACCTTACTCTTGGCTGCTGCTCTCATAATCTTATGTCTCATGCCAGTGAGGTAGCTGGTCGTTCTATTGCTGTGTGTGCGTTGACGCAGCGACCCCTCTACAGTGTGATATGTGGAGAGCAGGGGGAAGTCACAGCATTCATCTGAACTACAGGCAGCACAGAGCTGCTGTCTCATGCCTTGCACTGCACTTGCACTTCCCAACAGATGGGAAGGGTTTAGCCCTCAGGAAGGTTCACCCGAACCCTTCCCATCACCACAGGGTTAGGGCCTCTGGTGGGGTTCACTCCTGTGCAGGCTTCCTATGGATTTCTGGATACATCTGTGCCACTGTGCTTCATCCACAGGGGCACAGGAGAGCCTGGCAAGCAAAGGGTTGAAGGAGGGAGACAGACTGGATTGGGAAAGCTTGAAAATTAAAGTTTTAAAATATACAAAATTTAACACACTGGAAAAAGTTTAAAAGTTGCAAGACAAGAAAGGAAAAGAAAAAAATATATGGGTGAGGAGAAAAGATTGGAAGATGGTGGGAGAAGACTCCAGCTTGGGAAAAGGAGCAGGTTAGTCTAGTCAGCACTACTCCCCCTGGTAGCCACTCAGTTCCATCTCATCCTTGCGGCGACGGTGTGTGAAGAAGGAGCTGAAGGGGTAAAGCTTGGCTTTGGCCTGGAAGCGGTGCCCAGCAATGTTGATCTCATAGTCGCCCTGGTTGATGAAGTCAGTTGTCACCACCAGCTCTTCTCCTGTCTTCTCATCAAAGTTGTGCACGAAGCCGAGGCAGACATGGCGCTCCAGAGTGTAGCTGTAGGCACTGCTGGTGGTTTTGCCCACATAGCGGCCATTGCGGAAGATGGGCTCCCCCCACCAGGGCCAGAGGTCTGTGTCTGTGTCATGGTCCTCAAGAATGAACATGGTAAAACGCTTGTATACACCATTCTGCTTCTGTTCCAGCAGCGCTTCCTGGCCAACAAACTGCATTCCCTGTGAGGAACAGGAAGCATCAGCTGATGGAAGGAACATGAACTGTAGCATCTGCTGAGTTTTAGCAGAAAAGTTTAATGACACAAGATCAGTTTATGCTCGGAACTTATGCCCTATCAAGACAGGCTGCTTCTATAGACAAAGAGCTCACTCATAAAGAAGCTTTCCTGTCATGTTCATTGTTCCAGATGTTAAAAAGACTCAAAAATGTATGTGAAAACATGCCTTTAAAAAAATAATTCTCATTATTACCACAGCAAAACCCCCATTAACGTTCTAGTTTTTGCGCTTTTTCTGGTTCCAGAAGTCTACCCTGGTCTACAGATCAGAGGGAAACTGTGCCAACATATGAAATTTATATCCCAAATCACTGCATTCCTTTCATGAATTGGTTAAAGCATTTGTTTCAGCTTATGCAAAGAATGCGAAAAAGCAGACAAGTGACAGCACCTGCCACCACAAAAGTAAGATCGAATTCTATGCTGTTCTATGTTTCAGTAAAAATAAAGAACTCCTCTGTTCTAGTAAAAATAGAAAGCACCTGTTCTTGGTGCCTGTCCTCATATTTAACCTTATTAAATGCCCGTTGGTGCACAGGCTGGCTTTTGCTTCATCACACTGGGAAAACAACTGTGAGAAACGTGAACTCTGAGAGTCTGTAAAGCATGCATCACCCTCCACCATACTGCACATTGCACACAGGAGTGACCCAAGACACTGCACCCATCACTGAGAATGAAGTCCAGAAGGGAGGAAGACAGAATGTTTCTACTATTTTTGCACCTTTTTGAAGTACAAGAACATAGGTTACAGTTATGCACTGTACACAGTAACAATGACATCTATCCACTTGGATGGAGGCCTTTTCATTTCAGTACTGCCCTCCCACCCGCTCCAGTGCAGGAGGTGGTGGTGTACCTTGTCCAGCTTGACCTGGAACTCGCGTCCACACTCCATAGGAGTGGTAAAAGCATCCAGATCCTGGCCCCAGAATGCAAAGAACTTCTCAATGCGCAGGCTGCGGAGTGCGTAATAACCGGCATTGCGAATCCCGTACTTCTGTCCCATGTTCATCACCTCGTTGTACACATGAAGGGCATACTGCAAAGGAAGGGTGACACACAGAGCTGCACACTAACACCAGGAGAGAGTAACAGCATCTGACAACACCAGGGAAGTTGCTGTGGTCTGCTGCTGGAGTACAAGAGGTCTTTCAGACTGGAATGCACTACAAAGCAGGGAAACTACTCCCTCCCACTCCTGTAGGCAGCTTTCTCATGCTTCCTTACCCTGAGCCAACCTGGAAAGTGTTTCTGATTATGCATGCAAGCGACTGCTTTACTTAGCTAATAAGGCTACAGTGTACCCTTACCTCTATAGGGATATAAAGCATGAATCCAGGTTCTCCTGTGTGAGTGATACTCATCACACGGATGCCATTAGCATAGCCCACGCTCATCTCCTGCAGAATCAGAAGGGTGAAATCATCCAAACTGGAACACAGCACAGAGATCCAGAAGGAGGAGCACAATGCATAACACAGACAACACTGGCCAGCCCTCTTTTCCCTTCCTCACTGCATTTCACCACCAGCACACACTTGCAAAAACTTCTGAATTTAGAAATTCAAATTGTGATGTCACATTACCCAGACTTCTTCATCCCTTCATGACACTTGGCAATATGCCTTGGAACTAGGTCAGGACACACGCTTGTATTCCAGATAAAGGCAGAAGCTGAACAGCAGCTATCTGCTCTGCTTTTTATCATGACAGAAGACACTGACTCCTGAGACACCAACCCCAGCTGCCCTTCTGACTGACAGCTTCATAATTGATTATATGAAATACGCCAAGAAATCAAATGGCACCAAGCTTACAGTGAGTGCAATATCGAACACATGCATATCCATCTATGTATTTAACAAGCAGAACCCAAAAAGAAGTAGTTAAAATGAGCCTAGTGAGTTCATTACTAACCTAGCTCAGTAACTGCAGTAAACACATACGTAAATCTAAATTCCCCTCTAATTATCCAGAATATTTTTCTTCCCCTCCTTCCACACACGCTTCACATAGCCTAGCAGGGCGAGGAGGAAGGAAACACACTCACCTTGCAAAAGAAAGAGGGAAAGTGTTCTGGAGTTACTGGGGCATATGACAACTCTGACAAGACATCCACAGCACGGGGGCCAATCAGATTGAGAGCTAAAGAGGGGAAGGTAACACTATTAGGATGAGACTGTAGAAGTCTTGTGTGGTGTCTAACTTGCATAAGCACATGCCCCAATTTCTAAAGTCTTAAGCGTTTATCAAACTAATAGGTTAAGTTTACATTTAAGAATGAAGAGCCACAGAATCCCAGGTTGGAAAGGACGCTCAAGAACCATCTCATCCAACCTTTCCTGGCAAAGCATGACCTAGGCTAGACGTCCCAGCATCCTGTCCAGCCAAATTTTAAAAGTCATTAAGCTCTCTCTCCTGACAGTCCACAGGAAAGGAAAGCTGTCTCCCAGCTCGTGGCTTGCTAGAAGGAAGCCTCAGTATTGCTGTTTTCATTTTGCTGTTTGGACAAGGGACCCAGTCACCAGTCCGAACACTTTAGACAACTGACTGACGGGCAGCACAGGACACCATTTGTGATTTCAGGCTGTATAAGGAGATGAGCCTTCAGTGATTTCTTACCTGTGTATTTCCAGGTCACATCTTCCATGGTCAGATTGCTGTCATCAGGCAAGTGGTTCTTCAGCCAGGCCCAGCAATGAACTTGTTGATCAGTAGGGGAAATCATGAAGAAGCTGGAACAGACAAAACCAAGAAACAATGAATGGAAAGCCACAAGGTGATTCAGTTAATTCTTTGTTCATGACCTACTGGAGCCATTTGGCAGCTCCCAAGCTAACAGGAGACTGAAAAACACAAAAACCACAGCTAATGTCTCTGGATCAGTGCCATCACATCTGCTGTGACAAGAAACAGCAGCCTTCAAGCATTAGCAAGAGTGGTGAAACGAAGTGACTAGAAGTGGAACAGAGGCAGTTCTACACAAAGTTCACAGAGAATCTCAGCAGCCACAATCATTTTGCAGAAGGTATTCACAGCTCTTCATGCCAGGCGATTGTCTGCTCCAACAGTCAGAAGAGCACAAGGTTCACACAACAACTTCCTGTTTCAGCCCAAGCCTTGTCACACACAATGGTGGTCATTATTAGCAGTTTCCAAAAAAAGAACCCCACTTGATACGTGAAAATGAGCTACTTGTTGTGGAGCTCTCTTTCACACAAACTGTGAGTACATTATTGACAGAGATAACATCTGCAGAAAAGACTAGGCAAGGAGGAAAGCTACTGGTTTCACACAGAGAAGGACAATACTTAGAAACAATGCATGAATGCAGACAGAAGAGGAAGAGAAAGAAAAGCTGTTTCTAATTGAAAGAGCAGCAAAGAAGAATACTTTCACACCAACACAATGAAAGCACACACAGAAAATGCTCCAGAGAAATAAAGCCAACATTCAGCTGGGACATGCCCATGAAGAAAGTTTTTCTATTAAATGCCAAAGAGAATCCAAACTGTTGAGTCAAAGGGTAAGATCCTGCGACCATGTTCGTTTGCACCAGAGAGCACAAAAAAAGAGTCACAAGAGATAGAAGAGCTGAGCATTAAGAGCACCTGCACTGCAACACAAGTAAAATAATCAAGTAGTAGCATCAGCACGCAGTTCCAATGAGATTAGCCAGAAGCCCATGAGGAACCACGTGGTTTGCACTTCAAATGATTACCTAAGTTAATAAACTCTAATGACTGCTGAAAAAAATTGGCATTTCAATTGAGAAATTAGCCAACTGAAGGCCTAATGATGCTGTCCATATGTAGCCCCACAAAAAGGCATACTTTCCACAACATTTGTAAATTTAGGAGGTCCCTTTCACTGTGGTTACTGAATTAGGAATACAAGTTGAAAACTGCAACTTTTCTTTTTAGTTTACAATAGTGAAGTTTATGATCTTCATTAAGAGGCTCTCAAAGGCTCTGACACCTGAAGGGTGATGGATAAAGATGCTGTCTGCATACCCACCTGCGTTTGCTCAGCCGCGCTATGCTGCAGTCATTCTCATAACCTCCTTTCTCATTAAGCATGCCTGTATGCACAACATGCCCAACCGGCACATCCAGGTCATTGGAGAAGAGATACTGCAGACTCTCCAGGGCCTCGTCTCCTGTGGACTATAGGAATTGAAAAGGAGAGCAAGTCAGATAAGCTGTCTGAGCAGGACAAATCCACTGGGGCAGTTTAAGACAGCATCAACACCCGGGCCCCAGTTTTTTCTATTTATAATAATAGTGACAGGGATGTCTCAAGCATACAATGGTGCCATAGTGCTGGGGGTCAAATTCTATTTATAGACTAATCTGGTACTTTAATAAACTGAGCCCTCAACAGACAAAAAGCAGTCTATGCTAAATATTGCGGTATGTCCTGAATTTGGCCATGCAACTTAACTTCCTCTAGCTAAACTCAACAGTATACACAGAATTCTGCAAAAGCAGTCAATAATAAACTAAATGTGGATGTGGAGCTGTTGGAGTAAGTCCAGAGGAAGCCATAGAGATGGTCTAAGGGCTGGAGTACCTCTGCTCTGGAGACAGGCTGAGAGAGCTGGGCTTGTTAAGCCCAGAGGAGGCTCTGGGGAGACCTTATATAGCCGCCTTCCAGTGCCTAAAGGGGCCGACAAGAAAACTGCAGAGGGGCTTTTGACAAGGGCCTATCTTGGCCCTTGGACAGGACAGGACAAGGCAGAATGGCTCTGAACTGATAGAGGGGAGACCAAGATGGGATCTTAGGTAGAAGTTCTTTCCTGCGAAGGTGTTGAGACACTGGCACAGGTTGCTCAGAGAAGCTGTGGCTGCCCCATCCCTGGCAGTGTTCAAGGCCAGGTTGCATGGGGATTGGAGCAACCTGGTCTAGTGGAAGGTGTCCCTGCCTGGGGGCTGGAACTAAATGAGCTTTAAGATCCCTTCCAACCCAAACCATTCTGTGATTTTATGACTAAAGGCCACCTTTACCAGGCTGATGTTCGGTCACTTGCTAGGTACTTACGCTTATTTCAAACTTGGTAAAAGATGACATGTCAATGACACAAACCGCTTCCTTACAGCACTTGACTTCAGAACCCACAATATCAAACCAGTCTGGTTTGTAAAAGGTCTTGCTCTGACCCAAATCCAGCAGATCTAATATAAAGAACAATCAAAGGGACAACTAATCAACTGGATGAACTAAGATCTTACATAGAACAATACAGATCTACAAGGCAGAGGAAAATGTCATCTCACCATTACCAGGTGGCACAAAATACTTGACTCTCTCAAATCCATGCTTCTCCATCCACCTTGCTCCCTGAGCATCCAGTCGGTCGTACAACGGTGAGGTACGCAGCTGCCTCCCAGTCTGGAAGTCCCAGCGGGGAACTTTCAGATCACACATCAGGGCTGCAGTGGTCACAAAGATCCAGAATTAGGAAAAATTATTATCTTTATCTGAACTTTTTGTCCAGATTATCAATACTTACTAATATCTGAACCATTCATAAAATTCCCTCAAAACAGTTCTGACTTTCCTCTCCCATTTCTGAAAATTAACAGATCTGTTTTGATCCATTTATACCTATTCAAACTCAGAGTAGCAGTATCTGCACAGAGCACTTAGAGATAACTTATGGTCTCATGAAAACACTGTCAAGACAACAGAACCTCTCTATTTTTCATGAAGCTATATCAACTAGTATTAACTATGCATGATTCTTCCCTGTCAGCACACTATATTGGACACTTATGTTGGGGTAAGCAGCCCACAGCTACAAGGCTCATCTAATTCACCTTCTTAAATATTGACAGTTCAGCCTCTTCTAATTATTGAAATTTTTCCAAACTGAAAAGGGTCCTATACCTTTTCAGCCAATACAGAATATTCTTATTTAGAAAGCACGTTACCCTAATAAATGGTTAGCAACCTCCCTGGTTACCAGTGGGGATTAATAACTCAAGGATGCTTGAATACTTCTTTATAAATGTTAAGTTTCCAGGCAGGTTATAAACTGCTTAAAATTGAAAATAAGCCAAATATTTCTTGCTGAATACTTCTATTGTTTTTGCCTCATGGCTAACGATTTAATTATTTTACTGGCATAATATGCTATTGGTACTCCTGACAGAGTGGGAAGTATAGATTAGAATGGGAATGTACCACTGCAGAAATGGAATACAGTAGCTCTCTTGTAACAATTAGAGTGATTCTCTAGCTATTAGAACTGAGATCTGTATTAGAAAGCAACTGCAGAATAACGCCCAGAGTATAAAGTGATTTACCTGGAAGGAAGGTCAAAGTACAAGGTTTTGATTTCCTACATGTAGCAGGGCTAAGAGTTTACCCAACTTTTCTTCTTTCACCTGAACACATTTTTAATTTAGATTTAGTATTCAGATAATTGTTCCTTTTTTGCTGCTTGTGAAGCACTTCATTTGAACCTTGATAAGAAGCTGTCCACACGTTCCGGGACAGATAATCAAACAATAGGATGAAACCAAGCATGGCTTTAGACAGGAATGACATCTCAAATCTGTTCTGCAAGGTATTTATCACAAACTGTGGCAGGAGAAAGCAAAATATGCTCACAAAGACTTCCTGAATGATGCAAGATAACCATATCAAATATTCATAAGTTGGAAGCAATGGTATTTCTACACTATAATGATGTGCAAACAATGACAGTTTTTGAGACAGTGTAATATTCCCAGTCAAGACCTTGGCATCATTTTATGATGCTGGATCTTAACAAAGACATGCAAAAATTTACCCATAGCAGATGCAAGGCACAGAAATTGGAGACAGCATGGTACCAACAGTATTTCCTTAAGAAAAGTTAGTAAGAATGCCACTAACAAAAACAAAACCAAACCACCACCCTTTCCCTCCTCCTGGGAAGAGGCTGTACTGCCACAAAGGAGGCCAGGAAGCAGGAAAATGGTCCTCTGAGTGACGACAGCTGTAAAGAGGAAAATCTTAGATATGCTGGCCAGCACTGAATGCAAAGACCTCACTTACGCATTACTTCCATCACACGGTGACGGAGGAAAGTGCGACTGCTCTGAAGGGTACCAAAACGTTTCAAATCCAGAGGCCAGACATTTTCCGAGGGATACCCATTTACCATCCACTCTGCCAGGTACCTGATGGAAGAAGTAAAGAAAGACTGAGGTATCAGCCAATGTCTTCAGAGAAAGAGTCTAGGCTTTGAAGTTAGAAGTAAGGCAATCTGGACATGAAAATTGCTTGTGGTAGGGAGAGAGAAGACAACTAACATGGTATTCTAAATACTAGCATAATCTGGAAGGTTTCCCTTTAGAAAACCCATCAACCAGATTTCCAAATTATTAATTTCTCATTAGGATATTATCCTGGGTTCAGCAGTAGCAGTAATTTTTCTCCTTCTTAGTAGCTGGTGCAGTGCTGTGGTTTTGATTTTCAGCCTGGGAACAGCGCTGATAACACCCACGTTTTTAGTTGCTGCTCAGTAATGTTTACTCTGACCAAGGACTTTCTGAGTCTCATGCTCTGCCAGGGAGGAGGGGAAGCTGGGAGGAAGCAGAGACAGGACACCTGACAAAAACTGATCAAAGAGGTATTCCATACCACAGCACATCATGTCCACTATATAAACTGGGGGCAGTTACCCAGAAGGGTTAAATCACTGCTCTGGTCGGGCTGGGTATCGGTTGGCAGGTGGTGAGCTATTGTATCCTCTTCCCTTGTTATGTCCCTTACCATTATTACTGGTGGTAGCTGTACTAGTTTTGTGTTATGCCTTTGTTACTGGACTGTTCTTATCTCAACCTGAGGGAATTACATTCTTTCGATGCTCCTCCCCACCCCTCCAGGAGTGGGGAGAGGAACAGGGGGAGTGAGCGAGCGGCTGCATGTTTCCGAGTTACTGGCTGGACTTAAACCACGATAGTTCCTCGTGGTGCCCAACGTGGCGCACGAAGTGTTGAGATAACGACAGATCTGACCAGAGTGTGTCTAATTATATTTGTGATAAGCATTCATTGTTTCAGATTAATAGTCACTCGTCACAATGCTGATTTATTGGCTCTCAAAGTTGTTGCTCTTGGTATCGGGGTTTCAGCATGTTGTACCTTACTTACAGCTGGTATTTGCTCTTTTAATGTTTATCAGCCTGGGGGCTTTGGCTAAGATTCTTATTTCATTGTACTTTACGGTAATGACTTGTAATACGATAGAATCATTGATTGTGAAACTGATCTGGCTTGCATTCCCAGTGTGGTCACCACCTCTATACTTTGGGAGGTATATAATAGAAGTGTTCAGCAATTACACATCTTTTTTTTTCCTCTTCAGGTAGTCAACCTATGAAGAAGACATTCCCTTACACACCCAGCCCCCCCCCCCCCAGACTATTTACATCATCATTTTAGTGTTCTGAAGGTTTTCAATGGCCTTTGTGTACCCTTGAGACCCGCCTGCTGATTGTGATGAAGATCACCATGTTGGCACGCATACAGAGTGTGTTTTACCGACAACCATTTCGTCTGATCTCAACAGTTAAGCAGAGTTGGGTTTGGGCCTTGTCTAGGGTTAGACAACGATACAGGAGGACCAAGAGATTTTCCCCGAGACTGGACAGTCATGAGTGGCAGGGTGTGTGGGACAGTATGGGCAAGTATCTAGGCCAGTGGGCCCCTCCAGTGCTTTGGAACTTCACCACTGAAGAAGTGCAAAATCCAGAAAAATCAGTAAAACACTTAAATGAGGTGTGTTGTCATCCCGGTCATACCAGGGACAGACAAATCATGGCAACATGCTAGGGCTTGGCCTGTGCTTACAGAGGCATGTTCAACACCGTTCAGCACCTTCAAAAGGAAAAAGATCTCTCTGGATCTGATGGCAAAGCAACAGACCACATAGCTACTACTACTACAAGTACAGCAGCTACTCAAACTCTGACTACAACAGACAACGCAGCTACTCCAGCTCCAAGCGCAGCAGCTACACCAACCCCAGTGACAAGTACAGCAGCTACTCAAACCCTGACAGCAACAGACAGTGCAGCTGGTGGTGCTAGTAGCAATCCCCAAGCATAGCAGCAGCACCAACCCCAACTACAGATACTGCAGCCACCCCAACCACAGTGATTATCACTGCAGCTAAATCAAAGCACCAACTCGTGCCAATACTGGTTGCCCCTGTACTTACGAGGAAAAGCAAACAAGAGGCACAAAGAGCAACCTATACAGTGAAGGAACATGAAGAACCAATGCACTTACTACACGAGACAGCATCTGAGCAAGAGCTATTATTATGTGGATCAGAGGAAGAGGAAGAAGAGGTGACTTCTCGATCCTGGACCTCAACTGAGCTACTGAACATGCAAAAAGATTTTACCTGTCAACTACGGGAGCACAGCATCACCTGGTTGCTCTGATGCTGGGACAATGGGGCCGACAGTCACAAACTAGAAGGTAGGGAAGCCAAGCAGCTAGGATCACTTGCTAGGGAAGGAGGAATTGACAAAGCGACTGCAAAAGAGAAACAGTCCCACAGCCTCTGGAGGTGGCTCTTAGCAGCTGTGAAAGAAAGGTTTCTGTACACGGATGATATTATGAGTTGTTCAGCCAACGGGACCGTGACAGAGAAAGGCATCCAGTCTCTGAGGGCATCAGCCATTGTAAAGACAATCTACATAGGCCAGATGCTGGGAATGTATCTGTAGATGTAGATAAGTTGAATGTACATGACCCATATGGCGGATATTTACATAGGAGTGCACCATCATCATATGCCCACTCATTGGCATCAATAACCTGGCATGACATGGTACCACAAACAGTGGATGAAGTGATTCATCAACTCCAGGAGTCTGAAGACAGTCTCACCCCATCCATCATTTCAGCTGTGGAAAAACTGTCTCGGGAGTTCAAACAACTGAGACATGATCTGTCCTATCTATCCAGCTCCCCACATGCACCAACCCACATCCTGGCAATTAACAAAAGGCGTCCTACTGCACCAGAGAGAAGATATAGGAGGTGCACACCACGGGCCACCCTATGGTTTTACCTGTGGGATCACAGAGAAGACGTGACAAAGTGGGATGGAAAACCTACCTCAGCTCTGGAGGAATGGATGCACAAACTGAAGAGGAGAGCAAAGGTCAAGGATGATCATCCCATGAAAGCTGTGGCTTCAGTCCCTGGTGAGCAGGTTCCCAAATGGAGTGGAAGAGCTGATTTTACCTCAGCTCCTGTGATAAAGACGTTAAGTGTTTTCTTTCTACAAGGCATAAGTGACCAATATTGTGATGACTATTAGAGGGGCCCTGCCTCAAGACAGGTGAAGGTAAGGGACAATAGGATTTACTGGACTGTATGGATCAGATGGCCTGGCACATCAGTCCCACAGAAGTACAAGGCTCTAGTAGATACCGGTGCACAGTGTACCTTGATGCCATCAAGCTGTCAAGGGGTGGAACCCATTTCTGTTTCTGGAGTGACAGGAGGATCCCAAGAGTTGACTGTACTGGAGGCTGAAACCAACCTCACTGTGAGGAAGTGGCAAAAGCACCCCATTGTGACTGGGCCAGAGGCCCCATGCATCCTTGGCACAGACTACCTCAGGAGAGGGTACTTCAAAGACCCAAAAGGTACCAATGGGCATTTCATATTGCTGCTCTGGAGACAGAGGAAATGGAGCAGATGTCCACCTTGCCTGGTCTCTCAGAGGATCCTTCTGTTGTGGGATTGCTGAAGGTCAAAGAACAACAAGCGCAAATTATGAACGCAACGGTGCACCGTTGGCAATATCGCACCAACCGAGACTCCCCGATTCCCATCCATAAGCTGATCCGTAGTCTGGAGAGTCAAGGAGTGATCAGTAGGACCCACTCACCCTTTAACAGCCCCATATGGCCAGTGCGAAAGTCTGACGGAGAGTGGAGACTAACGGCAGACTATCGTGGCCTGAGTGAAGTCACACCACCCTTGAGTGCTGCCGTACCGGACATGCTAGGACTTCAGTATGAACTGGAGTCAAAGGCAGCCAAGTGGGATGCCACGACTGAAATTGCCAATGCCTTTTTCTCAATTCCCTTGGCAGAGTGGAGGTCACAGTTCGCTTTTACTTGGAGGGGCGTCCAGTACACTTGGAAACAAGTGCCCCAGGGGTGGAAACGCAGCCCTACCATCTGTCATGGTCTGATCCAGACTGCACTGGAACAGGGGCAAGCTCCAGAACACCTGCAATACATGGATGACATCATTGTGTGGGGTGATACAGCAGAAGAAGTCTTTGAGAAAGGGAGGAAAATAATCCAAATCCTGCTGAGAGCCAGTTTTGCCATAAAGCAGAGTCAGGTCAAGGGACCTGCACTGGAGATTCAATTTTTGGGAATAAAATGGCAAGATGGACGCCGCCAGATCCCCACAGATGTGATCAACAAGATAACAGCAATGTCTCCTCCAACTAATAAGAAAGAAACACAAGCTTTCTTAGGTGCTGTGGGGTTCTGAAGGATGCACATCCCGAAATACAGTTTGATTGTAAGCCCTGTCTATCATGTGACCTGGAAGAAGAATGATTTTAAATGGGGCCCTGAGCAACAACAAGCCTTTCAGTAAATTAAACGAGAGGTAGTTCATGCAGTAGCCCTCGGACCAGTCCGGACCAGGCCAGATGTTAAAAATGTACTGTACACCGCAGCCGGGGAGAATGGTCCTACCTGGAGCCTCTGGAAGACAGCTCCAGTGGAGATTGGAGGTCGACCCCTCGGCTTTTGGAGTTGGGGATACAAAGGATCTGAGGCCAGCTACACCCCAACTGAAAAAGAGATACTGGCAGGCTGTGAAGGGGTTCGAGCTGCTTCGGAAGTGATTGGCACTGAAGCACAGCTTCTCCTGGCACCCCGGTTGCCTGTGTTGGGCTGGATGTTCAAAGGCAGGGTCTCCTCTACACGTCATGTAACAGATGCTACATGGAGTAAGTGGGCTGCACTAACTACACAACAGGCTCGAATAGGAAATCCCAGTCATCCAGGAATTCTCAAAGTCATCATGGACTGGCCAGAGGGCAAAGATTTCCGAATGTCACCAGAGGAGGAGGAGGTGATGCACACTGGAGAGGTCCCACCATATAACAAACTGTCAGAAAGTGAAAAGCAGTATGCCTTATTTACTGATGGGTCCTGCCGTATTGTGCGAAAGCATTGGAGATGGAAGGCAGCTGTATGGAGTCCCCGACAACAAGTTTCAGAAGCTGCTGAAGGGGAGGGTGAATCGAGTCAGTTTGCCGAGGTGAGAGCCATCCAGCTTGCCTGGGACATTGCTGAATGAGAAAAGTGGACAGGACTTCATCTCTATACTGACTCATGGATGGTGGCAAATGCCCTGTGGGGGTGGTTGCAGCAATGGAAGCAGAGCAACTGGCAACACAGAGGTAAACCCATTTGGGCTGCTGCACTGTGGCAAGATATTGCTGCTGGGGTGTAGATCCTGGTGGTGAAGGTACGCCACGTAGATGCTCATGTACCCAAGAGCCGGGCCACGGAGGAACACCAGAACAACCAACAAGTGGGTAAAGCTGGTGAGATTGAAGTGGCTCACATGGACTTAGATTGGCAACATAAGGGTGAATTATTTTTGTCCCAATGGGCTCATGAGACATCAGGCCACCAAAACACAGATGCAACATACAGATGGGCTTGTGATTGAGGGGTGGACTTAACAATGGATGCTATTGCCCAGGTTATTCATGAGTGTGAAACATGTGCTGCAGTTAGGCAAGCTGAACAGTTAAAGCCTCTTTGGTATGGAGGACGATGGCTGAAGTACAAATATGGGGAGTCCTGGCAGATTGATAATATCACACTCCCATCAACATGCCAAGGCAAGCGCCATGTGCTTACCATGATGGAAGCAACCACCAGATGGTTGGAAGCATATGCTGTGCCCCATACCACTGACTGGAACACTATCCTGGGCCTTGAAAAACAGATTTTGTGGCAACATGGCACCCCAAAGAGAACTGGTTCACACAGTGGGACTCATTTCCGAACAACCTTATAGACACTTGGGCCAAAGAGCATGGCACTGAGTGGGTATATAACATCCCGTACTATGCACCAGCCTCTGGGAAGATCGAACAGTACAATGGGCTGTTAAAAACAACACTGAGATCAATGGGTGCTGGGACTTTCAAATACTGGGAAACACATTTACAAAAGGCCACCTGATTGGCCAACACCAGAGGGTCCAGCCTAGTCAGAACTTTTACATACTGTAGAGGGGGATAAAGTTCCTGTGGTGCGCATAAAGAATTTGCTGGGACAGACAGTCTGGGTTATTCATTCTTCAAGTAAAGGCAAACCCACTCGTGGGATTGCTTTTGCTCATAGACCCGGATATACTTGGTGTGTAATGCGGGAAGATGGGGAAGTCCAAAGTGTACCTCAAGGGGATTTGATTTTAGGGGAAAACAGCCAATGAACTCAGTTGTATGCTGTTGCCTCCTATGTAGCACTTTTATAGCCTACGTCTTCAGGTCACTAGTGACTGGCCCTTAATTCCCTGTGATCATCATCCGAACAAAGAATGAACTTTGATGAAACCAGACGAGCGCAGCAGCGATGAGTTCCACAGTGTCATCAGCAGGCAACAATCCAACACTGCACACCGTCTCTCCCACTCTGAAAGACTGTTACAAGAGATGGAGCCTGATATCATGGATCGGATGAGCTCAGCAGCTTTACAGGGATTGGTCCATGCACTAAGGAATGGTATCTCTCTCTTTGTGTGGGAGTGGCTGTGTGGATATATGTGTGTGTATATACATATATATATGTATAAATACATGTGTGTATATATATATATATGAGATGAACAATGGTATATACTGAAAACTGTGGGACCTGAGTGTGATGCGAATGGTATGGAATAAGGGGTGGATACTGTCCTGGGTTCAGCAGTAGCAGTAATTTTTCTCCTTCTTAGTAGCTGGTGCAGTGCTGTGGTTTTGATTTTCAGCCTGGGAACAGCGCTGATAACACCCACGTTTTTAGTTGCTGCTCAGTAATGTTTACTCTGACCAAGGACTTCCTGAGTCTCATGTTCTGCCAGGGAGGAGAGGAAGCTGGGAGGAAGCAGAGACAGGACACCTAACCCAAACTGACCAAAGAGGTATTCCATACCACAGCACATCATGTCCAGCATATAAGCTGGGGGCAGTTACCCAGAAAGGCTGGATCGCTGCTCGGGTCAGGCTGGGTAATGGTCAGCGGGTGGTGAGCGGCTGTATTTTCTTCCCTTGTTATGTCCCTTACCATTATTACTGGTGGTAGCAGTACTAGTTTTGTGTTATGCTTTTGTTACTGTACCGTTCTTATCTCAACCCATGGGAGTTACATTCTTTCGATTCTCCTCCCAATCCCTCCAGGAGGAGGGGAAGAAAGAAGGGCAGGGAGTGAGCGAGCAGCTGCGTGGTTCTGAGTTACAGGCTAGGCTTAAACCAAGACAAATATATATGGCAGCAGTTACTGACACATTGTAAATGAAATCACCCGGACAGGTAGCCTAAGCGACACTTGACAAGTCCTCAGGCTACAGAAAAGAGGTGCTGAGTATGTTTAGGTTGGAGTTAGGAGATCGACCACTTGTCATTTTTTAGTACCTGGTGTAGGCTCAGCCATAAACCACCAGTGACAGCATTTTGAGCACAATTTGACAGTCAAGTTATGTTTAGCTACACCTCCAGCAGTGAAGGAGGAAGGCATGCTCCAGAGCTAAAGGACATACGCAGCAGACCAAAGCAGAGCAGAAGGATATGCTCAGAGTCAGTAAACAAAAAAACAAAGGGGTTTGAGACTGATCATTAAAAGTTACATTAGCAAGTTCAGCTGCTTATCTCAAGGCTGTAGCAACAAACAAATAATGCTTCATGAATTATTCTGACTCTTAGAGAACCTCACTACAAAGATTCTCTGTATTTCACATGACATAGAAAAAAAATCATGACTTGCTTCCCTGGTGAGTTAAATTATTAGACAATAGACAGAAACTAGTGCAGACAAATGCAAATACTAGGACCTGACATGAAAAATAAGCAGCTTGTTCAGAAGGCTGTACGGCAGAAGGGATGCTGGGTCACTAAAACCAAATGGCAGTCAGAGGGAGGGACGATCATTCTGCAAGTAATTTTGCTGCTGGAATCACACTCCTTCACCTGTCAAAGTGTCTGCATGAACACAGGAATTAGATTTTACTGGGAAACTATTCCATTCTTAGCACACTGGCAGAGGACAGTTAATTAACAGTACTGGCAGCACTGGCATCCCATATGCAGTGCTTCGTCTACAAAAGACTCACCTTGCTTTCAGAGAAATTAACCGCTGTGTGAACTTGAATGATCTAAGAACTTCAATTAGACAACAAAGGGGATCATGGAGTACAGAAGGTAAGGGAATATATGCTTTGCTAAGCTTTTCTCTCTTCCTGGTAGGTAAAACCAGTTAATTCTAAGGAAGCTTACTTGATCCCCAGCAGGCTGCTGATCACCGAGATGGGACGTTTGAGGAGTCAAACAGAGATTTGAAATATGCACAGGAGAACATAACCAGAAAATGGCAACAGCTCCTCTCTTTCACTCAAATTGGAAACAGAAGAGGTGTCTTTGTCAGAGGGGAGGTGACCAATACTGACAAGAACATTCTACACGGAAGGATCATCTGAGCACCCTTTTCTGGGCTAAAACCATGCTTGAACTGGTAACAGCCATAAACTACTTACTTGCCTGCTCCCCCACCATATGAGATACCAGCTGAGTTCATGCCAGCCAGAACGAAGTAGCCCCGAACAGTGGGTGACTCTCCCATGATACACCGCATATCTGGTGTGAAGGACTCTGGGCAGTTCACGAGCTGCATGATCTGCAGAGCCTCCAAATCTGGCATCCTGCGCAGAAGGGCACCCAGAAGTGGCTCTAGAGACAAACAAAAAAAGACAAAAAGTCATAACCTTTGATCTCAACACATCAGCTACTTCACCTTCAAGTTGGACAGCACCACAGTTCTCAATCAGTATCTGAACAGATGGAAACTGCTTCCATGTTTCAATACAGTCACAAGACAAACCATTAACATGCTGGAATCAACTACTTGAAACAGATCCCTCAGCATACCATAAGAACAGCCACACCAGTCCAGACGAGGGGCCAGCAGTGTTCTCAACACTGCAAGAGTGTGTTCAGTTTTGCTAGGGAAAACAATAGGAAAGACATCAATTGGATGTCTAGCAAGAAATAAGAACACGCAAATCTAGATGATGCTTGTCCCATGCACTCTGCCTCCACTTAGTATCACAGCTCAGAGGATTTCCTCAAAACCTGGTATCTTTAACATTTTTAGTAACTCCTAACTCGATCTCTCTTCTAAGTACTTGACCCACCTTCCCCAAAGTCATGAAAAAACCCTACAGACACTGCCAAGGACTTCCACATGTTTAGGATTTGTTGTATGAGAGATTTGCTGTATGAGCAATAACCATCTTTTGTTTTGAAATTCATGCTCAATTAACTTTTTTTGATGCCTCCCAGTTGGCATAACAGAAGAGACAGCAGAAGATTCGACTCCATCAAGTCCATCCCATTCAAGATTTCTGAGACCTCCATCTATTTCCCTTCTGTCATATCTTTTCCCCAGCCCACTCAGACATTCCTTGCTTGGAACCTCTTCTAAGCTTTGCTCAGCCTTTTGCAGCCTCTCACCAGACCTTCTCTGGTCACATGATGCCCTCTGGTAGAAAAACAACTGGTGTCTGACAAACAAAGGACTGAGTGTTGTATGACTGTGTTTTCTGCTCCTTTCCTAATAATTCCTAACTTGTCTTTTGCTTTAAGTCCTACTGAACTGATGTCTTCACAGAACTAAAAAACCTGAAGGTCAGTTTAAAGCTCATTATATTGTATAGTGAAAATGAGACTGTCCCCACACCAACCCCCTGGACTTGCGTCATTTCACATTTATCCTCATTGAATTTCCTTGCCACTTCATTGCCCAGTCACGCTGGAAAGGTCCTTTGGTAATTCTCCAGAGTCTGACATTTGGGAGTGTTAATAAAGGGATAAGCTATCTGGTTTTGTTTTTCTTGTCACCACAACTTACCTTTGCATAGTGCTCAAGGTAAAACCCCTCAAAATTCAGCATTAATACCACTCCTCACTTTACATAAGCAGTAATCAGATTTCACATTATCTAAGAAATTCAAACAAAACCAATCTTCCTGACCTGCACTTCCTCTTCTCTCTTTCACGCATTAGAATTCCAGAGTGAGAGCTTTAGCTACCTTTTTTCTTATTGATATAAAGAGGGATAAGTTAGATTTATTCTTGTATCCAGCCCAACATTTAAGCAACTCTACAGGCTATTTTAAAATCAAATGGTGTTTCAACGACAGAGATCAAAGCAGTAGCACAAGAGCTCAAGGCACAGCAACTGCAGCCCTAGAAAAGGATCAAATACTAGCTGAGTAAGCTCTGACTCTGCTCAACTGTTCAGTATGTTTAACGTGATAAAAGGGTAATGCTAGAACATAGGATGCAGTTGCATCCGAAACTTGGGCAATTTGTGGGTGCCAGCAAGTAGTGCCTTTTCATTTCAGCAGTACCTAGAAAACCAAAGACGAAGTAGGTGCAGAGCTTGAGCAACTCATTAGTGAAGCCAGTATCATCAAGATCTGTAGCCCTACAAGATCTAAAACCCCCTGGCATATGCCAGCACAAAACTGCACCCCACCTTGGCTTCATGCCCTGAATGAACACAGTATCTCACAGAAATGAAAGTAAAATTAATCAATTTAACCTGGGGAGTACCTGGAAGAACATAATATCACTGCAGAAAGAAACCAGTGATAATCCATCCATGCCTAGAATCACATACAGAGGTATGTGCATTCACAAGGGAAAACTGAATCCCTGAAAAAAAAGGCAAATGTGAAGATGAGAGGGCACACACAAACTTACCAGGCATAAGAGAGGGGAAAAAACACTGACTCATAGACCATGCTATACTTTTTCCTACAGAAAGAGCCCTCTGTATAGAATTACACACAAAATATAAGAACAGAATTAAATAAAATGGGAAGAGAAAGACAGAATGTAATAAACCACTGCTGTCAATGGTGGAATGAAGTCTGGGAAGGAATAATACCAAGTTCTGTCCACAAAGCAATTGTCACTGATGGAAATGCACTTGGCAGCCAGCACTGAAGAGAGCTGCAGAAACAAAATACCACAGCTACATGGCAGGTCAACAGTGTTGATGTCCAGCGTCGCAAGAGGAGCAGCATGTGGCCCTGACAATCAAAAATCAAATTAAACGGAAGACTGGAAAGTTTATGTAGCACTTTGCTGCACTATAGGAAATCAGTGTCTGCTGAGGGTCAGTGGGTGTTTTTAAATGCTAGACAGATATCAAGGTAGTCCTTAGTAAAGGAGTTTTGTGCAAATAACTGACAAATGAAGAGATAAATGAATCTGAGAGAACATTCATCTTTCCCACATCTTTCAGGGGAAGGGAAACACACACCGGCTGGTCAACAACAGCCTGCATCGTTGCCAACTCTGCCTCCTGTTGAAGCCAGGTGTTTCATCACTGCTGAGGGAATCTTTCTTCCCTAACATACCAAAATGATCCCAGTCTTCTTGGAGGTTCTGAATCTCCAGCTGGTTCCGTCCTTCCGTGAAGAGAGGTTTGGGGTTTTTTTCAAAGCCTCCTGAGAGGATGCCACCTTGCCAGTTGCGTATGTAGATCCTCCCATCTGGGTCTACAACCGCTGCAGAGGAAAGAAAAGAGGTAGGAAAGGAACTGAGAGAAGGGATAGCTGTCTCAGGCTGTTGTTCCACGCCACCAGACCCCATCTGGTAGCTCGGCCAAGCTACCTCCTGACATGAGAAGGGACAACCTCAGTCCCCCAGCCCCACAATGTCACACCATTCTGGTTCTCACATGACACCTTGGGGGGCCAGTATAGATTACCAAACCAGCATTAACTCCCACCACAACCATGCATGCTAACTTTTGGGCAGCAGAGTAAACTGAACTGAACCTGAAAAGCACTCAAGCTAGCAGAACAGTGTTACCATGAGTGGGAGGACACAAGAGGAAGTCAGATCCCTTGTGGCACTGACAAGCTATGACATACTGGCTTAGTTCCACTGGAACTGCACCCAAGACCAGACCTCCCACCAAGAGATGTCCTGCCCTCCCCCTCTTCCAGTTAATTTTAGGAACAGTTAATTTTAATGGGGATGTGTCACTCATCCAGTTTACTGCAGGTCACCAGCACAAAGAAAATGGGCAGCACTGGGGTAAGGACACAGAGTCAAGTCTGGATTGCTTCCTCCAGTGGTAGAGTCAACTTGAAGCATTTATGATACACCAGCTGACATGTTCCATAGCAATCTTTTCCCTGTACGGAAAAGTTGTGTGTGTATATATATATACACACACACTACATATATATATACGTATGTATGTATGCGCTAGTAAGTTGTTTTTTTATTACTCAGTCAAGTAAAAGTGAAACACTTGGGGACTCTGGTCAGAAAGGTGAATTCTCTGGAGAATATATCCATTAATCACTAGAAGCAGAAACTCTTGCTAACAACTGAGAGTAAATAAGCAAAGCTTTCTGCTTCCCAATCACAGTTTTTAAACACAGGGGCTCTTCTTTAAAGAGACTAAAAAGCCAGAACATGGGGGAGGAGCAACGACCTGCAGTGTTTGGTTGCCCCTACAGCTCATAGACATGTAAATGCCATTGTAAAGCCTTAGTTTTAGTTGAAGGAAAGGAATAGATGGGCCTTCTGGGGACAGCAGCCTGCAAGAAAAACACGGTGCCAAGGCTAGCACCCTCCCCAGCCCACAAATGCAACAATCCAAGTCTCAGACACAAGTACTAGTGAAGCTAGAGCCATGACCATTCTCCTGCTAAGTTGACACACTGTGAAAATCAATTTCTGCAGCTAAAGCTTTCCCAAGAATAAGGGAAGAGATTCTTTCCACCACTGAAAGAGGATAGCTAGAACAATTCAGCTAGAATGCACTTCACAATCACAGATGAGCTGACAACTGATAGCCTTTTTGTCATAAACCAGATGCCCCCTTGGAAAGGCAGGTATAATTCATGTAGAAAAGTGAAGTATTGCTGAAAAAGCCTTACTTGGTAAGTTGCTTGCCAGAGGCTCATTCAAAGGATGCGTCAGGATGTAGAAGTGTTCACAGGCATGGAGTGGGATATTGACTGCTTCCTCTGCAGCGTGGCCCAACTCATAGGCCCACTGAAATAAAAACAAGTGCAGGTTAGAACACAGAAGAAAAAAGCTAACTCCAACACAAAAGGCAGGACAAAACCACAGGTCATCTCTGTAAGTTTGCTTTCATATAAGACTATGTAAGATTTGGTTCGGTCCTCTAAACCATAAACAGACACAGATTTTTTTTTTCTCTTAGGATTTGAATTATTTAGGATAAAGGTTGTTTTTCTGTTCCTCACACAACATCTAGAAAAGTAGGGCCCTGATTCAAGACTAAGTAGTATCAACTTACAATACAAATGCAAAACAAGATCTGTACACCAAAGCCAATGCTAAGGTCAGCCTCTAGAAGCAGAATAATCGGGATTTAGGTGCTTGTACTGCTAGAACTCCATACCATCAAGACAGCCAGATGCTAGTTGAGAAACAGCAACTGGCAGATGTAATTTCACAGTGGAAAAGACAGGACACTAAGGAAAAAGAAAACAAAAGGAATTTTGGGGGCAGGAGGGAGAGAGAAGGGTAGAGGTTTAACTCTCCCACTAATAGACACAGTAAAATTCTTCCCAGAAAAAGGGCACACCGCCCCGGAGAGACCGTTGGCAGAGTAGTACCAACAAGTTGCAGGGTGCTCCTTAGCAGGTTAACATCCAGCCTTTGGTGACAAGCAGACAGCAAGCACTGCTCTCCTCCTTCACACCCCTGCTGGTCTGAGAAGCTGAATAATATGACTGTGATCTACTCCAGTAAACCAAGCCAAACACAAAACATATAAAGGGGAAAATAAACACAAACAAAAAACTAACTGAGGGAAGTGCATGTGTCCCAAAGCAAACACAAAAAGAAAGACAGAATTCAGTAATTCAACCTGGCCAGCACAGTTGACAAAGTACTGGCATTTGATCTGTCCTCTGTCGGTCTCGATGGCGGTCACACGACCCTTCTGGACTGTGACATGACTGACGCTCGTCCTTTCATGGATCTGTACACCTGAAGTGGACATCAGAAGGTCAGTAAACCACAAGCCTTCTTTATATGTGCCCAGCTGCTAATGTGAAACCCTTAAACACAATCTAAATGCTTATTTTCTCTTTAGGGCGTAATTTTTATTCTTGACTCAGTAATCTTAAGTGAAACCCTGTTATTGGTAAAATATCAGGCATCCAAATTATACATAATTTAAAGGCTGAGATGATGAAGAGTTACAGTACCTTTTCCCCTGTGATAAACACACCCTAGTATCCACAAGATGGGGGCAAAAAAAAAAAAGTCTTAGCCATGGATTTCTTTCCATTGCAATTCCTTTATACAACAAAGTCTGTAGTTTCAGATGGCAAGACTTGTTACTTTTAAGGAAATCAGTTATTTTGGGAAAAAAATAAATCAATTAACAGTACACAAAAAAAACTTGACTAAAAGAAACTGAGAGAGATATCTTCCCAAGTAGCTTCTTCCAACTTGATGGACTTTCATCCTTAATGACCTTTATCGCTGTTATCGTATCTAACCTTTCTCCCATTTTTAGACCATTCCAAACTTGACAAAATATTGGGCAAACAGCATTTGTAACTACACTTCCAAAGCCATTTCTAAAATCTGTGCATCCAATGAAATATTCCACATGGACTTAGGCACAACCCTTCACTTGTAGATAATTAAAACTCTTTCAGTCTGTAATTTTGAGTCAGGTCCTACAAAGGACCTGAATTTATTTTTGATAAAAGTGTGTGTGCTTATTGAGAGAAATATACAACCACTAAGGACAACAAACTGGTGCTTGATTTATCACACCAGATCTGTAAAGATTCAGTACGTTAAAAAAAAAAAAAAAAAAAAAGAAAAATCAGCTTGCTTTCTGAAGAAAAATATGATTTCAAAGTATCTGAACCTGACAGAAATAACCAAGTTTTGGTCTTCAGTGCTCAGTCAGAATACCAAGAGATGCAAACCATAATTTTCTTTTATGAAAAGAAGGTAACTATCATGCAGGAGAGCACTCTATAGATAAAAAAACCTCGTACCATTCCGTGAGGCAGCTGTGGCCAGAGCCAGACTCACATTGGCAGATGACACGAGCGCATCTTCTGGCACATACATGGCCCCCACAAGGTCATGGATGTTGATCAGTGGGTGGATTTGTGCCACCTTCTTTGGTGTTATAATTTCACAAGGTATCCCCATTACACTGCCATGGGACATAAGCAAAATGCTGTTGTTAGTCTTCCAGGAGAGCTGGTGCAAGTTTGAGATCAGTTATACTTCCCGCTTATACGCACCTCAGTGATGAAGCGATGCGTTTCAGAGAGATTAGTCGATCCTGAGTCTGAGCCAGTGAAATGGAGCCTGCCTTCACGTACCCTACAACAATGACCAAAGTCAAGTCAGATTTGGACAGGATCTTGAATTCCTTTTCATCTCAGTCCCGTTGCACTAATCTAATGGCAGAGCCATTGCTTCCACTACTCAGGAGCCTGGAAATTCCAAATTCTCAAATAATTTTAAACACTGTACAGCTAATAATTAAAAAGCTGCATTTGTCAACCTCTAAAAAAAAATCCAATTTAATCCTGATTTGTCTTCTCATTCTATTACATTTACTTATGTTTTTAAAAAATCCTAAACTTCACACATAGCACCTATTAAAAGAGAGAGAGGTTACTGGCAAAAATGTTATTAAGTAACTACTCAGAAGAATAAATCCTTGAAAACTGAACACTGATATTTTGTGATCCCACCACCAGCAAAAGAATCATAGGATGTTTTAGGTTGGAAGGAGCCTTAAAGCTCATCCAGTTCCAACCCCTTGCCAGGGGCCGGGACACCTTCCAAAAGACCAGGTTGCTCCAAGCTGTGTCAAACCTGGCCAGGGATGGGGCAGTCACAGCTTCTCTGGGCAACTTGACAGATTAATACTAAACTTAATTAGAGGCACAGTTATTAACCTTTGTCAAGTCTGACATATATCAGAAGTCCTTGTCAGCAGAAAACGTTCGGTGACCAAGTTCTTCCTGTCAGGTACATGCCTGAACATTTTGGAGGGAAAGGGAGAACTTCCTTATTCTCTTATTCTTCTTCCACACACCTACTTTCTCCTTATTTTTAGAGTACGAGGGAAGTAAGGCACCCTGCTTTAGTGCTTCCGTTAACCACCACCTCTTTTTGAGACGTGAACTGGTGCAGAAAATTGACTATCTGCTCCTGTCACTGCATTATACTTTTCAGCATCCTTGTGAAAACTCACCTACACTTGCCAAGTTACAGGCAACATAAGAATTGACAGTGTTTGCGGAATGCCTGCCTTCCACCTGTCCAACACTCTTCTTCCCACTCTTCTGATTAATTACATCCTTTCACATCTGATTCAGTCCAGTTGTATCAGTTTTGAACAGGAACCAACCAACCTTTAAGACTCTTTAGAATTCAGCATCAATACCTTGATTCTGTTTCCCAAAGATCACCCAAGAATTACACTTTCAGTACCTGTTTGTACTCCTGTCTCTTGTTCCAGCTGCTGGTAGAGCTTATTTGAATAGTCTGCCATCTTCAGTTCGATCGATGCGTGTCTGGCTGTGCTCACAATGCCAGCACAGAAGCGAGTGGTACCAGCAGCTAACCTGCAGTAGAAGTTGCATAGAAGGCCTCAGCTGGCTGGCAGGCAGAGAGCTGAGATCCCCTCCCCTCTGCTGCTCCAGCAGCTCTGCTGACAGCACAGAACAGACAGCAAGCTTGCCCCAAGACACATCAGACCAAAGGCTGTAAGTTGGATAATGGAGGGATAACATAGCCTCTAGGATTCCTTTAGTTCACTTTTGAAAACACACTGTTTTCCAAAACCATTTCTCTTTAACAAGTCCTAAACTCTGAAAGTTTCCAAAGAATCACAGATTCCTAGACTAGTTTGTCACCCATGTGAGGTCTCAACCCTCCCAGTGGTTGGGAGGAGCCATTGGGTAGCTTTGCCAACCATTTTAAACACTGTCCAGATGGGAAAATTAAAGTGAATTTCCAGGAGTATTTTGAAGTTGAGCAAAGACTGAGGTCTGCAAATCCCAGACTGGTTTAGGTTGGAAGGGACCTTAAAACTCATCCAGTTCCAAGCCTCTGCCACAGGCAGGGACACCTTCCACTAGACCAGGTTGCTCCAAGCCCCATCCAAGCTGGCCTTGAACACTATGAGGGATGGAGCACCCACAGCTTCTCTGGGCAACCTATTCCATACACTTCATATCTTTGTTTCACCTGTGGTCAGCAGCCTGCTCACACACCATGCTATCACAGTTTACTGCTGTGGGCTCTCCCTTCAGTCCTAAACAATGTTGCTTTAAATTTAAAAGAAACTTTCAAAGCATTGATGATGAGTAATGATGATAAAGTAAGATGAGTCAGTGACCAGAACCCTGCAGCAATGCCATATGCACATATGCAACAGCAATAGTGGCAGCATTTTGTTGCTATGAGCACTAACTGATGACTGCTGGATTATATCAAGCAATTACTACATTACTAAATACTACCTTATGCTGAAGTCAACCAGCCTACCTGACTCTTCGTTTACTCAGACTCCCCTCAAATAAAAATGAACTTGGATTTGCGTCTTCCATCTTTGCTGTTTACAGTAAGAACAAGTCCCTCTTGCTGTGCAGTAACTGCCAGACAGGTACACCCATTTCTTACCCCTTTTTAAACTGTCCCTTACGCCACTGTCCATCCACCTATTGGTGAAGGGCCACTGTAAAGATAGAAACCTACAAAAAACTCCCTGCTGCAGAGGCAGGGGAAAACAAAACAGCATCTCCCTTGCAACCTGTTTCCACAATACTTCAATTCATCTTTCCTGCTGCTAAAGAAATCCTGCTGTTTTCCACTTGCCTACAAAAGCCTCTGACAAGACTGCTTTTGGCCTACAGAGTCTATACTTTCTCAGCAATTCCAATAAAGAAACAGCTGAGTAAGGTGCATCCCTACTTAGTAACAACCAAAACAACTGAAGCACGATTTCACCAAGCTGTGTTTCACGTGAGATGCTTCTGCTAATGCAATACTGTTCTTTTTCCTTGAGCATGCACATAAACTGAGCTCATATAGCATCTAACTCCATGAAGACCTGTCACGGGGTATTCAGACCCCACTACAAGCCAGTCAGGATTACATTCCATTACAAATGAAGCCTAGTACCTTATTTCACTCCAAAGGACACTGCTCTCAAGGTCTCAGATCAGACTACCCAATTTCTTCTTTTTGCAACTATAAAGAATTTGATAGTACCTGCTTCCCAGCCACCAAAATCAAGGAGTCACAGTTAATTATTCCTGAGGCAGAATCAGGTGGGAAGCTCTAAACTAGACAGTAAATATTCACAGCCCAGCACCTATTTAGAGTGTTAGGATCTGCTGCAATAAACAGCCCTTCAAGCCTTATCACTATCTCATATCCAAGGTCCCAAAATTGCTTAATGAAACAATACATTCTACCCCTGAAACACAAATTTAAACAACAGATAAGGGCTGTGCAGTCAGCTTTCCACAGGATCTCCACACTCTGCCATAGACTGCAGTTCCAACTCACCAAGGAGAGCACAACGACTCTTACTTGGCCAAGCTGCAACTGTCTTGGCTGTTTTACAGGTAGGCACCAAGTCCTGCAACAGACAAACTAGATAACCTGAGCCTTTAGCCACATACAGCATGGTGTTCTAGTGATGTCTACTTATAGCCTCCAGATCCCAAACAATTTCTTGTGAGCTTTCCTAGTAGCCTAAAACCTCATATGTGTACTGCATCCTAGTTCTAGAGACGGTCCATAGGGACTGGGTGATTTACACAGTTGTAGTTCTCCTAAAATGGTCCATCTTCGCCAGCTGCGGTGTGTTTTACATTACCTGCGAATGTGCCAGAGCAGGCGGATATCTCCCAAAGGAACTGTCCATGGAAAACACATGCCAAGGCAGAGTTCTCCTGATAGGAACCACATTCCATGGAGGACCTGTGCTGGAGGCCAGCATGATCATACCCCACCCACCACCCCTGCACTTCTTAGGCTGGACAGAAGACCCTGGAGTGCAGGAGTGAAGCTGAGCATGGGATAGGAAAAGTGGCGTTCTATCTTTGGTTTGTTTCTCACAACCTGAATCTCTTTTAACTAGCATGAAATGAAGTAACTATTTAATTACCTTAACCTGATTCTCCTTAAGGCAAGTCTGTTCTGCAAACAGCAGAAGGGTAAGATATTTCCATGTCTTTATCTTGATCCATGAGCTTTCTTAGCCTGCTTTCTCCCGTCTTGCTAGGAGGGGAAGTGGCTGTGTGGGAATCTCACCCTTCATAGAAGTTAGCCCAATGCAATCGCACAGGGAATACACTTCACCTTGCAAGTCAGCCTTGTGCTTTGGAACAAGCAGTAAAGTGTGGTTACCAACATTCAATGTAATTTTATTCCTCAGGTCCAAGTCCAGATGAAGAGGTAAAAGTAACACATTGCAGCAGACGCTGCTATGCATGGAAGACCTGTTTCTTGAGTTTTGTTACCAGAAAATCTTACCTGCCCTGCTCAAGTAAGACTATGTCCTTCCAACCCATCTTGGAAAGGTGATATGCCACGGAGGTGCCCATGATTCCACCACCACAGATGACAACCTGCGCCTGTGCTGGCAAGGCAACCGGGGGAGGTTCTGCTGCACTTGAGGTGCTTTGCCGGGCGCAGGTCATTCTTCTCCATTTTGGATTAGCCGCCCGCCAATGGATATCTGATAGCAACCGGAGAAACATCCTGGCAGCTGTTTGCCAGTTTTGTTGAAGCACCAACTAGATGTGTCCAGACGTTAGCTCAGGACCACTCTTCTAGGAGGAAAAAGACGAGAATCGCATTACCACTTCTGTTATTATATACAAGTCTGGCAGTAGAAAACATCATGTGGTGCGCCCAGTAGAACATGGGGAAGCTGGTGAGTAAAGAAACAGAAGAGCAGTTAATCAGTCCTGAAACAATAGCATTGTTATTAAGGTTTCAACTTAGATTGTATAATGGGTACAGAGCATTGTACCTCTGTTTCTGACATCTGCATATCTTGACAACGAGCAAAGAGCCAGATGAAAACTGGAAAATAACGTTGAGGATACTGTCACCTCAACACCATGTAGAGCGGTACAAGCCAGCAGGCACAGAACATGCTCTGAACCGTTTTATAAGGGGAACAGGGCACGCGCAAGCTCGGTTATTAACGCTGTCAGGCCTTTACCTGAGGCAGGACAGAGAGTCTGGTCGCAGCAAGCACAGTGAGGAGCCGCAGAGGCTCTCTCCGACACCCTGAGCTCTCCTCCCACACCTCCCAGGGCCGCTGACTGCGGTACCACCACAGAGCTCTCAGCCCATGTCCCTAACACCGTGCCGCAGGCTGGTGTCTCCTCACAGACCCGTGTGGAGCAGACGGAACAACCGGAGGGGCCGCCGCGCTGCCCGCCCTGACCCTCACGGCAACGGTTCCAGGACGGGAAGGGAGGAGAGCAGGCCGAGCCCTCCCCCACGCCGCATTCCCGGCCCCGGGGAGCGGGGCAGGCTGGAGAAGGAGGAGAAGGAGGAGGAAGAGGAGGAGGAGAAGGAGGAGGAGGAAGAGGAGGAGCGGGGCCTGGGGAACAGCGGGGCCGCGTCGGCTCACCTGAAGCGGTGGCGGGGGGGAAGACGCACTGACCTTCCGCGCTTTACGGCCGCCAGAAGCGGCGCGACAACCCGCCCCTGCGCGCCCCGTCACCCGCCCAGGGGAGGGGGGGCGGAGCCCTGGGAGGGCCGGAGGGGACGTGGCTTAGCGAGGCCCCGCCCCCGGGGGCGCGCGCCCTCGTGAACGAACGACAAAACAAGTAGGAAACCTGCAGACGCTTTTATTAAATTCTCCCGTTTCATCTGTACAGAAAACAAACAAAAGGAACGCACGTCATTATTATTATGTTCAGAACCTCGGTAACGTCTCAAAATTACACAGCATGGACATGTAAAAAACGAAAAAAGCCCAACGAAAACCAAACCCAAAACAACCCGGAAGGAGTGGCTGGGATTTATACATAGCGAGGGGAAACAAGGTACAGAAAAGGTCTCGTTAATATCACATCTGAAAATCATAATCGTAATTAGGAAAGAGACTAAGTTCAAACAGCTTCTGCTGTACAACAGGAATCCCCACTGCGTCTGGTTTGGTTTCCCATAAATCCTGGCTCCCAGCTCTCTGGGATGCTGCAGAGCCCAGAACAAGTGTTATTCCCAGCTTCCGATCACCTCAGCATAAGCATCCCCTTTGCCCTAGCTCAGTATTCCCCAAGGCAAGAGCCACACCAGCACTCCAACTCACTAAACACAGGGAGGCGGTGAGGTGGGATTTGGGAGATGCCAGGAAGGGATCTTTTGCTTTCGGTCAGCTATGGAATGAAACTGGAGTGTTGTGGAAGAAGAAAACAGCCATCTGCTCCTGGCCAGCAAGTGGCAACACATTATTCCCACTCCCTGCCCCACACCGGTGGCACTCGATGGGTGGACGCCGGATCCCACCAGCACAAGAGGAGCAGCGGTGCCAGCTCAACTCTCTCCTGATCAGGTGTGATTCGGATCCCCTCTGTCCACCCAAGCCGGGGAAGCGAGGCTGGTCTGGCCTCTGAGCAGAGAGACTGCCCAAAATGTACCTGGGAGCTGCCCTGAAGGTCGGGAGCTCCATAATTAAGAACACACTCACACTAAAGCTGTTTTGAGCCTTCGGAGATGTGTTTTAAACAGGGACACAAGTGCTAGATGAAATGTTCCGGTTCTGTACCACTCATGCACTCAAAAAACACTTCAAAATTACCTTTTTCTGTCAAAAAACCAAAACTGGTAAAGTAAAAAAAAAAAAAAAAAAAAAAGGTACTACAATCTCAACTAAATAATAAAGTTGGATTTTAACAGAAGTCGCCATCCAACTTGGGACACAATTCTTCTACAGCGTGATGGGACTCAAGTGTTGCATTTCTTCCCTCTGTGCCCATCCAGAGTCAGTTCTGTACTTGAGACATTCACTCCTTTCCATTATTTTTAACACAATGCACTTACTGTGGATTTCTGAGCAAGGTTGATTCTGTTCCCATGGATTCAAGTGTCAGGTTCTGGGGAAAAAGCCTAAATTTTGTTACAGAATCACCTGAGCTTCATTAGGGTTTTTCACAGCCCTTGGCAGTGATGCAGACACAGGTGCTCAACTCAACTGGCCTGACAGCACCCGAAGGGCAGGAAAAACATTCCTGATGAGTTACACTCCAGCAGCGACAAGCAATGCAAGACAATCTCGAGTTACAACTCAGCAAAAGGACTTGGTTAGACCCACTAGGTAAACAATAAATAAGCTTATTAAAGGTCAACAACAATGAATACTAATGGACTAGCAGGAGTGGAGGAACGAGGTGTATATCTACTTGAAGATGCCCATGTTCATTGCAGGGGGGTTGGATTAGATGAGCTTTGAAGGTCCCTTCCAACCCAGACTATATCCTATGATCATGCACAGTCCCCTCACACACATGCCACCATGTAGGAAACAGAACCTGTTAACCCTTGCAGCAGCAGAAGGGGAACAGAGAGCTGTACACCTTGCTAGATCCCAGTTTTCCAGTCCTACCAACCAGCATCACTGCATCCAGGATAAACTTTCCAAAAGGTGGTTTTGTGATGACAAAGAGGAAAAAACCGAAACCAAGCACCTCCTGAATTGCACTCTGTGGAAGGCAGCCTCCTCCACCAAAAGGAAGAGGTACCCCAGCTTTTGCCACACCAACACTTCCTTTGGTGGATCACAGCTATTTCTAGCACTCTCAATTAGATCTGAGAAGTTAAAAAGGCTTCCTCAAGGTCAAGGCAACAGCAGTGTTTCTTATAGCTATTTCTTTCCCTGCCATGGAAAACTGATACCTGCAGGTGAGATGCAGTGTTGGCAACAGCACCAGCAGGTTATTTTTGTAAGTGTGGGTTTCTGTGCTTTTGAAACCTCCAGATTTTTAGCTATAGAAGGAGAATGATGTTTCAAGACCAGAACTGGCAGACTTCTAGTCACAAAAAAGCAAATCTGGTCATAAGCAGTGGCAGGAGGCCCCAAATTAAAACGTGAGGTTAACGGTGCTCATGGGCCCTCTGCCAGTGTCACACCTTTAGAAGGTGGGTCTGTGCGCTTACAGTGAGCAAGAACACCAAGGGAACTGTGCAGAAATTGATTCTGTATTCTACCTTTGCTTCAGAGGGCCTCCAGACACACACCTACAGCACCATCCCAGTGCACCTGCACTGAAACCGTATTCCCAGGTGAGCCTGCTGACAGACAGGAACACTATCAATCATAGACCAACACTGTAGACGACAGACACCAAACAGCACTCCAGGTACCCTCATCTTAACCTTCTCCAAATTAAAACACACAGAAAAAAAAAAACAAACTAACAAACCAGCAAGCCTTATATCTGAAAGTACAGAAAGTCACCTTTGGAGCTAAACAAGAGTTTACATTCAGAACTATGGCTACAAACTAACAATTTTCACTGCAATGTCCTTTGGAATTTAGTGAAAGATGCTATTTCTAGACAATAAGCCATCTAGTTAGACTTTTCAAACTAATCAGCTTACAATACGCCTTTTTAAAGAGTCACAACAGTTTAAAAAAAGCCCTCTGACAGCAATTTCATTATGCCTGACTGACACTTCAAAAAGCAGGGATTGTGCCAAGCAAGCAAGGACACAAATCCTGCTTCCCTTGCCAGCAGCTCCGTGAACACACTCACCGCTACAGCAGGAATTCCAGCACTCTGTCAAGTGACATGATACACACCTATAGCCGCCGAACTAACCTCTGTGTTAAACACCTGTGCTGCCGAGAGAGACACGATCAACCATCCCTCCTCTGATCCATTTCACATTGACAGAGGGCGGTTCAGCTGTTAGCGCTAAGGAAAAGGGGTGAGAAATAAAATTCAGGTTTAATTTTGTTCTACCTAACTGCCTAACCACAATCCTACCAGTCACTAATTCTCCACTGAACCTTCATTGCTCAGACTTTCACTACTGCTTGCCTTGTGTTCATAATACTTTGATATAAAGCCAGAAGTGTTTGTGAAAGACCCACTAGCATAGTAAGTCTAAAATCATATCACTAACAGTTTGCTGTCCATTCATGGAGTGGGATGAAAGTATATATGAAAAAAGCTTCAGTTGCAGCAAAAGCTCACAGTATTTTGTATTTGCCATTCTGTACATGCAGCATCATCAGAATCAGCTGGTCCACGCTCCAGAGTGTCTCAAACCACCTTCACTGTTCTTCTAGAGAACATTGTGGAGAGCTGGAAATGTCAGGTCTTACCTAGCAGTACACTATGTGGGAAGAGAAAGTTATGGTTCAAGCGTCAGCCCAGGTTGGACAGTTCCAGGCACACAATTTTTACCGCAGCACACGCACATGAGCACATCTAAAAGGCTAATAAAGTATCTCCTACTGTACACATGGACTCTTGTGCAGTCACCTCTCGACTCCTCCAACACAATGTTTCAGCCAAAGCCTATGCCTTATGACTTCCATGCCCCCTTGTACTTGAGGAACAAAGGTGATGGTAAGAATAGGCCACAACTACTGGTGCAGCTTTTCTAAAACACCTTCCATGGACTCTCAGGTGTGAGTATCAGGTTCTGGAAGCGTAACTGTACACAGAATGAGTGCACACATTGATAGTAACAATGTGAAAGCTACTTCCCTTAAAGATTCAGATCTTTCTATACTTCCATACGACACTATCTTCCTCCCATCCACTCATCCTTGGCCTTCTGGACCAGCACTTGTGTCCTACATTCCATGAAATGCCAGTTGCCATCACTATCAGTTGTAGTTGTGGAAATAAAAATCACTCTTCAGTGCTACCATTCGAAGCATGACGACCCAGACAGGCCAGTTACAAACCACTGCACTATTCCATAAGCAACCATCTTACAGATAGAGCAGGTTGAGTTTTCAGTCACCTTCTCCATCACGGTCAGAGCACTGTATTTATTACCTGCATGTCAACATCTATAGAGTGTTAATGTGGAAGGGTAACAGCTTAGCAGCAGCAAGATAAAATAAAAGGAGTGTTAGAATTTTACTGCATCATTGCTAATAAAAAAGTTGACCAAGTGACTGATCAGGGCACTTAATACCCACTGACAGCAGCAGTGTACACTCCTGACAGGCTCTACATGCCTCATGTCTACACTGTGTCTTTAATCTACTGAAATACAAGTTGTACAGCTCATGTGAGTATTTGGTCCTGGTCAGTATTTTATTCTATCTTGCGAGTGTGGCAGGGAAAGAAAAGGAGGACATCTTTTCAGCCAAAAAGAACATAAAATAAAATAATTCTACAGTCACAAAAGAGAGATATTCACTATAAGGTGACACCACTGACTGGTGTCCTTAGATTGTCCAAGACTATGCTCTGAAGATGCTTTATGTAAGATGAGCAAGATGTCCAAAACAAGGCCAGCTGTGGTATAAGATGCAATTTACCCTTTAATTTCCTGCCTCAACTTCACCCAGCCACAGAGGATGACTAGATTTCAGTAAGAACCATTACCTAAATCATACAGTCAGTGTGCAGATATTTGTCTTTCTTTAAAATTGACTTAAAAACTGCTTGAGCTGCAGGTCACATCAGTCTGATCTGGAAAGGGAAGGCAGTTCCAACAGTACAATAGAGACTTGTCTACAGGCAGGTAAATGAGAGTCTGCTAACAGAGGGGTAACAAAAGCTGCTGCTGGCTGGGCTGCCAATGTTGCACACAAACTTTTATAGGATGAAGATGCTGTGGATGAGATCCAGGATGGGAAAACTGAGCCAACACCTGCTGCTGTTCTACTTTTTTTTTTTGTTTGTTTGGTTTTTTTTTTTGTTTTTTTTTTTTTTTTGTTTTTATTCTCCTCTCGCAAGAGGGGTTGGTTGACTATACAGAGGAGGGCTGTACAAAACTGGGCACTGGGCAGGCATTTCTTCAGCAGGCAATCCAGGCTCTACCTATCCTTGAGCTCTCTTGTTACCCGCTTGGTGATGCGTCCACACATCAGGCCGATGAGGAAGAGTACACAGATGCCGACTGTGATCACAGACAGTATGTAATTCTTGGACGGAGAGGTCATAACTTGCATGGCAAGGTCAGAAAAGCCTTCTGCTGGGGCAACCTGGAGGTGAGAAGGGAATAAATGAGCCAGTCTGCACCTCTCATGCAACTCTTAAGCTCTGGCATTTATCAGGTTTAGTCCCTCGTGCTGCTATTGCCTACTGGCATCATCAGGCTTGGCCTGAACCACAAACAAGCAGGCCTGTAATGATTCATCTGAAGGAACTGCTGCTCAGCAGATAGATTTGTAACAGGAAGTTCTGCTGAGCCCATTACATTGCCCCAAACCATCTCTACAGGAGACCAAGCCCTGGGTGCACAAAAAATAGTTTAATTCTGCACTGTGGAGTCTGCTGAGAGAGTAACAAGTTCAAAGAAGACATGATTTCAATTTTTTTTGACCAAACTCAAATATTAAACTTCCTTCAGGGACAAGAATTTCATTGCAGTTGAAGCTCTTCCATGAACACCTTGCAACAGAAAGATACAATGCAAAAAGAAAAGCGAAATGCACTACATACCTTTGCAGCATAGCTCCACATTTCAATACGATCATTAAGGCGTTTCTTGCATTCAGGCTGCAACCTCACACGTTTATCTTCCAGAGCTTCCATTAAGCATGACATTTCTGTAATGCACAGAAGATGGTGTTACACAATAGAAACAGGGGCTTCAACAACATGCTACAGCAAGGCTGCTGGAAAGGGCCATTTTAATTAGGGCTGGTGGTTACAAAACTTTCTAAACAGACCAGCCAGCCCAATAGGCTGTATACAAAGTCCTGCTGTACCCTTGAAGCTAGCAGTTTCATTAAGATCCATGATTAATAGTGCATTTTGAGGTGCAAGGAATTTTGACTTCCAAAAAGAAATTTCAGTACATATCCAATTATTTATAAAGTCTTGTAAATCTTCATCTTCAATGAGCTGTACTTTAAATTCAACATCATTATCCTTTACAGAGAACCAAAATCAAATTTAGCTCAGGAAAAATCAGTATTATCTCCTTAGACTTCCTAGGAATTTCTTTTGATCAAGAGAATGTTTTGGAAAGGTTTCACTTCCTCAGTTTTCACACAGTCCTGTGAAAAGGAAATGGGATCACAATGCTTTGGGTGCCTACAGAGTGGCTTGGGTAACTCATAAGCTCTTTTATATGCCCATGAGGCACCAGTATAAAACTTTGTATTTTATACTTAGGCTGCTTTACTTGAATAATCCCTAATTGGATGCTTGCTGCTTTTCAGTGAAGAGGTATTTTGTTCTTAGAAAACAGACCGCAAACTTTAACTCCAGACTTCTTAAACAAAACTGTCAGTTCAAACACCCAGAGGCAGATCCCTCTCCCTCGGAAGCTTCAGACTTCTGCTTATCTTCACCATAAACACATCAGAAGACACATCAAAAGCCTTATGATAAGACAGGAATAAATAAAGGATATCCAGAATTTCAGAAAGGCATTCAGCGACCAGAACGAAAGGTAATGATCAGGAACATACTTGGCTGCTATTTTCAATGCCAGATAAACTCAGAAATATGGGAAAGTCCAGAATCTTTCCCCTCTTTCCCCAACACCTTTCCTTAAACAGCCATACACACTATCCAGACAGCTAACATAACAGCAGTAACAAAGTGCAACAGCTTGACCTCAAAGAGGAAAAGAATGGGTTAGGAAACGCTTAAATAAATGAGGTTTCAAGAGGTCTGACCGTGCTGACCTCAGTCTTGGAGGCTTTAGAACAATAGATGAAATCTCAAAGTCTTTAGCTGCTATGTGACCTTAGAAAGTGTAGTAAAAATTACCTACCCTCTGTGATATTCAAAAGCAAAAAACTGGTATGTTTAAGCAGAGAAGGAAAAAAAAAGATCAAAGGACTTCAGTTTGATTTTGTCAAAAATACTGAAACACAGAAGCCAATGTTGGCCAAAGGCTGACACAAAGAAAGAAGGACCAAAGGGATTAGCTGAGAAAGACTCCTGGGAAACCAAATGTTTTGCCCCTGTAAAAGCAGCAGCTTATTTCTAGGGAAGTTTCTGGGACAACCTGATATAACATTGTTGTAAATAAGCTTGAGAGCTGTATCTTGTGGGGAAGCTGATACAGGGTGAGACATAACCTCACTGAAAATGAGTCCATGTATTTCAGCCCATGTGTATTAAAAGCTCATTTTCAATGGGATTTCACCAAGGAAGGATTTTATAGAAGGGTTACAGAACTTGCATCACACACTACTCTCAGTAATCATATGGAACTTACAATATACTCACTAAATCTGCAGGTAAGGCTGCAGATTTGTAACAGGACTGAAGAAAAGGTCCCACCTTGGACACCAGGAAGGACTGCTTCTTGATACCCACCTTCTACTGGCATCTACTGCCTTTGCAGTTGTTCCACCATATTACCCACCAAGTGGGTAAGTAATAAAGGTGGAAATATCTTGTACTTAAGATAATGCTGGCAAGAAGATACCACTTACGGCTCCCAGGACTGAGAAGTTATACAAATAAAGAATGAGCACTTACGGCGTCCTCTCCCTGGTGGAATGGCTGCACAGTGGTGCTTGATATCCAGGGCACAGGCTGTGTGGAGCACTGGGTCAACAAATATATCTGCTTTGCTTTCCTTCAGCATGTTGAGCACTTCCTGGGAAGAGGAAAATTACAAGTACATCTCAAAATGGAGAGAGAAAAAAACTCATACTGCTTAATGTTTCTGAAAGAGATACCATCTTTTTAAATCCAGCACTGTGACAAAAAACTGTCCCTGGATGAGGCTATGAATGCTGGTTTAATGGCCTGGTTTATAAGGGTTACCATAGTTATGGTCATGAAAAGATCCATTTAATCTAAAATATGAAGTTAATACGCCAGGGTTACTTCAGCTAGAACTGAAATAAGGTGCCATAGCCATGGGGCAATTCATACAGCCCTTGATTACAGCCAGAGCTTAAGCCATTCCCAGCACTCAGGCAGCCTACAATGGAGACAGCAAGTGATAACAAGATTATTAACAAGAAACTTTGGCAGCCATCATTAAGAAAAGATCCAAGCCTGAAATTGTGAAGGAGTTATCGTCAGCACAATTTGCACTGGCAAATTTGAAATCGAATTGAATAACTGCAGGCCAAAACTGAGACATTTAGGGAATTTGCAGAGCTCTGGCTTCATACTAGCTAGAACATGGCAGGGGCTGTGATCTGGAAAAAAAAATCACAGATTTCTGCAGGGATAGAATGACTTTTAGAGCAATTTACTTCCCTTACCTTCTTGCACATTTCAGTTTTTATTTTCAGCAGGTTCACTTTCAGGCATTCTTCCACTTGCCCAGTCTGCTCCTGAGCCGCTGCTTCTTCTGCACACAAACTGGAAATCTATTTTGAAGCAGGTATTTTAGCATAAATAACTCACAATAATCATTCTTCCCTTTAGCATATTTATAGCTCAGTATGTTAGTTCATTGTTGGGTGCAGCTAGAGAACGCATGATGAGATACCTTCACCCCTCCCAGATTCCCAGAGCCAAATGCAGGCTGGCTCATGCAAAATGAGCCCTTTGAAATCCAATAGCATGAAGTCAGCACTACTGTGCTGAGGAGGAAGGCAGGGAGGGAAACAGTATAGGAATAACATTAAGAGATGAAATAAGGAATATTTGAGCCATGGCTGATTCAGCTATCAAAAGAGAATGCTCAAATATCTGACTGCATTCCAGATAAGGTTGACAACACCAGAGAACTAACACACATTTATTTTTAACAACAGGAAAGCAGTATTTTCCCATAGTCACAAGCACTAATGAGATCCCAGATGAAAAGTTAACTTCATATTTAATGAAGCACAGGAAACTGTCATTCTTGCACACTGGGTGAGTGTCACAAGCAGAGAACCTGACTAGCTGGAAGCAGGGCAAAGGGATTTGGGTTTGTTGGGGTTTTAATTATCAGGAGAGTTCATATTTTGTTTTAAGAAACAAAAATCTGCTACATTAAGGGAGTTTTCACCCTGAAAAAGTAGTTGTGGAGCTACTTCTCCTACCTCATCAGAGCAGTGCATCTGGAGTTGGGGATCCAGCCGATAATCAAGAGCTGATTCCTGGATTATCACTTGAATTTGGTCCTCGCAGTCTTGAGAGAGACGCTATTAAGCAGAGAACGTTATTAATCCACTCCATGACCTTTATTTTCATAAATCAATCACCTTGCCTTTTAACCTGCGTATCTTGTATATTTATACAGGAGCCTAAAAACTCACTTATGTACCAGCCTATTACATACAAGGAATATACCACAAGCCCAGGTTGGATGTGTGATTCAACAACTCTTGCTCAGCACAATCCTGCAGTTTCTCATCTGCATGCACCAGCACTGCTTACCTGGTCTGCATATTTCAACTTCAGGCATGAGATGACTTGCCCTTCCAACTCAGTATCATCCTTGGCTCTATTGAGGATATTCTGGCAGAATTTTGGGATGTCTGCTTTGCACGCCTTCCTGAGCACTGGATTTAAGCGGTAATCTGACCGGGAAAGATGACAGAACTTAATTACAGCACACATATGTTCACATAACAGAACATAACACTCCAAAAGGGACTGGACAGAAATTTCCTGGATGACATTGTACCACCAATGAATATAATTATGGGTGGAAAAGAGTGGTTTTCCACAACAGAATATTAACTTCTGAGGCAAGAGCTTCAGGAATAAAGTAGATCAAATAACACCTGCTGACCCTCAAGAACTTGACTGAATCAAGTCAGTGTGTGCACTGACAGCCATGAAGGAATCACAGAGTCCCACACTGGTTTGGGTTGAACAGGACTGTAAAGCTCACCCAGTTCCAACCCCCTGCCACAGGCAGGGATACCCTCCACTAGAGCAGGTTGCTCCAAGCCCTGTCCAACCTGGCCTGGAACACTGCCAGGGATGGGGCAGCCACAGCTTCTCTGGGCAACATGTGCCAGGGCCTCACCACTCTCACAAGAACAAAACAAAGTGATACTATTCCAGCCATGCAGACCAGCCAACAGCTCAAGCAAGTCAAGTATTTTTTTTAGAAAAGGATACCCGTGTTCTGTGTTATCTGGCGCTTGGTAATCATTTGCTTGCATTTAGGATCCATTACTTCACTGTTCTTGTTTTGTTTCAAACACTGCAACATATTTTTTGAGTCTGCCTCTGGACAAAACCTCTACAAAAAAAAAAGCCAACAAAAGTGTTCCAAGTCTCATCACTAAGCATTTGAAAATAAGAACCCCAACCAACTATATTAATGGAAGACAATAACCTGCTCAACCCAGAGATACACAGACACACCCACTAGCCCAAACACCTCCTGTTAAAAAAACCCAGTGCTACTGTATAAATTGCCCATGGGCATGAACATCTCTGCTTATGGACCAAGCCATAAAGTCTCATCTGACTTCCAGGCACCAGCCTCTGTTGGCAGTATCAAAAGCAACTGGCCTTTATTTTCTGTTCTTAAGTTACAGCACACTTTGCATGAAATACCCACCAAACTAGGTCTCATACCCAACTCCCCTTTATTTCAGAAACTACAAAGGGAATCTTTTAGATCTATACACAAACCACTGTTCTGCGTAAATGCTGGCTGGACAAAGTGACAAGTAAAGACTTCATGAATAACAGCCAGGACAAAGATAGATCACACAGAACAAGAAAGCAGAGAAGAGCTCACTTGATGCTAATTTGCCCATTCGCACCCTGAATCAGATAGTTAAAAGTGAACCAGCTTACCCAAAGTTCAGACCAAGGTAGTTATTTTCTCTTGTTAACAACTAAGTCTGTGGGTGTAAGACAAGGCTGTTGTACCTTCTGCATACAGACCACACAGACTAGTGCTCTGGAGCTTGCAATTCTGGCTATTGTGAAAGAGTGCCTTTTATCAACACTCACTGCTGCTTTCTTGTGGTACCATCTTAAGTCTTTAAGCCACCATTTCTGATTTTAAGTTTTGTTTAAAATGTCTGCTTTATCAGTTTGATGAAAGTCTGTGCACTAGATCAGCTGTGAACTGAAGATATTACTCCTCTCTGTAATCGCAACTTCACCTTTGCCTAAAAGCCAATCCAAATCCAAAGTGACTGGATGAAAACTGCATTATAAGCCTCAGCACAGACTTGCTCCTCAATTCCGTTGGCAGCTGGGAGACATTTTTTAGTGCACAGACTTTGACCAGGTATTTGGAGGAAGTAAAATTTAAAGAGAAGCTCAAAACTAACAAAGCTCTTGTATTCCAACCTCACCCTCTTAAATCAGCACACTACCATTACCTTAATCATTTGCTTGCAGACTCTCATGAGTGTGTAGTCCAATTCTGGATCCATCATCTCTGTCTCCTGCAGTTTAAACACCTTCTGGTGGCACCGGGTACTCAACTGCTTCTTGATTTCTTTCAGGCATTCAATAATCTATAACACAGTATTACAACTGTAACAGACACACTGTTGATATGATTGTGTCATATGCTGCTGAAGAACTACAGCTACATGTTCCCCTAATAGCCATCTTCACCTGATTTGTGCAGTTACATTCCCAACACCTAGATTTTATCAAAAGTCATTATCAACATTTATTTCCAGTACTTGCTTTAAGCTCATCTTTACTCACAAAGATTTAACAAGATGAAGAGAGTCACCTGGACTTACTCCAAAACCCCACACCTCATGTCGCAGACATTAATGCCTAAGAAATGTTTAGCAACATTTGCAGTAACCAGCTGCTAATAGTTTAAAACTAGCATTAACTGAAGTGCTCACAGCACTGCATTCACCCACTATTAATACCTGTGAATCAGTGGAAAAAACCCCAAAAAACCCAAACCAAACCCAAAACATTCAACATTTCCAAACGCTGCCAAAAGACTTCAGTGACATCAAACTGAAAATCTGAAGCTGCACTCACAAGGGCAAAAGTGTTCTTCAAAGGTTTTCTGAAGTGAAAGTAAAAATTAAATGTGTAAATTATTAATAAAATGCATTACCTGAGCATTGCCATAGGGCACATTTTGGCAGTAATTCTTGATGTCACTTTTACAAGCCTCATACAGTTCTGGTTCAAGTCTGATATCCTCAGTCTGCAGGATAAATTATAGAATGAATATTTAAGTATTATTCTGAAGACTATTTTAGTTCATTAATCTATTAAATAGAGCCCTCTACTCATAAAAAGCAACTCTCACAACAGCCAGGCCAGTTTCTTTGAATTTAAGGGTCTTGGGTGTGAGAAGTGATGCCAGTGGGAAACAAACTTTGCAAATCCATCCACTGACTTTTCACAATGAAGAAAGGGTTTAAACCAAATTCCACAGATGGCAAGCTTTTCCTACCACTCCTCCTAAGAGGGCATGGACACAAATGTCCAAGACAACTAAAATCTTTTCATGTGAAAGCTAAAGGACATTATTAGCCACCCATCTATTGGGTGATCTGGAGGACATGAATGAAGTTTCCTGCTTTTAAGTGATGCTCAACCAACATTTGAATTCTTCCATAAAAAGGCAAGACTGCTGCCTCTTCTTAGGTTCTTAAGTAGACAGGTCTACTTAAGGTGAAGCTTTAACACTCAAACAGTAAGTACTGGACAAACACCTGAAGAGTTTATTGCTATAAGCACTGCAGCCGGAAGCTGAGAGGCAGCCTTGCCTACCAGGACAAATACTACTCCTTTTTGTCTACTGAGCAACTTGGAGCAACTGGAGTCGAGTTCCTTCACCTGTGCTTGTTTTCTCAGTCTATAAAATGAAGCTTTTATCCTTTCCTAGAGGACTTTCAGGCCATCAGCATGTACATTAGGTAGCACATTGCTACCTACACTAAACATAATCATTTTTAGCTGAAATTCCAATGATCATTTAGCTTGCCTGAGCCTTCATGAGGCTGTATGTAAGGCATTAAAAGCAGACAACCATTATTTTCACTGTGAAGGGCAAGTCTCTTGTTGTAGAGAGTAAAAAATAAGTTAGATACATCTTACAAATGAGCTTCCTTTTTTTTTTTTCCCCCCCAGGCTGGGCAAACCAGGAAGCTTTAAATGAATGACCTTGCTAGAAGGCACATCAAGAGCTTCATGCATGTTTACCATCTCTAGCTCCTCAACACGCAGCTGTCTGCGGCACTTCAGAGAGACCCTGTGCTCCTTGGCATCCTGCAAAGTATCATTGCGCACAGTTGTGCTCAGACAGATCACAACATCCACCCTGTGGAAAAGAAAACAGTTTTTTACTCATACACCTTTCACTTAGGTCAGCCAAGATTGGTGTTGGACCACCAAATCAGAGAAACTCACCCCAAGAATCCAAATACAACATGAATTACTTGTACCAGTCTATAGGTAAGTACAGATGTACGGCAATGTGTAGAGTAACTGGACCACGGTTAAAACCTAAATCTGATGTTATTTAATTGGAGTCTAGATCAGCGGACAGGAAGGTACTCAAAAACCCATCACATTTCTGCAAAGCAAGACTTCTGCTCCCAAGGCATGTGAGCACTTCAGAAAATCTGTACTTCACCTCAGGAATAAATGAAGGTGAATACATCGGTGGCATTGCAAGCAATCCTACTGCATTATGGGAAGGGCATGTCTATCATAAAATGAAAACAGTCTTGCTAACCACAAACAGGGTTGACCTTGTGTGCAATTTAGCCTTATATCATTGCAGCAGGCCATTAAAAAAACCCTTACACTGAAATGAATAAACCAGCTGAAACAAGGGGATATTTTCCCTTCCCAGATCAGCAACTGGAACATCTTAGAAGACGTTCTAATCTAGTGAGGATGTAAAACATCTTGGGACACACAGTCAGTTAACTGTAATCATCACCTATTTTCAGAGCATGAAAAATAAAGAGGACAGGCTTGTATGCAAGAGTAAAGCAGAAGTAATTTTAAACAGGGAGGCAATGCCTCTACCTTAAGCATCTGCAGAACACAGTAATTAAGGGAAAACACACAGAACAATCAGCCTTTAAAGGAAATCCAGCATTTTCTGTCCTATTGTAAAATACCCTGTAACTTTATTACATATTTATGCAATCAGACAGCTTTGGCCAGGTGCTACATACTTTTTTTTGATGTTGGGACAAAGTTTCAGCACATCCTCCTTGCAAGCCATTTTAAACTTGTATGAGAACCTAAAATCTTTCATCTGAACCTGCAAGAGAGAAATGAGGATTAAAAAAAAACAAACACCCTACTTTGGTCACTTGGAGGAAAAAGCAAATGGAAAGTGCTGCTGCTTGTTGAATCATACAATCAGCAAATGCTTTTGTCCACAACTTATTAATGAGAAAGCAAGAGGAATGCTATACTACTGAAGAATTTGGAACCTTATCTACCAACACCAGGGAGGAAGGAAGGCCTGAAAATAAATCTCCCCCAGAAGGGACCATTTATGATCAGGCATGCAAGTACAACTGTCTGAATTCACAAGAGCACTTTAAATACAGTGGGAAATCAATCTTGAAGCAGGAGGGGGCTCAAAATCAGCTAATTCCTGTCAACACCGTCAAAAAAAAGAACAGGCTCCCACTTACAGCAGAGAAAAGCTTTGCTTACCAGCTGGAAATGAGTGACTCCAATTGCACATTTTTCATTCATTTCCTTCTGGTGTTTGTTCTGGATCAGGCACTCCATCAGGTCCCCAGAATCAATCTGGTTATCTGCTACCTCCTGAAAAAGAGATGAAAGGCTTAAAAATTAGATACTCTTACAAGTCATGATTTTTATGTTCCCTTAGTGACCAGGAAACAACACAACTCACAGTCCCACTCTCTGTTGTAAGCTTACCCTCAGCATTAACTGACAACCTTAGAGCTGTACCATCCAACTCTACCAAACAGCTAGATCCATAGAGATAGTTCAGGAAAGAACCATCTCAGGCACATGCACACTCTAGATTCAGGAGAACATCCTGCAGAGATTCAGTGCTTACATGAACTATTACAGTTAGGTGCCTTCATTACTATTTAACTACTCAATCCTGGAGCAATGCGAGGAGCTGTTGAAACTGCAGCTGCGCAGAGTGGAGTGGCTCAACACACTGCTTGCAGGCAGGAAAAAAAGATCAGTTTTAAACTCACTGTAAAGAGTGATTTTTCCAATCACAGAGCAACTTTCATATTCAGACTCTAGCTTTTATGCTAGGGCTCTGACAACAGCAGAAGCTCTAGACGGAACTAAGAATTTTTATTTTAGAGTTTCTTTCCCAATTAAAGATTTTTATAACTGTTTACCTCTGATTTTGCTTTTAGGCATAGCAAGTACATTAAGAACTATTATTAAAAATCCAACCTCTCCCACAACGTATTTTCCTCCAAAGATATTCACACTATCACAGATACTCACATGACAGAACGTCTGGATAATAGGCTCACAGGCTCTCATCAGCAAGGCTTCAATTTGAATATCCTGCAAAAGACATGCAATATTTAATTTTCACAGTGAATGGACAAGGAAAAAAGTTCTGAGAAAAAGAAAACAAACCCTGTGGTAACAAGTTAAACCTAACCCAGTTTACAGGACTTGGACAGACGCAATCCACAGAGATTCACCTTTCAGCAAATTTCAGGAGATACACGGAACAGTTTGGGGCAAGACAGTCAAATATGCAGCTTTATAAAACAAGTAAAGCTGATGACCTCACTGAAAAGCTGTAATGATGCACCTGGTAGTTATTTCTTGCAAAATTTTGGGCATGGGGGAGGGAAGTTGCAATATGGGTCTCTAAACCAAAAAAAGACCAAAAAATGAAGTCTCATGAAATATCTGTACTTGTACTAAAGCTAACTGGGTTATCTGTGCAAGAAATCTTAGCTTTGCTACCATAATCAATTTTTTAAGCAGGAGAAATTACACCAGCCTAAAATCCTGAACTCTTTTTCATTTCTCTTTCTCAAGAGCCCCCATGAATACTTCCTCTGCATGGGGCAAAAAGGATGGTTGGCCTGATCCCCAGAGAGCTGCATTTGTGCACTATTCTAACTTTCTTTTTATCCTCATCACTATCAAAATGGCACACCTGACTAGACATGCTCAACTATTCCCTTTCTCCCAGGCTGAAAACCACTCACCTCGGACTCCAGCTCAGTGAGATTTCCCACTATGTCTCTGCAATCAGACACCAAGTCATCAAGATGGTCCTGAAGGCATTCCAGCTCCTACAAAACCAGACATTTTAGTCTGTGACCCAAGACTCTAAGCTGAAAATGTGGGCTTGAAATATTGTAACACATATGAAACTGTCCCCTGCTAGTAGTTCTCATTTAACCCCAAGTCTTCTATTGGCACTCCCAGAACACATATACATAATAGTGATTTAGAATGTTGGTCTAGGATGTTACTGCTTGTTTTCAAAAGCTGTGACACGCTTTCACTTCCAGAATATCATATTTAGTTTTCCCTTTGCTTAACCTTAATATAGTTTGCTAACCCAAACTACAAGCTATGATGGGCACTTCAGAAAGACAATGGTGCATGCTCTGCTCTTGGTGTATGGTCTGCTGTTGAATGGCTCCTTCCCTGCCATTCTTCCCTACCAGGAAACAGCAATTTAACTGGAAAGTTTTCGTTGAAACTTTGTTAAGTAGTTAACCATGACACAGCAGACGTTAGTTCAGTTCTATATAAAAACAGGAAGCATGTCAGTATTTGCCAAATGGAAATGGGATAAAGTTTATGTGGGAAATGTCAAGCCTATAATAAGAGTGTTACAAATAATAGTCAGGGTGGGGTTGCTTCATTAAAGTCCTTTGTGTTAATTATCCCCTTCCCTCTTCTCATTCCACTACACATTTGACCTACTAAAGCCATGCAGTAGGTGCAAAGCTTCTTCATATCACCTCCACCTCCAGCATAGATGTTTTAAACTGCACTAATTTTTAATATACTCTCAGCTAATGAAGATGGCTCCTTATCCCCTTTTTGCCCTTCCCACCCTTCCAGCTACATGAGTAGCAATGTTACTGCGTGCAGTACCTGCCCTGTCTCCGTTTTTTCACTGCACCACTTCCCTAAGTCAATCATGCACTTGTCCTGAAGAGCTGGGTCAAGCTTCACATCCATGGCACGCTGATGGAGGATTCTCTGGACCTCTGCTCTGCACTCTCGTGATAGCTGCAAAGAGGGCAAAGAGCCTTCAGTATACATAGTCTCCAAACACACACAATACAAACAATATGCTGTCAGGTAAGGTACTGAGAGCGACCATGAATGCCATTAGCAATCCCAAAAAAGCACAAAAGTCTTGTAATGCTCAGCACAGGCCTGCTGGGTCCACCACAAGCTATTCAGGCTCCAAAAGAATAATCTAGTTTGGATGGAGGGTCCTTTCATTCCACCAAAGGAAGTTTTATATTCTTAAACCTTCACTTTGCTTTTGAAATGAGATGTCAAAGCAGATCGCTAGATCATCTGCTGCAGTGCCCCCTTGACTCCAAAGCATCGACTGTTTCTGGAGAAATAAGAACAGTTCATGTCCTCCATACCAAAAGGGAAGCCCGGAATGAGATAATATAGACCAGCTATAATTTCTACTCAGCAATCCCTACTGAAGCACATCAGAGTCAGCATTTGCAAGGCTGCAGAAGAAACCAATTGTATAAAACCAAGAGATACTGGCACAGTGCTTGTCAGACCTAAATGCACTGGCTGAAACTGAAAACTTCATACACTTAAAACTGCAAACCACTGCAAGTCACCTAATGTTTTGTGGATAGCACTGGGTGAGTTTGTTTTCAAAGGCTAAATTTCAAAATGACAGCTGCTCCCTTAGCCTTTTTTCCACAAGAAAAAAAAAAAAAACATTCAAAAGCCTTTTCTTCTCTAATAGATTATTTGCAGGGAGACTATTGATTTCATTGGTCAGCACAAACATAAAACCAAATTAAAATAGTCTCAACTCAGCAGACTAAGAAACTACATTAAAAAAAGATATTCCTAAAAGAAAGATCCTTTCAATCAATACTTGATCTCTGCCATAAAAGAGGTTTCTAATCAAGCTGCAGAAATTAATCTGTAAGCCAGGAAATTGTGTAAACCCACCAGCTCCTAGGGGCTGGGCACACTACAGCACCAGAAGACATGGAACTGAGTACCCAGCTGCTTTCAGGGGAGTGCCTTGATAAAGGCACGAGAGGGCAGCAAACTTGTGAAGAGTAGCTCTGAACCAAACAAATCTGATGATAGTGGATCTCCAGACTGCAGGGCAGCAAGTCAGATACCTACTGTCTTCTTCAAAGCCAGCATTAGCACATTCACCCACACAGTATGTTCTAAAGAATTGTAAAGATGCTTTGTATCAATAGGAAGAATTTAATACGGTATAATCTGAAGTTGTACGCCAAAAAAAACTTAATTAGAAACAGCCTAGGAAAGCTGGGCTTGGAACTCCTCTTTGCATAAAACCAATTTTGCTGCTATGCTAGCTATCTGCAAGGAATCACATTCCTCTGGAAAGACAAGGGAGTGTGTCTAAACAGACATACATGACCTGATGTCAGCACAGTTTCCCCTGCAGGCAACTGTCACATCTTAATGTTGGCTATTTCATCTTACCAGAACAGACACCTTCAAGAGAACACACTTCAGAAGCTGGGCATTTGAAGCAGTGTTAAGTACTACCTACAGGTAAATGTTTTTAAGTAGCTTTTGTGAGCTCTTGCCATTTTAACACAGTGTGTCCAAGGTCCAAACAGATGGGCAGCTCTTCTAAGAAGAACTGAAGCACTTACCCTCCTTCCCTGCTCCTCTGTGCGGTATGCATGCCTGTACAAGCAGGAGAAGACAGCCCCTGGAGGCATCAGCTCACTAGTCTCATTCCAGCCGTGGGTATGGCAGAGACGGGAGGCATCTCCCTGACACTTGCGGTAAAGGACTGTATCCAATCTGCAACAAAAAGTTATCACTAGCACTTTATTCAAACCTTTAACAGTTTTCATATTCCTAAATGCTTTTGAGGCAGAAAAATCCACTCAAGTTTCATACACCCCTACATCATTCAGCACCAGCGCCTACAAAGCTGCCCAGAGAAACTGTGGCTGCCCCATCCCTGGCAGCGTTCAAGACCAGGCTGGACAGGGCTTGGAGATACCTGCTTTAGTAAAAGGCATCCTGCTCGTGGCAGGGAGTTGGAAATGGATGAACTTTAAGGTCCCTTCCAACCCAAACCAGTCTGGGATTCTAACTGAACCAACAGGTGGCGAAATGCCTGTCACTGGATTCGGAGTCAACTCCCCAGTCTTGCAAAAAAATTTTGGAAGATCATAGAATCATAGAATAGTTAGGGTTGGAAAGGACCTTAAGATCATCTAGTTCCAACCCTCCTGTCATGGGCAGGGACACCTCACACTAAATCATGCCATCCAAGGCTCTGCCCAACCTGGCCTTGAACACCACCAGTGATGGAGCATTCACAGCTTCCCTGGGCAACCCACTCCAGTGCCTCACCACCCTTACAGGAAAGAATTTCTTCCTTATAGCCAATCTAAACTTCCCCTGTTTCAGTTTGAACCCATTACCCCTTGTCCTATCACTACAGTCCCTAATGAAGAGTCCCTCCTCAGCATCCCTATAGGCCCCCTTCAGATACTGGAAGGCCGCTATGAGGTCTCCACGCAGCCTTCTCTTCTCCAGGCTGAACAGCCCCAACTTTCTCAGCCAATCTTCATATGGGAGGTGCTCCAGTCCCCTGATCATCCCCGTGGCCATCCTCTGGACTTGTTCCAACAGTTCCATGTCCTTTTTATGTTGAGGACACCAGAACTGCACACAATACTCCAAGTGAGGTCTCGCAAGAGCAGAGTAGATCTTCAATTACAGATTAAATCTTCTAGAATTCTCTTCTACAGCTTGCTAAATGCTGATACATGAGCAAAGAAAACACCTATGGGATGTCCTAAACTAGCAATAAGGCAAGCATGTATCATGTTTTCATTGTGTAAATACCTGTGTGTGCTTTGTACTGCTGCCATTTTGAAAAGCCAGTTTCATAAAAATCAGGGATAAATTATTATCTGCCATGGATTTGGGCTCACTGAAGACTCAGCATCCCTTGCTTTGCATACAAAAAACCTGCAAGTGCAGATCTTTTAAGATGATGTCTAAGTACATTAAAGCTAGGTGAGATATTGCCAAATTTCCAAAACAGATACTTTGAATTTCTGCAACACTTTACAAAGCAAACACCAACTGATATCAGCACACAGAGTTATACAGATAACAATAAAAACAGTAAGAAAACCATTCCTACTCCATGCATCAGCCCTAGGCACACAGTTAATAAAACAGCTTTTATAAGCCAGCTGTAGGGAAAAGTGGTTAAACAAGAAAGATGAGCTAATGTTGCCCTGCCTGCAATATGAATTAGAATTATCTTTCCTTTCAGAAAAATGCAAACACCCAATCTTTCTTCTTCCAATCGCTGAAGTTTGGCTCAAGCAATGAATTATGCTGGAAACATGGTACAGGCAGGAAAACTAGCAATGAAGGGAAACAGGAAGAGGAGAAAAATTTGCCTGCCTATGGCGATAGTTATCGAGATGAATAAATAAACAGCCACAAAGACCTAAGCTCCCTGTTCCATGAAGCCCCAAGTATTTCAAAAGCAGAAGGCTCACAGAGCATGTCAGCTCTTAACTACTGGCAGTGCTGCCTTGCAGATACAACTGTGAGCCAGATTTTCTTAGTGTTTGACTTGAATACCCTATGCAGCAATTGAAGCCCATGACTTCCTGCCTTTCACTCCTTGTGGTCACCGAGAACAATTATTCCACTTCTTGCAGTAACCCCATTTCATGTACCCTACTTCCTCACCTCTCAGTCTTCTTCAGAAGAAAAGCCAAACACTTATTCTTTCATCACCAGTCTTATTTTATGAAACTTATACTCTCTTCTTAACCCACAGAGACACAAGGAGGTCTGTATATATCTAAACCTGCTATTTTTTTTATGAGAAAGTTTGAAAAGCAGTGCTCTAAAGGGAATTGTGTCTGTTCTACAGGCTGTAATCACACCTAAAGAATTTGAAAAAAAAACAGAAATGGAAGCAGGGAGCCTTTTGCACAGTGGCTTTTGATTATACTTAGTAGCTTGGTTTTCTTAAGTCCCATATTGTAGCACTCAGAGCAGATAAAACACAACCTTCAACTTCAGTATGGCCAGAGCAAATTCTTTTAATTAAGGATGCAGTGGATGTCAGAGCTTAAACCTGACACTTTTTAGGATTGCACCACTTCCAAGTGAGTATCTGATTTAAATGGGCTTCACACTTTCTAAACATCTTTTGCTTCTTCTGTTCTAGACAGGCATTAATGCCCTACAGACCTGGCATGCTTGAAAGTCTTTTTCTGAACAAACATAAACTGTATGGTTTTCCATGGAACTGCTAATGCATACAAACACTACAAGCATTGAGTGAAGATAAATCTTTTTTTACAGTACTCACTTCCAGTCACGAGATATGAAATACTGGAGCTCCAGGAGCCTATGCTCACAGTCCTCTACCATCTTCTCAGTATACAAGTGCTCCATCAGGCAAGACAGAATCCTGCAAGCAGAAGAAAGAAGTTAGGCAACAGGCTGTTACAATCAAACTGAGCTTCCTTGTAACACTTGGTGTTGCCAAATCAGCCTCTCCAATGAGCCATAGATAAGATGTACAAACACAGTGAAGATCTTTCTCTTCCTTCAAAAAGATTACATCTAAAACAACTGTACACCACATTTGTACCCTCTTAAAATTCCATTGGTTTAGTTATCTGAGCAAGTCTGATGTACCACAGCATTGTAAGGAATATCTTATATAAAGTCTGGCTGAGGAGACAGTACTTATCGGACCTAGAGATAAAGGAGACAACTGTCTCTGCAGTATGGGTTTGCTTAATTGGCCTTTCAAGGCTTGTTACTTCTCTTTGTGACATTGCTCAAGACAGAGCTCGGTTTGCACCCCCAAACCCTGCACAAATTGCTAGTTTGGAGTCTATCAGTTCTGGAAAAGTTTTAGTACCTATTCTGGTGAACCACACAACTTCCATGGGTGCCCAAGAGAAACCAAAATCTGTTGTAACTGAGAGCCACCTACATTGGGTCTCCAGATCGTATGTGCTTGCAGGCAGTCTGGATCACAGACTCACAGGCCTCGTTCAGTGCTCGGTCAATGCGGTAATCTGCACCAGGGTCAGTTTCTTGAATCAGTGTTTGAAGCTGGAAGAAACAAATTGCGGTCAGGAAAATAGATTACCAAAATTATCAGAACAAGAGTTCTTGCAACCTCGCAGTGTGGCAATACTATGCCAATAACAACACTACCAGGTATGGCCTCTGCTTGACAGTTGCTTATTTGAAGTGCTTGTGCTGCTAACTCAACTGCCAGACGTGGGAATCCAGCACTGCTGAACCCTGATTACCATTATAAAGTAGCCTAGGAACACTGCATGAGACCAGTTGCATGCTTAAGGTCAACTGTAAACCTGGACCACCTACGTACTGATTTACAAAACAGACCTGGTAAAATCTGAATACTGTATGTTTTAATCCATCTTATGCTTTGGTGGCAACTTCATCCCCTAAGGCTAATGGTACCAAACTTGGTCATATTTTAATGGAAACTATCTACAACTGAAACCCAAATCAATCTTTAAAGACCAGTTGTCTAACTACAAACAAAGCTTAAAACAGTTTTTTTAATTGCGTGGAGAGGTCACAAAAGTTTTATTGAAACACTGGATAAAAGGCCCTGTTCTGCTGCCACAAGAAGTAGCATTTCCTCAGGGATGCTTGCTCAAGCTTTTGGAAGCAAGATCAACCACAATTTGGTCTATAGTACACCATTATTTTTTTATTTATATATATACATACATATATATATGTGTGTGTGTATTTACATATGTAAAATAAGAGCAGGACATCAGGTTTTACCTACTTAAGAGAAATAACAGTAAAAGTGAAAGATGAAAACAAAAACTTTCCAAAGATTTAGAGAGCAGGTTGCCAACTTGAAGCTGTGACATCCCAGCAGCACTCCCTTTGTGACTACCTAATCCATTCAACTGTGCAGGTAAATACAGTGTGAACAGTTTCATCAAGGCTTTTCTAGCTGCAGAACAGTTATTCTGATTGAAGCTTCAGAAAAAATAACTGTCTCTTATTAATAAGGAAACCTATTTTAGCATTCACAGCGCTAAGTTTTAAAGTCCCTGGCATCTGAACATGGGTTTGGGAGATATTAGAAGAGGGGAAGGGAATTCGGGTAAATCTCAATCTATAGTTTTCTGGTGCATAAGACAGCTCCATTTCATCTGCCACGAAGCTGTGAATTCCCAAAGACTGACATAGGGCAGACTGGTATCATCACTTGACAGGAAAACATTTGTAGCTGACAAATTTGGAGCCGAAAAAAAAACAAAACCCCAAAAAATCCAAAAGTAAGACAGAGCTTGCTTGCAACTCTACTCCAGCATCAAACGGTCTACACTGTTAGCATCTTGACACACTTGATTTCTATTCCTTCCAACCCAAACCAGAATGGAATTCTAGGAAGTAGTATGTCCTTTACAAAATCTGTAAGAGCAATGGAAGAAGGAGAAGAATCCATCTGTTCTGCTGGCATACACACACAGCCTGCATATAATAGAGGCCAATACTCTGCACATAAAGTGATGGCATCTGGTGTCAGATGTTTACATATAAAAAGGGATCAAGTACCATTAAGAGAATGACTCCATCAAGGACCAATGGATAAATAAAACCTCAAACCTAACACTTTCTAACATGCACAGCTTAAATAAACTGACCAGAGCACTATGTAGGCAGGATTCTTCCAGAGATCTCAACTGGTATTTTTGTTGCTACCAAGTGGAAGAGGCCAAAGCACACCACGTTCATCAGCTTGGAAACAACAGATCACCTCCCAGTTCTCCTTGCCCTGTTTTGGGCATTACTGCAGGATTCCCAGTCCGGATTCTCAACCATGTGCAAGATGCACAGCAGCGACCCAACTCCGCTGTCTGCATGAGCAAGGGGAAAACTTAGCACCAGTGCTAAAAGTGAAGGCTTTATAGGATTTTCCTCCCTCTCGCAACAAACCCTTGCAAGCTGAAAAGCAGCTGGATAACCTTTATAATCCTCTGAACTTTTATTCTGATATGCAGCTAAATTAACAACTATCACTTTATCAGCTGCATTAGAAATAGAATGCAGAAATACCTGCACTTTTAGTAGTGATTAGAGTTTCACATGCTTAATGGACTGATGAGAAGAAAAAAAAAAAAAAAAAAACACAGATGAGACCTGAGCAACATAAAACCCACATACTTGAAAAACAGTTTGCCAGCAGCTCTAGTACAAAGTATTACTTCCACTAAGCAACTCTTCAGGTGCCAGATACTGCCAGTGTAGCTGCAGACCTTTCCAAGGGCTGATACTCACAAAATCCAGGGACTCTCATATCTGCTGCTGGATGACCTACAGCACCACACAGGATCTCCATCTTCAAAGAACAGCATAGCAACGGTATTTGCAGAAGACCATTAATGACTGGAAGGTATCCAAGTTGTACATGCATCCCCAGAGCAAAGAGCAGCTTGTTTTACACAGGAAAACATGCTCCAGAAGTAGTACCTGCTTCTGTTCGTACTTCTTCCTTAATAAAATGCACACCCCCGTAGAAGTACATCCATAGCACAAACAATAGGGGCCTTATCCTATGAGCAGTGTCATGGTTTAAGCCTCTCAGCCACACAGTTTTCTCCCTCCCTCCCTCCCTCCCTCCCTCCCTCTCTTTCTTCCCCCAGATCCGGGGGGATGGGGAGGAGAATCAGAAGAATGCAACTCTCACAGGTTGAGATAAGAACAGTTCAGTAACTAAGGTATAACACAAATCACTACTGCTACCACCAGTAATAATAATGACAAGAGAAGTACAAGGGAAAAGAATACAATCGCCCACCACCTATACCCAGCCCGATCAAGCAGTGCACCCCCACCCTTCTGGGTCTCTGCCCTCCATTTTCACATCCTGGGCATGACGTGCTGTGGTACGGAATACCTCTTTGGTCAGTTTGGGTCAGGCATCCCGTTTCTGCTTCCTCCCAGCTTCCCCTCCTCCCTGGCATAGCATGAGACTCAGAAAACCCTTGGTCAAACCAAAACATTCTAAGCCGCAACTGAAAACATTGGTGTTATCAGCACTGTTCCCAGGCCGGAAGTCAAAAACACAGTGCTGCACCAGCTACCAGGAAGGAGAAAAATTACTGCTACTGCTGAATCCATGACAGCAGGAAGCTCATTCTAACGCAATAAATCAAAACAGAACAAACCCAGCAACAGTTGAGGCAGCCATTACCATTAAATACAAAAATACAAACAATACATGACTTAGTACCTCAGAGGCGGTAGGCAGCTATACAATAGCAACATGCCAGTCTCAGGAACCCAGAATACTGGAATGTTTAGACTGTTCTTGCAATCATCTATTTCCTCTGTCCCCTGAAAATACTGACAAACTAACTGTATTTTATAAAATCAACACTTAATTTGCTATGTTTTGCACAGAAAATAGAACAAAGGTCATTTATTGTGGAAGGGGACTCATGGACAATCCCTGCTATTGTATCAACTTACTGTACAAAAATAAATCAGCAGTATAGGTATAAGAGAACTGATAAAATAAACCCTATAGATTTCTACAGACATGCTTTTCCTCCTGAAGTGCAAAATCTCATCTGTCTTTTGGAGTCCTCTGCCTTGACTTTTGACTTGTTCTGAACATGCACTTCACGATCAGGAAGTTGTTTCCAAAATGGACTGATCTTCTGACAATTTGAAATTAATCAAGTTGTGAGGCAGTGTTGTGGTTTAAGCCTCTCAGCCACACAGTTTTCTCACTCACTCACTCACTCACTCACTCACTCCCCCCCCCTTCTTTCTTCCCCCAGTCCTGGGGGGATGGGGAGGAGAATCAGAAGAATGCAACTCTCACAGGTTGAGATAAGAACAGTTCAGTAACTAAGGTATAACACAAACCACTGCTGCTACCACCAGTAATAATAATGACAAGAGAAGTACAAGGGAAAAGAATACAATCGCTCATCACCTATACCCAGCCCGATCAAGCAGTGCACCCCCACCCTTCTGGGTCCCTGCCCTCCGTTTTCACATCCTGGGCATGACCTGCTGTATGAATACCTCTTTGGTCAGTTTGTGTCAGGTGTCCTGTCTCTGCTTCCTCCCGGCTTCCCCTCCTCCCTGGCATAGCATGAGACTCAGAAAATCCTTGGTCAGACCAGAACATTACCAAGCAGTAACTGAAAACATCGGTGTTATCAGCGCTGTTCCCAGGCCCGGAATCAAAAACACAGCACTGTACCAGCTACCAGGAAGGAGAAAAATGACTGCTGCTGCTGAACCCATGACAGGCAGCAAGCTCAATTTTGTATTTAAATAGAAACAAGTATCCAGCCTTTCACATGAACACTGCACAGCGTAAGTCACGCACTATAGCTCACTGCAGAAATGACTCAAACTGCACCAATCTGAGCCCAGCAGCTGCACCAGCACACCTGATATTTATGCAGAAAGAAGCTCCATTACGAAAGCACCCTGTGCCTTATAAAAACTTAACAGATATTCATTTATCTTTGATTACATACATAAACAGTCAATGTTTCAGGCCCAGGCTTTAAGCACCACTGTCACTGAAAATGGACTAAGGTGGTTTTGTGTCCTGCAGGAGGTGAAGAGCATACATCTCCTCACATTCCTACACGGGCACTAACACTCCCTAGCCATTTGTGGCATTGATGTCACTTTTCCAGGCTCACAGGCCATTAAAAGCAGGCATTAAGTACAAAAAAAATAATATCCCATTAAAAATCACTAATGGTTTTGAACAAATACTATATAATTGTTTTCAATTTAAAAAGACTACAAAGAGGATGCACCTGAGCTAAAATGGATGCTGAAAAAAAGAAAAAATATCCCATTTTAAAAAGGCATTTTGGAGAACAATATTTCCTCCAGTGGCTGCAATGACAACATGCAGCAGTACCTTGCACCTACCTGCCCGAAAGTCCCATCTCCATCATTTAAGCTTAACAAAATAGCAAAAATAAAACTGAATTGAAAGATGCTTTGATAAGATTTAGTGAACTTCCAAGGACAGGCCATAGGGGGAAAAGGGAAAGAGAGGGAATGTTTTAAAACTTATTAAAAAAGCAAGTTTTGCTACATCTTGCACCAAAGAGAGAATTCCATGACTTAAGAGCTGCTGGAGAAGAACTGCTGGAGAGCGAGTATAAAATCTAGAGCAAAACAATCCAAAATGTATTTTTTGAGGGGGAACTCCTCACCCCCATCCCCCATTACTAATGTGTTAGATATCAAGTTACACTTCATACCACAACAGTTACTCAACTACTCCCAACATGGACTAGTACCCAACAGATCCAGGCTGCCTTTAGCATTGCAAGACAAAACATTAACAGACAAATCTGCTTCTACTAAATGAGCAACCTAGAAAGGAAGCAACAGGAAAGCTGGAGTCCTCAGTACAGGAAAGACTTGGACATGTTGGAAAAGGTCCAGAGGAAGGACACAAAAATGACCAGAGGGCTGGAGCACCTTTCCTATGAGGAAGGCTGAGAGAGTTGGAGTTGTTCAGCCTGGAGAAGACTCCAGGGAGACCCGATTGTGGCCTTACAGTTCCTAAAAGGTGCCTATAAAAAGATGAGGAGAGACTTTTTAGCAGGGCCTATTGTGACAGGATGAAGAGTGATGGTTTTAAGCTAAAAGAGATACATTCAGGCTGGATGTGAGGAAGAAATTTCGTACAATGAGGGTGGTAAAACACTGGCCCAAGTTGCCCAGAGAGGTGGTGGATGCCCTGTCCCTGGAGACATTTGAGGGCAGGCTGGATGTGGTTCTGAGAAAACTGATCCAGTTGAAGATGTCCCTGCTCATTGCAAGGGATTGGAGCTTTGAAGATCCCTCCCAACCCCAACCATTCTAGGATTCCACGATCTTACCGCCTGCTGGCAATTCAGGCCGACATTTCCCTTTTCGCCCCGCACTACTTTCATCAAGCAATGCAGGGTGCGCCCCTTCCGGTGCAGACCGGAGCAGTGGTGCTCGATCTCCCCTCGGCAGCTTAGGATGATTTCTGGGCTCAGTGAGAAGTCTTCCATCAGCATGCGCCGGTAGTCCAACATTTCACCCTGGCACTCACTGCTTACTTGCCGACCTGAGCCAAGAGAACATGCCATGATTTAGTATTAAGGCTTAGCAGAGGCCTCCTTGACCATCATGCTGGAGGAAGAGAGATGATGTCCACACTCTGGATAACAGCAGAACGCAACAAATGTGCAAAAGCAGATGTGCTGGGAATTAAAATGGTTGTTAGTGTAGCACCCATCATTTAACCAAAATATAGCCAGTTTATGGATTCAATACATGATTTTTGTAAAGGATTCCTCAAAGATTAGAAGAATCTCATTTTAGATTTCATGTTACAGGAGCTGTTTCTGAAGCGTCAGCTTTTCCCTATGTGCTCAAAGGGCTCATTCTTCTAGGGGAAGTTACCTCCGCTAACTTACCAGTTTGGCACGTAACTGGGAGAGGGGTTTGCCTGGACAGCAGGTTGGAACATTTTCTCCAAGGACAAAGTTTTCTAGAGTAACAACACACACTTTCTCAGGAACCCAAAAATCAGAATAGAGTACGTTACCAAGAATATATACAGAGTATCTAGCAAACCACTGTTAGCACAGATATAAACGCTTAGACCTGCAATAAACATTCCTACTGTCTCCAAGCAGACAATCTGGTTTTCCTTTTAATCAAAGGAACAGGTTGGCTTTTTTCCTATGCCTTTTTTGGCTTTTTCCTAGCCCCTATCACAAGTTATTCATAGGTGTAAAATGCCCAATGGAACAGAGGTCCTACACCCCAACGGGGGCTCCCAGGCATTATAATACAGACACATGGATGTGTGAGGAATAACAAGTGTTCTTCCCAGGCTATGCTTCTACATAAGCCAGATGCTGGACAACCCGTTCCACTGTAGAAATTCATAACTGAACAGCAGTTTTCTGCATGTAATTCAGGAACACGCTTGCCCTACTGCAGGGAGAAGGGAAAAACCCCACAACTTTTCCACAAACAGGACACATAATTTCCACATCAATCAGAAGCAATGAGTTATTCAAACTCAAAATGCACGGATTGCTTATGGCGTTACAGCCTTTCCCTCCTGTGCCAGAGGCACTGCAGCATGCAGCGCTGCTGCTGCATCGGAACTGCTCAGTTGCATGCCAAGGGGAAAAAAACAACTCTGCAGTGCAGATTAGAGGCTATAACATGTCATTTTATGTCTTCTGGTAATTTCAGAGAACCTTTAGCATAGGTTCTGCTGCACAGGGCCTTCTAATGCCTTTGGGACAGCCACTATTGTTACGACATTTCCAACTTTCACTAACTTACATGAACAAAATTATTCTCACACTTGCCTTCCTTCTATACAGGAATAATTAGGGTTAGAGAAAGTAAGGCATTTACCCAAACTGCTGAACTGCAAGGAGAGAACACTACTTACAAGAGGCAGAGGAATGAGTACTGCTGGCTTCCCAGGAGTGATGATAAACAGGTCGTCTATCCGTATTTTATCCCAGTAGCATATTTAATGCTTACTACATACAGGAGGAAAAAAACTCCTTCAATTCATGGTGAATAGAAGGATTTGCAACTACACACCCAAGTGGGATTTGCTATTTTGCATTTTTAACTTCTTGTCTACACAACAGCAGTGAGCACCACAGATTTATTCAACTATCCTGATCTTCACAACAGCAGTGATTAAAACCTTATGATGAGAAAACTTGTCACTGAACCAAAGTTTGGAGGTTACTTGGAGGAAGAGACTGTAATTGGATATTGAAGCTGCAAGCCCAGGAGAAACTTTTAAAATCCAGGTCCCAGCAAGTTACACCTCCCTTGACTGAACTCCACTTACCTCTGTGCACTGCAGACTCCAAACACATCAACAGGTAGGAAAGTCTGGCTTCCCGAGACCGGGGCAGGTTCTCCACATTACAGCGGTACTTCTTCAGATCACTTTTACAGGACTTTGCCAGAGAGTAACTGACTTTGTAGTCTTGGGCAATCAGCTTCTGGCGGGTTGTCAGCGCATCACGACACTGCAGGAGACACATTGGGATGGCTGGATGAGCTTCCACATGGTGGCAAAGAGCCAGACCTGCTGCTACATTTTCAAGTTGCTTTTAAATTCATACATTTAAGCTGGACTGCAGTTAAATTTCATTTGTCTCATACAGACAATGTGCACTGAGGTCAACAGATCAAGGGTTTTAAAGGCAGCAGCTCTCTGCAGAGCTCTTCTTGAAACTGCACATTCATTCGGCAGCCTGGGAGAGCCCTGGCAGTAAGCGTGACTCATTTTCAGGAACTAGCACCAGTTGCTGGTGTTCATCCCAGTTGTGGTTTGTGCTCACCCCGTGCCCTTAAGAAACAACTTTTCCCAGTCACATTTACAAACTAGCATGTTCTTTGGATTTGTTCTGCAATGTGCCCAACAGATGACAGTAGTTAAAATAGCCTAACCGTGGGAATTTCTAGGAATTTTCCACAAATGGTGAGGCTCACAAGGATGCACTGTGCCCAAACCCAAGCCCAGCAACTGCAAGAACAACCCTTTAAATTTCATCCCAGAAGGGGCCTGCTACACTTAGTAGCTTTTGGTTTAAATTACACAAAAATTAAATCTGAGGGTGGCAGATAATTCAGGATACCTCAAGCAAATTTATCCCTTCATGATCTATCTGAAAGGAAGGAAAATTGTGCCTGTGTAGGGTGGGGAGGGCAGGAAGCAATTACAGCACAAAGATCAGAGAAGCCCTATAGAGCCCTCTGCAATTCCTTACATCAAGCTTTATGACTTTTCTCCCCCTTCTTCCCATACCTACTCCAGGACCTGGAAAGCCCTATCACAAGATATTCCCATCCCCTCCTTCAGGCTCCCATCTCTGTGCCATGACTGAGCTCTTAGGACTGGAGAGGCTTAAAGCTCCTGACAGAGGGAGATACAGGTTCACAGATACCTCATCCCTCACAGCAGGGGAAGATTGTGTACACCAGGGATTACACAAAGCAAGCCACCCACCAGGCGGCTATTGTTGGCTACATGTGTTTGCAGCAGCCAACACCATCAGCAAGGAGGGACTTTTTACTGGATAACAGCTTCTACAAAACTCGTGACTCTGCAGATGGTTCAATCTTGGCAGCAACAAGAGTGAGAACCAGATTTTGTGTTCCTCCTGCTCTGCAAACTCCACCTCTGCTACAGCTTCCTCTCAACATCGTGCATTCCTATCTTAGATGGTCATGGAAAAGACCCCTCAAAAGCCATGTACAACTATAACCAGGTTAAGCAAAAAGAAAAGTCCATTTCAGTAATACGCTTGTGTAAAACGAGGCTTTGTTTCAAGTTCTCACAGATTACTTTCAGTTTTAAATTTAATTGGAACCAAGCTTTCAGATAGCTAAAGCGCTTAAAGAAAAGGAAATCAGTTTGATGCCTCCAGGCCTCCACATCAGGCTCCTTCAGCAGAGCTTTTCTGAAGATAGCTTTACAGATACCCATACTGATATTCTTTCAGACAGATGATATAATTTCACATAATCCCAAACACCAAGATGGTGGTTCCGAAATCACTGACAGCATTGCTGCCTTCCTAGAACACCTGCATCAATACAAACTCTTTTGGGGACTGGCTTTCCAGAACAATTTTTTGTTGTTGTTGAAAACCGTATCTTCAGGAAGAACACCAGAAACTGAATTGTGCATCTTTTCTACAGAATTTGCTGCTTCATAATTACTCGTAGCCTGGGGGGTGGGGAGGTGGTAGAAAAAAAAGTGAACCCCATACAGCTTCCTGTGCTGAGGAACTTGGGCATTGTGTTTCTAATCTGTATGTTATGACAGCATTTATCCAAGGCTTACCCAGCATGATGCGACTTCTACTTTAAACACTCTATTATAGTGCTACATGAGCTCCATATCTACCTTTGCAAATCACCCACCCAAAAGACTGATTTAAATCCTGAACTTTAAATGCTGTAATTTGAGTACAATTAATTCAAGTCAGCAACACGCAGCTGAAAACATAAACACATCAAAGCAGTCATCCAACCACATAGAGGATGGATTTTCCTCAATACTAGAAAAGAATAATGCAGCCCGGGCTGATGAATGACCTAAAGATTTCTGTATTAGGGTTGTCTCACCAAGACAGATACCTACCTTTTCACTCATTGATTCTTCAAACTTGTGATTAAAGAGGCACTTGTAGACTCTACCTTCCCCAGCCTGAGTCTGTGAAACAGAACAGTAACATTTACCATTAAAGAGAAGACTTGTAATGCTTAACAAGCAGGTTAAACTACACCCAAGAGATTTTGTTAAAACTAAAAATATGTTAAAGTTAACATTTCAAATGACAGGGACAGCTTCTATACTATAAAATTTTTAAAAATTTTACTGTATTAAAAAAAAAAGGGTTATGTTCATCACCTTTTTAGTGAGAAGATGCTCAGCTGATACAAGCTAATTCAGACTGAACAATGCAGCTTTCCAGCTCCAGGGATAAGGAATGCTGCAAGCAGTTCGACCAGGCTTAACCTTTTGCAACAGCTTACCGCTGCAGAAGGGAGCGGTCACTTTTGCTGCTTCCTCCTCCCTTTTCAAGTCCTTCCACCCCCTTTCATTCCAGCTCTGATGCCCATTAAACCATTTACACCAATTCAGTTCACTTACCCACTGGAAATAACAATTATTTGTTGGGTGAGTGAACTTAATACCAGATTTATTGTAAAGTGACAGCTACAGGGTGTCTGCTTTCAGTATTACACCTTGCTCAGGCTCCACTCTACCATTCCTTTCCTGCTTCCAGTGGAGTTTCGTGTTTTTTCAACGTATTATTGTAGAAGGGAACGTAAAAGCAAACTACTCACATTTTCACAAAATCGCTCTCTATCATCTCGACATGCGAAGTAGAGATGTCGGTCCAAATGGAAGTCATCCGAAGAGAGTTCAGCTACACGAAGAATTGCCTTCTTACACTGATCCGACACCTGAATTCGAGGATCAGCCTCCTCTGCCTCTTTCACTAGGCCTTTTTCCAGGCATGCCACCACCTCTCCTTGTGAGTGGGCATCCTATATAAGCAGAACAAGACAATATCTGTAACCAAGCACATATACAATCCAGTGGGCTGTGACGATGGATAAGCACCACATAAATTAACCAACAGTCTGTCTACACAGAGGCTTCCAGAAGTTCAGCCTAAACTGCATTTACATTCAGAGGAGGCAACAGTTAATATCTGTACTATCTACACATTTTATACATCATCCTACTGATGGTCACCATGAAAACCCCCCTCCAGTGCTCTGGGTTTCTTTTAATGTGATTATCACTGCTTAGTCACGCTGCTCAGAGCAGTTTACCAAAACGGTCAGGCTATCCTGAACCTGACACAGCTCTGTGCACCATGGCAACAGCATCACATCAGGAACATATGTGGGGGAGACAAAAATCATAGCTCCTCCATGCTGAGAAAAGCTTTCAGTTTGGGCGGTGATAACTGAGTGATGCTAACAAGGTCCCAAAGGAGCATTGGCCAGTGTACGCTTCTCAGTGCTAATTCTTCCATTAAGAGCATTAAAATATTCAAAGCATTCAAGAGTAGATGAAGTCTCAGAGAAGGTGGTTCTGGTACACCACATTCAGTGTCCTACAAGCTTGAAGACAAGTTTGGACTACAAGCAGTGACTGCCAACACACACACAGAGCCTGTGCTTTGTATCAAAGCCCAGAAAAGACCAGGAAAAGCTGATCAAAGCTCTGCTTAGCTTCCTACATACTTTTTACATGTTTAGAAAGGGAACCATATCCCCTCTGTACCTCTCTAGAACATCTGATTCCTCTAATAAACAAGAACTCCTCTGGAACAGATCTCTCAAGGCTTCCAAAAGTTTCTCCTGTGGAAACAAACTAAATTTATGCTGCCCAGCTGTGAGAGGTTGTTGCTGCTGTAAAACTGTATCAGACTACATGGAGACATACACAAGGCATGCTTATTTGCATCACCTGAATCCCTTAACCTGGCTTTCACAGTAATCAAGTAGGCAGCTCACTCTGCCAAGTAGGTTCATCCATTGCTCTTGTGGTCTCCATAAAACGTGACCATGACTATTCAAAGCCATGCAACTCTTCAGAATCTTTCTGCTCCAACATGCCTCCTCAGCCAGGCAGCTTCTGATTCCTGTTTTAACTCCGCTATACTTGCACCACAATCAGAATTGGATGATTACAGCATTGAAAACAACCCAAAAGTATAATTGGTTTAAAAGGGCTAAGAGTAGTTTTCCCCCTTATAAAAGGGGGAAAAAATTGCAAACCCACGCACCCCAAAGCTCCTTATTTTTGTTCTCTTGTCTTTGAGTGGGAATTGGCCGACTCCACATGCTGGCCAGACAGCAGCATCTTTCAAGAAATACCATAATATATCAACAGTCCATTTAGGATTCAAACCAAAGGGAAACAGAGGTTTGCAGTATGATCACCACACTACTTAAAATTGCCATTTATCCATAACCATGCCAAACACAAACACTGCTCTGCAAATCCTTGTGGTCAGTCACAGGCAGTAGTTACAGCTGAGGAGCTGGCAAGTGCAGATCATTGAAAACAACCGTTTTTAAGCTACTCTTGCAGGCTTTTGCTCCAGCCTAGTGAAGTTGCAGCTGGGAGGCAAGGCAAGGCATACCATGATTACCCTCACTCACCAGCAGCCTCTCCTGGCACACCAGCAAGAAAGGCATAAGCTAGGCTTTTCCTGCTAGGAAAACAGGAAGTTTCCTGGTTTCTTGCAGTGTGGGTCTCAAATCCTGGTCAGTCATACTATATATTAAAGGAAACCTACTTCTAAGGGTGTAATCAAAGCATATTTCCATATGCTGGATGCTGAATGTTTACTACTGCATTTAGGGACCCACCATGAAATGACCAATTCATTGCCTTACTCTGCAAATACAGTTTTTACTTTTGGGTAGGTCATCCTGCAGCACTGGCTACTCTGCTGCCCTGTGTTATGCAATTTTCAAACACGTCAGACTTAATACAAATAGAAACACCCACACATCAATACCGCTGGCTCCTGTCCTGCCCTTTCCTCTCCCCTCCAAGCAGTGACACATTTTCTTGCCACGCCATTACTGTTCCTGTGCCCACCTGACACTGTTTAAGAAATTTACTGACTGAATCTGGGTTTGTTTTCAGACAGATGAGGTCCCTGAATGCTCATGATAACTAGCTAAGCTATCTTAAGGAGGTCCTAGTTTTTCATTTCTTCACAAGTGCATGAAGGCAGCTATGCTACTGGCCAAACAGAATCTAGATGGGACTTTACAAATGGTGGTTTAGAGAAATTATCTTTTCAGGCTTTAATTATAGGCTAACGCCAACTGGATTTAAGAATGTACAATCATAGAATCCTAGACTGGCTTGGGTTCGAAGGGATCTTAAAACTCATCCAGTTCCAACCCCCTGCCATGGGAAGGGACACCTTCCACTAGAGCAGGCTACTCCAAGCCCTATCCAAGCTGGCCTTGAACACTGCCAGGGATGGGACAGCCACAGTTTCTCTGGGCAACATGTGTTAGGGTTTCAGCACCCTCACAGGGAAGAATTTCTGCCTGAGATCTCATCTCAGTCTTCTCCCTTGTCAATTTAAAGCCATGCCCCTTGTCCAGCACCTGAGGGCCCTTGTCCAAAGCCTGTCTCCAGGTTTCTTGTAGCCCCTTTAGGCAATGGAAGCTGCTCCAAGGTCTCCCCACAGCCTTCTCTTCTCCAGGCTGAACAAGCCCAGCTCCCTCAGTCCATCCCAAAGCAGAGGGGCTCCAGCCCTCACAGCATCTCCATGGCCTCCTCTGGAGTCACTCCAACAGCTTCACTTCCCTCTTGTGTTGCTGCCCCAGAGCTGGACGCAGGACTGCAGGGGGGCCCACCAGAGAGAAGCAGAGGGGGAGAATCCCCTCCTTCTACCTCCACCCAGCAGATCTGTCAGAGTTCCATTTGGCATTCTACCTGGCTAACCAGGGTTGTGGGTATAGCTCTTAGACTAGCAAATTCCCAAGTAGTTCAGCTCACACGACATTGCTGTAAGACTGCACTAAAGAAACAGACTGAGCCGAAAGTTAACATTTCTTCCTGTTTAGACTCATTTCCCCCTGTGCCTAGTAATTCCATGAAACTAGGGAAAGAGCGAGAGCAACTGTACTCAGAGCACTTCAGTGTGGAAATTAAAACAAACAAACAAACAAAGGTCTCCTAATGTATCTTTTTTTTTTTTTTAGGAATCTGAAAAATACTATTATCTGGTAAAGTAGAACAGCAGATGCTCAACTGCCTTCATTATGGCAAATAATATACTCCAGTTTGGACATCATGGCTAAACCTAGTGCCCGGGTAACTACACACTATCTGCCAGTTTGATACCATCCTGGACATTGCTGGGACCAGGGAAGCAGCACATTCTGATATGCAGCCTGAGAAAAAGACTCCATCACAATTACCAATTTCAAATTAGATTCCTTTGCATGAAGGCAAAGCTAGCTTTAAATACCAGGAGATCAAATTTGCTATAAAGCACAAGTGCCAACCAGAACGGTGACTGAAACTGCTATTAAATAGCTCTCCATTAACTGGAAACCCACAGCAACTCCACAACACAGGCATGTTACAATACTTAATGCTTTCAAATGACACATCTGCAGCCTTCCTTCTATATGCAGCAAAATGAGGTCTACAGCCAGATCAAGACTTCTAAGCTGAATTTTATTGCTTTTAGAGACCAGAAAGCTTTAGAGAGTAGAAAGCCAACAAGAAATGTGGAAAAGAAAAGCACAGAAAACACCACACCATAAGCAACAAATCCAGCAGGAACAGAACTTAATTAGGAAGTAGAAAGCAAGCTAAAACAAAAAAGGAAGTTTAGAAAAGGAAAGCCATTAGCTAGAAGAAGGGCTTTAAGAGGCAGTGTAATTCCAGAATACCAACTGAAGTGCTTTTATATTGAAAAATGTCAGTTTATCCCAGTCACTATGATGAAGCTATCATACTGCAATCTACTAGCCACCTGGTGTGGCTGGAGTAGTGGTCTAGCAGTGCTTATTTCAATCAAAAAAAGGCAAGAGATGAATTTCTTTCCCCATCTTCCTCCTCAGGTGTCCAGGTCCTAGTTATTAAATTCACAGTTACATTCAGTTATACAAAAGGGTAATGACTGCTTCTCTACAGGCAAATCTCAGAAGCTATAGCACGGAAATAAAACCTGAACTACCATCTGATGGGAGTAAATTAGATTTCTCCAAAGCAGAAAAGAGAGAGAACAGAACACCAACAAAAGAAATACTTGCATAGCCATTTATAGCTGTTTCCATAGCAGTATAAAATACTTCAATTGCTCCAAGTGCCATGGATGACAGCATAACAAAAGACATCATACGACAGGCTGCAATGCTTTCATGCACCAAGGCAATATATTCTGGATTGGGCACAAAGAAAGTGAGGAATATGCATACACTGCATTAGCCCCCATAAAAGCTTGGTTAGTGACTTACTTTGCTGTCCCACAGAAACTCAGTTACCCAAAGGTTGCATTCGTTTCCTTTCCAAGACACCCTGTGCCTGTGGCTACCCCTGCCATCCTCACCCTTCACCCATCTTAACCTCTGCAGCCAATCCATTGAGTTACACACAATGAGGCACACCAGCCTGCTGGCTCTGGTTTCACCTCTGCTATGTGAGATTTGGCTTATGCTCACAAAATCTACTCCAATGTACCCTTCAGTAAATATTTAAATGTATTTAATTTGGTCATGCCACAGTTAATACGCAGACCTGACACTCAGAAGTCCCATATACACTTATGATTTTGCACTGACTGTTAAAATCCAGTTCTCATTTCATGAGATCTTTCAGCCCAGTGTTGAAAGACAGCCTTCACTTTATGGAGAAAGCAAGTTACTCAGCTGTTACTACTCTGAGCCTGCAGCGCCTGCAAGCTCCTCCCACTTCTAAAGTTGCCTTTGTTCCTGAAAGCAAATCCTTATTTTTGCGCTGTTGGTCAACTAGTCTTCTAGAATACACTGTTACTTCAATTAACACACTAGGGATGTAAAGCTGCTTCCAGCAGCAAATGTCTCAAATGAGTAAAATTCTTTTTAAACTAAAAAAGTGCATTTTTGTTACATATTTCACTAATACCCCATTTAAGAGACTAGTTCTTAAAAGCCTAAGAGCTGTAATTTAAAAAGCCTTGTTAAAAAGTTTATAGGTTAATTTTAACTTTAGCCCTAAAAATAAAAACTTACTGTAGAAGCAGCCACCCATTCTTGCAGTACTGCGTAACTGCTGCCTGCATTAGCTAAACTGAAGCAGGCATGGAAAGACAGCGCCTTGAAAATAGCCACCACATTTAGTCATCAAAGTGGTTTTTGCATCAACCTCTGCTTAAGTCTCATATGGCAAAAGAACATTGATTTAGTAAAACCAGTGCAGTGTTAGTAAGTCTGCACTACTAAAATATGAAGGGTACTACATGCCCTTCAGCAATTTTCAGGCAGGCAGGGAAAAGGGCAAGCAAACAGATGAAAGCTTTTGACCAAGCGTATCAACTACAGCCTGCGAAAGTAGAAAGGATTACAGCACAGGCCACACCACCTTGATAACCCTCCTGAGTCAGACCCAACCAGACTCGGAAATACACCTAACAATATATCTATAAGCCTGCTTATATCTATTGTTTGGATGCATGGTATTGAGACATGCCTGACAGAGTGTGAGTAAAGAGACAGCTGCCTACCAGATCACCTGCACTGCAATAAGGAAAGACAAGCCAAAGTCATCTCTGAATAGCAGTCCCTCAGAGAGGAACAAATGAATAGTTACTAAAAAGGAACTATGCAGAATCAGGCCATCACCATTTTCAAACAGATGAGATATGCCTTCTATCATCTCAGCTTCAAGTAAGACAACAACACTACTGCAGAGTCCCTGCCTAAGTTCCCTTTAGTGAATGACTTTTACAAGCCTACTGACAATCTACATGTTCTCTGGATACCTTTTCTCCAGGTCGAATGCTGCCACATTTCAGGAGATTGATGTCAGCCTTGCAGTCATCCATAAAGCCACAGATCAACCGATAATCGCTGAAGATAATGGCTGTCATTTTGGTGATGTACTGATGGCACTGATACTCGGTGATGTTGCCTCTGTGATCCACCAAACAGGACACCAAGAAGCCTTTGCCAACAGGCTCATCTGCACACTCCTTGATCTGTTATTTAGAAAAAAAAAAAAGAATAAAAATACAATAGCTGCAACTCTTGAATATAACCTCTTACCAAAAAAAAAAAAAAAAACAAACAAACTTACTCAAAGAAACTTCCACCTGTGGCTTCAAAATCAGCTGGCAAAGAAACCCTCAAGGCTTTAATTTGGTTTTCAGTAAGTTCAGAAACATGAAATACCTCATGTATGCCAGTGTCTGAGAAAGCAAACACAGCGCCCTTGAGGATTATAAACCCTATTGCTCAATAATCATCTTTCAAACAATCACTTGGAGCCCCTGCAATCAAATGGGCTTGTAGGAAAAATGCCCATTTGGCAAACCTTTATTTAGAAAACTGAGAATATTACGACATCACTAAATCATACTTGGACCCCCATTAGCCACCTGACCTTGTAGAGTACATTTTGGCTGGAAGTGAGACTGATTCAAAAGTCAACACAATTATTTACTGAACTGTTTATAACTTCCTGGAAGCAAAAAATTACTATAAAGGTAAATCCACATCAAATACATTTTTATTAGGCTCTTGTAGGAACTGACTGCTGGTACTAAACCATTTTAGCCTAAAAAGAAAAAAAAAAGTAAAAATCACAGCAAACACAAGATGAAAGCTGTGTGGGGGTTTGAAAAGCAGCACACACAAACAAAGAGGTCCCACTAGAAATCACAGCCTGCCCTGCACAGAGGGTAAGGCCAAAACCATCACCTTTAGAAGTAAAAGATGCAGGCAGTTTTGACAGCCTTTCCCAAGCGAGGGGGAAACATGGTTACTTACCAGTTAGGGACACTCTTGTGAGAGGTATCTCGTGGGAGGAGCAGTGCAATACCTTCCTCCATGCAGTACTGAGATTACACACACTCTTTTGACCTTGGGAAGCCCGTGTGAAAATACTTGCCCAGTTCTAGTGTGTCCTGCTCAGGAGCATGCTGAAAGCTGCAGCCATAACAATGCAGAAAGCACACCTGGCAGCCAGACACTGAAGTTCACTGGTGACAGTTTTTTCAGCTACAGATACGTGGATTGATTTGATTACATCAAAGACTTGTTCCTGTACAAATACTGAAGTGCTCATCTGTCTAAAAGGAGATCCATAGCAATCAATAATCTAGATGGGTTCAGGTACCAAGCAAGGGAAGCACTAAGGGAACAGGCAGGGAATCATTTTACCAGTTCTCTAATGCCAAGTTGGAATCTTTATACTGGAAAGCTTTAAAAACTAGAGAGCTATCTCTAGAAAGAGCTATTCTAATTCAAACAAGAATTAACTCAGAGCATCCTGCAGCAGATTCATACAGGCCTGACCAGATGAATTAAAGAGATCTCTCTGTCCCAGATTATCATACAATCACAGACTGGTTTGGGTTGGAAGGAACCTTTAAAGCTCATCTAGTTCCAATCCCCTGCCATGGGCAAGGACACCTACCACCAGACCAGGTTGCTCCAACCTCTGTCCAGCCTGGACTTTATGAGACCATTACTTTCTACATAACAAATAGAACACCCAGCATCTTAGATACCATTATTTGAAAGCCCTGCAGGCTGGTAGAATGTTTTGTATTTAAACCACACAACTACTAGGAAAACACAGTTCCTACGGTCAACGTAATTGTTCTAGATAAAGCATAAAACACATTTTGAAGTGAAAACACGTCAGTCATTGCAGGGTGAAAGGGAGAGAGTTGAGCAGGCTCTCTCCAAGAAAGTCGCATCTTGGGTTTGGCCCTACTTCAGCTCAAGCATTGTGAGCCAAACCAGCACAATAGCAACATGCTGTTTTTTGGAAGAGTCTGGCTTTGGAAACAGCCTCAGAGCTCCATGGCCTGAGCCAGTGAACTGTGTAAAAAATCCAAGTGATCACGTTATTGCCTGGCCACTCCAAAAGCAACCACCATTATCTGGTAGCCAAATATAATTCTACATTAAAACTACTGCCAGAACTTACAAAAATCACCAGAGTTGAGGAAAAAAAGTTGAAATTTACATCTGTATTTTACTGATCAAATTAAAGGTGCACCTTTCAGAACATACCCAGCTGGGGCAGTCACCAATTCCCAAGTGACTTTTACTAGAAATTATTCTTCCAGTCGTGTTTTGTTCTTAATACAAAGTTGTACTTAAAAATCAGAGCTTAGTCACCCTGCGAGAAAACACATACCTGTTAGTGGGAATTAAAGAATAATATTAATAGGCTAACATTGTATGTTAGCAGTACATGCCCGGTATGTATCTTAAAGAGTATTGTAGAAATACCTTTAAAAAACTGATGGTATGGTTTATGCACCTGCCTCAGTATAAACATTAGAAGAGCAAACACATGAGATTATTCTTCCTTACCTGATCTTTTTTTAACTAAAAGCCACTCACCAAATGGCAAAATATCAGCAGTTCATGTAATCATTCAGCATAATTTTAAGAGAAACACTCATGATTAATGTATGGCTAAAATTCTATATGTTTCTCCCACTGTTTTTAGACATCACATCCCAGATTTAGAGGGCATCATTTACAGCAATTCCAAACTGTCACTGCATAAGAGTGGTAATTAAACAGACTGTTAAAAGAGCATTTTCAAGAATGCCTGGTTGTAAAAATTCTGCAGCAGCCATATGACAAAAATCAGAGATACAATCTTTCCTATGACTGCAGGAAAGTGGGATTCAACAGATTTGACAGTGTTTGTGTTTGGGAGCTACCAAACTCCAAACACAATATAACCCTTTGATACAAGCTGGTTTCCTGCAAGCTGGTTTCCTGTTTAATCTTCTAGCCTTCTTGCGCTAACCATTTTCTTGATCTCTTCTTATACTAAAGGATGGTTTCCCACCAGTGCTATACTCACAGCAGCTGAGTCAGTGACAAGAAGAGGAAGAAGAACCCTAGCAGGCCATGAAGAAAAAGACTGTACAACTAATTCCCGAATTGTGGAGTCAGGCTGCTGTTTACACTCAATTTCTCAGATCCTTGTGCATTCCTCTCAAATGAAAACTCTGTATCATTAAGATTATAGAACGGTTTTGGTTGGAAGGGACCTTAAAGCTCACCTAGCTCCAACCCCTGCCACAAGCAGGGGCATCCTCCACTAAAGCAGGCTGCTCCAAGCCCTGTCCAACCTGGCCTTGAACACTGTCAGGGATAGGGCAGGCACAGCTTCTCTGGGCTACCTGTGCCAGGATCTCACCACCCTCACAGGGAAGAACTTCTACCTAAGATCTCATCTCAGTCTCCCCTCTGTCAGGTTAAAGCCATTCCCCTTGTCCTGCACCTGAGGGCCCTTGTCAAAAGCCCCTCTCCAGGTTTCTTGTAGCCCCTTTAGGCACTGGAGCTGCTCCAAGGTCTCTCTGGAGCCTCCTCTTTTCCAGGTTGAACAAGCCCAGCTGTCTCAGACTGTCTACATAAAAAAACCATTGTAAAGAATAGGTAAACATGTAAGTGATTCCATCAAAGCATTAATGCTTACTCATCTTAAACCTGCTCTGAGCACTGACACACTCCTCATACTTAAGCAAGTCTGCACCCATGAAAGCTATATCTATGGAAAAAATAAACTCCCAACATGAACTGGTGCTGGAGAAACAATCTGCTTATTCATGCAACTGATTCTCTTTCAGGAAAACCTACTTTAAACACCACAATAGAGCCATCAACTACAGCAAACAGAATTTTTTAAAAAGGCAAGTTTATGGGTAGGTGAAGTTATTCTGATGGATGTATAAGTCATGTTTTTAGAACAGGGTTTAATGACTGAGTTGAGTGAGCTGAAGCCCTGCTGGGGAGAGCCTTAGTTCCACTGCTTCCTTCTAATCTAACTGAAAACTACTCCAACCAGAGGGAAAAGACCTCACCTTAGGTCCTCAGCATGGCTGAGCACACAGCCTCGACAGCTCTGGCATGAGCACAAGGAAAGAAATTATTCATCAAGTAATCTCTGAAGCTGGACTGAGGTGTGTTGATGCTTGAGATAGAGGACTAACTCCTAGCACAACCTAAAAAGAGAAAGCTCCAAACAGAGAGTCCTTAGAGTAATTAATCTCTGAGCCTCAGAAAGGTAAAAAAAAAAGTCAATTGACTGTTTGTTACCTACGTGCTTATCCTTTCTGCTAGCAAGACACAATCCAGACCCAGTCTTACGCTAAACTCAGCGGAACCCCTACTACACCCACACCATTACAGTTGACAAAGAGGGGACAAATTCAAACCACAACAGATTTCTGTCAAAAGGTCAGGTAAGAGCTGATGGGTTGCTAGTTTACCATTCCCCACCCCCCTCTGCCTGGCACCATTAAGGTATGTGGGCTTTTTTCTGCAAGAAGGTTGAATTAATTCACTTAGTAATTCGGGATATAAAACTAGAGCTTCCCCAAACTCAAAATGTTATTTGCACATTAATTCGCTATCACAAAGAAATGGAAAAAGCCTTAGCAGCCATGTCTTTCCTCTGGCTTACCTCTGCAATAGTGGACTTGCAGACTTCCCTGGCCACAGATTCAAACTTCGGATCTGTAGTGAGGTTCAGCTTGTAGTTCCACAAGAGCTGTAGAGAGAGCATTTGTAGAAGGGGGGTTTAGCACCTTCCCATGAAGAATGACAAATATTTTTGCTTCAGAAAAGGAGACATCATTTATTCCCAATCTGCACTGTCATCCTTCTACAGTACAACAATTAATAAAAAGTCTCCTTGACAACACCTCTGTCCCTTTGTTTCTGCAACTATTTTCTGATATTGAACAAATTCAGGCTGTCTGACATCTCTCCACAAGGTCATGAGCTGACTCATTAAAAAGAAATATATCTAACGAAGACAATTCCATAAGTGAAAGCTCTAACTTCCTGCTGGCTGCATATTTAGTAATGTCTTTAGCCCACCACCCCTTTCTGCACCACGGCGTGTCTGTCTGAAGCAAACAATCTAACAATAAAGCTTTAACATGACCAGATTTCATACTGAAAATCTAAAAAAAAAACACCTAGCAAAAAAGGAAGGAGACAATGCAGCTGGTTCCTTCTGTGAGGGGTGGTGACCAGACAACTCTCTGGATGCAGCTATATTTCAAACACATCTCTCTTTTGTTCAGCGTAATGACACATTAGAAGTTAGACTATGAAACGCCTTGATAAGAGTGACTGCTCTTCCAGGAGTCAGAGATTAGCTCACACAGAAGCCCTGATGCACTGGGTCATTGTGCAAGAATCTATCTTGGGCAAGTCACACCCTGCAGATATATACGCATCCCAGATGTCTTCCTGAGGCATCATAAAGTAAAAATGCAAAGTAAGGCAGCAAAATCTCAGCAGATTAATAGCTGAGATGTTGTCCAAGAGAAGTCTATTAGCTCATGTAGGGTTTTTTTTCCTAGGAACTGCAGCTGCATTCATCATAGAAATCATACAATGGTTAGGACTGGAAGGAACTTAAAGATAATTATTTTATTAACATAAAGATAAAGTAGTTTTAAAAATCTATTTCGTATTCTCTGCCTTTGTGACAGAATCAAAATAATATCAAAAAGATAAACAGCTAGGGCAAACAGTTATTTTGGGGTTTCAATTGTACACAAGACACCAGGAAAACACAAACCCATGCCTGTAAGCAAGAAAAGCAGTTTCATGTCATCTCCAAGAGAGTGGCAGCGCGCACAGGGAACTAAAAATTAAGCCAGTGCAATTGCACCATCTTCAACACTTTGCATCATGGTTTTGAGTTGTGAGTAGTTAAACAAGGAGATGATGGGAAACTAGGGTATTTTAGAGGGAGTAAGTTATAAATATACAGGTTTAATAGATTAAAGTGAATAAACAGGGAACCTGTCCTCACAAAGAGTGCTGCAGACCTCTCCCTGCCAGGATCAGAAGGACAACAATGAGGCCCAACAATGTAAGAATACACCTCTGTATTTATAATCTCAAACTTTCAAGAGTCTTAAATGAGATGCTCTACAAGGGAACTTTCCCACAGGAAGAAGGAAAGCTCATCTTGCATCTTAAAAATCCTGCTTTTAGCACTAGGCAGTATTTTCCCGGAAGGTGATCAGCAGTTGTACTAGCAAAGACTGCAGAGAGGCAAAGAAAACACTTGGACATGAGACGCATCCCTCTATGGTCTAGCATTTGATCACTCCCCTTCAGTTTCTGCCTGGGAAAATGGGATTTTGCCCACATTTCCTATCTGCGAACGGCTTCTGTAATCCACAGCAGCCTGATGCCTGTCTTGTGATGGAGATGCTGTCATTTCATCCAGCAGAAAAAGGTCCAACTTTGTCTTTTTCTTGAAAAAGAGAAAAATCTAGTAATTAAATACTGTCTACCTGACATCTGAATGTGCCAACAGAAATCATCTAAATGTAGGAGGAACTGAGAATTCCAGAAGTCAAACAGAAACGTGATGCACCCTTCATCTGATCCAACCCTGCAGAACGCAATTACAGCTGTCAGTGAAGTCAGGCAGCATGCTCCTAAAGGTTAATTTATAAACACAGCTAGCAATTACTAGTTGTATGGCATGGCCAGGTTTCATTTCTGGACTATATCTTCCAATTATAAACTAAACTACAGCTTCTGCAGCAACCAAAATCAGGTCCATCACTGAGGCATGCACTTGTCTCATGGCCAGGGGTAACCAAACAATTAAGGGGCTTCACATGGTGCATTCCAACAGAATGTGAATGAGAGAAGCCAAAAGAAACCTAACACCAACCTTAGCTCTGATGATTTTGAGGGGAGGGGGGGTTGTAGAGTCTCGGTATTTAAAAAGTCAGCTCAATAGCCTGAAAACTGGCTAACAGTTTGCTCACTGTTAAACACAGTGCTGAGAGGAAATCTGTTCTAAAACCAGCCACGTGGTTCAAACTGCCTCGGAATATCACACACACACCCCAGCATTTTCCAAGCAAGTCTAAGAATTCAGCAGCTGTGAAAGTAATACAGAAGGCTTCGACAGCTGAAAAGAAGAGTTTAAATTCAGCACTGCTCACATCTTTCCCAAAAGGAGCACATCATATTGCTCCCAGTAACTCACGGGAACCACCCCCAACTATAAAATAGGAAAGAAGTCTGCTACCCTACTCTGATACAGAATTGCAGCATATAAAGTTCTTAATTATGTGCCACTCTGAATTCTTCAGTAAGACCATAGTGGCTATACCCAGTTAAAGAAATCACCATGTGTTCGTCCATCACAGGCCGGTACAGAAACCCAAATGTGTTCTGATTAACACCTTTTACAAACTACCAAGCTATGCAAAATACCTATGGTTGAGAAGGGATATAAAGGTACAAATGTCATAGCTAGAGTGTATATAATAAATTAAATAAACTGAAGCAAGACTTACGTGATTGCAGTCTGAAGAGATTTCGTTATCTGACTGAAAAGAGAGAAAAAAAAAGTCAGTTTACTGCTGCTGTCATGCATTTACTATACATAAGAGTGTAAACTTCTAGAAACTACCATACTGCCAATCAGTTTGCACTGTAAGAAACAATTTGACATAAGCAATAGGAAATTTTAAAAGCTACATAGGAGGGGTGATGACATCCAAGTACCAAAAAGATCAAAATAACAGGTACTTCAGACATAATGCTGTCTTAGCTCTACAGAACATAAACGGCAAGGGAGTAGCAGCATTTATGTCAATGCTGCAAAACCATAATGAGCCCGCTGTGTGTGGCCTAACTGTCCAAACTAAGACAGAAAAAAAAACCACTTCTGGGAAAGCAAAGATGTGGTAGCAGAGTTTTGAAGAAAAAGTTTTATGCATACAAGTGAAGGACAAAGCTAGGACTTGCTCCCCTCCCCCAGACTGAAGTGTTCGTATTCCCCATTTGAGAAGCAACATCTTTTCTTCCAGTTCAAAAGTGGCTGGTTCAAAGCAGCCCTGAGATTTACTTCTTCTACCAGGAAAAACATGTAACATCTAATATTCATATGTTGCCCAAAAATATTCCTTACATTCTCCCAGGGAGCTGCTTTGAAAGAACTCTGGCTGCAAACCACCCTGTACTCCTTCCAGACGGAGCAGCAATTGCAATGGATCGCTCCTTGCAACCTCGGCTCATTGTGCAAATCCAGATACCACCTCTAGAGCAAACCAGTGCAAAAGCAGGACAAGATCACCTGGACATCTCCTGGCCACTATATCCACAGGAAAACCAACTCTGACTCACAACGCCTCTGCTTCCACCACTGTTTAAGATGCCAGGCATCATGCTCCAAAAGCCATACTCAAAACCACTCAAAGCTTAGACATCACTGGCACTAACATGTTGGAGCTCAGATACCCAACATAAGAGAACAAGCATTTCACCAGGGTTGGAAGCAAGTAGCCTTCATCCCAAACTGATTTTCAGTGCACTTACCACTGCACAACATGTTTCACCAACACTTGCTGCTTTGGAGAGCACAAGCACAAGTTTATGGGGAAAAAAAAAGAGAGCATGGGAAATGTTTCCACATCCTTAATTACAGCCATTATTAACTGCAGCACTTTCATTTTGTGTAGCAGGGAGTGTCAGGAATTACCTCTCCCCTTAGAACATAAAAAACAAAACAGTACCTGAAGGATCACAGGAATTAATTGCTATTTGGTCCGACTGACACCACCTAAAAACGTATCTCCCAAAGAAATCATAAATTTGAAAATTAGGACATCAACTTTTTTTAAAAGCCTGCCAGATGCCTGCTCATTACCCTCTGCCTGCAGAACTGATTCTCACAACTGACAACTAAAATCCCTGACATCCAAATCATAGTATTTTAAAGCAGCCTCCAAGACACTTCCATGACTTACAAAGTGTTTTTTCCTTAATTTTCTGCACCCATCCTAATCATTCAGCAACAGACAAGAGATCTGAGACTAAGCTCATGGCAAAAGCTGAGTCAGAATGCCCTCCGCTGGAGTTGCTGCCTCATTTTTTTAAGTCAATAATAGATCCTTTATAAAAATATATAGGCCAGCACTGCAATTCTCCTTTAGAGGAGAGTACTTACTAATCCTAGAGCAGATTGAGTTGAAGGGACCTTAAAGCTCATCCAGGTCCAGCCCCCTGCCACAGGCAGGGACACCTTCCATTAGACCAGGTTGCCCAAAGCCCCATCCAACCTGGCCTTGAACACTGCCAGGGATTGGGCAAGCAGAAGGATCTGCAAGGGCCAGAGAACACTCTCCCAAAACCCTTCTTGGTTGCTTTGGTTATTTCTGCATGCTCCAACTCAGTAACCTTTGCTTCAGACCCACCAAAGATTAAAGCTCAGTTTTTCTGGGAAGATGAGCTCAAGAAGATAACAGACTGGTTCTCACTGACTTGGGAAGCTTAAACAAGCTTTTCTTGAAATGCACAGCGTTGAAATACCACCCTTCCCCACGCTCTGCTGGAAACCTCACCTCTGAGTAAACAAGTCTTATTCTGCTGAGAAGAATAAGGGAAGTCAAAAGGGACCTTAACTAAGCTTTAGTACTGCATACATTCACAGCTTAGTACTTAAATATGCAAAAGCACAAGATCTAGCTAATAATCCTTTCACTGCAGCAGGAGATGGCCACCTCCTCTTCTTCCCTCTTACATTGCAAGTGTGGGAAACAGCTGGGTTCAGGGGTAATGCTGACCCACTTCGCCCAATTGAAGTTAAGCAAAAGGAGAAAAATAATCCTTTTTATCTTGTGCCTGATAAACTGAAGGGCTGAGTTTGAGGAAGGAAAAGAAAAATCTACCCAGCACGATGCACATCACTTCTGCCTTCCTGAGGAAGCACCCTGTGGACCTGTATCTACCCAAGAAACCTTCTGAACATGAGCAGTTTCAGAACAACATGCTTGTATAGTAACAGCATGAGGGGAAAAAAAAAAAAAAGGTAAGTTTCAAATTACCACTAAGAGAAGCTGAGGAGCAAGAAAAGCTGCATTGTGTCATTCCCACGTGGAGAGCTTGAGAAACAGGAATGGTCAGAGACACCCCACCCTCCCCCCACCTCCCACCCCCCCCCCCCGGCCAGGGGGAAGGAGAGGAGCAGCCCAGACCAGCACCATGTGCTAGTCATTTCAGGAGCGGAAGCTGAGTGCAAAGAAGACATTCAACTGATTAGTGAGGGAGAAGGACTCCTCTTACATTCCCTAATCCAAGGATTAAAACCAGACTTTACAGAAAGTACATGTGCCACTGTGCTCACAGAAGCTGTTGTTGTTTAGCGTCTTCAGTGGGAATCTATTGCCTCCCTTGGCTCTAAAGAGCTCTCCAAACTCCTTCTCGCACCAACACTCACATTCCAGAGTATGGACGCTGCTTTCTACCTCTCAGGAAAAGCAGAGTTTAGAACAAGTACCAGCTATAAGGAAACCTGAACAGGAAACACATTTCCTTCCATTCAACCACATACAACAGACACCAACCATACTGCACCAGTGCTTTGAATGCTACAAAGGAATTCAGAGGTTTGTATGAAGTAGTATCACCACCAGACTATGAGGTCACCAACATTTGTGTTTAAAAGTGACTTTTCTCATCCACCAGATCTCAACTCACTGAAACATGCTGTAACAGCCCCCACTTTCTAAACCTCTTTGCTTCAGCAGTAGTGCAGAACTAGACCAAAACTGTACAGCGAACAAGCACCCTGCCACTGCTAACCAGGCTCAAGGAGGCAGAAACAGACGCTCTGGCTTTCTCAGCAGTACTTCTCCAGTTGTAGCTAGGAAAAAAAAAAAAATCCCAGACTGGTTTGGGTTAGAAGGGACCTTGAAGCTCATCCAGTTCCAACCCCCTGTCACTGGCAGGAACACCTTCCACTAGAGCAGGTTGCTCCAAGCTCCGTCCAGCCTGGCCTTGAACACTGCCAGGGATGGGGCAGCTGCAGCTTCTCTGGGCAGCCTGTGCCAGGGGCTCACTACCCTCATCCACAACAGTGGATTAGGATTTTTACTTTGCTTTTCAAAATGCAGCTGTATGAATCATTTTTGGGAGTTGGATGAAATAAGACCGAATCAAGTCTGTTTCATATACACAGCTTGAAAGGATTCTGTCTCAAACTATGGAGATTACAGTAATTGCACCGCAGGCATGGTGCTATTCACTAGATGGTGATGCACAACACAGGTTCATGAGACAGCTACAACTAAACCCCATCAAAATAAAACCACTGAGAAACAACATGGAGCAAATCAGGAAAATAAAAACACAATCAGCATGTGGATGGGAGAAACTCAGATGTTCCTAAATTCAGGAGCTGATTGCAAAAAGGTCAAACAGGTCAATTAAGAAAGAATGTTAATAAAAGCAGTTTCCTTTGAAAGAGAGGGTAGGCAGAAATCCAGTCAGGCTGTGGGTGCTGCTCAGTTACTGCACCGTCATATGTATGATATACTACAGATCATGGTGCACATGGATATGCAGTACTGGCAGCCCTCAGTTCCCAGCCACAGCACTGAAGTTTTCCACTCTGACCTAAATAAACACATTTATCACTAATATCTGCAGTGAGAGAGCAGAGCGGGCTGGCTGACATCGAGGTTCTAGAGAGGAGGCTACCATGCTGACAAAGGGAAAATTGACTCCTTAGCTGTGTCTTTCCCACAGGTAAGAGCAATCCTTTCTCACCAAACACAGGACAAGGAACTCAAAGTGATTCATTCAAACTGCAGGTACCAAGCTAGCTTATGACTAGACAACAGAAAACAGCACAGGACAGATGCAAAGTAGGGATGAAGGCAAAATCTGGGGGAGCTATTCTGCAAATCTAATCTCTTCCCTAGGCAAACACTAGAAAGGAGTCTGCAGAAGGATCTGTGGAAACAAGAGCAAATACAGTAGTCTATGCAAGAATCAATACAGCTTTTGTAGAAGAAAAACCACACATCACCACCACCCATGCTTCAAACCCAGTGAAACATCCTGGAGCCCTGTGCCAGCAGGCATATGGCTACAGTAAAGCATTTTCTCACATCCTGCAATCCTGGAAGAGTTGTGTATGTTAAAAGAAGTTAAAAACAGTGATAATTTAAGTTCAAAACAGATGAGGATTTCGTAATTTGATTACACGTTTAGAGAGCAACAGAAGTTAAACTTGTTAAGCTGAGCTTGAAATGTTCTCTAATGTCAATGAACTGTTAGTACCAAAACCAAACCCAGTGTTGCCATGTCAGCAAAAGACCTCTATACTTCATCATTCATGCTTTGAAAAAAGCCAGTTTGAAGCATGGTACTGTGCATGTATCATGCACCAAAGTTAAAGCTCCAAACTTCCATCTAATTTGCTTATTTCACATAATTTGTTTTCCCCCACTTACAAACAAAGCACTGAAGCCTGCAACAATGCAAATCCTTTGACCAAATAACTCCTTCCACATCAGTTAGGCACTCCTAGTTTACACAAATGTAATAATACATGTTATACACAAACACCTAACAACTGCCTCCAAAACATGCAGAAAACTTTGTGTATGAAGGACAAGCAGCAATTTCTTTAGCCACACTGTACACACAGAGCACAAGTAGCAAATCACCCCCAAATCATCACATTCTGCAGCTTTTTTTCACTGAATTCTAGATTCCACAAACTTTGCCACCTATGCTGACACTGTATATCCCCCATGAGTATGAGACCATTAAGACAAATATGCTCACTGAGAAAAGATATCACAAAGCAAGATCAAAAACAACTGCAGCACAACATGGTGCATGTTCCTTCTGGCCCAGCAGCCAGGGAAAAAGGAACCAAGGATGAAGTGGCCTTGTTCACTCATTTGCTGAGGATCCAGTGCTCAGTGTCTGCTTCCAACACCAAGTGCAAGGCCAGGCTGGATGGGGCTTGGAGCAACCAGGTCTAGTGGAAGGAGCTCCTGCCCATGGCAGGAGGTTGAACTGGATGAGCTTTGAGGTCCCTGCCAACCCAAATCATTCTATGATTATGAAAGTTCAGCAAGTCTTACCCTTTCCTATGCAGCTTTGATAAAAAGTAAATGGAATTTTAGTAATTGTCATGTTTTGCTTGGTTCACATTTAGTTGACATTAAGCAAAGTTCCCTGAATGCTTCTCCTCCAGCACAGAGATCCCTCCCTGCACAAACACCACAGGCAATAAAACAACAGGAAACACTCAAGTTTCCTTCTGATGCATCAAAAGTGACCACAGATCATAGTGCAATTAAAGCAAAGACACCCATTTCCATTCACCTAACAAGCCAAGTATCTTTGCTGGTTATTCCCCACATTCTCACAGCTGGCTGCTCCTGGGCAAAGCTGCAAGACTGGGCAGATGCTCCCTGCCCAACTCCCTTCTCACACAAGCTGTTCTGTTCCCTGCTGCGTTTGTCTCCCTGCATGGGGGACTCTCAAGCCCTCAAGCCTTCTTAGCAGGGAGCTTTTTCATTTCAATTCTGACCCACAGTGTCAGGGCATGTCCTAACAGTCAGCATGATCAAAGCAAATTTGCTCCAGATGTTTCCATTTGTTCTTCCCTTATTCCCCTCTCTTCCTCCTCTTGAAGGCTTTCCAGCCTTTCACGATGAGTCAGGGAGCAAGACAGACCCTCTAATTACGTGTTTGCTACAGAAGTTTGGCAGCACTGCCATCAGATCTAATGTTTCCCATAACACTCCTCCACAACAGAGCTCTGCTACTAAGCATAGCACTGACACCAAGCAGAAGATCCAGCCAGGAGGTTTCAGGAATTGCTCCTGGAAAGCTCACTCACAACACTGGCAAAAAACTTAAAAGAGGCCAAAAGGCATGCAAGGATGCTGATAGTGTCACAGGAGAGCATGAAAAGGAGGAGAGCTGCTAGAAAGAGCTCAGTGAAACCACAGCAGACTGCTTAACCAACCTATTATACCACTAACCAAAGGGAATCCATAGTACTCCTCGCCCCTGCCACTGGTTCCAGCTCAGATGTTCACTGTTTTCTGCCAGGTTAGTACAGATGGGCTTTTGGAGGAGTACCCCCAGCACCAGTCAGATTACTGGGGAGCACAGTGGCATCTCCACCTAGAGCACCAGCCAGCCCACACATCTATTCATGTCACACAGACAACCCAACACTCAAGCTACCTTCCTGGAAGACTCCCTGTCTTAACCCCAACGAGAAGCATCCCAGAATAACTGAGGAGTATTCCCATACAGAGGCAAAATCAACAGTGTGGTTTTCAGCAGTACTGCACAGCATCTGCTGGAGGATGCAGAGAATGAGTGAAGTCATTCCAGCACAATAACTAATGAAAAACCTTTTATCAAGTATGCTCATCATCTCTTAGTCAAAGTTCATCACTTATTTTCAATACAGTTACTTCACATCTTTTGACTGTACATACTCTGTAGTAACCCAGGTTACTAACTTTTCAGAAAGCTTTCAAAAAGCCATGAGGGGGTTCACAAGCAAGATTCAGTTTCACACAAAGTTGGTTGTATGTGGCAGGGTAGAGCCCCGTCTCCAAAGAGGAGCATGTTGTAGTTAACAAAGCACCTAACTATGCTTTGCTCCTTGAAGAACAGTGTTTTGGATGCACGTGGCCTGGAAAAAGAGAAAACCTTTCAGAATTAGCTTTGCACAGAAGCTAAGAAGAAAGTTGGTACCTAAAGTTCTGCATCCTGAGACACATGAGGAGCACAGGTTTCAGAGCAAACACTGCTTACTCATCTCCCCGCTCTCGCAGCTTCATGAAGCGTTATGCTCCAAAGCAAAGCAATCAAGCTCCGACATTCTCCCCTTGCAGGCAGCTCCATTACACTACCATTGCTCATGTTCTAGAGAATATCTCTAATCATTTCCAGACTTCCCTGCCAAGGCCTCAACCAGCCAATATTCACACTTGTCTTTGTTATTCAACATGTGGGCTCATGACTCCAATTTTCCACACTGAAAGCCATGCAGTGCTCCCAAAGATCCTTCCCCAGGATCTTCCAGTGAAGCACATGTGTCACATCATTCAGGGCACAAGCAGCATCGTTCAGGGGCACAAACAGTACAGCTTTAATCTCAGTGATTTACATTCACACATTCTGCCTCTGAAACAAAATAAGACAAGCATCTAAACAGGTGGGAAGCAGACTCTGCTATTTTTAACTCCTGCCAGCTACTCTATTTAGAGGCAATAAAAATCAAATACCTCAAAGAAGGCGCTTCAGCCTTAACCACAAACCACAGGAAGAATAATTTTTTTCTGAACTCTTCCCTCCTTCCTTCTGGACAGTATTGAAAGCCCTGCTCTTTCCCCCCACCTGCCCCAGTGTTTTAGGGATAGAGATAATTCAAAGTTTATTTTGTTTCTATCAGAGCTGTCAGTATTTCAGATCAGAGTAATGGAGGCACCATTATATTTAACATCAATATTTCCAAGAAGTGCTGAATGTTACACGTGGATAAACAGGCCTGCAACTACTCTTTCACAACACCCAGCACTAGCCCTTTGCTCTCAAGAAAAGGACTATTTTAGCTTTCCTTACGGCTTATGTCTTCCTGAATTCCTATGTGACAGTCAGCATCTCTTCTGTTACCTTGCAATGCCAAAGGAGGGGCAGGATGTGCCAAAAGACCCCACATGCCAGCTTTTATCCTGCAAGAGGCTTCCTGAAAGCAGAATCTCCTGGACCTTGGCTGTCAGTCCAAGTGCCTTCACAAGAGATGTACTGTGATGGGGGAGTCTCACTCAAAGGCAAAAGGCAGCGTTCAGTCACAGCTGGATTTGAAGTGAAACACTGGAATTTTCTTTGGCAGATCCACAGAGCCCCAAGACATCACTTGTTTCTTCCCTGCAGTAAAAGGCAGGTGAAGAACAATAGCCCTGAGCCAGGCAACTCCCTGCTGTTAAAATAAACCATTTCAGTTCTTCCCACGCTTCAGCGTTAACCACAGTCACTGACTTTATCATCCCATTTATGTGGCAATTTTATCTGAGGACTATTCAAATCTATGACAACTGCTGAACAACTGTGCCCAGCCACCACCATCTCCTCAGCTCCTCTCTTTCAACTACACTACTCACAAGCCCACTGAAACTGTAGGTACCATGCAGCTGCCAGAAAAGTCTGATGCAACCTGAGTCTCCCTGATGCTAGGGTGACAGCAATTAAAACAGTTAGGACATGTTCCAAACTAAGTTCCTTATGTCAAACATAACACAGGAGTTAAGCACACATGCTTTTCATTTGGCACTAGGGCCAGAAGTCTGGACTTTAAGATCACAGAAACCCAGCAGACAGGCTTGGATTGGAAGGGACCATAAAGCTCATCCAGTTTCAACCCCTGCCACGGGCAGGGCCACCTTCCACTAGAGCAGGTTGCTCCAAGCCCCGTCCAGTCTGGCCTTGAACACTGCCAGGGATGGGGCAGCCACAGCTTCTCTGGGTAACCTGTGCCAGAGCCTCAGCACCCTCACAGGGAAGAACTTCTTCCTAAGAGCTCATCTCAATCTCCCCTCTGTCAGTTTAAAGCCATTCCCCCTTGTCTCGTCCCTATTTGCTCTTATAAAAAGCAAGACGCTAAGAGATCAGCCTGTCGGAAAACCACCCTGGACTTGTGTTATTCATTTTCATATATTCCTAAAGAAGCTTCTCTGTTCCAAATATTCTGCTTATTCAAAACAGTACATCCCATTACACAGGAAAGGCAAAAGTCTCAGAGAGAGGCTATTATAAATTCCCTTCAGTAACAGCACTGCCTCTTGTTCACAGCAGGAATACGTGCAAATAAGCACAAAGCGTTAACGCATATTAAGATCTCCAGCAGAGCCCACAATGGCAGCTTGCAAGAAGCATCATTGTGACAAAGAATTGGGACACTGCCTCAGCAATCCAGGGGACTTCTCTAGCCCTCTAGGAGCCTTCCCGATGAGATCTGTTTTTCTGGATTCTCATCATCACCCACTGAACACAGCAGGAAAAGTCCATTTTTAGGAGGTTTTAGAAACAGCACAATGCACTGCTTCCATTTGGAAACCCTTCCATATGGGAAGGGCCGCCCATAAGGGAGATGCACACCCACAATAACCCTGGCTCCCCATGCGACCCTGCACTTGAGAAGGCAGTCTTGAAATGTGCTCCCTAACTAACAGCTAACAACAGTCTATGACCAATTTTATGTCCTTTATAAGAAACAATCAAAATGCACTCAACGGGAGGTTCCAAAACCTCCTTTGAGGTGGCAGGGTAGGGCATCCTGCCTGTTACACTGTCGTGGTTTAAGCTGTAAATCATGCAGCCCGCTCACTCACTCCCCCCTCTTTCTTCCCCCCCACTCCAAGGGGAGAAGAATCAAAAGAATGTAACTCCCACAGGTTGAGATAAGAACAGTTCAGTAACTAAGGTATAACACAAATCACTACTGCTACCACCAATAATAATGACTGGGGAAATACAAGGGAAGAGAATACAACTGCTCACCACTCGACGACCAAGCCATGAACTGAACTCTTCCGGGTTCCTGCCCCCAGTTTTTACATCCTGGGCATGACGTACTGTGGTATGGAATACCTCTTTGGTCAGTTTGGGTCAGGTGTCCTGTCTCTGCTTCCTCCCGGCTTCCCCCCCTCCCTGGCAGAGCATGAGGCTCAGAAAGTCCTTGGTCAGATCAAAACATTCTAAGCTGTAACTATAAACATCGGTGTTATCAGTGCTGTCCCCAGGCCGAAGTCAAAAACACAGCACTGCACCAGCTACTACGAAGGAGAAAAATGACTACTGCTGCTGAACCCATGACACTCACAATTAAACAGCTCTAGTTAAGTGGAATGGGGCTTGGAGAAACCTGGTCTAGCACAGGGTGCTCCTGACCATGGCAGTGGGTTGGAAGCTTTAAGATCACTTCCAACACAAACCATTCTATAACTCTATGATTGTAGTCTTAAAGGCAGTTGGTGTTAGCCTGTAATTAAAACCTGAAGTGATATTTCTCTGAACCACATCTATGCCTTTTCCACACATACAGACAAAATTGGTTCTCAATTACAAGCTCATTCACTTCAGTACCTTGAAGCCAAGGCACTGAATAGGAACTAAAATAGATTTTTTTCTGATCATTATAAAGAAAAAAGTCACTTATTCTCAATTCTCAACGGTCATAATGACCAAAAAGTTGGACTGATGCATTAACAATTTTTCCATATAAAACAAATGTTCTGGTCCAGTATTTGAGTACTTCAGCTCTACTTTAACAACTCATCTTCTGCATTTTAATTAAGTTTCCATTTCTATCCAAAAGCAGCTTGATGCATAGAAAAGTAAATCAGTAGATAATGTCTTGCCATTTTTAAACATTATTAAAAAAAAGATAGAAACGTTAAGATGCAAGCATTTAAATAATTACACATCATATCAATTTAGTCAAAAAACATACCAAGCTTAGCAACAGAAGCTAAAATTAGCTGCAAAATAGTATCACCAGACTAGAAAGCTCTAGAAATATTATTAGTGTTCAAGCAAGACCGAAATTATTCAAATCTACACTTCTTCCTTACTTAAATAAATCTTCCTGGGAGCCACACAAATTGTTACAGTAAATTGATTGCCCTAGCATCTGGTTCTCCTGTTGTATGAGCCATTACAAGGGAAACGAAAAGACCGGAAAGACACTATGAAACCAGCTGATTCACATCAACATTATGCATCCTGCATTCAGACCAATTATACAGCACAACATTAAACCAAGTTACAAGTGTTTTGTCAAGAGAAGGCAGCTGAGCACAGGGCCTCATGCTGGAGCTGAAAGGTGCAGCACTCAGTCACAGACCTTGGCACCAAGTCAGAAATGCCATTTTTCTTCTTGGAGATTCATGCATTGCAGCATGGCTAATGCACTTTATTTCACTTTACTACCTTATCTCTGCTATACTTCAGCAATACACAGAATCAAAGAATCATTAGGGTTGGAAGGGATCCCTGGCGATCATCTCTAGTCCAACCCCCTTGCCAAGGCAGGGCCACCTACAGCAGATCACACAGGGAGGTATCCTGGAGGGTTTGGAATGTCACCAGAGACGTAGAGTTTACAACATCCTGAGCAGCCTGATCCAGTCCTCTTTCACCTTCAACACAAAGTTCCTCCTCATACTAAGGTGAAACTTACTGTGTTTTAGTTTATGGCCATTGCTCCTCATCCTGTGCTAGGCACCACTGGAAAAAGTCTGGCACAGTCCTGCTGGTACCCATCTTTGAGATATTTATATGCATTAGTGAGATCCCCTCTCCACCTGCTCTCCTCTAGCCTAACCAGGCCCAGCTTCCGAAGTCTCTCCTCGTAAGAGATGCTCGGACCCCTCATCATTCTTGTGGCCCTTCGCTGGACCCTTTGTAGTAGCTCCCCATCTTTCTTGTACTGAGGAACCCAGCCTGGTCAAAAGGTAGCACATGGTATTCAAAAGAAGCCTTACTGAAAACAGCATGACATACTTGATTAAATAAATGCTTAGAGTATATACCTAAAGAATTGTGCTAGTTTAAATGGCAGCTTGCTTTTAAGCTTAACAAAGAAGGTTAAATAAATAAAGTGATTCCCCCTAAAGCAACATCAGGGAGCAGCTTCTAAGACTTACTCTTTGCTATGAGCTAACCATGTGGTCTTCAGCAAGAAAAACCATTCAAGCTTTTCTTCAGGACCAAGTTTCTGTGCACACTGAAAGAAAGCAATTGTTGTCTGCTCATATATCACAGGGGAGCCGCATTTCATATGAAAAGAGTGATCCAGAAACATTTACTAGACACATCTGCACCAATAAGGAAATGAGTCATGTACCCGCTGGCAGGCCTGATTCACAGCACACCAGGCTATTCAGGAATCTGAGTACAGAATACAGGGAAAAGGCAGATGGAAGCCACAAGTCATTTGAAGAGACTAGATACAGAACACAAACCAGTTTAAATGCTTTTTGGTTATTTCGTAAACTCCTTTGCTTGGGAATAATTACTTCAAAAGCACAGGATCAGTGTGGCATTGTGCACAGCTGCAGAACTTTTCACCTGGATGAATCATGTTTTCTTTATAGAACTGGAAGAAAAGCAAACCCTGGATAAAATTGCTCGGATTTTGTTCAACAGAAAAATCAACATGAATAAATCTTCACAGTCACCATTAGGCAGAGTTTCCATGGGATTCGAAACAAACTACCAAATAAAATTCTGCTTGCCTTCAGAGAATGCAAACAAAAGCCCCGTGACAGAATCAAACCAAGTACCTTTCTTCAGCTCGCCACACTGATTCAAGGATTAAACCAAAGAAAGCTGCACATATATCATCTTATTTAAGCTCTGCACTCCCTCATGAGTTTAGGGACAGGCTTAAATTAACCTGGTTCCCTGTGGGAAGCCTGGGGCACTGAGCTGCAGCACACACTTCACAGGTACTGGGGTCTTCTCTGCCACCAAAGCTTAGCTTTTAATGCATTCTGTATTTTTGAGAGCTCCCTTCCAAAACGCTCTAAGGTTTTTCAGCTTGAACTGGTTAGCTCAATAGCTATAGAGCTGCTTAAGCCAAGCGTTTGCTTGAAAATTCTGACTGTAATGGTAATTTGGAGGATTTAAAATGGTACCATGGTAAGCAGCCAGATCAGTAACAGTTTCCCCCAAGCCAAACACAGAAATTATAGCTGACTAGTTCTTTCACAGATGAGCAACTTTAAAAGAGACATGTATGAAGCTGGATTTTAAAAGTGAGCTTGAAGAGCTTTCTGGAAAGCACCCTTAGTAAAGGGTGTCTTCCTGGTATGCAGGAGAGCCAGACACCTGCCCAATTACTGTTTCCATAACTCCTACTTAAAAAGCTATGAATAAAGACAAGGTGCAATTAAAAAGACTGAACACACCTACAGCTTCCCTGCTAATAACAGCAGAGAGAAAATAAGAGGGGGGAAAGAGAGGGAGATGGGAGAAAAGCAGAAAGCTAGTCATTGCCATGCTACACCGCTGCTGCAGACAGCTCTGTCCCAACACTCCGCACACTGCTCACATAGCACCATCACCACCACCAGACAATTATCACCTGCCAAAATACAGCAATTTAATCAACAATTCATCTGCCCTAGAAACAGCTCATTATCCTTCCTCCTGATGCTTTCCAACAAATATCAAAATTGGTTACAATGCTCAGGAATACAGAGGTAAAAGCTACCCGCACCAGCCAGGCCGGGCTGAAAGGACTTTTGCCAAGTGTACAGGCAGCACCACATCTGTAATTTTCAATTATATCAAAGAGATAACCTCAGAGGTTAAGTATTTAGCAGGCAAATGATCACCATTTGACAGAAAATACGTTAGTCCAGCCTCTGGTCAGTGGTGGCGGTCATAATAGTTACACACTATTAAACCTACTTGAAGCTACACACTAAACCAAGGTTTTCTTAGTATCTGAAGCTTGGTTATGGTGAAGAAATAAACATGAATTTAGAGATCTCTGGTCTCTACAGACACAGACAAGCCCAACAGGCAACCCCTAGTTTTAAGAATGACTAAGCCCAGGCAGTCCTCACTGCAGAACCTGGTAATGGGGGGAGATTATTCTGTTCTGACCCATAAACTGAATAAACATGCTTTCCCCTGCAGTAACACTTGAGGAGTGGGCTAAGAGCCTGATCTGTTCTCATCCAAGTGGCACAGGTACACAAGGTGGTTTGCAGGGCCACAAAAAGGCAGTGGCATCTTCTGGGGATGCTCAGGGGTACACCAGACAGTAGAATCCACAGGCAAGTAGTTTTCCACCCAGCGTTTGAATTCCTTGCGTGCAGATTTCTATCTGAACGATAACAAAAAAAAATGTTGTTGCAAAAGTTGCACTCCCCCAACAAGGTGAGAGCTGAATGCTTTAAGTGCAGGTCAACACTGTAACCAAACCCACCTGTTTCGGTCTTTGGTGATATCTTCAACTAGCCATAAAGAGCTCTTGCTTGGGGCTCCTAGGTGAAAAAACCTGCCAATCTCTATACAAAAGGAAAGTAAAACTTTACCCACCAGGTTACTAGGTCATTTATTTGTGCTTTTAGGATTATCACACAATACAGAGTAGAGAAAAGGCTGGAGATAGAATTGTCCTATGACAATTCTGAAGGAAAGACAAACCCCAGAGGTATGAGATGCATTAAACAGATCTCCAGAAGCATGTCAGTATTTCTACGCAACACTGAGAGGTAGCAGCATCCCTGGTAGGCGTGCATGAAGAAAGAATACCTTGGCACAGCACCTACTGATACTGCGTCTTAGGAGACACCAACTACCACAGGGGTTTTCCAACCCCCCAGAAAACGGAAAATTACTGTACACAGGTTGCTATAAACTACATTTGAACTCCATGCAACAACGGAGAGATGTGACTTAAACAGCAAGATCGAGGAGTCATAGAATAACTTGGGTTGAAAGAGACCTTTAAAGGTCATTTAAAGATTTTTCTTTCCTTTGTGTACACTTTTATCAGCCACATTCTGAGATGTGGAGCTCATGGTGAGTGCTATGCTTGGCACCAAGACAAGAGGTTCACTGCTCCTTGCCCAGACAATCTAGAGGGCATAGCAATGTATTACTTCCATCCTCATCACCCTGAAAAACAAGGACAGAAAAGCCTTAGAACAAATTAAGAACTGCCATGTTCAGACAATTTTCATTTAATCACAGGCTACACATTTCAAAGGTAACATTTCAGGCTTCCTGAAGCCTGCAAAATTCAATTTAGTAAATTCAGATTCACATTTCTAACTATAACATAGCATCCACCAGATTACCTGAGGCAACCAGATTAACAAGGGTACTTTAATAATCTAGCAAATTACCAAACTAACCTTAACAGTGAGGTCAAGAAGAGAAGATACTGTGGAATAACTTTGATTTTCATCTATTTCTGCACAAGAAACTTAGAATCATAGAACCATTTAGGCTGGAAAAGACCTTTATGACCATCAGCTTCTCCTGTTGTAGTTCATCCTTTTTCCAAGACAAACCCTAAAGCAATTAACTGCAAAATAAATCACTCATGAAGTATTACACATAACTAAGATGGTGTAACAGCCCTGAAAAAAGTCCCAACTAAGCCAAGCCTATCCTCTTCCCAGCTCTCATGCTGCCGAAGCACAAAATCTTACTGCAACTTGCATTTAGTGGGGAGAGACAGAAGGTTCACTACCACAAGGAACAGAGGGGAGATACAATTAAACATCCATCTAAAGCAACGAGGCTGACTTCTGGTACTTTTTAGGCGTATTTCAGCAAAGACTATCAGAGCTCAGGAAGCAGATCAGTAGTTGCTGAATTATAACATGCATCATTTGGCAGGGGGGACCCCAAACCCCAATCCACTCTCCCTGCTTCTCCTTAAGAACTTCTTTAAGGGGTTTGCTCCTCATTTCCCATTTTTCAGTGAGCTGAAGCCACTCACAAGACTCCAGGGTCAGTGCTTCTGGGGTGCTGGATGACACAGGATAAGCGTCAGATTAATTCAGGTCAACCTGGGCTATCACGGACCTGCTCTCCCAAACCAATCCCTAGGCCCAGCTCAACCTGAAAGCAGGCCAGAAGCTGGCACAAAATCTCTATATTCTCTTATCTATAAGGGCAGATTTAAATTAGACATTAGAAAGAAATTCTTTCCTGTGAGGGTGCTGAGGCCCTAGCACAGGTTGCCCCGAGAAGTTGTGGCTGCCCCATCTCTGGTAGTGTTCAAGGCCAGGCTGGATCAGGCTTGGAGTAGCCTGCTCTAGTGGAAGGTGTCCCTGCCCATGGCAGGGGGTTGGAACTGGATGAGCTTTAAGACCCCTTCCAATCCAAACCACTCTGTGATTGTCTACAGGACCAGTGAGATTGTCAATCTGAAGTCCTGAGAGCAGGTCCTACCACAAGAAGCCAAAAAGGTCACAAACTTCTGAGGAAGTTAGGCTTGCAGAATTACAGAACAGCTTGGCTGACTCTCGTAAGAGTAGTTTTTTAATAAATAAAAAAATTCCCACTGTGCCAGAGTGCCTGCCAATTCTTCAGGCAAACTGGATGGTAAACAGGAATGAATTACAGATTAATATCTCAGGACTTTGGCTGAAGGGCTCACTGTGCTATACACACCTTTCTGTGCTAACTGTACTGTTTCTTGGGGCGGGGGGGAAGCATGGGCAAAAAAGATGATTTATTCCGTATCAGTCATATTTGTGACCATATTTTAGAGCCCAGCACTTGCAAACCTAGCATTTTGCAGGCAACCACCAAGTTGCCAGAGACATGCAGCAACCGCATGGGAGCAAGGCTGTTTTGCTCTGACTGAGCTCCCAGACTTGCTGCCACAAGCTCTAGCACCGTAGTTTCCCACAGATTCACACATTTGCAGATAAAGTGCATTAAGCCTATCTGAACTTGCAAAGCTGCTTCTCAGAGTACAAGCAAGGCTACCCCATTTCAGTGCCGATGGTTCTAAGTCCTAGAGTAACCAACTCTTTACTGCACAAGATGGTCTTCAGAAAACTGAGCTGCTCCACTCGTACTTGTAATGCAAAACTAGGAAGAAAACATATTATTAAAGTATATAATCTTCCCTTGTGCTTTACAGTGAACTGTCCTTCAAGTAACACAGCCTTCGCCTTCCTAAAGGGCAGACAAATGAGGATAACCTGCTGAACGTGGCACCCGCAGCAGTAGGCGGATGAGAGCTCTGCAGCTACATAAATAAAAACTGCTGCTCCAAGCCAAGACTAATTGTGTCTTGTTTTTAGGGAAGGAGGAGGTGGGTGCAACACGATTTGTCTGGTCTAAGGGGACAAACACCACCTCTATTTTCAGCTCAGCAAGTTAGCACAAGCACTCTCAGTTCAACTTCAGAACTGGAGGAAGAGCTTCAGCATGGAAGTAGCTGACATCTGGAAAAGCAAAATTCCCTACACATTGCTTCAAAACCAGAGCAGACTACTGTGCAGACCTGGCACCAAGTTTGCTGACTTTCTGCAGTAAGACACCCTCTAAAACATACAGGTAGTTTCCCAAACATTCTTGGAAGACTGCCTCCTTCAATGACTGCTGTGCAGCAGGAAACCTTGTCAGCACAAGTGAGATCATATCAGCGCAGGTGGGGCTTACCACAAGAGCCCGTTCTTGCTGCCCTTCAAGATAAGCAAATTGGGGTTCATCCATCAATTATTCAAACTGAAGACCTGATCCTTCTCCTTCATCTTCTATTTAAAGTTTTGGTGGAAGTAGAATTAGCAGAGTGAGGCTTTACACTGTGAAGACAAGAGAGCCAGGAAAGTCACGCGGCATTCAAGCTTTACACAGCAGCACCATAATGTGAGGTGCTGATAGGTAGTTTGCTAAAGTGATTTAATTCTTTAAGGCAGATTTACAGACTCCTCTGGAAAAAGAGTGAGCCTTTGCAAGAACACCCTTGAATTTAAAAGTAATTCATGCTGGGTGTCTTGGTTTAAGCCCCTGAATAGCTCACGCAGTGGCTCTCTCACTCACTCCCCCTCTTTCTTCCCCCAGTCCCGGGGGGATGGGGAGGAGAATCAAAACAATGCAACTCCCACAGGTTGAGTAACTAAGTTCAGTAACTAAGGTATAACACAAATCACTACTGTTACCACCAATAATAATAATGACAAGAGAAATACAAGGAAAGAGTACAACTGTTCACTACCCAATATCAAGCCCGATCCCACAGTGAAACCATCGCAGTGCACCACCACACCCTTCTGGGTCTCTGCCCTCTGGTTTTTCATCCTGGGCATGATGTGCTGTCGTACGGAATAACCTCTTTGGTCAGTCTGGCTCAGGTGTCCTGTCTCTGCTTCCTCCCGGCTCCTCCTCCTCCCTGGCATAGCATGAGACTCAGAAAGTCCTTGGTCAGACCAAAACATTACCAAGCAGTAACTAAAAACATCGGTGTTATCAGCGCTGTTCCCAGGCCCAAAATCAAAAACACAGCCCTGCACCAGCTACCAAGAAGGAGAAAAAATGACTGCTGCTGCTGAACCCGTGACAGTTTCCACCCCTTATTCTATACCATTCACGTCATGCTCAGATCCCACATTTTCAATATAGAATCATAGAATAGTTAGGGCTGGAAAGGACCTTAAGATCATCACATGTATGTATATATACATCCGCGCACACACACACAGAGGGAGAGAGATCAACCCTCAGTGCATGGACCAATCCCTATAAAGCTGCTGAGTCCATTCAGTCCATGATATTGGGCTCCATCTTTTGTAACAGTCTTTCAGAGCAGGGGAGGCCATGTGCAGTGTTCACACTCACAAATAACCTGGGCAATAGTGTCCATTTTTAAGTCCACTCCTCAATCATGAGTCCATCTGTATGTTACATCTCTGCCCTGATTGTCTGAAGTGTCATGGGCCCACCAGGCTCAAAAAATTCACCCTCCCCTCCAGAAGTTTCTGCAGCTTGTCGTTGGGGACTCCATACAGCTGCCTTCCATCTGACACTTCCAAAGCACTGGAGGGGCCCAATGGACTAGATACTCGCCCATACTGTCCCACACGCCCTGCCACTCATGACTGTCCACCCTCAGGGAAAATCTGTTGGCCATCCTACATCATAGCCTAACCCCAGACAAGGCCCACACCCCACTCTGCTTAACTCTCGGGACCAGACAAAATGATTGTGGGTAAAATACACTCTGTATTCATGCCAACGTGGTGATCCCCATCACAATCAGCAGGCAGGTCTCAAGGGTACCCAAAGGCCATTCAAACACTTCATAACTCTCAAAAGAGGCTGCTGTACTTGTCACTGGGGCTGGTGTAGCTGCTGTGCTTGCCGGCTCTCTCACCACCAGCCGCTCTTTGTCTGAGTCCAGATCTTCCTCCTCTGCCCTGCTGGGAAGTGCTGCGTGGTCTCCTGCATCCTCCTGGGGCTCGGGCTCGCGGGTCTCTGCAGGCAGATGCTGGGGAATGCTCTCGGCCGCTGCCAGGCTGGGCTTGGCAGAGGGGCTCAGCTCCTTCACCGCAACCCCACAGGCTCGGGCGCTGGTCTCCAGGGCCACGCTCCCATACCAGTTCAGCCGCCAGCAACTCCCGGGGCTGCCCCCCACCTCGGCTTCCCACAGCCTCATGAAGGTGGAGGATAGGCCAAGGGAGAGGCCAGTGAAGAGCAGCCGGATGGCCAGGTACAAGTCCACGTCCACATATCCCGCCCCCCCCATGCTTCTGGAGCCCGTGCGTATTACAAGCCATTCCAATAAAGTACAATGAAACAAGAACCTTAACCCAAAGCCCATATCCAAAAAACGCTAAGATAACAAATACCGGCTGTAAGTAAGGTACAACAGGCTGAAACCATGAACTCAAGAGAATCAAGAGCAACAACTTTGACAGCCAATATATCAGCATTGTGACGAGTGGCTATTAATCCTGTTGTTATCTCAACCCTTCATGCCCCACGTTGGGCACCAAAAAGAACTGTCGTGGTTTAAGCCCCTCAATAACTCACGCAGTCGCTCTCTCACTCACTCCCCAAAGTACAATGAAACAAGAACCTTGCCATGACAACTCCCCTTGAACCCATGGCAGTGGGTTTTTTTTACAGAATGGTTTGCAATGGAAAGGACCTTAAGATCATACAGGTCTAACCCTTTGTCATGGGAAGGGAAACCTTCCACTAAACTACCTCACCAAAGGCTCTGTCCAACCTGGCCTTGAACACTGCCAGGGATGGGATGGAGAGATTACCATTTCTTTGGGCATCTTGTTCCAGTGCCTCACCACCCTCACCGTAAAAAACTTCTTCCTTGAATCTAACCGAAACTTCCCCTATTTAAGTTCAAACACATTACCCCTTGTCCTATCACTACAGTCCCTGATGAACAGTCCTCTGGCATCTCTGTAGGCCCCCTTCAGATATTGGAAGGCTTCTATGAGGTCTCCACGCAACCTTCTCTTCTCCAGGCTGAACAATTTTCTCAGCCTGTTTTCATACGGGAGGTGCTCCAGCTCTTGATCACCCTTGTGGCCTCCTCTGGACTTGCTCCAACAACTTCATGTCCTTCTTATGTTGAGGACACCAGAACTGCACAGTGCTCCACGTGAGGTCTCATGAGTGCAGAGGGGCAGGATCATAGAATGGTTTGGGTTGGAAGAGACCTTAAAGCTCACCCAGTTCCAACCATCTGCCATGGGCAGGGACACCTTCCACTAGAACAGGTTGCTCCAAGCCCTGTCAAACCTGGCCTTGAACAGACAGGGATGGGGCAGACACAGCTTCTCTGGGCAACCTGTGCCAGGGCCTCACCACCCTCATAGTGAGATCTTTAGGTGCAGTTTGAAGAAAACGGCTTTGAGCACTCATTTGCTTAATTTACCTCATTTCAAATTTGCTCAGTTTGCACAAAAGATCTTTTTCAGTTGCCAGCACTAGAAAAAAGCCATAAGCCAGAAATCAAGTGAGCTTTTATTGAACCGTATACAGCTTGTGCCAAAATGTGTTACTAAATCAGATGTTACAGTCATTGGTCATAGGGAGTGTTAGCACAAAAGCTCCTAAGAGGGAAGATAAGATGTTTTGTGACATCAAAATAAGCAGATGCCTCAAGGACAATGGTAAAACCCTCACTTTTTGACCAGACCTTTACTATGTTAATAATCTCTGCCTGTTAGATCAAAGCTGCTATCTAAATAGAAAATGTACCGCAACATTTAATGAAAATCTACATTTAAAGTGTTGACAAGTATTAATAAATATGTTAATTTCTTCATTTAGCTGGCATTTGTAACACTGGTATAAAGGAATGAGATACTTCATAGAACACTCTGGTTCCTCTAGGGTAATAGCTGAAGTAGCTCCTTTTGCCCACTTCCACAACAGTCAGTTTGGGTGAACCAGGTTGTAAAGGCACTCCAACAGCTCCCTATGAGAGACAACAAGCATCAACATCACAAAATTAAACATTATTCTCTTTAAAGTGAGAAAAAGGAGACATTTGAGAGCAGTAGCTCTCTTCCTCAAGAGGGAACCGCTCTGCGGGCAGCAGCCAACAAAAGGTAGACAGCGCTAGAGCTTTAACAGATGCCATAGATTTCCCAGCCTAACACATACTACCACTTTGTATTTGCAATCCCCATCTCCAGCAGTAAATTAGAAACAGGTCACCAGAAAAATCACACAAGACAACCTTTCTGTACTGACTAGAAAGGATAATGAAGCACTTCCAAAGTCTATTCCTTTTGAGCACATTTCCACCTGTCTGTGAGCCACCCAGAAGTTCACTGTAAATCAAGGCGCTCCTTTTGTTGGCTGAGAGCATCCATTTCAATTCACACTTATCTCAGATCACTAACACTGGTTTAATATCAGACATCTTTTGAGACTTGAAAAATACATTCACAAGTCTGAGCAACGTAATAGCAAATTAGTCTCAGCAGAAAGCCTCCTCTGACCACACTAGAAAATTAAACAGAATTAAGTCTGAAAGAAAAGTGTAGGTAAACTACACCACAGAGGAAGCCTAGCAACGGGTTACAGCTGTGTAACACTCAGGTCTGCATGTTCACCCAGTTCTGCTCCACTGTCACGTTCACTGGCAATGGCAGGATTAACAAGACAGGAGGCAGCAAGGAAAGAAGGTGTTGCAGACATTTTAACTACCTGGAAATGCACTCTGCACCATCCTTTCTCCTTGACCTTTCTTTTATACACTAATACCTACAGCATTATGCTTAAATCAAAGGCCCTTTCAGCTTTGTTCTAGGGGTCTTGTGTTGCCAAGTCTAATAAAACTGAATTACTACTGCTGTTTCTCATACGTGAGACTCACAGGCACCTCAACTTCTGAAAATCCATTTCACCTTCTTCAGAACCTCCAAGATTGATCACTGGAAGTTATCAGACAATAACCACATGGTTTCAAAACAAAGAGCAATACAATTTTGAGTTGTCATTGCAAAGTCGTTGTCAATGGAGTTAAGACTTCCAGGTGTTGAGCTTTATGTACAGCTGTCATACTTCCAAGAGGTACTTGTTAAAAAGAGTCTTATTTAAGAATTCTTATCCAGCTCCTTGATCACTTGCCTGTGGGACTCACTAGATCTTGCCAACCACTCTGGAGACCAAACACAATGACAGCTGGCAGTTCAACCCGGTCTTAACGATCTACCCTATAACACTCTTTCCACATCCCCTACCATCTCCAGCTCTCTGTCCACACTGGCACCTTCAACGTCACTGCAAATGCAAATATTTGAGGAGCTATGCTGTTTGAGGTAATGAGAATCACAGAATGGTTTAGGTTGGAAGGGACCTTAAAGCTCATCCAGTTCCAAACCCTGCCATGGGCAGGGATACCTTCCACTTGACCAGGTTGCTCCAAGCCCTGTCCAACCTGGCCTTGAACACTGCCAGGGATGGGACAGCCACAGCTTCTCTGGGCACCCTATGCCAGGGCCTCACCACTCTCACAGGGAAGAACTTCTACCTAAAATCTCATCTCAATCTCCTCCGTCAGTTTAATGCCATTCTCCCTTGTCCTGTCTCTACAGGCCTTTGTCAAAAGCCCCTCTCCAGGTTTCTTGTAGACCATTTAAGCACTGGAGATGCTGTAGGTCTCCCCAGAGCCTTCTGTTCTCCAGGCTGAACAAGCCCAGCTCTCTCAGCCTGTCTCCAGAGCAGAGCTCCTCTAGTCCTACCAGCATCTCCATGGCCTCCTCTGGATTTGCTCCAACAGCTCCACATCCCTCTTGTGTTGCTGCCCCAGAGCTGGACACAGGACTGCAGGGGGGGTCTCCCCAGGGAGGAGCAGAAGGGAAGAGTCCCCTCCCTTGACCTCCTGCTCATGCTCTGGGGATGCAACCCAGCACACAGGGGTTCCAGGCTGCAAGCACACACTGCTGATTCCTGTTGAGCAACCCACCAATCAAAGCCCCCAATTCCTTCTCAGGGCTGCCCCCCGCCCAATCCCTGGTTGATCAAAGGTTTGGGTCGACCTCAAAACCTCTGGCTCTGTCAGGAATTCAGTTCACAGCTTGGCCCTGCAAGCAACTTAACTGGCATAACTAAGCACAGGAAGCTCCTCATGCACCAGCAAAGCAAGCACTTCATGTGAACGTACTCTGGCTGAATGCACTAAAGCTTCTGAGATGTGGTGCACGATATCCCCGCAGGGCAATGTAAAACTGCTGTGAGATCAAGGAAAGGATCTTACATCAGCTCAGCTGGCTACAAGGTTCTCTGATTTTTAAGTACCAGCTTTTGAACTACTTGTAAACAGCCCGCTGAGGAATCTGCGTACAGCAACATACCCAGACATAACATTTGAGCACCAATTAAGCGGATTTCTGAACACAGCCATCAATATACCAAGCTATAGACCAGCAGACGTGTTGCATCTTTAATATTTACAATTGTCAATGAATATGATTGCCAGTAGCATTAAAATACTGCATTTGTTTCAAGTACCTAGGAGGCTGAGGAAAACTGAAAATTCAAGTATGTGATCAGCCAAGGAATTACAGAAAATTAAGCAGTAACAAATGAAAACCTGGTACTATTACTGCGTTAATTTACCACTTTTGCTCCTAGGAAGTCTGAATGGCTATGGCCTTTTCTACATGTTTCTTAGGATGACATCAACCAGACACATGACTTTTCACCAGCACAACTATGCTGCAGGAAATCCAAGCAGATACCAGATCACACAGCGAAAAAAAAGCCTGCAGCCAGCACATGGGATCTGAAATAGGAATTCACTGCAGTAAAACTACAGAGTGTGCTTGCCTGTTCCCAAAGGAGTAGTTGGTATATATGGAGGTTTTTATATGATCTAGAGCTGTACAGCGGTTTCTTTTCCTTTAGCACAGCCAGAAGAACCAAATCAGTAAGCCCAGTGGTTAGAAACCTGTCCCACCTTCTCACCAGAGACTAAGGACAAGATTGCAGGGAAGAATCACTGTGATAACAATCATTTACTGAAGCTGCTCAGTAAAGGCTCTGTAAAAACGCCACAAGCCAATTAGATATGCCTTGTACAAGCATGGAAGGCATTGGATAGTGGTAATTGTCAAATAATTACTTGTTACACTTCTATATATAAAGAAAAAAAAAATCAAACCATCTACCACTGACTCGTTGCTAAGGTTAGATCTTGTCCTTTTACATCCACCACTGGATAAAAAGCTTCACTCCAGCTGATATCCCTTTCCCACCCCAATCTTTTTATATCACTGCCTAAGGTCATTTTTAGTACGAGAATGTGAGCCATCATCGGAAGCCACTCCTCAGAGCACAAAGCACTGACTTGCTGGTTAATTTTATCTCTAGTCATGCTTGAACAATCTCTTTGATAACATAACAGGGATTTCTTTTCTTCTTCAAACAAGAGCTGTACCAGCAATGAAACAAAGCAGACAAGAGTTAGGCACAAAAGAAACAAATGGAAAATAAGAGAACACAGAAGCAAACTCCGCAATTACACTAAAGCATAAAATTCCAACTTTCCCACTTATTTCTGAAGGAATACAGACAACAAAGTTCTTCAATCCTGTGATCTTTCTGAAAACTTCAGGGAAAGAGTATGCTAACACAACATAAGACAACTGCAGCTTTCAGCCTGGGATCCTCCCTCCGGCCCTCTTTGATGAAAAGGGCGTGTTGAGTTTTCTCTAAGAGAGGGAAGAGCCAGACTGTGCTTCAGAAGGTCCCATGATTGCCAAATACCTGCTCCAGGGATTTCTCTCTTACAAAGTTCAAGACACAGCTGGGCTCTGGTCCCTCTGGCTGTGATCACATCCCTCTCAAGGCTTCCACCAAGTTAACATATTTGTGGGGTGTAATAAAACAAGCTTTGGAGCAGACTGCTCAGACCTCAGGAACCAGCTCCTCAAACTGCCTGCCAGTTTCAATTTAGAAAGCTCCCAGGCAAAAGATCCGTTCATCCAGCCCATTAACCACTAAATCATTTCCGTGGGAGTCAGTGAGAGTTTATAATCTTCATCGGGACCTACTACTTGGGGTTTGTGGGTTTTTTAAGTCAGCACCACCAGATGTTCATTTTTACAGGAAACCCTCTACTTGGGATTCCCTTAATGAGACTGCTAGGCTCCTCACTTGCTTTTTACAAGGCACATGCTGCTTCTCACACCCATTTACCACCCAAGGCAAGCCTTCAAGTGATGGTGCAGCACTAATGGGTCTGAGAGGCTGCCTAAAGCTTTCCTGTGCATAGCCATTCCCTCACTGTGCAAGTCAAAGCAGGCTGCACAAGTATTTATTCCACTGATAAAATCAGTGCTGCCATCAACAGAAACCAGAAGCTTCGGATAGGTTGAATATACACTAGAATAAAAGCCATCTGTCTGACAGACTTGGCATTTCTCACTGAATACTGCAAAGAATTCATGAAACAGAACTTGAGGAGAGGGTGTTGCAGGCTGTTTGCTGAAGGGTTACCTTTCCTCACCTCTGTCATGCATTCATTACCCATGGGCACATACAGAGTGATGCATTAACTATGAACATGCAGTGGTTTTGTTAATTAACTCAACTGGAAAAGACTGAATATTCCAAATTCTTTAATAGGAAACAATTTTAAGACAGTCCTTTACATCCTAACATTTTTATTTTGTACTAATGTTGAGTACACTGAAATTCATACACAATATTCTGGTGAAAACCAAGTTTCTGAGACACCAGAAAGAGGTGGTCTGTATATAGGTCACTTCAGGACCATACATATGCCAGCAAGTATTTACAGGAACTCTTTCCTCTTGTTGTAAACCACATACATCTGCCTTGCCTGGTCTACACCAGCATGTGAAACAGGTTCCAACCTGATAGCAAAAACCACATCATATTAAAACAGCCCAACTCATCATCCCACATAATTACATATACTTACAGCAAAGATTATTCAAAAAACTCATGCTCTCTGAAGCCCATGTGTTCATCTGCACTTCACATCAAAAATTCACCATACTTTTTCGAAGTCTTCAACTTTACAGGACAGCCTCCAAATACGTAAAGCCCTTGTGAACCAGAATATTACACACTAAGTGCCTCCAGTTGTTTTGATTATATGCAGAGGATTTATATATATATATACATACACACATATAAGGGGTTTTAAATATGAGCAGTTTGAGGTCTCCTGCGTATTGATCAAGAACTGAAGAGTAATTAGTCAGGGTTCATTAAAACATGCTTCCGTTAGCCTCCCCAGATACCTAATCTGAATTCATTTACGCAGCCATGTGCCACAAGTGCAAAATTTTAACTCACTTAAGCCCTGTTTTGCATAATACAGGCCTCTTTTTCCCACCAAGTCTTTGTCCTATTTCTATTACATGGAACTGAAATATTCTTTCCTCTTGACCTCAGTACAAGCTCCTCCAAAGGGTCTCATGACTTCAGCCACCAAGGTTTTACCTGCATGAGTTGATAGTGTTCAAGTCTCTCCACAGACGATGAGTGCTTCTGGAGCAGGAACTACATAACACATGAAGCCTCTCCTCAGTGCAGCCATTCAAAGCCAACACGTTAAAACCCGTTCCTGTTTTCCCTGTACAAGTACTGCCAAGTATCTTCTGCAGGCACTCTGGCCACACAAACAGCAGCCTTTGATAGTGAAGCAGACAACTCTTTGAAAGTTATTACCCCCCAGATTTAATTCTCTGAGTCAAATCAGTGCTCACTTCAACAGTTGCCCGGACCTCCAACTATCACCCATCAACAGTGATTTCTGTTAATAACGTGCAATGCATAATTGTAAGATCATGCCTCAGTCATACCTCCCTGCATAGGGATTCTCATGTTAACACACTCTTTCAGAGCATATTTCTCTATCCCAACAGCTCCAAGACTCTTAATTGGAGCACCGAGCACCTGAAGCAGACTTTGCTAGCCAGCAAGCCATCAGGCTTCAGCCCCTCCTGAAGACACTCCCTTTTGTCACACACAAAGCATGGCAATAAACCAAGACACTGCTTTTCAGAGACGCTCTCTCTTGAAGTACTCTGCTGAGGTTTTAATGCAAAGACAGCATAAAAAGCAAAATAAGAGCTAGACATCAAGGGCTGGCTGAGGCGCACAGACTAGGTATTCATAAATGCACCAAAAAATGCCAGGAAAAGTTCACTAGAACCTTTTAACCATCTTCCCCTGACACTTGATAAACAAAATACACAGTTCAGAAAAGACTAATATACCTGCAATTATCCCACACTATTACATTCTTTACTGAATGCCACAGTGTGCAGTGTTGAAGAGGGCAAACTAAACATTTTCTCAGTTGAAATACACACTGTCCACTCCTCTCCCAAACCAGCCAAACACATTCCTGAGACAAGATCTTCTTCAAAAAGGAGCATTAAAATGGCAAAAAGGTTTGTAACCAAACAGCCTGGAAATAAATGAGGCATATTAACTGCAGTAATGATCTCAGGGTGCAAGAGCTGCATCTAGTACTTGAAAGCTTTACCTAACATGCACTGTGTTATCCAGAGAAATCACTCCTGGGAGAAGAGCAGACTACCTCATCCTGAAACTATTATGTCAGAACGTTTCTGAATGAGTGACCAGCCAGGCCAGCTTACTCCTTAAACAGAAGAAAGGGAAACTGTTAATAATGAAATTCAAGCTAAAGCTGTTTCCCCTTATGGGAAGGGGGAAAACCTGAATCCTCATGCAGCAATCTAGCTGTTAACACATATCCGGCATATATTCCTCACATGCCACAGACCTCACCACTCAGTTGATGGGTCACCATGCCCTTCACATCACTTCAATGCCCCTCCTATGTGTGCTGCCCCAAATTTACAGCGTGAACTATTTGAAACACCCACCAAAATTACCATTCAGGACATGGATACCTCAACACCATGTAAAAGGTTGAACAGTCAAAATTATGTCTACCAGGGAGACTTCTTTTAAACATAAAAAAGACTAAGAGAAAAAAAGAAAAGAACAAACAGATTACTTTCAACTTGTTAAACAGCTTGGAGGAAAAAAAAAAATCTCATCTTAGGTTCACTAGGACATTTTGCAGACATTCAAACACCTTCTAGAAAATTAGGCCCTGATCACATGGGTAACAAGTACTCAATCATGGCACATCCACATAAGAGATGTGCATCGTTCTTGTTCCACACTCAGTTTATTTAAGTTTGGACAAGCCTGACACATGCTAGGGTTTAAAGCTGTTAAGCTTAATTTTACATTTAAATCCCACACCCCTTACCCAAGTAACAAAGCCCTGAACACAAAGCAAGCCTGCTCCCTTCCTCCTGAACTGTTTCATATTGTGTTACAGAATGTCATTCAAATGCAAGTGTAACCAATAGGCCTTCCTCACCACAAAGCAAGGGTTATTTCGATAAAAAGTTATCTGTTGCTTTCCTCTGTAAGTGCTTTCTTCTCAACAGCAAGCTTCACTGATAAAACTTCCCGACGGCATCAACAGTCACACAGCTGAGGGCAAGATGGAGCACTGCAGTGCTCCCAAAGTCAGGAGTGGTATTCATCACACGTACCTCAGCCTCTTACACTCCCAGATTGTTGCAGATTACATGTGACTACACAAACATGCGAGAGACCCTTAGCAAGACGCATTGTCCAGAGAATTCGAGGGTGAGCTGCATGTGCCACTTCCCTCCTCCACAGCTGCTCCCGGAGTCTCTGTTGCATTAAAAGGAGGACATCCAGTTCCCCTGGAAGATCAATGTGTAGGGCAATCAAATCATGAATTTACCAGGCATGTGAATATCAAATATGAGACTAGAAAGCTCTTCAGGGCAGTTGTATCCTACTCCAGATCACACTTCACTTTGATGAGAGTCTCAGGCATTCTGGCACAGAAATAGCACTTTCTTTTCTTGTAGTCAAAGAACTCCTTTTGGACTACAAGTTGCAGATTTGCTCCCGAAGAAGGATGAAGCAACATTTCAATCCCACACAGTGTTTTAGAGACCGAGATGCTACAAGCAGAAGAAACGCTTCCATGTTTTCCAAAAAGCACATTCCATGGATTAGAACTAGCAGTAGACAGCAAGGAAGGATGTGAAACACCAAATAACTGGGCTCTCCAGCCAGTGCTCTGTTATTTTCTGATACAACAAATCTTGCTAGGAAACAATAAATAGAATTATAGAATCATTTAGGCTGGAAAAGACCTTTAAAATCATAATGCCTAACTGCTCAATTTGCACTGAAAAGTCCACCACTAAACCATGTTCCTAAGTACCACACCTACACAAGTCCCCCCCAAGGATGGTGACTCAACCACTTCCCTGGGCAGTCTGTTCCAAGGCTTAACAACCCTTTAGGTAAAGAAGTCTTTCCTAATATCCAGTCTAAACCTCCCTTGATGCAACTTGAGGCCCTTTCCTCTTACCCTATTGCTTGCTACCCAGGAAAAGGGAACACCACCTACTCCATTAAAACCTCCTTTCAGGGAGTTGTAGGCAATGATAAGGTCTCCCCTGAGCCTCCTTTTCTTCAGACTAAACCACCCCATTTCCCTCAACTGCTCTTGGTAAGACCTGTGCTCAAGGCCCTTCACCAGCTTCATTGCTGCTTTTGTTTTGGTAAAGAAGAACAAACACAGCTACGCCTCATTCAAGTGAGAGACTGCTTTTTTAAAAATATGCCATTTGCTGCATTAAGAGATGCTAGTCATTCCCAAAATTATTCAGGCAAAGTGTGTAAGGATTATGGAACACTTAATATTAAAAAACAAGTGGGAAAAAAAAAAGGAAGCCTCACCTCTGTTCACTGCACTGAGACAGACTAACTGCCTTGCCCACACTTTCAGCCTGTGTACTAGTCTACTGTTGCCAAGTACGGTAGCCGAGGAAACCAAAGCAGAGTGATTTTAACCAGCAGCTCCCAAAGCTGGTTCATAGCTGGATCATAGTGCAGGTTCACAACCAGGTCCAACCCAAGGTGTCTGCAACCTCCTGCACCTATCACATCTGTACTACAGGATACCTGTCTGATTTACAGAAGGTTTTTCAGCTTGGACAGCCAGACCCAGAAAAGAACAAGTGTGAGCAACCCAGCAAGAAAAAAAACACGCAAGGCTGCAAATTAAGAGCGTACCCATGGGGCTAACTCTTCAGGAATGGTAACTGATGTGGAAGAAGTTGTTCTTTCACTTGCCCCAGGCCTGTAGCAGGCCTCAGAGCAATATGGGAGATATTAGTGGCTGCCTCAGAAAAGCAAAACTGGCACTTCCTGGAACACCAGGATAGAAAGGAATTATACCCCTTCCAAGTCCCTGTTATTCTGGAATATTCACCTGGTCATGTACCTCTTTTCCAAAGAATGGCAGCATCTTTCAACTGTTATCACATCTAACAAAAAAAAAATCAGAACTTCAAGATAAACATTTCCATGGTCAAAGTCCCAGCCATATAGCATGTAATCCAAGATGAGATCCTAATCAAAACCTCTTATTTGCTTCTCTACGATATCAGTCTTTCCAGCTACTGTATTCACTGTCATCAGGCCAATTCTGTTATTTTATCAGTATCACTGAATATTACAGTCTGTTTCTAGGAAAACAAGTACTTTCCACACAGGAGCAAGCTAGAATAATAGCTTCTGTACCTTGCCCTGAAAAGACTTAATTAAGATGATTTGGCTAGTGTAGATTTGGTTTGACATTTGAACAAGGGATATGAGAAATTTCATGTTACAAATACCCAACAAGCAAGAGTGTCCACCTTGACTATTAATGATGGCTTCATGCCCGGAGGCTCAACACAAGCCTAGCGCTCTAACATCCCATGAGAAGAGCCTTAGCTAGAAAACAATGGCAAAGAGCATTGCCTGCCTAAGACTGGAGACTCTCAGCTTCTGCACATCAGCTTCTATAAGCTGAGAGAATAACCCTGACATTTCCAGGTGGATTTATGACTGGGAAAGTGGCTGTGCTCTTCAGTTCTCCACCTTCCCCAGTCTCTTCCTATAAAGATACTCATCAGCTGGCAACCCATGTGGTCATCTGTCCAGAAGGTTTCAGATTCACCAGTGAACACAGAAGGAAGGGAAGCTGTCTGCTGAAGTCCTGGATTCAGATCTGAACATGTAGTTAAACAGTTTAAAAACAAAACAGTGCTACCAAGGGACAGTACCCAAAGTATAAGCTTATCACAGAGGGCAAAACAAAACAACGAGCTCTACAAATATGGAAACAAATAGCCCTATATTCACACTGCCCAAATTTTACTCACATGCAAAGTTTCAACAGCTCTGAGTGAGACATTATTTTAGGTATCTTCAAAGATAACCTCTTGGCTCATTTTATGGCTTTTACGACTAGAAGCAGCATGCAACCTACAGGGAACTTAAAACCATGCATGACAAATCTCAAAAGGGCAGTTCAGAAGTACTTTGGGCAACACAGTTCCCAAGGTAGCAAACCGACACATCATCCAGTTTCCAAAAGTGTATTTTAAATGGTTCCTGAAAACAAAAGTTCACTCTGAAAGAACTCTCCTGGCCCAATTTAAGATCAGAATAATCAAGGTATGTTAAATAATACTCTGCCTTAAAACTTGAGAGAAAGTTTAAAAAATACAGTTTCTCCAACATTGCAATCCCCAACAGGCTATAAAGCTCTCTTCTGCTACTTGCTCTTAGCATCTTCCTTTTTTACCATTCCACCTTAGTGGCTCAATATTGGATTCACAGAGGGGCTTTGCTTTTTTTTTTTTTCCTTTAATTCAAAACTCTGATCTCCACAACAGGATCCCAGTTCCAAATTAGGGATCCCACTAGGTAATGTAGAAGCAATTGCAGTCAGAGATCAACCAAACTCTACCTCCCAACAGACGAACGATCACTTTAAGATGGCAACAATATGCTGGTGTGATATTTAAAGTTATTCATGATGCACAACTGTAAGCCATAGGAAGGTTTTTGACTATTGCAATTTGTCTCAAGCCACTTCAGACAACACACTGGAAAATACAGCTGTGGTTGGCCAATAACCAGCAGGTCAAGTGGCTGGAGCACTGATTCTCACCTTTTAATTACACAACAGAGAAATGCAAATTCTGTACTCCTTCCAGCTGCATGCCAGCAGCACACAGCGCACCTCAGCTCTAATCTTAAAATACAGTGAAGCCTGGAGAGAAAGAGACATTAGAAGACAACATAAATTAAATAATCCTTAAGGGCATTACAAAGTTGTGATGGATTTCACTGTAAGGTATCAAGGGAGGAAAAGTATTTGGGGAAATTACTCTGGGAAGAACTGACATACAAAGAGAAAAATTAAAATTCCATCAGCACTATTCCCAGCAGAACAAGTTTAGGCCATATTTTTATACAACAGGATGCTGGAAGAGTTCACAAATAAATGCCTGGAGGAGGGGAGAGAAACAAAAAACCCCTGTGGTTTGTGGCATGTTTTTTACCTTTGTGTAGGCCTTCCCTGTGAGCTGCTCAGAGAAAGGAAGCCAACAGAGCCTCAGAGCACGCAAAAGGGGCTTGATGCGGACAAGCTCAAGCCACATTGCTCATGAGCACCTGAGCAAAAAACGCTGCATCATTCCAGGAAACTCTACCCTGTATGCTGCAGCTATTTCTGCACAGAGGTGACAGTATGATCAGTGATGGTTCAAGTGCTCAGTGCCTGCCAAAGCACAGGTAAAGGGTCATGAAGCAAAAGTATGAAACACAGCCAGGCTTTCTTTGTGCTCTGTGAGGGAAGTGCAGAATCACATACCTACTACAACTATACTTTGCACATACACTTCTCATTAAGGCTATTAACAATAACATTATAATGAGCATACACCTTCAGAGCTGTGAATCAGTTGAGGGAAATGTATGTACCCTAGTACCGCACCTTCCCAATGTTGTTATCATTGGGATTCCCAGGGGCAGGACGTGCATTCAACATAGGAGCCCCATTCCATTACCCAGTTTAATAAAAACATAGGGAGGACTTAGACCATGAGCAAATATTTCAGCTTTTTTTTTTTTCTGCTTCAAGAAATAATTTTGCTTCATATGACTAGTGGTGCTAGAGTACCGGCACAGGTTGCCCAGAGAGGTGGTAGATGTGCCATCCTTGTAGGCACTCAAGGCCAGGCTGGATGTGGTCCTGGTAAACCTGATCTAGTTGAAGATGTTCCTGCTCATTCCAGGAAGCCTGGACTAGATGAGCTTCAAAGGTTCCTTCCAATCCAAATAATTCTAGGAAGAGCTTTACACTATCCTCTGCAAGAAGGGAAAACAAAACAAAACAAAAAACCCAAGCCTTTGCACAAACACCCTTGAATTTATAAGTCATTCACACTGGGTTGTTGTGGGTTTTTTTTTCCCCATACAATCATAGAATGGTTTGCACTGGAAAGGACCTTAAGATCATTTAGTTCCAACCCCCTGCCATGGACAGGGACACTTCACATTAGACTATGTCACCCAAGGCTCTGTCCTACCTAACCTTGAACACTGCCAGGGATGGAACATTTACCATTTCTCTGGGCAATCTGTTCCATGGCCTCACAACCCTCACAGTAAAGAACTTCTTTCATATGAAGACAGGCAGAGAAAGTTGGGGCTATTCAGCCTGGAGAAGAGAAGGCTGCGTGGAGACCTCAGAGCAGCCTTCCAGTATCTGAAGGGGGGATATAGGGATGCTGGAAAGGGACTTTTCATTAGGGACTGTAGTGAGAGGACAAGGAGTAACAGGTTCAAACTTAAACAGGGGAAGTTTAGATTGGATATAAGGAGGAAGTTCTTTACTATGAGGGTGGTGAGGCACTGGAATGGGATGCCCAAGGAAGCTGTGAGTGCTTCATCCCTGAGAGTGTTCAAGGCCAGGCTGGACAGAGCCTCGGGTGACATAGTTTAGTGACAGGTGTCCCTGCCCATGGCATGCGGGTTGGAACTAGATGATCTTAAGGTCCTTTCCAACCCTAACTATTCTATGATTCTATGTTTCTATATCAATGGAGACCAGATTTTGACTAGAAGTCTGAATTGTACAATAAGAGGATCCCGTTAATATCGATTTGTTTAAACCACCACGAACACAACTAAAGAACTGCAGTCTAAGGAACAATCCATGCTGTAAATTACAAGAACTGAGGTGTTCAGTGCTATTACTTGAACATGGTTAGTTTGTCTGTTTTTATGACATATGTAGGTAGGACGTGAAGACGCTGACATAAGCAGAAAAATGAATTTGATAATGAAAGACCTTACCATAAGCTTTCTCAGGATCTTATTTCAACTCAGCTGAGAACAGTGTAACAAAAGTTGACCCAGCTCAAATCAAGCCTGACCATTATAGAAAGTCTACAAGCCAAACAGGTTTGGGGGCGGTCTGAGTTTTTTTAATTCTATCAAAACTTTTTGTAGGGTAATTACTTCAACCCTTAGAAGAATGCATGCTCTGCTGAGCTTGTTTTGCAGTTCACTTGGTGAAAAGTACTCTTCCCTGTGCTAACAGGACAGTCTAGAAAAGACAGTCTCAATTAGCAAACCGCTGAGCATGATGAAGGCTGGTGAGCCTCCTATTAAGATTCAAGAGATCTGGATAGTAAACTTGCCACTGGATTAAGCTAGGCTTTATTTTTTAAACAAAAAGACAGCTCATTTGCCTGAATAATTTTGCATAGCAGGGCTGGAATAGTTATTTGTTATTAACCTACCCTGTTATGGCTAAGTACTTAATTATAGCAACATAACTAGCTGTGTTCCTAGAAGAGACTCAAAACTCCAAACAATCAAATAAGGAAACCAGAAGCTTTTCCACAGAGCAGCACACAGTTCTCCCACTAACCACAAAAGATTAAAATACTTCAGGCATGTAGAGAAACCATGAATACCTGTTACATTGACTACTACTTGTTTGTCACATCAGCAGTACTCACTGTTTCAGGCAAAGATGCAGATAATAAATGTTACTTCCTGTCCAGCAAGATTAATGTTTGTTTGTCCCTGTGTTGTTACCTGGCAGAAGATATTAGTATCCTTGTTACCTGGCAAGACCATTATCTTAAGTCACAGCACTGACAATCAGAAAGACATAAACCGCACAATTTTAGTGAAGGCAAGATTTTAGACATTGCAATCAAGTAATGCACTCTAACACAAACATGCGAGATCTAAGCTCACAAGGCTTTAAGAGCTGCAAGATACACTTATTCAAAGGAAAAAAAATAAATTCAGGCACTACACCCCCAAAAAGAGTGTGTAGAAAAAACAGATACCTCTCTAACTACTGAAGGAAATTCCTCAGCTCAAGCTGCCAACGTTCGGACACCACATGTCAAGACACTGCTTATGAATGCCACCTCAGCTCAGGAGGAGAACAGTATGGGTTTTCGTCTACTGTCTTGATGAAGAGAGGTCACAATTCATGCTACAAGCTGGTACCTAGGGAAGGGGGGAGATCTGCTACTCATCTAACACAAAATTATTGATCCTGATAAACTGAACATCCAGAAAATAAGAGTATCCCATGGAAATTAAAAAATTATCAGCTAACAGAACTGAAATTACTTAGTGCCACAGCAATCAACTTTACACATCTTAAAACTAAATTAGTCAGAATATCAAAGACAATATTTTGAGGCAAGATTTAAAATAAAAAGACAATTATTTTGCCTAGGGTGAAAAGGCGACCTTTTATTAACCCAATTATTTGGGGCTCATTATTAGGAAGAGAAACTGCAAAGTTTTTTCAAAAGTCAGTGTACATCTTCCAAAGTCCAAAACCAGCTGAGGCCATTGAGAGAAGGTTGTTCACATTCAGCAAAGCTACACCATAAAGAACATTAAGACATTGTCTCTATGCTGGGAAATAAGACAGCACATAATTTACCTAGAATTCTCTCTCTTCAAATCATCCAGTTCCAACCATGACAACCTGAAGCAACACCATGGCTAGAGAGGCCTCATTTCCTCCAGTATAAGGGAGGAGAGGATGCAAGTGGGGAAACACAACCTAGCTGTATCTGTTTCTGCTACAACAATCCCCAGAGTCCTTGCTTTTCAAATACATTCACCTACCTCAATCAGTAAACCACCTTCCCAAAAACGGAGCTCTACGTAACACAGCTTTCTCAGTTCATCCCAAGCCATCCTGAGACTGTGCAGCCTGCATTAAACTTTACTTTTCCACTTGCATTCCCATTCCTTTCCTATTCAGTATTCAGAGCTGCAGCAGGCCAGCAGTGCCAGCTCACCAGAGGAAGCAGGCCTGTAAGATAATCCCTTTTATTAAGCCAAACATCCCAGGCCAAGGCAATGCATAACCAGCTACCACAAGCATCAGCCTGCCAAGAACTGCACAAAACATAAAAAAAGCAAACCCACCCCTGAGAAAAAACACAAAAGAAACTCTTTCAGATAAACACAGAGACCGTTAAGATCACTAAGGATATGGAGAACCAAGAACCTGTGCTTAACATGCTGTTCACAAGACAGTAAGTCCAAAACCTAGCAGGAGAGACACCACTGTACCCTCTAATCAGCTCACATACAATGTTAGTAAGATGAAAAGGGTACTCTGAAATACTGCTATATCCTGAGATGAAGCCAAAGGCTGATTCCAAAGGAAGTAATCCAAACAGAAAACAGACTTTTAAAGCGTATTTATAATTTTACATTAAGACTTAACTACAACAGCCAAGAGGAAATTGGGCTTACATTATCTCAACACAAGGAAAAACAAGAACTTTAGAATAAAAATGTGCTAATCTCAGTTAAGAAGCCAAGCCTCAGGAGAAAAGGCTTCAGAAAGTGTTCCAGCTTCGTCACCACCGTTTTCTTTTGCTGTTGCTTAAATGTTTTTCAAAACTTAATAATCTCAATCCCTTCCTCCTTGGTCCAACCATTCCCTTCATTGACTTTAACAGAATCCTCTTACAATTTACAAATTTCTAAAGCAGGTAGGACCAGTCTTGATCATTCAAATCAATGTGCATCTGCCACAAACCACTGTAAAGTCTTAAATAAATTCCATTTGAGACAGAACGGCATCTCAAAATTTCTAATACAGATGCACAGGCTTCAAATTTGTATATACAGAGTCCAGCATCCAGTTACAGCTCAATAATTAACTCAATCTCTCAAAAGTGCAATAAATATTCAGTTTAAGTCAGCTCAACTTCAACTATAGGTAAGAATTCTCCTTTTTATTGGCCTTCAGAATGTGAGAGATCTTAAACTCCCATGCCTGGGAAGGTGGCTTTGAATCCCCACCAGGTCAATATCCCTTAGAAAAAAAGGGAGAGTGTAAGCAAAGCCCTTGGCAAGGCTTACAGGTACATTTTCCAGGTTTCTGATCATTGCTTAAAAAAAAAAAATCCCTTTTTGTGTTGGTATCTGAACTAGATGATAATGCTGTAGGCACCCTAAGAGCATGACTAGAATACCAACTGCCTACTCCTTTGCAATAGTGATTAGAGAACCAGAACAGCCTCCATCCCACAACTATGTACTTACCACCCTGAGAAACAGGCAGCTCCTATTCAAACCAGCTCACCTAAAAGATGGGGAGAATTGGAGCTTTTGTGGGACACAACCAAACTGTCCTGGCACAGGCTGCACAGAGAAGCTGTGGCTGCCCCATTCCTGACGGCGTTCAAGGCCAGCTTGAATGGGGCTTGGAGCAACCTGGTCCAGTGGAAGATGTTCCTGCCCACCACAGGGGGTTGGAACTGGATGACCTTTAGCTTCCCTTCCAACCCAAACCAGTCTGGGATTCCACAGTAAGCACTGAGGGAGATGGGCCAGCTCAGTAAACAGTTGTCTTCACTATCTGCATTTCTTAAAAACTAGCCTACCCATTGCTATGTTTAACTCACAGTCCTCAATTACTTACAACTCTGGACAGGTAAACAGTCATTTGCTACCACAGTCCAGGCAGTCCAAAAATGGTACTTTAAATACCAGCCTCCACTTGGGCATGGGAAATCTGTGAGATGGAAATAACATGAATGCATGCCCAAATACGAGATAATGTTGCGTGCTCAGGCAAGACAAAACCTTCACCCTTCAGCTCAAAAAATTATGGATATAAAAGAGGAAAAATAAAACAAATTGAGCTACCATGAAAGATCACACCCACCTCAGTGCAACAGAAAAATTTCAGGGAAGCCTTCACACTTCCAGTTCCTTTTCCAAGAAAGTAGACAAGCTACTGAAAAAGCACACGGACTGCGTACACACAACCTTTCAGAGATGAAGACTCCAAGCATGTGTTACCATCTAGTTTCTCTTTTCCACGAATAATCTTAAAACTGGGCAACTTCACTGGCACTATTTAATCAGGAGCTCAGGTATATAGAAAGTGAGGAGCAAAGCATTTATGTGGAAGAAACATGCCAATTCCCAACCCATCAAATGTTACATGCTTCCTAGTCTATGTATCAGAGAATCAATCACTGAATCACAGAATAGTTAGGGCTGGAAAGGACCTTAAGATCCTCTAGTTCCAACCCCCTGCCGTGGGCAGGGACACCTCCCACTAAACCATGCCACCCAAGGCTCTGCCCAACCCAACCTTGAACACTGCCAGCGATGGAGCGTTCACAGCTTCCCTAGGCAACCCATTCGAGTGCCTCACCACCCTTACAGTAAAAAATTTCTTCCTTATATCCAGTCTAAACTTCCCCTCCTGAAGTTTGAACCTGTTACCCCGTGTCCTATCACTACAGTCCCTAACGAAGAGTCCCTCCCCAGCAGCCCTGTAACCCCAAATGAATTTTCTGGCTTTTAAGGGCCAGAGTATGGGCCTCCAATAACAGGAAAAATACTCTTCTTTAAATACAACATTAACTGGTTTTGTTCTTAACTCAATCCTCAACGTGAAGAGAGCCTTCATTTGCCCAGAAAGCACAGCATTCCGGCTCAATTATACCATCCCTGCCACAAAGGTGCTACGAGAAAAATGGAACCACTGAGGAAGAAAGCAGCAGGAAGCCAAAACTTTGATCTCTAATCCCAGCTTAACCATGACTGCTTTGAGCTTAGAAAAATTATTTAGCCTACAATGCCTCAGTGCTGTATGGATGGATATAATACTTTTAAGTATTACCTATTCTTTGTAAGTGCAATGCAGGTAAAGCTCAGCAATTACGAAATCAAGTTAATTCACCGATGAATCGAACCCAAGGTGTGCTTTAAGCGTAAAATTATACCCTGCTAGTAAGCCAGGTAAGCTTGCCAAAGCTACAGTGGTTAAGGTATTTTCGTATCTGCTCATGTTTCCTACCTCAAATTCAACAACTCAGTCATGCTTTCAACGCAAATCATTATTCATCACGCAAACATTTGTACCTAGCAAAGATATTAATATTTCATGGGTTTAGTTATACAATAACCCCCACAAAAATCAGCGTAATAGGCAGCCCATAAGAAGAACTTAAAGGCTGCAGTCCGTGCTGGGCGAAATGCAAGCTCTGAAGTCTCTCTAGAAACAGGTTAGCAACCAGCATCATTTCAGAAAAAAGCACTTCAAAACACATTTTTGGAAACCAGAGCAGACGCCACCCCATGCTACTCTTTTTTTAGCTTGGCATGGAGTTATCTAGATAACAATTAAAATGCTGATGATGAAATTTAAGTGGCTCAAAACAGCAAGATATCAAGTGCACAAATTATTTTAACTAGAAGGAAATTAATTTCTCAGGAAAATGCACCAAAACACATGATTGATTCTATTTTCTGATTACAGTCATAGAAGCCCAGACTGATTTGGATTGGAAAGGACCCTAAAGCTCAAACAGCTTCCCACCCCCTGCCATGTGCAGGGACACCTTCCACTAGACTAGGTTGCTCCAAGCCCCGTCCAACACGGCCTTGGGTGATGGCTGCCACGGATGAAGAGATTACCACTTCTCTGGGCAACCTGTTCCAGCGCCTCACCACTCTCGCAGTAAAAAACCTCTTCCTTGAATCTAACCTGGACTTCCCCTGTTTAAGTTTAAACCCATCACCCCTTGTCCTACCACTACAGTCCCTGCTGAAGAGTTCCTCTTCAGAATCCTTGCAGGCCCCCTTCACATACTGGAAGGCTGCTATGAGGTCTCCACGCAGCCTTCTCTTCTCCAGGCTGAACAATTTTCTCAGCCTGTCTTCACGCAGGAGGTGCTCCAGCTCCTGATCATCCTCATGGCCTTCTCTGGATCATTTAAGCTGACTACCTCCGAATACTATCTCCACGAACTACAGAGGATCCTTCGACTGGGAAAGGAAAGCAGAAAAGCACAACTGTCCCCTGACTCAACATGTGTAACAACCTGAAATGCAGAAGAGCTCTGCGCCTACAGGAGCAGACTGTGCTAGGTCAGTGAAGCTATTCACTGACTTGGTGCAAAATCAATGACAGTGTTTGATACCTGCCAGAAGGGATGATTGCTTTAAAAAATTCCAAAAGCATGCAGCGCTTAAATGTCGGCGTTGGTAGTACATTAAATTGACAGTCTACAAGTAACCTCTTAAAACCAGAACTTTAATTATTTTGGGTTTCTTTTTGGGTTGGGGCATGTATGTTTGCTTCGGTTTTTTACCATTTTCTTTTTTGTTTCCAACTCTTCTTTACTGAATGTTTGTGTTGAACAGCTGCTCTCAACATTCGCCCGACAAGCTAGGCTCCTCTATCAGTCAACCACAAACTCCACACTCCTGTTCCTTCAGATTCAGGAGAACTACCAAGCAAAAGGGAGGACTTGCTGGGTAGCTCTCCACGCTAACAGGGCAGCAGATACTGAATAATGTGATCCCATTCACACTGGCTAACAAAATAAGCATCTCTTTTCTCCATACTTCATGGCCCCAAAAGGAAAGTAGTTGGTTCCCCTGGCTATTCCCCACCCATTTTAAGACGTAACTGTCACTTTTCTGGTACTGTCCAAAAAAGCTGACAGATGCTTTAAGGTCAAAAGATATTATCTGTTACTCTTGTTTGTATGTCACCCATTTCCTCCGCTGTCACCACCAATGCAAAGGAAACATCTGCTCCTGTTCCCAATCACCCAATGTTTAGAACGCCATTTTATCTAAAATATCATAAGTTAAATAGTAGGGATACAGGGCAGTCAATTATTCCAACTAATTTCACAGAGCAGACATCTGAGAAGTCATCTTTACATCAGGAAGCAGCCCATCACATCTGTGGTATGGCAGGCGACTTGCTGTGTCTAAGACCAGGTGACAGCACTCTTTACAGGCTGACAAACAAATAAGGCTGCAGGCAGGCACTTTTGGAGAGAAAACTCAATCCGAAACAATCCCAACATGACCTATTGATGCCCGGGATCTCACCCCAGGAAAAAGATCCCCCTTTAGGCACTGGGTACCAGACAGCACTACAGCTAGACAAGACCAACAGCCACCAAGCTCCAGACATCAAGGCAGGCTTTGGAAGGGGAAAAGGAAAACCACAAGTAAGGCACAGCATTCACAAGGCAGTGGAACTCTCATAAGATATGCAGAACCAACATAAGGGCTTATACTTGCTGAAAATAAAGTGCGATGCAAAGCATCCCCTCATCTTCTCCCTGCACACCCATGCCCCACTCTGTGGTTAACTCATTATAACAACTATTCCAGCAGAAAGCTGAGAAACAAGACAATAAAAAAGTCCACCCAACCAAAATGGCAGAAAACCCAATAAGCACTTGAACGGGGGGAAGGGAAGGGAAGGGAAGGGAAGGGAAGGGAAGGGAAGGGAAGGGAAGGGAAGGGAAGGGAAGGGAAGGGAAGGGAAGGGAAGGGAAGGGAAGGGAAGGGAAGGGAAGGGAAGGGAAGGGAAGGGAAGGGGACAACTGGAAAGAAAGAACAAGAAGAGCTTGCCTTTTTGGCAGGCTGGTGGCTCATAAGCCACTGCCTGCAGGCACAGCTTCCAAGATTCTCTCAGGACGGGAGGGTGCCTCCCTGGCAGGGAGTCCCAAAGGCTCCAAGGAGGTGGAAGAAACAGGAATGGACAAGTTATTCATAGAGCAAATATCAGAGCATTTTATAAGACTGACAGACGATGCTCCAGTACTCATTTGTAACATCTACCATAAGTGTTTTACTAAATTACTTGCCCTCAATTAAAACATGAAGTCAGATAAAAACCTAAGTTATTTGTGGATTTTAAGCCAGGTAGCCACTAACACTCACTGGTTCAAGATCCCTTGATGACAGCAGCCATTAAGTCACTGCCATCTGCTGTCTCTACAATAACAGATGAGAAATGAGCACAGGTTTTTCCTGACCACAACGCCACTTGGGAAAACACCATCAGAACTAACCCAGCCTGACATTCCTGGACTTTACAGCAGAGAAGACAAACATTAAACAGATCTCAACACCAAAACAGCTCACAAAAGACACTTCCCCAAAAGGCTTCTTCAAACTGAGCAAGAACTATCAAGGAATTAATGAAACGTGGGGCTACAAAAAGACTCTGAGCTGGCACCCCATTTCTCACCTGAGTTAGACTCAAACCACTCAGGGCAGATGCCTGGGAACAATGCAGACTGCCCAGATGACCTCCCGAAAGGCACTACGCCAGGTCTAATGGCTGTATATCTAGTTTAATACACACATAAGCACTGGGAACCAACCACCTCTGCAGCTGAGCTCTGGGCAGAGGTAGGGATCCGAACCTGGCAAAACGAATCCTCTCAGGTCACCGCTGCTACCAGGGAAGCACCTTTCCTGAGCAGTGTACAGGGGCCCTCCCCAGGCCTCCAAGAGCAAACGTGGCTTGCACTGGGACCTCGAAGCTCATCCACCTCCAGCCCCCGGCCATGGGAAGGGACATCTTCCAGGAGACCAGGTTGTTCAAAGCCCCATCCAGCCTCGCCTCGGTTGGAATAACCCCCAGACGACGCCATCCCACCGGGACCTACCCCGCGGGGGGCGCTACGGAGGCGGCCGCGCAGAGCCCGGAGGTGCCCGTGGAGCGGGCCCGGACAGAGAGCGCCTCCGCTCCCGGCGCCGCCGCCCTCCCGCCGAGCCGGCCGCCTCACACGAAGCTCCGCGGCGGCGGGGCCACAGCGCGGGAAGCGCGGCCGGCGGCGGCCTGCACACAAAGTCCACTCCGTGAGACAAAACCGTGAGGTAAAACCGTGAGGTAAAACCGTGAGGTAAACGAGAGCGGCGGCCGGAGCCGCGGTCGCTCCCCCGACGACGCAGAGCCCCGCTCTTTGTTCGCCGCCGCGGGTAGGCCCGGCCCGGCGCGGCGCCCGGCCCTCACCTCACGGACATCCTGCAGGCACTCGAGGACGGCGAGGTTGTTGGCCCAGCTGTGCTTGGAGCAGAGCCGCACCACGTCCTCCCGGCACACCGCCTCCTCCGACAGCTTCCACCCGCTGCCCGAGCTGCCGCCGCGGGCACCTCGCGGGCCCGCCGCGCCCGGCCCCGCCGCCTGCCCCGCCGCGGCCGGTCCGCCACCACCACCGACGGCGGCCGCGGGAGGAAAAGGAGGGCCGCCCGCCGCCGGCCGCGCCACCAGAGCCAGGAGCAGAAGAAGCACGGGGCCCGGGCAGCGGCTCCGGACACGTCCACACAACGCCATCTTGAATCCGCCACCTCCGGCGCAGCCACCCGCCCACATAGCGGCACGCACGCCGTATGCAAATCGACACGCTAAAGACGTCACTCCACCGCCCACGGTTGGCCACGCCTCTTTACGGATGACGGGGCGAGGCTTAGCCTGGCCCCGCCCCCAGCCCCCCCCTCCTCCCCACAGTCCCCGTAAGTCTCCGCCCGCCGCTACCCCGGCGCGGCGAGGCGCTGCCGCAGTTCTGGCGTCAGGCTCTTGTAGCTCTGCAAGCGGGACGCCATTATAGCCCCGCCGCAGCCCCCACGGCCGCCATTACAGCCCCGCTGCTACCACAGCCCCACCACAGCCCTTCAGACACGCGGGACAGTGCCTGCTAAACAGCTGAGCCCGCGCAGGTGTCAGGAGACACAAGGAGCTGTGCTGTGGGAAATGCTCACGCCTCTGGGAAGGCAGCCCAGCCCCATGCGTCCCACAGCCCCATCCAGAAGCTGTATCCAGTTTTTGCCCTTCATCTCTCAGTTCCTGTCCAAGAAATGGAGCTGGCAGTGTTGTTCCTCTCAGAGGTGGACAGTCCAAGTATAGAATCACAGAGTGGTTTACATTGAAAGGGACCTTAAAGGTCACCCAGTTCCAACCCCCTGCCACAGGCAGAAACACCTTCCACTAGACCGGGTTGCTCCAAGCCCCGTCCAAGCTGGCCTTGAGCACCGACAGGGACGGGGCAGCCACAGCTTCTCTGGGCAGTCTGTGCTAGGGATAGGTGACAGGACTCCAGAGCACATGCGGGAGTTACAATCAGGACATGGTCCCTACTCGCAAAGTCATTAAAAGCCTGAAGCTCTTGGCTGCCCAAGTGATGGAGGACATAGGAAAGGCTATGAGGAAATGGTGCTCAGGTCAGCGCCGGACTAGAGTGCAGTAAAGGAAAATTACAGCCACTTATGGAACAATGAATTAAAAATACTAAATAGCTGCTCAAAGAAAAAAAAACAACAGCATAATCTTGTTCTCAAAGCAGGATCTACAATGGCTGATCCCACTGTAGATGGGTCCTGCAATGGCTGATCCCACTATAGTCAGGTTCTACAATGGCTGATCCCATTGAAGGTGAGATCTAGAGGTTTCTCCTAGGGCAATAAGAGGGAGCTGGATATTAAATTTGGTGATGGATCATGTAAAAGACCTGTCTGCAACCACGGAGCCTCCACTGAAGCAGTGTTTTGGTAATGCCACATCTCCTTCTGCCCCAGCAGCTGAAACTCTGAATTTCACAGTAAACAGCTGTGTTGGGTCAGTGGCAGCAGTGGGACACAGGTCCACCACCAGCTCAGCAAACACAGCTATTGGGGTGCCCTCCCAGTCCCCCAGCAGCAGGATCTTACCAGGCCAGCTCCCACCACTCTCCTGGGGTGGTTATAGCACCAGAATCTCAGCTCTGCTTTCAATGGCAGATGGCAATGGGGAACAGGGAGAATTCCATCTCAATTCCTCTGCCTGATTGACTCCAGGAACAGATTTTCCTGGATGCCAGGGCACTGTGTGAGTCTGCCCTGGCTCGGTGAGGTGGAGTGAAGCAGAGCTGTAGAGCTGCTCCCTTCCTGCCCCAGGCTGCCTCATCCTGCCTGGTCAAAGCCCTTCTTTTGAGGATGCCACCACCCATCAACATACCCACACCGTGAGCAATTTGGAGCCAACTGCAGCCCCCAACCACCAGCTCCCTCATCCACAGCGAGGGAGTAGGGTCTTGCATTTGAGTGTCACACTGGGACACAGCACTTAGGAAAGTGGCTGTGTGCTGGCACCCAGGGGCTGCACAGCTGGGAACACTTGAAAAGAGAAGCCAGCAAAATCCAGCCTGTGCCTGGCAGCCTCTTTGGCTTGGTGGAAGTTATTTAAGGAGCTAACCCAGCATAAGAGCTGGCTTTGCTCCTCCATTTGTGGCAGGATGGGGACAGAGAGGAGCAGTGGAGCTGGGTTACAGCTCTCTTCTCCTCCCCACACCCTTGGGAGCTCTCTGGAGACTCATTTGTTTTGTTTAGCAGCCTACATCCTTCTGCAGAGCATCCTGTGCTGAAAAGAAACTTCCTTTCAAGCTTGGATTTTACCATCTCATGCAATCCATCATTAAATAAGTATTTTGTAAAGAGCCCTATGCTCACAATATCTACACAGCAAGTCAAACAAGGAAGAGGTATTTCTTTGTGCACAGTGACATCCCTGCCCATGCAGTAACCGCTGCAGCTCATTGCAGCTGCAGCCCCTTTCCTTCCTCACAGGCTCAGTGGAAACTCCCTTGTTGCCACATTTTAAGCATGTTACTAGCAAGGGTCTTGGATGGGTGCTGCATTAAGTGCTCGCAGTGGTCTGCTCTGTAGTGGGCACCAAATTTAAGTTTCACCACTTCAAGCAATAAAATGCATTTATATAGCCCCCAGCTTTGCAGAGTGAGGCTGGGGTGAGCTGAGCTGCTGGGATGCCTCTTGCTCCTTCCCATCAGTGTCATTACTGTTTTGGGGAGCAGAAAAGGTCTTCCTCCTTCCAGGCAGAGGAGCTGCTCCAATTTTTAATTGGATACAGACCACTTGCCTCCCATGAGGCCATGGGCACCACTCTGAATCACAGAGTGGTTTGAGTTGGAAAGGGTCTTAAAGCTCATCCGGTTCCAACCCCCTGCCATGGGCAGGGACACCTTCCACTAGATCGGATTGCTTCAAGCCCCATCCAGCATGGCCTTGAACACTGCCAGCGATGGGGCAGCCACAGCTTCTCTGCGCAACCTATGCCAGGGTCTCAGCACCCTCACAGGGAAGAACTTCTGCCTCATGTCTAATCTCAGTCTCCCCCGTTGTCAATTTAAAGCCATTCCCCCTTGTTCTATTCCTACAGGCCCATCAAAAACCCCTCTTCAGGTTTCTCATTGGCCCTTGTTTTTACCAAAAGAGCACACATTTGCTTCACAAAGCATCGGAAGCTCCAGCTTCTACAGAGCCTGCTGCTCCCCATGTATTTATGTAGTTAGCTCCAACCATTTAAAAAAATAAACATGATCAATTTTCCAGTCATTCCATCAACCTGCCACAGTTCTTTCTCAATCCTGCTTCTGCCTTCCTGAGCACTTGCTGCTGCACTCAGCTTGACGCCTTCAGAAGCCCCCTTCTACAACCCCTACTGCTAGAAAAGCACCAAATTTGATGTGATGCAAGACTAAGCCCCTGGACCCTCAAACTAAATTATGCTTCACAGAGTGGGATAATCACTGAAATTAGTTAGAGGCATTTTTTTTTAGCAGGCTGTTACCTGCTGAGTTTGCTCCAAGGATTAGAACAGCATTTTAGGGCATAATTCCCCAAACTCCTCCAACTCCTCTTTTTTTTTTTTTTTTTTTTTTTTTTTTTTTTTTGCTATTTAGAGGTACTAGTTTGCAAGAAACAGGATAGGAACGATGTCCTGCATGTCCTTGGTGCTATGAACTCCATTGCACTGGAGCATCAGTTTTTTTACAGACACGCACCCCACAGCGCCTAGTGCTCCATGATGCCAGGGCACCTGCAGCTCTGAAGCTGCCTGAGCACAGCCCATCTCTTTGAGCAAAGAGAAACATTTCTGCCTTCTCAGCACCATCTCTAAATATCTTTCTCTCAAAAGCAAATAAACAATGATAAACATTGTTCTCTTAAGTGAGGGAGGCTGTTAACACCAATGTGCTTGACTTTGCGGACTGAGTGCTTGCGTGGGATAGCAGCACTCCCACTGCTAGTGCCACAAGCCCTTCTGCTTGATTTTGCAGGCACCTCTGCAGGGATTAGGGACGCAGCTAGACTTTAACAGTGTTTAGGCATTCAGCCAACTCACACTGTAGATGGGAAAAACCTTTACTGAAGATTTGCTACTAAAAAGTCAAAAGTGCCATCCTGGCAGGGAGACCATGCTCCCCTCTCCCAGCAGTGAAATCTCTTCTTTCGCATTTACTCCTTCTGGCAGTCAATGCAAATTAAACTGAAAACTAGGGTTTGCTTCCTCATTCCTTTGTTTCCCTTCTCCCTGAACTCTTTTTCCTCCTATTCTCTCTCTTGCATAAGCCAGTCTTTTAAGGAATTTACTACCTTGGTAGAAAATCTGCTAATCTACATTAGCAGAAAAGCTTGCCGCGTCTCCTCGTCTCCTTGCAAACCAAAAAGGAGAACTAAATAAAATCTCACCAGGATGCTCTGTCTACCTCAGTGTAGATTAAGCTGTTTCACTTGCTACATTGCTTGATTTTAATCCAGTTTGGTTCAGGACACATAAAATGGCTGCTTTTCTGCCCTCTGGGAAGAAACAGGCAGTGCCAGATCCAAGAGGATCTAGCAAGCAGAGGATCTAGCTAGCAGGTCCTGCCTCATGTGCACACATAATCATGCAGGGGTCACTTTTTCCCTCACACTTTTTTAGCACTACCTTTTGTCATTTGCAACATTTTGGATTGTGTTTGTTGAAATTCATGCCTGAGTTGCTCCAAACTGAGGGCTAAATCACACAGGCAGATGCAAAGTCCCTATGGCATGAGGCCAGGCACAAGCTGGCTGCCTCCTCACCTTTCCCTGCCCAGGCTTTTTCTCACTGCAGCGTACTGCAGGATCATACCTGTTAGAGACACTTGTGGAGGACAGACCTTCTCTGGAAAACTTGGCTCCCTCCAACTCCATCTTCCCCTTCCTTGCCAACTCTCCTCTGCAGGGAGCTGTGGGGACCCTGGGTTTCCTGCCAGGTTGCCACTACAGCACGCTCTTGCCAGTGCTGTGCTGTGCCTTGGATCTGGTGTCACAAGAATTTAAATTAGGAAAGAAAGGTGAAACAGAAACAACAGCCTGGAGAGAAATATTACAGTGTGGCTATGCAGGAGCCACCATACTGTCCAGCTTTACTCACTGCCTCTCATCAGATTTACTACGGGAGTTGTCAAGGTGCCGTTGTGCTCCTCAGTAACAAAATTCTCCCCAAGGCAGAAATATCCACGCAGTGACTTGGTGCTTAAACCACCAGTGAAGCAGCTCTGCCATGCACACTGCAGAGATACTGATGCTTTTCTTCCTTCCATCCCAGAATCTGCCCCTTTGACTCCAGGTGGAAATCAGCCAATACTTAACACATTTGACCTCTTAGCACCCATGCAGATGGCTTTCTGCACACAACATAGCGGGTTTCCTGGAGCCTGCTGCCAATCTGGGACTAAGGAGAGGGTTTTGAGATTCTCCACATCTCACATGTTTGAAGCTTTTTTTTAAACCCCTGGATTTGAAAATGGAGATAACATGAAAGTGTCATCTCCCGTCATTATTTTAATGGCCTTTAAGTTTGTACCTCTTATTCCTGTACGGAATAAATAAAACACTTGTTTTCTACTTTATACTGAAAAATTCAAAGCTGAGAGGTCTTTTAATTCCTTCTTCTATGCATGTTTAAAACTTTCCAAAATATTTTGTGGGAAGAATGGGCTGAAGGTTGAAGATGAGACATTGTTGACAGCTGAAAAATGGCTGAGAACGAGCAGCTCATCTCATTGTACTTGTTGGCCTGCTTCACCTGGTTTTAGCTGGAGAACTTCTCACGCTATTCTTTATACCAACCTTTTGTTCCTGATCATTGTTAAACTGACAAAAAGTCAAACATCGGCAAGTTTATTTCCTGTTAAAAGGCTGACTCTGCTCAGCCCTTCCCTCTCCCCACATCTGGTCAGGGCAGAGTGGTTCAGTGAGGGCTCTTGGTTCACTAAAAGCCTTCATTTCAGTCTGAGGCTGAGTAACCTCACCTACATGCAGGTTTATGCTTACAAGATGCACAGTGTGCATTGCCAAAACATTAGGTACAGCAGTATCAGTTGCATTTGAAAATTACACTTTATTTCTATAATGTATTGCAGCATATAAAAATAGAGGAACAAAATACTATACAGAGAATACAGAAAGTGAAGCTGAGATCTTTCCACACCCCTCACCGTATCCTTACCTAAGAGTGTAAGAGTCCACCTGACCAGCACACATCCAAACTGTGATCCCACCCGATGGGCACAGATCTACATCAACCAGTCAGTCTGTGGCACACTTGCACACAAATACAACTGGAAAACTGTCTGGCCAGCTGGTGAGCTGACAGCTAGGATTTAAGGCAGGTAAAAGGTCAGTGAAAGCAAGCTGATGACATCCCCAAGTTCCCACCAGTTCCTCAAAATGGGAAAAATAAAAAAAAAAATCCCCAAAAAAACCCCAAAAGCAGCCAGCATTCTTCTCCAAGGTACTGGCTGTTTTGGTACATCACTGCCTTTAAAAAAAGGACATCATGAGATGCTGCAGCCAACAGTAAAAGAATCATCTCCCTCTTCCTTACCTGTCCTTCTCCAGTACTACAGCTTCTTTTTCCACAGCCAAACTGTCCCAAGTTTGCTTGTGGGTAAAGTAGGGAAGAGAAGGGGAAGGAAATGAGGGCAGAGAATTAAGGAATCACAGTGCAAATTATATGCTCTAGGAAAAGTAAAAACCACAGAAAAAGGTTCTCTGTATATCTTCCAAGCCTGCTCTCTCCTTAGCCACAAAACGGGGTCTGTCCCTATCAAGGACTAACTGCCAACTGACCCTAGATCTCCAAGAGAACACAGGAGTATGTTCCCTAAAGCAGCAGACTTGCTTTTACACTGGGTGTCAGCAATGCTAGTGAGATGCCAATATTGCCACCTCTTCACTACCAGTAATCACAGCAGGACTCCACAGGAAAGTGCAGTGGGAGTCTCAGGTCTTCAAGCTCCCTGTTATTTTGTTGATTCATAGCAGAGATTTGCAAGTCCCTGTATTCTATTCACACTGGGAAAAACAAAATAAAATCAGCAACACACACTAGAGAGATGCCAAGAATTATTGCTGTGCTGAGGCAGCTGAAGAGTTTGGCTGAAGAAAACTGACCAAGTAACAGAGTCATAGAATTGAAATACAGGCAGGCCTAGAAGAAAGATACGGGAAACAGGGAACTGTTCCCATCACCAGGACATGCCTGTTCCTGCCTGCTGTCAAAAAAGGGCCATGGCATTTCCTGTCTCCTGTAAGCAGCACTTGTAGGACAGCAGTCTTGGATGGAGCATTGTGTAGGGTTAATCAGCAGCATATCTGGAAAGCCTCTCTGGCAGGCGTAGGAACCACTCTCACTGCCACTTGTAGATCTTCACCAGCCTCTCTGTGAGAGCAGCCAGGAGGTGGGCTTGGTTCACTTCCATGGGGCAGATGTCCAGCACAGGCATGTCAGCCTGCAGCTTCTGCAGCAAGGACCCACTTCCAGCATCCCATAGCTGTAGGACAGAAAAGGTCAGACTGCAGGATTCTCCCCTCCCATCCAGAATAGAGCTTCCTCTCTATAGAGACTTTCCTCAAGTGATTTACAGGACCCTTTCTCTACCTTCACACCCTGTTTGGATGCTCTTTCACAGACTTGCAGCATGATGCCACCCTCAGTGCCCTCTCCTCACCCTGACCCATGAGCTCTCATACAGGCTGTTGTCCATCTTTTGCTTCTGAGCTGCCTTTTTACAAAGTGCAACCCTTTTCCTCACCTTTGCAGTCATTCCCAAAGAGCGCTGGTCTGTCCCTCACAGCACTTACCATGTGAGCTGTCCTACTGAGCATTACACCATTTACAATACCCAGTTGTGCCAGCATGCCTACCCACAATCCTCTGGTGGACACTGCCTACATTCCTTTTGATGGATGTGGACCACAGGCCATGGCTAATACAAATACTCCCACACTATCAGAAAGTTACACCTGCTACAGCAAGTACAACAGCCCAACCTGCACAGGGTGGTGTGCATGACAAGGCCATTCCCACCAAAACCTACGGATACTGTGACTGATAAGGCTTCTCTCCTAAGAACCCCAATAAAATCCACCACCACACTGAAAAAAACGAGATACCAGGGCAGAAGTGGATGCCTCATCACCAGCACACACAAAGACGCTGCCATCCTCCTCTGGGCTCTGGAAAATGGCATTCTTCGTCAGCAGCTTGCAGATGCGCCCAGCACTGAAAGTCTGAACCAGGTTAGAAGAACACACAAGGTCTTTAGAGGCCTCTGTCAGTGGGCTGCAAGTCAGCTCCATCATCACACAACGCACACATGGGTTATTTTTACCTGTAAGGCAGAAAAAAAAAAGAGGTAGTTTAATTGCAGACAACTTTTAACTGTAGGAAAATAAGCAGCACCCCCTGCAGCTGCCTGAGGTTTTTCTACCCTCACTCAAATCTTATCTCCATGCAGCTTCTAGCAGCCTTCCAATATCTGAAGGAGCCTACAAGGATGCCAGAAAGACTCTTCGTCAGGGACCGTAGTGAATAGGATAAGGGGTGATGGGTTTAAACTTAAACAGGGGAAGTTCAGGTTAGACAGAATTTCTTCCCTGTGAGGGTGGTGAGACCCTGTCACAGGTTGCCCAGAGGAGCTATGCCTGCCCCAACCCTGGCAGTGTTCAAGGCCAGGCTGGACAGGACTTGAAGCAACCTGGTCTAGTTGAAGCCCCCATGGCAGGGGGTTGGAACTAGATGAGCTGTAAGGTCCTTTCCAAACCAAACCATTCTACGATTCCCAGTGCTCTGCCTGGGGCAAGTACCACATTTCTGCTGTGCCCTAGGCACAAAGCTGCTCTTGAGCTCCACCAGCAGCAGGTCAGCATGGCAGTGAAAAGTGCCCTGCAGACATGGTGTTACATACTGGGCCTGTATGTTGCGAGGCAGTGCCGTGTGCTGATCTCTGCCTGAAGATCAATGCATCCTCCAGCCTCCAGTGGCAGGTGATGAGGCTGGTAAGAGTTGCCAGCTTTCTGTTCCCAAAAGCAGGCTCCTTCCAAGGTCCCAGCTAAAATTCCACCGTAGGGCAGTGAAGCTGAGGCCATCCGGGGCAGATATGACAGCGACACCATGGGGCACCTGAGAGGGAGGTTGGCAAGGATCAGTGCTGGCAGCTGCAGCCCTGCTGGCTTCCTGCCTCACTGCTTCAGAGCTCCAGCCTCTCCAATCGCACTCCAAAGAATGGGCCTCAGCAGGCTACAAGATGACCTTTCAAACAAGGAACCTCAACGGCTTTGTCAAGAATAAATTAAATTAAGCTTAACTACTATTTAAGGAAGCATCAGAGAGCACATATCAAACCTATGGGATAAATCAGTACTTGATTCTCTGAGCAGAAGAGATGGAAGTACCAGCATCTCACACTTCTTTGTAATTTACCCTTTACAAGTTAACTACTAAACCCATCTCCAGAACAAATTCAGTTTTCTTGCTTAGGGTGCACCAGTGGGTCCATTTCTGACCCATGCGTCCCTCAGACAGGTGCCAAGCACTTATGCTAAATTATACATACACTGTACAAGCTTATGAGAAACTTCACATCTGTGCCAAATTTGGATTTTCAATCAAGACATTCACATGAAACAATTTAAATTATTGCTGGGTGATTTATAGAAGACACTATTATATAAGCAAAGTTGAGAGGAATGAAAAATCCTCACACCATACCTAGACTTCTGGGGGACCAGTTCCTGGACATGACAGTTCGTGTATCTCAAATCATATATCATGATAGAGCCATTGACCAACCCAGCGTAGATGTAGTTTGTGTTATCGAGACACCAGCAGCAGCTCCAGACAGGGCGGCCAGTGTTGTATGTCTGTACCACGGTATTTGTTGCCAAGCTGCAGAAGAAAAGCAAAGTGTATAGGCCCTTTGCACAAGCATCTACCGATGATAAAACATAAGGTAAGCAAATGTAGCTTTTGGAAGTCTTTAGACAGAAGCATCTTTCTTTAGACTGAATTTTGAATTAACTCCTCCTTTACTCCAGATATGAATCTGGCTAATCCAGAGAGGAAAACCACTTTACAATATCCAAGTGATTTATACTTCTTCCAAGCCAATGCTTCTTTTCCAGATTGAACTCTGGAGACTGGGAAAGGAAATCTCAAGGCAAGGTCTCAGCTGCTTTACTGGCAAGAAAAAGCCAAGTTACTTGCTAGAAACAATTAAAAGTGACTCTAGTGTAATCCCATAATATTCACATATTCCTGAGAATATTATTCTCAGGAATAATATCCTGAATAAAAGGGCTCATCCCTTCAGATTATATTTCTCTTTTTTTTTTAAAACAAAAATATGCCTCAAAAGAATCCAACTTAAGAGTAAGACAGCAAGTGGAGTAAAGACAGTTAAAAGCACACTTATAGCATTAACTCTGTAAACTAAATTTGTGAAAGGAAGGAGAAGGGAGTAGATAGAGGGATGCAACATACAGTAGCAGCTTGAAGCTGGTATCAGATTAGACTGTATTTGCAACATGCAGCGTTGTCAGCGTAGGCTTAGCTCACTGAGAAGAGCATGAGACAGAAGCCAGATATTAAAGCCACATATCAAAGGAACTCTGGATATCCTTTACAACATGTGATTTCTCCCTGGGGAGTGTAATTATGCTCAGGGCTCCAGAGAAGCCAGAAATTGGTCCCAGGTAAGTATAGAAAGAACAAGCACAGAGACAAACCTGTCTGGGAAACAGTGAGTTTGGTATCAGGACAGTGACTTGTTCAAAGCAGTGGGGGTGGGGGAAGGAGAGGAGAATTGGAGGTAGAAAACAACTACCACAAACAACAGAACATCCCAAACAACAAAATAACCAAACCTGAAGTCATGGTTCTATTTTAAATACTCATAAGCCAGAACAGGACACTTAAGGACATCTTGGATAATTCCTCCTGGGCAGGGAGGCTCTGGCACAGGTTGCCCAGGGAAGCTGTGGCTGCCCCATCCCTGGCAGTGTTCAAGGCCAGGTTGGACGGGGCTTGGAGCAACCTGGTCTAGTGGAAGGTGTCCCTGCCCATGGCAGGGTTAGAACTGGGTGAGTTTTAAGGTCCCTTACAACCCAAACCAGTCTTTGGTTTTCTATGAAAGATAACCAAAGGGGAACTTCTTTTTTTCAGAGGAAGAAGTATGAAGACACTGCTGAAGCAAGCACTTAACTAAAGGACAGTGAGATCAAGCACAAAAGCAAGAGGGTAACAAGCACTCATGCAGCCAACCAGGCAGCAGAAGACAGATATGGGAGTCAAGTGCCTGAGCAGATGCTGTGATGAGAAGCCACCCTCCAGATTAAGCCATAAAAAGAATATTAGCCTCACTCGTTAGCAAAGTGACATGCTGACTCTAGCATCAGACACAGTTTTGTTTACTTTTAACTAATAGAGCAAACATTTCAGCATGGTAACAGGAAAGCAATATTCTTCACATTTTTGTTGCAGGACTGAATTCTCTTCATTGCTTCACTTGTTTGAAAGAATTCGGATTAATCAGTTATACAACAGACACATCCTAACCCTACACTGACAGACAGATGTGCATAAGGATGTTATTACCACTCAATAAGAATCTACCAGCCAACAAAATTTTGAAGCAGCTAAAGCTTAAGATTGAAGACAAGCAGAGTAGTAAGAAAACACTCATAGGCTGTAAATTCTGACAGGACTGGACCTATCTCCCTCTTAGCCTCTGCAAAATGACTGCTGCTTTAAGTCTCTGCTAGCTATGAAGAACCTATGTTCCTCTAGCACATGCAAAACAACACTATCAACACACTTCATATCCCAGATGAATTCCATGCTCTGCAAGAAGCTTAAAATCAGAGAAGCCATCGGCAGCACAGGGAAGAAAGTATGCAACCTAGACATCCCTTGTTCCTGTTTTATGCCATACAAGTTCCCATGCTTCACATTTCCCTGCAGTAACAGAAAACAAAGTGGAAAGTAAATTTCACATCTATACATTAAGCTATGCTAGTTCTCAACACAACTTGGCCAATCCATGCTGAACTACTTCCCCCCCCTCCCCAAGTTCTCCATGGGAAAGTATCACAGACTGGTAGCTCCATAACACCCCCACCTAAAAAAAGCTCAAAAGCGTGAACAAGTCATTCCCCCTGTTAGTTCCTGCATTCAGGAAAAATACATGAACTGATCTCATTTTAGCAGCATCTTTTGGAAAAGAATGGCAAGTGCTGCTAGGCATTTCTAGCAAGACACAACAAAACCCAGTGAAGCCTCTTGAACAGAGAAGAACTCCACTGAGACAGGCTGCTCTCTGTGGCACAGCTTACCTGGTAAGCTTGACAGCATTGTCCAGAGCAGCAGAGAGCAGCAAGCCATCTGCTCGACCACCAAAAGCCAGACCCCGAATCTGTTTACTGTGGATGGGGATGTACTGACTGCTCCTCAGATCGGCCACACTCAGCATCTTAACACCACAACCTGTCAGAGAAAAAGTGTAAAGAAGGTTACTGCAGAACTAGCAATTCTGTGCCAGAATTATGATGTCTGCACCAAAGCCTGTGGCAGGATAAACATATAAAAGTTACTTGTTCTGGACAAAAACTACCACAAATGTTTCTTTAATTCAAGTGGCAACAGGGCTAAATCCTTAAGGATCCCAGCCAACAAGAAGAAATTCCATCTCAGTGTTACAATTCTTGTTCCAAAAGCCTGCTGCTCTTTAGCCAGTTTCAGCAAAGACATTCTTGCCTAGATAAAAACATACACAGCAAGATTACATGATTACATGGCTATTTAAGAGAACAAACATCACTGCAAAGAATGGCTACAGGTAAGCTTAACCTGTGTGTTACAAGAGACACCACAAAGCCTCCATTCAGAGATTCATTCCCTGGCTCCAAAAGCCAGAAAAATAAGGTATGTTGACTGCATAAGACAATTTTGTTAGGCCGAGATAAGGCATTTCATTTCAAAGCCATTAACTCAATAAAGTATGTCTTATAATTCAGAAAGCATACGTTGCTAATAAACTCTCCCAGACTCGTAATGCTAAAATTATAAGGACAAGTTGGTGCTGGTCCAGGTGATGAATCTCTTTGCCCCAGTCGTAACAAGAAGACAAACCCAACAAAACCAGGGCTGCCCACAACCTCTTGGCTTTCTATTTCCTCACTGGCAAATAGTGCTTCTATCATATTTTGGTTTAGGGTTTTTTTTTTGGGGGGGGGAGGGAGGGTGGGGGTGGTGTTTTGTGGTATGTTTGGTTTGGGTTTTGTGGTTTGGTTTTGTTTTTTTCTTTTTCTGAGTACTGACAAATCAGCTGCATTTGAATCAATCCACCTACAGTTTGGAGACCAATGTTCCTTGCTTAAGCACTGGAACCTCCACCGCAGTCCCCTTTTCTTTTAGAAGAACCACCTTCGCAAGGAGTACCAGACGTAAGCTCACTAGGCAGAAGCTGCCAGCGCAGGGGTCGTATGATCTACAGGGAGTCTTGTCCCTCTTGTAAGGAACCCCTGCAGGCCTGCATCCAGCTCTGGGGCAACAACAGAAGAAGGATATGGAGCTGTTGTAGCAAGACCAGAGCACCTCTGCTTGGGCACAAGCAGAGAGAGCTGGGCTTGTTCTGCCTGGAGAAGAGAAGGCTCCATGGAGCCCTTAGGGCAGCTTCCAGTGCCTAAAAGGGCTACAAGAAACCTGGAGACAGGCTTTGAACAAGGGCCTCTAGGGACAGGACAAGGAGGAATGGCTTAAACCAGACAGACAGGAGACAGATATGAGATCTTAGGAAGGTCTTTACTGTGAAGGTGCTGAGGCCCTGGCACAGGTTGCCCAGAGAAGCTGTGACTGCCCCATCCCTGAGAGTGTCAAGGCCAGGTTTGATGGGGTCTTAAAGCCACCCAGTTCAGTGGAAGGTGTCTCTGCCCATGGCAGATGGTTGGAACTGGGTGAGCTTTAAGGTCCCTTCCACCCCAAACCATTATAGGGCTCTATGATCCTATTCCCAGTTTACAAGACACATGTGAAGGTGAAGCAGAGCAGCAGGGAGCAAGTAGAAAACACATTAAACTTTCATCCAGACACCCCCAAATCTTGACTTGCTTAATTACCAGGAATTAAAGTAGACTCTGGAGAAGGCTGTGATACCACAAGGCAGCTCAGTGAGTCACAGTATGCCATTACTCTGCATTTCCCAGACTGAGACACCAAGAAAGTCTTTTCCAAGTTGTACTTGCACTGGCTTTGGCTGGAGGGGAGGCTGCCTGGAAAGCAGATACGGGAGCTGACAGGTTGCTCAGAAACATTTGCATTGTGCTGGGCCATCAGAGCCCTCAACTCCTGCAAAGGAAGAGAAAACACTCAATAATTTTACTGTGCCACTGGCAATGTAACAGTCTGTGCTACCTACTCCACATGCTCCAACACTATTTGTTCTCATATGAAGAGGGAAAATATAGTCCCCACTTCCATGCAGTTCCTGAAATGCTGGATTCCCAAGTACGCCAGCTATGACAGTGAGAAACAGACATTTGAATGCTATGCCAGTTCTGGTAGAACATGCTCAAAGTCTATTATTGTGTGTATTAGACCCTGTGAAAGAAAGGTCTCTTGAATAACACATGAAAAACAGTAGCAATTATTACCAGATCAATGCCGTTAAGAAGCAAACACACTGCCAAGTACTACATGCAGCTAAGTCAATTAAAGCCACTTTCTAGAACTTCTAGAATACCCCATTAAAAAAAAAAATTAAAAAATGCCCAAGTTTCAACACAAAGAACATTGCAGGAAACGAGTTGGTCTCTTTAACGAAGATGACCCTGTTCTTGTAAACACTGGGCAGCAAATTCCTGGAACAACACAATTCTCAAGAGCTCCAGCCCTGTTTTCTGCCACCACCTCCTCCCCCTTCTTCCACCTCAACTGACAAATGCTCAGGAATACTCAGCAGAGACACAGCTAGGACTGTTTCCATCACCAACAAGGTATTCCTACAATTCCTCCTTCCAGAGATCATCAGGGGTAGGTGGGCAAGTAGTGGCACTGGCATATTATGAGTCAACTAAAAATCCCCCCCAAAAAAAACCATTTTGACCAGATTGTTGTAATCAAGGGCAAAGCCAGAGAGCACAGAACCCCAGAGATATTAGACAGAGTGTATACATTAAGAAAAATGCTGTTTGCTTTCTGTTGTCTGAGCAACATAGATTGTGCTTCAAATACTATGTAATTTCTAAACAATTAAGGGCTGCAAGAGTGATATTATGAATGTATTAGATTGCAAGCTGCCTTCAATATTGAACCAGCCACTGCCATTTAACTCATGTCTATGCAAAGGCATTATTCTCAAAGACGAAAGATCAAAGATCAAGCTCTACATTGTTATCATCAAGACCTACAACTTCTGGAAACAGCTCAAGAGGAGAGCAACTCTAATATTTGACAGAAGTCTGAGCTATTTTGCACTGAGCTCATTGCAAATTCCACAAGGGAATAAAAATTTAATAATTAAAAAAAATAAAATGAAAGCTTAAGAGTCAAGATGATCCCATTAGAGCAAGCAAAGACATAACAACCAGGGAAGGAAGAGGAAGTGTGGGAGTGGCCAGGATGCTATAGCTTTGGGCTTAGAGTAAGCAGTTTGTGAAAACACAGGTTACTTAGAAATAGTGAGTTTATTAAATTTTTGATTAAAAGTCACTTTCTTCTAAAAGGCAGGAGGATACCACCACGAAGGATCAGAAGAGATTCAAATGATTTGTTGCTCTGGGGACTTTTCAAAACTCTCCTTGTCACCTGCACTCAACATTCAACTTTTACACAAGTGATTAACAGGGAAACCAGGCATAATTAAAACCACAAGGACTATTAGTACCATGTTTCCATTTAAACATGATGGCTGAAGCCAACAGAATCAGAAAGCCTTGCTGGAGACACATTACCAAGGCAATTAAAAATGCTGCATTGCAGAACAAATTCCACTAACTGTGCTCAGAAGAAAGCCCTTTTGGTAATGGGAGCCTACACCTTCCTTGAGGTACTTTACAGAGCCTGCCTGGTGTTAAGGAAGGGCCTTCATGGCACACTTGTGTCTGCAAATGCTACAACTGCCTTCCAAATTTCCGCTTGTACTTGTAGCGATGAACAAACACGGTCACACCTGCTGGGGAAAAGAAGAGGTTATAGAGCAGAAGTCTTCCAGAGAAGCATGCAGGACAAGTAGAAGCAGGAGAGCACAATGAATAGGAAGGAAAGGAAAACCACCAGCTACAACAAATTCAGAACAGTTTTCTTTGAGTATTAATATTTCATAGCTGACACGAAGCTTAAAGACAAAGGCAGTTACCAGATGACTGTTGCTCTCTAGTTCTGCTCCCACTGACCTCACATGCACTGTACAGCCCTAACCTTGCATTTAAGAGTTAAATACGTGGCTGTACAACCTCAAGCTTAGGCGCAGCACTGCAGGCATTTCACCTTCCTTTGGTTTGGGTTCAAGTTCACTCAATGGGAAAGGGAGCATTTTTAATCAGCTTCACTGGAAGTAACAGCAAAATGAAATTGTAGCTTTCCATAGAATCAGAATGGTTTGGGTTGGAAGGGTTTAAAGCTCATCCAGTTCTAACTCCCTGCTCAAGCAGGTCTGCATTCTGCTTGTTTTCACACATTCCTTCTGCAATCCACAGCACTTTATTCTCTCTACTGACCTACAGGTTTGTATGCCAATTAAACACGTTCTCTTGTGCCATTGGTAACATTGCTTGCTGAAGGAGCACGGCAACAGACTCAAGATGTAACAAGGCAAATTCAGATTTATGTAAGGGAAAAAACCCAACCTTGCAGTGAGGATAGTCAAACAAGACATACAGAAAGGATGTGCGATCTGCTTGATATATAGAACAACTAGCATGACAGTGCCCTGAGCAACCCAACCCACCACTGAATTTACCCACCTAGGGCTGGGCTGGAAACCTCCAGAGGTCCCTTCCAATCTAAATCATTCCATGCAAAGTAAATGCTTTACTAGATGACCTCTGATCAGAAAGAAACTCATTAGGCATGTGTTCAAACTATAATCAAAGAACTTAGAGACTTATTCCAGACTTCCTGCTGATTTTCTGTTCTCCAGCAAATTGTTTATTCATAGCATGAACAAGCACCTTAGAAGTGCTTCCAGCATTCCCACTAACCACTACAGGACAGTGACAAATGCAGTTTAAATACTGAAGCACAGGTTAAAGAACACAGGGTATTTAATCTTTATAACATGCAACTTCAATTCTATTAGACTGGATACTCTATCATTTAACACCAGAAGAATTACAGGAGGACATTATGGACCTGCAGTTTCAACTTATTTGCATTTTTCCTTAAGGCAAAATTTGAAGTGGCCCAATTTTCTTATTAGCTCTGAGGAGCATAAAGCATCACACAGGAATTTAAGAAAACTATAAAGCCTTGTCTCACATCACACAGGAATACTTCAGCAAAGAGGATGTTGCTTTTTGTGCAGACATGAATAGCCACGGCTATAAAAATCCAGAAAGCATGAAATTATTAAACAGTGAGAGATTAGATATCCTCTACTTCATACAACAAAAAAAAGTAGCAAACTTGTAATGAAACAGGCTCTCAGGAAACCTAGCACTACTGGAACATGCCAGAATTCATGGCTGGAAGCACCAGCAGAGTCCATAATTTACAGGAATCTTGCAAAACCAGCTATGATGGGTTACAAAAATCTCACAGCATTGCTGGAACCAGAAAGTAAGCAGTAATTTATTTTCAGTGATTTGTATTCTCAGGGGACAGAGGTGCCTCTTCACAGCTGCTCAGTGAACACACATAGGCAGTCCAGCTGACAGGCCAGGTCTCATGGTACCAAAAGATGCTTAAATAGAACACTAAATGACCTTCACAAAAAAAAAAAAAAAACACACCCCAAAACAAAAAAAAAGACAAAAAATAAAATAATTTTTGTCGTTATTTTCTCATGGATTTGCATATAACCATACCTGTCCTCAAAGGCTCTTGATTAACTAGTGATAATAGGTCCCATTTAGGTTTATAGTATGTAGAGATTTTCGAAGCTTATTTTGATGCAGCTAAGAGTAAGATAGTAAGTTAGGTTTTGTGGTGCCAGGGAAGGCCTGGTAATACAGCACTAAAGGAGGAACCGACAACATCAGCAGCTAAAACACCCCACTGCTAAGCTGTACTTGCAACTTTGATCAAGTTTTAGAAGCACAAAGAAGCAGGTCAGTATTCTGCAGCATACATGAATATGCCAACCTGAGATGTTTAGGATACTCCTGATATTTCACCAGTTACATTTCCTAAATCCTGGTGCTTACTAAAACTGGAAGCCTGTCTTTGTTCCTCAAAGGGAATCAGAGAAAGGAAATCCTCTGTGCATTAGTAGGATGAGACTCACCTGAACTTGCTTGTGGAGCTTGCTGCATTTGTCTGTCAAAACCTGCAGCTGGAGACGGCTCTGTGCAGATTCCAACTCTGCCTGTTTCCGTAACATTTGCTCCTTTCTGAGGGAGCTGGAGGAACAAGAGAAAAGGAATCCTTAAGACTAGGTATTACCTAGGATGTTTCTCTTGGCTCTCAACTCTGATCTTCAGGTTTTATCCCCAGAAAAAGTCCTGTTCAGGTAAATTCAAAAGTAAAAAAATATCTGGGACCACACTCACCCAGTACATTCACCTTGAGATGTTCTCAGTTACACAATTGTACCAAATGACTCACTTGAGTATTGTTCCATAGAAACAACAGCCTTTCTTCTCACCCTCTCCAAATGCACTAATTTAATAGAGGAGAGGAAAACAAACTGTGGTTTTTTTTTTTCCCCCTATGGAAACAGTTTAGCTAATTCTATATTATCAGTGTCCACGACACATAGCATGCCAGTAATAAAGCAAGTCATAACACAGCAAAATCTGCAAGCATGTTTCTGCTACCAGTAGCTAATTTTGTATTTCAGGAAAAGAGCTGTATCAGAACTAAACAGACAATTTGTCTGTGAATGCCACACAAAAGCCATATTTACTACCTCATCTTGAGCCTAGAATTGCATACACACCATTTAGCAGCAGCAGTTCTGAAAACATACTTCAGTATCTTTCATATAGGTTTTATATGTGAAAGAATAGGTCTGTAGCGTTGACCACTGCATCCTGCACTTCAAAAGCTGCAAAATTCCAGTTATTTCAATAGAACACATACAGGGAGATCTAGCTTGCCTAAGTGCCTTCTAAATATACAGATCTAGCCTTGTATGTTCACCAGGCAGAGAATTCTGTCCTTTCCCTGTAGCTTCACATGATTTTTTACTTTTGCTGCTGAAGAAATAGGTAAGATGCTGTGTTTAACCATTACATTACGCAAGTATCCAGAGCCTGAAGGCTGGCTAAAAAAAAAGAGCATGATCCTGTACCTAATTCAAATCTATGAGCAAACAATACTGATATATGCATGCAGAGTTCACTTTTGTCCTCCACTCATGGCTGTGTGCCACAAAGCAGTCATTGCCAGCAGCTTCTCTGGACTGGCAGGGAGTCAAAAACAGGAAGCGGAGAAGGTGCAGGGCTGCAGCAAGACTAAAACACAAGACACAGAAGCAGTTAGACAACTGCTTCTCCATGAGAGGCAAGGTTTAAACACCCAAATGCTTTTGAAAAGAAAAAAAAAAAAAAAGATCTTGTTTATCATTTGTTTTGCAGTGTCAGTCCAGTAAAAGAAACCCTTTTAAAGAGTTCAAACACCATCAGGCAGTGGCAATCTGGACAAAAGAGGTATTTTTCCCTTTGTGACAGTTACTCCCTGACCATTTCTGATCAATAATTATCAGGATAGTGAGGTTTCTGTTGAAAGACTGCACTGAAAGAAGAGCAGTGAAGTCGACCCCAATTAAATTTTATTCACTCCAAGATTCAGGAGAACTGATATTCACAGCTTTTTAATTTCAGAATAGTACCTGTGACAGCATCTTACCAAAAAGAAATCAGTCCCATTTTCATAGCTGTTCTTCACTTTCTTCAATAAAAAGTCTGCATTTCAGTTGAAGAGGTAAGCAGAGTCATAGTAATGCTTGCTGACCTTTCATAAATAAAGCTACATGAAGAGTCTGACAAAGTAGCAAGACAGAAAGTGATTCATATGAGATATTACTCTGCTTAATGCATGTAAGAAAGGTCAGCTCTTCAACCCCCATGCATTTCTAACTATGCCTCACTTCTCTAATGATGAATTAGCAATATAAGGCTTTTTGGCAACAGCTCTGCATATTCTGCTATTATGACATTTCAGGATACAAATAGCTTTTGCTATTTCACTGCTGCAAAGCTCAAACTCAAGCGCTCTGCTCCAAAAGAAAACTCTCCTTCCAGGCAAGACACGTACAACACCAAAAGGCCTTGCATTGTGAAGCCAGCCATGCTTATGGTAATTTCCAAGGGAATGCACAGATTTCTTTAGACACTACAGGAAATTGAAGCATGAAGTAGAAGCTGGGCTGCAGCTTTCAGTGGCACACAAGCAGCGAGGATGTATCTTTATGCGGAGACTGTGTACCTTTTCATCTGTTCTTGCTCACTGGTATCCAGCGCTTTCAGAGTGCGAGCATAAAGGATCACAATGTCAGAAGATTTCGCTTTCTTATTGCACTGAAATAAAAAGACAAGTTCAGGTCATCTACAAGAATTAGAAGTTTTTCAATACTGAAAGGGGCTACAAGAAACCGGGAGAGCAGCTTCTGACAAAGGCTTGTAGGGACACGATAAGGAGAAATGGCTTTCAACTGACAAGGGGTGGGATATTGAGCTGATATCTTAGGAAGTTCTCTTGTGTACCAAACTGTGAGGGTGGTGAGGCACTGGCACAGGTTGCCCAGAGAAGCTGTGACTGCCCCATCCCTGACAGTGTTCAAGGCCAGGTTGGATGGGGCTTAGAGCCACCCAGTCTAGTGGAAGGTGTCCCTGCCCATGGCAGATGGTAGGAACTGGATAAGCTTTAAGGTCCCTTCTACCCCAAACCATTCTAGGATTCCAATTTAACTATCTGAACCACACATCCCTACAAGTTTAGAGGTATTATTTTGAAAAATCCTTCTAGCTTTGAAAGGAGGGGCTGTCTACTTGACAACAAATCCGTAAAACCACAAACATTAACACAGCATGTTCTTTCCCTCAAGACACCAGAGCTCTAATCACAGCTACAACTGTAGTTTAGGCCATACACCCTACTGCACTTTTAGTAACGCATATCCTTGCTTCCCACTAAACTCACTCTGCTAAAGCAGCACAGTCAGGTGAGTTACAGGGACAAACAAGATCAGATGAAGTAGGGGAAGCAAGATCTAAATCAAAACACCAGTCCACCTCTGTTTTAAAAACATTAAGTCTGGCTGCTTGGCCAACAGATGAGGATTTAGGAATCCCTGAGTACACTCCCAACTCTGTTATTTACATACTATATTCCTTTAATCAAATACTATAGGCCAAAATCTGTAACAGCATTCCAGTGCCTGCATGAAATGCGGACATCCCACTGACTTAAGCGATGCACAGCAAGTCAGATATTCCAATAATCTTGTGCATCTGGCTGTGATCATTTAGTACCTTAGTCATCTAAAAAGAAGGGGTAGTATCTCCCAATGAGTTGGGACTTGGAGGAAATTACAACACCTGCGAGCTTACTGTTTTGCAAACATACTTCATTGATCAGAAAAGAGGCAGGAAATAGATCAAGTAACCTCAGCTGAACATTAAATTACTACATACCCTTAAAATGCAGACTTCTCTATTGTTTGGTGGCACAAGGATATTACAGGCAGGGGTATCAGATCAGACAACCCCCATTCTTTAGTCAAGAACTGCCCTGCAGAGCACTAAGTGGATAAGACAGCTTTCCTGGCAGCTAGCAGCTCTCACTGGCAGGATCAGGAATGCCACAATTTCACAGTAACTCATACTCCAGCCACTTGGTAATCAGAGCACCACACACAGCAACTCTGTGCCATTGAACAGAGAATGACCAGTCACAAAGGACAGCAACTGAAAATAAAGGGAAGATGATTTAGCTGCAGGCTTCTCCTCAGAGCAAGTTCTCCTAGGAGCTTTTCAGTATTTGCATCACTGGAAGAAAGAGGGAGCAAGCACCCCTTAGAAGTTGGTAGGGTTCGAGAGGAAAGCAGTCACAGAACTCCAAAGAGCAAAGATGCCAGGAAGGTCTGAGAATCCTGCCTGGGCCTGGAGTGGGTGAAGAAAAGCTTACACAAATTTGACAATTAAAAAAAAGTTTGGGCCTTTTCTATGGCAACAGGAAATCATCAGGTTTCATCACAGCACGCATCAACAGGAGGTTTCTAGCTAAGAGAAGGGAATCCTGCACAAAGTCAAGCAGCGTTATGGAAGTTCCCAAAATGACAAAGCCAAAAAAAATCCTGAGTTTCCAGCCACCAATTCAGAAAGCAGCAGAACCAAATCCTATTTCCAAGGTACTCATTGACCTGATTTTTCTCAATATTCCTTTCTGGAGAGAAGGGATGAAGAATGGGAGCCCAGCACAGAGAAGCACAGACCTAACTGAAAGAGATCAGTATCACTCATGGAAACAAACCTGAAAAGAGCACCTTAAAAAAAACCCAGATCTACCACTTGCAGAGGGACACTACTTGTTTCTCAGTTCATTCTCTGCAAGCTACCTCAATAACCTGATCTGCTTAAAGGCTACAAAAGCAGATGCAGTTCAAACCAGAAGATTAACCAACTCAAAACAGTTCTAAAATAGTTTTCTTGTCCAATAACATTCTTTATGCTCAGTTCATTGTTCCAGGAATCCGCCATTCCCACATCCCAAGGCAACAGCGCAGTATCATGAAAGCATTTACAGGTTTAGCACTAGAACTCTCAAACTTCCAAGTCTTCTGCTTACAAATGCTCTACTTTAGGGAGAAAATCCAAGTCAGAACTATCCCTCTGAAACAGTACTAGTTGTTCCTGGCACAGTTAAATCAAAAATATGTTGATTTTTGTTATTTCTGACAGTAGGCAAAGGTGGACTCTTCACGCAGCAAGCAGGTGTAACACTTATGGCGACTACACCTGCAGCAACAGTTACTCAACAGCAAGTCTTCCCCAGTACACATAAATGTGCATTTTACCTGGGGGCACTTCCCTTCCCGTCCCCTGAGCCACTTTTTGATGCATGTGTAGCCAAACAGGTGTCCACACCGTAGTGCTGAGAGACGGTGGTCCCCACTGCTGGTCCACTGCTCAAAGCAGATTGCACAGGTATCCCCTTCCTCCTCATCCAGTGGTGCAACAGGAACTGATGGCTCCGGTTCTTTTAGCGGCACTGTCTAGGATCAAGAATTAAAAACAAGCACACACAAACCTTTTAGGCAAATGCAGTACTTACCATATTTAATCTGGCTCCAAAGGCATTTAGGTCACCTTAGCTGCTTTACCTGGACTTCAGCCTCTTCACCTTCATGACTTCTGTGTACTGCAGAAGCTTGTGAAAACACTTGAGGTGGCTCTGCTTGGGTCTGATTGGAAGCTAAAGAAAGCATTTCTTAGATGAACCAGTACATAATGGGGGGAAAGAAGTTCTCCTTGACTTGATTTGAAATCATCAGGGCATAAAGTAAGCAGTGCAGGGACAGCACAGGTTACATAAAGAGCTTCAGATCAGTGTCCTGGATACTGGAGGTTAGGCAGCCTGTGTGCAAGCCCTTCTACTTAACAGCAGAGCTGAAGAACTTTGTTTTCTTTTGTAAAAAACAGCAGAATTTCAGTGAAAAAAGAGAGGTCTTTTGAAGACAGTAACTGTTAATGGAACTTTGATATGCTTGAAACAAGCGTATCTGCATACAGGTCTATAATTAGGCTGATGTAAGTTACACCCCTGCATCATTATGCTCAGAAAAAGACACCAATATGCAGAAGTGATTTTCCCAAGGGATCTAAGTGCACATATCTTAGGTGCCAAGAAGGTATTTACCATATGCTATCTGTCCATTCACCCTGACTTAAGCACTTTTCCAGCTGGCAGTTGTCTGAACTATCAGTTCTGCTGGGCCGTATGTTTTTGGGGTAGAACACCATTAGCCCTTCTGTTGAAGCATGGGCATGCAGAAACACTATGTTTGGATTATCACCACAAGCATACTGAAAAAGGAGCAGAAATCACAGTCTCCCCCCATGTCCTGACAAAACAAGAAAGTTATTAGTCACATTCAATATTTGAGACGGATACTCTCGGTCCAGTGGAGATATATCACCTAATCCTCACTAATGTCAATAAAAATTTCAGCCTCCACAGTTCTGGGCTAGAGGGGAACCAGTGGCTTATATAAGCAGAAAACAGGACAAGGGAATTCCAGAAAACCCAACAGAGACCATATGGTCACACAACATTAGACAGCACTGAACAGCTTGAGCTCCTGTCACGTGTAAGACCAGCTCAGAGCAAGCAGAGTGAGCCTGTTCAAAAGACACCTCATAGATGCACCCTCAAAACTAGACGTCAAGATAGGCAAAACTAAGGGTAGAGAGTGAGGTATAAGGACATTCCTTAGAGACTGAATTGAAAAAAAAAAACAACAAAACAACAAACAAACAAAAAAAACCCCAAGAACAACAACCCACACAAACACACACAGATAAAAAAAAAAAAAAACCACAAACAAAAAACAAACCACAAAACGAAACAACCCACTAATCTTGTTCTCTCTGGGCACCAACATCCTTGACTAGCAAGTTAATTATTTGTCACTCATATAAAACTATATATGTTCATGACAAGCAATGTCACTGAAGTGCACAGCACCCTGTGAACATGTATTTAAACAAAGGACTGTGAGCCTGAAAAAGCCAAGGAAACAAACAAAAAGCCCACTGCCCTAAGCACCTCTATCTCCTCAGCTGTGCGTCATGAGAAGTTACAGGAACGAAAGAAACCCTAAACTGAAGCAGACCAAAATCCCAAACAACTAAAAAATACTCAGATCGTTCTCTGAAAGCACTGCTGATCTCCAAGGTGTAACCCAGTGTCTTCAACAATACTCCTTGATAAGATATAATAGCAGAAGCACAGTAAGTAATTAATCTAAAAACTTATTCTGAACATTTCCAGGATTACTTATAAGTAGCATCCTGCTAACAGCAAGACATTGTATTTAACATTATAGTAGTAATCACCCACTGCTGCTACTGCTCTTGGAACACTTGGCAGAAAGGCTTGTGGCAGCAACGTGCTCCCATCAGTTGTGGGCATAATGATCTCTGAGCATCGTCTGTTGGGAAGCTCAAAAAGACTTCCCCACTGAGTTTTGAAACAGCAAGATGACTTTCCACAAATCAGTGTCTACACAGCTCTAATATATCACAAACCTCCCAAGCTAGCTGCCAGAGATGTCTCCTGGGCTGATGCCATAGCACTGGGCAGTGCTGCAGCCCCCAGCACTTCTTCTTCCTCCTCCTCCTCATCCTCCTCCTCTGTAGAACTGCTGCTTTGAGTCTCGTTTATATCTATTGCTTCATCTGAGCTGTGTTCCTGGCTGTCCCCTGCAGTATGCAGGGGCTCCATAGGCAGAACTCGTTCTGCAGCTGGCTGTTGGGTCCTGCTGAATCGAAAGTAACTGTCCAATGCTGCCCTGGGTGCAGAAAAGCAAGAAACAAAAGCCACAGTTATTTCAGAGAAGCTAAAGACTCCACATGTTTCTTCACGCTTGTTTGTGGTTAAAATTCCTAGGCTCTGGCCACAATAGGAAGGTATCAGAGTTAAAGACAGACCTATGGTAGAGGGGCAATCCAAATCAATCATCTGCTTTAAGAGCAATCAGCAGTATCATACAGCAGCCACTCATTTTGCTCAGCTCAAAGAAAATCTCCTTGTTACAACAACAATATTGTATTCTTTTTGGGCTGTGTGGGTTGGAGAGAAGAAAAGCAAAGAGCTGTTGTTCACTAATAGCCTAAGGAGCTCCTAATCAATACCTCCAATCCTAACTCACACACAGTTCCCATAGTCACTGGTAATATTAGCTGCACAAGACTTGTATCAAAGTTTCATTCTATTGACTACTTTCTGCCTTGTCTGTCTACCTTCCTGTCTTATTTTCTATCCATCCTTGGATTGAAACACCTTCATCTCTCCCTCAGCAGTTCAGTATCATCTCAATTACCCATCAGATTCAGAAGAAGTTTCTCAGGTTGCCTTCTAGCCCAGAGAACTACAGTTGACCTTCATACATAATCTGAGGGCAAACAGTAGAGTTATGATCAATCAGCTGGGAGAAGATGAGTTCTTGGTCTCCCTGAATTTAAAAGCAATCCTCCAGTTAATTAAAATTTCACCTTTGGCATTTACAAAAGCTACAAAGATGAGACAAAACCCAAACAAACCAGTAATGAGAATTTCTTACCACACCTGCACTCATCAACCTTTATACCCATCACAGACAGTATTAAACACAGTATTTTTTCTTTGCCTGGAGGTAACAAAAAATAACCTCCTACAGAAAAATATTAGTGTGTATGTTTGGGAAAGTTTCTGCCAAAATTGGCACCAGAAAATGTAATCAGGCAGTTCCCAAATCAAAGGTGAAATGCAAAACAGAGCACAAGCTCCTCTGAGCTGGCTGGAACTGCCAAGGGTCAGCACTGCTGCAGGAAGCACCAGCAGGAATCTGGCAGAGCAGAGGGAACAGCGAGAGCAACTTTGCAAGCAAGATGGACAATGCAGAAGAGTCCAGGAATCAACACAAGAAAAAGTGGGAATTTACTTGAAATGAGCAAAGATCCTTCCAGAAGAGGTCAGAAAGTCTGTGCTAATCTTGAGCTTAAAAGGCACACGAGGTGCCCAGAATTTGGTCACAGCCACACATCTGGACTGAGCTGGGCTTTATAAGCCAGGAAGCAAGGCAGTTCTAAATGATGCTAGCCTTTACAACAGTGTATTCAGACCCAGTTACTTCTCTGCTTTACCTGGTACTGACTGTTCTCTGGGAACCACCAACTCGCTGTTGGCTGAGACCTCTCCTCCCCCGCAGATGCATGACCTGTGCCCTTTGCAGCCTTTGGAGTACACTGGGAGCCATGACAGGACACAACTGTGGGTCAGGCTCAGCAGCTGCCTCCTCTGCACCAGCATCTGGTATGACAACAGTGTCATCAGCAGGAAGAACTGCAGCACTATCTCCTCCTTCATTGAGGCCCAGTGCCTGGGATGACAGCACAGTATTATCAGAGCGCTCTGTGGAAAGTGTGCTGGGATTCTCTGTAGAGGAGCCAGCCTCTGCTTGGAGATCAACTTCCATCTCTTCTTGAGCCATTTCTGCAAAGAGTTGAAGAAAACCAGTATTTACTTGCAAGTATGCACTATGCTTCCAGCCTGATGGTAGCAAGAATCAGCACTGAATGACTACAAAGCCTTTAGAACTCAGACTCCAGGGAAGACTTCGTCCCTTTGCAGTACAGCTAAATAATCTCAAGTTGACACATGCACATGAATGGGCACAGCAGGCAGAAGTCTTTGGTTTAACACCAGGCAGCACAAAGGCACATCACAAAATCAACTTAAATAAGCCTTTGGATGAATATGGAAAGTTAAGGATTTCTTGCTGGCATTATTTGCCAGTAAACTCATGTGGAGAACAAAGTTTGGAAGTAATGAGAGACTCTCCATTGTGAGAGGCACTGCACAAACACCCACAAAGACTGGCAGAAAGAAGCTCTACAATGCAGTCCTTTGTTGCACTGCTTTCAGGGTGTATTTTCAGGTTTCTCTGAATAAGATTCTGTATAACAAGGCAGTGTGATCCATACCCACAGCTCCCTTCACAGGCCCTTCAGGTACCTTATATTCACCAACACCACACAAACCCAAAAAGGGCATCACAGCAGAGCCCACATCCAAGATGTCACAGACAGCAAGCTACCTACAGCACCAGCATTTGTGGGTCCAGATTCAGCCTCAGTCACTCTAGTCACCCTGTTCTACAGGCAGTCTCACAACACTAAAGTTCAAGACTATTTCATGAACTGGATAAATAAATGTGTAAAATAATATAATACTCTTTTTCTCAAGGATGTACATTTCACAAACAACTGAAAGACATTTCACATTCTCAAAAAAAAATACTTAGGCAATCATAAACCTGAAAGGCCTTGGAAACTGAGGACCTTTACCATCACTTAAGAATCCAAAGCACACACTAAGATTTATTAGGCTAGGTACTGCGCAAACAGAGCAAGGACTGCTTTGAGTACAAAAAATACCCAGAAAATGTATACAAGAATTACTACAAAGACTTTTTTGAGTATCACTAACAACGCTCAAATGTTTTTATAGACCTTTTAAAAAATCCTAACTTAAGAATCATTTTATAATTCTTATCCTAATTAGCAATTCTGCATAAGTCAGGCCAAACCCAGATGTTAAATGTCACCTCTCAGCAGAACAGTCGTACAGTCCAGACATAATATTCAGTGCTCAAGTACTCCTTCTCCAGCATTCAACTCACGTTTTATGATAAACTTGTCACCTATAAGCACAACAGACTCTTTATCTTCCCTGTAAATTAACCGTGAGACTGGAAAACACTACCCACATTCACCACAGTGGGCTAACTACCCCTGCATATTTCTTAACACATGTAACTTCCAACATCACAACTTGGAGTCTTCCTGAAGGGGCAGAAGCCAGAACTTCCTCCACCCAGGCTTCCAGAGGTCCCTGGAAGAGCCGCAGACGGCAAGCCTCCCCCAACAGACTTTGCCCCAGACGAGCAACGCCCCAGCGCTTCCAGCAGACACAGCCAGGAGGCTCCACAGACCCTCTGCAGCACTGACTTGGCGGCCGAACCCTGAAGCACCAGCTTCCCCTGGCGGAGAGCTTCCTCTCCCGCTCGGGCAAACGCTGCTCTACACCTCCAGGCGTTATAACGCCTCGCCTGCTTTAACATAAAGTTAACCAAAAAGACCCAAACGCGACCCAAAACTCAGCACACGCTCCACAAGCGCCGGTTTATTTCTGGCTCCTTACAAGGTTTGCTTGTTTTAAAAGAGAACCAGTCACACGAGCGGCGCGGGATGGGGAAACCTGCCCTCCGGTAGCCACGGGCACCCCCGCCCCCGGGACGCCACCCCGGGCCACACCGCAGGGCCTCAGGCCGCGGCCCGCCATCACACAGGCCTCCCGCCGCCCTGCCCCGGCGAGAGCAACCAGCAGCAGGCCCCGCACTCCTTCAGCGCGGGCAGCCCCGCGGCGGAGGCCCAGCCGCGCCCTAGGGGCTCGGGGGATGCCGGGCTGGGCCTGCCCCGCCACTCACCCTGCCGCTGGGCCTAACCGCGGGCTCGAGCTCCGCGCCGCTCCGCCTCTACCGCCCTACTGGCTGAATGCTCTCCCTATAGGACAAGCCGGGGCCAGGTCCGCCCTCTCATTGGCCGGCAGCGCTGTCCGTCTGTCCGACGGAACGGAGGTGGAAAGGAAAAAGGGCGGGAAGGAAGGGTTTGTTTTGATTGGCTAGAGGGTGGGACCGGAGGGCCCGGCTGATTGGGAGATGAGACGCCGGGCAGCCGGAGGGGGCGGGGCAAGGACGGGGAAGTGAGTTTCCATTGGAGGAGCCTCCGCCGTGGAGAAAAGAGCGGGAACTCGACAGCATTTAAACAGGGGCCCGGGCGCTGTTCCGGCTGCGCGGCTGCCTGGGGGGCTACCGAGGCATCCCTGAGGCAGCGGTGGGGCTGTAGCCTTGTGCCCTACCTCTAGTTCCCCTCATGTCCCCCCGGCTGCTTCTGCCAGCCTCCCTTTGCATCCCCCCTTTTGTATTCCCTGGGGCAAACATCTCCGGGGTAAAGCCCATGACAGGGTGCCCTCGCTTCAGATCCCTGTAAGGGTGAAGGTCTCAAACACACGTATATTGAACAAACAGTCTCTGTGAGCAGGGAAGGGGGGCAAGTAGCACGCTGTGTGCTGCTTCTCCAACGTTGGCTCACTCTCCAAAGCACCCAGCTGCTTTCGGCTGCCTGCCCCTGCTTCCCAGTTAGCTTCCTTGGTTTCTGCTTCTCTCCAAATCGGACAGCTTGTCCACAATCTCTGCAGAACACAGCAAGTGCATTAATCGAAACAAACATCTAAACAGAGTGTTTGGTGTAGGCTTTTGTTCTCCCACCTCAATGGAAGATAGCTTTACATCATGGATAACAGCCAGGACACAGAGTCACTGTCTCCTCAGGCCAACACAACAGGGTAGCCATTAGAAACATAAAATCCCAACGTGTTTTGGGTTGGAAGGAACCTTAAAGTTCAGCCAGTTCCAATCCCTGCCACGGGCAGGAACACCTTCCACTAGAGCAGGTTGCTCCAAGCCCCGTCCAACCTGGCCTTGAACACTGCCAGGGATGGGGCAGCCACAGCTTCTCTGGGCAATGTGTGCCAGGGCCTCAGCACTTTCACAACCCAAACTGAATTTGGACACAGTCAAATCTTCCCTCCCTTGGAGCAGTTCCTGAGATTTCAATTTATTGCTCAAAGCCCAAGGCAGAAAGTGTTCCTGCACTGTGTTGTGGCTGCTCCTCCAGTTTATGGGGTCTGCAGGATTTGAGTGGGGATTAACACGCACAGCCCTGCTCCCAGGTCTGTCCGAGAGAAAAAGCTTACTCTTATGTGATGCCAAATGAGCATCCTGGTGATAACTGCATAAACCTTAACTGTATGAACTATCAGTTACAGAAGAAAGAAAGGTCTAGTATTAGGGGACTCGTTAGCATAGGAATGTAAGTCAAGGAGGGATCCCAAAACACAAACCCAGACAAATTCATATGGAAAATAAGGGGCAAACTGACTGCTGCAGCAGCTGATCGGGGGATACAAAGAGCCTGCGGAGCAGATATCCAGGACGCTTACCCTCAGCAGAAGGGCGCTGAGAAGGGTCAAAGGCTCTGCACTGGTCAATGACTTTCCGCAGGTCTTCAGGACAATCATCCCCAACAGGCTCCTGGTATTGGCGGTTGCAAATTTTCTCCATGATCTCCTGGGGAGTGCAGCCTGAGCAACAGACATGCAAACATGAGCGTCAGGACGGAGCTTTGCTGCCACAGGAGGATGTTGAGGAGAAAATCCAGTGCAGAGCCATGCCAACAGCCTTTCTGCAGCCCTCAGCATGGAGAAGGCTGCTGAGAAGCCACCCAAACTGTGTCTGCAATGAACTCCCCTCATATTTGGCATGACACTATTGGGCTCCAGTGGGGCAAGATCTGTTTATACTTCAATGCACAGGAACATCAAATAAAGACAAAAATTACTTGCATGTTCATGGTTTAAGCATCTTGCTGAAATGCTTTACTGTACTGTATAATCCAGGGATGCTCTGGGAAGGAGCAGAGAGCACCTGGTACCAGACAGGAGCTGCACTGGGCCATATGGCTTTTACACAGGGGACCAGTTACTTCTGTCTCACCTTCAAATGGTATTTTGGAGGTCGCAATCTCACCCAGCACGATCCCAAAGCTGGAAGAAGACAAGCAAGAGTCTGAGCATTCATCCCTCCATGTTATCCTACCTATGCCAACAGCAAACATCTGCTTATGTGGATGATTAAACCTTGGCCTTCTTCTACAGCTCAACAGCGACCCTGCCTGGCATATGTCGGCTTAGAGACATCTCTTGGGAAGGACAGACACACCTGTATATTTCACAGGGCCTCCTGTAGGGGTAGTTGATGTCTTTCATGTTCTCCGGAGCAATGTAAGCCAACATAGAGACTTGTTTCCAGTTGTTCTTGGCTTTCCTCTTGATGGATGACTCCGTTTCACACAGCTCAAATCCTGAGAGCTGATTGAGAGAATGAGAGAGAGAAAGGGCAAACTGGCAGATGTGCAAAATGCTGTAGAAAAAACAGAGTGAGATGACTTGGGCAGCAAAGGCTGTCGTGTGGTCACATGTGCTTCCTGGCACATGGCTCTGTCTGCAAGTGAAATATCAGGTGAAGGCAGGTGAACTGCCCTGGTTTCAGCTCATTCCAGCGTGGATGGCTCAGAAACGCTTACTTTGATGATAATTAAACAAAGATAATGATGAACCGAGGTGCCAGTGTCAAAGGTGACAGAGGAGATGGTTCTACTCTGGGTTTTATTCTGGACCATCATAATTCTCTTTGGTGTTAGCGGGGGGACATCCACAAAAACATGCAAAACTCCCAAAAAGTTCTCCAGGTAAGGCCCTTACCTTCACACAGTAATCCCCAGCCACTAGGAACTTGGTGCTGCAGATGCAGCCATGGAGTCGGGCCTTCCCCTCCGTCTGGTGCAACCTGCAGCCAAGAGCAACATATGCTGGTAATGGACCCATCATCATCTAGGAGCTCTCCCCTGCTGCACAGGAAATGGACTGACATCTACCCAGAGAAGCCAGCAGCTCTCTGCCTGTCTTGGTGAACCAATCTTGCCAAGCCAACCTTTCCAGAAGGACAAAATAATGAGCCTTGTGGATAAGGACCCATAAAGAGAACCTGCCATGCTGTAGGGTGCTCCTGAAGCTGCCCTATGGGTGTGGGGAAGGGAGTTTCTCCCTTCCAGGCCTTTGCAGGCTTGAAGCCAAAGGTAGGGGCCAGTGACCAGGGAAAATGGGTACATACAAACCCACTGCCTGCCTCTTCACCAGCCTCCCATCCCAGTGTCTGAAGGTGGTGGAAACAGTGTCTGCCAGGATACCACTGCTTACCGAGAGATACCAGGAAGCTGAGCAAGGCTTGTGGATTGTCAGGCAGACTTACTCACTGGTTTATGCAGGAGCTCACCTGTAAAGGCCTCTGGCAGCTCCCAGAGCCATCCGAATGCGGATGTCCCAGGAGAGATGCTGTTGCTTGGTCAGCACATCCCTCAGCGTCCCATGCTTGCAGTACTCCATGACGATGGAGAAGCAAGGGCTCCCATCTGCAAAGCAAAATCCTGAGCATCCCACCTTCTGTCACCTCTTGGGAGGGGACCATGTCAACCTGTCACCAGCTAGTGTTGGGGACAGGCAGGGGAGGGAAAAGGTGACATTAACGGGGCACCCTCCTACCTTTCTCCTCAATGCAGATCCCGTACATTCGCAGGATATTTGGAGACTCAAACTTCTTCAGGGTCTGAACTTCCTTCTCAAAGATGTCTCTCACCTTCCTGCAGAAAGGAACAGCATGGTGAGATGCCTGCAACAGAGCCACCCTCCTCTCCCATGTGCCCTGTGTTGCTTCCATCCAGACAACTCACGCCGGGTCGGTGGTCAATGGCCTCTTGAAGGTTTTGATGGCAACGGGGTATTTGAGGTACTCTCCCTTGTAGAGGTTGTACCTCTCAGTGTCCTGCAGTTGCCTGTCAAAGGTGAGATGGTCCCGCTTGATCTCAGTGATGTCTTCTCTTTTACCAACATTGACCTTCTTCAAGCCTGCTCCCACCAGGTGCCAGGAGGGAACAAGGCACACGTTACACAGATCTCAGAGGGGAAAGACACAATAAACAGGGTGCCTTGAGTTTTCACCCAACTTACAGTCCATCACACGGACGATTTTGTTCAGCTCACTTTGCATCCAGTCCACCTTGCTCTCCATACACTGCCTATCAATGTAGATCTCCCTGGTTGTGTCTTCAGGCTCCTCAGTACCTAGCAAGACAAATGTGCAGAGGTGGGACAACTGGATGAACATGTGGGACTGATCCAGTTAGGTTTAAATGGTTTAAATGTCCATCAGTCTGTCCTTGGATGGCCATCAAGCCAAAGCTGGACAGCAGCTGCAGGGAGGTGCCAACCTCAGAGAAAGAGGGTTTACTAAATGCAAACTTACTTGCGATCACCTGGTCCAAGAAAGCTTTATCATCCCTCAGGTCCTCAGCATCCTGCCTGCGGCACGTCTTTGCCTGGAAAGCCTCCAGGAAAGCCTGTTTCTGCTCTGCCTGCAGCAGGAGCGAGAGCCCCTGAGCAATGTCCTCCAGGCTTTCATTCACCCTGACAAACTCCTCACCCGTGCAGCGGGCTCTCAGGAACTTCTGGATCCAGCTGGTCTGGCTGTATTTCATCACCAGTCTCTGGGCTTCCCCCAGCGCCCCCAGCAGCTTCTTCAGCAGTTCCTCTTCATGGTAGGAGATGTGCTTTGGTGTCTGAGCCTTGAGGATCCTTACGGGCTCCAGCAGGATCTGGATGCGCTCCACGAGGCGCTGGCACTGGTGCTTACAGCACTTGACTTGCTCGAATTGGGCATGGATGGCCTGGGTCACAGAGAGGACCCTCTCCACGATGTCCATGCTTGCAGCAAAGGGCTTGGCCACTGGGGATGTGGACTGGCAGAGTCTAGTGGAGGTGAGCCTTGGATATCGTTCAGAGATCAGCGGGTTACTGCTCTTCTATGCCTTCTTCTAAGACTGGAGTAGGCACATACAGAAACATCACTAGGAGCAGTACGAGCACATCTCGCTCTGCATTAGCAGATGTTTTGGCTTGATTCATATAAATTGATTTACTGCTAGCCATCTCCAGAGTGCTTACACAGAGGCTGGCCCTACACCACCTTGGGGTCCTGCCCCAGAGCCTACATCTTTGACCATAAAGATCTATTTTTATTTCTAGTCAATGTCTCTCTGTTGTCGCTCATCTAATAAAAGTTCTCACACCGTCACATCCCCAGTGTTCTCGACTTCCTATTTCCTCCCTCTAGCCCTGTATTGCCCACTTAAGATTTTAAACCAAACTCTTTCTATGTGCTTAGCATCCCCACAGGGATAGTCCCTGCTCCCCAGCCCACATCCAGGCAGCAGGAACAGAAAGCTGCCCCTATTGCAGGGAAATGAGCAGCAGCCACCCGCACCATTGATGCAGAGATCACTAAGAGAGGGGAGCCAGGCTCTACCAGCTGGAAATGAGACAGAAATGCACCCAGAAACAAGCTCAGCCTCTTGCCCTTCCCCTTCAGCTCTCTCTAGCATGGCCCCAAAGAAAGAATCAGCTCATTTGCTTGCTAAATCAGCTGGGTTTACCTGGTCCTGCTTCGCTCGTCACGGCTGCCTCCGCAGACTGAGAGACAGGGCAGGACCACTGCATGTTTATAGGGTGCGTTCACAGGGTGCTTGCCTCATCTGCTCCCAGGCAGCGGAAGAGGCATTATGCAACCTGCTGTACTTCCCATGCAGCCCTGGCTCCCCCTTCCCAGCAACCTGCTTGGGTGGCAGAGGAAGGGGCCAGGCAGGCTCTATCTGCCTGCGCTCGGTTTTGCCTGCTGAAAGGAGGAACTGCCTGTGGGAAGCACCTGGGGAGGAAGGGGATGAGGGAGGCTGCGCTCTCTATATTGACACTTGTTGCTATTTGGAGCACCACAATCCCTTCTGCTGTGGGCTGGTGTCCCTCCCCAGTCCTCAGTGGGGATGCTAGCCCCTGCTTCCTTCCTGAGGATTGTGCCACAGCAGTGGTCCCACACTGCAGCATCCCCATAGGGAACTAACAAGAAGGGCAGAAAGCCAGCCATGTCCTGGGCTGCATCCCCAGCAGTGTGACCAGCAGGTCAAAGGAGGTGATCCTGCCCCTCTTCTCTCATGAGACCTTACTTGGAGCACTGTGTGCAGTGCTGGTTTCTCCAACATATGAAGGACATGAAGCTGTTGGAGCAAGTCCAGAGGAGGGCCACAAGGATGACCAGGGGCAGGAGCACCTCCCGTATGAAGACAGAAAGAGAAAGTTGGGGCTGTTCAGCCTGGAGAAGAGAAGGCTGCTTGGAGACCTCATAGCAGCCTTCCAGTATCTGAAGGGGGCCTACAAGGATGCTGCGGAGGGACTCTTCATTAGGAACTGTAGTGGTAGGACAAGGGGTAATGGGTTCAAAATTAAACAGAGGAAGTTCAGAACAAATATAAAGAAGTTCTTCCCTGTGAGGGTGGTGAGGCACTGGAATGGGTTGCCCAAAGAAGTGTGAGTGTGCCATCCCTGGCAGTGTTCAATGCCAGCGTGGACAGAGCCTTGGGTGACATGGTCCAGTGTGAGGCATCCCCATCCATGGCAAGTGGTTGGAACTGGATGATCTTAAGGTCCTTTCCAGCCCAAAACTTTCTGTGGTTCTATGACAAGGGGTGAGGATGCAGTGACAGGGGAGGAAGTTGGGTAAGCAGGGCTCTTCCCTGCTTGCCCAATGTGCTGTAACACCCTCCGCATCCACTGCACCCTGCTGAGCTACTCACACTGGCCAGCACAACCCTCCAGGGGACCCATCACACACTAGGGATACTGGTCCTTTGGGACCTTCTGCTTCCCTTCCTGTCCCTGAAGCCTCAGGACCCCCCAGTGTCAATCAAAGGAAACAGGCTGCAGGAACCCATGCTGGAAACAGTGCATAACCTCTTCCAGGAGCACAGGAAACTTTGCAGTTGGGTTCGTCAGAGGGCCAGGCTGGTTTTGGGAAGCTTAGGGAGCATGTGATGCTGTTGCTCAACTTCAGAGAAGTGAGCTGTGGCTCAGCCAGCTTCTGCTTACCAGGAGTGTGGGGGCACACAAGTTTGCTGTGGTTTCCCACTGCAGAGAGCATCTCCCTCGCCATCACCATCATCCACAGCACAGATTTCGTCAGCATGGGGAGATGAGAAAGGAAACCCCAAGGTACTGCAGCACCAAGGGCCATCGGCACCTAGGAATGGATGCACCCGGGCTTGGAGAATGTGGGAGGAGGCCCAAGGGATACACTAGCCAGACCCTGTTTAAAAGGCTTTATTTTTCAAAATATACAGTTTATTTACAATTGTAGTGTCTACAGTTTTACACAGAACTTTATTCCAAAACCTGCAGTAAACATTCAGGAAAAAAAAACCAAACAACACAAACCCAATCACAGGATCAGCAAAAAGGCATCGGGTAGTAATTCTGTTCATTTGAGTTTGAGTAGCCACTATCTACAAAACCCATGAACTTGATAAATCTGGGAGAGAGATTCAGGTTTGCACTGTTTAGAAAAAGACAAAATACAGACATAAAGGATCCCCATGCAAAGGACTGCAGGCCAAGAAAACCCTGTGCGGGATTGAGCCAGGAGAAGGATCCAAGATATGGAAGCCTCTCGGCACAAGTTAGGTGATGGAGTTAACTGCAGCGTGTTGTATGCCCAGAGAGGGCCAGAGGGCTTGAGCAAGGCTCAGGGCAGAGGAGAGAGGGTATCAGGGCATCAGGCACTTCATGTGTCAGGCAGCAGAGCTGCCCATGCATCCGTGTCCTGGAGCAGGAGAGCAGCAAGGAAGGGGCAGGAGCTCCACAGGGAGCCCCACAACCTCCTCCTCCTCCTCCCCTTTCCCTGCATCCTCACACCCTATCCCCCTTCACAATGCCACAGTGCACCACAGGGATGCTCCAGTGTGCGGCTACTGCTGTGGCACAATCCCCAGGAAGGAGGTAAGGGCCCTACTGAGGGCTTGCAGGGATACCAGCCCCAGCCCGGGATGGGAAGAGCCAGTAGCCAGGTGCCATACCATCAGGGCCATCAGTCCATCTTCTCAAAGGTCTCCTCAGGGATGAGCGTCCCGAAGGGATGATCCCAGAAGCGAGTGGTGATGCCAAAGCCTGTGGGTGGGATAGAGAAAGCTGAGCCCACAGCACCACTGTCACCAGGATGCTGCTAGGGCAGGGCACAGCTTGCTCTACATTAACTGATGAGGGAGGGAAGGGAGGAAGGCAAGGCAAGGGTGAGAACGAAGAGCAGAAGCTGCTGGCTGAGCATTTCTGCCAGCCTCATGGATGACAGCTTATCTGGATGGGGTGTTTTCTCCTAGGAAACCGGGCAAAGGCCAAGCTGAGCAAGTGCCAGGTTGGGGAAGGTGTGGAGAGGACTCAGGGGAGCCCTGGGCCTCACCCTCTGCCTCACCCTGTGCCTGACAACATCTCCAGGCAGGATGAGATGCTGCTCCAGGCACGGACAGGCACCCACATCCATGTCCCTGCCCTGGCATCCCCAGGCAGCACTGGTGCCTACTAGTGAGACGGATTGCTGCCTTCACCCCTGTGACGCACCAGCTCCCTATCCTCAACCTGGGAGCCAAGAAAGGTGCCCAATGGAACTGCAACACCTCATACACCACTTCCCCAGCAGCATGAGTGGGTTTCTCCATCCCCAAACCAGAACATTTCAGAGTATCAGCTGCACACACATAGGGAGATGAGGCTATGACAGCCCTTGCTCCCTGTCAGCACACATGGGCAACGTAGCACTACCTGATTTTTGGTGTTCAAAGTGGTGCTTGACATGATAAGCCTTCAGGCCATACAGGTAGGTGCCCTTCTTCGGTGACCCATAGTGGAGGTAATAGTGCATCATGTCGTAGACGACGTAGCCGCAGAGCCCCCCAACAAACACTGAGAGCCCCAGCACCTCGGGCAGCAGGAGCTGCAGGACGCCATAGAAGAAGCCGATCACTAGCGAGGCTGGCACGGGAGGGAACACCAGACGGGAGCTGTCAAAGGGAGACTGGAAGCGGAGAAAGATGATGGGAAAGGCAGCTCCTAGTCATGACACATCTCCCCCTGCATCCCTGCGAAGCAGGCTGGAAATGCAAACACCAAAGCCTCCAGAAACCCTCCCCCAAAAGATGAACCCAGCAGTGAGAGTAGCCACTTGCTCTCACCAAGGTGTTTGGGTAGCCGGTGGCTTTGGCTGGGAGGTCCCGGAGCTCCACAGGGACATTTTCTCCAGTGAAGCTAGAGGGAGCCCATGGCTTTTTTGGTCTTCCCGCTTACTCTGCCTGAGCTTGCAGCTCTGACCCCAGCTCTTCAGAGCCCATCTTGCAGTCCTCACTGCTATTAAGTAAGGGCCCAGCTTGGGGCAGAGATGCCATGAGTCACACATTGAACATGCACCGACAGGCTCTGCCTGAGCAAAGGCCACTGTTCCCATGCCCAGTGGGTGCCAGCATAGGTGAGCTGCGACTCACCTTGTGATGCTGCCCATGCAGCAAGAAATGCAGGGTGATGAGATAGTAGTTACTGGCAGGTGGCTTCATGTGGAAGACAAAGCGATGGATGAGGTACTCTAGCAGGGACCACAGGAACATCCCCAGGAGGAAGATGAAGGGGAAGTAGTACTTGTGAATGGGGATGGAGTACTCTACACAATAAGACATGCAGTGGTTAGCAGGGCACATAATACGTGAGTGATCTTGTCCATCATTATCCTCTTCTTCATCAGCTTTCCCTCCCTCTCACCTCTCATGCACCTCCTGCCCCAAGATTCCCCAGGGAACTCCTCAAGTACCACTCCTAACCACATCTTCCTTTGATTCCCATTAATTTATACTTGTTATGGAAATAGTTGTCTTCTTGCTGCCACAGACAGCTGGTGATGGTGGTCCCCTACATCCCAGATGGCAATGAGGGCTTGGGACGTGCACTGCAGGGACAACCCTGTCTGAACAAAGCTGCTTCACCCTCCAGAACAAGGAAGGAGGGAACTTAAATGTGGAGGCAGCACTCATGACAGTTAAACAGTGCTGCAGTGATGGGGTTTTACTATTTCTGGGAAAAAGAATAGGTTTGTTGGGCATTTTCCCCCACAGAGCATTTTTCAGCCACCTCCTCCTTTCAGCCACCTTTGCTAAAAGAATTCAGATCTCCCCCAGCATGTTCAATTTTGGAGTGAAACAAACCCCAAAACCAACACGAAACCAACAAACCCTTGACAGCAAGGTGTTGAATGCTACGAGGAGCAGGAGGTTGCCAGTGCAGCCGGGCACAGCTGGCACCGGGTGGCACCTTGCAAAAAAAACAGGGAGCCCAGCAGAAGAAAAAAGGACAACAAAGATGACAGCCTGCCCCGGCCACGCTTGTTATTCCCGGGGGAGCAGACAGTGGGAGATTCAAGGGCAGGCGCTCCGGGCAAACAAGCCCTGCACTGTGTGATGCTGATGGCTCTGAGAGCCGGGTTTGTTTGCCTGCTATGCTGGCATCCAGTGGTGGCCCAGGGTGGGTGTCAGCGGGGTTGGCACACACCAACAGTGCCTTCAGGGCTTGGGTTTGGGATGGAAGGAAGGGAGGAAGGAGAGAGAGAGCAGTCTGCGTGCTCCGTGCCTCTATCTGTGTTCTTTGTGGGGAGAGAATTGTGTAGGTGAGAGGAGGGGATGGAGGTGGGTGAGCTCAGGCTTTAAAGTAACACAGGCAACTTTGTGCAGGGGACATGCTGGTGGCCATAGTGACAGGGGGTCACCCACTACTTGTGCATGTGACTTGTATTGAGCATGCATGGAAGGAGGGACGCAGAAAGGATGCAGAAGTCTTCCTCCCATCCCGAACCCAAAGTGGGAGCAGTGAGTGAGCCCAAAGGCTTTGGTGCTGCTTATACCTGTGGTGAAGGAGGAGAAGAGCCTGGTGTTGCCCTGGGCAAGTGAGGTGTAGCTGACCCAGCTGAGATAGAGCACTACAGGAGTCCACACCATGAACACCACATACCTATGGGATAGAGGGAAATACTAGAGACACCGTTCCATGGGGTAGGACAAGCTGTGTCATCACCCCCCTCCTCTCCCCATGGTGGCACTGGCCAGGGCATGGCACGGACCCCAGGGACTCACCACGCTGTCTTGGAGAGGAACTCGAGGAAATCCGAGTGGAAGAGGCGGATGGGACGATCCACGGGCTGGTGCACCCACTCATCATACTTCTCCCCCAGGTAGCCCACCTGCCACAGCAAGGGCTTCTGCCAGTCCACCAGGTCCTGAGGGAGCAGACACCAGTTGTACCCACACACTGCCCTGGTACCAGGCACAGAGCTGTGGGATCTGGAGCTACAAATCCCAACCCATGCCCCACAAGCAGCTGCTTCTTGTTCCAAGCAGCCCAAAGCTCCCTGTAAGCACTGGCACAGGACAGACAAGCAGAGCCAGACACACACCAGCTCCATCTACACACAAGCACAGGGCTGAGCTAATCCCGTGTGCCACCAGGTACCTGCCAGTGGTTCAAGGTGAAGGTGGCTGTACCAGACCTGGCTCAGCATCGGGTCCCGATAACACAGGCTCTCTCCCCACTGGGAGCTGCCAAGATTAGATAGTGAGCAGCGATATTTCCCCCTCACCAGCCATGCCAGTGAGGTGGAGGTCAGATGTGGAGCCCATCCCCATGGCATTGCCCTGACCAAGGGCTTTTCTCCTGGTGGAAAGGACGCACAGGGCAACCACAGCCATTTAAGTGCTCCAGCAGTGAGGAGTAAAGCAGAAAGGGACAGGGAGCAGGGAGACTGGATAGGAATACAAACACCAGTTATGATCGCATGCATAAGTGCATTCAGATGGCTGCAAAAGCAAGAAGGGACCCATGCAGCTGTGCATGTCTGCGTGGGACAAAAATAGAGAGGCACAACCGGCAGCTCCACCTCTCCTGTTGCTCAGCATCTCCAGGCACGTCTCCTGCTGGCCTGGCCAGATAAGGCAATTTCTTGGTCCCACCCCTGCCCTGGGACAGAAACCACACTTACCCCACCGAACCCCAGGCCTAGCACCTCTCCATCGTCCAGCCTGTGCCGCGCAGTACCGGCAGGGCACCAGCACCAGCGGCTGTGCCACTGGTCATTTGTCAGTGGCGGCAGGGGGTGGCTCAGTTTGGAGAGCTTCATAGCAAAGGACCGAGGTGGCCATGGCCATTTTTGGGGTTCTGGTGCTGTCAGGGATGGATGTGATCACCCAGGAGTGGAAACAATCCCAGCCTGCAGGGGTGCATGGGGTGGAGACACCCTCCATCAGGGAGGTAGAATTAAAATCAGAGCAAAAAAGGTTGCTTTGGGTAACTGACTTCAAAGGCAGTCAGCAAGTGAAACAGAAAGATGAGGGGAGGGTGAAAGGTGTTCTCCTGCTCAAAATAAAAACACCTTTTGCAAGATAAAGGCACACTCATTGAGGAGTATGCAAGGCTCCTCAGCAGCCAGGGGGTGCCATGGAAGGAAGGGACATTCAAAGGCACCTTGGGGACAAAACCCTACCTTTGTGGTGTGCTCAGATTGGAGCTAGCGGGGCAGGGAGCACTCTGCACACACAGGTATCACCCTGCCCGGGCCAGGGGATCCCTTAGCGCTCAATCAAGGGGAAAAAAGTGGGGAAAAGCAATAACTAAGGCAAGTAAGGTGCGGCCTGGCAGCACGTCCCGCTCGACGAGCACGGCTGCTGTCAGAGAGAGCCATCTCCTCCCACGCCGCCGCGGCAGGAGCCTCCCAGCACAGCCACACCTGGGCAATAAAGCAGGAGTGATGGTGTCTGTGCTGGGAGAAAGGGCAGAAGCAGCCCGGTTGACCCACCTCCCTCCCGGCATCCCTCCCATCCCAGGGGTCAGCAGCCGGACAGTGTTCCTGCAGGGGATAGGAGAGCTGGTCTTTCCCAGGAGCACTCTAGCAGACCCCCAGCTCTCACCTTCTCCATATCCACTGTTTTACAGCAGGGATCCATCCGCGCTGGGGTCTGGGTTGCAGCACCCACTGCCTGCTGATCCGCTGGCTTGGCAGGGCTCTGGAAAGGGAAGGAAAACCCTGTAGTGAGGCATGGGCGGCAGACATGGTGGGGAACAGTGATGGCTATGCCAGACAGGAGCACAGGCACAGCGAGCTCATGACTGCCTGCTAAATGAATAAGAGGGAAATATCTGATGAATTTAAGTCAGTCAGTACCTGCAGAGCAGGTTCTGAGGGATGTGGCCACCAGCTACCCCTGAACTGCCCATCAGGCACTGCACGCTCAGGTCTGTTTGGAGCCTCTCTCCAAGCCCAGTGTTCAGAGCACCCCACCATGCTGCCAGCAGGGCACCCAGTTCTGGTGCTTCAGGGGCATTGCTGGGTTAGTGCTCACCACACTGGTGATGGGCTCCCTCCTCTTCACCCCACTGCTCTCCAGCAAAAGCCTGACTTGGCTCCTGAGGTTCATTTTAGAGCTGGGAAGAGAGGCACAGGTGGTGGCATCACCCTGGCACTGGGCACCAGAAAGAAATGCAGCAGGAGGGAGCTCACTGCAGGAAAAAGGCAAAGTGCCATTCGCAGGGTGGTACTGGGCCAGGGCCCTTGGCCACAGGCTATGTACGCAAGGCAGGCTGGGGAGGTTTCGTTTTGGCTAGGAAAAGCACACCGAAGCTTTGGGGCCACAGCACGACGAGCCCAGGCTGTGGTCCTACTGCCAGGGATGGCCAGGGAACAGGAGAAACCCGCCTCGTGCGGAGCTTCGGAGCGAATCATCCCCAGCCACCGGCAGCGGCCTCCTTCCCGCTGCCGGCACGGGGCTCGGTGAGGGCGCGGCGTGCCTGTGCAAGCCCGGCGCTGGCCATGCCCCGCGGCACCGGCCGCCTGCCGGCTCCCAGGCAGGACGTGCCAGACATGCCTTCTCTCCTGCTTTGTCACCTTGAGTTACCCATTAACCAGCAGCAGGGAACGGCGCGGGTCGGCAGTCCCGGCACGCCAGCGCCCGCCGGGGCTCCCACTTGCTCTGAGAGGAAGGGTGTTCTCCCGGCAGCCATCACGGGTCCTCAGCGGATGCTCTCCCCAGTTCTCCAAAAGGGATGAGATTCCCTGTGGGAATGAACACCCCGGCAGGTGCCGGGAGCTGGGATGCAGGAGGACCAGTGCCACCTCACTAGGGTGGACAGGACTTTACTCCCTGCCACACTGGTGACACAGAGGCAGGGCACCAGGACTCCTTGACAGACAGGCTCCCAGTTTCTGTCCCAGGCTAGCTGGATTTCAAGCCCCATTCCACTGGTACAGGAGCTGCACTACCCAGCCCTGAGGCAGCCTCTCATCCCGGGGCAGGGCAGGGCTTATTTCCAGCAAGGCTGGACTTGAGCACGCATCACTTTTACTGAAGGCAGAGCACCAGCATGAGCTCTGGACCACCACATCTCCCTCTGCAGGAGTCCCCACTGCTATTTTTGGCTTTGCATGCTCTGTCCTTCAGGCAGACATCCCAAAACTAAGGTGGGATGCCTTGAAATCCAGCTGAGGATGGTGAAGTTATGGCTTTGCCTCCTCCCCACTGGTCCTTTGGAAGAAAATCTGGCTTTACGAGAGAGAGAGGCAGCTCCTCCTTCCCCCAGAAAATAAGACCCTGCTCTCCACCTCAATGCTTGAACTTCAGCCTTGCTGGCAGCAGGAAGGATGCTTAAGAAAGCAGGCTGATGCAACCCCTGGGCACCTCTCCTTCCCTTCCTGACATATCCACATATGTCCACCTCCCCTGCCCATGGACACCCAAGCATCATATCATGTCCACAGGCTTCCCTGTCCTTCCAGGTCAAGGAAGTGGACAGGGGCTCAGACCCCACCTCACCAGCAGCACCCAGTCTGGGTAGGACAGGTGCCACCAGTGTGATGCCACTGCCCAGTGTGTTCCTCTGCAGCACCCTGCCTCACCTGAGTCACCTCCTCCTCCTCCTCAGCAGGGAACCAGAAGGAAGGCTCTCCTCTTGCTCATCCCAGGGCTAGCACCGAAAGAACCAGCAGCAGTGGCGTAATGGGGTGCAAGCTGTGCATGTATGCCCTGGCTCACTCCCCAGGGCAGCAGTGTGATCCTTCCTTCCCGGAGCACACAGGGATCCTTTAGGGACCTAAGACCCACCAGCAGCCAGGCCAGCACTGGAGCTTCTGCCCTCCTCCTTTTCCTCCTAAAAGGTGGTTTTGAAGAAGGCTGAAGGGGTCTTTGAGAGTGCCAGGCTCTGCCTGTTGCCTGTGCGTGATGCTGATGCATCATTGTTGCCCCCAGGCAAACAGGTCCTGCCAGGAAAGATGCGCAAGAACCTGATGTAACGAAGGGAAAGTTAACGCCTACAATGACCATCTTCCCAACACCACCCCAGCAAGGTGCTGGCTCTCCTGCTATGAGGCAACACGGCCAGACACTCAGGGCACAGGATGATGTGGTAACCGGGTGACCCTGCACCCATATCTGAGCATCCCTCTGCCCTGCACGAATCAGGCAGGAGCTGATGGCTGATCCTGTGCTGGCTGGAGAGCACTGGCTATAGAATCCTAGCCTGTTTTGGGTTGGAAGGGATCTCAAAGCTCATCCAGTTCCAACCCCTCCCATGGGCAGGGCCACCTTCCACTAGACCAGGTTGCTCCAAGCCCCGTCCAGCCTGGCCTTGAACACTGCCAGGGATGGGGCAGCCACAGCTTCTCTGGGCAACCTGTGCCAGGGCCTCAGCACCCGCACAGGGAAGAACCTCTGCCTAAGAGCTCATCTCAGCCTCTTCTCTGTTGGGTTAAAACCATTACCCTTGTCCTGTCCCTACAGGGCCTTGTCAAAAGCCCCTCTCCAGGTTTGTTGTCAGCCCCTTTAAGTATTAAAGACTGTTAACAAGGTCTCTGCTGAGCCTTCTCTTCTCCAGGCTGATGCTGCCCCAGAGCAGGGCTCAGGATGAAGGAAAACAAACCCAGCTGTGATGTGGGCAGGTACAAAGAGGAGAGATGGTCTGGCAGGAGGCCCAGTGTGCCTGGGACACAGGCAGAAGGAGAAGCTGGAAACCTACTCCTGACCCAAGCAGGGCGATGCCTGCAGACCACTGCTTGAACAGCAGCCTGGACCCAGTTTTCCACCCAAGAACCTCCAGGACCTTCACCGAACTCCTAAACCAGTTCGATTTGCTGATGCCCACATGGCAGAAGCTGTGTTAGCAATGTAGGCTCAGGCATGTAGCACAAGGACACCCCATGAGGCACAAGGGAGCCCAGGCGAGGGCCCCACCTGCAGTGGCATGGTCCCAGGATCACCGTCCCACCAGCATCAAGGTGCCTGGGCAGTGGCTGGCAGAGCCCCATGAAGCTGCGTCGCAGCCCATTAAACTGGGTGCAGCAGGACTATTAAACTGGGGTGGAATTTAACTTGTTCTAATGATAATAATAATAAAAAAGTCACTTCTTGTTGCAACGCCTGCGAAGAACATGTGAGCGCCTACATCCAAGCAAGCTCAGGGTGGGATGGAGAACCAGGGCAAGCCCGACATGGGGTGATGTGAGTGAAAGGAAGGGGAGGACACCAACCCCAAGAGGCATGGGAGATTCACTGTGACTCATGGCCACGTCACACATCCCAGAGAGGCTGTGATGAAAGTCTCTCATTGCTTAAATTGGAGGGGTAATTAGATGATCCAGTTTCCCTCTAGCAAGGCTGCTAAAATCCATTGTCTAGTTTGGGTAATTGTTGCTTCTCACTTTGATCTCCCCTATATATTCTGTTTGAATAGATAAAGAGTTTGAGGGTTAATTTGTCCTTAGCCAAATGGGGCTGGGTGATGCAGAAGAGGGACCTACAGCCGAAGGACGGAGCCGAGCTCCCAAGAGCGGCAGGAAGAGGCGCAGAGAGGCTTGCCAGCTGGATGAAGGCTGCCCCTCATCTTCCTCTTTGCCTTTCCTGCACTAATCATAGAATCCCAGACTAGTTTGTGTTGGAAATGAGGTTAAGCTCATCTGGTTCCAGCCCCTGCCACAGGCAGGAACACCTCCCACTAGACCAGGTTGCCCCAAGCCCCATCCAGCCTGGCCTTGAACACTGCCAGGGATGGGGCAGCCACAGCTTCTCTGGGCAACATGTGCCAGGGCCTCATAGGGAAGGTCTTCTTCCAGTTTCCAAACATAAGCAGGCAGGGATGCTGGATGCTTGCAGGACCACACCATGGCATGGGGATGGTGCAGCCCTGGGACCCCTGATGGGTGAGGAGAAGCATCAGCAAAGCCGTGGGTTCTGGAGCCAGACTAGGGCAATGCAACACCTCCTTCAAAGAGCTGCTTGGAGTTTGCCAGCCCAAAAGCAGCTGAAGCAAAATCCCAAGCACCAACCATGGCATCAATTCCCCTTCTCCTTCCAAAAGGGATTTTTGGGGGGTAGCAAATCTGTCAGGGCAGCTCACACAAGCTGCACACAGCCAGCCTCACCGTGCAGCAGGCAGCTTCTTTCCCTCCCCTCTGTGTTACAACCTGGGACGGTTTATCTAGTGCCAGGTAGTGTCTGATCTCCCTGCACTCCAGTGTTATCACGCTGTGTATTTGCATAGGGACGGTGGCAATTCCCTGCGGTGCAAGAACTCGTTTGTCCGGAACCTTCCTTTGCCCCAACCCGCTGGGCTCGTCACACCTGTGAGGAGGCGGTGGCGGCAGCCACAAGTGTCCCAACAGAGGAGGTGCCATCTCTGGGATGCAGGGAAGGAGCCGGCATCGCGCTGGAGCTGAACAAAGCCCCATCTGTGGCACTGCTGCTGATCAGGGCCGAGGCTGTGCCACAGGGAGCGTGTGCAAACAACCAGCCAGAGGGACCAAGCGGTCATCGACCTTGCTGGGACGTCAGGAGAGGAAAGCACTGAACTGAGCTGGCAAAGGGGCTGGGGTGGCCCCACTGCTTGAGCATCCTGGGGCGGCAGCACCCGGTGCCATGCTGCCTCCAGGAAGGCCACCCAGCAGAAGCGCAGCTTCCCGGGGCACTTTCCTTTCTGCATGGGCAGTTGGCTGAGCATGGGGCTGTCATGGAGGGGACGGTGCTGAGTCACAGCCACCCTTATCCCACACCCAGACGTTGGGGAGGTGACCAGGCTCCTCGCTGCAGTGCTGGCTGCTCGCTGCCAGCGAGTCCTGGTGCCCAGCACCCTGGTCCCTGAGGGCCAGCAATGCCAGGAAGGGTGCCCTGCCCCATCACCCACCCCATGCCACATGGCTCTGCTAACACCCACACCGAGCTCTATGTCCCCATCTCCCAAACCCCTGCAAACACCCAAGCAGGTCTCTGCCATGCTGGCACGTCAGGATCCACTATCAGCCCTGCCACCCAGCATGGCCAGGGTGGGATGAGTCCATGGCGTGGGATCCCAAAGATACCAGGCTTTGGGTGCCTGGGACATGGTCACACTCAGGCCCTGAGCTGCCTGGACCCTACGTGTCTCGGGATCCTCTGCCCCAGAGAGCCCAGCCCCACTGACATTGCGAGCTCCACAGGTTTGCCTGGAACCAGCATGCTCCATGCACCTGGGACCTTTGCACCCCATACACCTCAGGCATTGTCCATACAGGGGTCCAGGAGCCTCAAACATGCCCTGCCCCAAACACCACTCATGCTCTGAACAACCCAGACCCCAGACCCTCCACAGCCTGGAGCTGAAGCACCCTATGCAGCTCCAACCTGTACCTGGATGCCATGTACACCCTATATGCTACACGCACCCCAAAGCTCCATGGCCAGTACACCCCAGACCCTAAACAGCTTCTGCATGTCATGTATTGCCTCAAACCTATGGAACCGGGACATAGGGTCCCTCAGAGACTCTGTACAGCTCAAACTGCATGCACCCTAGAGTTGGGGTGCATTACAGACTCCTGCACTACTCAGATCCCACACAGCCTGGGCAACCCTATAGGCTCTGTGCACCCTGGACCTGGGACACCCCAGATCTGGAGCACCCTGTGGGCTCCGTAGACCCTGAACCCCGGACACCGCAGACCTGGGACACCCTATGGGCTCTGTACACTCTGGACCCGGGACACCCTCTATGCTGTTACACCGAGGACCGGGGCGTTCCGCGCCCGGCGGTACCTGCTCCTCTCCGGGCTCCATCTCCCCCACGTAGTACTGCTCCAGCCAGCGGCGGGCGTTGTCCGAGTGCCGGTGGGGCGGCCCGTCCAGCGCGGCGCTCACGTCGGTGCCCGCCCGGCGCCGCAGCAGCTGCTCCCCTCCGGGGTGCAGCCGCACGAACCCGCTCAGGTCGTAGAGGCGGCGGCGGCAGGACACGAGGCAGGCGCCCTGCGCGCAGCGAGCCCGCACCTCGGCGGCGCTGAACGACCGCGGCGACGCTGCCGTTGCCGGTGCCGCTGCCGCTGCCGGTGCCGGTGCCGCCGCCATGGCCCCGCTGACCGGCGCTGCGCTGCGCTGCGCTGCCCGTCCCCTCCCGTCCCGCTCCAACGCGCTCTGCCGCACCTGCACACCCGCGTGCAGGCATATGCCAGCCGGCCACGCCCCTCCATAGGCCACGCCTCCACTGGGCGGGGCTTACCCGGGGAAGCTCCCCCCTTTCCGTGGGCGACGGGAGGGGAATGGGGAGCCCCCGGGTCGGTGATGGGGCGCTGGGGCGCCCCGGGGTGGGAGTGAAGCAGCCACAGGTGGGTGATACAGGTGGAGGGCTCCAGGGGGGTACCCCGGGGAGGGCACGGGGGCACGCTTGGGGGTGAGTTATGGGGGGCACTGTGACACTCAGCGGTGGGGGGAAGTGGAGCATGGGCACCCCAGGGGGAGCGATGAGGGATGGGGTCATCCCTGGGGGGTAATTGGGGGTATGGGACATCCCTCCCCCAAGATTCGTGGTGGCTGAGGCAAAGGGAACCCCAGCCCCGCCCCCCCCGCGTCACTTGCCATGAGGCATTATGTGTCCCCCAGCTAATTAATACTTAATTAAATGTCGCACATGCGATTAGCCGGGGTAGACAGCACTGCGAGGGGGACGACACAAAGCCCAGCACCCCCAGCCCCCTCCCCCCCCCCCAAACCACAGACAGATAAATCACAAGGAATGGCAAAAAAGGAGCTTTTCCCCCATTCTGGCAAAGCACTCCCTCCAAGCAGCACTGGGACTGCGAGGGACAACACTGCTGCAGGGTGACACCATTGACCACGGGCTGGACACTCGCTGGCATACTTTGGTGTCACTGGCCACAGCTGGTGATTAAGGTGGGGTTTGGAATCAGGAATGGGGGGACCCCCCCAGCCCTGCCCTGTCAAACGGCTTTGGGGGATTAAGCGAGGCCTTTAATCAAGGCAGATGCAAAACCTGCCATGGTGGCTTCACCTTCCAGCCCTGCTCCCGGCGCCACAGGCGTCACACGGAGCTGTTGGAGCCAGTCCAGACAAGGCTACGAGGATGATCAGGGGCTGGAACATCTCCTGTACTATCACAGGCTGACGAAGTCGGGGCTGTTCAGCCTTGGAGAAGAGGAGGCTGCATGGAGACCTCATAGCAGCCTTCCAGTATCTGAAGGGGGCCTATAGGGATGCTGAGGAGGGACTCTTCATTAGGGACTGTAGTGATAGGACAAGGGGTAGTGGGTTCAAACTGAAACAGGGCAAGTTCAGGTTAGATCCCAGGCAGAAGTTCTTCCCTATGCGGGTGCTGAGGCCCTGGCACATGTTGCCCAGAGAAGCTGTGGCTGCCCCATCCCTGGCAGTGTTCAAGGCCAGGTTGGACAGGGCTTGGAGCAATCTGGTCTGGTGGAAGGTGTCCCTGCCTGTGGCAGGGGGTTGGAGCTGGATGAGCTTTAAGGTCCCTTCCAACCCAAACATGTCTGGGATTCTATGTGGTCAAAACCATCCCTTGGTGGCCGTGCAGGGATTAAGGTGTCTCAAGTGAGTGTGGAGGCAGTGGCACCGCCCCAAGGCAGATGCTGAGGGAGCAGAGGGGACCCCCCCGGGCTGTGGCCTCACCACACTGCCCTCCGTGGCTGTGCTGTTTCCCTGCTGCCTAGGCTGGTCCTGCCGGTGGTGTGGGCCCAGCCCCATGACAGTGTCCAGTGGCTGCTGCAGTTCTGGGAGCAGCAGCCCCCAGCACGTCCTGGTCTGTCCCAGTCCCTCCCCAGGTTCCCCGGGGCCGGCAAAACCCAGGAAAGGCATTTCCTTCCCTTCACACCCACACCGGCCAAGGGAAGCCAGGCCAGGCGTCACGGTGATGGCCCAGGAGCCAGGGGGATGCTCCTGGGTTTCAGACTGTCCAGGTCCCTTGGGCACATCGTGCTGCAAAGGGCCGTGATGGGGGCTTGTTTGCGGTTTCAGCTCCTGGCAGGGATGGGATCAGCTTTTGCCAGCTCCAGGTTCCCAGCACAGCACAGGGTGCACTGGTGGGTCTCTGCTGTGGTTCCCACCTGAGTACACAGGAGCTGCTGTCCCAGCTCCCCGACACCAGGGCTTGGGGACATCAGCGAGCTGACATCCTGTTTGCCCTCACTACAAGGTGCTGACAGCTCCTGGGCTCCATGGTGGGACTCTGCCCTTTGTGCAAGGGACAGCGGTGTCCCCAGGGTGTGTGAGCGGACCCCCAGCTCTGTGGTGAGGATGTCACCCACGAGCAGGGATGCTTCAAGCACTGGAGGCACTGGAAGAAGGTCTGTGCGCAGACCAAGCTGTATGACAGATGCCGCTGTCCCCCCATCCCACCACTATACCCATCCCTGTCCTCCTGTGCTGGCCCCCAGGGCGAGCAGCATCCAGGAGTGGAGCCAGGTGATGATTAGCCCAGTCCAAACGAGAGCAGCCAAGAGGTTTTGGCTCCTCAGCTCTGAACTGGTTTACCCACCAGGCAGACGCTGGGGCTGGCGCGAGACAGACACAGGAATGTGCCACAGGGCTTTGGGCAAGATCAGACCCTGTAGTGCAGGCACAGCCTGGCGCTGGGGGAATGGTGCTGTGGCCACAGGGGAGGAAAGGGCTGATACAGGCACTGCAGCATCGCTATGGAGAGCTTCTCCTTGGCACGTTCTCCAGCATTGCTCTTCCTTGTTTTGCTGCCAAACTGATCAATGGAGATTAAACTTCCTTATCCACGCATGGAGAGCCTCGGTGGGCACAGGAAAGGCACCCATGGTCTCCACCCCCTTGCTAGCTCTCCAGAGCACAAGAAGGGTTTGAAAAGCTCTTGGAGACCTTGGGGGCACGGTGAGGGCTGCCCTGGGAGCTTTCTCGTCCTGCTACACTTGGAAAGCCAGTGTAGATTCCCTGGGCAGCCCTGGGCATACACTCAGCAGGCAGCTGAAGCAAGTCCTGCCAAAGCAGCTACTCGGGGTTGGCCCGAAGGTCGCTCGGGCTCAGCAACCTCCTGTGCAAAGGCCAGCAGCGATGGGGCAAGATCAGGCACAGCGGTATCTCCACAGAGCACAGCCGGTGCTGCAGGTGGCCTGGGACGAAGCTTCCCCCCTTGGAAATACCTGATCACTCCTGGAGCCCTGGCAAACCCAAGGCACTGGTGATGCCCTGAGGGAAGCGGTTTCACACCCTTCCCATGGTCTTGCCTCGAGTGGCCAGCTTAATTCAATATCCCCTTGTTCTGCACTAGCAGAAACCACAAAGGGGTCACACCGTTTCTCCAACACTCAAGACTAACCATGGCCTATGACCTTGTTGGTGGCTGGATGCTTTACGTGATGTGCAGTCTGACCACGGCGGCATCCCCAGAGCTGGTTCAGCACGCGGGGTGCCAAGACACCCCTCTTAAGCTGCACCTGCCTTCTCTCCTGTGCCCTTCTGCTCTCTTCTTAAAGCCTGAAGTTCTAAGAGATTTGGCCAGATTTAGGGAACTGTTTACATGTTAACAAAGAGCAGCTGGCTCAGGGGACAAGTAGTCAGGGACAGAGCAGATGGAGGGGCTGGTGTGGGTGCAGCAGCACATCCTGTCTCTGATTGCTGGTGCTGAGCACAGCAAGAGCAATACACTTCTCACTGGGTTCTGGGCAGGTGAGAATAAACCACTCCAGTCTCCTTGCAGTAGTCACTTCTGCATTGAGCAAGACCGCTCCCAAAGCAACCACCACACATGCTGCAGGGTGTGAGACAAACACCTGCAGCGTCCAGGAAGAAATTCCACTTACCTGTGCAGGGCTGCACAAACAAGCACAGCAAAGCGCTTTTCCTCCTTCCTTCGAAGCCCCAGCTGCCCTCCACCTCAGGCACATTCAGATACTATGGAGATAGACCCTAATGAACTGTAATAACACATAAACATGGCATCCATTGGCCCGTCACCCTTAAATAGCATGTGTCCTTTCCCTCCCAACCTACACACGCGCTCAAGCATGGAAATGAAAACACTTCCGAGCTGAAGGGCATCATGATGTGTAGGAAGGTGGACAGCAGGAGCTGACGGTAACAGCATCCTTGCCCCAGGCCCAGCTCAGCACCCACTGAGCTTGCTGCGGGTGCAGGCACTGCCCGCAGCCCCTCTGAGCTGCAGGATGTGGGGTTTGATTCAGCAGCAGCTCAGACACTGCCTGGCTTCGCGGTCATAGAATTACTGAGTGGTCTGGGCTGGAAAGGACCTTAAGATCATCCCGTTCCAGCCCCCTGCCATGGGAAGGGACACCTCACACTAGACCCAAGGCTCTGTCCAAGCTGGCCTTGAACACTGCCAGGGATGGAGCATTTACCACTTCTCCGGGCAACCTGTTCCAGCGCCTCACCACCCTCACAGTAAAAAGCTTCTACCCTCCATCTAACCTGAACTTCCCCTGTTTCAGTTCAAACCTATCACCCTTTGTCCTATCACTACAGTCCCTGACGATGAGTCCATCCCCAGCATCCTTGTAGGCCCCTTAAGATACTGGAAGGCTGCCATGAGATCTCCACTCTGTTTTCCCAAGGGTGCATCACAACCCGTGGGCAGCTACCAGGCACCATCACATCATCCCGCTGTGAAAGCCAGTCTGTGGGTCCCAGCAGCAGGCAGTGAGCCCCACAGCTACTGCAGCTCTGTGGCTGCTGGGTGCAGGTATCCACAGCAGGATCCCAGTTTGGGGTGCAGGGAGAGGGCTATAGGTGCAGCAGCGACTGCCACACTGGGAGGGAGAGCTGCAGAGGGCTCCCCACAGAGGGAGAACCAGCACAGCAACACCAAGATCTACCAGAAGAGCACTTTAATAAATAATAAATTTTAATAATAAAAATATCTTTAATGGTTTCATGTTTTCAGATACACCCACCTGCTTATTCCACAGCAAAGCTGGCACGAAGGCTGGGAGCAGGCACAGCATGCGGCCCTGCGCAACAGGCAAGCACAGGAAATGGAAATCAGTGCTGGCACAGCATGGCAATAACACCAGTGGGCTCAGCCCTCACCACGCATTTGCCCAAAGCCAAAGCTCAGGCTGAAGCCTACTCAAGGGGAGCTCGGGGCATACAGGGCATGCACACAACTGCACAGCAGCATCCCTGGGATGGGAGTGCCCAGGCTCACAGCCCCAAACAGACGGATCAATTCAGTACATTCTGCTATTGCAGCTCTACAGGGAAAAAAGGCACCAACCTTTTACCTCCATGAATCCCATCACCTTTCCAAAGCCCCTTTTCCCCTCAAAATTACTCCCCATCTAAGAAGCCTTACCACTCAAGCACACCGTCAGCAAACCTCAACTTATTCACAGATTTTCCTTGTAGAGTGTGGAGAAAACAGTCAAAGGAATTGCATGGAGCAAGCTCAGTAGGGAAGCAAAGGTTTTGTGAAACCATCTCAGGTGCCACCACCCATGGAAATGCTGCATGAATCCCAGACTCAAAAGGCAGCATGACTGACAAGGCAGGGACAGGCAAGTTAAAGTGCATTATATCACCAGGTCAGAGTAGCAGATGAAGACATTTTAAGAGTAACAGGACTAAAACTGCTGAAAGAAAGGAACTAATCCCAGTGACCCTGTGCACACGGTGGGGCTTTATACACCAGCCACAGGTACAGACCCGTGATGGGGAAGCTATTTAGGAAGTTATTTTAAAAAACATAGTTTTTCAGGATTTTACTCTTGCTTTATGGGATAATCAAATAAATGTAAACAGCCATTTAAAAAAAAAACCCTTGTTGCTTTGTAAAGCAACTCTTAAGCACAGTCCTGTGGACTGTTTGCTAAGTGCAGTTTAGAGCGCCTTTAGAGCTCACTGTTGCTTGTGAATTATTTCTGCTGTAACTATTTGGCTCCCTTGGAGTCCCTGTAAAGACACTATTAAGCAAGTTTGGCCCTGCCATGAGAGCCCTTTCCAAAGCAGCTTTTTAACACCTCCTTATCCCCATGAAGACTAGCAAATATTCACACACCCTTTTGCAGGAGGGAGCAATTTTTTCTGGACTGGCACCTATTGCCAGCAGTGGACACCGGGAACTTGGTCAAATCAGTGTGAAAGCGACAACTGTAGGAATATTGGAAGCACTTGTATACATCACTGCAGCGCATCACCAGGATATCCTGCTTCAGCTCCCTGTATCATCTCCTCCAGAGATGCTGTTGAGCAGAGCTGATTCACCATCGTTTGGGAATTAAAAGAGTAAGTGCAGTTCACAGGATGTCAGCCCTGCTCAGAAGGTGCTCTCAAGCAGGCAGTGGCACCCGCAGCCTGTAGGGCACACCTCCTGTGTGCGAAACCACTCCATCATATGGCTGGTGTGGCCTCCGTGTCCACATGTCAGGCAGAAATTGGAGGAGCCTCGCACCGCCACGTGACAGATGGCACACTGGAAGGTGAAGCCCTTGCAGATGGCACATTGAGTACCGCGCACCTCGCTGCGGCAGTGGCTGCAGTACACGCCGAACTCTGGCAGAAGGGAACAGACAGAGAGTTAGTGCTGACAGCCCTGCACAAAGCCCCCAGTTCATCAAGAAGGCCCCCAGACTCACTGCCCAAGAGATCAGCCTCAAACCTCCTCCATGATGGGAGAATAGTATAGAATCATGGAATGGTTTGGGTTGGAAAGGGCCTTAAAGCTTGCACAGTTCCAACCCCCTGCCATGGGCAGGGACACCTTCCACTAGATCAGGTTGCTCCAAGCCCTGTCCAAGCTGGCCTTGAACATTGCCAGGGATGGGGCAGCCACATATCTTTTAGTGATTTCAGCCTGGTATCAGTGCCATGGCTGTCAGCCACAGAGGGGCAATGGCAGTGGTCAAACTCACCAATTTTCCCCCCAGTTACTCCCCAGGAGGAGTTTCAGGTGGCAAGGTGAGACAGGCACTAATTCCCTGGCATCTCTCCTCCATCTCCTCCCAGGTTAGGTGCACCTTTTCCCAGAGGCCCAGGAAGAAGGCATTTTGGCAGCTGCCCTTAAGCAGCAGTTCTGGACACCTACACTGCTGGAAAAATTTTGGAATGAAAGTTCTATTTGCCTGTTGGCTGGCACACCCACAGTCAGAGATCTTCCAATAAGGCACTAGAAGGACACATCAGGCCAGACTCAGAAATCAGGACAGCGCATGTCTGGGCTTTTCTCCAGAGGAAATAAAGAATAGCCATCAGTGTAAACAGCTGAACATCACTAGCATAATACTGTGTACTTTTCCAGCTGTGCTGGAGCGATATTACCATCTACAAAGCCCTTGAACCAACATCAAGTCCTTGAACCAACATCTGCAAGCCTCATCTCCAAGCAGAGCTGAGAAGCAGGCAAACCCATCTCTCGGCAGAGCTAACCTCTGGGCAGCACGATGGACACTTTGCATCCCACCTACTGACCCTGTGTTCCTAAGCTCCTGAGTCAGAGCTGTGACTCTGCGTGGCAGCTGGAGCAGACTGAAGGAGGCACTCACCAATTCCTTTGTGGGGATCGGGAGGACAAGAGACAAACTTGAGAACTTCAGCCCTCTTTTCTCGCAGGCCCCAGCGGTAAAGGATTTCTCCATAGCACTTCTTAAAGTCATCAAATTGCTGAGTGTTGGCAGGATCCAGGAGCCTAGAGGAACAAAAAACACTGTCATCCACCAAGTGGTTGCAATCTTTTTCCCAGTGATGTCTATACAACCAGGTAACGCTGCTAGGAGAGCAAGTTACTTCCCATGTGCTGCTGACACCCTGCCTGAATGCTAACGGGTCTGGCCTTCACTTCTACACTCAATGGGTGTAGAAACCTGAGTGTGGACTGAATGGGTGCACTGCCCACTGGGGCCTCCACCATGGCCACTTGTAGATGTATCATATGCCATTCAAGCAGAGTTGATCTGCAGTATGAAGCTTCTCCAAATGACTATCTTGAATGAAAAGGTCCAGGAGCAGGTGTGGCACGTCACAGCACCAACAGAGACCTAGCTATAGTGTTTCAGCTGACTTGGGTACAGAGTAACACACCCCTAAATGCGCTGGGGACACCCTATAACCTACCTTTTGTTCTTCTCATGCTGGTCTTTCTCACGCTCCCGATGATCGGGATACATTAGGTTTCCATAGCGGAAATCATCCGGAGAAGACTCACACCAGGGAGTGGAGGCCTGCTCTGTTTCTTTGTTTGCTGCAAGCATCAAAAGGTTGTGAGCACATCTCAAAAAGCACAGTGCTCATGAGCATAACCTCATCAAAACCAAGGTGGGGAAGAAAACACAGAAGACCACTGCCTTAGAAAACTAAGTGACCATCTCTATTTGCCAAGTGCTTCTACTGCACTTGGAATCCTAGACTGGTTTGGGTTGAAAGCCACCTTAAAGATCATCTAGTTCCAACCCTCATGCCATGGGCAAGGACAAATTACTCTTCTGGTGACAAGATGGGAACAGGGATCATCAGGCAAAGAAATCCAACATGGAGGAATCCCTTTTGCTTTCCGCTTTAGACAGCAAGTAATCAGGCATTCAATCCCATGGAGTTTGCTTGGGAATGTTATCCCTGGCAGACCTGGAAGGAGACAGGAGACTCCTCCTCATCACCAGGGCTGCAGTTATGTAAAGGGACCTCTCTATGGGAGGTATTGCCCTGGGGACAGGGAGAAGACTACTAATAAGGGCTACAAGACATCAACAGCTACACTAAGCACCACTCTCTGCTATTCCCCATGTCACAAATGTGCTGATATTTCCCTGAAAAGTTACAACTTTGGTGCTAACAGTGCTGATGCTGCCCCAGGCCTATCATAAGGAATGTTACAAGGAATTAGCAAACAGCTTCAACTCTGACACTGAAGCCCTTAAGAACGATTTGTCTTTGACACCTTTGCAGTTCAGCAGAAAACCTCGTTAGGCCTGCAGGTATGGCACCAAGAACATGAGATAACCACAACCTTCCCAACTGCTGCTGTTCTTCCAGTGACAGGAGAAAGCACAACACTTCTTTTGCTCCCCCTGAACCCTGTGAAATTAGCTGGCTGATGACATTGCGATGCCACTCTTGCTAATCGCTGAATGACTGCGGTGACTGAAGAAGTGCCTGAGAACTGAAGAAAGAAAATGTCACTGCTGTCTTCAAGGACAAGGAGAAGTACCCAGAGAACTGCAGGGCAGTCAGCCCTAACTCAATCCCTGGGAAGGTAACGGAGCAGCTAATCTTGGGAACCACTTCCAGGCAAATGCAGGCCAAGCAAAATACCAGGAGGAGCTGGGATGGATAACAGCCTCAGTGGGAGGCAGTCACCCCAAGTGCTTGCCATAGCCAGGCTGGAAGCAAAACAGTACAAACTGGTCAGTGTCTTTACTTGGCTTCCACTGGAAAAGGCAGCAGTGCGAGCTCTTGGCTCTCAGTCAACCTGAGATCCAAGGGCCCAGCTAGGTATGTTTAGAGTGTTTGCAACAATTCCTCCAAAGCCTACTAGCACAGCATGCTACAGAAGTCAGAAGGGGCAGGACTGCAGGAGTACTGACATGATTACTGCAAGCCCTGCTCACTTCCAGCCACGGAGTCCCATCACATGGGCCGAACTCTGGACATATACTCTAGCACAGTACATTTACAGTCACAACCTTTGTTCCCCCACAGGAATGAGGAAGCAGAAACCATCTAAAATCCAGGCTAGAAGGGAAGGAGATCCTTCTATTTCCTACCCAGGTCTTCATACCTATGCTCCAGCCTCCGGTGCCAAGTCCAGGATCTGACATGCTGGAACAGGAACCAGAGGAAGTAAAGCTAGGCTGTTGAGAGGGAAAAGAGAGGAAATCATGTTACCTATATGAGTGATGTTCACAGATAGATAAGACAAATGAGGAAGAACTGGCAATAATACATATCGGCTGTGGGAGGCCAGGTTGGAGGCACGAGGAGGAAATGGGCCAGAGTTTAGGCACCCCTGTAGCCTGGATTGGGCTTCAAACACGCTGCAGAGCATGGCCAGGGTCTGCACATCATGGAGCTGAGAGTAATGAGCCAGCCTGTGAAATAAAAAAGACAGACAGTGTGGGACTGGGCAGAATTCACTGGCAAAAGCATTCAGACTGCAGGGCAACTAATTCTGAGCCTCTTGCGTAAACCAATTTGGGACACATTATTGCCCAGAGGAGGCATGTATGTTCAGAAGGACTCAGCTGTCCTTTCCATTCTGTCATTGAGGAGCCAGTCCTCCTCCTGAGCACGGTCACAGGCCAGAGAAAGATGGAAGCTCTGGGAATACAGCAATACTCATGCCCTGACTATCCCAAGTTTGTGCAGCTTCAGGAACAACATCCACAGAACTGATTTGAGCAGGATGTAAAGCTGCAACCATTAGACTCACCCCCAGCTACAACATCTTTCTGAGAAAACCTGTGGTGGGGTTTTGCCTTGTGGACCACAGGTTTTCTCAGTGGCTGTGAAGTTTCTGGTTTGCTCTGAAGACTGCACTCCCCTCCTATCACTGCCACACAGCAGGAAAGAGCTATGTCAAGCAACAGTAATGCCAAGTACACCTCACAAATCCTGTGCCTCCAATTAGGGTGTACTGAGATAGTATCAACTACTAATTATGTCCTCTCCTGAAGAGATTCAATGGCAGAAAGACATCTGCAGCTAATACTTGGCATTGAGACCAGTGGAATGGTTTCCCTCATGTTTATATGGCAACATCGAATCTGAAGGTGGAAAAAGCAGCTGCACCAACACCCTCATTTAGGTGGGGAGGAGAAAACCAAAATCCCTAAGTCAGGCATTGTGTAAATGCTGGAAAGCAGAGCGCCAACTGCACCTGGCCTATTGATCAGTGTCAGCCAAAGACGACCTGGGCGCTAGATGGGAGGCCAAATAATGCCTCCTGTATGTCATAAACACACTTGCAGCTTCCCTTCTTGATGTACATCAGGCTTGAGAAGTGAATATACATGCTGTGACACTACACTACTCCAAATCTGAAATGACACCTTACCACCAGTACATAGTTATGGAGAGCTTTGCTTCAGCAACCATTCCCCAACCCCTCCCCGGCATTCAGACACCTACAGGGACTCCAGTAATTGACGTCCAAATGGATGTTGTGCCCAAGGTATCTCCAAATCTGGGTCAGACTTTGGTCCAAGACAGAGATCAGTGGCTACCATGGCCAGTGACCAAACCTGGCAGACAGGAAGGAGAAGCATCAAAGCTACAATTAGGAACAACCATACTCCCAGGGCATAGGTGTGTACAAATTCCCGCACAGACAGATAATAATGGAGCTTGCTTTTTTTTTTTTCCCAGCAGCAGGGAGCAGTTTCAGCCTCTATGTCACAAATAATATGCAAAGTAACACAAACCCAAAGCTTTCCCTGTTCCACTTTCTTTAGGTTTGAGTTAAGCCTTGAAGAACAGTCTAACAGGGTAGCTTAACAGATCTATTAGTGCATTTTATATTAACAAATCTCAAAGGGGTTTAGTTTCAGTTTTGATACTGTTCTTGCGTGCAGAGATGTCTGGTGGCTGAAAGTTTACTTTTCATGCACTGATTCATCAGTATCTTTTGATTAGTTGTGTTACTGATCATCTCTCCTCTCCCGGTGCAGCCCAGTGCAGTCAGGAGTACAAATTTGCCATTTCTACTCCAATAGTTTAGCTATTTCACATGGTATTTCTCATTCATTGACGTACTCCACTCTGAAAATGGTTGATCTTTTCAGCCTCTATACTGCTGCTCTAGGACTGTTTTTTTCTGCTGTGCCTTTTAAATTGGGGCATTTAGAATATTCCAAGGAAAAGCATAGCTCCTAGTTTGGCACGAAAAACAGAACAGGAAAAGAAAATTGTGCTGGAAAGACAGCAGAAATCAGAGCAGGTAACATGGGAAAGTAAAGAAAACCCACATGCTCCAAATAGGAAGAACAGCCAGGAGCAGCAGTCCCCCAGCTGCTCACTGCGAAACCAGAAACAGGAGAGAAACTAAAACCAAAGATGGGGCTGAGTACAAGACAGCAAAGAAAGGAAATTGGCAAGATGCCACTTCCTACACTGCTATAGAACACATCTTACATGTAACCTGCAACTCAAACATCTCTGCCGGCTAGGAATGCGTCAAGCTGCAACACAGAGTGGAGTTACACAGGACAGGGAAAACCAAGTAAGAAACAGAGGTATCTCAGAGAAAGCTTGCACAAGTTATTCCACCCAAGCACTGGTCCTATGTGGGCAAAAGAGAGGGCAAGATGAAGCATTGACAAAGAGGACTTAGACCTACCTCCTCTCTCCTGCTTCAGGAGAGCCCACCAAGAAGCAAGACAACAGCTTGAGTTTGCTTCTGCTTAGATGAGGTAAGCCTATGCATGCTCCCTGCCCAGGTCTAGGAAAAGCCAAATGCTCAGGAATAGAGCACAGCTCCTCTCGCAGTGCCAGCTACTGTATCTTTCAGACACCCCTGTCTCCTGTCAAATGTTCTGCCTGTTGCAATGGACTAATCACACAGCAAAAGATGTGCTACAACAGTAATTTTTCCTCCTATTACTAGCTGCAGGCAAGTAGCCAGCCCCATTTTGGGGCTGGGTCCCCGCGTTCAGACTCCTGCGTTGAAGCATGTTGCAGTTAGCATCCAGCACCAATGCAGATGAATACCAAACAACAGGAACCATTATGCACAAGAGAGAAGAAAAAAAATCACCCATCAAAATGCTGACAGCAGCTTGGCAACTCTGTGCACAGCTACTCCATTTTCTGACTCAAGAGCAGGCTGCATTCCTTGCTTTGCCTGAAGGAATTCCCTGAAAAATGTGCTTCACTCAGTTTGACAAAGGACATAAAACAATCTGCTTGCAGCCCTGGGAAGGAATCTCTCAATGCTGAGAGTGAGTGAGATAGAGACCACCTCTGTGGCTGTTCCACAGGCCTTGGTTCAGAAATTGGAGATTCCCTGGAACAACTGCTCAACCCAGGTGACTGTTTGGGTGTCAAGGTGACAGCACGAGTGATTTGAAGGTAGCACAGTGTGCTGAGGAAGAGCTCTGATTCAATGTCATACCTGTACAAGGTCCCTCCGTCCCACAGCTAAGGCTGAGGCAGCATTCTTCTGGCAAGTCTCCTGGATATTATTCACATTTAGTCTAAAAAGAGAGAGCTCAGTTACCTATGAAGGTAAAAGTAAAAGAAAAATCCATGCTAAAACCCACATTACCTATAAAGGTGGGGAGGGATGGGGGAAAAGTAGTACTGACAGCAACGAGTAGTTTAAAATTTCCTGATCAATACAAACCTGCTAGCATGGCCAGGATCCCATCTCTTCCTTCTCTTATTCAGGGATCACTGCCATCCTTCTCCCACTGTTTGTCTTCACTAACACACTGCACATCAAGTCCAGCTTCCAAACTAGCTGGGATTGATCCTAATAAGCACCATCTCCAAGGAGATACCAGACCAAACTTGTATCAGAATATCCCTAAGCCAAGATTCATTCTTGTCCCTAGAAGCTGATGCCATCAGTTATGTGGTCCTGTGCCCATTCAGCCAATTGGTCTGCTCTGACTGACCTGGACTGAGACAGTGGCATGCTGAAGAGAAGCAGGCTGGTCTTCAGCCTGCTCCCCACCAGAATAACACATTCACTGGGGAGTCTCTGAGAGGTTGGCAAGGTGGCCTGAGGAAACCCATGTGGGCTTTCCTGCTTATCATCAGAATTCTTCCCAAGACATGTGACACTTTTATTGCTTACGATCTTACAGCAAATAGGAAAAGGTCAGGATGTTCACACATGAGATATCCAGAGTGGAAAAGTCCAACTTTTTTTTTTAAAGAACACTTTTTTTTTTAATAATACAGAAAAAAAAAGGACAAGGAATATTTTTATTTTCTCTCTCTTCCCATACCCTTTTGTCTCCTCTAAGAAGGGACACCTGCTTCTTCCCTGAATGTCCATAAATTGGAAATCCTGTGAAGGACCAGGCAGTATTACCAAAGCTAAGGAGAAAAAACAAAACGCAGGAACAAAGCTTTTGTAACTATCTGAAATAGACAGTTTGGAAAAAGAAGCCTCTTGCTGTTAAAAACGCCTGACCAAACAACCAAAAATCACAGAACTTCTCCATTTTTTCCATTAAAGCAAAAAAATTTGCTGTACAGACACTGGCATGTACAACAAAATCTCCAAGCTAATGGGGCATTCCAAATACTTCTGAAATTAAAAAGCCTTATGAGCTATTAACAGGTTTACAGTAAGAAAAAGTGCATTTATTGGGATTTTTAAGCCTCTGCATTTAAGTGTGGAGTTTAACACAAGATTTGAAAAGAATTTGTACTGATAACTTCTCTCAAGCTGCAAACTTGTTATATTTGCAATGATGGTGCTGGAGCACCAGTTCAAACTCTGTATATACAACACCCCAGCAAAAATTTCTTTGTCACACTTTTCATTTATAGGAGACAAGTCCCCTCTCCCAGGCAGAGAGATACCATAAAAAAGCAGCAAGACAGGAACAGAGGAAAAAGGTACAGAAGCACTCAAAGATCAAGGCTGACTGATATCAGGAGTAAAGCACAGCTAAAAACCAGCTGCTTTGATTTGGGAAAGGATGCCAGCCTATACATACTCACATATAGAGCTCCCCCAGCAGCTTGTGGACAGGCAGCAAGCAGGAAATATCTTGGATAATAACTTTCCCAGCAGCTTTAATGGGTCGGGTGTTGGCATCTGTCCCCTCTCGTTTGCTTTTCCACCTCCTTGATTTCTGTACAACAAATTGCAACGTGTTACTGGGGAGGAGGACAGCAGGCTTCTTGGGCCAGGGAAAAAAGCACTAGGGTCAGGAATAATGCAAGCAGCACTCAAACCTGCCTTTCAGAAGGCGCTTTGTTACCCTGGAAAACATCCATGACATGCCCAGGAGAACAAGCGTCTCCATCTGTAGAAGTGAAAAAAGGGTCAAGGCAGCAAGCTCAAGGTCAAACTCACTCAAAAAGTATTTTGTGAAAGCCAATAAGAGAATAAATCGGCCTCAGGATGCCAATCAAACCTGGGCAGGTTTGGCAGGAGGATGGCTCAATCATCATTCTCATTAGAGGTCTGGTCTGGAAACCCACTGCACACAGACCACTGCTGACTTCAGCCAACATCAGCACAGAGATGTGTGGAGGCAGCTTTCACTTGCCCTTAGCTTCAGGGCAAACTGAAGGCTCCAGAGTCTGTTTTGGTCTGTTCTTTCAGTGTTGGAGTAAACCTCTCTTCAGCTTCACACAGCAGGGGTCCCACCTCCTGCTTTATCAACAGCTTCAGAAAAGCAACTAGCAGATGATAAAGCAGGACCAAGTTTTCCTAGCTACCACGCTCACAGCTACTTACAGCTGGCTCAGGACATAAGGTGGTGGGGAGAAGGGAGAAGAGGAATCAACACAAGGGAACAAAACCAAGAAGCCAAGACTCCCAGATACTCTCCGTAACAGACACAGAGATCACATCAATGCCAAGCTGCATAAAGCTAACTTGGCTGTATGAAACACCATACAGTATTTGGCTGGTATCCTGAGCTCTTCCAGCTTCTCACTCTAGGAGGGTGAGGAGGAGGAGGGATGAGAGGATGGGCGGCAGCACAACAGGCAGAAAGCACTGGAGCTCTACTGGCTGCTATGCAGCATTTCCCAGAGCAACAAAGAATGCTTTGCAACGCTGCTCCCCTATGGCTTGTTCCCTCACTGACACACAGAGTTGATGCTCCTATGTGGAAATATCCTGGTCATGCCACGTTACGCAGGGTATTCTAAGGCACCTGTGGGGCTTCCGACATCCCTATCTGAAGCAAACAGTTTCTTTGATGGGGCCAGCAAAGCAGCCCTGTGGTGACAGCTCTGCAAGACAACACATCCATGCTCCTGAAGAGCAGACTAGGCTACAGGAAGGGCAGGACTTGGATCTGCAATTGGGTCACCTCTACTGTGGATGTCAGGCCAAGTCTGGGATGGCTGGGTACCAAATTTCCATCATACACAGTCCTGCGAGAACCTGAGCAGGCTCATCAGAGTCACAAAATGCCCTTAAAAAAAACTCATTAGAGAAGAACACCCCAATAGATCTTAAGAAATTAATTCCTCCTTCACTGCCTGCATGGCCCAAGCTCAGGCCAATGTGCTGAGAAGGTCTTCCTGCGCTGAGCAAACATGCTACTAGCATGTCACAAGAAGCAAAACAGACATGCTCCTGAAGCCACTCTGGACAATGGGTAACTGAGGCTCAAGAGGCTCAAGCACAGGCTTGACAGTAAGTGAAGGAGGCATTTCAGACCTCAAAGAGGTGGATTTTGCCAGGGCTGCCCATGTGAGAGCATCACCAGTTCCCGTGATCTCCCACTGCTCCTCAGAGGAAAGAGAAGCAGAGTGTGCATGCTGCCCAATATTCAGAGGTGCCAAATGGTGATGGAAACAGGGGTGCCAGCATTCAGCGCTAAGAGGCTGACTAGGGTATGACTCTGATCTCTGCCATGTTCCCCTTAAGTCCTTATCCATCCAAGCAGAGCTTGCCTGCAGTATTTATCTGCTAAATCACTCTGAGAAGTGCTATGCAGTAGAAAGTGGATAGAATGTGGTCAGGTAGGAGACCAATCTCTCTGGAATCCATCAGTTCCTAGTGAAGGCAGTTTGATTTACCTCTGACTCTCTTCACATAAGGCAGACTATACCTCTTTTGATAACACCTAAAAATGTAGCTACCCTTCCATGCTGAAGGATGTCGGCTGTATTACAACAAGGTTCCCAAATAACAGTGGCACCTGTACCTCATTCCTTGTCAGGACAGCCAAATGCTGTCTGCTAGCTTCAGTGAGGAGCTGCTGATGCTGCCAAAACCAACACTTGCGCAAAGCTTGGGAACCCCAGCAGGGACATGCAGAGCTCAGCCACTGTCCTGGAAGGGCTACCAGGCTCCTCACAACCAAAGCTGTTGTTCATGCTGTGTTTGAGCAGGTAGTTGGACCCAGGCTTGCAGATGCAGAACCACATTCTGCAGGTCTATCACCAGGGGTCTTCTAAGCTTAGCAGGAATTTGGAGAGCAACTTGCCACCTCCTGATCATCCACAAGCCAGCTGCCCCCAGGACTTGCAGACTATGGAGAATTCCCTCTGACTGAGGCAGGTTCTCTATCCCATCCTTGGGAACAGATTCAACCTGCTCCTGCCCTCTGCAAGAGCAGACTGAAGAAGCCTCCCAACAGGCATTTCAAAGGCTAGAAACATGGACAACACATATCACTTTCCACAGGTAATTCAGTCACTTTTTTTGTTGTTGTTGTTTTGAGGAGAATGACAACAAATGAGGATGACAATGGAAAAGAGACCCCATGAATGGTTTCCACTTCTTGCTGTTAGAGTATCACCAGACAAATGAAGACACTACATGTATCAGAATCCCCTGAGAACTTGGACTCACAACAAAATTGTCCTGTTTTCTTCCTCTAAGTAGTGCCTATTTACTGGCAAAAAGGGATGCCCTAATTCTTCAGTGGTGCAACTCCTGGGGTAGAGATAGTTGATGGCCGATATGTCCTGCGAGCACTACACTGCCACAACAACTACTTCCTGCCCCTGTGCCAAAAGAAAATCATAAAGCTAAATGTAAAGTCACATTAAAATGTCTGTTCTTTCGCAATTCAGGTTTGTCTCAGCCACAGTAACAAAATGTTAGAAAAAAACTATGAACAGAAGTATGGGAACCATCACCACTGACAGCAGAAGCTCTACTTTGAGCCAAATAATTGCTGGTGTTCATTACAGGAGTGGCTCTCCACCAGGTGGTATCTGAGCACTATTAATAGGGGTTACCAGAGGCAAGAAGGGCTCTAGCTTGGGTTTGTCTAGACAAGGTCCACCACAAGGCTCCTCGTTCCCTTCTGCTTCACCTCTTCTCCCTGGGGAAGCTCTCACTATGGTGTTATTTAAAGGTGTCACCGAGACTCGTGGGCATTCGGGTAGGATGGATAGGTCTCTTCCTAGGGGCTGGAGCACAGGTCACAAGGGGGAGCAGGGAACATAACAATTGGACCTGAAGCAGAAATTAACATGCATGCATCAAGCTAACTATGACAGCTGAAGGTCGAAGACACAGGTCTTCTGCACTGCCTCCGACATTTCTAGCTCCTCCTGCAGCCTAGAATCCATGTCAAGCAGAACTGCATTTACCCAGCTGCTCCTGAGAGTTTAAGGAGAGGAAGAACAGAAAGAAAATAGCTAACAGTGACAGTAAATTAAGACACATCAGTTCCTCAGAGCACCAGAAGGAAAGAAACCAGAGTATTTATGACAATCATGGGGTTGAAGGTGACAGTGGGAACAGCACCGAGTAATGACTAAGAAAGCCAGCCTGTATCTGCACTACCATACCTAAGGCTGTAATTTCCTGCAACCCGAGGTGATAACGATGGCAGTAAATGGGTTACATGTAGAAACAGACAGCCCAAGAATAAGCCACCAACTGCTTCGTAGCAACCACCATCATCACTATGTACTCAGCAGAAGTTGTTCCGAAATGCTGCGTGCCTGCTTGGAAAGGACGCCCAACAGTTGGGTGTGTGTGTCTTTGTATCCTGCTGAGGCAGTGCTGTAAGCAGCATCATGAAATGTAAAGTGCCTATTTGCATAAGCAGATGCAAAATTTCAGGGTTTGTGGTATAAAGTGGTGTTAGTAGAGCACAGGGAAAGGTTGTGGACAGAAGTGAACAGACTTGATGCCGAAGATTAAGCTGCAATATGGCATTTACAGAATGAAGAAGTAAACCTGCTCAAAGTCAGGTTCATACTGCTTCTAGTATTATATTTTCTTTTAAAGTAAGATTTAAAAATTGCTGCCTCCCTGCAAAAAGCTATGCTCCTTTATTCTGAACTACTGCCTACAGATTAACTCCCCCATGCAGGTCATGCAGCACTGCGTGGATTTTTCTTTTCAAAATAATCAACATTTACTATTTCCAGCACCTCCCACAGTAACAGGCAACTTCCACAAAGGGGGTAAAAAAACCCCAACCAACCTATCAGAGGCACTTCTGTGGCCCCCAGCAGGAATATTTCTTTAGAGCTTTCATTAATTAATAGCTGGCACCTGCCCTGAAGCACTGGCACTTCTAAAGTGGAGTCATTACCTAGAAGGAAGGGGGAATTATTCCTTCTTCTTAGACTCGTTAAGCTCTTGCTTCCCAAAGCACCCTGACCAATGCTGAGTTCTTACCCCAGAAGGGGGGCAAGCTGGTCTGCACAAATACTCCACACCTCTCTTTGTGCACGCTTGCCCCTTCACTTTGGGCACTGTGATCCACTTTAGAGAATGTGATTAGCCTCTTCCACAGGTTATCCACAAATACAGCTTCAAGGCTCTTATTAATCCATATATAATTTTTAAGTATATGCTACACAAAATTATAGTTTTATCACATCACCAGTTGCTCTTCCTTCCAAGCCAGTGGTAAAGGAATTAAACTGTGGCACCTTGTGCACAACAATTTACCATACCACAAGCTGGCAAGTCCCTTGCTTGGTTTTCTTTCTTTCAGCCTGTTCCTGATTCAAAATAGAACTTCATTTCTTGCCTTCACTGCTCACATTTCTTTATTAGCTCTTTGTAAAAGCCTTGATGGAGTCAAGTAAATTACTTCTGGTTTCTTTCACCTATTATTTGCTAGTATAGTCTTAGAGCTGTTGTAAGTAGGAAGGCTTGATGCTATTATACCAGGTTAAATTAGGTGTTACAGGAATTCTATTTTATTCCCTGTTGTCTTATGAAGGGATAGCATGAGGGACAGCAGCTGTGAAAAAAAGAGTTTCACACAAACATTGCAAAAAGCAGTCCTAAAGAGATAATCTTCAAGCTGAAACGGAGTTTTCTAAGCTTTGCCTATGCTTAGCAGATGAGTGATGAGACAGTAATTACCCAAATTCACAGCACAGCTTCAGCAATGCTGATATCATCAAGATGTGCACATGAATGATGTTCAAGCTTGAGAGACATATGGACCTGACTAATGGAAAACAACTGCCAAAGCAGCCTCGGAGGGGCAGGTGCCAGGAAGAAGTCGCTGGAAGTGCAACCCCTCACACTGAATGCAGGGTGGTGCCATTCCTCGGGCTGGGAGGAGATCACAAATTAAGGAGAAATTCTATTTATTGCTGTGGGAAATAAGCCTTTATGATGCACTGCACTGAGAATAGGCAGCTCATTTTACGTCAGATCGCTGTCAGCAACTCAACCAGTTTGTTTCTTCCACAGCTCTTAAGTGATCCTCCCTCTCCAGCAAGGCTTCATCTTTTTCAGAAATGAGGTGCTCTAATGTCAGTCTCATCAGTTGAATGATGAGGCATAATAAATCATTAAGCTCCTCTGCAGTTCTGTTACTTAGAGTTTGATTTTTTTCTTACATTTCAAACTACCCCTTGGCATCCTTTCCTGACTGCTAGGCCAGGTAAAATAAGTGTGTTGTAGGTCAGTATTCGTACCCTGCAAACTACTGTCTGCTCCTGTCCACTTACACGCTCTTACTGAAGCCCTTGGCCCTGTGTGGAGTGCAAGTCCCCCACCTCTGTGCAGGTTACTCAAAGGCAGGCAGGTGGCATTTTATTCTTGGGCCCTTGGGCAGAAGACAGGGTTATATCAAGGACAGTATTAGCACAGCGCACAGTACCGGGAAGTCGTTAATTGCTTGTATGGACCAACGTCGCCAGGCAGAGCGAGGAGACATCTGTATGTGAAAACATTATACCCAGGAAAAGGGAAGAAAGACACCAAGAAAAATAAAGACAAAAGGTAAATAGACTGAAATGAAAAGTGCCTTGAACCAGCAGAGTAAAAGATATTGTTCCCAATGGTTCTGTTACACAACGAACAGTTGCAAACCATGACCCCCACTTTCATCCACACAGCTGTACTATATGTTACCTACAGTCCTGTGTCTGTGCCCCACACCAGCCTCTGCAGAAGACTTTGCCAACCACAAATTTCCATAAAGTCTTCCACACAGAGCTGTATTAATGCAAGAAGCACAGAACTTCTTCATGTGCTTCATGACCTTGTTCATACCATCAATTGACAGCTGAGCAGAGGACAATACCCTGGTGCCCCACATGCCAGGCTCCTACTCTAATGAATTTTACTCCTTTTGGATGAGGAGAAAAACAGCTAAGTGCAAACTGCATTTTTTTTAACACAGCTGTCCAGCACCATGGCACAGAAATCTGTAGGAAGCTAAATAAACACTCCTGCTTACTCAGGTATCTCTTTAACAACCAGTGACCTCCAGGACTTCATTCACTGGACCCTGATATAACTGTTCACTTTCATTTTAAACAATACAAGTCACATGTCAGGATATCAGAAGGGATGTAGAGACCCTGATACTTGGTAGCGCCACGTGGAAACTGTCATTACGGGTTGAGGAACTCTTTCAGATTGAATAAGTGATCAAATTCCCTGACTGACTATGCAGAATAGCTCCAAAGTAGGCTTTCACTACAGAAGTGCATACATTTCATTAAGCATGCAACTCAGTATTAAAGCAATGATAAATGAAATCTCTCAAAGTGCATCACTGCACACTTATTGGAAAAAAACCCCAAACTTCAGGTTCAGTTCTGTAAGAGTCAACACAACAAAAAGTGTTATTTGTGTCATATGCAATGTATTTTACATTTATTTCCAGCTGATGGTGGTCAGTCAAGGCCATCAGCTATGCCTGGCCTTTACCTTCCCTTGCATCCTGCTGCTGGGAGAACCCTGCATTCAGGGAGCCATGAGAGAGGAGAAGACTGCAGCCTTGTGCTACAGGTTCCTCCGTCAGGCCTCACCAGAGAAGGAGAAACGGATTAGCTGAAAGAAATTCAGTATAGTAGAGAAGCAGCAAAACTAAACTCAGCCCTCCTGTGAAGTCCTGCTCTTCTGCAGTGAAAGCCACTGCTGCCAGCCTCCACTGCCATGGCTGTGAGTTTGAGAGGTTTGCAACCAGGTAGACACAAGGCAAAGCCTGACAGATATCCTGAGAAGCAAGTTTCCAAGCCCCGCCCAATTCCCCAATGGCAAGCATGAGGACATCACTCTCACCACCCCCATGTGGAGCTGTCTCTCTGGAAAATCTGAGCTGTCCCCAGGTCCCCCCTGGCATAACCCTCTAACTGAAGCAGGGGGGGCATCATAGCCACAGTACCTTCCTTAAGAGACATCCAGGTTGGAAACACTGATGGCATTGCCTCAGTATAGATACAGCTTCTCCTTCCTGCTGACTACTCTTCTTTAGTGGGATTTTTTTTTTTAATGAGTGTAAAGGAGGAAGAAAGGAGGAGTGTGCATGTGTGAAGAAAAGAGGAGAAAGATATACATGTGTGTGTATATCACACACATTTAGATGAGCACAGAAAGGCTCAGTGCCAGATTTAGTTTCATTTGGTTTACTTAAGGAGATCTCTGCTGGGTTCAGCAGCTCTCCTCCCTTTACAGGAACATGACATATTACCTGTCTATAAATGGGCAAATTCCACTTGTATGCTAATGGTAGGGATGTCAGTGGGATTGCTATATGTGATTTAAATACCTGCTTACTACTGTCAAATGCAGTTTTGGGGCAGAAGTTACATAACACGAGAGTACAACACCAACATTTCAACTTCTATTTTAACGCAAATATAAAATCCAAGCTTGAGAGCAAGGAGTTAACTAGACTTATAGAGTCTGGGCTTTTTAAAAACCTCACAATGAAATGACATAAAAATATGTAGCATTGATCTAACAGAGGCCATGACATTATTCTCCTTCAGCAAAGATCTTCTGATTCTTTAGGAGTTAAAAGTCGAGTTTTGGTTTGTTTTTTAAACTTTCATCTGTAAGAACATTTGAGCTAGCTTCCTGCTATGGCCTTTACACTTCTTCCAATCCAGTATGCAACGAGAGAGCTTGGCTACACAATGGTCTCTCCATTTCTTTCCCTCCCTATGATAGAAATCTTGTCGCCATCAACACAAGAGCTGGGGAGACAGGTCACATGAAATTGTACCAAGCTGCTTCCACATGTTATTTTTAGCCTTGTCTGTCATCTTAGAGAGCTGTGTGTCACAGACAAGCATGCTGCAGAGGACAGAGGTAGCTCTTTAAATAAACTCTCCTGCAAAGACCAGAACAGGCTGTAATTATACCTGGCAGAAACATTTTCTCTTCCCATAAAAAAGGTGTTTGTGTGTGGAAAAAACCAAGAATGGGGACTCAACAGCCTTCTGTGGTCTGTGTGGAGCCAAAGCTTGCCATGGGGAGAGAGGGCTTCCCCATGGCTAGAAAGCGCAGTGACTATACTTATATAATGAAAGCAGACCATAGTCCCAGAGAGGTCAGCTCTCATGTCCAGCACTACTTGGAAAATCAGTACCTCTTTTGGTGCCAAGGAAGGATGAAAGCTCAAGGCTCTGACTTTCCCTCTGCTCCCAGGACAGGAGGTTCCAAGTTCCACTGCAGCAGAGCGCAGACAGCCCTCGGCTTTCCCTGGGGTATCTGGAAGGTCTCTACTGCTGCAGAGGATTAGTGTCCTAAGCATGGACAGTAGTGGGCAAACTACTTGAAGGCCCCAAATTCTCAGGCTCTCAGTGGAAGCTTACTGTATTTCCGCAAGCCATTTCACCCCCTGCTGAAGCAGGGAGCTAGTTTCTGAGGAAGCTGCACAGCCTAGTACTCCCACAGCATCTGCTTCAGGCACAACCAGCCCAAAGCTGCTTGAGAATTACAGGCACCCTACAATTACCAAAAGGTCTTCCTCACCCTCTATAACCCTGAAGAAAACAATCCCAGTCGCCCCCAAAGCCTTGCTTGTAAACAGCAATGACAGCAAGACCTACACCTAAACCAGAAGTATGTGGACTGGAAGACCTTTGGAGAATCATGTAGGAATGTTTTTTATTTTAAAAAAGTCCAAAGGGGCACATATCCCTGAAAGAGACACCTGCAACAGAAATAACCAAATATACCCCATAATCCAGGAGAAGCTGTCAGCTGCAGAGAGCCACAACCCTTTGCCCGATATACCCTGGGTTGTACAGAGAACAGCAGAGTTGCTTATATGTATTTATCTGGAGGCTACAACTTTAGTGTGAGATTTTAACCCTACTTAATGCAAAGGGAGACAGTGTAATGCACTGAAGAAAGCTGTGATGATCAGTGTAGAAAAATATCAAAATAAGCAGGTCAAATACTAGAGAGGATCAGTAGAGAGTTACTAATAGGAAATAAATCCATTTGACATTTTTACAGAGCTGTCTGTAAAAAAAATGCCCTCTTTGAGGAATATGAAGCTTCTGTTACTAGAAATGCTCACAGCTATATGAAAGGAATACAGATCATAAAAGCTGAAGTGTTAGGAAAGGCTTTTTGGTCTGGTATTTACCCTCTCTTTGTAGTAGAAGGAGCTAATGGAGACTTGCTCCTTCTCACTGCGTGTTGGACTTCCGCTGTACAAACGCAGATTGCCTGGAGTCTCTGTGCGGATCTTCATTGGAGTAATGAGGCCACTATGGTACGCTGATAAAGCTGACAGGGACCTGTATACAAGAGAATACACTTTTAGGAGCTTTTATGCACCAAACTGTCCTGGAGGCTCACACCATTTCCACTGACAAGTTGCTAACAGTGTTTTGAAAGCAGCCTCTGCTGAGGCCCTGGCTGTAAAGGACCAGGCTCTCCGCGTTGAGAACACTGCTAACACTAGAGGTCAGTAGCTCTAGTGTAGGAACTGATCTATTTTCTCACCCATGACAGCAGCACACCACAAATGGGACACCCATACTCACCTGGGTGTGGGCTCCATAGGGGACACTGCGCGGTGCATGGTCATGGGTCTCGTGAAATATACCAGGTACCCTAAAGAGACAGGATATGACATAAAGATCACAAAGTGAGGAGAAGATTATCCAGGGGTGGGTTACACAAGGAAATGCGATCATTTAAGGTACCCAAACCAAGGGACTGGGTGCCTACCCATTACCACGAGTGCTTTTAAATCTCAAGTAGACAACCACATTTTCTGAAACCAAATGCACTCCCTGCAAACTCATTAAAACACATGTTTTGTTGAGATGATTGTCTTAAAAGCACCATCTCAAGTGGCTTAAAGAATGTTAAAGGCAGTAAGAGAAAATGAGCAGGTATACTCATGTTTTGACTCTTCACCGGAACGTATCAAGCATTGGTACTCTGGGGGCAAGCGAGGTGATGCCTGGCTATACAGAGAAACCACTGCAGCTTGTACATCTCTCAACAGATAACCACAGTCGCCATCTGAAGCCACTCCAGAGCGCGCTCTCACAAGCCTTACCCCATTTGTTAGCATCTCAAGTGTCTTTATACACCCACTCTTGAAATAGTTTCAGGATTTAGCAGGTTTCACTGAGCCTATTCAATGCAATACTACTCTTTTCCCGGAATTCAATAAAGACTCTGTGAAAAGCAGCTTTCAAAACATGCTCAAACTGGGATGTGGTCAGATGTGGAGGAGGCATGCTTGCATCTGAAACAGCTCAGTGAAATTTAACAGCTCTTACTCAGACCTTAAACTGTTTATAGGATAATCTCTGCATTGTACACTTTCCTGGAAACCTGGATGTGATTGTACACCATCTCCCATTTAAGAAAATTTTCCCAAGGACCTCAGAAAAGCTATTTTGGACAACAGAAAGGGCGCAGAGTGAGAAAAGAATGGTTAGCAACAAGAATATAGCTTCAGCAAGGGGTAAGTTCAACCCCAAAACACCAGAATTTGTGAAGACTGAGCACCAGAATATGTCCAGCAATTTGATGTTGGTAGGAGAGAGCTAGGCAAGGAAAACAGCTATTCCCAGTCTTCTGTAACAGTGGTCTGTCAATGCCTCTGGCATGCCACAAACCAAAGGCCATTTCTTCAACTAGCCCTGGATTTCCAAATCCTAAAATCCCACACATACAACACCAACTGCAAACAGTTGCTAACTATCTCATTATCTGCAAATTTACCACAACCTCAGTACTTTAATACCATTTCTTACTCATTGCATAGCAGTGACCAAAGCCTTGTTTTATTCAGAGGCAAGCCTTCCCCAAAACATTCCAAACCCCATTCATCAGGTAAGTGTTGCAACATATCAGTGATTGGGCTAACCTGCACCACAGAATCTGGCTCCAGAGGTCCGTGGAAATGGGATGTTAGAGTCCTGGTATGAGCCATAGGCATTGGAGACCCGAGCAAATGTGGGCAAGGGGGGTGTTACGGAGTTGGACAAAGCGTAGGGATTGCTGGATGTGCTGTCCTCTTGGTTCTGAAACAGAAGGTACTCAAGGTCACACACCCGCTGCCACAAGAAGGAAACACAGCTGGAGCACTGGATATCACAGGGTGGAGCAGCCTCACAGAAGGTGCTTGTTTGAGCCAGAGCAGATCAAGAACAGAGCATGGTTACTGCTCTGCTGCAAAGGCACTTCCAAGCACCTTTACCCTTGAGAAAAGGGTTTCTCTGGCCGCTTGTCCAGAGACTTCCCTCCTACCATAGCCATGTTGAAATGTAGAGCTTAGCTTGGGGTGAAACAGTGGGAAACTACATAGAAAATCTGATCCTCTCACTGGATATGACTCCCAAGACTAGATATGACTCTAAAAGGAAATCAGCTAAACCTGACACCTCAATGATGCAAGCGAGACAAAGTCTCCTTAAATAAGAATACCACAAAACTGTGAGGAGTTCAAATGCAAGCTGGGAGTCAAAGAGAGGAAGGCAGGTAGTGTGCAACACTGAGGGACCTCAGGCCTATCCATGAATTTTGGCAGAAATCTGCATTTATGTGGATAAGGAGTACTACAGCTTAGGTGTAAAGGAGTTCTCTAAAGGCAGTGACTCCTGGCTTGAGTCACCAGATTTCCATGCAGTAGAGAAAGTTCCCACTCTTAGAACATCACTGCTGAAACCAAACAGATTAAGCCTTTTCTTGTTAAAAAAAAAAAAGTTATAAAAAAAAGCCCTTTATTTGTGATGAATAAACAAAACCTCTTGGAAAAGAAACCTGAGGAGCCTCTCCAATCTTTTCCTGAAGGCTGAAAACACCCACCCTGGTACACTTCACCCACACACAGACCTAATACCTGACACTGAGATGCTGAGTAGGTATCACAGATCTCTCAGCTATGGGCAGGGTGTGACTTGGATTTATCTGCAGTATCATCCTTACAAAACCTCAGCACACGGCTTCAGAAAAGACTTTCATAGATTTGGCTTTTTTTTAAGGGATTAAACAAACACCCTGGAATAGAACTAGCAGGATATATGATGAGAACTGAGGAGGTAAAGGCATCTGCCACTGCCTTCCATACAAGAATGTATCTATCAGCTTCCCAAGGCCTCTTCTCTCACAGATGATAACCATGCCCTGGCACTAGTTTGGTATATTGCCAGCTGGTAAACTACCATGCACTACTCAGGCGATCCAACCCCCAGTCATTGCTGCTAACCTGAATATCAGAGAGCATGCAGAGTTCCCCAAAGCAGCAAATCTTCAGGGCCTGATTTTCAGAAACACAACACATCTAATGATCCACTTAGTTTTCTTCAACACAACCAGAAGCATTTACTCAAATGTAACGGCCAATCACAGGGGTCTATTTACATGTCTAATGAGGCTGGACTCTCACTGCAGAGTCAGAAGTGTGGGATGTGGGACAAGACAACAAACCAGGGCAGAAAGCCCATGCAGCTCTCCATACCACAACAGACTCCAGCCAGGAGACCAGCTGACGCAGGCAGGGCTCCAGGCAGCTCTGGTTCCGCTTCACTTTCTGCAGAGAAGTGTCTTTCAGTATCTGGAATAAACACAAGATGCAGCTTTTATCAACACTTTTTGAACATCCTTTTTTGTCTGCAGAGTCGTTAAGATGCCAGTATCCAGAGAAGCCAAAGATACCCCTAACACCACTGGTGTGCTGTCTATTTGAGAAATCACTGTGAGCTTTGATCAGAGCACTGAATCTTCATCTAGATTCAGCACACTCTGAGACAGGATTTGGGCTTCTATACTGTTATAGCTCACACGTTCCATACCAGTTTCTGGAAAACTGGATGAGGGTTGGTTTCTGTTTCAAGAAGGAATGCAAACTGATCTATCAACTTGCTGCTGGGGAAGGAATTCCCAGCAATAGCAATAGGACTTCCTACACCAGATGATCAAACACCTGGTCTGGAATTAGTTCAGGCTGTGTAAAAATTCCCCTAATTTTTAAAACAGTTTGTGAAGGACAGAAGGAAGCAACATCCCAGCTCAAAAATTTGATCTTTCTGCAGCTGGATGCTTAGCTGGTCATTTTTTTTATTATGGGTTTGGGGTTAACTGTGTGAAGAGAAGGATGCTAGGGATCCTCAGGCAACAGCAATACACATCACACCAGAACAGAGTAGCAGTGAGGAACACACGTTTAAAAAGCACCAGTGGAAAAGGCAATTACTGGGCTGCAAGGCCAACAAAACCTTCTCCCTAAGAGCTCCACAATGTATCAGTTCAAAGCGGTATGGGTTCAGCAAGGTGAGATGTTTTATTGTGTTAGTTATCTACACATCAAGTATCCAGTATTTGTAAATGTATAAAGACACTGTACACTCCCCACTCACCTTCAGCAGTTTTGCCTTCATGGAGGCAGTGATTGAAGTTGGGTTGATGAACTGGAAGGATGGTGCAGCATTATTGGGATATTGGACAGGGAACATAACCAGCATCCTGACTCTGTGGTTGCCGCAATGCACCGACACTGTACAGCTACGACTCACTGCATCCATCTGTGAGGAAAAGCAACTGCTCTGTAGTTAGATCTCCAAGGACTTTTAAAACTTAGAGCGGCTTAAATTCATGCTGAGGGGCTGATTCCTCTGCACACCCATAAGAGAAGTCATGCTGTTCTCAACGGCAGTGAACACGGTGACAGCAAAAAACGCCAGGCAGATGGGCACAGGCTCAGCTTGCACCAGCAGACTGCCAATCCAACATGCCAGCATCTGGAGACCAAAGCCACGAAATCAGGCTCTGCTCCCAACAATCACTGCACCACAGACAACTTCACTTGGCCATGGAGAGTGCCAGTCCCAGTGCAGCAGTAATTGGCACCATCTAAGACCATATACCAGGGTCCTGGAAAACTGTATCAGGAGCTGTGAAACCAGAGGGGTGGGAAAATGAGACAGGAAGCTGCCTCAAACCTCCTACCAGTGCTGTACCTTCAGCCAGCTTCCACACAGAGAGGAGGGTTTGGTGAGCAAGGGAGACGCCAAAACTGAGGGAGAGGCACAGGATGGAGATAGCTCAGCACAACCGGCATGAGGTAGAAAAAGCCACTTTCTACTCAGCAGTCTAGACAGAGAGCAAAGCCACATCCAGACTTCTTGGGGGCAGCCAGTGTATTTACCATGCTGAAACACTTCCCTCACTCCCAGTGTCTGGGATTAGCTTCTTTCCTACTACCCGTGGCCAAGAGGATCTCTACAGCTCAAAATAAACCTTGCTTACTGACAGCAGTCACTGCAGCAAAGAAGGTTCCCCTCTAAAGGCTCCAATGAGCCAGGCTGTCCATATCCCTTTCCAAACAAGAAAGCAAAAGGAAACACTCTACCTCCACATTGACATTTCGTATCTGCACATTGATCAGTGAGAATTCTTGCTGCAGTGTTTGGGGCAGCCCCAGTTGGTCTGTTTTCTTTCCCACCAGTGGGTCACTCAGGAAATCTTCTTTTAAGGCTGACAGGAACAATGGAGAAAAGGTTGAGACAAGTTATAATGGACAGACTTTTGGCATGTGATGCCAGGAGGCAGCCAGTACAGCAGGCTTTCCTCTGCACTTTTAAGACATGGAGGTATGAGTTTTACCTGGCAAAGACCTGGAAAGTCTGAGCTGCTGTTTAGAAGCAAGCTTCTGGGACTTGCCCTTCAAGAAAACCAAAACTGTCTGCACACAGGTTTCCCAGGACGGTTACAGAAGCTGCCTGTATTCTGTAGAGTCCAAAGTAATCTATCTCTACTCATATGAGACCCCTTGTCCTCCCTACACAGTACTGCCAGAGTCACAGACAGCTGAACTGGAGCCTCTCAGGTCACTGTGAAAGAACTGCTGACAAAGCAATATCCAGGAGGAGCTCTGGTCGTTGGGACTCACACCCCACCAATCTTGGCTTCCAGGGAATGCTTTGAAAACATGATAAGGCTGTGGAGAGAAAAAGAGGGTCTTTCTGGCTTTAGTAGAGGCTTATTTCATTCATAGCAACCATTTTCACTTCATGTTGCAAAGCATTCTAGTGCTCTAGCAGATTCTAAAGCTCATCTAAACACTGGGTCTAGTGTCAAAGCCCAACAGTTTTCAGAGAACAGCAACCCCAAAGGCCAGAACGTATTTAAACAGCCAGGCAAGCGCTGCAGGATACAAGGAATTATGGTTAAAATGGCAAACTTGACTGAGTTTCAGAAGAACTGGTCTCTGCCTGTGGTGGTGCCTGGCTTTTGCCTCATATCTTGTTGTGTGTAACCTCATTAGGGCAGGGGTAGCTCCTTCGGAACAGTGTTTTGCTGTGGCACCACTTCCTAAGACAACAAAAGAAGTGCTTTTTGATTCCTTTGTTCCATGAACACAAGGGAAGTCCCAGTTTTTCAGCTGTCATCTTCAAGTTTGCTATATCATATTGCACAGACTATTCCTAGCAAAAAAAAAATTAACAAGAAATGCAAAAAGTTGCCCTTTTACAGGCCCTTGCTTAAAATTTACTGACTTTACTGCTGGGATAAATATATCTTGTTTTACTGTTGCCCAGTGGGTTGCTGAATTCGGGTAAGTAGGATGCTTAGCTACCCATTCCTGTTTGCAGATTTATTATAGTGCCTAGGTATACTTCACAAAAGAGAGCTGAAAAGGAGATTAAACGAAGATCAGTGGCTCTCAGGGAAGATAATTATTTCTAGCTCAAGACACCACACAACTTACTGGAAAGCTGTCTCTGAGGTTCCTGATATGGGCAGTACCCTCCCTTTGTCTTCCCCTCCCATTCCCTTCAAATTAGTTTCTAGTCCCCCAAAGCCCAAATATTTGCCTACATTCCTAAAGACCCTTTACAGGCAGCTGCCAGTGAGGACAGCTGTGCACTGAAGACACAGCTGGCGGGCTTTTTGATTTATCTGCAGAGCACTGCTTTCTTCAAAGATCCCCCAAAGTGCTTTACTAATATAGCATGGACAAACTGTCTGCAGCTGAAATGCAGCCACCTTCAGGGTAAAACATCAATGCTCCACAACAGCTTTTAGGCTAGAAAGGACTGAAATTCCTCCTCAGAGACTTGCCTGGGCATTAATCCTGCAGTCATGGTATTTGCAGCAAAATCTACCCTGCTAAAGAAAAGCCATTTTCATTCCCCTTGGCTTCAAGAGAAACCCTACCAGTCTGAATCAAAGCGAGATCCACACAGAAACCACACAGGACAGATGAACATAACCTAATCAGGGACAGTGAAAGAGTTAACTCTCTCCTGCGGAAAAAGAGAGGACAGGCAGCCCTGAGAACACATAATGCTCCCAGTGGGAGCAAAAGTGGCTGTGCTTCCCCACGCAGCACTGCCCATGGAGAGCACAGATAGCCAGGCCTTTTTCTATCATATTATAAAATGTAGGCAGAGGTGCTGATTTAGAAACCCTCATGTAGGCAGAGGTGCTGATGACTTTTATAAACTTGTTCTGCTCCCTGGCAGAAAGGAACTTCACTGGGATTTTCTGGGCAGGAAAACTTCCAGTTAGGAAGGGATGCCTTCCCTAAGGGACCTCACAGCTGTGTTCTTTATTCAAAGGACAGACACTAGATCACTTCCCTGCTCTCCAGCTGGTTCACAAGTCAAAGCGAGAATCAAATCACTTTCCTGCAAGCCACTCACATGGAGATTGATTGTAGCACCCTGATACAATACAGAAAGGAACTCTGAATTTAAACTCAAGCTATTACAAAGGCATGGAAGCACCCAATTCTTCTTCCTCAATACTAGATCTAGAACACTCTTCAGATATCTTCTCCACATACATATCATCACCATGGGCCTCAGCTGCTGCAATCCCTGATATTCTGGCACTTACACTCTTCAAACACTAACACCCTGAATGTTTAACCTGGCTAGAGCCTTAACCTCACAAATCCTCCTTTGCATTCCTTCCTTGTATGCCTTTTCTCCCATGAAGAAAGCTTCATCAATGCTTTCTGTTAAAGCCTCTAACCCCCACCCATCTGCCCATCTGGTATTCAGAAGTTGGAGACAGTATCGCTCCCCCTCTGCTCTGCCAGCCTTCAGTCACCTCTCATTAATACATGAACAAAACTTCACAAGCTCTCTCTATGCTAATTCTGGGGGATGGGAGAAGACATCAGCAAACACCTCCACATTAGATCAGTTCACACAGTGCCCCTAGCAGAAGTGTTTAGGTACCAGGTATGAACCAAGCAGCTTGTGTCTGAGTGCCACACCCATACAGTCCCTTCTTGTGTGGGCTCACCTCTCAGCTTAAACTAATCTACCTTCTTAAGATGCAGAATTACCTCCTGTTGCCTTATTTTTGGCAGCATGCCACAATTATGACAAAAAGAGAATGCAATTAAATGGTATTAGTAACAGGGAAGAGCTTCAATTTAGAGCTAGAATTACTGTGGTAGAGAAAAAAACTTGGGAAGACCATTCTTCGACACTTCTAGTGTTCTCCCTCCTCCCACATGGGCGAACCCACTAGCCTTTGGAACAGCAGCAGTCTGCAATTTGCCCACGATATTGTTTTTTATGTCAAGATGCATCTTCTTCCCAACACAAAGACAAGTGGTGTTAGAAGTTCCACAACCCATCACTTGTCTCACCTTCCTCATCCCCATGACCAGAGTTATGCTGGGGCTCCGAGTCCTGTGGGTGAAGGGTCTTGTCTGGCTCTGGCAGATGAGAAATCCCATCGATGAGGTCCTCTACTCCATCCAGGATATCATTAGCACATAGCTGAAAAGAACAAACACACTCATGCGCTGCACAACAGAAACCAAGCTGTGGAAAGAGACACTACTAAACAATTTGTTTCTCCAGGGAGCAGGATTTGCAAGGTAGGTCTATCCACGCCACAATCATGACTCAGACCTCATCACAGTTTCTTGACAAAGATAGGTGATCTTTCACTTTCCAGCACCCTCAGTTCTGTCACCTCACACAGCCTGGCCAAATCTCCTGCTCACTTACAAAGCCTCTTAACTGACAGAGCCAGTCTAAGTAACAGGTTTTACTTTAATCAAAACAAAACCTGGTATGACCTTAATTCCTTGAATTAACTTGTCAGAATTGGTTTAATTTTTTAGATCAGATATAAGACCAGCACACTTTCTACTTTTGATATTTACACTCCAGCAGGATGTAGAGACCCAGGTACAAGTTAAGGACCTTAGTGTTCTAGGTCCTGTATCAAAAGAGACCATAAAATCTTGTATTTTAAGTTCAGTACAGGAAAACAGGGAAGATGAAGAGAGGAAACATAGGGAGGAGAAAGAAAAAGGATGTGCAATGTAGCAAATTACAGAACTGGTCACCAGCAACATGCCATCATGTGTGTTGTTTGATTCAGACAAGGACAAAAAGGGGAGTGGGAGCCAGCACAGGAAGTGTAAAGGCTCTGACATGGATGAACAATTGGTTTAAAGACTAGAAAGAAATCAAATATGCATACATATATGAGGTAGGAGTAAAGGGTCATTTTTCACAGAGAAAGTTTGTTACAGACCTGCAGGACTCCTGCAGGATCTGTGCTGGGACACATGCTTCTCAACATATTCATTAAAAACCTGGAATAGGAGGTGAATAGCGACATGACCAGGTTTGCTGATGCCACCAAGTGTTTTAGGGTAGTAACAAGAGTGGCTGACTGCAAAAAATCACAGAAGGACCTTACAGGAGTAACTACTAAAATAAAAGATGAACTTCAGATAAATATAAAGCAACATACATAGGGTTTAAAAATGGCAAGTTCAAGCTGACTGAGGGAACAAAATGTGGAGGACAGACTAAGCTGATGTTTTCATGGAATTATGCCTGACAATTTACAAAAACACAGTACTGAGAATTCTTTGGAAAGAACAAAGATCATATCCCTAGCCCAAATAGTGGAGCTGAAAAAGGGTCATGAAAGGCAAAAGGACAAACATCCTGTACAAAGAATGAAGTAAATCAAGACCTTCTGTCTTGAAAAAGAAGGCAGCTGAGAGGAATATCAAGAATATCTACGGAATCATTAGTAGCATGTACAAGATGGCTGCTCATTTCATCTTCAATGCAATGAAACTGTCAGGCTGCAAAATAAACAGATGAAAGGACATGGTTTTTCATATGACATGCATGAGAAGTCATGAAACTCCTTGTTGATAGGATGTTAAAGATGACAAAAATTTACACGGGTCCAAGAAAAGATAGAACAAGTCAATGGAAGTGAAACTCATCAAGCTCTGTCAACTACAAAGATGCCAGACTCAACGAGCCTCTAAGCTGCAAATTGCAGGGATCTGGCAGGGCTCCATACTTGCTTTGCTCTTATCCCCTTCCAAGGCATACCCAGCTGAAGATGAAACAGGGCAATATAGACCATATGAACCTCTGGTCTGACCCAGCATGGGTGTTCTAGTAACTGCACCAGCAACTTGTGACTGCTGCCAGACAGCAGAGTAACAGGGTTCACACTGCCTGCACCAGCCTAAGAAGCAATGGAAACAAGGGGAGGAAGTGGAGAGCACAACCCCTGCATTTACCTGGAATCTAAAATGTCAAGAGTCATACAGTCCTGCAGCCGTGGAGATGGCATCTTCAGAAGCAGTGGAGACATTAACCCATCTCCACCTTCCCCAAATGACTTCTACACTTACTGTTACACCACAAAGCGGCTTTGTACTTCCACAGAAGACTGAGCCACAGAGAAGCCTTATCACAGGCCTCCTTAGGGGTGTTTCTGAGCTGGAGCTGAAGAGGAACGTGAAGCAGCAGCTGGCTGACATGTCTGCAGCTCTAGGATATCAGAGGAGTTACTAGGAGTATAAGGAAAGGGAGGTGAACCCAGCCTGTAAGGAAACTGTCTACAGCCCAAGAGCTGAAGTGATTACATACCCTCTGCAGCTGAGAGTCAATCCGCCACATGCGCAGAGTCTGATCACGGGACCATGTAACCAGCTGGTAGTCTTTAGAACCTACAAAGGACAGAAACAATTTACAGACCTGGCTGAAACCAGAGACTATCTCAGCCCTGTGTTTGGTGTAAAGAAATTCAAGCAAGCCATCAGGGAGATCCAATGGGTAAGGCACTAAACCAAAAGGCAAAGCGAGTCCTTTTCTGCTTTGAACTGACCTAGGTGCATCAGCCTTTATGTCTCCCTGCACCAGTTACTACACCTCTAAATGGGGTATAACTTACAGGCAAAAAGCACAAAGTATAATAAACATGATGCAAGCTTTCCAACTAGGAACAGACAACTACGAATGGACAAGTTCTGCTATAATACTTATTTGAACAGAAGAAATAATATAGTTGAGAAACAGATTTGTTTTTACAGTTGTGAAGTCAAATTACCTTCAACCTATCTATTTCAAGACACTGATGTTTTAAAACATTTCTAACCTAAAAAGAGCTCGTTCTACTCTTTCCCTTCTTCCTTCTGAAAGACTTGGCCAATGCCACAAGTTCAGGTTGTAATGAAAAACATCCAGGTACATACTATCTATCAAAAGATAAAGATACACAGACTTATTCATTCCCACGTTTAGGCCTTGTGACACAGTTCAGGTTTCCCTTGTCAAACAGCAGCTACACTCAAGACTTTGCTGCTGCACAACTGCTTCCTACACCCCTTTGCTGAGACAGAGGGGCTGTCTAAACACAGCGCAGCAGGCTCTGCAGAAGCAGAACTGTGCTATCTTTGGTTGTCTCCATGTTGAAGCAGACTTGGAATGCTTGCATGATTAATCTATGTTGCTTGAGACGACTTCCAGGCTTGGATGTGTAGCTACTAACTCTAAGCCACACAACTGTGGTTCAAGCCTACTTGAATGCTCATTCACAGGCTGGCTTAGACTGCACCTCCAGATCCTAACATGGTTCTGTATCACTCCACTCTTTCTGAAAGAGGAAAAGTAAGGTATAGAGAAGAACTTAACTGAACAGCCCCAATAGCTGGTGACAAAGAGCTGGACATTGCAAAATCACATCACAAGTGACACCACAGCCAACCGTGCATGTTCTGTCAATGGCAGTTGAGGTGCTGGAAACAAAGCTGCACTCTGTGTGGTTATCCAACTTCTAATATGGAATATCCTATATTTGGCTGCCTACACTGGAAAATGCAGTCAGGACTGATCTCTGACAGAAGCATCTCTATCCCATGATTTTTCTCCCCTGCCTTTGCCAGAACACAGATAAGGCGCATTCACTTGTCTTCCGGTCTGGCATATGCTAGAGGCTGCTGATCCAGGCAGTGACTGAGGGGTTAACTGGTTAGCCTGGAGCTCTGAGCAGGATTCGTGCACCCATCTAACAGTTTGTACAACTTATTCTAAAAGATACATTCAAAAATAGACACGGGAGAGTGGAAGCAATTAGAGACATTGCTGACCCACTCAGCATTTGGTAATTTACTTTGTTAGCATGGAAACAACAGGGCAATGCTTCTGTGGGCGCTGCTACAAAACAAGTACAAAATAGCTGAAGCTTGAGGAGGAGCAGGGAAGTAGGTAGAAGCTACTCCAAGGAAAGGCAAGAGCCAAATGGTGACAGCAAAAGCACTGAACCCAGGAGCCAGTCCTGGGTTAGCTGATGGCCACAGGGCAGGGGGGAGAGCACATCCAGCCCTCAACTCACCTTCTTTCTGCTTCCTCCACTGAAATTCCAGCACCACATCATCATGCCCCACAAAGGTGTGGACAGGCGTGTTCAAGTCAAAGACATTCCAGAGAAGGAGACTGTTCTCCCGGCGGAGTTGGGGGACCATTACTGTCACCAGCCCATTGCTGAAAGGCTTGAGAGAGAAACACCCTTTCAGTTAGCCTTGGGGAGCCATGCTGTTGTTATCATACTCTAATTTTTCCTTTTTCCTATCAAGGATATGTGGTTTTTAAAGAAGCTCAGCCCAAAACTGAACCTGGCTTAAAACTGGGAGGGTCGAAAACAAATGTTGTGCAAAACCACTGTCTTACAAGGTAAAAGGTGAAATAGATTGAGATACTCAATGCAGCTCATTTACAATTAATAATTTTCTTCTGCTGCATCCTCACATTTTAGCTGGGAGGCTGAAGGGATTTAACCATTGACACAGGGGATCCTTCCAGCAATTTGCCTGGAACTGCAAGAACTGCTGCCGGGGGACTAAGACCCAGCAGCTTCTCAGGGTCACAATGCTCAGACTGGAACCCAGTTCCACACCCACCACCATGGGGATAGGAAAAGAGGATCAAAGATTCACGGCACATCACTGTCTTCAGACCACATTCAGATGTCTGGGGAAGAGAACATAGATGGCTGATGTCAAGAGCCTTAGCTTCACACAGCTGAGCACTTGCTTTATAAATGGCAACAGTTCTTGGATTTGATATGCTGTAAGATCCCATTGTGGCACACTTGGAAACCTTGTGAGTAGAGGAAGTGCTCAAGAGAAGGAAGACCACAGCTGCATTGCTCTGTGCAACACGTACCAATACTGAAGCTCAGCAGGAAAACAGAAATGCAGCGGCCACTTTCTGAGCCTCTTTCTCCCAGAGCAAACCACCTGCACTTAGGTCTTCATCGCCCAGGAGGATGATGCCCAAGATGGGGATCTCACAGTGCTAGGCATTCCTTCTCCTGAATGCCCTCCACAGTGGATGTTGCTTTTCTAGGTATTTTAAGCACCAAGAGGGATTTTAAAAATCAACGTAATGTCCAGCAGTAGAACTGATGAGAAGCCCTTCAGCAGCTCTTCTTTATTTAATGTTCCTTTGTGCATTTGAGTTTCTCACTCACCGTGTACCTTGCCTTCCAGACAGGAACCTGGCAGGGAAGGATATTAAGGTACTTCCGAGGCTGACGGTAATCCCAGAACTTAAAGAAATAAAGCACAGAAAGACAAGCAAAGTCAGCTTGCTATACTTCAAGGCTACAGTCTTCCATGTGGCTTGCACATATAACAGAGTGAAAAACATACCATAGTGCCAACGGCATCATTAGTAATCCCATTCACCAACAGCAGAGATGGCCCCAAAGGACAAATACCAAGCTATCAGCATCTGGCAGCATCCCTTACATGAGTGACTTGAGGTCACATTCACAGTGCTCATAGCTTAAATAATTAGAGCAGGGAGACCAGCAGCCTGCTTCGGCTTTAACAGCTGCAAGGCACCCTGCAGGCACCCAGCCAACGTGCCAGTCCAGACTGGAGGCAGGCTCACCCTGCTGTTACTGCTAATTTTGTAATGAAGAACCTAACCTTTTGCTTTGCTAGAACACACATCAATTGCATTTGCTTCAGATCTTAACTAAATGTGAATGAACTCCATTTGGCTGACATACAAAGTACACAATTCCCCCCAGGTAAAAGGCCCTGCAGAGCAGTGCTTGCAGGCAATCTCTTATTGATAACCCAGTTCAGCATGAGTTTGGGAACCCCAAGGGCTGGACTATGTCTTCCTCCTAAGTTGCTGTAATCAGCTTGAGCCTGGCAACACTGCATTTTGAGAAAGCTCTTCTGGCAAGTGTGGCCAGCTCCCTTCTGATAAGCAACAGGCAGAAAGTTGTTTTCAGACTCAGTACTGCCCAAATCACCACAGATATGTGGCAAACATATGTGCATCCATCCTGCAGTAACTTTTCTGCCTGTTCTATAAGCACACCCCTGGCTCAATACACACAGGCAGCCAGAAAGCAAAAGATAAGGATCCAGATCTTGCCAATGGCAAGCACTCCTCAAGCCTTCAGTAGCAGAAGGGGATCTGCTGTACCATCCTGACATCTCCCAACCAGGAATCCCAAAAAGTAACACTTACCCTGACTGAGTTGTCCTGGCTTGAAGTGGCCAGTGTATACTCATTGTCAGGATGCCAATCCAGACCATGGATTTTAGAGAGATGAGCTGCCAAGTACTCTACTGCTGTACTGGGTTTCTGCAAGGAGAGACATTTTCCTTCTCAGCACAGGACTCCTGACATTTTGACTAGTTCTTTGTCATAAAAAGAGACAATTTAACAGAGAGGTAGAACACCTTCCCGCTGGGGAAAGGCAAATAGTTCAGCAAAAGTGGTTGAAGAAAAGGTCCCAGGAAGCTGTGGCAGATTCCAGTCACCAAGTACAGCCCTGAATGATACTTTCTATTCAGTAAAACAGTGAAGTGCTATAAGAACAAAAGCAAAATGTTAATAGACATAGTTTCTGGAGAAGGAGGCTATTTACATGCTCTCTTCCAGAGAAGGACTTCTTACAAAGGCATGTAGTGACAAGACAAGGGGGAATGGCTTTAAACTGAAAAAGAGTGGACTTAGATTAGACATTAGGAAGAAATTCTTTACTAAAGGTGGTGAGGCCCTGGCACAGGCTGCCCAGAGAAGCTGTGGCTGCCCCATCCCTGGTGGTGTTCAAGGGCAGTTTGGACAGGGTTTGGAGCAACCTGGTGTCCCTGCCTGTGGCAGGGGGCTGGAACTGGATGAGCTTTAAGGTCCCTTCCGACCCAAACCAGTCTGGGATTCTATGAATATGCAGAGACTGGTCAAAAAAACCTCAGCTTACCCTTTTGTCCCATATTCGGACATCGCCATCATGGCTTGTTGCTAAACAGTTGGCATTTTTCTTGTTCCATTTCACCTGGGAAGCTCCAGCTGCAGCACAAACACAGCAGGTGAAAACAAGCAATTATAAAGTAAATGGCACAGCAGACCCTTGACCTGGGCTTAGAGCTGCTCTTCTTAGCACAGGAAAGGCAGTCCAGAAGGATATCCCAGAAGCCTGCATGAAGGATGGCATGAAAACGATTAACTCTCAATTCCTCAGCATAGTGTTCGTGTCCAAAGCAAGACAGTTAGAGTTACATGCCTAGAGATCTACATCGCAGTTTCTAGTCACAGGCTGTCTCCAGTTAGAATACATCCATTAACTCAGATGGAGCAACTTCTTCCAGACAAGAACTGCAGGTTTCCCACTCCCCTCCCAAATCCCTTGTTTTTATTTGAGTTACCTCCAAGAGCTTACAGATTGACCAATTTGTCTCCCCAACATCCTCTCTATCTGATCCTATAGAACGAATCAGTGTTATTTTTTTATATGTTTATTATTAAAATACGTTTATTGTTATTTATATGTTTAGTATTAAAAGACAGGTGTAGAAGGCTGTAATGCAAGCGCGCCTTGTGTCTGGCCAGCTGGAGGTAACACTCACTGGGTGGAAGGAAGGCCCAAATGTTAAAATACACAACAAAAGTCAAAGACATCAATAGCTTTGTAAAGAAACTGGATAATGGTCCAGATATGATTATACAGGATATCATGTATGACTCAGTCACAGCAGATGAGTAGTTATTTCTACTCAAAACACAGCTTCAGTTAATGTGAATTGTTCAAATACTGTAAGAGAAATACGTATTCTGTTTATCCTCATTCCATCAGTATTTTCAAAATATTCTGAGCTATCAGAAAGGTGAGGTCCAGAAGAAAGCCAGAGATCAGCCTGCTGCTATCCCCCACCTTCTGCTGCATGATGAGCAGATTCATCCTGACAACCTGTCAAAAAATTAGTCAGGGAAACAAATACTACTGCTACTACTAATAATAATAAAAAAGCTGTAAATAGGCTGCCAGTTGATTGATTTGATCCATGCACTGAAGGGTACACAAACCTCAGGACCAGCACTAAATAGAACTGGGCATGGGAAGAAGGATGCTTTCTGGAGAGCTAGCCGCCAGGCTGGCTCAGCTGACCCATGGAACCTCACCCTAGGCACCAGAACTGAATGCTACTTTTCTCAGATTCAGGAAGGTTTTTGCACTGCTGTGATAGATGGGTTTGCTGGCCGCAAGGGAAGAGGGAGACACCGCAGATGTGCAGCCCAAGGAGAAATAAGCAGCAGAGAGTAAGACATACACAGTGGGAGGATTGCTCTAATACTGGCAGCAGTAGCTCAGGAAAAGGACATTTTGCTTGTCAGCTGCGCTTCACCCAGTTCCAACACACAGCTGGTGAGGACTGACACAAAGCACCTGCCACTTGGCTGTATTACAGGTGTCTGGACAGTCACACTGCCAATAGCCACAAGAAGTGTCTTTCCAGAGCAAGCACAGCCCAGAGAGCACCTTTGTGTCATGCTGAAGGTGCCCCAGAGAAGCAGGAACAGCAGGTTGATGTACCCAGCCCCTCAGTAAGTAAAGGGGCAGGCTGGCAGAAGGATTCAACAGCACTGCCTGGGGTGTGATTTTGTTTCTCAACTGATTTAAGCAAACATAAAAGGATGTGGAGATATAACAGACAGGCAACACAGGACAAACAGTGCAGCAGGATGATTAAGCAGGGAGGAAGCTACGTTTAAAAAGCACAAATACTATGCAACTGTCCATCAATTTCAGGACAGCCAGTCCAAGCACCACCCTCCATGGCTGGGAACCTCTAAAGGCTTCATATCCCCTCTGAATTTTGCTCCTCTAAGAGCTATGAACTGGGGCCTCTCAGGCTGCTCCTACATGGGACAATCACATGTGGTGGCACTTCTGTATTCTGCCACGTTCAGCCTCAGCGCATGACAGGAGGGAGGAATAACACCAGGGACACATGTCAATAGGCTTGTTTAATGCCTACATCACACATACATGTTATACTTACCAACTGCAGAGAGCGAGACTATAGGCTTCCTGGTGTCTCTGAAACACAACATGGCTAATATGAGTACCCCCAGCATAGCCCAGAAGGACCAGCCTCCCCATCGAGCTCCTTGCTATTCCAGGACTAATTGTATTGCTGCCTCCTGGGAAGTAATGTACTCTCTCGTTACCAAAATACCCCAGTGTTAAATGGAAAGAGGTGACTAGCTAGAGGACAAAAGCCATCCTGTCTTGCCACCACATACAGCAGTTTAGGACACAGGATGGAACTGGAGACAACCAGAGGGAGGAGAAACATATGCAACATGTTGCATGTTGCAACTGGGCAGGCAAGAAAACTGGGCCCACAAAGTGCTGCTGCAGTAAGCAAGAAGACAGCCTTTGCCAGGGGGATTAAAGAAAACAGAGCTGTGGAAAATCTTGACAAAAGTCACTGATGTGTTTTCAAGTCTTTGTAGACCCTGATTCAAGGCAGATGGAGCAGTGACTTCAGACCAAAGACTTCATGTCTAGCATAGATAGTTTTCTATTTTTTTTTTTTAAAGTTTTTTATCTTAGCAAAATATTGAGTGGGAGAGGTTTTAATTGATCCGTGTAAATACACTATAGTGAGAATAAAATCCAGGAATTTTAATTGGTGGTGTAAGCTCAAATAGTTTAAAACTGGACAAAGAAGAAGGTATAAATTGGAAGGATATTGTTTCATGAATTTCTGCATTCTAAGCCTATGGTTTTAGGGAGATAAAATACTAATATGTAACACTCTGGAGGCATTCTCTCATATGGGTAAGAATCATAGGTACCACATAAATGCACCATTGAGTACCCCATTCTGAAGTTTGAGATCATTTTTCAGTATGCTTTGTTCCATTTAGAGCAATATTCTTCTTGTATTACAAACTACAAAGATTGTTTTTTAAAATACTGTGTGATAGTAAGAATAAATGTTCACCAAAAAACTCCCATAATTTTGTGTCTTTAGCACAAAAAAGCCGTGAATACCTGAATTTAGTGTAGAGCAGGACGTTATGGTTTGATTTGAAGATAGGTTGAGGAAGTTGGGGCTGTTCAGCCTGAAGAAGAGGAGGCTGCATGGAAACCTCATAGCAGCCTTCCAATATCTGAAGGAGGCCTATAGGAATGCTGGGGAGGGACTCTTCATTAGGGACTATAGTGATAGGACAAGGGGTAACGGGTTCAAACTTAAACAGGGGAAGTTTAGATTGGATATAAGGAAGAAATTCTTTACTGTAAGGGTGGTGAGGCACTGGAATGGGCTGCCCAGGAAAGTTGTGAAAGCTCCATTGCTGGCAGTGTTCAAGGCTGGGTTGGACAGAGCCTTAGGTGACATGGTTTAGTGTGAGGTGTCCCTGCTCATGACAGGGGGGTTGGAACTAGATGATCTTAAGGTTCTTTCCAACCCTAACTATTCTATGATTCTATATAACAATAAAATCAGTAGAAAGTAAGCCCAGCTGTGTGCAGACTCTACAGACCAAATTCTGCAGTGGTAGAAGTCAGTGTGGCACCACGACAACTCCTAGCAGCCAGGACATGGATGAAGGTAATAATCTGCCCATTAACCTTGCTTCTCAGGAACTGCCCTTTCATGAAAAATGCCAGTGAAAATAAGGAATATTGTCTTCAGCTTTTTGCCTTTGCTGGAAACCAGCACACTTTCTGGAATGGACTACACTTCTTCCCTCTAAGAATTTCTGTCTAATCAAACAGTTATTTTGTATGAAAAATTAAGTGGGCAATTTCCAGCTGCCCCTACTGCAGGGCTACCTCTGTAGGGTGTCACTAAAGACAGTAATTTCAGCAGGATATTCATTTGCTGGAGGCCAGCAGGCCCAGGACCCTCACTGTCCCAGCAAGTTCAGAGACTTTACCAGCACAGGTGGGATGTAGGGGCTAGCCAGAGACTGCCTAAGCAAGCATTCATGGGCAAGTGATACAGGTAGACACAAACCTTCAGAGAGCTCTATTTTTTGCTTGGCACTAAGACAGTATCACAGGAAAACACAACCAGCAGTTATTGTCTCTCTTTGTCTTTTAATTACACATTAATAATATATTGCCATTCTCAAGCACCATTTAACCAAGGATCTAAAAGCTTCATAGGAACTAAACAAGCCTCAGGATAATGTGGTGCAGGGGGGGTTATAAAATCATCCTCCTATTACAACTGAGCAAGGGAGACAGAGAGGAACCAAGTGACTTGCTAGCAGTCATAAAGAGTTGCTGTGCAGTCAGTAAAAGTACCCAGCAGACTCAGTGCCACCTCCTTGCTTCGCAGGTGTAAAATACGTAATTCTAACATTTGTGGGTTTGGGATATATAGTTGGAAACACCGTTTAACCTGAAATTGCTCACTTAAGAAATTTCACAGTAGAAAGTACCAGGAATCAAAGGAAAGCACAAACAGGAAAATGCTCCCAAATACCACTACCGCTCTTCCCACTGCTGAGGGAGAGCGAGCAGCAAGCAGTGAATTCAGTGTAAAATGGCTGCCGGATCTTGAAATAGTGTTCATTCACTCAGCTAGAAACCCCAACAGATTGAGGAACATCCTCAGTCTCCAGGAAAAGCTCCCAAGGAAAGATCTGAAGTGGGTAGGGAATGAAGCCAGTCGATATTTTTTCAACAGAGGAGCATGACTATGAGTACCAGTCTGCTGCTCTTCACTGACTCTGAACTGGCTTGAAAACAGGGAAAGAGAAGTCATCTTTCAGATTATGGGATGTAGACAAAGCTTCTGCAAGCACAGCTGAAAAGCAGCACCCTTCAGTGCGTGCTTTGCCCTGCCAGCTGCTACTTATGGAAAGGAGTGTAATGATTCCCCTGCAGTGCAGGAAGATACTAATTCTTACTTGATGTCCCAGATGTAGATGTATGTGTCAACAGAACTGGTGACCAGCAGGTCTGGCTCAAACACTGCCCAGTCGAGGTCACTGAAAGTGCAAAATCACAGCAGGTCAGCAAAGGCAAGCACACAAAGTTTGCATGAACTTCTCACAAGCCCCCAGTCCATTTCTCTGACAAATTCATGGCCACTCCGTAACATCTACTGAAATTTTCTAAGTAAAAACCAAGATCTTAATCATTTCTCTAAGTAAATTCAAGAGGTAATGAAATGCTTCTAAGCGAAACATCCATGAAATATGCTCCTGACCCTGAACTTTACAGCTATTATGCTTGTTATTTTCCTTATCATTATTATTGCTGGTAGCAGCAGTGGTTTTGTGTTATACCTTAGTTACTGGACTGTTCTTATCTCAACCTGTAGGATTTATATTCTTTCGCATCTCTTCCCCATTCCTCCAGGAATAGGAGGGAACAAATCAGGCGGAGTGAATGAGCAGCTGTGTGGTTCTGAGTTGCCAGCTGGGCTGAAACCAGGACACAAGGACAGTGGCCTAAGGCAATGACACTGGAGCTGTCAAAGGCTAAGCTGATATACTGAGGGCAGCCATGAGAGGGTGAGCTGCTTCACAGGCAATACTGCCTCCAAATGGGAAGGCAGCTCAGTCCAGAAAAGCAAAAACAGGCTCACAGCAGAGCCTGAACAAGGTGAGGACCAAAACACTCAGCTTCTGTGAAATGGTGTATTGTTTTCCATCCAGCAGTCAGCAGCATAGCTTGTGTGTTCCTCACCTGATGACACGTGTGTGTCCTTGCAGTGATGTGCAAACTTCCCCATTCCCTTCCTTCCACTTATACAGGTCAACACGCTGATTGCTCTGAAATTAAACGGAAGAAAGGAGGTAGTCAATCAAGGTAGGAAACTGTTTGTTAGAACCAGGCTCACTTCACTTTGAATGACTTCAGTTACCAATGAGTTACACCATGCTTAGCAATGTCCTTGCTCAAAGCAGAAGAGCAAAGATGAAACTACAGGCTTCAAGGTCTCTCAAAAGCTTACACTTTAATTACTTATACTTAGACAGAAACAAGAATGGGAGGTGAAAAAAAATCACATTGCAAAATATTTCTATGAAATGATGTTCTCAGAGCTTGTATTTCCTAACAACACTCTGTAAATGCAGGCAAAAGGCATACAAATTCTCTCTGCAAGAATACCCTACCAGTCTGTTCTGAGGAGTTTTCAGTGAGGGGGATGATGGATCACAATTGGTCCTCCTCAACTCTCTCTCAATTCCCTTCTGAGATAATGAGGGCCATTGCCAAACATGAACAATAGAGCCTAATGGCTTTAAGGTCACTTTCACCATTGCCAGCCCAGAGAAAAAAGCTTTCAAGTGTTCACCACTAACTGTAAACCACGGGAGCAAACCAGATGAATCAATTACAACAATATTTAGGGCTCTTTCACTTATTCCAGGAATAAATCCTCCCCCAGTGCAGCCACACACAAAAGTTACTTGGAAGTAGCTATTGCGCTTTAAGTTCATATTCTGCATCAACCAAGGTTCACCTCAGCCCAGGTAGACTCCAATCTTTCTGGGGCAGGAACTGCCTTTTTGGGCACATACACAGCACTAAGCACAGTGGATTTTAGGCCACACCTGAAAATTCATGCTGATTATGCAAAAACATAAATAACACTATCAGCCCCCTGATCTTCATTAGCCTCTTGTTTTCAGACTTACAAGTAGATGAGGGAAAAGACAATAGAGAAGATACTTACTTACAGTTTTTGTTGCAGTTTTTTGTGGTGGTGGTGTTTTATTCTTCTACCCCAAAACTGCTTCTTATGAACTGGAACTTGCAGATAGATAAAACACTACAGCTTTCCCTGAAATGGAAGTACTCCTCCCAACTCAGCAATAAGATATGGCATTTCTCTAATAACTCACAGCAGGGCTGCACAAGAGCTTTGGGCAAGGAAAACTCCTAGCATGTTTCTCATTGACAGAAGGATTTAAGGGGGTAGAGTGAAATTACCCAACAGGATTTATCCAGGACTCCAGAACTGGTGCTACAAGACAAAGGATTACCAGGTCACCAGACTTTTAGCAGGGCATCTCAAATGGAAAGCACTGTCCCTAGCACCAGGTGCGGTGAAATGACAGCTCCCCGCATCAGGAGCATTTTCTAGAAAATATGCTGCTCATGTAAGTATCGGTGTGCACTTCCAACAATTTCATCACCCTCTTGTTCAACCATTTGTCATCACACAAAAGAAGTAACAAGGATTTAGGATTGAAAACAACGGCATTTCTTGGAACAACAGCTTAGGAGTCCTCAGAACCGTGCTCATGCCAAAGGGCAGACACAGCCAAGCACAGCAAAAGGACATGTTTCAGCTCTTCTGGAAAGAAGCTAAAAAAATAAGCCGTTATCCAAATACAAGGACAGACTTCACCTCTGCCTGCACCACTTCCAACTAACAGCACTGCAGACCAGGTGAGGCTGTTGGCAGACAGAACACCCCCTTTTACACTTCCTTTCCATCCTCAAGGATAGCCACAGCAGACAGATAGGACCCTTAGGGCTGTCCACAACACCTGCATGGTATACTTCAACATATGACAAACTCAACCGCAGACTAATGGGGGAATGATAGCTAGCCTGAGAGCAGAAGTAGCAAATCACATCTTTATAGTGCTGAATCAGAGCTGATACAGTCTTCCCAATGCACCTTCGCCCCCCTGAGGTATGGCCCTTAAACACATCCACACTGCTTCCAAACCTGACGTGGGACACACGGACCTGACCATGTGGTATAAGCCTGTTTTTCACTTCTAAACAAGACAGGCTAAATTCTAATCCTAGGACAGGGCTGGAATGCAGCAGCACCAAAATGCCAGCCAACTATAAGATCGATGGAAAGGAGGTGTTTCTGACCCAAAAGGGAGAAGCTGCCTGATCTCCTCCTTTCCTGGGGTAATGGCTAGACTTGATGATCTTAAAGGTCTCTTCCAGCCTAGTTGATTCCACGATCTTGGGTATTCCTCACCTGTTGTATGCCAGCAAGTACATCTGAATGACCAGAGCATCTTAGTAGAGAATCAGAATCACAGAATAGTTTGGGTTGCAAGGGACCTTGAGGTCATCCAGTTCCCCCCTGCCACAGGCAGGGACACCTTCCACTAGACCAGGTTGCTCTAAGCCCCATCGAACCTGGACTTGAATACTGCCATCTTCATTTATAAACAGGAGCAGCAAGGTTTGATGCCACCTACAGCTAGTTTCAGTCTGTAAAGAGAGGGGCTCCTGTGTCTGTTCAGGGCAGCAAAAGACGAGAGTGTGAGACGGGCACAGCCCCGGTGTACAGCAGGGTCCTGCTCGAATCAGTATTAACCAATCTCTGGATATTGCCTTCAGAGTGTGTTTGAAAAGAAGCTTTCCTGTTCTGCTCGTGCCCTGCACAGCACATTTCATTAATTGGTTCTGATTTTCATAGACTGTATTCAGAAGTGGCACTGAAGGGCACCCTTTTGCAAGTTTTACTAACTCTCTACTGAGAAGTAGACAGCTGCTGAAGGCACCTTTAAGATATTAGTCAGTGGTGCCAGAGCTGGGAGGAGACAGGCTGGGCAATTCAGACAACAAACAAAGGCTCCTAACTGACAACACTGGTCCATTTTCAAGACTGTCTTTAATCCCAAGTTGTAAGAAAAAGTCATAAGTTAAGTGCCAGTCCAAGAAGCAAAATGAACAAAAATCCCAGGAAACCACCTTCTGCTAAGCATTTTCTCAAGAAAAAAAGGCTGACACCTCTCCACTCCTAGCTATTCCAGGACTCTCAGGCTATAAAACCAGGTGCAACATGGCAGCAAAAGCACCTCACCAAGAGAACAGTCTGTCTGGCCAGTGCTGGTTGCTGCAGTGCTGTGGTTGATAGCCAAGGCTGCCATTAGCAGAAACTCAGGGATCTGGGTGAACAATCTACAGAGCATGGCAGACTCAGCAAAGATCAGAGCTAACCACTGCACTCAACTCTCACATGGCCAGTATTGCTTCTTCAGATCAGTCTATTTCTCCACACACAGAGTAAGAACTCCTTGCTGGCTCGGTCCCTGGCCATCTGCAAAACTAGATTGTTACAACGGTGAGCCAATATTAATTTGTGCTATTTACAGACTGCCTGGTGCACCACATCCCACCAGGAGGGTGAAAAGAAAACACCACAGAGTAAGAAACTCAATAAATCTCCTAACACAATAGAAGTTAGAAAGAAAGCACATCCCCCTTTCCTTCCAGAAAAGGACCATTTGGATGCCAAATTTATTTGGGAAGGAGTTTTTGTAACAGATAAGCGCGCAAAACTAGATGCAACACTGACTGACCAATAACTGAGAGCCATCAAGTCAAATACCTCTCTGACAGTAGATCAGAGTGAGGCCTTGATCTTGCAATGTGACTTGCAAAAGCACGCCTGTGCAAACTCCATACAGCCTTCTAACCCTGCAGAAGTCCACCCATGAAAGACAGGGGAAGATGACAAGTTATAGCTCTTAAATGAGAGAACTTACTGAGGCTGCAAAATAGTACGCATAGCTGTCATGTGGGTTCCACTGCACTGCCCCTATGTCCCACTTGCTCTGTCGCGAGATCTTTCGATGCCCCTCATTTGGTGCGTCCAGATTGACTATGTAGAGGAAACGGCGGCTGCAAGACACACAGAGACAAAGCTGCTGTATCACACAGGACTGATCTCAAAACCCTAAACTCACGTGGAGCTCACAGCCTTGTGCCTAGAGCACTGAAGAAGAGAAGCATTTCACAAGACAGATGAAAATACTCTTCCTGAGACTGCTATATTTGACCACATACTCCAGAAAGGGCTACACTGAAAAAAAACCAGAAAAACACACTGATATTATAGAGGATCTGCAAATGTAATGGGTAGCTCTGACCACAGAAACACCCACATAACCAGGATACAAAAGGAAGCACTGAGAAATGGTGCAAGTACATCCAATGCTCTGCTGGCCTAAAGCTGCAGCAGCAGAGGTGAGGTGCCGCAGGCTGGGAGCCAGCTTCAGTTTGAAGCAGTTGCTCTGAGCAGGAGTTAAGGAGCCTTGACAAACATCAGATGATTCTGCGTGCATGCATCTTTCCACATCACACTGTTTGCAGGGCTTGGTTCTGCAGACAGTACAAGTACACCTGCACAGAGCTAGCTCTGCTGCAGGAGCTTACAAACACGGGTGGACACAGCACTGCATGGATCTGGTTACATTACTTACCTGAGCTAACCCTATATGCAGCAGAGATATGCTTGCAGGATGCTAAACCTGAGTTCATACAACCTGCTGGATGTGGCCAGCTCCCCACAAAACTAGGAAAGGTATCATTCCTTCCACAGTGTGATTCATCTTACAAGCAAGATAAAGTGGCCAGAAATAATTGTGAGCCAGCTGAACTCTAACGGAAAACCAGCACCAAAACATATTGAACTATATATAGTCAACCATACATCAGCTGCACTGCAAGCATACAGCTGTTCTGAGTGCTGTGAATCCTCTTAAGAGAAGGAACATAACATTACTTGCTGCCTTTCCAGACCAAAGTCTTCAGGGCTCCTCCCTACTCCAAAAACCAAAGATGTTGAACCTTCTTAGGCTCGCACAGCTTTAAAATAAAGGAGGCAAATCCTCAAGGACTGCTGAGCATGCAGGAGAAGCCTGGAATGCAGAGGGTGCATGCTGAATTGCAGACAGGCTGTCCCCAACTTGTGTTGGCCCAAATAAGCAAGCTGTGAAAATGGGCAAGTGTAAGGAGGAAGGAGTATCAAGTTAGACCCAAGCCAGCTGCTGAGCTGGTTATTCCTGCACAGGGCTGCTGGGCTAAGGGTTTACATGGAAGAAAGCAGGCCCTTGAGTTACACTAAGGGATCTGTTTCCTCTACAGCTGACCAAAGGTCAGCTGCATTCATGCAATCTGAATTTGAAGTGAATATCCTAATTGGTGTGGTAATTATGTCATTGACAGTAGGACAGGAATAGCTGTTGGTACTGAAAGGTGGCAGCTGGGCAGGCAACTGCTGAGCTGGTTAAAGACTTGCCCTGGGGGGGTCTATGTAATGCCAAGGTCTCTCAGGAGCTCTGGCAGCTTGGCACCTACTGCTCTTGTTGAGTATCATCCCGCACTGAACCAGCAGAGGAGCAGGTCAGAGAGCTTGGCTCTCCTGCCCCAGTATACCATAAGAATATTTGTGGCAAATTTTGTCCTGAGAAAATTATTTAATCTGTATTTCAAGCAGAATCCAAACAGTAGTTCATGATGCTCCACCTCCTACAGGTGGATTTGGGAAAGCACATATGAAGAAAGCCAGGACAGTATTTTATTGTGATGTTATTGATAGCTTTCCACTCAGTATCCCATTGGAAATGTAACCCAGAATCCTTTTCATCAAACCGTGAACAGAATTCAGCTACACCTTTCTGAAACAATACATAAGCCCTTCACCTGAGGTCAACCTGAAGGTTGCTGATTTGGCTTGTGGAAATGACTGCTACACGGTTCTAAAGAGGACTGTCACACTCACCCTGAGAGCACTGCATGCTGTCCCAAGCAATCCACTGACATCGCAGTCGCCTGTTAAAGAGAAACAGAGAATAAAACTAAATTATATCTGTCAGGCCAGCTTCTCAGCCAGACACACAGCTTTGGGGAGGAGCTCAAGAAAACCCGCCAGCTCATCTTCAAGGTACAAACTGCTCCGGTAAAAGTCAAGGCTGGTATCAGTCAGGGATGGTAGAAGTAACAGAAAGGTGATGGGGTGTAGCAACTGATTTTGGGAAGTAGGACAGCACACAGAAAACATCTTTGTTAGAGTAAACGGAAGACCTGGCAGACACCATTATAAGCACTGAGACCTTGCTGCCTTCTCTCCACTATGGCAATCACAGCTGCAGCCTTTCAATCAGCAATCTCTAATAATTCGTATTAATCAGCCTCTGCTCGTGCTCAGGAGCTTTCTCAAGTCTCCCCCTCTTACACTGCAGGGCCAGATTTAATTATATATATTCTGGGAGACAGAATGCAATCATTTGCGTACGGCTGGTCTCCAAAAATGAGAGATGGCTAAGAAGTATCAGAATTTAATTTGGCATTGCTTGTAAAGAAAGCCAAGAGATAACTTAAATGCCATAAAAAAAAAAAAGACTGCTTGAACATTGTCTCCTGTCTTTTTGTTCAGAATGGAATGGGATGATCACCTCATTTAATTCCCAAGAGAATAAAGGAAACTTTTACTTGGAAAGCCAAACAGTTCAGCCCATAAACACAAATATGACTTCAATGCAGTTTTTAGTATTTATAGTACAAAAATCAGACTATGCCCCATATTCTTCAAACTGACTGCTGCCATCTTCAAAGCTTCCTCTTTGAAGGCTCAGGATGTTCCTGTTGCTGTTCAGGATTCCACTAAGTACACTCAGTGTGGATATATCAAGACAAGTGTGGATATATCAAGACAAGATGTCCCACAGCTACTACTTATAAAGGAGACAAAATTGCAATACCACTGCAATTCTGTCAGATGCGACAGGAGAATAACAATCACAAAAAAATTGTTTTTTCAACAAGGGTTCCATCCCCTAATTCCAAATACACAAACTAAGGGAAAAACATCTTCACAGGTTCATTCTTTGCCAGAGACCAACAGCCCACATGACAAAGAGCTTTAAATGCCTGCAGAGTTTCAGCCCAAGTATGCAGTTAACCTGTTAACCCCAGGCTCACATCTATGCCCAATCCAGCTGCTTTTGCTGTTCCAGGAATGACCTGCTTTCACTGCTTTTTTCTAGGTAACAAATCCAGTCTTCTGGTAAGGTTCTACTAGTCCTAAAATAATGCTGTAAAGAAGCAGCTGGTTTTAAAATCAGCTTGGTAAGGAAAGAATTCCAGCTTCCTAGATTTCATGGCACGTTGCAAAACAAAGTGGGTTCTCAAATTTATTTAAAAAAAGGCAAGCAGGAGGAAGAACTTTCCCCAGACACACCTCTGAGGAATTAAAATGAGGATCACTAAAGCCATTACTGGAACCAGAACTTTGTCACATGATGAAGAGTCACTCAGCCAACATACTCCATACAGCCGTAGCTATCTTCCCTTAAGACAGAAGACAAACATCAATTTAATGTGATAATTTCATATACAAGTTTATTTTTCCTCATGTTGGCACCAGGATATCATAACTCCTTACGAATTGTTTTTAATAATGAACACTGGTGAACTGTTTTCCCAAGTACCAAACATCATAAAATGCAACAAACAACTAGAATGAAATAAAAAGCTTCGTATGTCGGGCTGTTACTCTGGCAGGTCACAAATTAAGTAATTTTATGGTAACAAAACGTTCTCCACAATACTACAGTCTTACCTGAGCAACAGAAAAAAAACAAATCAAACAGCTGCCACGTGCTTGGTTGATTGCTATGTCAGTCTTCACAGCATAAAGTTCCAGCAGCAGGGAACTGAAACTGAACAAACTGACCTGAAAGCAGCTTTTATCGCAAAGCATCAGGATAGCTAGAATTGCTGTTTATGAGTAACAATTACATGAATAAGCACAGTAGGAGTACTGCACATTTGAAAACCAGTTCTGAGCCCACAGCCCAGCCAGCATCTCCTTAGACTTCAAATGTCATTTGATTTCTGCTAGCTAACCCGGGAAAAACACCTTGTAATGTCTAAACTTCTATTAGTTTTGAGTCTAGCTCCATTCTCTCCAACCAAAAGACAACAGACCAACTCAATTTGCCAAGGCTATACTGCTTTTCAACAGGTACAAACTCTTAGCATACCTAACTGGCTACCTACACACTGAGTTGCTACATATGGTACTATGTCACTGTTGGACGTGGTGAGCTTTACTCTCCTTTTGATAGTACAGGCAGCCTGACAAGAGCCTGTGGGTCACATATAAATCAGAAGAGCACAGAGACTGCCACCTCTGTCAGCATGTCCAGCAAGATGACACCTGTAGGCAATAACGGCCCCAAATTACGCAGAGATTTTCTGAAGCGTTAACAGGCTGGGTTCTTTAGTTTGTTCACCACTCTAGCGTGTCATGTGAAAAGACAACTGCTGTGCTTGCAGACACATACGGGCTATAAATGTAACTGCTGCCCACCTCTTTGACTCTCATTCCCATTTATGTTGGATTTGGGGAAGGGATTTTGGAGACAGTGTGGCAGATAGGCAGAGCCCAATCCTGGTACAGGATGACACAATCAAGGTGTTTCAGTTTTTCCAGCTCAAGTTTCCCATCTGCAAAAATGTTTGTGCAGGCTCCTAAGAAAAGCTCAAGGACAAGCATAAATGAATTTAGCTTGAAGCAGCAGCCTAGTAGCCACTGCAGCTCTCTGGTTTCATATGAGAGAGCAGGCAGGTAGGTCAGAACAGCTCTAGACAGATCACACCAGAGTGAGCCAAATGGACCAAAATACCCACGGTTAACCTCTTTATTAAGGTATAGGCCTGCACAACAGCAAGACTGAAACTAACTGCTGCAGAAGAGGATGGAAACACTTGTGTTCTCCCCCTCACATACCAGTCATTATGAATAAGCAATCAAATCAGGTCACATATCTCCTGAGCCGGATGCAATCCGAATCTGTGATCTAGGAAGACATACCTTTGTGTATCATTACCTGTTTCCGGAGAGCAAACCTTCAACAGCAGACAAAACTACTTTAACATTTCTTAGAGGAGGAAAACAAAACTGATACAAAGCTTTTGAGGTATAAAAGCAAAAGGCTCACTGAGATTAACAGAGTAGGCTGGATGCAGCACATGAAGATTCAATGCCCTTATTTGCAATGGTGAATGCAGAGCTGATGTTGCTCCAGCATAAGAGGAGAAACTAGAAGACGTCAGAGTTTGCATACTTATTTTTTCTAATCTTTCCGGACTTCCTGCTGAAGTTGCTCATAGCTTACCCATCACATCCAGCTGTGCTAAGCAACTGTCACCTTAAAAAGCCCCACACTTCTTAGAATAGCTTCTAAGAGAGCACATAAACTCTAAGGGAAGCTCCCTTATAGCCAGCAACTTCAAAACCAAAAGCTGACCGTTTTACTATTTACAAGAAAATATAAACCATTTTTCTACCTAATCGAGCATCACCCAACAGTTTATACTGCAAATAAGAAAGGAACTATAAAAGTCGCAGAGGAAAAATGAGGAAAGATGTGTGGGAAGTGGCAAACATCTTCTATTAGGCCTGACATTACACTTTTTAAAAATATAAAACATCTAAGTACGATTAGAAATAAAGTGCCTCATGAATTAAGGCATCATCTCCGCGCACACAGCTCCGAGACTGTCTCAGCCCAGTTCGCCTACAGCCGGCCAAAGGCCCAGCGGGAAGGCCGAGTCCGTCTAGGCCAGAACCCCCTCCCCGCTCCACATGGGAACGACCGGGCGCGCCCGCGGCAGCCCCGCAAGGGCCGGTCCGAGCAGCGGCCGGTAGGAGCAGCAACCCCCGACGGCAGCGGCCCCCCCGACCTGGGCGTCGCGGAACTCCACCACCACATTCTCGCTGCTCCAGCGCGCCGCCATCTTGGGCCGCCCCAGCACGAGCGGGGCGGGCAGCAGCGCGCCTGAGCAGAGCGAGGCGCCGCGCGTGGAATGACGGGAAATGTAGTCCTCACTCGCTCACGCACACCCCAGCACAGCGGTCGCGGCCACGGTCCGGTGCATCGGGGGCAGCGCGTCCCCCGCAGCCGGCGGGGCCTCAGGGCGCGGGCGGCCCTAGAGCTGCCCGGCGTCCCCGCACCGCCTCTCTGTCGCGTCGTCCGCGCGGTTACGGCCCCGCTGCAGGCCCGTGGTGTCGAGGGCTCTGCTTTGTGGGGCAGCAGCTGAAGCGCGGTGTCTCCGTGACCCGCAGGGCCGCTGCGGCGGCGAGCGCAAACTCAGGCGGCGGGGCCGGCAGCATCGTAGGGGTTAAGGGCGGCGGGCCGGGGGGGGGGGGGGGGGGGGGGGGGGCTGGGGGCGGGAGCATGCGTGCTGCCGGCCTCTATTGTCTCCGGCGCGGCGCCGAGCACCCAGGCGGGTAGCGGCGGCCGGCAACGAGGCCGTGGCCGGCGCAGCGGAGTGGAGTGGGGCCCCGCGCCCCCGCCGCCCCCCGCCGCCACATGGGCCGCAGCTGATCGTCGCCCGGCTGCTCGGCCGCGCCCCGGGCAGGAGCGAGGCGGGCGGAGCGACCCGACCGGCGTCCACCCTCCCCTCTTCCCCTTCCCTCCCTTCCCCCGCCATCCCGGCCATCCTCATTCCTCCCCTCCGCGGCCCCAGAGCCCTCGGCGGATCCCGCCGAGGGTGACGGAGGCGGCGGCGGCCTCGGAGCGCCCTCGCCCTTGCGGGCCCGGCGCGGGGAGGATGCCTGGGGCGGGGATGGGTTTTCGCCTGTAGCTCCCCGCGCCCCCCCGCTTCCTTCCGCCCCCTCTCGGCTCCCGGGGGCGGCGCGGCCCCGTTCACCGCGGGGGGCTGTCGCTCAGCTCCCTCCGGCCCTGCGGCGCCCATATGGGGGGCAAGCAGAGCACGGCGGCCCGTTCGCGGGGCCCCTTCCCGGGGGTGTCGACGGATGACAGCGCCGTGCCGCCGCCGGGAGGAGGGGGGGGGGGGCCGCCCCCCTTCGGCCATTACCGGGCGGGCGGCGGCGGCGGCGCCATGGGGCTGCGCAGCCGCTCCGTCAGCTCGGTGGCCGGTATGGGCATGGACCCCGCGGCGGCCGGCGCTGTCCCCTTCGGGCTGTACGCGGCGGCGGCGCGGGCGGCAGGAGAGGCCGAGAGGGCCCCGAGCGGCGGCGGCGGTCCGGGCTCCGACTCCACGTACGCCCATGGCAACGGTTACCAGGAGACGGGAGGCGGTCACCATAGAGACGGGATGCTGTACCTGGGCGCCAGGGCCTCGCTGGCCGACGCGCTGCCCCTCCACATCGCACCGCGGTGGTTCAGCTCGCACAGCGGTGAGTGCCGGCTCCCCGGAACCTCCCCACAGCTTCCACTCCGTCCATGGGAGCCCTGGCGCAGTGATGGGCACGGTTTGCCTGGGAATCGAGTTGTGAGGGGGGCTGCCCCTGGCTTGGCTAGCTGCTCAAGCCCCCTTGTAAGCCTAAAGGAAAGACCGCCATTCCTTTTCTGGTACTGGGGATGGTGTCTGTGTCAAGGTCAAGGGAGGAAGGGGCTGTGGAGACAGGACGCTTTCTGTAACGGTGGTGGTTTGACTGTGGAATGTGAAGTGGTAGGTGTGGCAGACACGAATCCCCCCTACTTGGACTTGGGGGAAAGTGGTCTGTGGGTGCTGCAGGTGGAGCACTGGGTTTTGAAGACCAGACCAAGCTCCTTATGGCTCTACTGAAGGTGCGTGGGGGTGCTGCTCAGGTATAACTGTCTTTATGCATTAGAAGCTGGGAGAGGGGCAGAGGAAGCCTTTGAAAGCAAGGTGTGGGATTTTCTTCCCCCTTGTTTCTTCTGATAAAAGGCCAGGGAGAGGCCAAAGTGGGTTTTCTCATTGAAGCCAGCTGGCACCATTGTGATGCTTTGAAGGAAGCAGATGAGGAACTGCCTGCCTCTTTAACGGGGCTGGGGAACTGGCTAGGCTCTCTTGCAGGATATATGTTAGGCTGAGGGAGGGAAGAGTTGCCCCCATCTTCACCCTCCTGGCTGAGCCCTTCTGTGGGTCCTGGTGTCTGGAGAGGAGCCCTGGCTGTGAGCAGGGCTGTGTCACTGACCTAGTTTTGGCTGGGTACAGAGAGTGAGATGGGAGGTCCTCCCTTCCCTGCATGGCTAGGGGGGAAGTCATTTCAGGGATGTCTCCTTGTGTTTCCTGGAATAGTCTGGGATTTCTCTCCCCCCTGTCCTCTTTGTAAATGCTGTGAGTGTTCTCCTTACATGACATGGTCTGGGAATTTCATAATACACTTTGGGACAATGCCTCATTTTCAGAAAAGATTGAAACTGAACTAGTGGACAAGAACAAAGTGCAAAACAAGGCTTGCAGCACCCATTTTCCTCCTTCCATCTTGGGATTTTTCTGATTTACCCAGTCTCCGGGGCAGCTCCTCTCAGTTAGATGAAAGCTGTATGTCTTGCATTGCATCCTCAGTGGCAGAACACCCTGAGCTGTGTGCTTGCAGTCTTCCTTGGCAGATGGAGAGGGCTGACTGGGATGTGAAACCAGCTGCTTCTGCAAACTTTCTTTCTCCATAACCTTGTACAGGCTGTGCTGCTGCTCTGGGTTTTAAGCACAGATACAAACTAAGGCACAGCATCCTTACAGGTATTTCACAAACCCCTGTGTGAACAAGTGCCATGAGGCCTTTTGCTGCACCTGGCCCTGAAGCGAGGAGGATTTCATTGCAGAATCACCCTGGGGCTAATCTGCATGAAGAGGTGGTCAGTTAGAGAGTATCAGTTACATTAAATGATAGTTTTCAAGCTACAGCACTGAGAGGCAAAACCTTCTCATAAAAATAAACTAGCTGAAAAATGGAGTAAGCTTTTTCTGGCTGCTCAGGTTAGTACAATACTGCTAAGTTAAAGCCATTGCCTTGGAAGACAGCAGCACAAGCTGTGGGAAGTGCTGCAGGAACTGGGTTTCTCAGGTGCCTCTTTTGAGGCCCTCTGAGAGTGTGCTGTGCAGAAGCAGCAGTGGAAGCAGTTCAGTCAATGCTGAAGCCTATCCCAGTGGTGGTTCTTCCTCATTGCTAATTAACAGCAAAAGGGGCAGAGGAGGCTTAAAAACCATCCTGAAAACTTGTTGGAGCTTGTTAAACTTTTGCATTCTTCCTCTTAGCGTAAGAAGTTAATGGAGGATTCGGAGACTGAGAGGAAGAGGAAGTAAGCCGCCTCAAGATTGCTAACATTCCTGCTAATCTTCTGTTGCAGCTGGTTAACCTACAGCAGGGCAGGCAGGAGCTTCTCCCCCCTTACCTCCCCATTGGTCTGCTCCTCTCATGGTGTGGAGCCACTCCATTAGCCACTGCAAAGTGCTGAAGCAGCAGCACTCCAGTAAATAGAGAGGAGCTTTGACATTGCTGTGCCTGATTGTCTCTTCTCCTTTTGACGGATGACTCAAGGGTGTGGGGATGAGGGGACTCGTTGACACACCAAACCCACTCAGCAGAATGTGTGCCTGATCCTGGGGGTCTGCCCAAGTTGCTGTACTGCCTCAGGAGAGGAGTCCCCCCCCAGACTGTGGCTAAGAGGTGTGGAGAGTGGATCCCTACACTGCCTGCGCTTTCCCGTGCACAGGCTGGAGACCTGGACAATGCCGATCTTGGTGCATGGAGGAGGTTGTGCTCATGGGCCTCCTTTTCCATGAGTACTTGAGTTTCAGGGTAGAGCCAGGAGCCCCAAAGTGTAGCCGAGGCTCTGCAGGGACCCTGGTGGGACAGCGAGGTGCCCAGCCCTAACAACAGTGATAAGGTGCTGTTGTTGCAGCAGCATGTCTGTGATAACAGGAGCATGCAGATAGGCTGGGCATCTCACAGCTCCCTTTATCTGTGGTGCTGGGCCCATCAGCAGGAACCCTCAGGGGTGAGCTGGGGTGGGCTTGAGCTCTTTTCCTGGGCTGATCTTGACTCCTTTCCCCACTCTGCAGTCGAAGGGTTGCAGAAGAGCCAGGCATGGAAGAGAGGCCTGTGCAGAGGGAGGTTGGGAAGTGGTCCCTAGGGCCAGCATGTGCTGCAGCATCACTGTAGGGTGCTGTGTGTCATAACAGTCAGCAAGAAGAGCCCTCTGCTGAATCCTCTATATTCTGCCACAGCTACTGGGGTGCAGGGACAGCAGAAGCAGTTCTGTACTGGAGGGCTTCCAGGGTCAGGAAAGGAGAGCTGCTGCTTGTAGGAATAGCAAAGCCTAAATGGGTGTTTTAAATGGGGCGAGTGAGGGGGCTCTGACCTTGCGGTGGAGCTTGTGCCTCCACTGAGGCAACAGCACCTCACTGAGTAAGCATATCCCATTTCCTGATAGGGATTTTCCCAGGCTTGTCTGGATCCACACGAGCGGTGCAACTGCTTCAGCACCTCCCAGAACTACTCTGGGATTTCCCTGACTATCCAGGGTTTGAGATCTGCTTCCTGGTTTACATGGGTGGAAGATGACTAAACAGCTTTTGCAACTTTGGAGTTTGCCTGTAGTGCTTGACCCCATCTCGGTAGCTTCATGACCATTAGGACTTCTTAGCAAAGCCGAGGCTAGCAAGAAGATGGGAGAAAAAGGAGACGTGGTTTAATGCTGCATGTCTGCAGCTTTGTGTGGTTCTGTTGGTATCACTCATGTTACTCATTTTCATCAGAGGATCTTGGGGAGTTTGCAGAAAGTGTTAAGTGGCTTAAAGTTTATGTGGAATTCCCCCTCTCACCCAAAGCCCTCGTTTGAAGCCCTAATAAATCCGTATCTCCTTTTCTGCTGGCTAGCCCAGGGAAATGCCATCTTTCTGTGCTATCAGGAATGTCACAAGCTTTCCATGCACCAACAAAACAAGCTGTTTGTCCTGGATGCTGGCAGCAGCAAGGTCAGGAGGTCTCCTTTGCCAAGGGAGCTGCTGTGTTCTCAGCAATACCTTGCTGAGAGCAGGAGGACCCAACCCTGAGGGAGAGGGAAGAGTGGCTGGCACAGAGATTGCAGCGTGGCTGCTGGGCTGTGTCCTTCTCCAGGCAGTTTTAGAGAGTGACGCAACCTGGAAGCACTTTTTAATAAGGGATGTGAAATAGGAATCCCTTTTTGGAGAATGAGATGAAGGTCTGTGTGAATACCAGCGCTGGGCAGCCCTGGTCTCTCTGCCTGGCTGGGTACTGTGGTACCCAGTACCCATGTCTGTGGTGTACCCTTGTTGTGCTCTGACAGCTTCGAGTCCTGAGCCTTTTCTCCCTTGACAGTCTTCACTCCTGAGCTAATCCTGCCATTGTGGTCTCCACCAAAACCAGAAGCCTTAATTCTAGCTGGCTAGTCAGCAGGTCCACTTTCAACTGATTTTCCTGACACCAAGTTTTCAAAATGCAGATATTGTATGTGCTTCCCTCCCCTCTTACAGGTGCTAGGCCAGTGAAAGGGCATCCCAGGGTCTGCAGGAACTTGCCATTAATGAATTTATTTTTCGCAGATGAAATTTCCTAAGAAGGCTGTCCTCAAGCCATCCTTTTGTGGGTTTGGTGCTGATGATTGCCTGGCAGCTGGGTCAGGTACCCACAGCATTGCCAGGCCTGTGGATCATAGAATCACAGAATGATTAGGGTTAGCAAGTATCTTAAGATTATCTAGTTCCAACCCCCTGCCATGGGCAGGGACACCTCACAAGAGACCAGGTTACTCCAAGCTCCATCCAAACTGGCTTTGAATGCTGCCAGGGATGGAGCAGCCACAACTTCCTTGGGCAGCATGTGCCAGGGCCTCACCGTCCTCACAGTGAATAATTTCTTCCTTAGATCTAACCTGAATCTCCCTTGTTTAAGTTTGAGCCCATCACCCCTTGTCCTATCACTACACTCCCTGATGAAGAATCCTTCTCCAGCATCCTCGTAGGCCCCCTTCAGGTACTGGAAGGCTGCTGTGGGGTCTCCAAGCAGCCTTTTCTTCTCCAAGCTGAACAGCCCCATTTTTCTTAGCCTGTCTCAAGGCACTGTTTGGAAGTGGTCCTGATGACTCCCCAGGTTGGTGATATTCAGCTATTGGACTCCTTGGGTGTGGAAGGGTTGTTCTTCCGCTTCAGCGTTCTCCGAGCCAGCTGCAGGGCAGTATACACCCTAGGCAAGAGGCAGCCTTGGTAAAACAAAGTACTGAATACCAAAAGATGGGTAAGTAGAAGGCAGCTTTGGTACATACCAGGCCTGCAGCCTGGGTATTAAGTGTGTCAGTGTTGGTGTTGTGTGTGAGGAGCTGGTGGCGATTATCCCTGGTCTCTGCAGCAAGAGCTGCACTGCCTTGACTGTGGTGCGCTCCAAAATCTCTCGTATGCCTTGTCTAGGAGCCAGGCACTAATTGCTGTGGGTGCTAATGGTTTGGCTGGGCTTGCTCCTCTCTTAAACCTGTGCTTAAATCAGTTCAGGGGAGCTGAATGCCCTCTCCCACCTCTGCACACATGTGTTCCAGAGATGCTGAGAGGGATATTCTCATGCTTCCTGGGCTGACCCACTTCCCAGACAGGATTGTCTTCCCAGTCCATGACTCTAAGTTTATTTCATGCTGGTTTGTTTTGCTGAGATGTTTGTTCCTGTGACTGGAATAACCGTAAAGGCTTCTCTTATTTATTAATGTGCTCTTAGGGCTCCTGTGATCCCTCTCTCATTTGCTGGCCAGAGAATCAATCAGCTGCAGACATCTTTGGTGGAGGAGTGGTACCCAGGCTGGCGCTGGGCCAAGGGAGCCGTGGAGAGTCATGGGAAAATGCTGCTAAATGCTGAAAATTAATTTCAAGAGAAACACAGGGAAGGAGAAAAACCCACTTTGGAGGGAGGGAAAAAAAGAATTTCCCCCGATGTAATCTTCATGTGACAAATCAGACAAGCAGCAAAGAGGTCTTTGCATGAATTCCCTCTGCAGGGACCAGTTCTGTGGCACCCCAGCCAGCTGGTGGGCAGCCACAAGGCACATCACATTACTTCTGCTGCTGGTACACCAAAGATCCAGATGTGTCAAATATTTGGCTTTGATGTGACCTGGCTTTCTCCTGGTTCCCTTGAAAATTTGAATCAGTGACAGGACAAGGGGTTCAAACTTAAACAGGGAAGATGTAGGTTGGATATAAGAGAGTTCTTCCCTGTGAGGGTGGTGAGGCCCTGGCACAGGTTGCCCAGAGAAGCTGTGGCTGCCCCATCCCTGTCAGTGTTCAAGGCCAGGTTGGATGGGGCTTGGAGCAACCTGGTCTAATGGAGGGTGTCCCTGCCTGTGGCAGGGGGTTGGAGCTGTATGAACTTTGAGGCCCTTTCCAACCCAAACCACTCTGTGATTCTGTGGTTTACACAAGTGATGCTGTAAAGCAGCAGGCTCTGATGCAGAGCATTTACCTGCCTGCTCTGGTGTGGCTGTACATCAGGACACGATAAGCTTCTCTCTGTGGAGCACACCCATTTCTTCTTGCAGAGAGAGTGCTTGAAGTTAGCTCTTGGATGTCTCCACTGCACCACTCCCGCCAGGCAGCTTCCAAATGCAGATGCGTCCACTGGGCATAGGGCTACCTCTGGAATGCTCCTGTTGTTTCTTGTGGGTGCTGCTTTGGTTGAACACTTTTGCCTCAGAGCTTTCTGGTGGGAGGCTGTCAGGAGGTGCAGCTGCAGGGAGCTCGGCTGGCCTGGGGCCTCTTCTCGTGCCACTGCACAGCGTTTCCCATGGGCAAAGCCCAACTGTTGGTGGGTTTCCTGCCCTGCCAGGCTGTGGGCAGAGGAGGGGAGTGCGGGCAGGGATGGGTGCTGTTGGGGAAGCTGCAGTGCACCTCGAGGTGGAGCTGGCTTCTCTCCCCTCCTTCCCCATGGAGCTGAGCTGCTCTGGCATGTGTCAGCAGCAGGTTGGGGAAGTTCCTGGCTCTGTGTTTGTGCACACTGGGGCACACTGATGCTGCTGTGGGCCTCCCATCAGCAGCACGGAAATGAGACCATGCACCTTGTGCAACTGTCTTGTGATGCTTTGTAGAGGAGCAGAGAGATGCAGTGGAAATATTTGCTCTTTTGCTAGTTTTAAGAGAAATTCCCCAGGGCTGTATGTTCCCAGCGAGCCCTCCCGCCTCATTGAGGCTGTGATGAGTGTCGTGGCCGCTCTTCCTGGGAGACTGTCACCTAGCAGGCACAGAAATGGGGCTGGGATGGGTCGTGGTGAGGGAAACACAATGGCACAGATGAAGAATTGCTCTGAAAGCTGCTCAGAGCTGTTTCCTGGCCCTAGCAGGCAGGACGGCGTGACAACATTGGATATTTTTAGAGGCCAGCTGCCTGCAATGCAAGAGAAGGAAAGCAGCAGGCAGGCAGGAGAACTGAGTGATGCTTCCCCTGTCCTGCATCCCTGTCCAGTGTTTTTTTTTTTTTCAGGAGCTGCTGGCTTTAAGGAGTTTCCTCATCCTCTGTGCCTCTTTGCCTGTTGCTGCCTCAAAAGACTTCATTTTCCCTCTGGCTTTCTCCATGGCTTCTCTGATCGCAGCTCAGTGGTGGTGTCAGGGGCTCTACTCTTTGCAATGCAGCTTGGTATAGTGGGCGTTTGGGGGATTGGATTCTTTGGAGAAGTCTTTGTCACCAGCAAGGGAAAACCCACAGTTCCTCCTGCAGCCAGGGTAATTGAAATAATCCATTTGGGAGGTCTCCCTGCGAGGCAATGGAGCCGCGTTTTGTCAGCTGTGCTGCAGGGGAACTAGATCCACCTTTCAGTCCATCCATCCAAGGCCTGTACATCTGTGGCTGGGGGAAATAAAGGAGAGGACACTGATGGCTTAGATTACTGTCTGCAGGGAGGTTGAATCAATGTGAACTGAAGTTAGTGTTGGGGCCTGATGCCTGTTAAGCTGGCACCGAGCAGGATGGGGTGAGGCTGAGCACCCTCCCTGAGCTGCCTGGACATTCCAGGTTATCCCTACCCGGATCTTGCTGCTTTGAGCTATTGTCCATCGGCTTATTTATTGCAGTATGGATTTCATAGCCCTGGAAGTCTGCTGCTTGCATAGATTTTACCCTTCCAAGGGCGGCTGTAGATACCTTTGGTTTCTTTTTGCTCACTGTATGAAGCAGACAGAACACTGTGGCCCGTCCTGGGTGAGTGTTTCATGGGGAACTCTGCTTTCCAAGGCCCTGCCCGGCTTTGGAAGTGGGGGTACACTGTGCTCCCCTGGGTGTTGCATTGGTGATTTTCCTTTCTCCTGGGGAAGAGAGGGCGTGAAATCCACAGGTGGGATTTTTGTCATCTGCAGCCCCATCTCCCTCCTGCTTCAGCAGCCACTGGCTCAGAACAGTTCAGCCCTTCCTGTGTTCGAGGGTGGCACATGTTGAAACGAAGGGAAAGCAGGAGCAGAGGAGATGGGACAGCCATGCAGGGTTGCTCCTCCCTGTGGCATGGTGCATAGCCCATCCTGCCTCTGCTGGCAGGAATTGGCATGGATGTACATCTGTGGGTAGAGAAAGGTTGCTCATGACTGGCTGGTCAGCTTGGTGCTGTTGAGCATCTGTCTCCTCCTGCACCACACACAGCAGAGGTGTGTTATCATCCTCCAGGTCTACACCCTACCTTTTCCCTTCCTGCTCTCCTGTTAGCTGGGAGCATTCATTGGGTATCCTTTAGCAATTCCAGACCCTCCTGCGGAGCAGGGAGATGCTCTCTGCCATGCATCTCTTCCTAGGACACCAGGGGCAGCTGAGGTTAGGCCTTGCCCTGCAGTATGCTCCTCCCTAGGGCTTTTTCCCAATGGTGTCCTTCTGCAGGAACAACCAATGTTAACTAGCCACAGGCATTTCGCAGCTATGTTCTGCCTGTGGCTCTAGCTCCGTGTGCATTTTGTCTCTGTTTGCTGCCTGTTACTTTAAAAATTGCCTTTTCTCTACACTGAAGAGCAGTGCCTTGTGCTTTGCACGCACTCCAGGGGCTGCGGGTCTTGCACTAATGAGAAGCAGTTGCCCCAGTAACACCTGCCAACGTGGCCCAGGCATGAAGTGCCGCAGGAGACTCTCTGCCATGGAGGTGCTGTCATGGGATGCCCAGGGAGGAGGTGTCCCGGGAGCCGGATGGAATTGCTTCCCATCACTGCTGTGCTCTGCTCCCTCTGCCAGCATCGCAAAGCCAGGCCATGTCATCATGTGTCTCTGAAGTGTCCCTTCACCCTCCCCAGCGAGACCAGCTGAAGCTGAGGCAAGACAGAGCCTTGGCAGCATAAAGGCATGAATGTTTTGCTTTGGAAAAACCCGGGGGTCAGAGGGAGGGAGCTGGGGAGCTGCTGCATCATCCCACAGATGATCCGGTTGCATTTGGGAGTAGCTCAGGTCAGGCTTTTGCACTTGAGCCTTTGGGAAAGCAGGAGTTTCTCTGGCAGCTCAGCAGCAGTTGGAGCCTGCAGATGGGAATCCATGGGTGCCTCCCAGCAATGGCTTAGTCAGTAGTGACTCATGCCTGGTCTCCACATGATGTTTCCTCGCTGCTCCCTCACAGCCAAAGCGTCCCAACTCTCCCTTTCAGCTCCACTTTCTGAGTCTCCGTATCCCACTGTGCTGCTGGAAGATCCCCTGTGCTCCTTCATTTGGGCACCCAGGGCCTCCCATTGCCCCGCTGGCTCTGTGCATCTTGCAGATCATTGCTGCCTGCAGCAGGGTTTGTGGTTGGGCTTCCTCCTTTGCGCAAGAGTCAGGAGGGAAAAAGCAGGTGCACAGGGAAACCCTTTGGAAATTCCCAGTGTGCCTGCAGGATCCCTCTCCTCTTTGGGCAGTGAATTTGAAAACCGGAGCTTCCCTCAAGAGGTAAGAAAGCATTGCTTGGACATCCCTGCTGCTCTTGTGTACCATGAGATGGACTCAGGCTGGTTTTGTGACTAGCAGGAGCCCTGAATGGGCTTGAAACTCAGTAGATTCAAGCTGTGCAGCCTAATGTCAGTCTAAGGTGTTAATGCCTTCGCTGGGCTGTTGCCCAGGACCCCTCTGCTTAACTTTGCTGTTCTCTGGGATGCTAAAATTAGCTTTGGGCTACACACTATTCCTTATGAAGCCTGTTCCCAGCAACTGGGGGAGTGTTTCTGCAGTAAAGTAGAACTGGCAGGCAGGGTGAGGTTGTTTCTCTCATCCATGTCTGGGGGAACTGATTCTGCCTGGGCTGTAGGAGGGAGATGCTCTCTACCTGTAATGTATGGTACTACACTACAGGCCATGCTGGAGGTGTCCTGAAAGGCTTTGATGTGTCCCTCTGCTGAGGCTTGATGGCTTCAGGTGTTCTGGAGCTAATGTCCCTGTGGGGTTCCCCCTCTTGTGTCTCCTGCATGTTCCCAGCACTTGGGCTTTCCTCAGCCTCAGTATTGCAATCTGTTCTCCTTCTTCCCATCCTCTCCCACCACCTCCGTAAGAAGCCAGCTGGCTAAAAAAATACAATAAGATATCTCTGCTTCCTGGCTTGCAGCAAGGCAACCCTGAGCTGCTGCGATGTGATGCCACCCAGACCCTCTGCTCCATGTCCTGCATCCCTCTTGCCCTGCATCCCAGCTGGAGCACAGATGCCTTTTCATTGCTGCTGCATCTCCTCTTTGTGGCTTGAGTTGGGTGGGAGCAGACGGAGGCATCTCCAACACCTCACATGTTAGGGTGGTGCTGACCTTGGCCAGCTTCACGGTCTATGGCACATCCTGCCATCCTTGGCTGGGGTGTGACCAACCTGGTGGCAGATACCTGCAGCATGGGGATTTTGCCAGGAAGCCACTGTGAGTCAGGGACAGCTTGTCTTAGACACTGTAAAACCTTGCCTTGCATAGCATCAGCTTCTTTTTGGGGTGCCTGCTTCACTTCACAAACATCTATTTTCTTAGTAAGGTGGACTGACTCAGTCTGCAAAGAAATGATGGGGTGAGATGGGGATGGACCAGGACCATTTCTCTGCCAAGGCCCATTGGGCTTCATTCCAAGTGCTGCCATCTAAAGAGGTCCAATCCTGGCTGATAATCTGAGGTTGGCTCATTGGCATTCCCCAGCCCTGCCTGCCTTCCATCCTCAGGGAAGTAGGATGTTTGTTTCCACCCTGGAGCCAACCTTTATTTTCTCCCACCTCCACGCAGCCTTGAACTGGGAGAAAGGACACTCTTAGGGTCCATTTTCAGAGCTGGTAAATGAGGCTGCTTAGGTGCTTTACTTTTTCCTCCCTGTGTGTCCCTGCTCATGTCAACACTCACGCTGCACAATAGCCCAGCACTGTCACCACATTCACTTGGCACCTTGGGCCACAGGGTCATATTGGGCTTTGGCTCCTGCATCTGCCCATGAAGCTGATGCTGTTTCCTTCTGTAAGGGGAGGTGGGTTTTGGCCTGATTCTGCTGGGTGCCCTGGCTTCCGGGAACGCCACGCAAGCACTTCATTGGCAGAAGGAGCATAGTCTTTGGTGGGACAGGTCCTTGGTGCAGCTGCGAGCTGCCTCTTTGCCCCAGTGAAGGGCAGCATCACCAACTGCATCGCTCAGACTGATGGAGCATCACTTCCATGGTGGGTGATGCTTTCAGGACACCCATGCAGCTCCTGAGCTACCTGAGGTACCCAAGTGCTGGAGATGTGCTCTGTGCACCCCATGTGCCATCTCCCAGCATGCGCTTCTGTGACAATTGCTTTAGAAAAACAAGGAGTGAATTTATTTTCCAGGAAATGTGAGGTCTGAATATCTTGGCTCTGCAGGTTTCCTTTGCTTGGCTGATGAGGAGAACTACTCCATGATCCCTTCCTTCCTGGGGCTGTGCTGGAGCCCATGAGGGGTAAAGGAAGGGGAGGGATCAGACTCCCTTCACCTCTCACAATTCCACGTGCTTCTCTGATTCAGATTGACCAGCTGGGCCCATAGACATGTTTTTTTTCAGTCTTTCCTTCCTCTTCGATCACTAGCATAGGTTTTTTAAAGATGATCCATCTCTTCCATCTTCCGCCTGATGCCAGTTCAGCTGGTGATGCTGGGGAAGCTGCAAGGAAGAGTTAGGATACTCAAGGTTTGCAGGAGGAGTTGGGGTGCTCAGGGTTTGCCCAGCAAGGAGAGGAGGCACCAGGGCCCTGCTTCAACTGCATGCTTGGACCATATATTCCCTGTGTTCATTTTGAGCTGAGACGCATCCTGACCAGCTGTAAGCCAGCTACCTTGGCCAGAGGCCCAGAGTGCCCTCTGGAGACATTGAGATATGCTGTGCAGTTGAGGTTTCCAGAACTCGCATGGACATCAGGCTGCCTGGGGCTTATCTCTGAGCTCTCTGGAACTCAGGTTGTTCCTTGGGGTGGTGGGCACAGAGGGAGAGACCCCTCCTGGGGTGGGCACATTCTGGGGATACTGCTATACAGAGGACTTCTGTTTTATCCCACTGCTGGGGATGCCTTTGAATGCTACTGTGTTTGGGATGGGCTGCTTGTGTGTGAGCTGCTGCTTTCCCCTGCCTTCAGAGCACATCATCCCCCACCAGCATCTTCCTCCCATTGCTGGAGGTGCTGCTCCCTGTGTTTTGGCCATCTGTTAGTGACAGAGCCAAGGTTTCCTACTGCTGGAGGGATGCCACATCTCCTGGTGGCCCTGTAGCCTGGAAATAAACTGTCTGCAGGCTAGACCAAGCTAGCAGGGGGTTTGGTGAGTGAATATGGACGTGGCATGTGCCTTTCTCTGTGGTCAGAGAGGAGCTTGCAGCTCCTGTGGATGCAATCTAGCCCATCACCAAGGGCAGCAGCCACTTCCACTTGCAGGATGTGGTGGTGTTGACTGTTGTGCTCAGTGGCTTCCCCAAGCTGCACAGGTTGCTGTGGGCATCACCTGTAGAGACAAGTGATTGGAGTTTCCTGTCCCAGCTGTGTTTGAGATGATCACAAGTGGGTTGGACAAGTGTCTTAACACTATCACAGCAGCCTGCGTGGTGGTGCTTTTGGCACTTGAGGGTTAACCACAGCGCTTTTTCAGCTTGCATAGGATCTGCTGTGGGTTTTCAGAGGTTCCCAGCTCTGCTTCACCCATCTCTCCAAAATTAACCATGTAACCTTCCTAAAAATACTCAGAGGGCAGTAGTCCCCGGGGAGCACCAGTGCTGCTTGCTCCCAGTTTCTAGACCGAGCCATCAGAGAGATGATGCCAACCTGTGTCTCTAAGCCCTGGAAAGCCCTTGGCTTTCTCAGTCTCCTCCAGGATATGAGGGGCCAGGTCTGGATATGAACCTGCCTTTCTGGCCCAGCTGATTCCCCACAGCACCCTCATCTTCCTCACTGGCTCCTGGCGAGAGCTGGTTCCTGCCTGCACATCTCTGTGACATGCGGTGACTGTGCCAGCTTTGGGTTTAATGTGCCACAGGCAGGAGCATCACCAGCTGCCCAGGATGCTTTGGGAAGGAGGAAGGCCTTTCTCGGGAGCATCCTTAAGCCTCCCCATGGATGTGGGAGGCGCAAGTGAGGAGAAATATCTGGGCCCTTCCTCTCTTTCCTTTCTTTTTCAGGCATGTGGGAGGAGGGTGGAAAGGGCTCGAGGAGGAGGGAGAGAGCTGAATTTTCCATGAGCAGCTGTCAAAATGTAATCTCCTGCGTTGCTCAGGCTGGCAGCTTAGGATAAATTAACGGGGATTTCAGGGAATGTGGAAAATCCCATGGCCTGGAGGAGGACCGGCCATGTGGGGAGCAGCCCTTTCATCTGTAGGACCAGCCCCGGGCCCAGTGCCTGCCTGAGCCATAGAGGGATGCTCTGAGGCGCTGGGCTCCACTGTTGGGCATCCCCTGGCCCCACTGGGTTTTTCATCTACAACATTCCCCCAGAGGTGACCCGGAGAAGGGATGAGGGAGCCTGGCCCCCTTCCCTGCCTCCCCTTTCCCTGCGGCTCCAGAGAAAGGGGAATTCAAGCAGTTGCTTTGTAATGCCAAATACTTGTGCCGACAGCTGGGGTGCAGGGTGCCCCCTGGCCCCAGGGACCTTCCCGTGCTGGCTCCTCACTGCTGCTCACACCCAAGAACTGCATTTTCATCCCCGTCTCCACCCCCATCTTGTGAAATGCAGAGCCAGGAAAGTGTGCACTTGGCTCAGCCCCCAGACCCATGCAGCAGCCATCATCCGTGTGTGGAGCACGTCACACACGTGCTGGGGTTTGTGCCCAAGCTCCTCTGTCTGCACAATGTCCCCACGTCCTTGTCACAGGGCCATGGTGGTGCTGGGGGTCCCTGTCTCCTGCCAGCTGCCCTGGGAGCACCAAGGAGCTGATGGGTGTACATGCCGGCTATTTATAACTGTGCTAAAACTACCCCAGCGAGCAAAGAGACCTGCAGACACAGCAACAGTGCTCACCAGAGCCTGCGAAGGGCCCTGCTCTCTGCCTGGTTCCTGCTGCTTCATGCCCTGGGCTGGGTGGTTTCATCCAGGACCCTCTCCCTTTGCCCCGGTTGCACATCTCACTGGATCCCTTTGGATGCTGCCGGAGCTGGTAGATCTGGGGCAGCTGTTTAAAATAACACATTGGCACAGAAAAAAAGGGGGGGGGGGCAGAGAAAACGAGGTCTTCCCGTGTGGTGCACGGGGGACAGTACCTCACCTCTGCAAATGCCTTGTCCTGACACCAAGCTGGCAGCTGGAACACCTTTCCCAAAGGGAGCCGTTCACAGCTGCCCTGTGACAGGGGCCTGCCACTGGGAACCGGGCCCCAAAGCTTCCCTGGTGCTGGGAGACCACATCCTCCTTCAACCAGGATGGGTTCAGCCAGGGACAGGCAGGCTGCTAGGGGAGCTGGGTGACAGGAAAGGTGTCTTGCAAGGGGAGGCTGGTTGGGTCTTGCAGGAGGCAGGCTGGGAGGCTATCTGAGCCCACTCTATAAATACACCAGGCAGATAAACACTTGGGAGGAGGAAAAAAACCCAACTATTTCAGCTAATGGGCACTGCTGCCACAAGGTATAAACCGGTCAGGAGTAAAATTAGGCTGGAGAGGATGAGGCAGGTTGGGGCTGCTGCCCCGTTACTCCAGCTGCTGGCATGGTTGTGGTGCAAACAAGACTGGACTCGCAGCAGAAACTGCCCGGCGGGGATGTGTCCCTGCAGTGACACCTTACTGGGAGGGCTCCCTGTCATAGCAGGTCCCTGTAGAGCCAGTCCCCTGCTATCCATGACTCCCATCCTTGCTGTGCCCTCCCTGGGAATAGCCATCCTCTGGAGGAGTAGGAGTCAGCATCCACGTCCTAGCCTTTCATCCAGGGAACCGAGAAGTAATCTGTATTTATCAGTGCTAATAATGACAGCAATTATCCTGGCTGTTTGCATGGTAGAGGTCTGAGCTGCCCACCCTTAAAGCCACCCACGCTTTCTCCCTTCCAAGAAGCAGAAAATATGCACTCGCCGCATCCACATGATGGCAAACAAGAACCTGATTCATCCTTAGATAATTTGTGTACGTCCCTCTCCTTTCCTGAGCAGCCTTTGCATATATATGAAGAAAGCTCTTAAGCAGCGCTGCAGTCAAACCTGATCTGCTTTTAGAAGACAGGTCCTTAAATTACCTTCTCCCTCTCTGCAGGCAGGGAATTGATAGATATTCTGGTGCAAAGCCATGGTGGCAGTGGTGGCACACATGTTTAGCTGCGGCAGCTCGAGCTCTGCTGCGCTGAGCAGTGACAAGCTGTATGGCCTGGAGCAGTGGGACAGCAGGAGTCCTGGGTGGGTGACCTGCTGGGCTGGGTGAGGTTTTGCTCCCTGTGAGTCTGGGGTTTAGTAAACTTAACTTTGGCAGTGCTGGGGATGATGCCATGGCAGTCTGTGTGGCTCGAGCTGGTGGTGGCACCAGTGGGATACCCTGGCATGGGCCAGGCTCCATCCTCAAGCCCAAGCCAGGATGCAGAGCAGATCTGGCCATCTTAATCCAAAAGTCCAAGTCACTAGGCAGGGCCGAAGCCAAGCTGGGACACCAGCCTGCAGGGACACTTGCTCCTGGAGCTGGTGCCTGGCATTGGAGGGGCGACCACCCACCTCACTCCTGCCAGAAGCTGGATAAAGCAGCAGTGTGGTCTCATGGCTCCAGCCTGTCAGTGCTCTGCTGCAGCCCTACAGCAAAACCTTTCTTGCAGCTCTCCTGGCTAGCTGTGACAGCAGGGACATCACTGTCCAGGCACCGAGACGTGCCCCTGCCCTTGCCAGCTGTGGGTGCTTCATGCCCCTGGCTGCTCCTCGCCCTTTAAGGCCCGGCAGCAGCTGATGCCCACGTGTGCTCTGCCTTGGCATGCTCCTTGTGCCCTCTGCGCAGCAGGCACAGGGACGGGCAGCTGTCCCCTTTCTCGGGCGGCTGTCCCCTTGCTCGGGTGGCTGTCCCCCATGCTGGCACTGCTGGTGGCTGGCACAGGATGAGCGGGTGCCCCACGGGCACTGCATGGGGTCGGTGCCACCATGCAGGCAGCAGGTGAGGGGCTGCCCACTGCCGGGTTGTGGGATGTGGGATGGATCCTTCTGTTTCCCTCACTAAGGGCTCTTCTCTCTGCTCTCCCTCCAGGTTTCAAGTGCCCCATTTGCTCCAAATCGGTGGCTTCTGATGAGATGGAAATGCACTTTATCATGTGTTTGAGCAAACCTCGTCTCTCCTACAATGGTAAGGGCCAGGCTGCGCAGCGGACACAGTGTCCTGCTGGCTTGGGATGGCTCTGGGCAGGCTGGAGACACTGAAGGCTGCACGGGCAGGCGGCTCAGCTAGGCTTGCCAAAGGGCTGTGCTCCAGTGGGGTGGTGTGGCTCACTGCTCAGCTCTGCTCTCCTGGCATGGCTCAGCCTCGCTGCTTGTGCCTTTGGAACACTTTGGGACACAGCCCCCTCCCCACGTTGCAGAGTGCTGTGGCCAGAGGGACCCATCTTGGCCAGGTATCCTGCCTGCGGTAGGGGACGTGTCCTCCCGGGATGGCTCTCGGAAGGGTTGTTGCTTTCCTCCCTCACTGGCAGTGAGGCTTACTGGGCTGAGCCCTGCTCCTGCATCTCCCATCATCTTGATGCTCACTCACTACTCTGTGGTGCTTTTTGGAAGCCCCATCCTGCCTGCCTCCGCAGAGGTGGACATGGGCTCCCCTCCATCCCAGGAATGGGAATGCCGCTGCAGTGGACAATGTCTCACCACTGCCCTCTCCTCCCCTCATAGATGACGTGCTGACCAAGGATGCTGGCGAGTGCGTGATCTGCCTGGAGGAGCTGCTGCAGGGAGACACGATAGCCAGGCTGCCCTGCCTCTGCATCTATCACAAAAGGTACCACACAGGGACCAGGGGACATTGCCAGGCGGGTGGCAGGGGCGTAAGGGGACAGCGCCTGACTCAGCAGCACAGTGGTGACATGCTTTTCCTCTCTGCAGCTGTATAGACTCATGGTTTGAAGTGAACAGATCTTGCCCGGAGCATCCTTCTGATTGACCTGCCGGGCGTGCTTGCTGATTTCTCTCTAAGGTAAGCCTGTGGTGGGCTGATCAAATTAGACTGGCTATTAGGAAGGAAGGAATTCCACTCCCAAAGGGTGGTCAGGCATTGGAACAGGCTGCCCAGGGCAGTGGTGGAATCACCATCCCTGAAAGTGTTCAAAACCCATGTGGATGAGGCCCTCAGTCACATGGATTAGTGGTGGCCTTGGCAGTGCTGGGGTAATGATGATCTGATGATCTTAAAGGTCCTTTCCAACCCAGTTGATTCTCTGATTTTCCTGTGCTGGGTTTAAATCCTGGGCCAGGAGGGAAGGATGGGTTGGGTTGGGGTGGGATATGGTGGCCGTGGCTCTTGCTCCTCACCTGGGATCATCTCTCTCTGGCTTTGCAGGGCACCTTGCTATACCTGCTGTACCTTCTCTTCCCGTCCTCCCTGCCCCACCTGGAGTTTTGGGCTGACTTTAAATTCCTCGAGAAGACAAAAAAATAAAACCCAGAAACTTGAACCCATTCAGGACAACAGTGATTTTTTTTTTTTAATTATTATTATTATTCTATTATTTTGTTTTGTTGGGGTTTTTTGCTTTCTTTTTTGATTGTTTTGTTCTGTTTTTTTAAATGAAATGATTTAAAATAAAGAACCATCAGAAGACGAGTGTGAGACCAGCGGAGCGACCCGCTCTCCCCTCCACAGCGGCTGGTCACCAGGAGAGCTCTGCCTGCCAGCGAGGCCCTCGGCCAAAACCCTGCCATGATGTTTGGCTTTTCACCCCAAAACGAAAGGGGAAACTGCTGGGGGAAAGCAGCCGGCCAAACGGAGCACGCGGCATTCCTCACCGGCAGCCTCCCGCCTGGACCTGCCTGCGGGCTCTGCTCGGTGTTTTTGCACTGACTCAACAGGAATTTTCTCCTCTTTTTCCATCTCCCTTTTGGAGATCTCCACCCTGGCGTGAGATGGGGACTCTGCCCCATGCTGGGAACGGGGACAGTGCTCCCCCCTGTCGAGCTGCAGGGGTCTGTCTATCAAAGTGTTTACAATGAGTAACAAAAAAAAGGGAAAAAAAGAAAAAAAAGAGAAAATGGTAAAAAAGAAGAAAAAAATGAAAAAAAAAAAAAACCAAACCCCAACCACAACTGAAGCTTCGTGTTGACTGGCGTGTTCTTCGGTTTGAGCTTCCCTGCCCCGGTGATGTTTACAGACTGGTCACTCTTTAACTCAGCTATAACCACTCAGAGACTGGAGAGCCGCAGCATCCCACCGCCCCTCTGCCACCCCTCGCCGGGCTCCTATTGCCAAAACTCCTCCTTGCCATCGCCCTGGAGTCAAACCCTTGTGAAGAGGGGATGGGTGAGGTCCCCGATGATGGCCTCTCCCCGGCCACCCCTGGCTACGGGGGTGGCTTTGCCAGAGAGGCCAAGACGGAGCCGGTTGCTGGCAGTGACCTCCCCAGCCCAGCTCAGCCCAGCCTATCCCATCCCCGTCCCTCCCAGCGCGGCGGGTGTTTCTGTTGGTGAGACCTCCCCTGCTGGTGGCCGTGCCCCTGCAGGAAACCTTTCTGTATTTATATATTAAAAACAAGGGGGAAAAACCAAAACCTTCAACGAGTTCAGAGCCTGGGGGGAGCTTCCTTCATTAGTCAAGGTGTTTTGATATGGTATTAAAACAATGTTCAATAAAATAGTCACTGTTATTTTATTTCACTGGCTTTCTTGGTGAAGCAGATCGTGGTGGTGCCCCTTCCCTGTCTCCACCTCTCCAACACAGCCTGAACAGCTCTCAGTCCCACAGAGCCCCACAGCACTGGGGAAGGGGTTAAAGTGGGACCCCACCAGTCCCTCACCCTAGGGGTATGTACTGCTTAGGGCATGGAACCCCTGAGGATGGGCTTGGGTGTCCTGTCCCCCTAAAAAACATCACAGTGCATGGAGGCTGTGGGTGCAAAGGAGTTTATTGGGGGTCCTTGACCCACAGGGATGAGGAATTTGGGGAAACACAAGGGGAGTCAGCCCGGTGCTGGTGCCACCATCAGAGCACCTTGCCAGGGTTCATGAGGTTGTGGGGGTCCAGTGCAGCCTTGATGCTGCGCAGGGTGTCCAGCCCCTCTTGTCCCAGCTCCTCCAGCAGCAGTGCCCGCTTGCCCAGACCCACGCCATGCTCCCCAGTGCAGGTCCCCCCTGCTGCCAGTGCCCGCCTGCAGGATGATGAGGTCAGGGGATGGGGAAGTCCATCTCTTCATCCCCATCCCCCTGGAGCGTCCCCATCCCCACCTGCCCAAGCGCTTAGTGAAGGCATGGACACGCTGTGCCTCGTCCTCATCCTGGGTGTCGAAGACAAGGATGCAGTGGAAGTTGCCATCACCCACATGTCCCACCATGGGGCCTGCAGGGGACTGTGGGTCAGGTGGGGTACAGTGGGGAGGACAGCAGTCCCCCAACTGACACCCCCCCCGCCCCACTGACCGGTAAGGCCGGAGTCCTGCAGGTCCCGCTTGGTCTCCACCACCACATCAGGCAGGCGGGAGATGGGCACGCAGACATCCGTGGAGTAGCCCTGGGCAGGGCAGGACACAGCAGTGGCATCACAGCTCCACAGGGCACTGTGCCCCAGGGCAGAGCAGTGGCACCACAAATCCATGAAGGGCTGTCCCCCAGGGCAGAGCAATGGCACCACAGCTCCACAGGGTGCTGGTGCCACTGTCCCCGTGCCCATCCCTCACCTGGCAGCCGGGCCGCAGTGCCAGGGCCGCATACCAGGCGCGGTGGCGCATGGCCCAGAGGCGCTCGCGTTCCTCCAGCTCCTCCGCCCAGGTCAGGCTGGAGCCGCCATTCAGACGCACGATGTCCTCTGCCAGGAGCACTGGGATGAGGTGGATGGGACACACAGCAGCCCCGGGAACCCCAGTCCCCACTCTGGGCATCCACCCCACACCCTGGAACACCCATGATCCCCCTGTCCCCCGCCCCTGGGCCCCTCAGCAGACCCCTGCCTGAGGGGCTCTGTACCCATCCTTCACCTTCGAACTCCCCAGTCTCCCAGTCTCCATCCTGGGCACCCATCCCTATTTCCCGTCACTGGTCCTGGGAACCTGTCCCTCTCCTCAGGACAGCCCAGGTGCCTTGTCCACAGGCCTGGGACAGGGGACCACATCCAAGGGAACCCCCAGAACCCCAGTCCTAGGCTCTGGGCACCCTCACCCTGATGACACCAAGGTTCCCCAATCCCTGGCCCTGGGCATGCATTCCTTGCCTCAGGATGTACCTAGCTCGCCATCCCGGGTAGTGGACACGGTCACTTGCCCCAGAGCCACGCCACGTCCACCCAACACTGTCCTTCATGCCAGGACATCCCTGGTTCCCCATCCATTGTCCCTGGGCACCTGTGCCCACCATGGCCTGCAGCCCCAGGCGCTCTGTCACCAGGGCCACCCCAGCCCCATCCCGCACTGGTGGAGCCTACCTGTCTGCTGCTGCTGCTCAGCCAGGCCATGCCGGGACCCGTGGAGCTCCAGGAGCAGTGTGGGGGCCACCGGCAGCTCCATGTTGCTGAAGCGGCCGCAGGCACCCGCCATCACCTCATCCAGGAACTCTGACCAGAAAAAGACAGCATGAGCCCTGCCATGAGCACCAAGACCCCCAGCCTGAGTGCCAGACCCATCCCCTGGCACCCACCGATGCGTGCCACAGGCACGGCGGCCTGCAGGACCTGCACGGTGCAGTCCACAGCCGCCTGCACGGTGGGGAAGGCGGTGGCGGCGGCAGCGCTGGCCTCCGGCAGCGGGTGCAGGCGCAGCGTGGCCAGTGTGAGGAAGCCCAGGGTGCCCTCGGAGCCCACGAACAGTGAGGTCAGGTCGTAGCCGGCCGCCCTCTTCCTGTGTTAGGCTAGTGAGCGGGTGCTGGTACAGCCCACACCCAGCCCGAACCCCGCCCTGCCCACCTGGGCTGGCGCCCAGCGCCTGCGGTGTGCAACAAGCGCCCGTCCGGCAGCACCACGCGCAGGTTCAGCACGTTGGGGCGCATGGTGCCGTAGCGCACTGCATTGGTGCCCGAGGCGCCCGTGGCTGCCATGCCGCACAGCGAGGCGTCCGCGCCAGGGTCTGCGGATGGGATGGCACGGAATGGAGATGGGATGGGCAGCTGGCACGGGGACAGGGCCATAGGATGTCCCCATGAGACCCTGTTCTCTGCCCAGCCCTGTGCACCCCTGGCACTATCGGGACCTCGTGAGATCATGGCACTCACTGCCACATGGACAGCCCTGGAACTACAGCACCTCCGTGGTGAACCCCAGCACCCTTGTGATCACAGCACACCCATGGGCACTCCCAGCACCCCAGTGCCACCACCCCACCCCAGACACCCCCGTCTGCTCCCCAGTGCCCACGGTACCGACAGGGAACCAGAGCCCGGTGCCACGCAGGTAGCTGTTGAGGGCCTTGCGGGTGACGCCAGGCTCCACCGACACCGAGAAGTCCTCGAGGCTCAGCTCCGTGATGGCGTCCATGTGGCTCAGATCAAAGCAGACACCACCCTGCCATGGGGCACCGCAGGCAGGGGCTGGGCACGGTGGCCCTGGCAGCCCTGGGCAGGGACCAGACAGGGGTCTGGGGGATCTGTACCTGCACAGCATTGACGCCGCCCTCCAGGCCGGTGCCAGTGCCAAAGGGCACCATAGGCACACGGTAGCGGTAGCAGAGTGCAGCCAGCTCCTGGACCTGCCCCACCGCATGTGGCCACACCACAGCGTCCGGGGGGGCACAGCTGGGGACAGGGGCATTGCTGCCACCGGCCCCCCTCCACAACCCTCACCCCATAGCTCTTCCTCCTCTTCCCAGCCTCCTCCCCGTGTTCCTTCTTCCTCATCCCAGACCCTTCCCCTCCACTGCTCTGCCCCTCCCAGGACCCACTCCCAGCCCAGACTCTTCCCCCCTGTATGTCCATGTCTCTTCCCATGACCCTTCCTCAACCTAGACCCTTCCTCTCCCCAGTCCTTTCCTCTCCCCAATCCTTTCCTCTCCCATGCCCCCTGCCTAGGCCCTTCCCCCTTCCAAAAACCTTCCCCTCCCGATGGCCCTTCCCATCCACAGGACTCTTCTTCCCCCCCAGACCCTTCCCCTCCTCATGGCTCTTCCCCTCTCCCAAGCCCCTTCCCCTCCCCAGCCCTTTCCAGGGGTCCCGGCCCAGGTACCTACACGTGCATGGACTCGTCATGCCCGTGCTGCTCCCGCACCGCCATGGCCGTGGAGACGTTGGGGGTCCCCACCACGGCCCTCAGGGCCTCTACGAAGTCTGGGGGCAGCGGGGACTGCGGGGGGGAAACGAGGGTCCGACCGGGGGGCCATGGGCCCGGGACCTCCACCCACAGCCGAGGGCAGCGCGGCCACACGGGGATCCCCGTCCCGCCGCGCCCCATGGGACCCCCAAGCCCCTGCTCGGCCCCACCTTGGAGCAGCAGCTCCGGCGGCCCAGGGCCCGCCCCAGCCCCAGCCCCAGCCCCAGCACGCGCCGCAGGGACATGGCGGCTTCGGCCACGACAGGGGCGAGACCGAAGTGCGGCTGGAGCGAAACAGGAGGGAGAACGGAGCGGAGCCCTTGCCCCGCCCTTCCCGCTTCCGCCGCGTTAAGGTGGCTCCGGCAGACGGGGCCGCGGCGCCGCTGCACGGCTCCCTGCCTCCCGGTGAGCTCAGCCTCCCGCGCCTGCTCTGCCCACCGAGCAGCACCGGCTGTCCCCGCGGCTGCTCGGGTGTCCTGGCTCCTGGACACGACCGCCGGACCCCAGCCTGAGTTCCCGCCGGCGGCACCCCCACCCAGGGCACCCGATGGGGGTCCTGAGGAACGGTCCTGTGTGTCCCGGGCTGCCAGCCTCTGGGGGCAGAGAGGAGGGGCACAGCGGGGACTCAAGGGCACCCCAGGGAGGAGGAGCGAGCACCAACCCCGGGGACAGAGGGATGCAGGACCACCCCAGAAACCAAGGTCGCCCTAGGGACCAAGGACACCGAACTGGTTTCGGTTAGAGTAGTGCCAGTTTTCTTCCTGGTAGCTAACGCAGTCGATGGATGCGGGCCGGGGGCCAGGACACTCGGTGCTGCCGGTGTGGGCAGAACAAGGCAGGGGCGGGATCCGGGGGATCCTCGGGAAGGCCTCGGCCGGGAGTGGGGACCTTTGACAGGGGTACGGAAGGCGAGGGGGGGTCCGGCCAAGAGGAAGGGACCCCTGTTGCTGAGCAGCGGCCCCGTCAGCCGGAGCCACCTTAAAGCGGCGGAGGCGGTGGCAGCGGGGACGCGGGCTGGGCAGGGCCCCGCTCCCGTCCCTCTCCAGCTGCTGGCTGTGCCCGCTGTGGTCCCTGGCCTGGCCTGGCCGCAGCCGCCACGTCCGTGCAGCGGGGGCTGGGGTGGCCCCCGGAGCTGCTGCTCCCAGGTGGGGCCGAGCTGGGGCTCGGGGGTGCCCTGGGGCACGGAGGGGCCCGGTGTGACCGCTCTGCCCTCGGCTGTGTGCCCATGGCCCCAGGTTGAACCCTCCCTTCTCCCTCTGCCGTGATGACGGCCCTTGCTCCCACCCCTTCTCCCGCAATTTCTGATGCCCCCGCCTCCGCGGAGACCCCGAGGGGCGCTGTCACGGCCCCAGCGCTCTCAGGGTGCCCGGGCCCGGGACAAAGATCCGGGCAGGTCTGGTCTGTGGAAGGGCTGTGCACGTACAAAGGGGAAGGGTCTGGGCTGGAGAGGCTCTGTGGACGGGCAGCGGGTGGGAGGGCCTGGGGAGAGGAAGAAGGGACATGGTGAAGGTGTCGGGCACCAGGTTCCCCATCAGTACTGTGGTGCATCAGGGGTGCCACGGACTGGGAGTGCTATGGTCTATGGGGTCCTCTTGTGTGTGTCATGGTCCCTTGGGGTGCTGGGCTCTCCGTGGTTCCAGGGGCACACCAGAGTCCCACCTCCTGCCTGCAAACACAGGGGCAGATGCCTTGCTGTGCAGCATGGCAGCCATGGGCCCCTCAGCCACGAACACAGTGCACTACTGCACATGCAGCATTCCTGGAGACATTCAAGGCCAGGCTCGATGTGGTTCTGAGTAACCTAATCCAGTCGAAGATGTCCATGCTCACTGCAGGGGGGCTGGACTAGATGAGCTTTGAAGGTCCCTTCCAACCCAGATTATTCTGTGGCCTAAGATGCAATGTGATGCTGCTGGAGGAGCACCAGCCGCATGCTGGAAGGGGGTATCCAGCTACAACCTGACCCTGCTCTTTGCAGGCTCCAGGGACAGCCTGGGCTTCCTCACAGAAGTCACACTGCCCCTGCATCTGTTGCCTGAGGCCACTGCCACCTTCAGAATCCTAGAATAGTTTGGGTTACAAGAGACTTTCAATGCCCTGCATTCAAGACCACACTAAACCCACCCCACAACCCCAGGAGTCCCAGTAAGATGCTCTGAGATACTCCCAGTGACAGCAGCAGCCCCCTGGAGTCAGGGCTGGGTGGCCCCACTGCCCCCATTCATTTTCACCCCTAAGCTTCTCATCCTCTTTCCTATGTACCCACAGCCTCTATGTGCTATCATCTCTTTTGGGGGGATGCCCCAGCCTTCCCAATGAGTTCCCTTCCCACAGCAGGCAAACACAGATACCAAAGAGATGGGGGGTTTCTAAGCAAATCTTTATGCTGTTGGGGGCTAGGGAGCTGAGTTCTGGGGGGCTGTGACTCCATAGCTCTGGGAACCAGCAGAAGCTTCCTCTGCATTCAAAAGGCACCAATTTCGGTTTGTGTTTCGGTTACAGCTCGTACAGGAGTTAAAACCCAAGAACATACAGGTCAGACCCTTCCTGCCCCAGGCCCCCTAAAATCCCCTTATTCCCCTGGAAACACTTATCCAGAGCCTCTGGCACATAGTACAACCTGTCCCTGCCCCACCACATACGGTGGCTTGCACAGCATTAAAAGTCTGGCTGTTGGAGACCACTTAGGAGGCCCCCCAGCAGTGGAGTGGCCAACAGCATCATCCTAACTTGCCAGACACATCCCCATGCTGATTCAACAGGGACATGGCCCCATGGCCTTCAGGCTGCTGGTTTTGTATGGAGAGAGGACAGCAGGGATGAGTGGGTATAAATCCACCCCCCAGCTTTGCTTCATTAAGGGCATGGCTCTAAAACCAATCCTGGCCTCTGGCCAGAGGGAGGAAAAAAAAGGAAGGGGGAAAATGGCTGCAGCCTCTCACCCCTCTAACAGCAGAGCCCCAGACCCCCGGTGCACATGGGGAGTCTCTATGTACAAATCCACTTACACCAGGCAGAGGGGGATGTGTGTTGGGGGTACAGGGTGAGGACTACAGAGATAGCAGCCCTGTGCCATCACATGGCTGCCAGCTGGCCCAGCACCATCCTGAACTGCTGCGTGCTGTTGGCAAGGTCCTTGACACGCTCCACCATGTCCTTAGAGGCAGCAGGAGAAGGGTAGTGAAGGGCAGCTGCCTTGGTGGTCACCACGATCTCCTTGAGCATCTCACAGAGGAGGTTGCTGTAGTGCATCACCTTGTGCTGGACATCCTGGGCCTTGGCTTGGCGGGACAGGGTATCTCCAATGAAGACGAGCTTGTGGGCGCTGAGGATGATGAATTTGCTGTGGGCCACAAAGATCTTGGGAGGTTGGTTGGTGCTGACAGCGGTGAAGAAGGCATCGACAGCATTGGTGAGCGTGGTGAGGTTGGCCTCGCACTGCTCCAGGTAGAAGAGGAGGAGCTGACGATCAGCGGGACACAGGGCACCCCGCGCTGGGCTGTAGTGCTGGGGAGGACTCCAGTTGGACAGGTCGTTGTCAATGGGGCGCGTCACCTCCTGCTCCAGCCGCTCAAACTGCTTCAGCTATGGGAGGGACAGGCATGAGGCACGGCAGCCATCAAGCCAGTGCCTGATCCCCTGCCTGGAGCCACAGGCAAAGCTGGCAGTGGCCACCTGCTCCTGGTGACAGCTGTGCCACAGGGGACACAGCAAGGGACAGTGCCAGCCCCAGGACAGCCATGCCAGGCTCCTCTCTCCTCCACAGTGCTGGCACAGGAGGTGAGCCAGAACCCACCATGGGGAAAGCCATGCAAGAGGGGACCATGGTCCAGGCCAGTGGCAGGGGGTACAAGGGGAGGAGGACCCAAGGACCCTGCTTGCCGCAAGAGCTGTGCCCAGCACTGCACACCCGCCACATTACCTGCTGGTGCTCCAGCTGGTCCTTGCTCTGCCGGATGATGTTGCCTTTCTCCAGTAGCTCCTTCTGGGTCTTCTCAAACTCCTCCTTGCCCTGCAGGGAACGAATGGACGTGACATGGGGGTCAGCAACATCAGCCTTGCTGAGACCAAGCCCGCCCCTGCTCTGGGATACCTCTGGTCTCCCTGGTGCTCAAGCCATAGTGCAAAATCAAGATGTGGGCAGAAGAAGCACTGCAGCAGTCAGAACTGTCTGATCCCCACTGTTCCAGGGACCACCGGCACAGAACCCACCCTTGAGGAGCAGCTCCACTATCTGCACTCACCTGGAGATGGACGTAGTCATAATCCTCCATCCAGCCGCTCTCGCTGTTCTCATAGGGCCCATCGGGCGACTCCTGGGCCAGCAGCTTGGGTGGGGAGGGCAGGGGCCGCGACTGAATGCTGCTGGCCTTGTCGGAAGGGTGAGGGGGCCCATGGCTGCCGCTCTCTGTCGCTGGCTTTGTCCGTTTGAAGAGGAGAGAGGCGTTGCCGTGCAGAAAGGAGGCCAACTGCTTGGTGTCATCAGGAATGCCCCGCGAGTGCATGACAAAGTGCTCCAAGTCATCTGTGCCCGGCTTGCCACTGGCCAGGGTGCTTGGGGCCCAGTGGCAAGCGTCCAGTGCTTGGCCATGCCGTGCCAGGGCCTGGTAGACCTCCTCCATCTTCTGCAGCTGCTTGCTGAGCTTGGTGTAGAGGGACCGGTCAGAGGCTTGGGCAGCATTGCCCACTGCCCCCCGGGCAAACTCCAGCAGGTCCCGGAGGGCTGTCCGGACGCCCTCAGCTGCCCCACGGATGCTGGTGGCGTTGGCCTCCATGTGCTCAGGGCTGCGCCAGTTGGCACTGATGAAGGACATGAGGTAGGAGACGGCACCGCCAACACCATGCTGGAGCTTGGCCAGCGTCTCCATGGCGGCATCCAAGTCCAGGGAGAACTCCTTGCTGGCTCCCTTGGCTGGCTCCTTCATGGGCACCACATCCAGCGAAGACGTGGAGATGTTGCTGCGGGTGCTGCCTGTGCTGGAGGCTGAGAGGCGCTTGGCATCGGCGCCCTTGGCCTCACGATCCACTTGTGGTGGGACATCATAGATGTACTCGCCCTCTGTGTCCAGGGAGCCCTTGCCCAGGGCATGTAGGTCCCGGGGCACGTCATACACCTCCTGGGAGGAGAAGGCTGACCCGCCCAGCTTCTTCAGGCTGGGGGGCACATCATAGATCTCATGGGAGAGTGGCGGATCAGGGGCACCTTTCCCAGCTGCCGGTGGCACATCATAGACGTCCTCTGGCAAATAGGGCTCCTGCTGGGCCAGGAAAGGGTGGCGGGAGGGGTCAAATGCTTTTTGCTTGGCGAAGGCAGGGGGCACGTCATAGGTCTCCTCTCGTGCTGGGCCATCGGGCACATCCTTGCTCACAGAGGGGGGCACATCATACACCTGCAAGGGCAGCAGCAGGCACCATCAGCATCATGGGGAGAGCCAGCCTGGGTCACTCAGGGACGTGAGCACATGCTGTGCCATGCTGGGGTGCACATCAGCACCAGCTCCATGGATACTAGACAGTGATGGGTGAGCACCAAGGTGGAGCCATGCCCCCAGCGAGGCTGGCACAACCCTGCCACAGCACCTTGGCCTCCCACATCCCCTCTGGGGTGGGAATCACAAAGTTCTAGAGCAGACCAGCATGGAAGAGACCTTGAAAGATCATCCAGTCCAACCTCATCCCCTAGATGAGATTACCTAGAGCCCTGTCCCCTCACAGGGCCAGGGAGGCTAGCAGACCCCTGGGGATGTTGTTCCAGGGAATGATTATTCCCTTATACAGTGTCTCATTCAGAGAAGCTGGGATGTCCTCAGCAGCACTTACAGTTTGGTGCAGGTTCTTCTCCACACTGGGGGGCACATCATAGATCTCCTGCCCTGGGTCCTGCCCATTGGGACCCTTCACTGCCATAGGTGGGGTGTCATAGACCTGGAGAGGTGGGACACAGAACTGCGTGTCAGGGATGGTGTGAGCACCCACCTCCTCCCAGAGACCACTGGGAACGATGGAGCTGCCGAAAACAGCGCTAAGGCTCATGATGTGCCAAGGTTTGGGTACCATTTTCCAGATTGGGATCCCATGCTGTGACAGAGCACCTCCCTGCCCCCTGACAAGCCTCACCTCCTGACTGAACTGGCTTGGGACACCCCCTCGAACAGGCGGCACGTCATAGATCTCCTGGGAGCCTGTGGAGAGGAGGTGACGAGGGAAATCGTACTCATCCTGCTCACCCTTGGGGGAATCGTAGACATACACTTGCCCCACACGGGTGGGCACCAGCACCTGCAGGAGGGAAAGGGATGAGGTGGGACCACCGAGCACCCCCAGCCTGCCTTCTCACCCCACATCACCACTCCAAAACACAGCAATGGGGCTGGAAAGCGGGGTGCTGGGATTGTCTGGCGCCAGTAAACCGGTGCCCACGGGAGGGCGCTGCCTGGCCAGGCTGCGCTGCCAGGACCGGGATGATCTCACCGGTTATTTATAGCGGCGAGCCTCGGCGAGAGACAAAGCCCAGCAGCGGCACGGTCGCAGCGTGCAGGAGGGAACGGTCGGTTGGGCACCGAGCCGCGGGCAGGGAGCTGCCAGTGCCCGGCGGGTACAACAGGTCCCTGCCCATGGCTCAGCACCTCCCACCTTGCTGCACCACGGGGACACAACCGCGGCGCAGAACCAAACCCAGAGGATCACGGCACCCTGGGGCAAGAAGGGCTGAGCCACTAGCAGAGATGCTGGGCTTGTCCTCCCTGTTGAATGCTCCCCATGCACTGGCAGTGATTTGGCAGCCCCACCACCCCTCACCGGCCGTTTCCCAAAGGGTTTATTCAGGGCAGCATTCCCAGAAAACACGATGCTGAAAACACCTTGCTCCTCTTCCCTGGAATGATGTGCCTAGGAAGAGGCAGAGCCAGGAAGAGCCCAGTGTCCAGGATGCAGCCATTAAGCTGACCTGGACAGGGTCCCTGTGCTGGGGACAGGCTGGTGGCTCACCCTTGCCTTGCCAGTAAACCCAAAAGGCAAGCACTGGCAGGACCCTTGGCTTGGCTGGGACATGCTGGCACTGGCTGCCTGCCCCTGCCCACGCTTCCAAGGAGGAAGGAGACATCACAGCGCCATACCAGGTACCACAGCCACTTCCATAGCTGTGGGATCTGGTCAAGGAGCATTTCCAAGCAGCTTTTGGGTTACCAGCAGCCTATGTCTGTATCAGACACTGGCAGAGCCCATATTGGAGACGAAGAGGACTCCAGTGCCAAATGCTGCGCCAGCCCCCAGCGAGGTAGACCACATTAACCTGAGCACCTCAGCCAGCACAGGGACCCCCCACAGCACACCCACTCCTGCCTGTGGTGTAGGAAAGGATGCCCACACACCCCCTGTGATGAGCAAAAGGACTGCCCACTCCCAAAGGCAGTGGTGGGCAAGTAAAAGCCCTGTAGCCCTATCACCCACTTGCCACCATGGACCACAGAGAGCCCCACAATCACGCTACCACCCCCAGTTCCCCCATCCTACCTTTCCTTGGGGCTTGTGCCCTTCCCAGCTCCTCATGTCCAATGACGGCGGTACCTGGTAGATGTCTTGAGCCTGACTGGCTGAGGGGGGAACCTGGTAGACATCCTGGGGAGGGCTGGCAGAGCCCCCAGGGTACGCCTCTGCTGCTTGGCCCAGTGAGGGGGGCACCTGGTAGATCTCCTGGCCGGGGCTGGGAAAGGCATGGGGAGGTGTCTGCTTTGGGTAGGCAGGCGGCTGCTTAGCTGGGGCAGGTGGAAACTGTCCAGTGGGTGCCGAGGCTGGGTACAGACCCTGCTGTCCCTTGCTGGGGACTGGCATCAGGTAGACGTTGTCCCCTTGGGGGGCACAAGCAGGGTGCATGGGTGTGTACTGTGAAGCAGGTGACAGCGGGGTGAAGCCCCCTTGGTGGTGGTAAGGCAGAGACAACTGGGACACCGATGGCTGCGGTGGTGCCGGTCCCTGCGCAGGGCCAGGCACTTGCTGCTGCTGCTTCTTGTCGTACATCCCCACCAGGATCTTGAGGCGGTTCCCGGGGACGATGCCCTGCCGGCCATGGAGCGAGCAGAGCCACCAGCCATCCAGCCCTTGTGTGTTGCGCTCCAGCACCGTCATGATGTCGCCCTTGCGAAAGGAGAGCTCGTCCGGGGACTCGGCCACGTTGTCGTACAGCGCCTTGGCCAGCACGTTCTGCAAGAGAGCCCCGCGCCGGGGCGGTGAGCCGCGGGGAGTCATCGCGGCAGACCCAGCACCAGGACGGAGCCCCGGGGGCTCTGCTGAGCGGATCGCTCCGGCTGGAGCTCTCTGCTCCAACCGCCTTTTCCTTCCCGGCTGGAGTTCAACTCATCCTTCCCAGAGGTGGTGCTGGGAAGGGGACGGGCCCTTCCACCTCCCCAGTGTCGGGGGGGGGGCCCTCCTCCGCCTCTCCCTCCCCTTCCCGCCGCCGCCGTGGAGGAAGTGCCATGGCGGTGAGTCAGCCGCGGCCATCCCTACGCCAGCCGACACCGGGTCCCTTCCGCCACGGCCACCCTCATGGCGGACACGGGCCGTGCAGCCGCGGCGCGCCCGGGACACGGCACCGAGCCCCCCGGCATCAGCCGGAGCCACGGCGGCAGCGAAGGCCGCGGCCTGCCCCAGGATGGCGGGACCGGTCCGGCCGGCTCCCTCCCCGCCCCACGGGCCTCGCCTGCCGCCCGGTTCCCCCGCCGCCCCGGTGGGGAGGCCCGTAGCCCCGGTGGAGTCCCCCCCCGTGGGGCCCCGAGCGGACAAGGCCTCCCCGCCCCGGCGCGGCAGGGCTGGGCCAAGGTCACCCGAGGGGAGCTCGGCCGCCCCGAGGAGGGGAGGGGGCCCTGCCCGGGCTCTGGAGGCGGAACGCGGCCTCCCCCGAGCTCCGCCGTGAGCCCTCACCCCCGTGCCCCGTGCGGAGCGCCCCCCGCCCCGGCCGCCCCGCTCACCAGGTAGTTCATCTTCCCGCGGGGCCGGGCGGCCCTAGCGCCGGGCGGCCGGGGGCCGGGGCCGGGCCGGGCTCGGCGGGGCGGGCGGGCGGCACGGCGGCAGCGGCGGTGCCGTAGGGATCATTATAGCGCTTGCCCGCCCGGGCCCGGCGGCACCGCCCGCGCCCATTGGCTCAGCCCGCCCCGCGGGGGCGGGGCTTGGGTGGGGGTGGGGGGGGGGGCGGGCACTGGGACGGGGCTCGGTACCGGCGGCGGGAGGGGGACCGGGACCGCGACCGGGACCAGGAGGGAGGGGCCTGGGAGCTGGGCCGGAACCAGAACCAGGGTGGGGACGGGACCGGCAGCGGGGGCCGTGCCACCGTGCAGCCGGGGTGCCGAGGGGCTGCGGCGGCGCGCACTGCGGGTGTGCAATGCGTGTGCGCTGGGGATGTGGGGACTGCGTGGGCATGTGACAGGCGGGGGTGCGCTGCGGGGTTACACGTGTGCGTGTGAAAAGTGTGCAACGGGCGGGTGTGTAACCCGTGTTGTGGGCAGGAGGTGGGTGTTCAACAGCAGAGGAGTGCCAGGCAGGTGTAAGGGGAAGGTAACGGGTGTGTGTAGGTACAACGGGTGTGTGAGGCAGGGGATGATGCGTGCAGTGGAGGGGATGCATGTGTGTGCAAGGGCTTTCCCTCAGCTGCATGTCCCACCCCAGCCCAGTTGCTGCTGCGGGGTGATGGTCCATTGTGGCACAGCATGGCACACCAAACAGTGCGGCACACACGGCACGGCGTGGCACACTGCAGCATCCTGCACTCTCCGCGCCCGGCCTGTTCCAACAGCCCAGACACGTGGCCCACGGGCGCCCTGGCAGCCAGGCTTCGTGCTGCCCCACATGAACTGCAGCCCTGCTGCTGGCATGTGCATGGAGCCAGGAGCAGGCTGGGAGGGTAGCTGCAGGGCAAGCGGGAAGCTTGTGGGAGGCACATGTCTGAGCTGCAGCAGTGTGAGCTGTGGGAGGTGTGAGCTGCATGGGCACAGACGAGATGCAGGACACGTAGGAGCTGCAGTGGAGGCACAGGACCTGTGTAACATGCACAGACCTGCACAAGCTGCAGGCACACACGTGGCCCAGCACAGGAGCGAGTGAGCGCTGAGTGCACACAGGCAGCGGGGAGCATAGGGCCTCATGCGTGTGTGCCCAGAGCTGGGGGGGGGGAGATCTGGGGGTGACCAGTGAAGGTGCAAGGCCTGTGCACATGCAGGGAGCCAAGGGGAGGCACACAGGGGTGCCCAGCAGCCATGCGAGTGCACACAGGAGCTCCAGAGCTGCAGGGCCATGGAGCGAGCGGTGCGTGTCGAGGCAGGCCAGGAATGCACCTCCACTTGTTCACATGCTCCTGCCGTGGCATTCCCTCTCGGCTGTGTTCACCTCCAGGGTTACCTTTGGGTCGTACCAGCGTGCCGAAGTCACACTGCAAACACGTGCACCACCACAGAAAGCAAAGCTTGTTCTGCTCCCCGAGAGCCACCACCACCATTCCCTGGCACCAGCAACCTCCCCGTACCATCCCCTGCTTGGAGGCAGGATCCCCAGTGCATCACTGGCAGAAGGGGAAATCGAGGCATAGCCAGGGGTAGGAGATATCTGGCACAGGGGCTGCGGTCTCACCACAAACCGCAGCCGCCCCAGCAGTGCAGCGGGAGGACTGTGGTTTCCTCCCGCCAGTGGCAGCGGTGACAGTGCAGGGAATTAGCCCGTGAGCAGCCCTGGGATGGGGTCTGGGCTCCACAGCTGATCCCACAAGGCCACAGTGTGTTTGCTTCAGAGCCCTCGAGCCTGGTGAGGTTCTGCTGGGCCAGCAGCAACGGTGTCTCTTGGGATCCCTGGGGTGATCCTGACAACGCATGGCTTCAGGCGGGTGCTGAGGAGCCACGAGCTCCTCGCTTTGGTATTTAAAAGCAGCAGGGATTTTATTTCCCACCCTCCTTGTGAAGGGATCAAAGCATCCCCTGTCAATCCTCCATCCTGGCCATTTTAGGTGCATTGGAGCCAAATGCATCTGCTGGCAACAGCTCCTGCATCCCCCCGCTTCTGCAGCCAAGCACACGGTGGGTGACAGGCACCAACAGGCCTCCCTGTGGCTTCTCCAACCTCTAAGAAAATGAAACGCCAGAAAAGAGGATCAGAATTGGAGCATTACAGGGGCCCTGTGGCACTGGGGATGCTCAAAGCCAGGTTGGTGCTGTGGTTGGTTGCTGGCAGTGGGGTATGGTGGGGGCCTCCCACCATGGTTCTCCACCAGCTATGGTGGACGCAGGGTTGAGGGTTTTGGGATGGATCCTGCTTGGGATGCAGGTTGCCCAGCAATGGTTGCTATGGAAGACACTTTGGTGGCAAAATTTCCAGCCATATTCACGTGTCCGTTGCTGTCTCTGGGGGAGTCGCTGATGTCCAGTGAGCCAGCTCTGCGCCAGGCAAGCTGCTGCTGTTGTTCCTGTGCCTAGCTTGGCTTTTCCTGGCATGGAAATGTGTTGGAGGACCGCAAAGCGGAGGTTAAGGGGTTTACAGTGGGCATGCATGGAATGGGAGGAGCAGGTGAGTGGTGCTGTGCCAGGTTGATTGGCTAATTGGTGATTAATGCCCCATCGACCTTGCTGTGCCCCAAACACCAAGATGGGATGTGTTGCAGTGATCCCACACCTGGTGCACAGCTCTGGTACAGTGAGACATCCTGGGAAAGGAGGCGCACTGGGGGAACTGGAGCCATTCCCAGTAGGAAACAAGCTTTGGATGGAGCTGTCTGCTCCTGTCTGCAGCGCTTGCCTGCAGCTCTGCTCAGGCTGTGCTTCAGAAAGCTGCCTCCTGCCTCCTGGAGCAGCAATAGGATTACACGGGACTGAGTTTCCTAGCAATGAACGGAGAAATAAATCCTGTAAGGCAGGATGGGATTTATTGGCTTTCTATATTCTGGAAATAATGAGGACATTTCTCTTGGCTTGTATTATCACAGGACCCAACAGGATCACAACAAGGATTTATCCTCATGCCTCTTGATGGTGCTGGGTTGGTTTTAAGCTGCAGAGGAGTCTGCTCGCCTTTCCAGGGAGCAGGATGGTGGGAACAGGATAGCAGGGCACCCCATCATCTCCTGAAAAGCTGAGGCGGAGCGTGGGCCTCGGGCTGCCCCAACAGTAGCGGCTCTGTTCATCTCCCTCTTCATCCCCTGGCGAGGGCTTGGCTGTGCCACTGCTGCCGGCTGACCTTCAAACACCAGCGCCAGCACGCACCAGTGTGTGAGGACAGCCCAAGTGGGGACCCTCAGATGGGTGGGAGACCCACAAACCACCCTGTTACTCCCCGTTAGTCCTGAACCCACCACAGCCACACTGTGCTACTGGATCACACATTGCTGCTGGGAAAAGAGGGAGAAGCTGAAAGCAGCAGCTTGGGGAAGAGGATGTGGTGCCCCCAGCTTCATCATCCCTGCCCAGCACCAGGTCCCCATGGGGAACTGCTGCCCCACAGCAGGGAGACGCCTCCTGGGTCCAGCCACGCTTTGCCCCATGGCAGCCTGGCCAGCCCAGGATTCCATCACAGGCCTGGGGATGGCCTGGCAGGGTCCCGTGAGATGCACCTTGAGAGCCAGACATGTGTTCCTGCATCCCTGCCACCTCAGCAGCTGTAAACGCACACCATTCCGTGCCCTGTAGCAGGCTCCCCTGGGCAGCCTCCACAAACTCCACTGAACAGCTTCATAACGGTTTCACTGCAGCTCCGGAGCATGGCCCCCAACCGATGGGGCACACAGACACAATCACTGCCTTGTCTGGGGCCCAGCCACACAAGGGGCCCCTTCAGGCAGGCAGGAAAGGGGGAGCTTCTCGAGGCGAGGTGATGCTCAGGGCCATGAGGGACTCCTTGCAGTGCCAGTTATCCCCAGCAAATGCCCGGGGTGGGTTCTGACCCACAGAGGATGCATGGAGCTTCCTGGAGAGGACGGCTCAAGGTGGGAACATTTCAAAAGAAGGACCTGCATCTCCTGCAGGATCCCCATATCCCTCCAGAGTCCTCAGGGCTGGAGGGGATGCTGAGGGCTGGCTGGGACCTGGGCCACCTCCCTTCATGGGAAGGTGGCTGGGAATGGAAATAGCAAGCGGAGGGGGGGGGGGGGGTTGGCCTTTTGTTTTTCCTTCCTAAGCAGCCAAGCTGTGTTTTCTGGAGACCTGTAAATCACTCCTCGTCTTCAGGAAAGAGGCGAGGAATACATGATCCAACCAAGCAAAAACGCGGGACACTTGGGAGCTCACGAGGAGGAAGCCAGGAATCAGCCCCAGGCTGAGGCTGCCTCCTGCCCTCCCGCAGACCCTGTCTAGGCTTGCTGGGCTGGGCGCTGGTACCACAGCCCAGCTCACATCCATGATTCCAGGAGTGGGGAGCCTGGCAGAGAGGGGAGCTGAGGCTCTTGGCCACAGCCATGGATCCGCACTCTTCCAGCAGGTCAGGTTGCTTCCAAGACTTAAAATTTTTCCACATTTGCTCAGCTGAAGGGAAGGAAAAACCCCAGAGAGGCTGGAGCTCTTCTGGAGAGCAGAGCTGGGCTGGCAGGCAGGGTCCTGTAAACTGGGGGTCACTCATTTTCCCAGTTTATCAGCGTGCCCGTGGAGGCTGCGCTGGCCAGATCCCACTAACACACTGTTAGCGCATGTGAAAATCCATTCCCCCAAGCCACCCAGAGCCTGGTGCTGCTGCAGGGCGCTCTCTGGATACGGCCTGGAGCTCTTCAGGGCTTTTAAGAGCAGGGCTGGGTTGGGTGCCGCTGGCCTTTGGGTTCTCCAAAGGTTTTCCGGTTGCATCTGCCAGCCAGGAGCCCTGAGCTGAAACCTCCCCACAATATTGCCCTGGATGGGGACTCTGGTTGTTTTTGCAACCAAAACCAAAGCAGCAACTGTCTTGGGAGCGTTTTGAGATGAAAACCTGTCATCACCCACTCGTTTTGCTTGTGTCCAATTTCAGGCTCGTTGAAGCAGGTCTGTAACAGCTGATTCTGTACAGAACAGGCTGCAGCTCCCTCCAGCTCATGGTGTTTTGCTCTCATCTATCCGGCAACATGGCCACAGAGCAAGGGCTGACTCAGCAGCTGACACGTGAGTCCAAAGTTGAGACCATACTCAGCACCGTGGGCAAGGGGCCAGTGCAGCATCGCTCAGCCTGTTAGCAGGAAGGATGGGGCTGGTGTCGCTTTTCCCCCTTCACAGCACCAGCACGGGCTGCCCACCAAGCAGGCTCCAAGCATCCCATGGGGAAAGGAACCTCTACACCAAGGACCTGCATGGGACAAACACTGGGAACTGCCAAACTCAGCTCCAGATCAGAGGAATGGCAAGATGACGGTGTGCTGCTGGCCTCCAGCTCCATCTGCTCCACACCCAGGTGCCTCTGTCTGCCCTCCCAGGCAGCTTCACTTGCTGAAAGTCCCTGTGTGGCTGTGCTGTGAGACAGATTCCGCACTCCTGCAGTGTCACTACAGTATGACTACACTGCCCCCATCAACCCCCAATTCTGGATTTAATCCCACCTCTGAGCAGGGATTTTCGCTATCACCATCAGACACTTCTTACTGTATGCAACTGTTAATTTCTCTGTCCACTGATTCCCGCACAAACCAGCATGCAAGAGCGTCAGGGTGGAATACTTTATTCACATGAATGCTCAGATCCTGGCCCATCCTGCCTGCTGCAGCTGCTCCCATCTTCTAGACAGCATGAACAAGGAAGAATTTCTTCATAAATGACTACTACTGCCCAGGATAATCAGCTTGCTTAACACGAACCCCTCCTCCCCCCCCAGCATCATCAGACCCCATAAGCAAGTAGAGACAGTTCAGCTTTGTCCAGGCAAGAGCACAGAGGGGCAGGGCAGGGAGAAGGGCTGCAGCACACAGCTTGTGCATGCACAGCACCCATTAAACCTCCCTGCATCTCCACTCTCAGAGCTGAATATGCTGGCACCCTCCCAGCCCTCACGGTACCTCCTGCTGCCAGAAGCACCTAGGGTTGGCAAAGGATGGGTGCCACCATATCTTCTCTGCGGAAAGCTGCTGCTAGAATCCCATCCTTCTATCACCTTCTAGGCCATTTAACCCTCAAAGTGGCCCCTTCCCACTGACTAATACCCTCCCTGAACTATTGCATTAAAATGAAAAGCCTGTACATTGAACCAGGCCACGTCTTGGGTAGAGAAGGTTTCCGTGCTCGATGGTCCAGCGGTGGCTGGCAGCCCCCAACCAGCACTCTGGCACAGAAGGGAGCAGGATCCCCTGCAGCAATACACAGCACTTAGGGCTTCATCCTGCTCAGCCTGAGGTTGCGTTCGATTTCAAACTGCCTGTGATCCACGCGCTCCAGGAATGCTTTCCTCTCGATGTACCTGCAGGGAGGCAGAGGCTGTTAAGCAGTGCCTGTAGCAGCCAGTGCTGCCGCCAGCCTTGAGGCACAGCTGACCCAAAGTTAGGAGGAGGGGGTGAAGGCATCATCTGCTTCCCTCCCTTTCTCTCCGTAAGCTGATCAGTGCACTGAATGCCCTCCATGGAAACGAGCGCTACTCTGTGGCCTGCTGGGTGTCCCCTGGGGGACCCACAGAGGCCTGAGATGAAGGGATCCTGCAGGCTGGAGGTACGGACTGGCTGCTTCTGGTTCCAGCTCTCCTCTAGTCGTTGAAAAATCAGAACCCTAGACTGGTTTGGATTGGGAAGGACCTTAAAGCTCACCCGGTTCCAACCCCCCGCCACAGGCAGGGACACCCTCCATTAGACCAGGTTGCTCCAAGCCCCGTCCAACCTGGCCTTGAACACTGACAGAGATGGGGCAGCCACAGCTCCTCTGAGCACCCTGTGCCAGGGACTCAGCACCCTCATAGGGAAGCATTTCTTCCTGAGATCTCATCTCAGTCTCCCCTCTGTCAGGTTAAAGCCATTCCCCTTGTCCTGCCTCTGAAGGCCCTTGTCCAAAGCCCCTCTCCAGGTTTCCTGTAGCCCCTTTAGGCACTGGAGCTGCTCTAAGGTCTCCCCAGAGCCTTCTCTTCTCCAGGCTGAACAAGCCCAGCTCTCTCAGCCTCTCTCCAAGCAGAGGTGCTTCAGCCTTGGAGCATCTCCACGACCTCCTCTAGACTCGCTCCAACAGGCCCACATCCTTCTTGTGCTAGGGGCCCCAGAACTGGATGCGTCCTTCGCAAACAACTTGAACTGGCTCAGGGAAGGTCCTTGGCAGAGAGGTAGCTCTGACACTCCTCCCTCGTGCCCAGGTGACCCTGTAAAGCATTTCAAACCCAACCACAGCAGTACAAGCCACAATACAAGCTGGTAACAGGCATAGGGAGCATTAGGGACACAAACATCATAACCCAGCAAGCCTGCAGCAGCTCAGGGATTCAGACCAGGGGTTTCCCTGCCAAAAATAAGCTCATAACTGCTACTGAGCATTTACCTCTCCCTCTCAGCACAGCACCTGAGTGCTGCGAGGAAGAAAGCAAGCACGCCTGCATGTGGAAAAGCACCTTGCCACTCATTAACGGCATGCAGATGAATTTTAATGTACTTTGCTGCAACCCTTGCCACAGATAGCCCAGGGCTGTGCTACTAATTAACCTACAGAGGGAGTGAACTTGCAATTCAAAACAGGAGCTGTAATTGAATCATCACAATTGTTTTGCATTTGTTCCAGGGGAGCAAGCACTGGGCTGTCATGACAAGGTCATTACACTCCATGCATTTGGCTTCTTTGTGCTGGTCACTGCTTCCCCTGCAGCTGGTGCCTGCCAACCAGAGAAGCCTGCTGCTTGAAAGCACGACTGAAGGCCAAGGGAAGATGAGCATCTGCAGATTTTCCAGGCTCCAGGGAGGCGGGCAGCATGCACAGATGTGCCTAGCACCCACCGGCACTGGAAGGCTGAAGCCCCTTCCCACCACCAGCAGCAATCCCTCTAGGACAGAGGGCCTCCACTGCTTTCGGTGATGAGGTCTCTGCTTGATGCTACATACATTGAACTGGCACTGAATGTGATCCAGCACCAGGGTGCCTTCACCCTTGCTGCAAGGGACAGCCCTGATACTCCTGCCCACCCAGGCATCACTGGAAATGAATTAATCCAAATTAATTTCAGCAAGTGATTCCCCCGAGCAGATGAACAGCCCTGCACATCCCTGCTCCCACCCCATGCCCCATCACAGCTGACACAACTGGGTCAGCTTATCTCCGCCGGGTGCGAGGGCAGGGGTGTAATGCAGATGATGTGCTGGCTGTGAAGAGGTATTTTTCTGCACCGCTCACTGTCAGAAGCAGGGCTGAGAGCTGTGGCCCCCTCCCCACACTGGTTCAGGAAAGGCAGGCAGGGGAGTGTTGCTTCCCTTCATCCCTGCAAGCAGGGAGGTGACCTGCATCCTGGAGCCAGGCTCGGAGAGGCCACAGGAAGGAAGCTGGAGGGGTCACATAGAATATTAGTGTGTCATATTGCTGGGTGTGTGTAGTTTTCCTCCCCCTCCGCCGCTGAACACTGACCATAACCACAGCTGGGAAGACAAGGGACAGGGGTTACTGCTGGCAACCTGGGAGCACCCCTACTGCTTGGGCAGCAACACCCTGAGCTACTGATTTTGAAGCTCTTTAAGCCCCACTGCAACACCCTTCTCCCAACCCCAGCAAGAGGTCAGTGCCTTCTTCTTCCTCCTCCTCAGCTGCTGTGCCTCTGGTGGGCAGGGACTGGCTCCTGGGGGATGGATACGGATCATGAACCTGGAATGTGGTCTCACTGCCACAGAGGCAGCTGTGCATGGAGTTGCCCTGTGGCGTTGTCCTTGGCCAGCCACAGAGTAACACCATAGGGGCTGGAGTAGGCCCTGCAGGGCACTGCTGTGCATACACAGGGGTTCAAGGGGCAGGCAGCCCAGGAACAAGCCCAGCTGGCTGTACAGCATGCACACAGAGGCTGGAGGTGCTGATGGACACAAGCAGGGAAGCAGCAGCTCTGCAGGGGTGGCACAAGCACCCTCTGCACTCCAGACCCTGCACCTGAGCCACAGCTCCACCTCTGGTTCCCAGCCTGGCTCAGTGCAACTGACAGCAAGGCCGTGCCAAATGGCAGTGTAAAGAGCACGAGTGAAGCACAAACACCCGTCCTGTGCTTATCTCAATAACCTTTGCTACCTGAATCAATAGTTTCCTGTAAATTATCAGCCCGTGTGGAAACAGGGCGGCTTGATCCACAGCAGAGGAAAGTAAACTTGTGGGGAGAAGAAGCTGTCCCTGCTAACCAGGGCAGTTGCAAACAGCTCTGGGGAAGGTTTCACTGGTGCTGCCTCTCCCCTGCCAGGCACCACCAGTCACGAGTACATGGGGCTGGCCCAGGACTGCTCCCCACTGGGCCTGCCCTACAAAGGTGGCCCAATTAAGAGGCCGCTCCACATTTCCATTTATAAAGCTCACCAGAGAGATCAACAGCAAAGAGGACAGCTGCCTCTGCTCCTTACTTCACCCTCCTGTCAAATCCAGGACAGGCCCTCAGGATCTGACACAATCTGCACAAACCCAGATCCTGCTGCAGGGGCAATGCAAATCACTGTATGGGGCTTGTGATAAGAGGGGTGGAAAATCAGAGGCAGGGGTGGACACAGCCACAGGGCAGCATACATTCCCTCCGCCTCAGGAATCTGGGGCCAGGCTGTGGCCAGCTAATAACCAGCAACAGCATCAGAAATGTGCCACAGTCCCAGAGAAGGGCTGGAGAGGTCCGGCGCACAAGGAGCTCTGGGCTGTGAACAGCAACTTCTGCAAGACTACCAGAAAAAAGAAATTCAGCCTGCCTCCCCTTCTGAGCAAAAAGAAATGCCTCTTGCCTTCCTCAAGACATGCACAGATCATACCTGCACTGCGCAGGCACATGAGACATCCAGCAGACACTCCAGGAGCAGGTTCTGGCTGTCCTGGTCAGGCAGACTGTTAGTTACAAAGCAGGACAGAGGTTTCTAACATACATCAGCACCAGGGATTAAAGGCAGCACAAGCTCCCTCCTGCCTGGGTTGAAAAGTTAACAACGGCTCAGTACAGTTTTTATAGAGATGGGTAAATGATTGCTCACTGTAGGCTGAGCAGAGCCTATGTTATTAAAGGAGAAGAGGTAGCTGTGGAAGGGACAACAGGCTCTCCTGCAAAGTGACCTGAAGCAGGCAGTAGTGGTGTCTGGCTGCCTGGCTGCCCTTGTAACTGTGCAGCACATCTCACACCATGAAGGCGGAAGTAATTCATAGTGAGCAGGTACTCTGTTGATCCCCTCACATTACATGCCTGACTGGCACAAACAGATTTGTAAAGAGTGGCTAAAATTAGCACACCATCTCAAATGTTTCTCATTAGTTTAATGAAGAAACCTGATTAACAATAAAGCCCAGTGGATTTTCCAGCCTTGGATGTGACAGGCAACAAAACCTAAAGCTCTCCAGGCTTACAGATGCTCTTAAATATTGCTGTTCTGCTTTGCTCATCTTTTCAACATGCTAATCCTTTCTTCAGCCTTCATTATGTTAGTGTCTCCTGAACGGTATACTAGGCGTGAAAATCAAGCTGTTCTGCTTGTAGGGGGTGGGAAAGGTAACAGCTCTGCCCAGGAAAGGTTGACATACTGGGTTTGAACAAGTAAGAGATGCCACAGAACACTCATGCAGAGCAGCCTGGCATGTCTGGGGTGTGTATAGTCCAGCTGAGAGTCAGGCTGATTCCACTGGCTGCACAAAGAAATGGTGTGTACCAACACTTGGAAGCAGATGGTCTGGCTTTTAATGATGGTACTACCACCATCAGTCCAATCCAGAGCAGTGAAGGCCCAAAGCTGTTACCACATTTCGCACCCACACAGGACATCTGCACAGGGCATATTCTCACTCCACATCCCATCGGGACAAGCCAGCCAGGCGTCGCAGACAGAAACAGGACCCTTCTCTGGAGGTAGGCTCTCACAAAGCAACCTGCAGCTCCTGATGGGGCTTCATGGGAGAAGCTCACCCTCCTCCATCTCAGAGCCTGGTACACAGCCTGGCTGTGCCTCCAGACTCCTGGCATGGGCCATTTCAATGGGGCCTTGTGGCTCTCATTGCAGTGTTAGCCATGCTGCAGACAGCATCAGCAGTGATCTGGTGCTCTGCCACACCTGTTCACGATGTAAATCGCTCACCAACTTGGATTTCAGAGATCTCTCAGGAACACCCGATCCTCTCCAGCACCCCTAATTAATTGCTCTACTCATGCAAGGGCAAGTGTTCAGAAACCCATCAGGGCAGAGCTGATCGAGCAGGGGTGCTGTGGAAGGGTGCAAGACCAAACTGAAAAAAACACAGCAATTGTGAAGTACCTATTTGAAATACAAACTCCAATGTGTTGGAATGCAGAAGCATTTTTCTGCAGAGTAAAAGAACAGCTTAAAATAAAATTACATTTTCTGAGTTGTCCACTAAGCCGGTTGTGTTTTACCAGAGCTTAGCAAAGCAGCTGTAGTGGAAACACCACTTCTGATCTTATTACCCTTCCCTGCAGTGCATGTTATTAACGGTCTGTTTTATTTACAGCATTGCCATTTACTTTTACAACACTTCCATTAACTTCATTGGAGTGAACATTGCTTGATGCACACAATCAACACCCAGTGCTGCCATAATCTTTAATGCACCTTGCCAGCTGTTCTGGGTTTGGAGGAGGAGAGAGGGCAGAGGCAGCTGGAAGGTGTCACTTGAAGAATGGAACAACGAACATACGTTCCAATTTGAGATAGGGCAAAGGCAACTGTGTCTCCTCATGGGAGTTCTGTATTAGACCAGTTCCTGCTGTATCTGTGCCACTACCAGGAGAGAAGATACAGCACAGCCAGACTCTAACTGGACTTGGGCTGGAAAGGATCCTAAGATCATCTAGTTTTATTCCCCTGCCATGGTCAGGGATACCTTCCACTAGACTAGTTTGCTCAAGGCCGCATCTGACCTGACCTTGAACACTGCCAGGGATGGAGCTTCCTTAGGCAGCCTGTTCCAGTGTCTCACCACTCTCACAATAAACAATTTCTTCCTTACATCTAACCTAAATCTCCCCTGTTTAAGTTTGAAAGAACTCACCAGTTTGTCTGCAGACTGATACGTGCTTGCAGACTTACCTGTCTCCCTGTGATACCTAGAGCAGCTTCTGCCTTTATACATCCCAAGAATAAATCCTTGGTCAATCCCACAGGTTTGCTGAACTCTCTCTGTAGCAAGTGATGGAGTTCCTACATGTATAGGAAGTGGTGAGAAATGCTGCACTGCTATTAGGTAAAGTCCCTCTTACCCATCTTTCCCTCGGTTATGGATTGCCAGCTCTTCCACAATCCCCTCTTCCTCCTTGAAGCTCTCCCAGTCCAGTTTAGATTTCTCCAGTGTGCTCATCTTCTGCTTTTTGGAGCCAATTTTCCCCAGGAGACTGCTCATACCGCTTGGCCTTTTCACCCTGATGGAGACACGGGAGCAAATGTCACTTAAAAGCAGGGAGAGAGCAATTAAAAATGGAGCTGAAGAACATCACGCATGAGAGTGGTGACCTTGATGGTGGTGAGCCACCACTACTAAACAGATGGCCACCAACTTCAGGCAGCCTGGAGGCAGAAGGTCATGCTTCCTGCAGATCCTGCTCCCCCGTTCCCCTGGAAGCAGCAGAGTTCATTTGATGCATATCTCAAGTGCTTGCTTTTTGTGAAAGGCCTTTTTCATTTATCTCCTTAAGAGAACAGAAAGCTTTCAGGCCAAAAGAGATCATTAAATCATCTAGTTTGACCCCTTGTATATACCAGGCCAAGCCATTGCACTGATCACCTCTGTGCTAAGCCCAGCTCTTTGTCTGCAGTTTAACGTGTTGTTTTCTGGAAGGGATCCAGCCCCAGTGCGTCATCAGCGCTGACAACACATTTATGAATTAACCATTTCACTGGTATTAATACATCTGTTTTCAACTTAATTTTGTCTAGCTTTAGGTTCAGGTTGCTGCTTCTTATTCTCAATTCAACAGTACTTTGGAGCCCAGATGGGTCTCATTAGTAACACACTCATACACCATAATGAATTTACATCTGAATTACCATCTCCCAGGTCCCTGTTTAGCAGGAAACCAACTTGGTCTTTCATCTCCTTGCTTCTAGAAGACTGAAATCCCACTCATGTGGCAGGGCCCCTGCATCTCCCCTTTATGTTGGGAAATGCACACATGGGGACTCAGGTCAGCCAGGTTGCCCTCTAAGGAAGACAATTCCCAGGCTAGGAACTGGTAAAACAAACTGGTTTGTTTTACTTTGTAAACTCCCCCAGGAGAGGGGGGCAAACAACATCCCATTCAACTCGGTGTTTACACACATTCCAGAGATAACTTCAGGTCTGCAGGGCCTTTGCCTCTGCAAGAAGCTGGAGAGGAAATGATTCTCGTTCCTGAGAGATGGAGGAATTTGGGGAGGGGAGCCTACAGAAGGGAAGGCAGCCAGGTGAGCATGGCAGACTGCTCTCCATCAGTACTCTCTAGGCACACTGCTGCCCAGGGGTAGCTGTTCTTGGGAACATATCCAAAGCTGTCCTTGTCGGATCATTAGCATGGTTTATGCTTCCATAATTTGCAAGCCTCTAAAGGAAAATAATTCTGCAGTTTATATGGAATTAAATCAAAGAAAATGATGTCTTTTAAAGTCTCAGCCAGAAGATTCTCAATGAGAGAATGGCTGCCCATAGTTACCTCAGGTTGCAGCTGCCTGATAGAGATATATTTGTGCTACAAACCCTGGATTAAGGGCATCTTGGCAGGCACTATAACCCTTGGGACAAAGATGCCTGCCCCTCCTCATATGCCCAGCCAGAGAAGCAGATATGGCCCAGGACCTGGCTCTCCTCTTTCTTTCAGTCCCTGCCACCTCAGTGCCAGCCAACACTTTTCACTCTGCAGGACACAGAGCCACCTGGGTGCACTTTCATCTCTGAACGTTTCATCAAGATGTTTACAGCTCTTCACATCATGATCATGCAATAAAACCTTGATCCTTGCTTAGCCTCTGATTCTCCCTTCCCTTTTGAGACATGATGGCTTCAAGTGTCCTTATCTGCAGATAGCAGGAAAGTGGCGCAAAGGAGGTAAAATGTGCAAAGATGTTCTCAGCAGAAAATAACACTGGAAAGATTTGTTTCCCACACCTGGTCATTCAGAACTACACATGAGCCTTGCATAACCACCAAGCCCAGCATCAGATGCATGTTCATGTTGGAGGGAGTGAGAGGTGGAGATATGACAAGGAAGAAGGCAAAATCAAACAAAATTATTGGGCAAGCATCCCCTGTGGCACTCCCGGCTGAGCAGCCACCTGGACAGCAGAGACTGTTGCTTGTGCACAGCAACTCCTTATCGGAAGGCCTTGGCGTTTTGTGTGAGACTCAAAGTAAAGATGCCCTGAGACAGATGTAGAGAAGTGCTAGGGCTGATCCAGCTGGCACTGCTCCTCTCCTCCAAGCCCGGCAGGCAGAAGGTGTTTAAATTAACACAAGGAAGGTATTCAATAACACATTTCTCTGGATGCACTTAACTTTCCAGACACACTTGTGCTTACAGTTTTGCCAACCTTTGAAGTGGGAGAAGCAGAGATGCAGAAATGGAGGGTGTTGTCCCATGTCCCTAGATGTCTCCTAAGTGTTTTTTTGGGCAGAGAACCCCAATGACATGAGAGCCATCACAACATCTCACCTGCATCCACCAACTCTTCTGCAGGTGGAAGCCTACAGCCAACCATACAGCTGTATTACAGACAGGCCTGTCCTTGCATAAGACACTGCACACACCTGGAAAACCCACTTGAAGCTGTTTCAAGATCTCTCCTGGGTGTTAGAGAAATGCCTGCCCTGCAGAGTGACAAGCAGACGCAAAGGCAGGCTCACACATGCTGAAACTGATGCCTTTTCTTCTCCTCCTTGGCCTGTCAGCTGCCAAGGGGAAGAGCCAAGTAGGGACAGGGGCCAATTGGCCATTTTGGGATGCCACACACGTCCCTGCACGAAACACAGACTGGGACATGTCCACAGGCAACTACTGTTCCCAAACCACAGTGAAGGATATACAGGAGGGAAGGGAACCAAAGGCAAGATGGTTCATGGCCAGAGGTGGAAGCAACAGTGGTGCTGGCTTCACAGCAGGGACCAGGAGCTGCAGGCTGCATGCTTATCACACACCTTTTCTTCCATGGTAACTCCTGGCATAAATTAACATTGTCTATATGCACACATCTATCTGTAACAGTGCTCAAGGCCTCTCTACCTCCTCTTGGCCATGGATCTCAGGAGCACACCTTAAAAGATACAATTCACCCCATGTTTGAAGCTACAGAGTCTAAGTTACGAACATGGACCTCCATCAACTGCTTCCAGACAGCCACAATACCTGCAAGTCAACAGTTCCTTCAAGGTAAGGGAACCTGACCAAAAAGGGCAGGCTATGTTGCACCCTTGTGTTGCTCACTACTCCAAAACCACTACTAATATCTGGTGTCAGCTCCATGCTGGGGATGGGCCCTGGGCTGGATGACCAAGCTCGGCTCCACTCCCAACAACTCTTGGTCCTGTGCTGTTTGTCAGGCAATGAGATGGGGCCAGGCACAGGCTGAAGGACGTGTCTGAGTCTGCTGCTGAGCCTTCACTCCACGCTGAGCCCTTCATCATCCTGAATAAATCCAGCAGCAAACCTGGGGGTGGGAATTCCTACTCTTGTGCCAAAACGAAGTAAATGAGAAACATTAAAGTCCAATTAAAAACTTTCTTGGCCTTAAATGCCTCATTCATTTAAAAAGCAAGTAAAGGGGCCTGATTAATTGCATTCAGTGCCAACAGGTGGAATTATTACCCTTTTTGTACTCATAAAGGGTATCTGCTGGGGCATCTTTAATCGCTAAGGTATTTAAAGGAGAGAAAGTAATTTGATAAGACATAATGGCTCCCAGGGATGAGGATCAGGACAATCACCCATTTAGGACACAAAGACAAGCTCCTCCTTTCCCTGATTAAAAAGCACAGCAGAAGTCAGCAGCTGAACCAGCAAATCAACATGCTGAGAAGCTCTGCTGTGGGTGGAGGGACTCCCTTGCACCCATCTAATGTCTTCAGGACAAAGACCACGTCTGTACGTCACCTGCTGTGGTTGCACACAGCGACAAGCAGCAAGCCAAGGGCTCCTTTCCTGTTCCGCCATAGCTGAACACACTCTGTGTTTCTGTCCTTAACAATGAGCCTGCAGCCCAACCAGGACCTTGGAAAATGGCTGCTATACCAATTATAAAGTGTCATTGTCACATGTAACGCCTGCTGTCTTGTAAGGTTGGCAACATCTGGGAAATGTGTGCCTGCTTCCAAAGAGGCAGACTTCATCAAAGCTTTATAAAATAATCTTCAAGCAATAGGAAGACAGGGCTACAAAGGTCTTGTAGTGCATCCTGCCGGCCAAAGCAAGACGTGTGCCAGAGATGGGTGCTCTGAAGGCCTTCTGACACCAACCCCACACGTAGTAGAGGTTTCAGTACTTCATCAGCCTTTCACTTACGTTAAGTTTTCCCCAATGACTAAATTTCCTCACTCAGCCTATGACTGGTTATCTTCTTTCTAGTAGCTACTAAGAACAGCTCATTCCCTCACTTTTCACAGCAGCCTTTTATGTCTTTGAAAGCTTTTCCTTCTCCTCCCCTGCTAAGCTTGTTCTTCATCAGACTAAACAATCCCACGTCCTTCCAAGCCTTTCTCATTCCTCGTGGTTTCCAGCCCTCTGACCACTCTCACTGCTCTCCCCGAACTCTCTGCTATTGGCCAACATCTTCTTTGAAATATAGCATCTAAAATGGGAAAGAAAGGGCTCCAGCCATAGCTTTAACGGCACTGGGAGCAGGAGGAATACTTCAGATGCCTTGTGAAGCATGTAGCTCCTTACACGGCCTCCTATGACGTGTGCCTTTTCACAACCGTGTGATAGCGTTGACTCATGTGGAGCCTGTGATTCAGAGGTATCTGTGTGCTCTGCTGCTGCCAAGCCAGTTATTTCCTTTCCTGATCCATGCAGATGATTATTGCTACACAAAGGCAGAGCTTTGCTGTTCCCCTGTTTGCCTTCAAGTTTCCCTTGACACAGTGGATCTCGGGTGTCTTCACAAACAGCCTCTGCCATTCATAACACCCATGCTGCAGCTGCTGAAGAGTACCAGCGGGGGAAGTACCCATGGAGACAATTTTAGCAGCTGAACCAGCATAAGTTGGCCACAAAAGATCAAGCTGATAGCCAGAAGCAGGCAGGGACCAGCAGCAGATGGCAGGAGTAGCTGTGACAGTTGATGCTGTCCAACTCCATAAGCAAAGGGTGTCCATAGGACATGTACTCATGTGTTGATCAAAGAGCCAGCAGCATTCCCAGCTCCAGCCTGACCTCCACCCTTGGGGATCACAAACCCTCTGCTGTTTTGTTTCTTCTGGCTCCACGGGAGTGTGGAAACCACAAAACCTGCAGCGCTTCTCCATCTGCTTTCTATCATCCTCCTTGTTGTGGAGGACAGCAACTGCTGCAGCATGAACGTTCTACTTCCGTCTTCTAGCAATACTTTTAAGAGCTCGATTTGTAAGAGTGGGGCATCTTCTCTGGCCTCACTGCAGGATTTGCACCTCCCAGAGGAGAGACAGTTTAGTGCTGGGCACTCTACCACCTTCCATCCGAAGCACCTGATGACCCTCCAAGGGCACTGCACAGCAACCTTTCTTTCTGCAGAATTAAATCCAGACTCGCAGAGGTGACATGATTTCATCAGAAGGAAATATTGTGAGGCCAGGTAAGACCCCGTATCTCCTGCCCCAGCATCTGTGCACAACTTAACAAAGAAATCACCTTTACCATCAAAACTGCAGGTTACAAGCACAGGCTAAAAAATCCACTTTCAAGGAGGTTAAGAACTAGAATAGCCAGTTTTTGTTGTGCATTAGATGATCAGACGATTGCAACAGGCAAGGGTACTGCCAAAGTCTGGCACAAGCAAGCAGAAGGCATCTGTTCACAGGTCTTCTTCAGCATGGCTGAACAGCTTTGCAAATCTTCAAGCAGAAGAACCCGACTCAAACATCAGCTGTAACACAAAACATTTCCCTGATGGCTCCCTGCAAGGCAGGGAGGCACATCAGATCCCACTAGCGGAATAGTATGCTGGTGAGTAAACATCACTGTGTGCAGAAAGATGGCATCCTGGGCCATGCAGCCCTGAAAGTTCTACCTTCATCATCAAGCTCAGGCTGTCCTGCAGCCCCTCTCCTGCTATCTCCCTTCCCCACTGGAGCCTGCAATATTCCATAGAATCCCAGACTGGTTTGGGTTGGGAAGAACCTTTGAAACTCATCCAGTTCCAACCCCCTTCCATGGACAGGGACACCTTCCACTAGACCAGGTTAATCCAAGCCCTGTCCAACCTGGCCCTGAACACCGCCAGGGATGGGGCAGCCACAGCTCCTCTGGGCACCCTGTGCCAGGGCCTCAGCACCCTCACAGGGAAGAACTTCTTCCGGAGATCTCATCTCAATCTCCCCTGTCAGGTTAAAGCCATTCCCCTTTTCCTGTCCCTACAGGCCCTTGTCCAAAGCCCCTCTCCAGGTTTCTTGTAGCCCTTTTAGGCACTGAAGCTGATCTAAGGTCTCCCTGAAGCTTTCTCTTCCCAAGGCTGGACAAGCCCAGCTCCCTCAGACTGTCTCCATAGGAGATACGCTCCAGCCCTCGAAGCATCCTCATGGTCTCCTCTGGGCTCCCTCCAACAGCTCCAGGTCCCTTTTGTGTTGTTGCCCCAGAGCTGGACATAGGACTGCAGTGGGGGGGGTGTCTCTCCAGAGAGGAGCAGAGTGGGAAAATCCCCTCCCTCGACCTCCTGCTCATGCTCCGGGGGTGCAGACCAGCAGGCCGGAGGATTCTGGGCTCAAGCACACACTGAAGCTGGGTCATGGGGAACTTCTCATCGCCCAACACCCCCAAGTCCTTCTCCTCAGGGCTGCTCTCAACCCATTATCCATGCAGCCTGTGTCTGTGTTTGGGATTGCCTGACCCAGCGCAGGACCTTACAATTGGCTTTGTTGAACTTCATGAGGTCTGTACAGTCCCACCTCTCAAGCCTGTCCAGGTCCCTCTGGATTCCATGCCCTCCCTCCAGTGTGTCGACCAACCGATATTTACTTCCAGTGCAGCAATAGCAGCTCTATTCCTGTCACCCCAAGAACTTTGATGGCAGGTGAGAAACTGCTATTTGGCAAAGAGGAAAGCACAAGGTTTTGTAAATAGTAATAACTATTCCTGCCACAAAGTGCTGTAAAGCTGAACAGTTCCCTTAACATCAGGAAACGGTTCTCATACAAACTAACCACAGCTGGGCAACTCCTGCAGCCATTAAATACTTTAATTTTAGCAACGTGGAAAATTCCTGCCCAGCGCACCACGTGTCACCCACCCTGATGGTCTCCCTTCAAATGACAACCTGGTGTGAGACACGCTGCACAAGGAGGTTGTATATGCAGACCTGGCTGGTGACCCGTCTGCCAGCTCTGCTGCTCACCCAGAACCCCTCCAGACCATCTTCCTCAAAGAAGAGTGAAAATGATGGTGTGGAGGAAAAGTGGCAAATGGCAGAAGGGGAATCAGGGTGCTATCTGCTCCTCAAGGTCAGGGCAGTCAGGCAAGATGGAGCAGGTGGCAGTAGAATGATGGTGGCTGGTATTAACAGCTTGCAGGAACCCTCCCCAAAATGATAGAACAGGTCTTCCTCTTCAGATCCTAAAACCAACCAGCTCTTCCCATCCCTCACCCTGTGTAACTGGCCAAGAACAAAAAACATCTCCCAAACAAAACCTAATCACATTCCTTTTTCATTCCCCCCCACTACTTGGCATTGCTCCCTGAACAGGCACTCGGATGCAAAGAGCAGCCCAACTTGTTCTCAGCCCTGTCACAACAGGTAGTTAAAAATAACAAACAAGAAAGCCTCCCCAATGATTAACGAACACTGAAATCCCACGAGAAAAAAAAAAAAGCAAGTGAGGAGGAAATGCAGATAAAAAAAAACAGGGTGGATGCTGCTGGTGGAAGGCTGGCAGGGTGGTGGTGATTCTGGTCAGAGAGCAGTGGCTGGGACTGAGTGAACACACAGCAGGCTGGTTGGAAGAAGACAGCCCAATTCCCAGTGCCTGGCCAGGGAACTCACTGCCAACTCAGGTAGTGGTGCCTGTGCATATGCTACTCACTGAAATGGTAGCAGACACCCAGCATTTATACCCTGGAGCATGTATAAACCAAGCCAAAGAACCTGCCTGAAATGCTCCAGGAGCAGCAGCGACTTTTGAGGCAGAGTTACAAATCCAGATCTTTGTAGTGAGGATCACAAAACTTCTTGCACGCTGAAAAGTGACATGCACTAAACCACCACGGCAAAGCAGCCATAACTGGGGCAAACCCCATTTGGTGCTGCTGCAGGGCACCCTCATCCTACACCTATGCCCTAGCACCTACATGTTACAGTGCTACATATGTCCAAAAGTAGTAAGAGACACAAGTGCCCTGGCAAAACACAGTTACCCCACCTGCAATCCTGACAACAGACTTATGGCTGCTGTAGAAGGGGCTTCACTGATAACAGGTAGTCAGCAGCTCCTGGTGAAACCCACTGAGTCCAGTTACCCCTGCAGAAGGTGGTTGGTCTGACAGTAGCAGCAGCACCAGCCTGCAGTGTGTGTTTTGAGCTGATGGCATGAGTTAACTCTTGGGCTCCTGCTCAGGCTTGCCAACACAATTTAACCTTAAGTGGCTTTGCCATTGCTACTGTTGCAAAGCAAGCCAGCAAAATCTGAAGAGCTAAGCTGACCCCCAGGTCCTTCTAGTTTCTGATGACACCCCATATCCCTAAGACCTCAGGACAGCCTCATGGTGAACAGCCCTACATGAACACTGATGCTCACAGCTTGTTTCCGTTCTCAGGAAGTCTTTGACACCACTCTACTGAGCTGAGGAGGTGATCCAGGATAACAGGACAATGCACAACTATTGTTAAAACACATCAGATACATATGAAAGAGAAGGTGGAACCTCTTGAGAAGCAAGGGTGATAGTTCTCCTTTCCCACAGCCAGAGTCTCTGTGGAAAAGAGTTTGACAGAGATAAAAGGCACTGCCAGGCAAGGACAGCCAGACTGCTACACCCCAGCAGCCTGGCAATCGAAGCCTGGCCCGAGATCATGTGGTTTCCATCAGCGTGGAGAGCAAGGGCAGATATGGCAGACTAAATGCATGTGTGGTGCTGCCGTGGTGAGGGTTGCTGCAGGCAGTGGCAGAGCTTGTAATGAGCACAGTTGATTCTGGATGTGTTTGTGCCTAAATACAGCCTGCGGGGAAACAGAGGTTTGTCACAGAGGTAAAAACATGTCACTCCCACCTCCCAGCAGCAGTGAAAAATGGTCCACCAAAGAGCAGTATTTCAGCTACTGGTTTATTGCTGGATTTGTTATTGTAAGTGCCACAGCACCACCTTACAAACAGCAAAACCCACACAGCAGGTGAGGAAGGGGCTGGCAGAGCACCACACCATGGGGTGCCAGCAGGGATTCCAGTTAGTGACTTGTTTTCTGGTATACTCTCCAAGGGTATTTCATGCTCATCTCCATGTCATGAATTGTGTCGGATAGGCCTTTCCAAAGTGCAGGGCTGCAAAAACAGACCTAAGCGCTGCCTTGCTCTGAAACAGAACAGCACAGATATGGCACTACCCTGTCCTCCAGTCTGCCCCCCAAACTGGGGAACAACCTGTCTGTAAACACACAGCAATACTGTGCACATGAACATAGTTGTGTGTGAGGCACTGCGGTGGTGAGGCACTGGAACAGGTTGCCCAAAGATGTGGTAAATGCTCCATCCCTGGTGGTGTTCAAGGTCAGGTTGGACAGAGCCTTGGGCAACGTGGTCTAGTGTGAAGCGTCCCTGCCCATGGCATGGGGGTTGGAACTAGATGATCTTAAGGTCCCTTCCAACCCAAACCATTCTATGATTCAATAGTTATTCCAGGAATAAAACCAGATTCAGGTCCCCATGTACACCAACAGGCAAATTTGCTGAGCAGGAGAGAGAGGGGATGCTTTGGCTCAGGAATGGCAGAGAGCAGCAGGAATAGCAGAGGTACACAGCTGTGCCAGAGGTGGCCTTTCCTCACGCAGGTCTCATCGCATAGCATCTGGGTCTGCACCCACCTCTGAAGGGCTGGACTCTCTTTTTACATGCTTTGGAGCACATGCTCATCAAGAAGCACATCAGCTCTCAGGGAGCTGGCTCAGGCAGAGCCCCTGACCTGCACGTCCCCGTATCAGCAGGAAGGAATCATTACGGAACAGACCAGGGTTTCCTGCACAGGACCAAACCCTTTGTGAAACGACTGCCACTGTGGAGAACCCACTTCCTAACAGCAAGAGGAAGCAGAATATTTTCCTTGGGCCTCTGAGACAGAATTGCAATGGGGTGGATATCAGCAAAATAAAGTTTCACTTGTGGAGCTGGTCAGCACATGCCACGCACAGGCTGTTACTGCAGGATAAAGGTACTCCCCGTAGCATCCCTGCCTGCCCCCGAGCTGGGGACAATTCAGAGTGGCATAAGGCCCCTTTGTACCAGTGTAACTGCAGCTGCCCTCCGGGCTCTACTGGCAGAACCATTTCAGCAAAAACAAAATCTTGCACCCTCCTAATCAGTGTGACATTGTGCGGAGACCTCGGCTTGCTCTGGCTTCTCTCCAGCCCGGAGCACAGACCCAGGCTGTTTCAGTAACAGACCCAGCCAATTACGCTACAGTATCTGTGTATGGAGCTCAACAGGAGCTTAATTGAAAGAGCTGTAGCATTCAAATGACTTTTGATACTATGAAGACATTAATGAGTGCAACTCAGCACTAACCAGCCCTGTCTGACGCTTGGCTGATGGGTAAGGACCAGTAACTTGGTCTGCAGCCAGAGCTACGCCCCTGTTAACTCAGCATAGCACCACCGCTGTGGCCAAATGCTGATGGAATTGCCCCTTCCCAGCTGGAAGATGAAGTAACTCCTCATGTGAGCTCTCCTCCACCCAGGGCATCCACACAATGCAAACCAGACCTGCTTCTGCCACTGAAGGACCATGTACATGCACACAAACTCCCAAAACTGTTTTCATATGGACTAAACTCAACCTGCAAAGCACCACTTCTATTTATTCTTTATATTGAAAAATATTATGCATGCTCTTCATATGCATTTTATGTTGCTCTGAAGTTCTGTACATGTTTTGGGACAATAAATATGCCAGTTTCAGATGGATTTTGCTACACCACCACAGATACAGTAGACCTACTTCAAGGTAGTGGGCTACATTTAATTTGGCGTCTTAGTGCTGCCTCTGATAAATGGTGGAAAAATGCCTTTCATAAAACTTTAACTGTGTGTGGGGAGGGGAGGTGCTTCCACTATTCTCTCTTCTGATCCAATGCACAGATATAAGCAAAAATGTATACACACATGCAAAAGTTGCCAGTGAGCTTGCACTCTTATGTGGCTGTGAGGCATCTCACACCCCAGCAGCAGGCAAGGGCAAAAAGTAAAAGCAAGAAGGCATGATGCTTTTGGTACACATGACTAGCAGGTCAATGACCAGAAAGCTGCCAGAAGCTACTGCAAGCCAGTTGCTGTGGCATCTAACATGCTTGCTGGGCTACATTTTGGGTCACACACTGAAGCATTTTAGAGTAATACCCTGTATTACGCCCATATTTAGCCATGGAAATAAGTGTGACTTGACTTTCAAACACTTGCAGCTCTCACTGACTTCACTGGGTTCAGTTGGGATGTTTCAAATGAACTGGTAACAACCACAATCCTGGGCTGGGACAAAGCACAGGCCATTTTTATCTTAAAAGGCATTTGTTTGAGAACATTCTGAGCTGCTAGAACCAACAGCACTGAAATAATTTCACCGTGCAACCTTAAAAACGTTGACAGCTTTGTCTGCAAAGCGACATGGATTAACTGGTGACCAATCCTTAAAAAAAGATCAGTTAGAAAAAACCTGCTGGCAAACAGAGTTGAAATTCCTCCTCTCTTCAGAGGCTGACTCCTTCGTCCTTTGTTTAACAGCAGATCTTTTGTTCAGGATTTCAGTTGGGAGCAGCCCCGAGGTACATGGGGAATGTCTTGGTTATGATGAGCCCTCCAGACTAGTGTGCAGACCTGGTTATAATGGGCAGAGAAACGGCTCAAAATCATGCCTGAGTAGTGCTAATGGAATTGTTCCAGTGCTAAAGTGATTTCAAAGTGAATGAGTGTGGGTGGAGGAGAGTTGGTGTGACTACCAGGTTGCTCTTTATGGCACAGTGTGCCATAGAAGAATCTAATGCCAAGAAGGATCTAATGTCTCAACCATCCAAGCCTTGAAAAAACAACCCCAGTGTGTCCCACCCCTGACCCCTGCAATGCAGAGTCCTTGGCTCTGTCCCCGTGGTTTGCAGGCAGCCCCAGTTCTGGTCAGCTTCCCACTGCATCAGATCAATGCTAAGCTTTGATTAAAACAAGGTGAGAAAGACAGAATTAGGGAGAAAGCCCCCTTGGCAGGGAGTCCTCCGCTTTCCCCAGCAATTAATCTGACAGCGTTAAGAATAGTTCTGATTAAAACAAATACACTGCCTTCCATTGAAAAATGTTTGCATGCCAGTAGCCCAAGACAGGAAAAAATTCCCAGGAAAATAAGTCAGGGGAAAGGAGGGTCAGGGCTCCCTAGCACAAACGCATCACTACAACAAGCAACAAGCTAGAGCTGGTGGAGCAGTTGCTTTGCAGCATCATCCAAGTTAATAAATGGTACGAATATAATATCTTCCAGTGGAAAGCCTGCCTTGGCAGCATGTGGGACAATAAAGATTTGGGCACTGCTACAAGCAGCCATAAAACAAAAATAGGGGTTTAAACACATTTAATTGCCTTGGGGAAGGGTAAATCACCTGGGTATCAACCACAACTACCTTCCCTGCTCTATTCCAGATTAAGAGTTGGCCAAACAATCCAGATCAAACTGGGTATTTCAGGGGGTAAGGAAAGGAGGCAAATACCCTAAAAGCTTTAAAGATGTTTGCCATACAAAACCTGAAGTCCAACCCACAAGAAAGCAGGCAATAAAAAGTGATGAAATAATATGCTTTTCTTCTCAACTACAACTTTCTAAGATAGGTGACTTCAGAAGCAGCTCAGTAACAAATCAGAGGACAGCACAAAAAGCCCAATATGTATCTAAGAGGAGAAACTAAGATTATCCTATGTTATTTTCCTAGGGCTTGACTGAAGTGTTTTAAATGCCTGAGGCTGGCAAGGCTACTCTGAGCACCTTCCAGCTCCAGCAACAGCCATTTAGAAGAGCTGCCCTTCCTCTTCCTAGGGACCCACCTCACTGGAAATAGATTTCAAGTCTCCAGAGGAAGAACATGGAAACAGCCGACTTCTCCCAGTTGCCACCTTCCAGCTGGAGGCAGGCAGAGGGGTAAGAGGAAGGCTTCCCTTCCACCCATGCAAAGAGAGAGGCTCCCAAACAGATTTTGCAGCTAATGTTCACCTACCAAAAGCTGCTCAGGAAGCCAAACCTCTCACTGAATGTGAGGACCACAACCCTGCAGGGCTCGCGCTACCTCCAGCAGCCCTTTGCAGAGGGGGGCAGCAGGGCCGGGGTTTTCATGACACATCATCTCTGGAATTCACTGGTGAGCATCCCACAGCCTCTGCTTGGTACGATGCCAGAGCTGTTTCTCAAATCTTGTGTGACCTACCAGCTGCTGAGGGCAAACCAGTAAGGCAGACATCATCCAGAGAGGAGACAAGACCAGCGGGCTGCTGCTGAACGAACAAATGCTTCACAAAACTCACTCCTGTACTCTGTTGGAGGGAGCAGGTTCAGGTTGCTGGCTCTCCTACACAGCCTGCATGACCCTGGGCAGGTCATTTAGTTCCTCTGTAGCAAGACTTTTTGCCTCAGGAGGCAGAGAGCTATGCAAGCAGTGCTGAGCAAGGCAGGCAGGCCGCCAGCTGAGGATTCAAACTTGTTCAGGGAACTGCAACAGTTACGCGATAAACGCATTAACCATGGGAACAGCTTCCCAAAGGATGTGGTGGATCCCAAATTGTAAGTCTTTCCATTGTGAGCGGATGCCTCTCAAAAATGCAGGCTGTAGTTCAACCACAACTGCTTGCAGAGAGCTCTCAGGGAATGCCACGACCTCAGCAAAGGCAGAGGATCACACTGGCACAAGGGAGCTGCTTCTGACCTTCAAGCAACAAACCTGTCCTCTGCACCTCACCATGGCAATTCAAGACTTCTCTTGGCTATTCCCCTTTTTCTATGTCTCTGCTCAGCCCAGTTTTCACTGATCCTGTGATCTGCCCCAGGCCAGCTAAATTCCATTTGACTGGACCTGTTGAGCAACCCTCAAAACCTTGTCACCCTTCTAACTGGCTTCGTTTGGGTTTTTTGGTTGTTTGTTTTTTTAGTTACAAATAAGATCTCCTAGTGAAAGTTCCTCTGTCTCTTGGCTTCTGATTCTGTGTCCCGGGCACCAGTTTCTGGGTGAAACTCCTACATAAGGACCAGCACATGCCAGGACCAGGTTCTGCAAACAGCCAGGTACAAGGAGGTCATGCTGAATGTCCCAGGAGACCAGCAAGAAACAGGAAACCTTCTGCAGGAAAAAATATAAAAAATCCCTTATCTGCCTCAATCACAGTAGTATTTGGATAAAATGTTCTTGTTCCTGTCTGGGCGGCCATCTGGCAGCCCTGCTGTCAGGTCTCTAGCAGCACTTGACTGATCCACATGTGTACCTTGGTGAAAGGGTAACTGTATCATACTCAAAGTCATTCCTCCTTTTTTCATCTCTTGGCTTTTACATTTCCAGTTCTTTTCAGGGTCTATAATCAGGAATTTTAGGAGCTGATTTCTATCCAATAAAATGTCATAGCTCCCTCCAGGATATCTCTTACCACAGCACTTCTCCTTCTGCAACTGTTTCCATTCAGCAACCTTGACTATCTCCATGAGCAGAAAAGCCCAAGCAAGGTAAAGCCTTGCCAAAGGAAGGAACTCTCCCATTATTCTCATCCAAGAAAGTGGCACAAAGGAAGAAAGACCAGAAGGGATGGCTTGCTTCCCTGAGTCATGGCAGAGCTGGGAAAGGCTCATCTCCAGGAGGACAGAGTGCCAGCACTTCTTCTTTTAACTTAGCCAGCAGCTGCATAATTTAACCTTTATTAAAAGCCTATTCTGCCCTTGCTGCTGCAAAAGAAACCATCCGCACTCCTCTCCCCTCCCAACTAAAGGGCCAAAGTCTGCAGAGAGACATCTGGTAATGTCACCTTGGAAAAAGGTGGCAGCTTGACTCATTTCAGTGGGATGTGGCGCACGGAGCAGCTTTACTTCTACTTCAGGTTACAAAAGAAATATACTGCTCCCACGGCTGATCCTTGCTTTGAGGTTTTATGATGAGCAATACAATAAACCTTCAATATTCTCTGATTACAACTGTCTGGAGTAAGAAAGGAAGAGATAGGGAGGGAAAGCAGGCAGGCTGGATTTTGAGGCTCTAGGCATCACTCATGATGCACAGTCCACCATTTACTTCTGCATGTGGAAGCCCTCTCTCCTACAGATACACCCTGTGTAATAGGTTAGGAAGACCTTCCTTTGAGCAGCTTTCCTACAGTAGATTTTAGCATAACACAAACAAGAGGCTACATTATTTGTTAGGTCAGAACAAGAAGAGATAGAGAGCACTGAACTAGATGCCATTTACTAAAAACACTACTCCAAGGGCTATTCTAAGCCTACCTTGATTTATGGATTAATCTGCTGGATCAGTAATTTAGGCTATTTGCTGGTTAGCATTTGTAAGTGCATATTTCTGGGAAGGCTGAAAACCTGCTTTTGATTTTCAAAATTATGGCAGCATGTCTAGTGGCTTGGGTATTTGTCAGAGGCAGGCTCTTTATGATAGCCATGTTCTCCCTTCTCTCCGCACATCCAGGTTTAATATCAGCAATAAAATACCAACTGCTCCTGCAGCATGTACTCTAAAACAGCAGAGCAAGTCTGAGCCTTGTCCCCCTTCCCACTTCTAGCCTACTGTGCCAGTTGCCACATGATATTGAGGCTTTAGGATGATGTATATCAACCAGCTAGGGTGGAAAAGAAGGGCACCAGAAAGCATCCAGATAATCTATGTCTTCCCTGTGCCTTGGAGAGGGTGTCTCAGCCTCAGAGGAGAAGAAGCATTTCCCCCCTGCACCCCTGCTTCTGGAGGATGGTGCCAGGGGCTGGCCTAGCTGAACAAAACAGAGCAGGATTTGAAGAGGAAAAAGCAACCCTGCCTCTGCTTGCAGCTAGCCCCTCCTTTCACCCAGCCGCCTCTGACTTGGACCCCAGGCTGCTGCTATCTTTCAAGCCTGGTCTGGGATTCCCTCTGGAGTGTGTCAGCAGAGCTCTTTAAAATGGGAATCCTCACTGAACAACAGGACTAAATGTCCTTCCTCAAACACCCAGCCACATGGGCTCCAAAAGCCTCCCAGAGCCTTCAGTGCCTCTGCAAAGCAGGCAGTGAGCTTCAGCTGGCTCTCAGCGTGGCCTGTTTCATAACACAAAAGGAAGCTTGAATCCCTCAGGGCTCAGATTTTTTTCCAAACTGGGTAAACACACGCAAACACACATTATTTGCATGCACAGCAACTAAGACAAAGGATCTGCGGCCAGGTAGGTGTCTAACTGGTGGTCTGGGCATGTGGTAACATGTATGTAATCCTAGAAAACTTCAGCTAAAAGAGATGTCTCTCTAGGCTGACTCTGTGCTGCTTCCAAGTCTCTCTTTGAGGTTAAAACACAGCCTTTGTTGTTCAGAACATTACCATTTCAGAAAAAAACCCACTCCTGCTCAACCCCCCACCCCAAAGGTTTATTTGGAACCCAAAACATGGGCGCCTTAATAACAGAATGCCAAAGCCCTCCAGTTATTAGGCAGATTATATTTAAGACCCACATGTGCAGCTGATCAGAGACTTATTCCTTAAAGGATTGAAATGGCAAAGACAGTGCACCTCAGCAAGCAATCTCTTTTAATAGTTAATTAGCAAAGATGTGCTCTTCTGAGCTAAAGATCACTGCAGACAGAGAAAAACCATGCACCGCCATCAGCTTTCCTCCACTTCTGCTATTAAATTGAGCCAGCTGATCCACTTTCAGCTCATCATTAACTGGTAAGACTGGAAAGGGACCCAGCAGTTTTACCCCAACCAGGAGAGTAATATTCCTGATAATAAAATATTTTTTTCTATACCAGAGGGCGGTTGAATGGGCTCAGAAGCTAAAAGAACCCCCCAACTTTTTCAGTACAAAGCCTTGTCTCTGAGCATGTAATTAAACCAGGGCGAATTACGATCCTCTCACAGTGACTCCCCTTGCAGATCCAAACACCTAAACTCTACATTGTCATACAGCTGGGAGAAGGAAAGAGCTAACTAAAGGCAGATTTGCATCATGTTGATGCATTAGCACCAGCCAAATTACAGATGAGGGCAGGCCACCTACATCCAGCCAAATGGTGGTAACAAACAGCACTGTGAACCAGAGCACACACCCAAATTTCATAGGCACATGAACATTAGCGTAACCAAAAGCACATGGGGGTTCTTCTCTAGATTTGCCAACCCCACTGTTCAAAAGCCATGAGTCAGCCTATGCACCCCCTCCAGTAGAGGTTAGCTTAAAAGCTAGACATTGCAGAAAAGAAAATCAGAAACAGTATTAATTAGCCTCCTTGTTTCTAAGCCTTAGGTTAAGCCAGCCAGAGTGGCTGTCCTTTCCTTCCAGCCTTTAGAGGTAGGAACTTAACTTTTCTTCCCTCAAAAGCAGAGGTTCTTATCTGGTCGCTTTACCCCAGAACTTGAGTATTAAGAGGAAAACTTGCCAAGTATTTAAAGACTTCATGCAAAGTTAGCATCACTCCCTCCCACAATCCATCAAATATAACACTGGGTGACTTGTGATTTCCAGCAAGAGGCTTGTGCTACCTGGCTAAAAGTAGAGAGATGCTGTCCACAACCCAGCCTGGAGAATCCGACAGAAAGGTTTACACCACCAAATCAGTGCTCTTCAGGCTTAAAGGCTTAAACTGTCCATGGACTCCGAATGACCATGCTGTGACCATGTGAACAACTCTCTAAAATCCTCTGTGCTGGAGGAGGTGCAAAGCAACGTCATGCTGCAGAAAACCAGGGCTGCTAGTGCAATCCACTAAGAAGCAGCAAAAGAAGGGTATGAAAGCTGTGTACCACCACAGCAGCATGGACGGAGCAGGGGGTTTCATAAAGATGCTCATCTGATACAACAGAAACACCTCCTGAACACGGCAGAGAAAAGGTCTGCACGTCAAACTAGGGTGCCTCCCACCTTGTGGGTTACCACAAACATCTCTGCAGGCTGAGACTGACCCTGGGAACTTGGATTTAGTCTCCTACTGTGAAGAGCATGGAGAACACAAAGTTGCCAGAGGTCCCTTCCAACTTTTGTGATTTTGTGACGCCCAAAGCCAAGCCAGTGACAGTGTGCAGGAGAAACTGAAGCATACTTTCTCCTCTTACCATTGCCATGCTAACTCTGTACACAGGCAAGAAAAGCCAAGCAAGTCTCCCTAAACACCCCTTTTCAGCAGCAGAGCTAAAAAAAGCCAATTCTGAATGGCAAAAGGCTGTGGGGTGAAGCTGCCACAAGAGACGGTCGTTTGTCACAGTATAGCCTTGCCTGAGTGCGGCAACAGAAGAATAAATTCCAATGGAAGAAAAAACAACAGCTCTTTCCTTTAAATATATGCCCAAAGGCACAGCTTAGAAGCAGGATTCTTATGTTACGAGCAAAAATCCCCTTCAGTTTTCTTCTCCCTCACAGCAAAATCCTACAGGAACATCTCCCAGGTGGGGTGAATCTTACCTGATCAAGATCCTGCCATGTTCAACTCTGAGGAGAACAGAGCAGATGGGAAAGTCTGCATCGGTACAATTCTAAGTAACTGCTTCAGAAGGCAAGTGTTTATTTTACCTGGTTTTTCTGTTTGATGAGTTGGAGGCAGAATTTCTCTATTGGCTTCCTAACCTTGCACAGTTGGTTGAGATGAAGGTGTGAACTGCCAAGCACTCTTTTCAGACTCAGGAGGAAAACTGGACTGCTAGAGCACAAGATGGGAGCAGAGAGACTAAAGTCATAGGTGGTGCTGTTTTATACCAGGAATGGTGACCTGGAGGTATTAACTTTCAGAGTTAAACCACTGCAAGGAATGATGCTGCACTTCAGAAGAGGACAGACACAACCCCTCAGCCCTCCACTGTTCCACCAGTGTGAATGAGGCACAGCCTGGGATCTGGGGAGTGAACAGTCAGGTCAACCTGGTTACCAGGGTCACCCTCTTTTCACCTTGCACTTCCAGCCATCAGACCTTGAGGCTCCTTCAACTGGATAAGCTAAAAAAGCAAAGGAATCAAGCACTGCAACAAGAGTCCTTGACTTCAGGCACACAGCTGAGTTACCAGCACTTCCACAGCATGGCCAGGCTTTCTCAGCCAAGCTGCACATCTAGGTAGTCTACAATCCAAATAAAAAGTCAGACAAATAACAAAGGGCACTTGTAGCTGCAGGACTGCCCCAAGGCCTTCACTTCTCATGGGTAGCTTCACTCAGAGCCACATGGAAAACCGAAGCTGCCTTGGAGCTTGCCAGCGGAAGAATGCACAGATTCACTGTGTCCCCATGGCAGCACTTATTTCTGGGCTGCTGGGCACCTCCACCACCCTCCAGACACACTGCCTTAGCTTGGGCTGAAGCTTCCTGCGTCTTCCTCATCCACATTACACACATCTGGCAATACACAGGGTGCTGGGTCTGGTGCACCCAGCTGTCCCTCACACTCCCAAGTCTACTGATCACAAAGTCAGAGCTTTCTATGCCCAGATAAGCTATTAACAAAGCAAGCACCCCAGCCATCAGTTAAGTCTGTTACACCACACACAACTAGCTCACCATCAAATTCCCTTGAAGCAACTCTATCACTTGTCTCAACCTGCCAGCGGCTGGCGGGAGGATGGTGGATACTGTTTCAGGCTGCTCTTGAGAGGGTGCGTGGGAACGGTTCACACCCTCCTCCCGAGCACATGCTGCTGTGAATGCAGTCCCTACGCTACTCAGCTCTATGATCACGCAGCTCCAACAAGGGGAGCATCTTTGCTCCTGCCACATGTGTCTGCCTTAAAAGGAACATGAAAGCTGCTGGCTTTGTTTTACACTGGGATCCATGCCTGTGTTCCCCCTTACCACATTTTTAAATACAGACAGCTGGAAGCCTTTCTCCAAGCAATTTTCCCCCTGCTGCTTTCTTCTTTTGCTCAGGACAATGTTAGCCTGGTCCTCTCTGATCTTGCCAGATAGTTTTCAGAAGGTATCAGGGATGGTTATTTTTTGATTGAAGGGCTGGAGTACCACAAGGCTCATGAATGTACTCTTTTCCCCAAAAAGGGTTGGATAGTCAGTGGAGCCAGCAAAAACAAGTGACTACAGAAATGTTTCAAAGCATTACAGCCAGAAATCTCATCCTCCCCTTCGCTGTTCATGTTTAAAGTGTACAAAGCCCCATATACTTAATTTCCATGTACATTGCTTGGTCTCCTGCATTGCAAGCAAGACCAAGTTCATGAGAACTCCAGCATGGTACATCCTTACCCACCAATTTTGGGAACCAAGGCAGGGCTGTGGTAAGCAGCAGACCAAGAGGAACGTTGTTTTATTCTCTGTACAATCTCCTACATGTTCCCCTACCCCCACCACACTCAGAGGGAGCAGCAGGGAGAAGAGGAGCATGTTAGATGCCTAAAGTCTTTGGTCTTCTTCATATCTGCAAATACAAGTTTCTTATTAAAAGATAAAGAAAAAACTCTTTCATCCTCTACACCTCAACCTAATCTTTAAATACCTTAGTGAAATATAAGTAATTGAGAAATGCTTTTAGCAGCTGTGGGCTCAGTCATCTCTTTCATGTACATAGACAGAAGCTGACTAGGACTAAAGGCTGCTTAACTTAAAACTGACAGTGTGATCGCCGTGCCTGGCAATGAATATTAAAAGCAACGACAAGATTGACATTATCTAGCTGCACTGTAGCTTCTTTTTTTTTTTTTCCCCTATTTAAATGCTTCATTCCTCAGTTCTTACTGCAAGCATCTGAGTCAGGAAAATACAGCTCAGGCTGACATCTTCCAGAAATGCTTGCTAAAGCCCAGCTTTTGGGGCACCAAACTTATGACACTTAAAAAGGCTCAGCTTACAAAGCAACATGATTTCCTGAGGACAAACATGAATAAAACACTCCTCAGGTGTCATATGCTGCATACACATTTGAGGCTTCAAAGAGGCACCACTTGACTTTTCTACATGTAGGGCAACATTACTAAACCACCTTCTTCAGCTTTCACAGCCAGCTCGGTTCTCTGAGAAGCGACTGCAGAGCAGCAGTAAGGAACTGGAGCTCTCCCACACCCTCCAGGGACCATGTTAGCTACAGTTTCTGCTCCAAATGAGGACAGATGTTTCCCTGAATGTATAGGATTCATTTTCCACCCTAAAGAAATAGCTTTTAAGCTGCTAAGTGGCTCTAACTGAATGAGCAGTGGTTAAGCAAGGGCATAGTATGGAACAAGCAAGTTGCCAAAATGCTTTCTTTCTTTAAAAAGGAAAAAGCACCACTGCCTGCACGGACTTGCTCCAATGTCCAAATTGCACTCACCACAAAATGTGTACCTTATTTCTAACTCCAGCTCTTTCAACCACTGTTTACAGTTGCTTCTTGGTGGGCTGGGTTAAAGAGCACCTCCCTCAACTGAGAATGACGTCCTCATGCAGAAAAACTACAGTTAAGGCCAAGTCACATTGTACATGATCCCTTCTTACCCGAAAACTATGCTTCAGCTCTCACATTAATCAGAGCTTCCATGGGATCCGATGACAATGCGTGCTGTATTTCGTAGTAGATGTGGAAGCTGTTTCCAAGTAACAGGGTAAAACCTTGGGCTGCTCAAGGTCACAGAGGTACCTTTTCCGCAGAGCATGCTTCGGCTGCTGCCCTGGACTCTGCAGAGAGACGACAAAGCCTCTCTGGGGATCCCCTTGTGTTGTGTGTGTGTGCGTGAAACCTGGGCCAGCTGGTTTCTCTGCAGCTGCAGAACAAACTTAAGCGGAGCTCTAATATGAGCTGACAGCCCCACCTATTCTGCAGCAACGACACAAGCAGCGGCAGCTCCGCTTGCCTCTCCACAGTGGAGATGTTCACCACCAAATCCCCAGGTTTCCCCTCTCCACTGCTCTTGCCTGCAGTGATGCATGGGCACCATTGGCAGGCTGGTCCCACACTATCACCAAGCCTCAGCACAGTTCTGGACTTACCTCTTCAGGCTGCCTTACGGTACCAACTTAATCGCTGCAACTCCAGAGCGGCAGGGACCCACCTCTTGCTACTTTCCCCCCACCTCCAGCCTTCAAAGGAGAGAGACATTTGCTATCACTCTACCAAGAACAGTGCCTGTCATCACCAGATGTTCTCCTTGAGCACCTTATCATCCTATGCTGTCGTCTGAAATTTTTCTTAAGTAAGTAACATGATGTGAAAGCTGATGGCCAAGAGCTCACACAGCAAAATCTAGCTTGCCCTGGCCACTTTGCAAGTAGGATACTGGTTTTTTGTATATGAAACAAAGGTAAGAAAGCCCAGCACTGGGCATAAACAAGCTGACTGTACATAATGGACATTGTTAGGTGTCTGAATAGGTCACTGACTCAAAGGAAAGTTCAGCTCCACAATGCAGGTCTTGAGCTCTGAATACCAAGCAGAAAGCATCCCCGTGCACTCACGCCCCATGCATTCAGCGCAGCTGAATCTTTTTGTATTTCTCACTGTCCACTTCCTCCTGAATTTCCCTAGTTTCCTTCCATTCGTATTATGAGCCTTTGTTCTTTCTCTGCCCTCTTCCTCCTACTATTTTGAAGGGTGCAGATGGAGCCTAAGGGTGGGGAAACAAGCACGGTACAAAAACAACTTTCACAGCTTAGTGAAAATAGGATAAACCAGCTCTAGCATTCATTGTATGGAAGGAGTGACCTCTGTTGCAAGAAGTAGGACCCTGCCAAACTGCAGCCACAAAAAATTTTGTATGTTAAGAAGTTGAAAATAGCCCTTCATGGAATTAATTTCTTCCTAGTTGTGCAAACCTTGTACATGGTACTTTCAACCAGCACACCCACCGTCAACTATGGGGGAATATTCTTCTTCCTACCAACATGTCTCAAAATACTGCAGGAGTCTGTGCAGCAGAGCAATCCCAACCCTGAACATGGCCTAAGTGAGATATCCTGAGCAACCCATCTGAGCATTCCTAGAGGTTTTCAGCATAGGAGGAAGGTACTCACACACTGACTAGGTTTGGGTCTGACACTGACAAGCTTCTCCATTGGACTAAGTCACAGATTAGCCACTGGTGAGATGAACTTTGTAAGAGGCACCCACTACAGAAAACAAAACCCAGGAGCTGGTGTCACTAATGTACAGCTCCAGGCATGTGGGGAAGCCAAAGCTGACCGAGATATTTACCCCAAACACAGAGGGTTAGGAAACAGCCCTAAAGACTGAACCAGGGAAATGCTGAAAACACCTACAAAAGGAGTTGTCTAATTGTTGGCCTTGCTTTGTTCCAGATTTCATGACTATCAGTGCTTCCCATTGAGGTTCAAGACATCCTGTGATCTTAGGGGTACTCTGGGACCAGGTCCTGCCCTGACAGAGTAGTGAACAGTGCTCCTGCTTGCTCTGGCATAGACAAGCTTCATAACATGCAAGTTTTCTACAGCCTTTCTTTCCAAATACTCAAAGACAACCTGAATGCATGACAAATAGCATCAGGACTTCTGCATCACTTGAGACTACCTAAGCTGTCAACTCTTTCAGTGACAACAATCACCTGTCAAAAATGCAGATCAGACTAGAGAAGAAACAAGGGTTAAAAGGAAAAAATATTAGCAAGTACACAGAGCTGTAGCCAAGGCAGTCAAGAAACTGAATTCAGCTGCTTTGTAAGTACCATGTAATGCAACATGTTCCTCCTCCAGTGCTGGGTCCTAGGGTGACTCCACAATACTTGTGTGCCTGTAGCTTTAAATTTGCTGATAAATAGCCTATGCACTCATGCACACCATGGATGTGGGGGAGGGAGAAGAGAGAAAGATTTCAGATTACAACAAGAGCAGCTTTTGTCACTTGATTTTGATAGTGTGAGAGGCAGTTTCCAGGCTCTTGGACTTGGGAAGAATATTTTCTGTTCCATTCCTGATGTGCTTGGCTCCCTTCTGCCAAAACCTGTTTTAAATCCATTAATGAAACTAGGCTTAGTCTGCATAACTTCTTAATTCCCTGGTGGAAAAAGGGCACTTGAGCATATTTCCGGGAATAACAGACACCCACAGTTCCCACCATTGTCATGTGTAGCATTGCTCTCTGGCCAGCTCCCTCCCCAAGGAGGGAATATTCTCCCTGGAATATCACCCCAACTTGTCACTGATTGCTTTACGAAGAACCCAAGAACTTGATGATACCTGCTTTTCTCTTTATACCAGCACCTCACTAGTAGCTAATCCTGCACTGCTGACGTGTTTGCATCCAGTTTCATTCACAGAAGCAAGATTACACTTAGGCATGCTGGATCAGGTCTTGATACCCATCTGTTCCACGTTGTAGGATGATAGGAATTATAAGGAAGGCTTTTTATTCCTGTATTGCCCTGCTCTAAAGGGACCCATATTCACGCCCTCTCTCCTCAAGATGGGAAGCACAGAAGAGCAGCAATGCATCCTGACACCTCCACGCAGTTTGGAAGAGCTGGGGAGATGCTCCTAGCAGGAACTAAATTTGGCAACTCCAAGATCAATCCAGCTTCCAGGAGCTGAAACAGTGCCCAGCATAAAGCTGGCAGGTAGCTCTTTGCAGATCCAAAGACAACCTGGAAAAGTCCCATGGGGGAGAGAAAGACCTGATCTACAGGACCACAGGTGAGCCTGAACCCATAAAGACATACCCCTGTGCTGACATTCATATCATAAGCAAGGCCCATTCACTTCCACACAGAAACTCCCAGAGCTCACATGAAAATCCTTTAAGGTTAGGGGCCACTGTGAGTAGCGACGTGAGCTGTGCCTAGGACAGATATCTGGAGAAAAGATGCCAAATGCTGCTCACAGACAAATCAGAATTATTCCAGTATGTGAAAACTCTCTTTCACAGGGTATTAAGGCAGTAGTAGACTCCATTCTTTAAAACAGTGAGTCAAAGGACACAGCAACAGCTAATAAAGCAGGCACCAGTTCTGTTAGAGCAGCAGTATTTTTTGGCAGCAGTATTTTAAGGCTAACCTCCTGTTCCACAAACAGCAACAGCCTAAATGAGGATTGCTGAGTCAACTTTCGCTTTGGCCTTCACAATGTGCTCTATGTTTTCCAACAGGCTATAACCTACCAGGGAAAGCTGAAGTGGGCAGAACGGGGTGAACATTAAAAGCTTTGAACAAATGCAGAAAGAACTATATGAAATTCAAGCCTCTGTTTAATAAAAAAGCTGAAGAAAATGATATCACAATGTTGCGAGCTATGACTACAAAAGACCACAGGCACTAGCACTTGCATGTATGTTACTCAAGTGATGCTCTGCTGAGACAAGAAATATTTTTTCTTGCAACTCTATACAACATGTTATCCTAATAGTCACCTTAACATAGATGTACATGTAGCAGCTTTCAGAATAGGAGATACTGCAAGTAGGCCATTGCCCAAAGGTCATGTCTAATTCAGGACCTTGTCTTTAGCACAGCCCAAGAGCATGCAACTTAGAAAAGATGAAAGTCCAAGCGTAAAATTAATCTTCCTTGGTGTACCTTTCCTGCCACAGGAGAACAAGATAAGACTGAAGTTCCTTCCCAGTTTAAATCCCATCCACCTCTTTGCTGACATGGGCTCCAGCACTCAGCTGCTGCAGAGCTGTTTTAGCATGCTATGCTGGCAGTCAGGCTAGTTTCAGCTAAGTGCACCAAAATAGCTCAGCAGAAAGATCCAACAAGCATGGATGCAAAAGGAATAGCAGGAACACAACAGACAGTGGTCAGATAGCCTGGCTACAGTGAAGCCTCAACCTGAAAGAGGTGTCCTGCACAGGAGCATTCTGTTAGCATACTGCTAGCATTCTGCTAACAGTATCTTTTGCAAGTAGCCAAAAGAAGCTTTTACATTTAAATAAAGGACTTGGCAGAGAAAAATCACTTCCTCTCATTTACTCTCTCCACATTGAGTGAAACTGCAGCTGAATTAAGAGATGGGGTTACCAGCCCCTTTCCTGTCCCCCACAGCCTTTCAGTGTGGTTTGCTTTTCTACATGAAGATAGCTATCCTGAAGTTTTATAAGCTTGCTTTTCCTTTTCCAACTAAACATGCTAAGGTGCTTAAACTCTACAGGGCACTGTAAGCAGCTGGTATGCACATTAACTCATGACAACATGCTCCAAAACCACTACCTGTTGCATCAGATGCTGAGACCTCTCTGGCATAAGGCAAAAGGTGAGTCCTCTCCTGCACAGTTTTGCTTTGCCTTGCCTGGATGAGTCCCAGCTGTGCTGTGCTGTTCTCTGCTATCCCCATCAACAACTACCCCTGTATTTTGAACATTTCTCTCAGCAAGAGCTAAACCCTACATTGGAACTGCCTGCAAAAATTCAATAACCATCGACTACTAGTTATGTTATAGACTACCCTTACTACAACTAGTTAATGTAAAAGCTGGTGTTGAGATGCAGAACATATTCTACAGCCTGCTCTCCATCCTCACAGCAGCAGGGAAGGAAGGGGGTCTGCAACGCCTAGACAAAGCACCAGACTTCAGCTCACTGCTTCACAGCCAGCCTGCGTGCCTCAACAGGCACTACCCAGCAAATCCTATTCGGAGGGAGCTTATTAGACCAGGCACAGCAAGGCACAAAGCCAGCTCAGATTTGGAAGCAGCACAGCTCAGCCCGCACAAAGCTCTGCCTTTGCCAGTAAGCCCTCCAAGAACTGGCAGGTACATTCTGTGTGGAGCCAGCTCAGGGGTCCATAGGCCCCTGTTACAGTTTATTCACAAGCCATGTGATGCGTGCCTTGCTGGGAAAACAATTGCACACTCAAGAAACCCAGTATGGTCTGACTGTGTATTAACTCTGCATGTGGCTCCGAGTCTAAAAGGACCAGAAAGATAAGAAAAACACTGAAAGTTGCTTTTAAAAGTATCTCAGCCCTTACTGTGCCTTCTGGATGGCTGTTCAGCTTGATTAGCTGATGAAGAACCACACAGAACTACTCGGCATGCTCTGCACTGAGGCTCTAGAGATGATGACCTACCACATTGAACTCACCATGCCTCCAGCATTTCCAAGGAACAGGGTCTTCACCTCTTCCTCCACAGCCATTAATCCACAGGCATCTGGATTTCTGGGCAGCTGCTTTCTTTTCAGTTACATCACAAATCAAAGCAAATAAAAAACTCTGTCAGGGACCTCTTCCCAAGATTCAGTATGAATCTTTCCCATTTTCAGCCCCACACATCCACAGCCTGTGGACTCAAGAGGACACTGTCCATTATTTCTTCATCTGAAGCATGCTATCACTTAGCAATGCCCTTTCTTTTACTTTGTACAACACTGAATTCCCCAGAGCATTCAGCTTAATCTCTGAGCTAATGCTTCAGGGCTCCCAGATGTCACAGCCACAGCCCTGTTATATTGGTATCAGTATTTTAAACCAAAAAGCGCTCTTCCTCCAGCATAGTCTGTGTTTCCAGGTTTATAACAAAGAATAAAAAATAAACGCATGTATTCTTGGCTCAAGGTGCACATATGAAACCAGATTCACTCATGCATTGGCCGGACAGCTGACATCCATCCTGACATTTATCTCCAAGCATGAGGAGCAAAGATGAATCACTCACAGCAATACATCTCTGGAGTTTGCCCTTGGTCAAGCTGCTAAATGTCATAGATCAGTCACTGGGCATCCTCAAACATAGAGATGGGCACCTAGAAAGAGCTGGAGAGCAAGAGGGGCAGTGGCAGTCCCTTCTGAATCAAACAGGCATAAACATAACCGTGTCCTGGTGACACTGAAATAAAATCCACAAGAGCAGAGTTCAAGCAATTTGCTGTGTTCTGGGAAGTTCTGGTACATTTGTAACTACTTCAAACAATTTGTTCAACAATTAGTTGCCATAGTTAATTAACCTCAAAGAAAGGGAAGGATTCATCATTTACTGAGGTCTTCAACTCAAGATTAGCTGAAATCCTTTACCAGAAAGGCCAAACAAAGTCCACTGGTTTGGCAGAGGGTGGCTGGGGAGAAGTACGCTGTGCAGGAGTTGAGGCCAGATGAACTCCCGAGCTTTGCCTTCAGCTATAGCAGTCAGGCAGAGATTGTAGCTGATAGTAGCTGACCGAGGAGCTGTTTTGCAGGCCTGACATATTGGACATGCTCAATTCAGACAGGTGTTTTGGGTTTGTTTGGGGTTTTTTGTCTGTTTGTTTTATTAAAAACCTCTTTCCAGGTACAATCAGACTTTTCGCATAAAACCCAGCAGACACAAAGGTGATACAGAAAGCAAGCGCTACAAGAAAGGTGATCCAGAAGCTTGGGGAACAGTTTTGGTACCTTCAGCACACATCGCAAACTCACTTCTTTTGGCTCAAATTGCCTAGAGACCATGCTAAAGCCTGGAGTCCCTCCTGCAAAGCACAGTTCCTGGCAAAGAAAGGGCACTGAGTTTTTGGATAGCAACACCCTCCTTTTTTTCAGCAACAGATGTGACTCCAAATAACCTTCTGGTGTGACTTGAGACCCTGCACTTTTACTGGTAAAAAGGTATACAAGCTGACTGAGGTCCCATCCCAACATAAGCAGGGTTTAGGATTCATCCCACTGAGCCCCCAGCTACCAAGTTCCTAGAGTTTCCAGTGGATGAAGCGCTTGGACCTTCTTCCAGAAGCCATCTGTCCTACAGAACAGGTAGTGGCAATAAATCTGCTTATCATGAAGGGTTTTTTTCCTCTCCATTTACTATTCCTAGCTGTAAACTATGAAGCCAGTCCACCACCAACAAATGTACAGGCATCCTCAAAGCTTTTCCTGTCACCCTGAGATTGGGATTGCTGGGAAGCCAATCTGGCTTGCCTTGCCAATTCTGTAGTTCAGGCTTGTGCCCTGTAATGCCCAGTACAGATGGGTTATATTAACTGGCTATTTAGGCTACAATAAGACACAGGAGGTGTGGAAGGGGGAGGAAAAGCATAGCAAATGGGAGAAGAGACTACTTCAGGGTTTACTTTGGGAATCCTAGACAGAAAATTCCCTCAGAGCTTCCAGGCCCCCTTGCTTTGTAAGTCTGACACAGAAAATTAAGACTTTATAACTGCAGTGGCTGATTCAGCCACTTCCTTCCCAGCCTGTCACACAGCAAGCAAAGCACACACTCTGGCACAAAGACAAGTGCATGTGGGAATGTGCCAATTTCTACCCAGGTTTTAAGCTCCAAGACACCACACTCAAGGTTTTCCATCTGCATGGATTTATATTCCCAGTCCTATCAATACTGCCTCCTAAAGGAAAAGCATGGCCAGAAATCCCATGGCCAAAGACAACAATCATTTATTTGTTTCCAGGTGTCCATGGTGTCAATGCTGTCCCTCCCAAGCTCCCCCAGGAAGGGCACCAAGTCCTGTACTTGTTGAAGATTAATTCAGCAGCTAAGGACAATGCAGCACAAACACATACTGACCTGGCACAACAGGAGCATGGCATATCATGGAGAAAAAAGGTATCAAAACTGACCAAAGGATTCCTGCGTCACAGAGAGACAGGAAAGCACTCCTTGTAACAGCAGTTCTCCCTCTCTCCCTGCTTCCCATCCAGCTCATCTAGGGACAAGGGACAAGGGAGAAGGCAATTTTTCTCCCCAGGAGACATTTGTTTGTAACAAAGGAAATTGTAGAGAGTCAGGTTTGTAGTGTCCCTCAAACAATTATGACCAACAACCTCTTCCTAATGTTCACCAACACACTTTCATTCCCAAAGATTTTGGATAAAAGTCTCCAAAGATTTTTGAAGAAAAACCTTACCCATCTGTCTGAGTGCAGATATTCTGCCTCCATAAGATTCAAACACTGCACACAGCACTGACCAGGGGAAACCTGCTAAACATCTTCACTGTCTCACAGGCATAATAAAGCTTCAAAGGTTTCTTAAGAGTCCTGTTAAATGCAGTGGCCATGAAACCATAAAGTGAGCAGGGAGGCAGGTATCTTGTACAGCCTACAGAGCCAGTCCAAAGCTCACGACCTGTTTTGTATCCATCTGTTTGTAGAGGCCATGTAATTCTCTACAAGGGGTTTTGTTTCCAAAACAAATACTACACACTCTTCTTTGACTTTGGGAAGCAGAAAATAAAAAAACGCCAAACAGTGCTGGCGAGGCCCTTGATCGCACGCATGTGAGTGGGAAAGTGAGCCCTTCCAGCTTTCCAAAGGGTTATTGCAAACAGCAGGGAGAGAGATGGGATTTTACACATTAGGAAAAATACCAGGATGGTGCTTGTCCTTAAAGTGAACGCTGCACAACAAAAGGCCCTGGGCTGCATTGCCTGTTTAGCACTTCTCTTATGCAAACCATGTGATGTACAGTGAGACCTCCCCCATTAGCAGGGAGTACATGGCAGGAACTGTTCCTGGCTGCAGCACAGGTCAGCGTGCTGTACAGCATGCTGTACAAACCTTCATGTTTTTCTGGCCTAAGCAACTTTGCTGTGCATCATCCAGAGACAACGGCAAAGCCAAGGACGTCCCTGCATAGCAGTCTCCAGAGAGTTAGAGATATGGTATATACCAGCTGCTTCCTCAGCCAGCCTGCAATGGAAAATGTGCAGGTCACAGATGAAGAGGCAGGCACGCTGCATACCAGCCAGAGTGTAAGGAAACAGCACAACCACACTGGAAAATTACTCTTTCAGTGCTCTCCCAAAGAAGTTTAATAATCCCATCACTCACACACTTCTGCTGTTTTTTTGCAGAGCATCCCTGGGTGAGCTGTAGGAGCAGGGATGCAGCTCCAGATGAGACAGGAAGGTTAGAATAGTGGTAAGGGGGGTAGGGGGAGACCAAGTCACTGAATTCCCACTGGTTTTGCATTATGAAAGCCATGAGCTGCAATCAGCAAGCCTCTGTGGGTTCGCTTTAACCCCATCCTCGCTGCAAAACAAGCATCTCAACTGACTTCCTGACATCATACATATATTGGTGACACACAGCATGCTCAATCACAAGGCAAACAGGCAAGCCCCTGAAGAACAGCCATTTGCTTTCTTTCAGACAGCATTTTCCAAACTGTGCAAGTTTCTTGCATTCATATGTGCTGCAAACCAGCCTGCTGCTCTCAGACCTGCAGTTTAAAGGTACAAAACCCAGCAGATTTACAATCCAGCCCTGCACATGCCCAGGACTTGTTACTTCAAGAAATACCATCATTGTTCTCAAGAATAGGCATCTGTATTGTCCACAGCCTGAAGGCTTAGAGCAACAGTGCTGAAGCATGAGTTCCCCAAAAGGGTATCAAAGCTGCCTCATATGGCTGGATCAAACTCATATATCCACAATTATTTGCTGACAATCCCAGACTGCTCTGGGTTGGAAGGGACCTTAAAGCTCAGCCAGTTCCAATCCCTGCCAAGGGCAGAGACACCTTCCACTAGAGCAGGTTGCTCCAACCCCCATCCAACCTGGCCTTGAACACTGCCAGGGATGGGGCAGCCACAGCTTCTCTGGGTAACCTGTGCCAGGGCCTCAGCACCCTCACAGAGAAGAACTGCTAGTAGATGCTACGAGAAGTGAGGGCACAAAATGCAATTTCCCCTGGGATTCCCCCCTACACCCCCTCCCCCAGAAAAAACAAAAACAAAAACACAACAACAACAACAACAAAAAAAAACAGTCTCAACCAGAAACTTCAAACAAATCAGTTCCCTCCACTCGCTACCTCAGTGCCTACATAAGCATCTCACACACGTCCTCATACACCCAGAGGGATGTCTGCTGCCAGCACACCACCAGTTATCTGCCTCTGCAGAGGGTCCCTTGGTACAGCAACTGCCCCAAGGAATGCACTCACTCCACAAAGGCATGGGCTTCGGGGCAAAGCAGACTGGGCTGTAACCCAAAACCTCAGGAAGGCTTTGAAACTCCTGGGATAGGGAAATAAGGTACTCCATGGCTTGGCAGACCAGATTAGAGCACCTCGGAGAGCTTGGGACAGTCTGGAGACTGTTTAAGGTGCCCTTTCAGCTCAGCCTGTGCACCAGTTCACTCAAGGCTCAGGGTTTTGCACAGGAATAATAATGGGAGTGCAAGAACTAGGGGGCTCTGACACCTCCACAAAGACAGTAATAGCCAAAGTGAACCCCAGTCATGCTAACCATCCTCATGGCCAGAAACCAGCAGAGGAAGTCCCCATGTCTGGGGGCAGACACTTGCTCAGCCTCTCTCAGGCCTTCTCTGGACACAAAAGAGCATTGCAAAACAGCTGTCAACCAAAGAGGCCGGAGCTCTGAAGAGTGACCATGTGCTCTTTGAGAGTTCACAGTCACACCAACATCTCCTATAAGACAAGGAGAAAACCAGCATTTTAGTTGGCAACCAACCCTAATTGCTTGACTTCACACCTTGATATGAAGCCAACCAGCCTGGGCACGCCTGTTTTCTAAGCCCAGTCCCGCACAAGGCTGAAAACCTAGCATGGAGATCAAAGTTTTGGCTAACGCATGTGCTGGAAAATATTGGTGTGCTGATTTTCCATGAATGAGGCCACCAGTATGTAATTTTCCATGAATGAAGCCACTCGGATGTGAAAAGCCTGCAGCAACAGTACTGCCTGAAAGCAGGGAGCATCGCTCTGCTCTGACTGTCACTGCAGCCTTCCTTCTGGTTCATGTTTTATAAAGAATGATTCAGCTGAACTTGTTCCTTCACATGAGAAAAACAAGTGTGAGAAAACAAGAGGATTTAACAAGCATCTGGTATGGGGGAGACACTCAAGGGACATGGTTCAGCTCAAGTTAATATGCAAGGAAGCACTATAAAAGCAAAATAAGACAGGAGTGGAAACGAATCTTCTTAGTAGACACACCCCCAAGCCATGGCACAGCTGGGGACAGGAGCTCTTTGAACCCAGCTCCAATCCCAGTCTTTCACCATGAAGCAAGGCTGCCCCTCACTTCTCACTCCAACCAGACCGAGTCTAACATGGGAAGATTCAGGGATTTCCCTTTGCAACCTAACAAGGGCTCTGGAATAAAAACACAGCTTGCTTCATTCACCATTAGCAGTTTATTTCCTCCAACATTTTCAAAGAGGGGGAAAGAGAAATGCTCATGGATCTAAGAGATGAAAGCAAATGAAAATATGCCTCATAAAACCTGTACTGCCCTAAGGGAAAACTGCCCCACAATTTTCATTGGGGAATTATCAAAGGCCCCAGACTGGCAGGGGGTTGTTTGTATTTTATAAGACAGATGCTTTAGAGATATAAGTCCTCAAATAGCTGAGATTCCATTCTTCTGAACCTCAAACGAGACTAGAAAAAGAAACAGCTGATGCCACTTAGTCCAGCCCAGGGATCCAGCCTAGCCACATCAAGACAGAGGACTGAAGCAAGGCACAGGGCTGTACAGGCACTGCTCAACTTCCTCCTGAGGAGATGCCACTGCCCCAAGCAAAAGCAGCCACACCAAGTGCTGGCATGGCTGCAGGGAAGTGTGGAATGGAGCTAAAGAATCTCATTCATTTATATTGCAAAAGAGAGGCTGGGGCAGAAGGTATTGACTCATTTAGCCTGAGAAAAAGAAAGGATTGCTCCTGAGAGACTAGTTTAAAAGAAGGTTGTTTAGAACATGTTTTGCTTTGTGTGTGGGAGAGTGGGTATGAAACTTCCCACACTCAAAGCTCTGTTTCGTACCAGAAAAGGCTTAATGTAAGTTCAAGAGCAAGAACTTCAGAGGAGGGGCAAAGACCAAAAATGGCAGAACTCTCCCACCTACAGCTAAGCTCAGAGGTGACTGGAACCCTGGATAAGCCTGTCTGCAGGCAGTGGTCAGGTACCTAGCACAGGATTCACCAGCAGTGTGGCCACGTTCATAGCTTAGACAGCCCGACTCACTTCGCCTCTCAGCTGGATTGTGAAGCCCACACTGGTACCCTCGCTGCTGCCAACCCTGTGCCAGCCGGAGAACAGCATCTGCCCTGGTGCAGGCTCTGCAAGGGGTCTGGCTTCATGGGATGCTGGAAGCTTCAGTCCATGCTGATGTCAAGAGGGGAGGCAGATGTCCAGAGGATAAGGTTGTTTGGCATGCTTTACAAGTGTGCAGCAATCACCATCTTATTTACTACAGCTGATGGAGACCCTTCTCTTTAGTACTGAACCAGCCATCATTCCTCCTAATGACAAACCTCCTCTTCCACACACATACAAACACTCATCCCATGGGGTAATTTCAGCCCCCGTAGCAAATCAAACCAAGATACTTCAAAAAAAAATCACCCAGTGACATTACCATGTTGATTCAAGGAGGAGATACACGTAGACAGATACCAGTAGATAGACACTAATAATGAATAATTAAACCAAAAATAAAACCAACAAAGGATCTAAGACCTAAAGAGAAATTACTCACTTGGAACAGCTACCACCACATTTACCTGTCACAACCAAAGTGTAAGAACAGGAAACAAGTAAAACTAGCTCTAGGGCACATGAATATTGCCCCTGGCTGGTTCATCTCGCTGTGCACAGAAAGATGTCGTGCTACTCACACCCAGACATTTGGCTTTGGTGCAAGGGGCTGGATCACCCCATCTGGGAGAACAGCACTCTCTGGAGCACAGTAAGGGAAGCGCAGGAGAAAGCTGAGAAGCCTTAAAATCACTAACAGAGCTATTCAATTGCTGAAGCGACTACTGAAAAAGACTACCTCCAGCTCCCCCAAGGGTCTTGATTACTTGCTTTATCTGTACCTTAGCCCATACAAGCAAAATGTGCAAGAGTTTTAGCTAAATAGCTGCTTACAGTTGATGCTGAGCTGAAATTGGATTGTAAATTCCTGCTTTCTGAAGAGAAAAAGAGCTATGGGACTGCTGTGAAATGAAATTGCTCCCTGGAGGCATGTGAATGCTGCAGCACTTGCTCTAGATCTGAGGTTTACAGAAGCTGAGAGCCCTGTGCCTGTCTCACTAGTGTTCACTTCAGCAGTAATCAGTTTTCATCATGATAGCAAAGGGATCCAATTAGCTCGAGCCAAATCATGCAGAAAGAGGAGCTTTAGCAAAAGAAAGCTTTGGATGCAAAATGGCTCCTAGGAGTAGCCAGGTTGGAGGGGAAGGTTAGCTTAGAAATCACAGTCATGGGTTGGGATGCTGCAAACATGCTCCAGGTTCTCCCATCATCCATATCCTCCCACAATGACTGCCACCATTCCTCCTCCTGCATATTGAAGGTGGGAGAGAAGCCATGAACAGACATCTTCCTAATGCCCTACTCCAACATTAGTATGCAGCAGAGTAAATGACTCCTCAAAGCAAAGGCCTGAAGCTTTTCATACCATTTAATGGTCAGTCCATATGAATTCCTCTACAGTAGACTAGGGGAGGAAAGCATCCACAACAGACAGGACAGAGTTTATCTTGCTTCCTTTGTTCAGGGTCAGCATGTGTCTCTGGGTCACAGCTTTCTTGCAGGGCCTCTTCCTTCTGGGTCTTGCACCCAGGTCCAAACCCTTGCAGATCAAACTCACACTGGGGGCTGGTGAGCACCACACCTCCAGAACTCTGTGGGAGTGGTGCTTTGCTTCAAAGGCAAGTTTTACCCTGTGCTTATACCAGCTTACAAGGCAAGAAAAGGCCTAAGAGGTCACAGATCCACCACTGTAATTTCAGGCAGATCAAAAAGAAAAGCAAAAGTGGGGCTGAGTGAGCAAATCCACGTTTAATTACAAATAGGTTTGATAATAAGCAGAGGCAAGAACAAAGCAAGTGAAAAACCTCCCTTTTTCTTCCTGGCTCCTGTTCAGGCCATGTAGAAACAGATGTCTAGAAGAGAATCTCCAATAAAATCCACCAACTACATTTTTATTTCATTTACAGAACTGCTACAGCAGCACTGTTTCCTATGCTGTGCTTTGACACACATCAGGGACTGATGGGCAGCCAGCCGCTACTCACAATGCAGGGCTTGGGTCTTTGCAAGTATTTCTCAGGTTGGAGCTCAACCCCCCGTTGTGTCTCAAGTCACATATGCAGAAGTACGTGCACACAGACATTTTGCTCTAAGCTGCATGGAGGATTTCATTTGCTTTAACACCCACTGAATATGAAATGGTGGCTGCAAAATAGGATTACTAGCACAGAGGACGATCAACCCAGCTTGTACGTCCTGCCTGGCCCAGGAAGGGGGCATAAAGCAGCTCCCAGAACACTAGTGATACCCACAGAGCTAACTGACCCCCTGCATCAGGTCATGCACTTACAGCCAGGAGCTACTCTTGCTGCCCCAAAAAGCCCTGGAGCAACATAAGGATAGGAAACAAGCCCTAAACAGACAGGCAAGAAGGCTTAGCAGGGTGAGCGGAGGGCTTCTTTTGAATGCCAGGAGCTTTCCACCTATTTTTTTGTGACAGTGAATTAAAAGGGATCAGTGGTCCCCTCATCACACCCAATACTCCTGACAGCATCAGCAACAGCCTAACACAACCCAAGAGCATGACAGAAACACAAACGGCACACAGCATCAGCATCAAACCCCTCCAACAAACTGACACCCACTGCTGACAAACCACTGCCTAGCTGGGTGTCACAGGGGACACGATGGGAATAATGGGAAGGCTGGGAAACTATTGCATCCCTGGGAACCAAGGGCTTCTGACCTTCCTAGCAAAGCCTGCTGAAAGAACTGGGTGGGTTGTTTTGTACTCCTGGCTTTAATTACAGCCAAGTGTTTAAGTTATTCTCCTCCAACCACCCCCGTGTCCCTCACAAGCACAAATCTAGCTTTTTATAGCACATCCGGTATGGATGTTAAACACATTCAGGAAATGCACTCTCAGCCCCAAACATCCCTTTCCCTGGACCAGTTGTGCTGCAAGGGTTTTTAATGTGGAGATGTGGAGCCGGATGTTTGGTTTTGTGATGGCTACTTTCCTGGATTACTTCTGTCTGTTTAGAGAAGGAAAATTAAATAAATGCAGGGTAGGCTGGCTGCATCCAGAAATAATGCAAGCTGCCTGCAAGGTGAAGAAAGAAAAGCCAGATGGAGAGGCCACTAAGCTGCCTGAACGCCCTGCACACAGGGCAAGGCTTTCTTCTTTTCTCTTTTTCTTTTTTGAATAGCTAACAAAGCTCCTGGGAGCTGACAATGGCTCACAGCACAGTGGGTGTCCAGAGGCACATCTAGGATCTCAAATCACAGGTTTTTCACTGCCTTCTGTTGATACTTCCCCAGACCGGGGCTTCTCCTGTAATGTACAAGGGAGAAATGTACCCTCTCCCCCAAAACTTCTATTTTAAGGGGCGCCAGCAAAGAGCCATCAGGCTACACCAAGTTCTGTCAGTCCCCTGGTGCTGCTCAGGCTTGTCACTGAGGCTTGTGGCTTTTCATCCCACAGGGGCAGGGCTTGGACAATAGCTGACTCAAAGTCTACAACCTGACCTTTGTAATTTTTGTAACACAAGGGGACTGGCTTATGGCTTTAAGAAACACTGCAAGCCTGCTAGTAATTCTCTCACCTGAAAATACCCTGGCTGATTTCCAAGCTGGAAGCACCCTCCTAAGTCCAAAGGCAAGCATACTTGCTGGCAGCCTAAGGAATCAGTCTTGGATACCATCCCAAGGTAGAAAACTCCATGGAGCACTCTCACACCAGAGGGCACACACTCAGAGTTCAGAGGCTGAACCCTCAGGAGTACTGGGCTGTTCCACAAGTTAATCAAAATGCGACTGCTACACTTCAGCTGCAGTATCACTGCACAAACTCAGGACACTCTGCATTAGGTTAGGAGATGGAAGGCACATGGGGCTGCACAGCATCAGGGTTTGCTGTGCTGAAAGAAGGCAAGACAAACAAGCCCAGGGTGTTTTTTCCCTCCCCTCCCTACAGCCAGGCCACCTCATGTTCTGAGCAAGCAACTGCCAGTAGGACATCACACATCAGCAAACTGAACAACCACCTACTTGAGCTGCCTCCAAAATAATCACACTGGAGGAAAGTTAGAGTCCTTGAACTCATTATTTCTGACATTGATTTTTATTCCATTTGTTCCATATTTGATGTGGATTCTTCATTTCAGATACCCGCAGCATTAACTCAAAATGGGCTCTGGCTATTTCTTCTGAGCAACCAGATCTCCAGCACAAGCAGCCATACACCTTGGTAATGATTAGTGGTTCAGGCCCACTGGCCACTCGCCTGCTCCTCTGGGCCAGTAAGATACAGGAGAAAACCTTGATCTGAGACAGCAGGAAGGTGAGCAGCCTATTGGGGCTTTCCCAGTGGGCAATCAAACTCACCTGGACTCAGAGCAGCAGGGCATTTGCTGGGGGAACTGCAAGGCAGGTTTGAAGGGATGGGACCACCAGCAGTACGCACAGCAAGGAAGTTCCCCAGCTTCACCTGCCACCCAAACCACTTCCGTGCCCGCCCAGACTGAATAAAGAGAGCCAATCCAAGTCAAGGCAAGTTCTCCAGCACAAAACCATGTAACACAACACTCAGGTTAGAGGTTTGTCTGCAGGGACAAACCCTTGTGCAGCACGAACAGCAGCAAAACGAATATGCTCATCTATGCATTCATTCATCTCAGGGAACAGCAGCTGTTAAGTCACACTACACACTATGCTTTCATTGCTCTGATCTAACTACAAGCTATGCAACACTTAGCTGGAAAAATGAGTGGCAATCCAGCTGCAGCAACTGAGGGACAGCCAATCTTGGGGAAAGACAGCCTGAACTCACACTGGAGAATTGCTCTTCAGCAGATGGGAAAAACAATGTATTGATTTGATGGGTGTTGTTTCTATGTGACCAAATCATATGCAGCTTATGTCTTAAATATAAATATAAATAACTGACTTAAAAATCACTGTTGGAACATAGAAGCATTTCCTCTATTCCTGAGAAGCAGGTGATGTCCCAAGCTCATGAAGAATCACAGAGAGGCAAGCCAGATGCTCCAGGGACCTGACCTCTTTGTATCTTTGATAAGCATGATAATCTCAGAATTAGGTGTTAGAACTTGAACAAAGTGACAAATCCACATCAAAATTATATTAGAGAACATGAAAGAGGCATCTCACATTCAAATGCTCACAGAAAGTTTACAAGAAGCCACAGCCCAGCCTGTCATGGCTTTTTATAGACACAAGAAACACCTGTAAAAGGAACTGCAGACAATCCGAGGCATGTTCCTTGGCTACCTGCAGTTTTATCAGGCTGCTGAAAACATTCAAACCAATATTTCCTTATTAGGAAGAATGATTTATGAGATTGAGAAATTCAAGCCTGAACCTACAAAGTGAGTCATGGGGACTCATAAATTGCTTCCCCCACTTCCCTCCCCCCCTCCCCGAAATCCTGCAGAAAACAATTACCCCTTAGCTTAAATACCACACAGCCTTTACTGTATGCTGAGCGCTGTCTTGCTCACTAAGGGTCTGTATCTGGGCAGAGAACGCACATACTCACCCAGACACTGTTGGGAGAGAAGTGGGAGCTGCTGACTGCCATTTCTCTTGCTGCTTCAGAAAAGCTTTAGCTTCTTTTGAGGTTGAGTCCACTTCTTTAGTCACTCTGTTGGAGGAAAAGGAGACAAACCAGGGGATAAGAAAGAGCTATACTCAACAGCAAAAACAAAGATCCATGGAAACAGAAAAAAAGGTGCAGAAGTCCCCACACCACCTCCATCAGCTTCAAGATGAAGAACAGGCATCTTGTTACGACTTCATGCCAGTGACAAACCCTCTATAGTCATGGCAGAAAAAAAGAAAACAGTAGCTAATTAGAGCTGAGCGAGGAAGGGATTTTCTTTTTCTTCAAACAAACAAACAGGAATGTTTGTTCATTCAAGCAGGCCGGTCTCACTAGCAGCTACTAAATGCTCTGCTCAGGTCACTGGGGGCAATTCCAGGCTCTTAATTGGGCTCCTGATTTCCTCATTTGTGGGTCAGTGAGGCAGCTCTTATGCCACAGCTGTTCTGCCACCCACATCTCACAGGCTTGGCAACATCTGCATCCCAAAACAGAGCACAGAAACTGGCTCCAGGCATTTGGAATGGGAGGAAAAGTTCTGACAAGGCAGAATGCAGAAATTTGCTCTCATTTTCTACTTAATTTTTGTTTGAGGTCCTGAGGGTACAAAATACTGAACTTTAAAAAATACATCACCCACAGTAGGGAATGAATTACAAACATGAGAATGAATATATAGAAAACACACTCAGTAATTAATTTTTAGAAAATCCCAGCCACTTTAGCCCCTCATTTACAATCACCTGCCTCCAGTGACAACACTTTCCACACTCTCAGGAGCTCTTAATGAGGTTGTCCTAGCTTCCCAAGCTAATAATTTTGCTCCCTTGTTCCTTGGTCCTCATTAGTCACAGGATCTGCCCTGGTTACAAGCCAGGCTAATCGCTGCTTGCCTCCTACCCACCAACCTGACACTGCAGCTTCCATGTAGGAACTGGCTGATGGACATGGAGAAACACAAGGAGCTGCAGATCCAGCAGGTTTACTGCTGAGCTGGGCTTCGACAGAAGCACTGTGGAGCTGTTTGTTAAGCCTGGAGGCACTGATGCCCTGAAATCCCACTTGCACACAACTAGTGCACCCATGTCCCTGTCCTGACAGCATCTGAAAAAGCTGTTAGGGAAGGCAAATCATTCCTCCTTCTCTGCAGACTGAAAATTCGGTGGAAAAGGTATGTTCAGAATTAAGAATAAATTCTTGTGCTGTACAGCTCCTTCTCTGCCTGGTCCTCCCAGCGCAGTTTAACACCATTTCCCCCTACACTGTCACATGCCTTTCAAACTAGCAGCAGCCACGGGGAGAGAGACAAATCCACGTTATGAATATTTAGAAGTGGGTGCTGATCAGATTGGAAAGAGGTGGGAAATGGGGAAAAACAGTTTGGGAAGAAACAAAAGCCTTGCTACAGTACTGTCACAATTTAGGACATTCCAAACACACCATTATAGAATCATAGACTGGTTTGGGTTGGAAAGGACCTTAAGATCAAATAGCTCCAACTCAATGCCATGGACAGGAATGCCTCACACTGGACCAGGTTGCTCCAGGTCCCATCCTGGCCTTGAACACCGCCAGGGATGGGGCAGCCACAGCTTCCTTGGGCAGCCTGTGCCAGCATCTCATCACCCTCACTGGGAAAAACTTCTTCCTTACACCTAACCTTAACTTCCCCTGTTTCAGTTTAAAGCCACTCCCCCTTTTCTCATCACAGAACCACTCCCCACTCCCACACACCACTCCCCCTTTTCTCATCATCCTCTTCCTGAGGAAGAATCTCTCTCCATCATCTTTGCAGGCCCCCTTCAGATACTGGAAATCTGCTATGAGGTCTCCACGCAGCCTTCTCTTCGTCAGGCTGAACAGCCACAGCTTTCTCACCCTGTCTTCATACAGGAGGTGCTCAAGCCCTCTGATCATCCTCATGGCCTCCTTTGGACTTGCTCCAACAGCTCCATGTACTTCTTATGCTAGGACACCAGAACTGCACAGACTGCTCAGCAACATCAGTCACACACAAAAGGTGTCATGGGTTCAGCAGCAGCAGTCATTTTTCTCCTTCTTGGTAGCTGGTGCAGTGCTGTGTTTTTGATTTTGGGCCTGGGAACAGCGCTGATAACACCAGTGGTTTCAGTTACTGCCTGGTAATGTTTTGTCTGGCCAAGGACTTTCTGAGTCTCAGGCTATGCCAGGGAGGAGGGGGAGCCGGGAGGGGGCAGAGGCAGAACACCTGACCCAAACTGACCAAAGAGGTTATTCCATACCACAGCACATCATGCCCAGGATGTGAAAACAGAGAGCAGAGACCTGGAAGGGTGTGGTGGTGCACTGGGGGGGTGCACAGCATGGTCAGGTTTTTGGTACTAGGGGGTTCGCTGCTGGGGGCTGCACTGGCTGGGTCAGGCTTGGTGAACAGTTGTATTCTCTTTCCTTGTATTTCTCCTGTATTATTACTGGTGGTAGCAGTAGTGAATTGTGTTATACCTTAGTTACTAAACTGTTCTTATCTCAACCTGTGCGAGTTGCAATTTTTTTCCATTCTCCTCCCCATTCCCCCAGGACTGGGGGAAGAAAAAGAGGGGAGGGAGGGAGTGAGTAAAACTTCGTGAGTTTTAGAGGCTTAAACCACGACAAAAGGTTACTGCACATCCAGTTTCCTTCAACAGAATAAACTTGGTGCCTTTGCGCTGCAATCAGCCAGAATGCCCCACAGAGCTCTCCCAGGCACAAGTGTCACGTTACCATGAATACAGTCACACAGTCTATTTAATGTCAAACACAGAAGCCAAAGAGCTGGTGCCATGTCCTGCCCAGCTGTGGAGCAGCACTATTTCTTATGCACTTTGCAGCGTTGGTTTCTGGCATGGGCCCTCCCCTTCCCATCACCCTCTGCACTCTTGTGCCACCGGAGGCATGCAAAGAGCACATGAGCAGTCATGAGAAACATCAGGCAGACCCTGAGCATGCAGGAATTTGAGAGGCACAGCACAGTAACCATATGCCTGAAAAAAACCCTCTACACTGGCCTTGATACAGCCACAGGAGCTGCTCCTGGGTTAGATCCCAGCCAAATCCTGCACAATTCCAGGACTTGAAGAGTGCAGGACCAAGAGGAGGGATTGGGAAAGGAAACAGAAAGCCAAGAAAGCACACCTTATCACTAACTCTGCTCCCACAAGCGTACAGGAATTGGGAAATTGAATAGCTTAACAGGGTCTGGACAGGCACAACCCCAGGAGTGTTCAAGGCCAGGATGGATGGGTCTTGGAACAATCTGGTCTAGTGGAAGGTGTCCCTGACTGTGGCAGGGGGCTGGACCTGGATGAACTTTAAGGTCCCTTCCTACCCCAAACCAGTCTGGGATTCTATGAATGGGCAGCAAGCCTTCAAAGCTTGTGGCAAAGCTTTGATCTTAACCTCATGAGTACTTTCAGCCTCCTTCACCAACCCAGAGACAAAACTGGCCAATGTCTGTCCTACCAGTTGAGGTAAAAGAAGACACCAAGCTAAGATGCACATGAAAAATGGCTCCAGGGATTTGCCAGCCTGCAGTCTGACAGAATCAGCATGCTGCTGGTTGGACCAGCACAGCTCTTGGAGCAGGAAGATGCCCAATCCCAGAAAAAGTGAGAAGGGAGAAACCTCTACCGGCTGAGGCCCCTCAATATGATGCACAGCCCTTCAATGACAGACACATCAGCTTTGATACTTGTGTCTTCCACCACCTCAGGGTACCAGCAGCAATGGCTGGGCACAGCACGTCACTCCCTTTTTGCGCCCTTTGGCCTGCCAGCAGCTGCTTTAGCATGTATTTTTGAAGTTGTCCACTGTAGAAACTCAGCTGCAAAGCTGCAGGCAACCTGTTCCAGCAGGACTGGCCAGCTGGGGACAAAGGAATGCACCAGAAATGTAATTAAAAGTGACCTTTCAAGGCAATTTCACCACAAGATCCACTTACATCCTCATAAACTGAAACAGAAGCAGCTTTGAGGCTGGGCTGATGCCAGCAGCAACTCCTGAACCACTGCACAGGAGTGACAAAATAAAGACTATGGAACGGCTTTATAAGGTATTAATTCAGGTTATGCACATTCCAACCTTTTCCAGATCCCAGGACAGGAAGGAAAAAAAAATCCTCTGGTCTGCATTATTCTGGGAGACAATAACTCCCCATGTAGAAACCAAAACATTTCTTGTTCTTCGTGGGGAGAAATGAGAGCCATTAATCCAGCTGGAAGAAATCACAGTCATTACTACAGAAAATTACAAGACCTTTCACTTTTAAATACTTGATAAATAACTATTTGCCTGACTGTTTACTGGGATGCTATTCACACACTGTAATCCAGGAATAAACATGGAAACAAGTCTATTGTCAGGAACAAAGTAAGTAGCTACTGTCTTGCCCTCTTGCAGACCCCGTAATTCACACACAAAACCGCTCACTCTCATCGCTTTCCCATAAAGATTTCATTATATTGCTATGCTATTAAACTGCATAATAAGACTTCCAAAACACAAAAGAGTTATTAATTTTTCTGGACTGTGTTGGAGCCTGGTACACTGACAATGCTACTGTAGAAGATGCCGCGCAACTGTAAAATAGAAAGGTCTTCCATATATAAAGTTATTATAAGGAAAACATGCTAGAAACTAGATCACTAAGTCTCTCTGACACTTACAGGTGTTCTCCTAACTTAGGATACCTCATCTCTGAACCAAGCTCAAAGTGGTGCCCAAGCATTTCAGCATACTCAAACCCACCCATCCTGCTGTTCTGGTCCCCAGGTATGGATACACTACTTCCACCTTCCACAGAAGAACTCGCCACCCTTCCCTTCACCTTTTGCAATTGAAATGCTGTGATTTACGTGCACAGAAAAGGCCCCAGTCATGCAGGCTGGGCATCAAAGCACTTCCAGAAAACCCATAGGCTGTCCCAAGAGTCTTTCCATAGAGCACACACAGTACTGAACTGTGGCATCCTAATTTAAGAAGTGTTTGATCTGTTCCCAAAAGTCTGCGTAGCCACCTAAGCAGCTACAGGGAAGGAGGAATACAGGCTAAAATGAGCACTCCATTCACATAGCTCTTGCTAATCTACAGAAGGGGGTTAAACCCAAATTTTCATGCTTTGATTCAGTAGCAGAGCAAGCCTGATACACCAGCTTGTCTCCTGTGCTCTGGTCATACAATGGGTGCAGAGTTACCAGGCGGGAAGGGGGTCCCAATCTAACACATCATACCATACCTGCTCCCATGGCACACACAGCACCAGCGTTTCAGGACTCACCCCAGTGCAGTGGTCAGGTGCCTCTGCTCTAGCACAGCTGAACCCAGTCCTGTCTGTAAGAGACAGAGCTAGCATAATGAATGCCAAGGGTGCAGTGTCAGGAAAGCGCCTGGCTCTGCAGCGAGGTGCCCTGCAAGCTCTTCCAGAAGTGAATCAGCAGGGAGGGGAAAAGGAGGCAGAGTCTTTGAGGCAGGACAGGGAAAGCTGGGGAAGACAAACAGCCACATCAGGAAAGCTTGCAGGCTTCTGTCCACAGACTGCTGCGTAATAGCAATCTTGCGCCTCCCAAACGCCAAAAGCCCTCCAACTTACACCCATGTGGCTCGACACAACTGCATTCTCCTCGAAATGCCTAATGCACATCAGGCTGAGGAAGCACATGCTGGTATTGTGGTATAAGGGGACTTGGAGCTGACAAAATAGATAGAATTCCTAATTGCAGTGGCACAAAGGTACCATCTCTTCTGACCATGCTGAGAAAGGGAGAGCAAGAGTGGAAACTCTGGAAAATGCCAGCTCTTTGCCACTTGTACTCAGGGAACACAGTCCCCACTTGGGAAACCTGCCTCAGTTTAGACCTGACATAATTATAAGACTTTCCACATGATCTTAATGTTGCTAGCTCTGGGGAATCACAGACCAAGGTGCGGGGAAAATGAGGCTAATTATCTTCTTTTTTCTTTTTCCCAGTATTCCCCATCTGTGTCTAGCCTCATTAAATAGTCCTCCAGCCTTCTGGAATGATCATTTGAGGAGCAAGCAAAACTCTTCCACAGCAGTTGGTAAAAAAAACCCTAATCCCTTCTGAGCCAAGAGGAATATTTTGTCTGAGTATTTTTTTGGTGGACTCCTCTGCTTGAGCTACCATGTCCTGGGTACCTTCTACAGACAGATCATAAAATCACAGACAGTTTGGAAGGGGCCTTAAAGCTCACCCTGTTCCAACTCCCTGCCACGGGCAGGAACATCTTCCTCTAGACCCTGCTGCTCCAAGCCCTGTCCAACCTGGCCTTGAATACTTGCAGATGCACTGGAGAGAGGCAGGTGCTCCAGCCTGTAAGAGCCTGAAGCCACTGTTCTACACCTTCCAGGAGAGAATTAAGTCCCTGCACAACTCAACCTTCAGGCTACACCTGCCTGCCCACTGGGTATGTATTTAGTTTATGCTGGATTGCCTGGTGCAAAGCAAACAGAGCTAAAATTAATATGTCCCAGCACTTTTTTTATTTCAAAGTGAAGATCTGTTTTCTCCCTTTCAGAAAAAGCCCACAACATTCTCCAAAGCTTCAGACCAGGTGGGAGAAGTTGTTCCCTGGGAAACTGAGCCCATTCCCTGAAGCAACACCAGCAAGACCAGGCTGGAGTGACTGCTAATTTTGTGGGCTGCCTATCAGCACAGAAGTTGCTGGCTGGTTTTTAAACAGAAACCAACCTGACCAGAGCTCTCCTGACACCAGGCAAAGGCCATGCTGCTGCCTGGTGCTGCTCCTCACAGTGGGTGCGTGGTATGTCCAAGCAGCCAGCCCAGGCCGCACCTCAAACCAATTCATCTGAGAACAGAGATGAATGGTATTTTAACATCAATAATGCATAAAAAGTACTTTTTGACATCCACATCCTGACTTCATAAGCCTTGAAGGAAGAACTGCTCTTCCGTCATCTCCTGCGTGACAGACTCTGTGACAGATGTAAAGAAAACAGATGGACAGTGCTGCCACCTGAGATGCTGATCAAGCTGTCAGGCTCCTTTTGGGCTTCTGCGTGCTGCTTCTGCAACAAGCTCTCTAAATCCAAGGGGAAGTAGCACTGCAGTTACTGAGCTCCCACTGGGCCTTGCAATAGGTAGAGCACAACAAACATGGCTCTCTGGAGTAGCTGACTCATGGCCAGGGCACAAGGCTTCACCTCCCTGTTGGCTGGAGGTTATCCACCCCCAGTTTTACATCTCTCCAAGCACCTGGGCTCTGCTTGCCTCTCTGGATAACTATTCCCTCAGCCAGCCCCATCACACTGCCTCAAAATCCCGCCATGCATTTAGCTTTTGTGGCATCCCACAATTTTTATTTGTACCTCCCAGAAGAATTAACTTCAAATTACGGAACACACCCCTGAGTTGAACAATCCATGTGAGCAGATGCAGCTGCTGTATGCGTGTGAGTGTGGCCCTGTTAACTCTGACTTGCAAGTACACCAAACACAAGATAGATCCCTGCAACCCCACTGCTAAAAAGCAAAAAGCAACGCAATGTTCACATAATGTATCTCTCCTCTTGCTGAAGGAAGGAATATTAGGGAGTCAGAGGTTCAGAATTCACTTACAGCTATGAACACTGGACACAAAGGTTACACAGATCACACCAGGAGCGAACACACACTACAAAGCAGAAATATCCCTATGGGGAAAAGGCCAGACTAAGCTTGACTTGGTTTATAAAGTGTCAATGAAATAGTAAGACAGCAAACAGCTTTGCCTTCCCTTCAGGCTTACACAGAAATCCTCTCGCTTCAGATCCATCTTGCAAGCCGCAATTCCCATGCTGGGAAACCCAAGGCCCAAGGGCAGCAAAGCAGCTCTGCTAGCATCTCACCAGACATCAAAAGCCCTTTCTGAGCCTGGAGCTGTCAGGAATGACACAGCAGCTTGGAAGCAAGGAAAACAGGGCAAGCAGCAAAATGCTGGGACTGGATCTGAGGCCTCTGTGAAGAAGTCATGAACAGAGGGACAAAAAATGCCCTTCAGCAAAAGAGCCCCCGAGAGACCTAAACAGGTCATAAGCTCTTTCGGTTTCCAGATTTTTATAAGTCAGGGAATTGTCCGACAGACAGGTACAGAAATGTCTCCTCCCTCACCTGTTGGGGAAGGGTGGGATTTTTGCTTATATATTTCCACATTAACTACACACCATACACAGCGCAAAGAATATGAAGATGGGAGAACACAGCTGGCAATTCAGTTCCCAATGCTCATGCATCCCCCAGACACCACAGGTTTGAAAGACCTGTAAATGCCCAAGTTAATCTGGAGGCCAAGCCATCATTTTGGAGATGCTTTGAGACCCCTCCCACTTTTGGGGATCCCAGTTGAGCCTTCTATTTCCATCACACTGATTACCAGCAAAAATGAACAAATTAAACCAGCACATATCGTCAGTTATTTCCTTAAAAGCATCAAGCAGTATTAGAAGCATACGATGACTTTCAGATGGACATCTGCTCCATCACTTTGGGGTTTTTAAAAGCATAGTAATAAAGGAACACAACAGGAGTCAGCATGTTGGTGAATGCCAGATAATGAACTGGATGAAGCTGACACTACTGTGTAACACTTTGCAAGTCACAGCCTCTCTGTGCTTCAGTTTCCCCCTCTAAGCAGAAGCCTCATCTGCACAGCTACTAATGAAGATCCTGAATAGAAGCTGTTCATCAGACCATTCCCCTTCTCAAAGCACATTAAGCAAACAGTAACATGATTTACTTTAGGAGTAAATGCTCTGGCTTAGAGTTTTGGCTAGGTTTGTCACTCTGTTTACAAAGTTTTCATTTCTGCAGCTGCCTCTGAGAAAGGCAAATGCCTTGTGGGTGAACCAGCAGACAACATCACTCCTGCTCGCACTTAATGACTTCATCCCTGAGCCACCAGTGTGCCAATCAGCCTTGTACAGCATTAGGATTCCCCAAGGAAATCTGAAGCATCAAGGAATGGATGCACACAGAGGAAAGGTTGTCAAAACATGCCCCCAAGACCCTTTCATGTTTAAGCACCTTTTGAAAGGTAACATATTCAGCTACTGGCTTCCAAAAAAAGCCAAAACCAACCAACCATAAAAAAATAAATCAATAGCTGTTTTTTAATAGTTGGATGTAAATTGGAAAAAGCCAATACAAGCTGTGGATAACTGAGGCATGCTCTGACCTCCAAGAGTAACAATAGTTTAAGGACAGGAACAGGCTGATGCCTTCATTCCATTATGCCAAAATCTGCATTTTGCTGCTTGTTTGTAGAAAAGCAACCAGTTGCTTTTTAGAATGCCACCTGTAAACAGCTGTCACAGTGATATTCCATGCAATGCATAGGGGTTTGATTTGCCTTACGGTCTCAGGGCACCATCCCCAGGCTCCTAATGCTCAGACTAAATTTCTGGAAAAATCTTAAAAGCCAAGGCTTTTGCACCGTGAGAGTCTCACGTCTCTGGAAAGTGGCTGGCATCCATTTCTCTAGAACCCCTTAGCCAAGGAGGGCTGACAATAAACCCTAGATGAACATCTAGCATCACTGTCACCAACATGAAACAAAAGTCCTCAGAGGGGCTAGGCTTTGCAGTGGCTTTTCAAGGGGCTACTGAAATACACTTACCTTTTCCTAACACTTCCTTGTTACTGCAGCCAAAGCCATTGAACAAAGCACACCAAAATATAAACAGTTTCTTCCTCTGCCCCTATTAGTTCAGTTAATTGTCCTCCCTATCTAAGCTGCAACACCCATCTACCTCACCTAGCGGAAGCTGCCTACCACTTGCTTATCTACCTGGAAAAAAAGATAGGGTTTTGCATATATAAGGCTTTGGAATACTGATCCTGGTAATGCTCACTTGCCTGATCACTCATACACGAGCAATACAGCACAGGCTTTTGCAAAAAAAAAAAAAAAAAAAAACAAACAAAGAAAAACCCACAAAAAACAAAACCACACACACACACACAAAAAACTCAAGTATGGAAACACATCACACACAGATCAGCCTTGATGTGACATGTGCCACACTACCTAAAACCTCAGTGAGAGATGTACACCCAAACTACTGATCTTCCTCCTGATTTTAAAAGCAACTGTCCTTCACTCAGAATTGCACAAAACCCCATGAGCACAAAACAAATGACCAAGATTCATGCCCAGAAAGAAGTGTGAGCATGCTGCCAGCCCCTTCCTATTATTCATCCGCTGAGTTTCCTGGAAAGCATTACAAAGTAAGGAGAGTTAACGGTATTACATGTTCTCAGTGCTAATTAGCCCAACACATCTGACTGAGCCATGCTGAGACCAGACAGCAAGAACACAGATGGACAATTACACATTTCTAAAATTGCTCTCTGGGCCAGCTCTAAATCCTGAGACCTGTAGCAGTGAATTCCCTGCTCTTTTTATCCCTTTCCCCTTGAAATGTATTAACTCCATCAGCCTCTCCCCACTCTGGCTTGATGCTTGCCAGGAAGAAGCAGAAGCAGCAGCTTCCGTCTTTTCAAGACAGTTAACTGTCTTGAAAGTAAAGCAATAAGTATTAGTCTCCCAAACTCCTTGGCTTACACCCGCTTTATTTCCCAACTTTGTCACATTTAGCTGGTCTCAGTTGTCACACAAGGAGCATAGAGGATACCACAGCCACTGGGAAGGAAATCAGAGGCTGAACAAGTACTTTGGAAAGCTCAGGCTGCTCTCAGATGTCTGATCTCCTGCTGCCATTTCCACCTACTCTCTACTAAAAATGGCTGGAATCCAACGGGTGGAAGCTCAGAAGAAGATAGCAGATCTGGGGTTAGAAACAGTGAGCAGTCTAGAACATAGATGCCTATTCAAAAAACACATAGATGAGCTAAGATTTAAAAAATAAAACCAGTATTTCAGTAATGAGAGGCAGCATCAAGAAATCTCCAAGAAGCGGCATCATACAACTGCAGAACACTGAGGCATAACCCCAGCACTGCTACACACAGCTAAGCAGTTCTTGCCCTGAGGGAATAGATCAGCCCTTAACCAGCTCTTCACAGCTCTCCAGAATAGCTCACCAAAGCGAAGAGTCCAGCAGCACAGATGACGCCACAGACTGGGCTCAGATCTCACCACCCCACTCAACCAGGCCTAAGCTAAAGGATATGTTGACCTTGATGACTTTGTGGGACACCAGAAACCCCAAACTTTGGCCATGGCCTGTAGCCCTGCCCACATAATTCATGTTGTCAAGATTATTTCTGTACAAAGGATATCCGTAGTATTGACTGAGAAAGGGCTTTTATTAGCACAAGAAAGCCTCCTGACACGAACCTGCCCCCAGCCACCTCACTTCACCTTTGCTTCTCCTGCTCAAAAAATCATGAATTTCACCACCAAAACACAACAATTCAACTTAAGGTCCTAAACTCCCAAATTCAGAACAATCTCCTCTGAATAATCTTCCTTCCTTGATTCCCTGAGGTAGGCTGAAAACCTGTGAAGCAGCAACACAGAATGAGTAAGGAGTTTGGGGTGGGGTTTTTTTTGTTTTGTTTTTTTGTTTGTTTGTTTTTTGTTGTTGTTTTTTTTTTTCCCCAGGCACATCCTAGATGTTAACCATTTACAAATGGTAATGGATGAAAATCAGATTCTCTTTCACACCACACTTCAACTGTGGCAGATGAAACAGAAACTTAAATCACTGGGGTTTTTAACTGGCTCAAGTTAATAACTATTTGGTTATTAATCAGATACTTTATGTATCTTTAAAAGCTTTGTATTTTGCCTTTATGATGCAACAGCTGCAATATAAGCCAACCCCTTCCTTAACCTAGAACACAAGCTGCTGCTCTGTTCTTGCTCAGAACACGTAGCCAGCACAACTTGTTTCCTCACAGGATGGTGGACACACAAATAGAAGCAGTCATACTGCAGTAGATCAGAGCCTATTGCAGGTCACAAATCCAGTCTCCTACAAGAGCCAACAGCAGGGAGCCCTTATCCAGAGATGGGAGCTCATGTCTCACGTAGAACAGCCCAGACAAATTCATCTGACGCGAGCTTGTACAGTTCCTTCTATGAAACTATATAAACACTAATGGTATCCAGCAGCAAGTCACACCCTCAGCATGATGCTGCCTATCATCCAGTATGTTTGGCACTGGCCCTTCCAGTTTGATTAGATGCAGGCTATGCACAAGTTCAGCTTGAATCTCTGGGTATCCTGAGCCATGGCATAAGGATAGCCAGGATCATCATGCAGGAGCCCCGATGAGTCAGTGGCTGTCAGCAATCTCAGCATGCCTCAGTTTTGTTATTCCCAAAGGGGGAATAACAGCACTTCTTTAAAAAGTGCTTTGAGATACATGGACAGAAAGTTCTGCAGGAAAGCTAAGGATTTTCTCTTTTTACCTGTAAAGCCTTCAAGAACTTCAAATACATCATGGAGCTTTCTGCTCCATTATATGTACCGCTGCACTAAATGTCTCATTAAAACTCACCTAAAAGCAATCTAAAAAACCCAAACAATATCTGTGGAATTGGGTCATCATCTGTCCCCTGGAGCAGGAGGGGAGAAAAAAAAAACAACACCCTTAGTCAGGTGATTTTCATGGCTGTGAATTTAAGCCAAGAGCTCTCCCAGCGAGTGTACTGCACCTGGCTTGCTGCCCCACCAAACACAGGCACTCCAGCACCGAGTTCCAAAGCAACAGTAAGCTTTAATCAGGCAAACACTGAAGAATACTTTCAGAAGCAGTCCAAATTAATAAGGAAACAGGCACTTAAGAAGCAGAAAAAGATTATGGAGCTTAACCTCAAAAGATGAGCTTCAGTCAAACTCTGCAAAATCTCTTCCATCTGCTCAGCCTTCAAATATGAAAGTAACATTTATCTATTATGCAAGGTCCCACAGTAAACTCTCAGTTCCCTGCCTGTAGGTGCTTCAGGGCCAGGGCTTTGTGCTCTGGCAGTTTCTGACACTGCAGTAAGAAAGATGCCGTCAGCGTGCTTGGAAATTCTGCCTCTAGATGTGGCAAGAAGCCCAGAATTGCTCACATCACAAGAACAACTGACATACAAGTGAGTGCTGAAAGAAACAGGTTCCGAGTGTGCAAACACAGTGAAAAAGCTTAAGAATAAAACTCCAGGGTTAATGCAAATCTGATCTGCAAGCCCCCCAGGGTCAGGAGCAATTGCCTCTGAGAAGTCAGCTATTTACCACCTATCTACAGTAGTGAGGACTGAGCAGGAAGGGACCACAGCGCAGAGGTCTGAGGCCATTGCCCAACCTGCAGGGAGTCTTTCTGGATCCCAGACTGGTGCTCCTGGAGAAGACAGCCTTGTGGGAAAGCAAAGGGAGTTGTGACAGAATGCCCTGCCAGATTTCAGGAAAAGAGTAAGGTTCCCCCCAATGACAGATGGAAAGTGGAGCCCTGCTATGGCTTTGCTTTGGCTTGGCTGCTTTGCTCAGGCACAGAGAAGAGGCTAAGGGTCACTGAGGCAGCACAAGCCAGTTTTGCCAGCACAACACAACACTCTCAATACAGCCTGGCAACTCTGCAGTACCAGGACAACATTCCCAGCAGCAGAATAACTCAAGTGTGTAAAGCTCTGAATTAAAACCACATGAACAAATAACATATGCAAGAAATAGGAAGCTTCTAGCTTTGAATCCTTTATTTGGAATTTGCAATGTAAGGAATTTGCAAAGCAGGGTATCACACACAGGCTTCCCACTCCTGAATAAGCACCCAAGCCAGCCACCATTCCTCCTCTTAATTTTGTTTTGCTTCCCACAGGTCAAATAAAGGTGCACAGAAGATGTTTCAAATGAAAACCTACTCCTACAATGGCCCGATTTCACTCTTCCCTTGCAAGCTGTTACACTGCCTGTGATGAACACCAGGGGGATGGGCCAGCTGCATGCATAGGAGCCATGTTCTGCTGCAGTCCTGGATGGACACAAAGTTGACTTAATTTGAAGGAGCACAAGAGAACCATTTTGCTACACTAAGCACAATCACAGTTTAAAGAAAGCCAAGGGCCAAAGCAGTCTGGAGTGCCAAAGAGAAAATGGGCCTCATCATACAGCAATTATATTTCGCAATAGATAAACCTTAGCACCAGGGATGCAATTCCCTATTAATGCAACCATACGTCTTGCACTGTGAGGCAAGTTCATAAACCAGAGGCTCCAAAGGAGCTTCAATCTCCCCTGTCAGGGAGAAGTTACTTGAACTTACATTTTGATGCTGAACTACCTTTGCAAATTGCTCCCACTGCCCACAGTTACAGCCATTTGGGTGACAGTCACCTGCTGCCCTTAATCTATTTAATACCAGGGAGGAAAGAAAAGCAGACAGAAAAGTCACAAGTGTAAAATCTAGAAACCAGTTGAAAGACCGTTTCTAGTTCCAGGATTCAAAAGCTTTAGATTTACAACCCAATACTAAACCATATATATACACATATATATATAAAATTGAAGGCACTAAGTTTGATGCGTTATTTGGTGATTGGTAATTTACAATACTCAGAACCTAATGATCAGCATTAGCAACTGATAGAAGCACAGACTAATCAAAATGGGCATTAAGTGCAACAATTACCTATAGGAGACCTAGCTGCTTAAGGAGGAAGGTCTGTCACTGTTCTAGTGTAGCCCTGCAGTTGAAGATCTCTTTCAAGAGACTTCTGCTATTCCAATCATGCAAGAGATTATACCATCTTCTTACAGAAGTAAATACTTTGTTCTGCAACATAAGATCAGGCCTAAATGATCTTCGGTTAAGAGCTTTAGTGAGCAGACTATCAAAATTTGTGCCCTGAATCTCCCTGAATCTATCAGCGCTTAAATACTGATCTAAATTCTTCTCAAGCTTTCAAAAGAGCAAAACTCAAAAGTAGCCTCAAAACATTTAGAAAGTTTTCTAAAAACCATTTAGAAAGGAAAGCAACAGAGGAAGCTCTCTCATTTCTCTTCTTTTGGTTCAGAAACACAGACTACTGCACATACACAACTACCACGTGTTTGCCCTTATGAACTACAATGTGTAGTGGTTTAAACTACAACTGTCATGATTTAAGCCCAGCTGGCAAACCAGGAACCATGCAGCCACTCACTCACTCCCCCGCCCTCCCTCACCCCACTTAAGGAGGGATGAGGGGGAGAAGAATGGAAAGAATGCAACTCCCATGGGTTGAGATAAGAACAGTCCAGTAACTAAGGTGTAACACAAACCACTGCTGCTACCACCAACAGTAATAATGATAAGGGAAACACAAGGGAAGAGAATACAACCGCTCACCACCCGCCAACTGATACCCAGCCCGACCCAAGCAGTGATCTAACCTTTCCTGGTAAATGGTGCACTGTTGTGTTTGCGACTGGCACTTGTTGTTCTTTGACCTTCAGCAACCCCACAACAGAAGGATCCTCTGAGAGACCAGGCAAGGTGGACAGCTGCTCCATTTCCTCTGTCTCCGGAGCAGCAATATGAAATGCCCATTGGTACCCTTTTGGGATACTGAAGTACCCTCTCCTGAGGTAGCCTATGCCAAGGACACATGGAGCCTATGGACCAGTCACAATGGGGTGCTTTTGCCACTTACTCCCAGTCAGGCTGATTTCAGCCTCCAGTACAGTCAACTCTTGGGATCCTCCTGTCACTCCAGAAACAGAAATGGGTTCCACCCCTTGACAGCTTGATGGCATCAGGGTACACTGTGCACCGGTATCTACTAGAGCCTTATACTTCTGTGGGACTGATGTGCCAGGCCATCTCATCCACACAGTCCACTAAATCTGACTGTCCCCTACCTCCATCCGGCTGAAGGGAGGGCCCCTCTAATAGTCATCACATTGGTCACTCACGTCTTGAAGAGATGGATTATTCTTCTTCATCACAGGAGCTGAGGTAAAATCAGCTCTTCCACTCCATTTGGGAACCTGCTCACCAGAGACTGAAGCTGCAGCTTTCATGGGACGATCATCCTTGACCTTTGCTCTCCTTTTCAATTTATGCACCCGTTCCTCCAGAGCCGAAGTAGGTTTTCCATCCCACTTCCTCATGTCTTCTCCGTGATCCCGCAGATAAAACCATAGGGTGGCCCGTGGCGTGCACCTCCTGTATCTTCTCTCTCGAGCAGTAGGATGCCTTTTGTTAATAGCTGAGACGTGTGTTGGTACATGTGAGGAGCTAGATAGTCCAGATAGATCGCCTCTCAACTGTTTGAACTCTCGAGACAGTTTTTCCACAGCTGAAATGATGGATGGGGTGAGACTGTCTTCGAACTCTCAGTTTATGAATCATTTCATCCACTGTTGGTGGTACTATGTCATTCCAGGTAACTGCTGCCAATGAATGGGCATATGATGACAGTGCATTCTGTGTAAATTTCCGCCACATGGGTCATGTACATTCGACTGCATCTGGATCTATGGGTACATCCCCATTATTCGGCTTGATGTGACAGATCATCTCTACAATGGCTGATTCCCTCAGAGACTGGATGCCTTTCTCTAGAGTAGTCCACTTGGCCGAACGACTCATAACATCATCCTTGTATGGAAACCTATCTTTCACAGCTGCTAAGAGCCGCTTCCAAAGGCTGAGGGACCATTTCTCTTCTGTAATTACTTTGTCAATTCCCCCTTCCCTAGCAAGCAATCCCAGCTGCTTGGTTTCCCTACCTTCTAGTTCGTGACCATCAGCCCCATTATCCCAGCATCGGAGCAACCAGGTGATAATGTGCTCCCCTGGCTGATGGGTAAAATCTTTTCACATATTCTGTACCTTGGTTGAGGTCCGTGGTCGAGACATCACCTCTTCTTCCTCTGATTCACATAGTAATAACTCTGAGTAAGATGCTGTCCTAGGTGGTGAGTACATTGTTTCTTCATCTTGCTCCATCTTTCTTGCCTCTTTTTTGCTTTTCCCCTTGTGTACAGGGGCAACTGATATTGGCACGAATTGGTCTTCTGGTTTAGCTGTAGTGATTATCACTGTGGTTGGAGTGGCTGCAGTATCTGTTGTTGGGGTTTGGGTAGCTGCGGTACGTGTTGCTGGAGTTGGCGTAGCTCTGTGGTTGGAACTGGAGAAGCTGCACTGGCTGTTGCGGTCAAAGTTTGAGTAGCTACTTTACTTGTCACTGGGGTTGGTGTAGTTGCTGTGCTTGGAGCTGGAGTAGCTGCACTGTCTGTTGTAGTCAGAGTTTGAGTAGCTGCTGTACTTCTGACTAGGGTTTGTATAGCTGCTGTATCTGGAGTTGGAGTAGCTGCATTGTCTGTTGCTTTGCCATAAGTTTCAGAGACATTTTTTTCCCTTTGAGGGTGCCAGACAGTGTTGAACATGCCTCTGTAAGCACAGGCCAAGCCTGAGCATGTTGCCATGATTTGTCTGTCCCTGGTATGACCGGGATGACAACACACCTCATTTAAGTGTTTTACTAATTTTTCTGGATTTTGCACTTCTTCAGTGGTGAAGTTCCAAAGCACTGGAGGGGCCCACTGTCCCAGATACTTGCCCATACTGTCCCACATACCCTGACACTCATGACTGTCCAGTCTCGGGGAAAATCTCTTGGTCCTCCTATACTGTCATCAAATCCTAGACAAGGCCCAAACCCAACTCTGCTTTAACTCTTGAAACCAGACAAAATGGTCATGGGTAAAACACACTCTGTATGTGTGCCAGCATTGTGATCCCAATCACAATCAGCAGGCAGGTCTCAAGGGTACCTAAAGGCCATTCAAACCTTCAGAGCTCTCAAATGATACTGTAAATAGTCTGGCGGGGCAGCTGGGAAGGTAAGGGAATGTCTCCTTCACAGGTTTACAACCCAAGGAGCAGAAAAAAAGATGTGTAATTGCTGAACACTTCTCTTATATACCTCCCAAAGTATAGAGGTGGTGACCACACTGGGAACGCAAAGCCAGATCAGTTTCATGATCAATGATTCCACTGTATTAAAAGTCATTACCATAAAGTACAATGAAACAAGAACCTTAGCCCAGGGCTCCCAGCTGATAAACACTAAGACAGCAAATACAGGCCGTAAGTAAGGTACAACATGCTGAAACTCAGAGATCAAGAGCAACAACTCTGAGAGCCAATAAATCAGCATTGTGACGAGTGACTATTAATCTGAAACAACGAATGCTTATCACAATTAGGCACACTCTGGTCAGATCTGTTGTTATCTCAACCCTTCATGCCCCAAATTAGGCACCACAAACAACTGTCATAGTTTAAGTCCAGCCGGCAACTCAGAAACCATGCAGCTGCTCGCTCACTCCCCCCACCTTCCCCACCCCAGCTCCCGGAGGGATGGGAGGAGAATCAAAAGAATGTAATTCCTGTGGGTTGAGATAAGAACAGTCCAGTGACTAAGGTATAACACAAACCACTGCTGCTACCACCAATAATAATAATGACAAGGGAAATAATAAGGGAAGAGAATACAACCGCTCACCACCCACCAACCGATACCCAGCCCGACCCAAGCAGTGATCTAACCCTTCCCGGTAATGGCCCCCAGTTTATATACTGGGCATGACGTGCTGTGGTATGGAATACCTCTTTAGCTAGTTTGGGTCAGGTGTTCTGCCTCTGCTTCCTCCTGTCTTCCCTTCCACCCTGGCAGAGCATGAGACTTAGAAAGCCCTTGGTCAGCCCAAACATTACTGCAACAACTAAAAACATCGATGTTATCAGCGCTGTTCCCAGGCTGAAAGACAAAAACACAGTGCTGCACCAGCTACTAAGAAGGAGAAAAATAACTGCTACTGCTGAATGCAGGACAGACAGCTGCTTCCCCAGGCAAGGAAGTCAGCTTTTGGTATTCAGAGGATCTGTAGACTTTAGGGTCATGCAAAGACAAACTCCCGGTATTCTAAAGTAAAACCGGCCCTCTGGCCCTGACCTACTGCCATTACTGGAAAGTAGCAGTTGTTGCAAGCAGTAGTAATTTCTTCTACCCACAGCTAACACTGCAATGCACCTAGAGATGCGAGATGTAGCAAACACAAAAGCTTCACCTTTGAATATTACAAAAACCATGGGGGCAAAAAAGGTTAAAGGATTTTTCTGGTATCAAAGGAAGTAGCACGCTGTAACTCCGGCACCAGCAGAAAATGGTCCCCATAGCTCACAGCAGTGTCTGTTGCTGGCTCTGTAACCTGTTGATAGAACAGCTGCTGTAAACAAAACCCACATCAGCCTCGGTGTTTTTTGCAGGATTACAGCCTCCTGTCATCTTTTTTTTTTTTGTCTCCTTTTGTCTATTTGATCAAAAATTAGTAGACACATGTATCAATCCCTTCGCAGTGCCCAAGGGAAACAGAACCAAGCAGTACAAAGAACACTAGAAAACCAACTGGTGCAGAAAAATACGGCCTTATCTAACTTAGCTACAGCTATAAAAAAACGTACAGATAAGATACTGATGTCAAAAGCAGAAACTCAGCAGCTTAGGAGCCCTGGGTATGTTCTGTTCACAATGCAAGCCATTTTCTGAAGGACAGGGGAAGTTTCTATAACCACTCCAACCAATGTTACTGATAAAAGCAAGACCAGCACTGGCAAAGTGAATCTTTAACCACCAAGCAAAAGCTAGAGTGACAGAATTAGACCAGTTGGAGTAATTCTAGGCTTAAATCATAATTATCTGTGGCTTCTTTTCCTACAGACAGGTGAACAAAAAGGTTCAAGGCAGACATTTTTGCTAGCTCCCTGTTTTAAAGGGTCCTATATTTCTCAAAAAATTGCACAACAAAAGAATTCCTTTCCACAAGTGGAAGACTCTGTTCTGAAGGAAGCCCACACAGCGAGCTTCCCTGTAAATCAACCTCTTCGTTTTAATGATACATGTCTATGATTATGTTAGGACATGACACCTACAACACCCAGATGGACACGTCCAGGCTTTAAATAAGATTGCATGCTGATTTCCTGCAACCCTAAAGCACCAGGAATGCAGTTCTGCTGTATGCCATCTGATGATACATCAGAACACAACAAGGCTTTTGTACGTTGGCCCTGTGATCCTACAGCTTTGGCTGTTCTCACCCAGTAGCACGTGTTTGAACCAGGAAAAAGAAACGGAAAATCAGAGGCAAGCAAGCTGGCAGCTGAGGAAGGGAGAGTGCATTAGGAGACAAATTTTGCTACAGAATTTCTGCTACAGATTCTTATCTGTCCACAGGAAAGTCCGTGCCTTTCCTCTGAGGAAAGGGTATGGTGGATCCTCTGTCTCAGAAAAGCTGCAGTGGCATAGTTCTTTGCCATTTCATCAGTGAATGAAGGTCGTTCCTACAGTCTGGGTTGTACAGGGAAATATGGAAGTAGTTACTATGGTTCTCCTCAGATTTTTCAACAGCTCAGGCAGCAGGACTGACATTAACAGCAACAGCAGTGGAAGCCCCTGCTCTCTTGCTTCCGCCTCCAGCTTAAAACCTGGGACTCATTGCTGGGAACTGCTGCCCTCTGCTGTCACACATAGACGAAATTCTCAACTGACAAAACCAGGCTTAGTTACCTACTGGCAAAACAAAACAGAACAAACCACCATGGTAATAACCATAAGGTCACAATGAATTCAGATTTCAAGTGGGTTCACCCAGGCCTCTATGATCCGGTCTTACACATTTATAAAATGCGTTCCTGTTTCTGCAGTGCATCCACAGAGGCATGTTGCAGGCTAAACTCAACCTAAAGATGATTTTCCTGCACCCATCACCTTTGTTGCAGCTGTTTCAGAGGTAAAAGCCCTCAGCTATCAGTGCATTCAGCAGAACGCCTCTTACCGTCTAAAGATCTGTGCAGTGGATTGTGAATATCACCAGGGAAAGTGTCAGCAAATATCCTTCCCCCAACACAGTACTTGGACGAGACTGAAGGAATAAAACATTACTGTCATCCATGCAGGGCTCTACACAGTTTTTCTTTGTCTCAACCCTCCCAGTGGGCGGAGCCACTGGGAATCTTTGCCAACCATTTTATACACTGTCCAGATGGGAAAGTCAAAATGAATTTTCAGGAGTATTTTGAAGATGAGCAAAGACTGAGGTCTGCAAATCCCAGACTGGTTTGGGTTGGAAGGGACCTTTAAAGCCTATCCAGTTCCAACCCCCTTCCATGGGCAGGGACACCTTCCCCTAAACCAAGTTGCTCCAAGCCCTGTCCAAGCTGGCCTTGAACACTGTCATGGATGGGGCAGCCACAGCTTCTCTGGGCAGCCTGTGCAGGATACTCTGCAGCCCTCAGGTTAAGGATATCTTAAAGGGAAAAAGAAAAGATACACCATGCTTCATAGCACATTTCCAGCCTGTCCACAGAAAAGCAGTACCCAGTTTGTGCTGAGCCTGCAGTATCACATCTGCCAACTTACCTGACCTCCTCACCAGCAAAATCAAACATTTTGGTGATTGTCACTTTTCCTGAATCCTTTGGTTTCTCCTGAAGCTTCTTCCCACTCCTCTCTCCTTCAGCCTACAAAAAACATGAAGGAGAAAGCAAAACAATGAATTTATGAAGCCAAGCTGAATTATCACTCCAAGGGGCCGAGGACCCAACACAGACCTCAGGTCCCACCACAGTTTAGGCTGGCTGGTCAAAGCAAGTCACCCACAGAAAGCAAAAGGAAACAAACGCCCCTGCCACCAAAAGGAAGTTCCCCATTTTGGTTCCAGTCTCTCACTGGAGCTTAAGGACCAAAACAGACCCAAAATGAGATGTGAAATTATAATTAAATATAGGAATAAGCAAGAATACACGTTGTGGTACAGAAAGCAAGCAAAAGCCTTAAGACTCAGTTCTCCCAAACTAACTCTGTGGATTGCACCCAAATACATTTATTTTTACTCAATAATATAGATGAACACAAGACTGATCTTCACAGCCAACCTTGAAGTTAATAAGCTACTTGCCAACAACATCTCTTTGAGAGGAAAATATCTTTATTAAGCAATCTGGCAATAACACTTCTTAATTTACTCAGTCACAACTACAGCTTTTAACAGCATGTATAAAAAACCTCACACCCTACGAATATTCAAAACCACCCCCAAAATTCTTGCTCTACTTCAGCCATATACCACTAAGATCTTTAAGCAGACAACTGAAGTCCAAATTAAGAAGTTAATAAAGAGAACAGAGGAACTGCATCTTTCAAAAGAAATTTTCTAGGCCATGGAGGAACTTTCACAGACCAAATTCACATTTTAGGTTTCTGCCTGTACCATTGCTCAGAGAACTTGTACTCTCTCCTCTCAAATTCTACCCGCAGTCATCTCTTAAGCCAGTAACAAGCGAGGTGGAGAAAAGCGGGAGGGTTCAGAAGCAAGGACTAAATGGCTACACTTGTTCTGCAACCCTCCAGCAGCTACAGAAAGAAGCTTCACACAGTGAGGAGCTGTACTTGCCAAGTGTCACTGATTCAGGAGTCCAGACTTTTCCTAGAAAATACTTTTTCTTGTCTGACCACTCAAAAAAGGAAAAAAAAAATACAGTTTGAAGAAAAGAGGGTGAGTTTTGATACCTTTTTCCATTCTACCACCTTCAGTGTGAATGGCTTTACAAGGCAAATATATGCATACAGTTTTATTAAGAACCAAATTCTTTTAAATACCCAATTACACACAGAATTCTTCCCACGGAAAATCTCTGCAGACAGGGAGCGAGAGCACTTCAATGGGGCATATAAAGGAAACTAGAGAAAGCTCAATTCATTCTTGTTACCAGTGTCCATCCCAACATGCAGCATCTTCCAGCCTACCTCACTGTACAAGGATGAAGAACAAAGCACAGAGACGTCAGCAGGAGTCTCTTCAGTTTCAGCACACACACACACATACAGAGCCCCCTTTTTTTGTTGTGTTTGGAGTATCAGGAAAGGCAAAAGCCTCAGGAGAGAGCTGTGCCACCAGCACAGCTCAGAGGAAAGCTCACTGTGCCACTCCTACATCACATGAGAATCCAGGATCAGAAAGGGAAGCCAGGAGGGCTCTGTGGGCACTCCAAGATGCAGACAAGCAGCTCCAGAAGCAGCACTGCCAGATCATACAACTCCCCAGCCAGAAGGAAACCAGCAGCTTACAATGAGGCTCCAGGTTTACTAAGCAGATGGGGCAAGGATCCCCCAGCTTCAGCTGACACCTGCCACCATGTAGAGCCAACGCTGCCTGCTCTAAAGCTTTGGCCCTTCCCACCCTCCCTGGGTGAAAGCCCAGGGCCCCATTACCTTCTCAGCCTGAGTGGAAGCCTCTGGTTTGGGTTTCTGCCCCACATCACTGAGGAAACTGGCCCAAAGAGCATCCTCTTTCTTTTTTATTTCTTCTTCTTTTCTTCTTTCCATCTGCTCTACATTATCCACTTCCTCCTCCTCCTCTTCTTCATTCCTCTGAGTCTTTTCTTCCTCTATCTCATCTGGCTCTACCAAGAGACCTCCTTTCTTCCTCTTCCTAAGAACAGACACCAAAAAAAGATATAAATACATATACTGAGGTGCTGCAACACTACTGCAGAGCTGAAGAGTGAAGCAACATGGCATTTCATATTTACACTAAGACAGTCTACTGTGGCAATTCCCTTCATCTTGGGGGTGAAGCAGCTTAATTAAAGACAATGCTGCTCAGAAACCACCACAGGACTGAAGCCGACCATCACCCTGAAGTAGACTGTAACACGTATATGTGTACCTGTAAGGGTATAATGGGCTCTGGGATACTGCAGAAACCACAACAGGAGGAGAACCTGAGCTGGACAGGACCCAACCTCAAAATACATACATGGGAGGTGTCTCCCACCAAAAGTACTTTGCACTTAAAGAGTCTTATTGGAAGGAAACTAACTGGCTCCTGCAGGGGGGTTTCAGGACGATCTCTTTCAAGTCTCAGGATCTCAGGCGCTGCACCACAACGACGAAAAACGTTTCTCATCTCCCAAACCCTCACCACAGCGCCCGGCGGAACGAGCACCCGCGAAGGCGGCTCCCGGCCGAGCCACGGCGGACTCTCCCGCCCGGGATTACCGCCCCCGTGCGGAACCGGCTGTACCTGCTGGCGGGGCGGCGGGGAATCCTCCTGCCGCGGGGCGGCCGCGGGCTGTCCGCCGGCTCCTCCCGCACCAGCTCGCTCACATCGTCCTCGCTGTACTCCGCACCTGCAAGCACAGCGGGTAAGCACCGGGACCGGGGCAACCGGGAACAACGGTACCGGGACCGCCCCGCTCACCTGAGGGCACGTAGTCCTCGTCCTCGGCCGAGGAGTATTCCTCCGACCCCGACATGGTTCCGGCCGCAGCCTCGCCGCCTCACAGCCGCCGCCTCACGCGCGCCACACCTCTACCCAGAGCGTCGCCGCTGCTCGCGCACGTCCCCTAGCGGGTCGGTCGACTCCTAGACCTCCAAGGCGGCGCCGGGGCTCAGGGAGCAGCGACGAGATAGCTACCGGCGGGCTAGAGCGCCCCGCGGCCGGCGGCACAAGGGGGGGGCGCCCAGAGTTCTTTGCGACCAATGGCCGTTCCCATAGCAACGCGAGGGTGGGGACGGCGCCCGGAGGCCCGGAGGCGCCGAGACCGTGCGGCGGTTGGCCAAGGGCCCTGTCTGTCACCGCTCGGCGCTTTCCATTGGCTGCATTGAGCGGAAGGGGCGGGGCGGAATCAGCGGCGGTGAATGGCGTTTGCGGGCCCTGCGCGGGGATGGAGGGCGGCGAGGCGGGCGGCGGGGGGCTCCTGCAGCAGATCCTCAGCCTCCGCCTCGTGCCCCGCGTCGGCAACGGCACCACCACCTACTCCAGCCCGCTCTCCACCTTCCCAGGTACCGTCCCGCGGCGGGGCCTGCTCGCACCGGGGCCTTCCCGTGGACCCGCGGGCCCCGCGCCCGCCTCACGGCGCTTCTCTCCACAGAGATGTGGTACGGCGTCTTCCTGTGGGCGCTCGTGTCCTCCCTCTCCTTCCACGTCCCGGCAGCTTTGCTAGCGCTGTTCACGCTCCGGCACCACAAGTACGGCAAGTTCATGTCCGTGAGCCTCCTGCTGATGGGCATCGTGGGACCTATTACCGCCGGCATCCTCACAAGTACGGTAGATGATCGGTAACCGCGACAGGGTGCCTCTGACGTGATCAGAGATTGCCTTTGGGAGCGCGTCCAACTGCGGCATTCCTCGGGGTACAGAGGAGATGGATGTTTTAGTTGTATGCCCCCCTTGATCTGTGTTTACTGCTGGAGAACTGCGTCCAGCTCTGAAGTCCTCAGTACAGGAAAGAGATGGACCTGTTGGGGAGGGTCCAGAGGAGAGGCACAAAAATGATCAGGGGATGGAGCACCTCTCCTGTCGGGAAAGCCTGAGAGAGTTGGGGATTTTAAGCTTGGAGAAGGCTCCGGGGAGACCTGATTGTGGCCCTACAGTTCTTAAAAGGGGCCTATAAGAAAGATGAGGAGAGACTTTTTAGCAGAGCCTGTTGCGACAGAATGAGGGGTGATGGTTTTAAACTGAAAGAGGACACGAGGAAGAAATTTTTTATAATAATGATGGTAAAACACTGGCCCAGGTTGCCCAGAGAGGTGGTGGATGCCCTGTCCCTGGAGACATTCAAGGCCAGGCTGCATGTGGTTCTGGGAAACCTGTTGAAGTGTTCCTCCTCCCTGCAGGGGTTTTGGACTAGGTAACCACTGAAGGTCCCCGTTCAACCCAAACTATTCTATGTTTGAAAGAGTTGGGCCATACTAATATTGAGCCCTTTGTCAGGGCTTCCAAACTTACCTGTCAGGTACAGAGCCAGGTGGGCTTTAGGTTTCTCAGCACTCAGAGAAAAGCCGTGCACAGGTTTGTTGTCTGTGTCAAGAACTGGGTATTACTTGCAGCTGCAGGCTGTGGTGTAGAGGATCTTGTGACAAAAGTATGTCTAAATCCCCCACAACCTCCACACCTTCTGCAGGCCTCAGGAGATCTTCACCACCAATTTACCTGTTCCTATTAGCGCAGGTTGCTTACCGGGTGAGGTTTATCATGGCAAACCCAGTCCAGCACTTCTGCTAGCCCTCTCCCACAGAGCCCACGTGTTCTCTGCCCCAGTCTCTGATCCTCCTAGATTACCCCCTTCATCCCTGTGGTATGACAGCGTATGTCTATATGTTCAAGTTTTGGCTTTTTCCTGTCTTTGCAGGTGCTGCCATTGCTGGAGTTTACAGAGCTGCAGGGAAAAAAATGATTCCCTTTGAAGCCCTCATTTTGGGAGTGGGCCAGACATTCTGCGTGGTGGTGGTTTCATTTCTACGCATTTTAGCTACTCTCTAGCTCTTCTTCAGGCACTAGAGCTCTCATAACAAAGGAAGAGCAAAGGATCTGCTGCCTGTGCCACCTCTGAAACAAACCAGAGCGAGCAAAACGGGAAGTGTGCCTGGGTGTGTGATTTCTCTGCTGGATGAGGGTAACCCAAGGGCCTGCTCCTGCTTCCAGCATGGCTGGAAATTAAGCTGAAAAGATAGTGAATTTTGTTATTTTTTGTAACATTTAAGTGCCAAGTGAAACTATTTTCCTGGAGGATATGAAGCTAAATGGCTTCTGGAGGAGAAGGCCTACCTACCTTTTACCAGTGATGAATTCTAGCAATAGGATGTAGCTAGGAGGTGACAGTAGCTGTTGTGGGCTAGAACCAGTGCTACAGGATGAAGTGATGCTCACTTAATGCTTTTACTTCTTGCTGCTTTGTTTTCAGTGAATTCTTCTTCTAATGTGAGTTTTTTAAATGCGAAAATGAATTTTGTTTTCTTCCTGGCCCAAATACCAGCTCTTGCTCATAGTGAATTTGGAAGCAGCAAAAGGAAAAATCATTTTAGACAAGTGAAAGTGCAAATTTTTTGCTGAGAACTGTGACTGTGAATGCTGCAGTGGAGGGAATAACTGGTGTAAAAAGGATTGCTATCTTTGTATATTTTATTACAGTGAAGCCCTTCAGGCACTGTGTACCTTCTGCGTGGGAGGCAAAGCACAGCTGATGGGGCACTCCACTGCCCACAATGGGAATCCCAGGGCATGTGTGTGAGTTCTCACTGTTGCTGCTTGGGCTCTGAAGGAGACTCATGGTTTTAAACTTCTCCATTCTCCTTTTACTTGCTGATCATGTTTACAGTGGTGTAGTGGAATTGGGTGTCTTTGCTGACATGGAAACATTGCTGACGAGCTTATATAAAATTCAGCACACTGCTTCTTAGGTGACTGCACTGGCTGATGCTGGGTTGTTGGGATGTGGGGCTTCCCAGGTGCAGAGGCAGCCAGCTCACACTATGGTGCCTAGTGGGATTCCTGCAAGGCTTCTAGGAGGATCCCTGGTAATTCCAGTGTCCCAGACCAACCCTTGCCAGCAGGCAGCTCGGTCTCTTGGAATGAATTGGTTTAGTTTGGTTTAAGTGACTTTTAACTAACTCTTAGAGCTAGCCTTTTGCCAGGAGACATGCCACATGGCTGGGGCACTGTGGTAGCTGGTTGGGTGCTTCCAGGGAGCTTGGGTTTTGGGGGACCTTGGAGAAGTTGAGGTTGAGTGGCAAGGATGAGGGGTTGAGGTAGCCAGTCCCATGGCTGTGCTGTCATCCTTTGGTTATTGCCGCTGGCATGGCATGAGCTACCAAGAGAAGGTGGAGTCTGTATCCAGCCTTGCAGAACACATCAGTGGTTTTGCTGAACTCCTTTGGTTTCCAAACCTGCTCGCCTGTTGTACCTGCAACATATCATAAGGCCAGTTATCCTCCATGAGCCATGTGTCCTTTCTGCTGGAAAACCTTAGGCAGGGCGCTCTGTGTATCATGAAAAAGAATTTCTCTCTATGTACCAATTAATTTCTCAGGATCGGTCTATTGGCAGCCAATGGTAAGGTGTTTTTCAGGAGCTATTTACTGAGATTACCCTAAACCATGTTAATTCAGGAAATAAAGCTGTGCATTTTAGGGAAGACTTTAATGTGAGTCCTCCGTAGGCGGGTGAGGTCCAGGTGGTGTAACAAATTCTAAACCCGGGATCTCCAGAGAGCCCTATGTGCTGTGTTGCTTTTGGGGAGCCTGTCTTCCTACTGTGGCATCCGGCTGGGGAAGGTCAGGCCTCTCCTTCCCTCTTTGCTTCTGCCCCCAATGAAAAAGCAGGACTAGTGATCTCTCTAGATGTCTTTTTCCTCTCCTCATTTCAAATGGCTACACACACAGTGCATGTCCAGGGTGCCTGGTTTAATTCACGTGAGTTATTCTGTGTTTTCCTGAGTAGATTAGACTGGGCAGGGCTGGCCTTACCTTTCAGGTGAAGCTAGAAATCAGCATCCTGGGCACCTGCTGTGTTCCCCTTTCCCCCATCCTGGCATCAAAGACTAAGCTGATGGCAACTGTGAAAGCACTTTATCAGTGTGCCACGTGCAATGGCACAAGGCTGGTTCCTCTGCTGTAATGGGGCTGAAGCCCACAGGATGCAAATCTGGGCTGTTAAGAACAAAAATTGCTTAATAAAATCACTTGGTGCTGGGTGAACTGAAACCCTCCTGGTTTCTACCCACTGATCTCCAGAGTCTATCCGGGGGAACAGGGGTCTGCTTTACTTGAAGAGTTGACAGCTTGGCCGCTGTTTGGAAGTTGAGTGGTTGGAGCCAGTGGTGTCTCTCTCTGTCCAGGTGCTGTGATATTTGCAGGGAATTCTTGCTTAGGAGGTGAACAATCAGCTGCTGACTTGTCTTGACAGGGATTAGCACTGGGGGTGTGTTCTTTGGTACTCACAGGGCATCCACTGCTCCCCTGGCTACCTTCCCCGCTTCCCTGTCCAGTAAAATCAGATACAAACAGCAAGGAGAAGTAGTCTTGAATCAGTCAGTGCTGGCAGCTTCCTCCCCTCTCACTGCTTTAGCTTGGCCGTCCCTTTACGTTCGTTTATGTTGAGTTGAGGTGAGCAGAGGAATCCCTTCAGTTTTCAGTGGGTGGCAGTAGACTTTGCTCAGTTAAACTTGCCCAAAACTTCAGTTGTAAGCCATCAGTGCTGAGGTGTTCCAGGCAGTGCTGTGAGCCCCTGGCCAGCATCACTCGAGGAAACACCTTGGCAGAGAAGGTACCTGCCCTGGAGAAACATCGCTGCTGAGGCTCATGGCCCTGCTTGCTGTGTGCAGACATGCCCTGTGCTGCTGTGATTCAGCTCCCATCCCACTTTTGTCTCACTAATGACTGCGGCTGTCACAAACAAATCTTTATATGATAGGAAACTGTAAGTTTTATTTTTCTACTGACCCTTGTAATCCTGATTATGATTATCAGTAAATTGTGTAACCATCGAGGTGAACAAAGTCGTGTGTTTCTCCTGCAGCATGACAAGGCAGCCTGGCTTGTGTTGGAAATGAGCCTTGCTACTGCCTCACTCTGGGCCATCTGCACCCAGAATGTCCTGGTTCTGGTGATTAATTTTGTCTCCATTAAGAGCTTGACTCACTCCTGTAGCCAGGCACTGCAGCCTGACATGACATCTCACTGCTGCTCTGGTCTCAGGATGTACTCAGCCTGTTTTGGGACAAGGAGCTCTCTTCCCTGAGCAGACATGCAGGGTCCCTGCACACCCTGGGCTTGGCACTGACCCACTCCTGCCTGCCCAGTGCAGCTCATGCCCTTGGACAGTGGCTTTGCCAGGCTGTGGGTCAATCCCTATGCACCCTTCAGGCTCTCCAAGGGCAGTGGAAGTCTCAGTGTCCCCTTCATGCTCCCAGAATGGGACCCCACACCTCACCTGCATGGCTCTGGCTAAACCCAGGACCAGAGCAATGCCTGTACTATTATACATCTATATACAGCCTACAAAGACTGGGGTTGGCAGAACAAGGCTTTGGAAGGGGATGGCAGCTGTGTGCAATGAGCAGTTTCCAAGAGCTGGTAACCAGACGCCTTCGCTGCTCCCCTAGCCTCAAGTGTGTGTGCTCCAAAATCAGAACTGGCCTGACAAATTCACATCCCGAGTCAGCAGGGTCCAGGAGGCTTTATTGGCAGTAAAAGGTCAGCACGTTCTCTTGGTTGCCTCGGATGAGGATGACAGGGGGCCTCAGGTCCTGCGAGAGGGTCTCGAGCCAGGCCATGTAGAGGGAGCTGGGGCAGCCCTTCCTGCCGACAGGTGGCGTGCTGCGGCACAGCGAGGGGCCAGTGAGGCACGGCCCCCTGAGCCAGGCTCCATCTTCAGTCCTCCTCTCCGTCCTCCACTAATTTGGGTTATTTCCCCCAAAAAGGACACCACCACATCCTCCCCCACAACAGGACCTCTTGGTGCCTTCCAAGGGGTTCTCCCCACTATCCCAGCACGGGTTGGGGTATCAGTCCATGGGGACTGAACATCTAGGGGGACCATTTCCGTGGGGCAGGAGGCTGTTGATGGTACCTACATGGCTATGAGTGCTGCATCACGCGAGTAATCCAGCAAAATCTCATTCAGCCTCACTTGTCGAAGTGACTGCACAGCAATTAGGGTTAAGAAACACAAAAATTGGTTCCAAAAAGCCTGAATTTTGTCTCCGAAGCAGGAGACCCTTTGTGGAAGCTCCCCCAGCTGTGCCACTACCTTGACTCTGTTCTTATCAACCTCCTCGTCAGAAATCTTCCAGGGACAGCCCTGCCTCATCTCGTTCACTATGGCCTCATCCTTGAAGCCATCGTTTAGCCTGAAGGGAGCGATGAGGTCATCAAACCTCTTGATGCTGCAAGACAAGCAGATGGTGCCAAGGGTCTGGGTGGGTTTGGTGTTGCTGGGGAGAGGGGGAAGAAGGGGAAGGGGACAGTTACTGCTCTGGCCGGGGTTTCTGGTTGATGTCAGGGAGGATGTGGACCTCATGGAAGCCAAGGCGGAACTTGCTCAGCAGGGAGACAATCCTACCAGAGGGAAAAGGACATGTTTCCCAGGAATCAGTGGGTACAGCAGCCCCAGGACCTGCCCTGCTGCCATCCTTGATGTGCACGTAGGTTTTTCCCACTTCACTGATTTTCAGAGGATCAAGGCAGAGCAGCCAGGTCACAGCCCACAGCTCCTCTTACCACAAAGGCCAAGGAGTTTCGGGGGTAAAGCAGCTCCTGCTACCCACCCATGGGGACAGCAGTGGTGGCTATGAGGGGCTGTGGGGCACTTACACCTTCCTTTCCTCGTCCATCCTGTTGATCTGCCCACCAACAAACACACGGATTTTGCACTTTCCCCACCGCTTCTTACGCCCCATGAGGTAGGGGATGAGCAGCGTGAGACCTGGCCCCAAAACACCCAGTGGCAGAGGTGGTGGCAGCAGCCCTGTGGGCTCACCAGCACTACTGACACCAGATGCCTGGAATGCCCTGGCACAGTCGGAAGGGGCCGAGCCCTCCTGGGAATGGGGGTGCTGGGATCACATTAGGCGGACAGAGAGCTGTCAAAGAGCTGCAGCAGCCAAAGGTGAAGGTTACCTCCATCGTCAAAGAGCCAGTAAATGTCAATGGTCTTCTTGCCCTGCTCGCTCTGGAAGATGGTGCTCGCCTGCTGCTCGCAGGCCAAGGTGGTGGGATCCACTGCCAGGGCAAGAGGGTCCTGGTGTCAGCAAGGAGCACTGCCAGCCACAGATTGAAGGCCCATTCCTGCTCCCAACCCACAGACCTGACTATAAACCTGGCTTCCCAAAATCAATCGTTGGAGCCAGGAATGCTCTGAGTGACCCCAAGCTAGGACCAACCTGTGCTTGGGGCTGCTCTGCCTCTGGTGCCGTTCTCTGCTGCCTCGAACATGGGGTTAACTGAGGAGGGAGGAGATCAGCATGGGCAAGCAGCAACATCCCATGTCCTGAGCCCCTTCAGTCCCAGCCAGGAGTGATTTCCCCCCAGGTCCGTGACCTTCATCTGGGGACATGGTGCCGGGTGACACGTCCTACAGCTCCAGCATATCTGTGAGCATCCCCGGCTGCCCAAAAGCACTTACTGTGTGCCTGCAGCACTTGGGAAACATTCAGCCCTTCCTTCATCCTCATCAAGCACACACCATACTTGAAATCAAAGGCGTCGCTGGAAGGAGGGAGGAGAAGGAGGTTAACGGTGGCCATCTCATGTTGGGTGGCACTGCCAGCATGTGGCTACAGCATCCCTGCACCCAACCGCAGGGCCACCACCAGGTCCTGGCGTCCCCAGGGACGGAAGAGCTGGTGTGGCCGTACTGCAGGATGCCCACGTAGTCCTCCAGGCTCTGTGGGGACGCCGTCCGCCAATTCCTCTTGTAGCCCAGCACCAGGATGTTGGGTCTCATCTTCCCGAGGCCAGCAGCCTATGGATAGATGTCCTCATGAGACCCCTTTGCAGGGACAGACGGACACAGGTAGTGTCAGTCTGTAGGGGAGGATGCAAAGGGGGTGCCTGGAGGTCAGGGAGCAGAGCCAGAGCCCCCAGGCTCTACCTGGATGAGCATTTGGACACCGCTTCTCAGATTCTCAGCCACCACATCTGTATAGAAAGCCTTGATCTTCCTCTTCATAAGCCACTTGGTGTGGCCGTCTGCTGTCAGCCAGGAATCCGGCATCTTCTGCTTCCGTGGTGCCTGTAGGGGGCAGGGGCAGGGGCTCAGGCACAGGCAGCCCTTCCCACTGGTGGTCTTGCCTCCAACGATCTCCAGCTCCTCTCATCCCAAATCACTGGCAAGACCTGGGTGTAACCACTGCACACACAGGAGGTTGCAATCACCGCAAGAGAACCAGTGAATTTTGGGGGTCAGCAGCCAACACACACAGCGCCAGCGGTCCCATGGCTGCAGATGAGTTGGCATTTGCTGCACCTCAATTGCTGTTGAGGCTTCAGGACTACCCTGAGCAACTGCCTCATTCTACTATGTCTTTGCCTTGTTAATTAATTGGTGAAGAGAAGCCATTAGCCCAGAGAGACATCACAGTGCTTCACCAGTATTGCTTAACAAGCTGGAAAGAGGCTTCCAGATGAAACATCTCATCATCAAGTGGCACATAATGAGCACTGTTCCATCCCAGCAGGACACATCTGGATTTCCCAGCCCACTGCCCGTGTGTGGCAGGAGCTCCCAGGACAGGGAACCAACCAGCAGGTGACTCACAACGAGCACGTTGCCGCAGAGCATCAGGCTGAGGTTCTTGGTAAAGGTCCCCACAAAGTCCACCAGGGCTGGGCGGAAATTGGGAGGGCCGGTGAGCACCAGGCACTGTGGTCTGTGGGCAGGGAGGAAACGGGGTGAAGGCTGGTACTATGCAGGTACAGAGCCTCTCTGGAACGAGGCACGTGTCTTCTCCCCTGCCTGGCCAGCAGCAACTGTACGGAGTATCTTTAGGATGAGACAAAATCCAGCTGCAGTTCTCCTTGAGGTCTCTTTTATATCAGATGAAAGCAATGTGTCTGCCGGGTACAGGGAAAGCAAGGTTTGCCCTGCTTTTCACCTCTGCCCATTTGGCAAAGACGTGGGGCTTTGGAGACAGACACCTTTTGCTGGGGCTCCCAGTTACTGAGGAAGGTGGTGAGGATTTTCAGGTTAGATAAAGGGAAGAAGTTCTTCCCTGTGCAGGTGCTGAGGCCCTGGCACAGGTTGTCCAGAGAAGCTGTGGCTGCCCCATCCCTGGCAGTGTTCAAGGCCAGGATGAATGGGGCTTGGAGCAACCTGCTCTAGTGGAAGGTGTCCCTGCCCATGGCAGGGGGTTTGGACTGGATGATCTTAAGGTCTTTTCCAACCCTAACCATTCTATATTCTATGATGTGGCCATGAGCATGGAGCCATACTGAGTTTGCCAGCAGTGGCTGGCTCTGCGTCCCCCTGCCTCTGAGATCCCTTGCCTGTAGTTCTTGATGTGCTCATCCACTTCACTCAGCCCCACGGAGTAATTGAGGGCCATGTTGTATGAGCTGGCTTGCATGGAGGAGCCCCAGTTGACATCTACATGGAGAAGATGGATTAGTCATAGGGCCAGACACCTCCTGGGGTATCACTGGCACCAGGTTACTACCTGGCTTCTTGTAGAGGACATATCCCAGGAGGAAGATGACAATGCCAAAGGCAATGAGGGCTGCCCACCAGGTCAGCAGGAACATGATCACCACTGAGACGGCAGCCCCAAAGAGTGCAGCCCACTTGCTGTAATATCGAAAGGAGGGTCGCCAGCCTGCAGCAAACACACAGAGTGGTGCTGCCACGATGAGAGCAGCACGGGGAGCTGCCTGCCACAGCACGGCACAGCATGGCACAGTGTGGCACTGCATGGCATGGCATGGCCCACCTGGGGAGTTGGTGATGGAGGCGTGGAAGCAGCTGAAGTTGATGAGGGCATAGGAGCAGAGGAAGAAGTTGGAGATGATGGGAGCGATGGCGTTGAGCTCGGCTGCGGGGAGGAGGATGGCAAGATGCTCGTGGCAGGGACTGAGGCACCTGGCAGGTGTTGGACACCAGGTGGGCAGCACCTACCGATGAGGATGAAGCCCACAGCAATGATGTAGGTGAGCATGTAGCCGCGGATGGGCTCACTGTTCCTCCCATAGCCCTTCCCGAAGAAGCCTATGAGAGGGTAGAGCTGGTCCCTGCAGAGACACTGCGAGAGAGACACACTGGGGATGCCAGCACCATGGTGGCTCTTGCACTCCCTAGAGCAAGGGCTGAACTGGCCTCATGCCTCACACCAGTGGGAGCATCCTCCTCGCCCTGGGGCTGCTCATGGCTGCAGAGCACTGAGACATACCCAAGAGCATCACTTCCTCCTGCTGCCAGCCCCAGGAGCTGGGGGATGCAGACACACACCACCTCACCTGAAAGACTTTGGGGGCTGAGACAAGGCAGGCCAGTGCCGAGGAGAGGGTAGCGCCAAAGATCCCTGCTGTGATGAGGGGGCCAAACCCGGACACCATGCTCATGCTCTGCCCAAAAACCAGGTGGTCAGGAAACCTGGCACCCCCAGCACATCAGTTCTGCCCTGGCCCTAAGGGATTTCCAGGCCACATCCTGCCACTCTCAGCGCTTTTCCATCAATATTATCCCATCAGTGAATTCCAGCCACATCTAAAACCCTAGGAAGACATGCTCCCCAGTATATCCCTGTTACATAGGCGCTTCAATAGGATGCTGGGATGGGGCCACCCTGGGAAGCCCATCCCTTGGAACATAGACCCAGCCAGGAGCATGGAGCGGGGTGGGCGAGCACCTGGTAGTAGTTGCTGAGCCCGTATCGGCAGCTCTGCCGCTGGGCACAGGCAGTGAAGTTCCACCCGAAAGCGCAGGCCAGCCCCTCGCAGCCCGGCGAGCCCAGTGCCATGCTGTCGTTGAGGCTCCCTGAAGCATCCCGGACCACGCAGGCGCCTGCGGGGACACAGTGCTGCTCAGTGTCTGCTCATGTGGAGGTGATGCACGTCCCCCTGCCTGCGGCATCCCCCAAGTCCCTGCCCTGGGGCTGCCGTGAGCAATGCAGCGTGACCAGCAGGGCAAAGGAGGTGATCCTGCCCTTCCGCTCTACTCTCATGGGGCCTCGCTTGGAGCACTGTGTGCAGTTCTGTTGTCCTCAACATAAGAAGGACATGGAGCTGTTGGAGCATGTCCAAAGGAGGCCACAAGGGTGATCATGGCCTATGGGGTCACGGGCAGGATGGGCAGGAGCATGGCTCATACTGTCACAGGCTAAGAAAGTTGGGGCTGTTCAGCCTGGAGAAGAGAAGGCTGCGTGGAGACCTCATAGCAGCCTTCCAGTATCTGCAGGGGGACTATAGGGATGCTGGGGAGGGACTCTTCATTAGGGACTGTAGTGAGAGGACAAGGGGTAATGGGCTTAAAGTGAAACAGGGGAAGTTCAGGTTAGATACAAGGAAATTCTTCCCTGTGCGGGTGCCGAGGCCCTGGCACAGGTTGCCCAGAGGAGCTGTGGCTGCCCCATCCCTGCCACTGCTCAAGGACAGCTTACAAGGTGCTTGGAGCAACCTGGTCTAGTGGAAGGTGTTCCTGCCCATGGCAGGGGGCTGGAACCGGATGAGCTTTGAGATCCCTTCTAACCAAAACCAGTCTGGGATTCTATGACTGCCATGAGCTTTGTTGGCCCCCCCCGGACTACATGGGAACAGGAATGAGGTCTGGTGCCTGTGGGGTATCAGTGCTGGCGTCCATGCTTTGCTCCTGGATCCCACCACCTGCATCCTCCCAGACTTCCCATTTCAGGGAAAGGGGCCCTACCCAGCTCACCCGAGGACGTACTGCTTACCAATCGTAGCAGAAAGCACCAGGTAAGACATGGTGGTCCAGAAGATGGCCATCAAGGTGCCCTTGGGGATGGCCACAGCAGGATCCTGCCCAAGGAAGTCACAGAGATGTAAGACAACATTCCAGCCGCGCTGCTAAAAAGCTGCCACACAAGAGGAATTTTAATTCACTGTGACACAAAGCCATGAAGCACCTCCTGGCCGAGACTTCCACAAGGCTTCCAGAAGGAATAAACTAGGGTCTAAGATGGATTAGAACCAAAGCCTCGGGAAAGACGGGGCTTCATCCCTGAGAAATGCCAGCTCAGTGATCAAACCCACCTTCAGGTCACCTGAAATGTTGGCCCCAGCCAGGATGCCGGTTGCCGATGGGAAGAAAATGGAAAACAAGCTGAAGAAGGAGCCCTCAGGTCCCCGCCAGTTGGGCACAAAGTTCTGGGCAAAGATGTCAGCTGGGGAAGAAGCAGAGGAGAAGCATTTGGGGCCTCTGGACCGCCCGCTCCTGGCTGAAGCATCTCGGTGTTGGACAGAGGCACATCGCTGATGGCAGTTAAGCCATGGGAGGAAGACACCAAGCTCTTGATGACATCTCTCAGCAAGGAGCACCTTCCTACAGCAAACTCCTCCCCCAGCAGCAGCAAGGAGCTGGGCTCCAGCCATGCACTTGGCCCTGTTGACCCACCTCGGTAGCTGAAGAAGCCCTTCGCTTGCTTCTCAGCAGTGGCAGGGATCACCGTCCCCACCAGGTAGTTTATGAAGGAAACCAAGATAACCAGGAAGAACAGTATCTGTGCCTGCCAGAGCAGAAAGAGCCAGCTGAGGGCTGGGGTTTGGGCACTGAGAGGGAGAAGAATGTGTTCAGAGAAACCCCAGACTGTTTTACAGAGCTCTGGGCATCCCCTGCTCCTCAGGTGCCTGGCGGGCAGCTGGGATGGCTCTTCTCAACCCAGGGGAATAAGGTGAGTGGCAGAAGTGAGGGTTACCTTGGCCTCCCACTCCATGCCAGCCAGGGAGATGCCCAGCAGCACCGTCACGGTGACCACCCCGATGATGCGGATGTCATTGGTGGGGTCCACGATGAGAGAGTTGTGCTCCTGGGGAGAGGGAACCATCCACAGCATGGGAATAACCCCTGCCCTTACCGAACCACCAGCACTGCTGTGACTTCAGCAGCCACCGGTCGCTTGTCAGTGGTCCGACATTAATTAGTAATGAATGCTGCTTGTGCGCAGAGGTGGGACCCAGGGGACATGCGCAGCCACTGTCTTACCTGCAGCAGGTCCCGGACAGTTTCAGCGAAGCCCACAGTGTGCATGGCCACAGCCACCGCGTTTGCAAAGGCAAAGATCAGCCCGATGGAGCCGCCCAGCTCCGGCCCGAGGCTCCGTGAGATGAGGAAGTAGGTGCCCCCTGAGGCGGTGGAAGCACCCCATGGTGTTTGCTGCCTTCCCAACATGTTTTTGTGCCCCCCCTGCACCTCGTGGCCCATGCCAGGACACACACGCACGGTACCTGACTTCACTTTGCCGTTGGTGGATATGGCGGAGATGGACAAGCCGGTAATGGTGGTCACTGTCACAGACATCAGGATGATGAGCCACGTCAGGGCTGCAGGGAGAGGGAACAGCTGTGGTCCTGTGTCCACTTCCATCCATCCCTCAGCCCCATAGGCCCTCTCACACAAGGACCCCATCCACTGCCTCCCACCATGCTTGATGCTGCTGACATTGTCCCCCCAGTGCTTTGGGTGACAGGGAGCTTGGTGCCACTGTCCCGCCCGTGCTGTGCTGCAGCACCCACCGATTCCTGCCTGGGCAGTGATCCAGGGCAGGCGCAGGTAGAGGATGACTCCCCAGATGTTCAGCATGCAGCGGATCTGGAGGGACAGAGAAGGGACACTGACCATCAGCCTGTGGTTGCTGGGGCTGCACCGGCTCTCCTTGGGAGGCTGCTCCTGCGGGACCAGTCGCACTCACCATCACACCCTTCACCCAGCCGAAGCGGACAGGCTCCAGTGCAGGGTCTGTGCCCGGCTCCGCCGATGCCTCCTCTGGGCCGGCCTCTGTCAGCCCATTGCTCCGCTGTGGGTCGGACACGGGTGCACAGAGGTGGCCTGGGTCTGGCTGCAGAGAAAAAGTGGGGCAGGCGAGGGGGAAAGGCAGCCAGAGTTTCCGCAGGGTGCAGGGCTCCGGAGACAGATGGGTTATCCCTCTGCCTTCTCCTAGCGCCTCCCAGGGACATGCACATCGTCACCAAGAAGCGCAAGATGAAGCACCACCACCACAAAGATGGCACAGGGACCCATGGCGCGGCCAGGGGATGCTGAATCCCACCTTACCTTGAGGATGGAGTGCAGGTCCGCCAGGGAGGGCCTGCCCTTCCTGGTGTCTCCCACCCCCTTGCTGTTGGCGTAGTGCTCATAGGCGGGCACGACATCCACCGTGTTGTAGCCGAAGGTCCTGGTGCAGAGGGTGCTGCCTGAGAGCTGGGTGGGCTGTGCACTGTCACAGCCGGAGCTCTCGGTGGGTGCGTAGGGACCACGACCACCCTCCTCCGTGCCCAGGAGGGTGCTGATGGTGAAGCGGCCGCTGCAGCGGGCCGGGGGCAGCTCTGCGATGGGCAGCTCGGCCATTGCCTCTGCCCAAGGTACTGCCAGGAGAGGGATGGGGTGGAGAGGGGCTCACTGAGGCTTTATACCCAGCAAAACCAGAACGAGGCAACCGGCACCCACCCACCGCTGCTGCTAATGGCGAAAAGGAATCGGCTCGAACCACCCCGAGCTGGTCAGGGGGAAAACAACTAGCTGGAAGGGATATCAACCCTGCCGTAATCGGTATCCCTGCCTCCCGGCGCCCGATGGGGTGGCGATAACAGATTTGAGATTAAGTCCCAAGGACAGATCAGGAGAGAAACTGTGGCGCGGAGTTTGCCTCCAGCTCTCACCCAAGAACATTCAGTTCCCACTGGGATTTATTATGGAAAATGGGAGTAAGTAAATCCCACGCACCCTCACCCTTCCGGGGATACTGCCCCGGACCCTGCAGATCCCGTAAGTCATCTCGGCTGGCCTTGGAGCTGCTGCCTGTGGCGCTGGACTGTATCAGACATGGGGAGGAAAACAACCCCTTTATCTCACAGTGGAACCAGGGGGAGGCGGGGAGTGTGCCATTGAGAGGGATGCTGCCACCGGGACTCAGATGCTGGGCGGGCTGCAGAGGCTTTAGTGGACAGATCAGTGAGAGCCACTGAGTCCCTCTGTGATTCCCCAGTACTGGGACCTGGCAGCTGTCTGGTGCAGTAGATGCCCACAGCCCCCTAAAGCTGAGCCCAGGGAGAAGGAATCACTGAGCACCCAGGGTTCAAAACTGCCCCAAACCCCATCCCTGACTTAACAAATCCCTTAAACCCTTCCTCACGTCACAGAAAACATGAGCTGAGGCCACGCTAACACACAGCGTCCACCAGGAGGTGAGGCTGGGGAAAGAATAGGATGGGAGTCTCACACCTCTGCAGCCCACCATCACATGTGCCTTAAAAGCAGTTACAAGATAACATCAGCAGAGACAGCAAATAAGTCAGGCAATAAAATGTGAGGGCAGCCCATTTGAGTTTAAGCCTAATGCGGCTCTGCAAGTGAATGGAAAATTCAGGCTGCCCACCCTGCTGCCCCTGGCTGTCTTCTGCACTCATGCACGAACACTAACCTGCTTCCTGAGGACTCGCTTCAGCCCCCCTGGATTGTTTGTGTGTGAGCAGGCACCGTCCACAACTGCACCAGCCCCACGGGGGCCGGCACGGGCCCGTTACCCAGGGAGCTGAGGACAGGCAGCCCTGCTTGCAGCATGGCGCAGCCCTCGCAGCACCCCAGTGCAGAGCACCCCAGCACTGCCCTTAGGACCCCTGGCTGTGGAACAGGGAGAAGGGTGAGATGGGGGCAAGGAAGAAGCCTCGCTACAACGTCTCCTGCAGAGTGAGGTGGACACCATCTTCCTGAAGAAGGGCACCCGCTTTTGACAAGAGCAAGGGTGCTGGTGGAGGGCCCAGAGCACAAGAGTGATGAGGAATGGCAGACGAACTGGGGGGTTTAGTCTGGAGAAGACTCGGCGGAACCATATCACTCTCTACAACTACCTGAAAGAATAGGGAGCCAGGAGGTGATTCCCAAGGAACAAGACAGGACAAGAGGAAACAGCCTCAAGCTGTGCCAGGGGAGGTTTATATTGGATATTAGGAAGCATTTCTCCACCGAAAGGGTGGTCAGGCATTGGAACAGGCTGCCCAGGGCAGTGGTGGTCACTGTCCTTGGCAGTGTCCACACACTGTGTAGGTGAGGCCTTCAGTGACATGGCTCAGTGGTGGCCTTGGCAGTGCTGGGGTGACAGCAGGACTTGACCTCAAAGGTCTTTTCCAACCCAGTTAATTCTATGGTTCTTCTCACAATAGATGCAGCAGCAGACTCATGCCCAGCAGAAACGGCTTTATTTTAGAGCCCGGTATTCCATCAAAAACACTAACTTGCCCAAACCAGCTCAAATCAGTCTCTTAAATTGGGGGTGGGTATCTCTGTTAAACACAGCACGGTGAAAGATGCTCCAGCAGAGACAGGAGTTCTCCAGATGCCAGGCGAAGAGTGAAGCAAGTGGTATGATGCCACCCTGGTGTAGTGAAATAGCCGGATAGTAGGATGAGCTTGTCATCGGCCTGATTCACAACACCAGCTGCAGCACCAATACCAGGTCCTGCGGCGCTAGGAGCAGGAGGGAGATGCTCCGTGGCATATCCTGCCAGCCCCTCCACTCATGCAGTGAAGAGGTGCCAAGTTGCTTCTGCAGGGCCTCCCCTTGCTTCCTGCTGACCCCCTGGTTTGTTCTGGCTATTAAATGGATCAAATGAACCCACACTGAGTTAGGCAGAGCACAGTACAATGCTTTACATGTGGCTTCTTTCAATGTTTGCCAAAATGCTATGTTCCAACAGGCCTTTAATGAAGCATTAATTGTCCTGTTTCTATGGAAGAGGGAACCTACCACCCTGGGTGTCACAGGTCATGCAAACGATGCAGGGGCTTGGCACTGCAAACCCACTGCACAGAGCAGCTCCATTTCTTGGCACTGCAGGGAAGGAAGCCTGGGAAGAGGAAATAGATGGTTATTCAGGTAACTGCTTGTCACCTCACCTGATGGGGACAAAAGAATCATCTCCCATCTTCTTCCAGGCACCACTTCCATCCTTACAGCTTCAGACCCAGACAGAAAAGGGACAAAAATGCTGGTACAGGGACAGGAACAGCAGCAGTATTTGAGCACTGTTCCACCCTAGGGACACAGAACTGGAATTATCAATATGCCCTTCCTCCCCCAAGGCTTGAAGGAAAACAGCTTGCTTCCGTGAGAGGCTGGAGTTCATTGAGGTTGGGGAGATGAGTGTTGAGAGGGTACCAAGAACAGAAAGATTCATTAATTCATTTTTTTCTGAATACAATTCCTTCGGATCCTGCAAGGAACAAGATCCAGGTGCTGTCTTAGACAAATGCAGGTGGGCAAGAGACCAATGGGGAAAAGAGAGGAAACCCCTCATTCAGCAGGTCTGCTCCAGCCAGCGGGTCTGGAAAACACAACAAAACAATCGGGATTGATTGAGAAGCAGAATCTGCTGCCAGCAGGGAAATTCAAGGCAAGGCCAAGGAGCAGGGACATCTCACACAGGGTGCAGGCAGTAACCTGATGGTGCAGCCAGCGGAGCCACGTGTATGCTGGGGTAGCAGTGTGGGCACCATGGTGAAAATAGTTAGAACTAATGCTGTGGGGAAAAAAAAACAACCTAAAAAACCACCAAAGAAAACAAGCTGAGAAGACAGGACCCACTGACACCAGCTCTGCAGCAGTTTAGGAGGAGCACTCAAGGCATTTTTCAGCAGTTTCCTGCTTCTTGGCAGAAAACCTGTTAGCTCTCACATGAGCTGGTTGTCTTCCCTTAGCTCAGTTGAGTTTTTACCAGTAGCCCATGGTTCACCCCTGGGCAGAGTTTTAATGTTTTTTCTTCCTGACTGGAGAGGTAACAAAGGGCAGAAGTTTACAGCGAGTATTTCCAGATTCCCCTGCCACTCCCTTGTAAATCCAGACCACACCAATTCAGACCTCATTCAAAGAACATGCAGATCATAAAGCTTTTGGAGCTGCCACACTGATAGTGCAGCTCTTGGGAATGTTTCATGACTGATGAGCCTTGGAAAACCGACTTGGAGATGCATGGTGTCTCTGCTGTACCCATACCAGGGCAGAACATCCTATGCTCTCAGAGCAAACACCTTTTCACTTCTTCCTCATATGTTCTCTAGCAACACAAGCACGAGCTGCATCTGACTCAAGCTACCTGTGTCTCATCTACCTGGGGGATCTTTACTGCAGAGGATTAGTCCTGGAGTAGGAGAAAGCAGATGGAATTATCCTAAATTTAACTTTCAGCATTCATCTGTACTTTTTTCTTGTATAAAAGGGCAGAGCTCCAATGGCTTATTTGTCAGATTATACCAAGAATGAATTCAGCTCAGATTAATATCCTCAGATCTGCTGCAGGCTGTGCCTGGCAAACTACAAACACCAACCTGCTCAGATGTTGCTGGCCACTATCACGGTTTTGTGATTAATTTAATGACACCCCAAAACCCCCTTCTAGCAGGTGAGCTGTTTAGAAAAACAAGGCTAAGGCTGCATGTTAGCACAGCCAGAGTGTAACAGTCCAACGGGTTCATGAACACCACTTCAGCAGCAGGTCAGAATCCTGAGGGAGCAGAACCAGGTTGCTCTCTCCAGCAGATTAAGTGTGGGGTGGAGAAAAAACTGACATCTGGAAAACCACTGCGGTGCCTTATGCAGCAAAGCACCAATGTGTATGTCAGCATCTACCTCAATGTGACAAAGCCCTTACAGTTGTGCAGAGGAGAGCCAGGTTTGCCAAAGCCAGGCCTAGATATGGAGCTGGAGCTTGCTGCTCTGAGGAACGTGGGAAGACGATGGGCTAGAATGTTTACCACCTGCAGGGACCCAAGAAAAAATCACAGGCCAATCAAGGAGAAATTATTTAATTCCGACTGTCTGTGGCAACTTCTGCTGTACCCACAACCTCTCACATCTCAACTGAAACAGGGATGGGTCTTACCTTCCCAGGGTTAGTCTCAGGCTTTGACTCCCTGGGGTTTACTTTCTCTATCCATCCATCACAGAATTACCATATTGGTTTTTGGAAGTGTGAAATGATGCAGTTTCTGCTTAGCTTAGGAGGGAGCACAGGCTGGAGTTACAATCACTGAGCACAAATGGAGCAAGCGGCATGCAGCCATCAATTTTCTCTTTTACCAACACCCATGAAGGCTGAGAAGCACCAGGAAGCATCTGCTACAGCCATCCTCAAAGGGCAGATAGAGAAAGGGCAACAAGCTCTTTTGAAAAGGTCCCCCGGTTCAAGGTCCGACATCAGAAACGTGCTAGTGAGGCAGCACAATAGCTCCACTGAGCAGGGGATGGGCAAAAGACAGGAGAAAAAGGTCCTGCAAATGGCAGTGGCAAGAGCTGAGCCCCAAAGGGCCTCTTTGTCCCTGCACGAAGGGTGGAGAGGGAGGAGGGAATTACAGTGGGTAAAGCGGCCTTCACCCTTCCTGAACAGATTCCACAGATGCTGTCCCTTTCTAGCTCAGGTCAGCAGCTGCCTGAGGCCAGGTACAGCCTCACCAGCCTCTCTGTACGTGAGGTGGTTTGATGCCAGAAATAAGCTGGGGACAGGGGCTGAGTGCCAGCAAGGAAAACCACCACAGGAGCAAGGTTTACCCCACAGGCCCATACCTGGGGCAACCCTGGCCCAATTAGACCAGTCTGCAACCATCACAAAAGATGCCCTTCTTCACCACCTACTTTCTGGTAACCTGTTTTCTGAGGGATTGCATGACTTGTCAAAGGAGACATATCAAGCAGCATCCCCACAACAATATGCCAGAAATGTTAACAGCTAATAAAGCTTTTCCACACTTAGCTGTTGACATTTTCTTAGGCAATTCAATTCCCCTGCCTCAAATAACTCCTTGGAAACTCACCAAATGCCCTTTACTTTCAGGGTTCTGTTCAGGTCTCTTTCAGCCTTCAGTGGAAACAACCTTGATCATGTCAGCAGAAGACTAGGTGCCACGCAGCCCCAGCTCTATCAGCTGGGGGCCCCAGCAGAATTTGCTTACGCTGAGGGATGTGGCTGTGGGTGGCTTGAGAAGCCACCCCTTTGCTTCCTGTCCAAAAAGGTTGACAAAATCTATGCTACAACATTTCTGGCAGGAAAAAGTGATTAGGAAATTGTCATCAAGTCACTCAAATATCCCTCTATGCTCTTAGACAGATACAGCAAAATGGAGATGAATTCTCTCCCACAGTAGCTATTAATGTGCAGTGGATGAATCAGCCTGTGTTTTGTTGTCTGTTCTGTACCCAGAACCACACGTGTTCTCACATCCCAAAAGGCAAAGGGCACACAGGCAAGACAGCAGTGGCATAAAGGGCACATATGCAGAGAGGAGTGGGAGAAACAACCAACATTCCACCCATTTAATTTCAAAGATAGGCATACATATTATAGCAAAGCTTACACCACAACATGCTCCCCGGGCTTTCACATGGATTTATGGTAGCTCAAAACATTTAAAGCTAAAATTTTTTTAATGCCCCTCACTTGAGTGGGACTCAGGTTTCCCACTAAACCAACAGTAATATCTACCCATGCCCAGTGCATCCACACTTGGACATCTTTCCTTCTCCTGGTCAGCTACACACGCGATCATTTTGAATGCAAGTGATTGAAAACCCACGTCTCAATCACAAAAATCTTTCCGACCCAATAAATCTGTTTCCAATCCCAGCTGCTCCTCTAAAATGGAGGACTTCACGGTTTAAGGTCCAACTTTAACGTTTGGACTTGATCTTAAAGGTCTTTTCCAACACAGCTGATTCTATGACTATGAAAAGCTTCAGCTGAGCTCCAGGATAAACAGAGCTGTGCACATCTCAGACACCGAATTGAGAGTTTAAACTCTCTTAAGCTTAAAGGATCTCTGCAGCACACAGAGCTCATCTGCATCACATGAACCCACACACCACACAAGACAACATTATGAACTGACAGCATGTGGTGTATCAGAAACATTTCAACATTTAACACGTTAAAAGAACAAGAAAACCCCTAATTTCCAAGCTGCATGTTCAGTGAGCATTAAATCAAAGTTTTTGTCTCTACTTTCTTTCCTGCTACAAAATTGCTTTCCCCTCCCTGTTGCACATCTCAGACTTCTTAGCCCATTAATAAGCAAGAATAATTTGCTAAATAGAAACCAATTTTAAATGAGTAAAAACATAAAACCACAAAAAAAAACCAAAAAAAAACCACCAAAAAACAGTAAAAATGAAATGTCAAAACCAAATAGAAATCAAAGAAATTTATTTCCAGCAACAAAAATACAGAATACAAAATGATACCGGTCCCACAAGTACTAAAAACAGGCACAGGCTGCTGCGACCCTGATCAAAAGCTTCTCTGCTAATTCATAAGGACCTCCATTTGCACCAGTCTTGCATTTGTGTCTCCCGACGTCCTGTAAGGGATCATTCCAGCAAACGTGATCAGCGCGCGGGCTTGAGATCGAAGGTGCTAAAACCCAGAAAAACAGAGTACTGTAACTTTGGCATCAAAAAAATCCACACGGAAAGCAGAGGCAGACATGAGTTAAACACTTGCCTTTTCACACAAGCAAATGTAATCTTTATTTCTCAGAGCTGCTCTCTGGATAATGTACCTCCACGTTTGGATTGAAAATTACCCAGGAAAAAACATTTTCAACTATATGGGGTGTTGCTGTATTGCAGCAATCTTGTAATTTCTGTATGAAGTGGGCTTTCCCAGGGCAACAGGACTTTCCCACCTTGCAAAGTCTAAAGTTGACCCTGCTGAAAGGCAGCACTAAAACTCTTAAAGCAGATACTAGAAACAAACCTGTGGTGCCACATGTGCCCAGAGGCCTCCAGCATCCCCTACAATAAACCAACATCTTTAAAGGCTCTTCATTCCATAACATGATGAAAGCAGATGTATTAAGAACACACAGAGACCTCTGCCTAAAGTAACCAAATCCCTTCTTGAGAAGGCTACATAACAGCTGAAGGAATTCAGGGATAATTTGTCTAGTTTGTTAAAACATGAGTAAATTAAAAGGAAAATCATTTCTGTAACTGGCAGATGTTAGGAGAACATAAAAAGCCTGTATCCCTATGGAAAACTATGCAGACTGTTTTGATTGCTCACTGTATTTTCCTCTTAAATATTACGCATCTCTAAATTACTGCACTAGAAGATACTGCTGGTCAAATCTTTCTTTAATCTACCAACTGCAGGGAAAGCTAGAGCAGCTTTGGGTGCTGCAGGCATGTGGATGGTAAATCTGACAGCAGGAGCTTATAAACGGAGAAGTGACCAAAGCCCATTACATGGTTGGGCACAGTTATAAACACCATTCCTGAGGCCCATCTGGGCAATTCTACTCCTTTTCCAGGGTAATGTTAAACCAGTTCAGTTATTCAGCAGTAGCAGAGGAGCTTTGGAAGCTGACAGTGGAAATGCTCATCTGCTTGTTTCAAGCACTGTCTAAATGCTACTGCTTCAGCTGGGCAAAAGACCATCAACTTTACACATGGGGCAGGAAATTAAGTTTTCTTTAGCACTGAGCTCACAGCCATTTAATGCTCCATTTCCATTATCTGTCTGAAAGAAAGCTGTGACTGTCTACAAAGTCCAGGGGCCTTGCGAAATACAGAGCAGAGTTCCCATCTTGCACTGTATTCCTGTGTGGCTGAGGATGGGTGGATGGAGGGATGGATACGTGGAGCTGCAGAGTAATAAGAGTGGAAGTCACTCCTCCTTTCCTTAAACATTGCAGCTGAGGAATGTCAGGAGGTAGCATACCACATCAGCAGTGACTCCAGAGTAAGCAGCAAACTTGGGACTGGCCCAACTGCCCAAAGCTCCCAGGATGGTTTCCCCAGCTGTAAATTACCATCTAGCTAACAAGGTCAAAGAGGTAGGTGGGGAAAAAAAGGAATGTCAAGGTGTCTAACTCTTTGGAATTAAAATATTAAGAAGCGAAACCTCTCACTGTGACTATGGCAGGCTTAGGAGCAGCCTGAGTCACTATTCCCTTTACCTTTATGGCAGCAATGATACTAAAGCTGGTCTGTTTTTAAAAATCAAAACAATACTTGAGGAAGAACAGAGGTTTGCCGAGGTTAAGAGCAGCCTGGAGGTCTAGATGTTCTATTGGCTGTAATTACGTCGTGAATGTTAGAGCACTTGTGATTTAAAATAAAACCTCAAATAAAAAGAATAATTCCATTCCTTTCATGACCTAATTTTGCCTCTCAGATAATGCCCTTGGGCTGCTCCAGAGAGTTTGCCACCCCAGGTCGGGGTGGAGAACAGATGACATTGCTGTCAGGCACTCACAGCACCTGAGTCAGGGCTGTCGTTACAGCCATGGTCTCCAGCACTGCAGTCTCGGCTCACTGCTATCTCTGCCTGAAATATGAACAAATGAGATACGACATATAAAATATGACAAAATGGATCAGACCAAGTGGGACAGAACTTTGCTCACTCATTCCCAGAACTTATTAATATATACACCTTAAAAAAAAACAACTCAACGTACAGCTTAGGCAACTTCATTCTGAAATAAACAAAATGCATCAAAAGCCAGCTCTGACTCCAAACCTGATAATTTCTAAATAAATTCTATTTCATCTCTGAAATGGGACAGGAGCTATTCTACCAGAGAGCACTACTGGTTCAGTGGGTTCCAGCAGTACTATTCCTCTCCATCCTGCCCTTGGTGCCGGATCCACACTGCTCCTGCTGAAGCTCCTCTAGTCCCTGCCTGTCAGAGCAGGATCCCCACTTTGGGATTTTGTCCACACTAGAGGCAAACTCAAGGACCGTGTGTTCCTACTATGGAGGACTCTGTTCCCTGCTACATGGAATAAGCCTCAGACTTACAAAGAGCTACTACCTCACGTCTTCAAATTCTTCTGAAGAACAGAAGGATTTGAATCTGTCTGTTTCTACGGATCCAGAAAAAGCCTCAGGATTTCAAAGACCTATTAAAGACAAAGTAATTTTTTGCTTGCAGTGCCTACTGGGCAATGTGCTGAGATTGTTAAACTTCTGGAAGAACCAAACTTCCCCTAAAATGTGCTTCCTTGTGGTAAAAGGAAAAGTTGCCTTTGTCCCAAGGAAGTTCTAAAGAAAACTTCTTGCCAAGCACAGCCTGCAGAAGCTTGGATCTACCACCTCTGTTGAGGTGACTGGGGAGATTTCATTGAAGAAATGCCTCTCTCACACTCAAAATGTCCTCATTTCATCCCACCACTAAAAACCCCTGAGTTGATTTGCAGACAGGGACACTGAAGTGATCCAGATTCCCTGTTCCTGCAGTCCCAGGGGAAATTCTTCAGGGTAAGAAAAGAGGGGAACATGTGCTAAAGCTGCTCTTACCCTACCTTCCATGTGCCCATGCCTGGTACTTTTCTCATATGCAAATCTTTAGGCAGCAGGGAGCTTAGGCTTAGGCTTTTTCTCTCCAGCTAACCCTACATTAGCAGATTTGTCTTCCCTTCTGACATTACAGCCACATCACTATTCTGTTATCACCTCCCTGGCTGCAGACAGCAAGCCCTTGTCCCTCTAATGGTTAAGCACAGCTTTTATTGCATGAAGCAGCCAGAGATCTGTGATTCAGAAACCCTGTGCCTCCAGCACCACTGATACCCTGCTGCCATGAGATTCCACAACAAGGTTAGAAGCTTGATTGACAAAATACGAAGCCTGAAAAAAGAAAACTTTCAAGGGTTTTCAGCCAGGTACTTCATCAGCTGAGCTCCAACAGATGTACAGCATGAAAGCGCAGAACATGTTTATGAAGCACACTCACGCTGAGCATGCTGGCGACAGGCACACTGTTGATACATATGATGTCATGGTGGCTTCCTTCTACACAAACTCCTACCAGCAACACTGCTGATCCCATTGCCAATCAGCCCAACAATTTTTGGTCCTGACATTCCTACCAAGACGATACCTGACAGCATTCTACCCTTATGGAGACAGTAAATGCTTCTATGTAAGGCACAAGACTGAAATCACCAAAACAAAATAAACAGCTCACTCTGAAAGCAGGGAGCTAAGGCTGTTTGCTCAGCACCAACCCTGTGAACACAGTTAGCCTGGGACTTCTACACACAATTTAAGGTGGGAGAAGTCCAAGCAGCATGCACCCCTCTCCAATTTTGTTGATCTAGATTACCAGCACAGTTGCAGGCAGGATCCTGTAGTTCCCACACAGACTACAGCTGCCCAAAGATAAAAGCTGCATCATTACTCAAGCCTTTCATTTTCTGACGTAATTTACAGATGCTGCTAAGACTTCTACCAATATTGCAATTTACAGATCAAAGGCATTTTTGCAGATGACCAACGCCTGGCATAAAGCTGGCTGTGGCCCAAGTTGATTTTCATTCTCAAAAGGAGTTGATATTTATTTCCTGGTTTCTGGGGATGAGTGGTTTGGTGTTGGTGTTCAAGTGCCTGTGACAGCTTCAACTGAACAAGAGCTACAAGTCCAAACCTGAGGACAGCTAAGCTGAGAACCATTCTGTTCAACACAGCATGTTGACAAGTCAGTGCCTGCAAATCTGTCTGTACCTTTTAAGTGATGCCAATTTTAAGCTTTGCTGAAGGCATAGGTTCCTATCAGTGGGTGGGGGAGATGCTGCACTAGTGACATCAAACTCACCATTGTCAGTCATTTAAACCAGCAGCTGGACCACATGCCATTGTGCCCAGAAGCTGCAGAGGCAGCAGAACAACACAGGCAAACTGCTACAGCCATTCCCCAAGTGACTGTACTTGAGCATCTGGATGTATTGCCCAAGGACATTCTGAAAATAACAGCCCACATCACTACAGAAGCAAGCCAAGAAGAGGAGTTAAAGAAGCCTTTCCACCACAAATCAGTTATGCACGAACAAGGGACTAACTCAAGTGAAAGAAGTGGAAACTACCTTCTGGAAAAAAAGCAGCTCAGTTGTCAAGGCAGCAACACTAACCATCCCAGAGACACTGTACTGTTCACATCCGTTAACCATTTAAGATCCCACCAAGAAGCAAACTGAACACTTGTTTTCTCTTGCTAGGAGATGGATATATGGTGTAATAAATCTTAATTAGCTCACTGCCATTTAAGGCAATATTCTTACTTTACACAAAGTTAGTTTTGAGACTATTCTTTCACAAGTAACCAAGCAAGCTGAGTAGGCAAAGACTAAGTAATTGGAAAAGTCAAAATTCAAGACCATCAGAGATTCACATTTATTTGAAGCCAAAGTCCTTGAAATCAGGGGAAAAAGGAAGTAGGAAAACTTGTTAGACAGTGAGGATTACAGTCTTACCGAATCTCTGTCTTCCATTACCCGTTGGGGTCTCGTAGGAGCGGATGGACTTGTGCCTTTCATCCTCTTATACTGGGTGAATAAAATATTCATAGTTGCAAGCAGGACCTCAGATAAGTTGTGCCTGATCTACACAAGGAAGCAGAAAAATAAAGACATATTGCAATGAAGAGCAGGTTGACAGAATTGTTACCTCTGCTACATATCAGAAAACCAAGCACTAACTATGGTTGATATTTACTTATAGAACATCTGTACATTTAATAGTTACCCCTGCTGTGACTGCACCACCTAGTAAAAAAAGTTATCCAAGGTTTTGAGACATCTGCTAATACCCAGATACATGATTTCCTCAAATCTGGAGGGAAGGAAACAGACCCTACAAATGCCTGATGACCATTAAGAGCACAGAAAATTAACTCAGCAGCATAGTTTAAAGTTTTCAACATGCCAAATTCTTGAATCAAACTCAGCAAATTTAGAGATATTCAGATTTGCAGATGCGTTCTGCCAAATGGAGACAGGATTTCTGGGTTGGAATTCTAATGAAAGTTGAAAGCCAACTTGTATGAATGCAAAATAATCCCATCCTGTGTCCCTGCTAAGGCATAAGAATAAAGAGATGACAAGGTTGACAAGGTTTTAAGATTCTTTTAACAAAGCAAAAGACTTTTGGAAGCTAAAACCAAGAGACATTACTTACTTCATCGCTGAAATTCCGGAAGGCAGCAACTCTCTCCTCTACACAATCTTGGCTGAGAGGTACAAGCTTTAGGCGTTCAATAATCTTCAAAAAGAAATGCAGGAATCAGGGAACATAATCAATGTTCTATGTACCATACAGTAATAAAGTATGGTTTTGAAGTGTTAATGAAATGTTCATGATTACGGTCAAGAGAAATAATTTGTTATTTATTATCTCCTCACTTTGCTGAACAGCAGGAATATTTTGTTCAATATCTACAAAACAGTTTCAGAAAGATCTTCCTTATTATCAAGCAACGGGAGAGAAACACATTTTTTAAATTTCTATAGCACTGCATCACCTTCTAACTCATTAAATACAGTTTTTTTCTTTTAGGTGATGTTATTTGAGACATTCTGGGCTTTCACAGGCATTAGGAAGGCTGCACTTCAAACAGAAATCTTGACACTTACATCAAAGGCTCTGTCAACGTGACCAGCGTGATATTCATCAAAAAATGTGATTAAGTCTAGCAGAAGGTAGAATGTGGAGTCAATGGATTTCTTTGCACTTATCCCCTGAGCTTTGTACCTGAAAGAAATTGGTTTATAATTTTATTGTTCAAAATGGTAACAATTTATAAATGTGCTTGCGCAACTCTTCGAAGCAGAGACATACAGCACAAGGACAGAAGGCATCTAATAAAGGACAGCCTTAAAGTACCTCAACCACGAGGCAGAATTTTCACAGGCTGTGACTTTTTAAAAATACTTTTATTCACTTTAGTTTTCCATCTAATCTGACTTTAGTTTCCTTTTAAATGTTTACACTTCCCATATTCATGGGGAAAACAGTGACAGGAACCAGAGACCTGCAAAGTAAGCACTGTACAAGCATATTTAACATTCTGGTTTATAGTAGACAATTCCCCAGTAGAACTACCTGCTTCAGGCAGGAAGTTAAGACTTAAAACTAGATTAGATTGGCAAGAACACGAGCTAATCAGAACCATTTCAGCTTTGCAGTCATGAAGGTTTGCAGCTGTAAAGTGGCATTATTGAACAGTCATACTTAGCTCTCTCATACAGATCAAAACAAGTAGCAAAACAAAGCCTATTACAGCCTTTGCTGAAGCTTAACCTCAAGCCATAGGCTTCTCCTTAATGTCTGCTACCAAATGAGGCTCTCACTAAGTCAAAAAGGCACCACTTTTCACTCAGTCAGCAGCCTGACTAAATGAACCAAGGGCTGACTGAAGGAGTGACTGACAAATGCCACTTGTCAAAAGAATGACAAATGCCTTTGACTGAAATCAATACATTTCTGTATTTGCTTTCCTAATTTCCATGGGCCAACAAGCCTGCTCAGTTTATTTTATTCTCTCACACCACAATGGTTGAGGAGAAGCTCTAAGACATTTCTCACAGGTATCCACATTTTGCCTTAGTAAAATACAGGAATTATCCATGGCAGTCACTGCACCAGAAGAAGATGATTTTAAAAATCCCAAAGCTATTTTGCAATTACATCCTTTCAGAAGCAGGTATTCTTAGGCTTCCTAGCTGCTACTGAATATTCAGCACTGATGTTTCTCAAACATGTATCCTAATTTGCACAGGGACACTGCACGAAACATTCCTTTTGGTCACTTCTTTCTCTTTTCTAAACACCACATAGCACTTTCCTGAAGTACTATGAAAGGGTGTGGAAATGAGGCCCACTGTTACATCAGCCATACACTCACCTCATCATGAATGTTCCCTTTTTATCTTTCATTAAAGCAGCATTTTAGCTACTGAACTCACCGCTATAACTCAGAATGTTACAGCTCTTTCTTAATACTATTTCAAACAAGTGAATTGTATGGCATGATTCTGCAACTGTTACAATATTTTACTTTAAAAATCATCTAAACCATACAATTCACTGTATTTATTGCTCCTTAATAGACTCTATTTCCAGCTGGCAATCCTGCAATTCCCTTTTCCTGATTCATCTACAGACAAAGCTTCTTGCCACATTTACCTGCCCTTCCCCTGAAGATTATATTTCTGGTTTCAATACTACAAGCTGTAATGAGCAGGACAGGATAAATTCTGACCTCTTCTGTCTTCCTGCATACATAGCTGGGGATGCCACAGTCCTGGCAGCAGCAGAAGTCAGGAACTAATACCCCCACCTTCTCTTACCTCTCAGCAATTGAATGGGCCATGTTCTTCAACCGCTCCTTGTTTGACTGGGGGGTGCTGATCTGCGGAATGACGGGACTCAGGAGCTTGTTCATCAGTTCTAGAACTTTGTCAGGGTTCTGTTGGTATCCAAGTTACACACAGATAAAAGGAGCACAACAGGACTTAGTGTTTTAATCTCACTGAAGAAGCAGAAAGGTCTCATGCAGCGGTGCCTAGTGCAAGCTCAGAGATGCCTCCCTCCCATAAGGGGGCAAGATCATATTAGCTATGAGTAACATAATTGTGAAGGCTTGTGTGGAAAAGTATTTTCCCTTAATTTTCCTTTAAAACAGTGGCTATGGTTCTACCAATTTTAATTTCAAATGTGTTTCAAAAGGAAACAAGAGTACTTACTATAAAGCCCAACTAATTTAGACTTCAACATCTATGAAATTGGAAGAGCACATTCCAGGTAAATAACTTCACTAGCCAGGATAAAATCATGCATCAGAAGACCACACTGACCAAGAACTAGGATGTCTTAAATCAGAATGGGTTGGAGTGCAAGCCATGTGGGTTTACTCATCAAAACCCCGCTCCATTTAGCCAATAGCTCTGCTTTAATAGCAGCAGAAATAATCTGCTTGAATTACAGAATCCTAGAATGGTTTGGGTTGGAAGGGACCTCAAAGCTCACCCAGTTCCAATCCCCTGCCACAGGCAGGGACACTTTCCACTAGACCAGGTTGCTCCAAGCCCCTACCAACCTGGAACACTGCCAGAGATGGGGTAAAGGCAATTCAATCTCAGAGATTAAATTTAACCTCCTAATCACAGGGAGGATGTTTGGAAAAAAAAAGAGGTGAACCAGGTAAACATTTAAGGTAGCACACAGAAGATATTTACCTTTGCAAGATCATACAGTTTTGCAGCTTCTTCAAACAATCCTTTATTTTCTGCTGCAGAAGCAACTTTGTTGATAATGGGTTTTGTGTCACTTGTAAACTTGTCTATCACTCCAGGCTAAAGAGGTGAGACGAAAAGGAGAGAAGAGAAATCAGAATGTCTAAAACCTCTTAAATATTCTGTCAAGGTAATGAATATTTTACATGTCAGATTATGATTAGAATGGCCTGTACATTTCCATGGGAACATGCAAAAGGGACATATTAAAAATAGAAAGAGCTCTTGTGAGAGAGAGTTTCTCCAAAACAGAGTCAGCACTGAGACATCTGCAGATTCTCATTCATTCAAAATGACCCAGATAACAGGTCAAATTCTAAATTACTTTAATTGCTGATGACACATTACAGAGGAGAAGAAAACATAAAAGACTTCAGAATATAATTTGCCCAGGTCTCCAGGGATGCTGTTTGTGTACATTGGCAAGGGAGGTTGTAAGTGAAATCTTACATAGACAAATGAAAGGGTGACAACAGTTTTAAGAGAAACAATAAACACAAGTAGAATTAAAGAGAGAAAGAGTCAAGGCTATCTGGGAAGGATTTTACTGCAGTTGAGGATGTAAAAATAAGACTACATAATCTAGAAGAATTTATTTTCTTCACTAAGATTGCTGTTTTCATACTACAGGAACACAAAAATACAGTTACATTAAAAGGGAACTGAGTAAAGAAAACTGGATTCAGCACTAATGATATAATCTAAAAGCTATCTTACAAAGAACTGCAAAATGAAAAGATATTTGTAAAGATGACTGAGTTACCATGCTCTCGTGTGTGGAATCTCACTGCATTTAAGCTAACAGAACAAAGACATCTAAAAGAAAGTCCTGCCAAAAATAACTTGTGTGTCTCCATTTATTTTTTTTTTTCCTGACAGTCACAATGTTTGCAGCATGAGCCCTAATCTTAAAATTAAGATCTAAACAATTCTGGAGTCTGCCTTACACAGAAAGCTTTCAAAATTGCCACAGCAAACCAGAAACCTTCACTGATTATCTAAAATTGTAATCATTCACATGCACTCTCTTCTTTTCACATGAAGTCTTAAAGTTTCTATTTTCCTCTGACCACATAAACTTACATTTTACTTTTAGATTACTGCTTTTAAAGCAGATGTAAAATCCGTCACAACTAAAACCAGCTGCTCTTTGATCTAATAATACTCACCCTCATCAATATGGAGAGGACAGATCAGTTGTGGCTATGTCTGGGGTCTTTCAGCCCTTCCTCCCTTCCCTAAAAGAATTTGTAATGCGCTGCAATACATTTCTCCTCTGAGGTGAATGGGGATAATGTCATACAGATACTTTTCACACGCACACCTCAGTTAACAGAATAATCTCTCACCCACTTACAAGCAAGCAATTTTTCTAACTGTTTTTTACTAATGTGTGCTAAATTCCACTTCCTACTACAAAAATGAAATTCAGACCTCGCTGAAGTTACGTGATGCCACCTGTTTCTTTAGTTACACTGGCTGCCTGTAGGGACACTCTTTGCCCTGCAGTTGCTGACCTGAAATTCTGTATTATTCTGTAGAACTGTATTACTCTGTAAAAGGATCTCATACTTGGAGAACCTGTATGTAGTCAAACACAGTAATAATTTGGCTAGTGAAAAATAAAGAAGAGCAAGATAGACTCCTCACTAGCTTGGAAATCACACAGTTTCTATTTTATATGTAAAATATAAATTGTCAACTCACCTTTCTACTCCCATCGTTTTCCAGCTTTCCAAGAATCATATCAAACTATATCCACACAGATGTAAAGAAAAAGGGAACAAAAACAGAGGGATGAATTGCACATATTTCACAACCTATTTACTAAGCACAAAGATGCAGTCATGAATGAGTAAAAACCAGTAACGGGTGTCAACATTATCTGTATAATAACAACAGGAGAAAGTTATTAAATATCTTGAACACATGGCCATTGTGAGATTTCCCATCATCTACACCTGCATCAGGCAGAAAGAGTAAAAACCATTTCAGACTATCCTGCCCGCTAAAGATGTCAATGAAGAAACAAATGCCAGTTTAAATGAGGAAGGCAAAACATGGCCAAACATACCTCTCTGCTTTCAATTACTATTTCGCTAACGCAACGCAAGAACATGTTCTCTCCTTGGCTGTCCTTCTCATTCCTACAAAAAAAAAAGGGAAGGAGGAAGGTACTCCTGTTTCAGAGGACTTCTTAGATGCTGCTTAATTATTATTAATAGCTATGAGAAAATCTAGAGACACATATTAGCCCCTACCTGAGAAAATAAAAATACTGCAGGGCTTCCCTTGGATCTGTTGATTCAAACTTACGGGTGTAAAGCATCAAGAGCCGCACAAAATTCAGACGCCTTACACCGGGAGGGTCACCAGCTTCATGGCTTACTGCAATGTCAGAAACAACACCATTAAAGAATCTAACGCCATGAAATGTTTCTCTGATCTTCACCTGAAATAAGCCAGAGCCGTGATCCAGAGTTCTAATGCAACTAAACCCATTAACTTTTAGGAGACTGTGCTGATAAACACTGCTTACTTATCAATTATATAGACCTGCAGTGTCTACACGGTACTCTTAAGGGCACAGAAAATACTCCTTTTTTGTCAAGACAATTTGCAGGACTTACGTAGCTGTGCACTCTGCCCAGAAGATTTCAGAAGCAATTTTAACTCAAACATGACCAAAGCAACATGAACAGCATGACAACGCAAGCGCTCCATCCGGAAGAGAAAAGCAATTGCAGCTTCAAATTGTGCTGTCAAGAACAATACTTGGAAGTAGAGAAAAGGCTGCTGGTTCACTGCAAAATGCGATTCACCTGAAAAAGAAACACAACACACACACAGAGCGTAAGTGAAAACGATTTTGCAATCAGAGACCACTGACAGAGGATGTTTCCTGTCACAGTACATCATTATTGCTTACTTAGTGCCAACTGAAATAAACACCCCAGACAAAAGTGAATACCTAATCACACACTAGTGCCTTATCTATAGCTGTTCCACTGAAAATAGATTGTAAAAGACCACAGCATAAGGACATATTCAGCAAGTGAAAGAGATCAGAAAAGCTCCTTTGCTCTTTAAGATAACGAACGTCAACTCTAATAGATGCAACAGATTGTCTAAAGACCACAGCTTTTTGCCTTCATTTATACTTATGCCAAGAGCTACAGAAAAGGTTAAAGCCCTGGATTTTCCTATTCAGCAACACCAATGGTAGCTTATTGTATTTCTTTTCCACACTTCTTTAGCTGGGTGAGTGACGCTCCAAACTAGAAGGTGTGGAGAATCAAATTCTGTATGTTTTGGATAGTCCAAGTGAGCTCATTTTGATGGGTTGGAAGATGATTAAGGGAAAAGACAGTTTCTTGGGCTGTGGACACTCCTAAAACTTTCTGAATTGGAAGGAACTGTGATTTGGGTCCCCAGAAAATTACTTGAATTTAAGGGAAACAATGAACAAGAAACATATGGAAAAAGCATTGGAAACACATGCCTATATTAGGTAATGGTTGCTTTCCTGTTCTGTATTTCAGAAGTTGGAAGTTTTCTTAGAAGACATTAGCATATTTATGGTGAGGAAAAAAGCAATCTATAATTTAGGACAAATAAAGTACAAACAGCAGCAGTGTTGTTCACAGATGAATATTCACTCTCTGGATTGCTGGGGACAGGAGTCATTCATCATGTCTTCCTGAAGTCTGACATTGCTCTAAGGAAGCAAGAAACTGGAAAGAGCCCTAAGTAGAAAAGCTGAGCCCCAAGTAACACACCTCTGTGGTTTCTTACCATAGTCTTCTAGAAGCTGCTTCTGGAACTGTGATAATGTTAGTCGGTCTTGTGGAGAACTTGCACCATCATCATCAAAACACACCTGGTTCAGCTAAAAAGATCAACCAAAAAAATAAGCACAGATCTTTCAGCTTCATCTTGCACAAGCTATGCGCTCAGAATGTATCTGTTCCATCAGCAGCCCCTCCTAAGATTGGACCAACTGACTAAAACCTACTTCTAGTCACAACATCAGGTGGATCCATTGACAGAAAGTAAAGATCTGTAACATAGCAACAGCAGAAATCTATGCAGATATAACCCAGAGGGTCCTTCTCTATCTGTTCATGCCATCAAACTCTGATGCTGGGACTCTGAATATGCAAGCGGTAACTAAAAGCATTACATTTTTTAGCCAGTCTTAACAAATACCTCATTGTACTCGCTCTTTCAGATAAAGGGGAGAAATGGGTACTGATCAGTACCTCTCATGCCCCCACCAAAACTATAAGGACTTTGGACTGCAGTGAATATTGACAGCACCTACTTCCAATGGACCCCAACATTTCAGCTATAATCCAAGCAGAGAGGAAAATTCAAAAGGATCCTCACTGCATCAAGACAACACTATTTGTAAAGACAGCTGACAGAGATCGTGTCAAATGTAGAACATGACACTTCCAAAAAGACAAGCATCCCCAAATTAACACCTGAGAGCACAGAGAGTAATAGAGCAACCCTGGAAATCAGGTTCCCAGCCCTTCAATACCCCAAGGTCAAGTCAGATGTCTTACACTGATGCGGAATACCCCATCTAGAAGCAGGTAAGTTAGCAGAGCAAGAATCACAGAATCATAGAATGGTTTGGGTTGGAAGGGACCTTAAAAGATTATCTAGTTTCAACCCCTGCCATGGGAAGGGAAACCTCCCACTAGATCAAGTTGCTCAAAGTCCTGTCCATTCTGGCCTTGAACACTGCCAGGGATGGGCAGCCACAGCTTCTCTGGGTAGCCCGTTCCAATGTCTCACCACCCTCACAGTGAAGAATTGGAAGAAAACATCTTCCCATTAAACACCATTTATTCTCAGTCAGATAGATCTCTCTTTCCTTGAAGATGCAAACCCCAAAAAACAACAAACAGCAACAGAACCCCACCACCACACTTACTTTTAGCCAAAGATAATCCTCTGTTTTATCAGCAACTTCACTCTGGTTATCTGTAATGTCACAACGACCAATAATACAGTAAACAGCCCTTTTGTAGGGGTCAGTGTTATTTCTCAGAGCTCGTCTGTAGTGAAGACGCAGCTTATTTTCTGTGGCAGGAGACAATCTAAGGGGAAAAAGAGTCAAAAAAACCCAACACATTGATAGAAAAGAAACCCATCTTTCCCTGTATGACGAAAACTGGACACAAATCAATGTAAATAGGTGCACATTCATACAAAGGGCATAATGAATGTCTTGTATTTCTTGCACCTTCTATTTACATCTGCAGGTCAAGATTATGCACATGTGAATTTAAATATCTAATTAAAGTTATGGAGGATCATCTTCAAATACCTACTGCAGGACAAAAGAAAGTCAGATGACAGCCTCTTTAGGGTGTGTGAATATTGTGGTAGACAAGCCATTTTAGACTGACTCTGCTACTTCACCACTTCAGAAAAAGAGCTCACAAAGTCTTTGGGTTAATAACTAACAAGTGAGCAGGGAGTTGTACCATGAAGTCTTTTAGGAGAGACACTTTAATCACTAAATAGAATCATAAAATAGTTAGGGCTGGAAAGGACTTCAGGATCACATGGTTCCAACCCCCCTGCCATGGGCAGGGATACCTCCCACTAAACCATGTCACCCAAGGCTCTGTCCAAACTGGTGCTGAACACTGCCAGTGATGGAGCATTCACAACTTGCCTGGGCAACCCATTCCAGTGCCTCACCACCCTTACAGTAAAGAACTTCTTCCTTATATCCAATCTAAACTTCCTCTGTTTAAGTTTGAACCCGTTACCCCTTGTCCTATCATTACAGTCCCTAATGAAGAGTTCCTCCCCAGCATCCCTATAGGTCCCCTTCAGATACTGGAAGGCTGCTATGAGGTCTCTGTCATAATGTTCTTTGTCATTCTATTTCTTGTACCTTTTGCAGAGAATTTTTTAGAACTGAATCAAAGTGTTCTCCTACACTTTGTTTTTCTCACATTGTTTGTCAAATCCACAGGCAGAGTACCTTTTGATAGCTGTAATAAAACCCACATAAGTCAATTATGCTCTTTATCATTAAAATATTTGTAATGAAAACAAGGACAGTGCCTTCACTAAGGTTTCTGGAACAATCTTGTTATAATGAGCACTCCTAGATATTCTCAACAAACCAGGGTAATTTAAAGACTAGTATGACATACACTCAGTAAATGCACTTCAATCCTTTTTCCCTCTCTAAGACACACAGATACCTTCTTGTTCACATTTTCATACCTAAAAAGCCCAATGCATTCAACGTGTTGCAGGGTAAGGGCTTCCCATATATGAATGAAGCTGTTGTAGGCCGAGGTGGGATATTATGGGTTCATTTTCTGGCACTCAGCAGGACCCAGTTTCAGCCAGCACCTTAGCACAATGCCAGGTTAGCACTCCCCTGAAGGGAGCACAGTTATAATACAATAGCTGACCAGGCACTGATTTGAAATTCATTGCAAGTGGAAAGATAAAGAAGATCACCTAAATCACCACAGCAGAGTTCAGAGCACATCTTAAGCTGCACTGACCCAACTACTTGCAAGAATGTGAGAGTGAATGCCTCTAAAGGCCCCTAACAAACACTACTTGCTTTTATCGTGTAGCATTATCATGAAAACACATGTAGAAAAAGCATTCCCCAAAGGAAATTCAATTAAATTAAGCCATGGGGGAAATAAAAAGACACGGGATTTGTGACAGCAGACTAAATCTGATCTACCGTATGCAGCATCCTACTGTTACACAGAGCAGATCCTATGGTAAAAAAGCAAAGCTACACCACTGTATTGTTTTTGACATGTAAATTTTTGCATATTTTAAACCAACTCTTTTTCTATGAAAATTTCTAGACTAAAAAGCCACAAATTAAAATACTCAAACTTCTTATATCTACTTTAGATAGGTAATACAAACACCAGGCAGCCATCACCACCAGAAGACACCTGAGCTACTTCTCTATCAACCCACTGATTATTTCATTACCCCACAGCAATTCCCACCACTCACACCGATTATTTCATTACCCCACAGCAATTCCCACCACTCACAAAGATCTTTCTTAATATCTTTCCTGGTCCCCAGTTACCTTCTATCTTTACTGTGCATGTACTCCTGGAACCAGGTTTTAAACTCTCCCAGCTGGTGCTGTGCCCTTTTCACCACATGCATGGCTGCAGCCAGATCTCCACAGCGCATGCAGTAGTAAATCAGTGCCCAGACAGGTCGTCCTTCTACCTCACCATCCTGAAAATAGAGTGAGAAATAATTAACATTCGTCAAAAGCAGCATATTTGAATTATTTTTTTTTACTATTTGCCTCATTCATTATTTCTGCCCTTACATGGACACGCTGATTTTAGTAAAAAATTCTGTTTGTCTTACAGAAGCCAGAGGTCATGAGGTTTAAGTCCCGTGAAAGCTGTGCACATTCTAACAACAAAGGATGGAACACTCTTCTGTTTACCCAGATTTCAGTTTTAAAAAGCCTAGAACTAGCATACAATCATACAATATCCTCTCCACCCAGGAAGCAGATTCGGATTTGACCACTGAGGTAGTAAAATCATTTGTACTGGAACAGAGAGATACCAAACCAATCCCAGATCTCAGCAAGTAAAAAAAGGACAGCTAGACTCAACTATGCAGTCTCCAATGTTATAATTTATTATTTTTTAACTTCAATTTTTCAACCCATCCCGCCTGTTTACCTGGTAATTTTGTAGGTGCACAGCTATGCACTTTCTGCTGTGTGCAGATGAATAAGATTTTATTCAGATTCCTAAATAAAAGGCTCAGGCTACAGTTAAGATTAACTCATTACATATTTAGTCATCAATAACTGGTGTCAGCATCTTACAATAAGCATTACAAAAAAAAAAAGTAGAAACAAAACAGGGAGATTAAGTTACTGCTTTTTTGAATCATTATATTTTAATACTTGCTTGTTGATCTCTGTAAAGACCACCAGAAGAGACCATAATTTCTAGAATTTAGAACTGGGACTACTAAGTACCACCCTGCTTCAGGACTACCTCTGAATTCAAAGTGATTGTCTACTATCTTCCGTTTTCCTAATGAAAAAATGCAGGAGGATGAATCAGAGAATCACAGAATAGTTTGGGTTGGAAAGGACCTTTAAAGCTCATCCAGTCCAACCCTCCTGCAATAAACAGGGATATCTTCAACTAGATCAGGTTGCTCAGAAAAACAGCCTGCAGTTTAAACAATAGAAAAAACACTGGAGGGTGTACTAGTTTCCTGGCTGTGCTGGAGCAAACAGATTTGTGTTATTATTTTAGCTCAGTGGCTAAAAGTGATGGACATACCTGGAGACCAGGGACAGGCGCAGGGAGTTTGATGTTAAGGAAGCTGCAGACTAGTTGGAAGGTTCCTGGGACACCACCCAGCTGAGCCTGGTGCAAGTTTCCAAAAACTGTCACAAAAGTGTAGTTTTTGTAACTGAAAAACACCGCAAACAAAACAAACGTGATCAGATTGAAAAATGCTTGCTGCAAAAACACCTGCTGCCTTTCAGATCCAACAGAATTAGCAATTTAAAGCTAATTACCTTGATGTTCAAACATTGTCATTACAACAAAATGAGGCAAAGATTTCTGTCCATTTAGGAAGATCCTTCTGGTCAGCAGTCTCAAGAGACACCATGTTTGTAGTCAATGGTGGACTGCTCCAGGTTCAAGACTGTATTATGAGGTTCTTCTCATTAAGTTCTCTTAGTACTAAGTTAAACTCAATTAGCTAACTGGCAAAAAGCCTTCCCATTCCATCACTTTAACTATCAGTCCTGTCACAAAAGAACATCCGAACACCACAGACGTGTTTGTCTTTCCTCCCTGCCCCAAGGACAAATACAAACCTTAGGCCCATGGACTTACCAGCAGAAAATCAGAGAAAAGGGGACTTTAGAGGAAAGCAGCTGGTAAACACAGCTTTGAGAACACCTTCTAAAATAAACCATCAAAGCCTTTAATGAAGGCAGATCAATTTAACAAATTTTCATGTTTAGGAGGAGGAGTTTTGAAAGTCTGTACATTGAAGAAATACATAGAAGCAGCAGCAATAACTTACATTTAATTCCACTTTTTTTCTCTGCAAACGCTGTACCACCAGACAATAAAACTGAAAGGCTATGCTAAATGTAGGCAAGTATCACTCAATCCTCATAACTAATATTATGGCAGAGTTAAAGCACACAATCCTTAGGGCTTAAGACCACAGTTACTCCAAAGAAACTAATGCAAGAAAAGCATTACATCTCTTCCTTGTACCTGTGAGGGCCTAGTGAGGCAGTGAAACACCTCAGTGTTAGCCAAGTCTTGCTAGGAAAGAAAAGCTTTCAAAGCAAGGCACAGTGTTAGTTTGTGGTTTTTTGGTTTTGGGTTTTTTTCTGTTTGTTTTGTTTTGGTTTTTTTTTTGTTTTGTTTTGGTTTTTTTTTATTTTGGTGGGGTTTTTGGTTGGTTGGTTGGTGTTCTTTTGTTTGTTGTTTTTTGTTTGTTCTTTTTTCCTGTTTGTGGTTGGTTTGTTTGTGGCTTGTTTTTATTTTTCCTTTTTTCCAAAAAATCAAGGCTGAAGGGCCCAATTTCCACAACTGGGAGGCAACAATATGCAACTAATTCCTAATTTTAGTTAGCAGACAACAGCACTGTGAAAATTTAGCACATCAGATATTCAGCAAATCAGGTTAAGAGTCACTGGCTCATTGCATGCTGCTGAGATGGAAGAACAGGAGACAAGATACCTCTGATGTGTCAATTGATCTATGCAGAGGCAGGCACACTGCCACCACCCCGGGTGGCAGGGAGTGCTGATGAGGTGTGGCAACCCACTGTCAGAGGCCAAGAAGAGGCTGCAACATCTCTTCCCAGTGTGCTGTATCAGAGTGCAGCACTTGCTGTGCTCAGATGGCCGATCTGCATCCATAACAAATGCCCACGCACTGCACTGCAGCTATTTTTTGCTTCCCACTGCTGAACCAGTCTGCTGGCATCGGCAGCTACAATGCTGCAATATCCACATGCGCAGTGAATAGGTAATACAGACACCCAGGGATCAGAATCATAGAATAGCATCACAGAATGGTTTGAGTTGGAAGGGATCCTACAACAAGCAGGGATATCCTCAACTAGATCAGGTTGCTCAGAACTACATCCAGCCTAGCCTTGAGTGTCCCCAAGTATGGTGCATCCACCACCTCTCTGGGCAACCTGGGCCAGTATCATACCATACTCATCGTGAAAAATCTCTTCCCCACTTTCAGCTCTTTCACTTTACAACTACCACACCTCACCTTGTTGCAATAGGCCCTGCTAAAAAGTCTTTCCAGCTTTGGGCTGCTCCATAGCCTGCAGTTCTCCAAGTATGGTCTTGGTCAAGGAGCATGGGCCCCATGATACTTGCCAATACAGACAGTAAACCACTTCCCAGAGTCTGAAAATCATTGCCAGATGTCTCAGCTTCAGCTTCTTCAAGTCCTACCCAAACCTTTCAGTATAGAAAATGGCATGATCAGACCTGACTCACTGCACCAGATTTGTCCACAGTGCTTTCCTCATTTCCCTCCCAGTCCTAGCTGCTGGCAGTGCTCAGCTATGGGAAAAGGAGTATATGGAAAAGGGGAATGCTTTTGCAGAGGGGAAACAGATCTCTTTCCGTAAGTGAAAAAATCTTCACATACGACCACACAGCTATAGAATATTTAAGGGTAACATAGAAAAAAGAATAAAAGGTCTTTGTGTCTTCTAAACAACCTCCCCATGGATCAAAGTCTTTTAAACTAGAACAGTTTTTAATTAGAACAGTTTTTAGCTAGAACAGCTTTATATTCAAGTGGCTGCTTTAAGCTCTGCAGAACGGAGAAGACAGGCAACAGATGCTTCTGTGAGCAGCACGAGGTAGCTGACCTGTTAATACATTTGTGTTGCATAACAATCATTCTAGTTTATTATTATGGAACTCTATTAAACTGTGCTACCCAGAGCATAAGCCTTACCTTTGTTCTAGGTACTGCAGAGCCTGCCTCACAAATTCCATTCGTACTTCCATATTGGTCCGGACTTTCAAGGCATCGCTAGCAGGAACCAGGGTAACATCAGTCATTTGTTTCACCATGGCCCACATCTCAGAGATGTTCTGTGAACAAGCCATTCCATACAACAGTGATGAGTACAGAGGTGAACAACAGCACTGTTCTGAGCTGTATGGTGTTCTGATGCTTATGAAAAGCATAAACCCACAAAAGTTATGTCAATTTAGATTTGCAATGGAGGTACTGGGTGCAGTCATGAAGGTAAGCCACTTCTGTCCTGCAGAAATCCAATTTCCCAGGCTTCTCTGCATAATTCTTGTACAAGAAGATGGCTATAAATATTGCACCTGCAACTGCCACCCAGGATCAACACTGATTTCCAAACCTAGGATGCATCCTTGGTGCTCAGACTCCTTGCCCATTTTCAGTACAGACTTCCTACTCAGTAAATACCACAGCAGCATCAGCTTTTCACGTAAGCAATTGCTCTGGCTGCTGCTTGAAAGCTGTGCTATCAACTGTAAAACAAAGTATCTGAAGGACACTTATCACTTGGATAAAGTTTGATTTTGAAAAAAAGGTTGAAAGCCATCCAGGTCTGCTCATTTACAAGGACAAGATTGTATCAGTATCTGCAGGACTAGGGTATCCCCGCTGCAACAGCAGAATACTGAGAAATAAGAGCATTGTTAGCTTCAGCAAGGGCAGGTGCTTGATCTCAGTGCTTCAAAGCAGCAAGAACTCTCAAACTCGGTTGTCCCCAGCAAAATGAATGCAGCTGTTCAAAGCAAAGATGCACACGTGTAATTCATATCTGATTGAAGCATTTGCCCCTCTGCTTCTGAACAGTTTTTTGCTCTCCCCATTTGCTAAGTCAAAAGTGGCCAGGTTTGCGCATTTGGGTGTTAGTTTTTTTTTGGGCAGATCAAGGTAAAGCAATTAAAGAAAAGAGTAAGAAAAGCAGGCAGATCATTGGTTTAAAGTCAATCCTAGGGGCTTTATACTTTGCTAAGGGAGCCTACTTCAGCTCTAGCATGGTCTAATTGAAGACCCTTCACCTACAACTAAATACATTCAGTAGATATTAAAAGATGACATTTTAAAAACCAAATTTAACAGAAACCATTTAAAATGAAAAGCAATTTCCCCTGCCCTCTCCCGCTGCCCCCAACAGCACGCTGCTCATGATGGGACACCTCAGTGAAAACAGGATCTTTACTTTTTCACTGTGTTAAGAAATTTTCCCCATGACCGAGTACATCACAGGTGGGCCCTGCTGTACTAGACGATCCTGGTATTGGCTCTGTGTTTTCTGTGGAGCCATGCAATTTTTTTTGGCAATATCAGTATTTTTCTGCTGATGTCAGCAGGCTGCTAATCACAGCTGAAACCATATTAAACACATTTCCTTATGTTAACTCACTGGCAGTACCTTATCATCTAGTTCTGCAACAGCAGCGCAAAGGTCCACCAGGTTAGGCTGCAGATGTCCATTCACTATCTTCTCATTATAAATGTAAATCTGAAACATATTGAAAGTAAGCAAGCTTTACAGTACATATTGCTCCCCTTCTTTCTCCCCAGCTGCAGCAGCAAAATCTGAACCAGGCTTCAAAAACAGTGTCCCTTCTGCTTCCCTCCCACACTAGCTCCCTCTAATTTAACACAAGAGGAATGGGCACTGGCAGCAACCACCCTCCTACAACACACTGAAGCCTGAAGCAAGCAGCAATCCAGCTGTTCAGGGGTTCTACATGGCAAAGCACTGCACTGAATAACCAGTTGGACTAATTGTAGCTAATTGTTGAAAGACAAAGAACAGACTCAACCACTGGACGGCTGTGATATTCCCCTGCATGGCAGCCTCCTACCGGCTGATATAAAAGAAACTATTTTGCTGGATTATGGCAGTATTCAGTGAAATCCAACAGACACAAGGAAACGGGAACAGAAACATGACCCTTCCAAACTTGTACACACACACACTCCCAGTTTGATTTAATTTTGTCTTAATTTAGCTGCTTCTACTATTGTTCATTCTACTCTTAGCCTGAAGACCTTCCAGCTACATCTGAAAATTATTCTCAAAACTAGAAAGGTAGCGACATTGTACTTTTAAGTCCCTTTTGCACTTGCTACTTCTTCAACATGCCTAGTGTACAAACAAGATGCAGTGCAAACAGAATCTAGCATCAGTGAAATCACCATGTTTCTATGAAACAGCCTGAACTATCCATGAAGAACAATTAATCATTTCAGCCAAATTAAAACGTATTCATGACTGCTGATAAACTGAAATAGTATGGACTGCCTGATCTTCAGCACCCCTGGAACTGGTACTGCTAGAGAGGCTGGGCTTCCCATATTCACAAAATATCAGGGAATAACATCAAAAGCCTCAAAGTACAGACATAATTATGCTATTAGGAAGACCCTTAATGCAGGTATGTTACACGAGATACAAAATGAATTAATCACAGACTGGTTTGGGTTGGAAGGGATCTTAAAGCTCATCCAGTTTCAATCCCTCCCATGGGCAGGGACATCTTCCACTAGACCAGGTTGCTCCAAGCCCCATCCAACCCGGCTTCGAACACTGCCAGGGATGGGGCAGCCACAGCTTCTCTGGGCAACCTGTGCCAGTGTCTCACCACCCTCACAGGGAAGAACCTCCTCCTAAGATCTCATCTCAATCTTCCCCCTGTCAGTCTAGAGCCATTCCCCCTTGTCCTGTCCCTACAGGCCCTTGTCAGAAGCCCCTCTCCAGATTTCTTGTCATCCCCTTTAGGTATTAATGTATTATTAAGATCCACTAAATCAAACCTACACTCTATAAGCACAGCCACGCACCTCACTTTGTGATTCACTACTTCATAGTTCCCATAACTGAACACGGATAGAGAAAAGCAGCTGTACAAGCTGCTATCTTCGCTCAGCAAAGACTAAGCCAATGCCCACAATAAAAGTAATTTGTGCAGATTAGGCAAGGCTTTGTCTGTGTTGTTTCAGATATTCCATTTTGAAAAATCAAGTGTTTCTCTTTCATTTTGTTTCCAACAGTGCTGGTAAACAGATCATCTCATATAAGAAAAGTAACAAATCGCTCATGTAAAGGTTCGTCTCTTTTCCCTGAAAATTTTCAGAGGGAGTCTAATGCTACCAGACATTAATTCATAGCTGATGCACAAAAGCTTCTCATATGTTATGCCACTAAAATGGGATAGAATTTGACAAATATCAGGATTAGTACTTCAGCATGTTTTTTCCTGCATGCACACATCAGAATAATGATCTTCCACAGGTCACTCCACAACCCACACCATTTTACCACTCTGTGTGAGCATAAAGGGAATATAAAGTCTTCATTGTGTACAATTATGCACTGACATGAATTCTAAAAAAAGTTTGGGTTTGCTTTTTTTTTTTTTTTTTTTGAAAGGTGAAAAGAATTTACATGCGCAAGTGATGTATACAATCATAATGGTGTTCAGGATCTCCTTTTGACAAAAAATTCCCATAGCAGACAGGTAAGTACATTTCAAAGAAGTCAGGCTAAATTTTTGTATTTTCCAATTGCTTTTTCACTCCAGGCAGATATTTGCAGGCTTTACCTACCATATTTTCTCAGACACTACGCTCACAGAGCAGACTTTTCCCCACCCCATTGTAGAAAACAGTTTTTAACTATGTTTCTTATTTCTACTCACCTGACGAGCGTACATCATTTCCATGCTGTCCAAAGAGCTGCGACCTGGAGGACCCAACTCGCCGGTGTAGCTGGGCTGTTTAATGGGAAACGTATAAGGTGGCATAAAATTGCTGCAATACATTTTACCAGTATATCTACTCCTAAAGAACAGCAGCAAAACCATGTTCCTGATTGTGCAAATCCTCTAGTTTTGTCTACAGAGTAAAATGCATAGTCTCATTGTAATACCCCATTATCTTCCCAGTATAGCTAAAACTTTCTGAAGTGACAGAAACCCTCCTTATTTAGTGCACAAAACAACAATTAGCTCTCTAGAATTAAGACACTGGTGTCTCTCAACAGCATCTTGTAATTTTAATTCTTTCCTTTTTTTTCTTGAAAGGTTGCTTATTGTCACATAAATGCTCTTTTTGAATCTCCTTCACAGCAAGCACACTGAATTCAATGGACCAGCTTAAACGGACCCAGTCTAGTAAATCTGATAACCACTACACTTTTGTGCCAGTACCATGGCACAGACACAAAATGGGACTGCAGCATTCAGTTACGTGCTGAGAAGTCCTCCACTGCCGGTCTGCTGCAGGAGGAAGGATGCTGGCAATATCCTGACTTGAAGAAAAAAAAAATTATTGTTCTACCCACAGAGACAATGCTGAGTTTGAGGTATTTTCAGTGTAGATGCGGATGCGGGAGGGACAGAGGATGGAGTCATGGCATGGAAAATTTGTACTCTTTTATAAAACTCATAACATGCCATAATAGTCTGATAAAGGTATTCTTGTGTTTACTACAAATCACAGGTATGCTTTCAGTACAGCTGCAACTGAACATGGATGTTCAACACTGTGGAAGAAAGAATACTCCCAATTTAGTAAGCAATACTCTTTGATGTTTCCTGTTTCCTAAAATTTGAATTCTTTATATCAGTATCAGCTTTGCAAGTCTTGGGTTTGAAAAGACAGACCCCTTTGAGGTAAGCACCCCTTCAATATCAGCTGCTTCATAAGCACTGCTACAGCTCTGATAGCCTGAAGACAGAAGACAAGCTCAACACAAAAGCATAATATTTATTATGAAGCCAACTGACATAGTTGGGCAGAGAGGATACAGAGGAACTTTTGGAAAAGCAAGCATGTTTTCAGGTTCGTCACTGTATAACTCAAACCCATTGATATTTGTCTAAACTGAATCAGTAACTTTTTCCAAGAAAAAAGCAGGTACATCTGCAGTTTTCAAGTTAAGCTTTCTACCACCCAAGTCTGTTACAGCTGGCTGCACACCCTCATTAGCTGTTGCACTGTACCTCAGCAACACTGGCAGATAGCTCTGCTTTTCCTTACATAAGCTACCCAGAATGTCAGTGCTTTACTGGGTAGAAAGGATCACTTCTGAGTATTGCTTGAGGGCATGCTCTAAGATTCCCTGGAAGAGCTCAGTTAAACATGACCAATGTGGTGCCTCGACAAACAACAGAAAGACCAAATGAAATGGAAAAATCTTTGCTTTCACAGTTTCATCAGCTTTAAAGTTCAGCTTTGCTGACACCTGTCAGGTCACAGCACGGCAGGACCAATGCTCCTGTCACGGCTTGGTTTGTATGGATTCCAGGAAAAGTGCCGAGAAGTGGGAGCTTTTCTCCAGATGGTATCACCATCCCATTTCTTGTTTCAAATGAGGATGAAATACTGACAGGGTCTTCAAAATAACCTTTTCTGGGAATTGCATCCCAACTTTGACATGAAATAATACAAACATATGAACCTCTAGACATGCTCCTGTCAGTCTATGCACTGAACAATCTCTCAGTCATTCCCAATGCTTACCAACTTCATCTGATATCAGTTTAACCCAGGTTATCTTCTATTGCGTAGGACCACCCAGTGAGTGTTTGTCCCCAGTTCAGTGAAATACAAATGAATGAAGATATCAAAGATGATCCTGGATGATCCTTTAAAACTGCTGGAATTAAGTTTATCACTGCATTAATTTCTCAGTAATAGCACCACTTAAATTATATCCAGCCTGACTATAAAAATCAGGCAGATGCATTTAGACCTTAGAGAGTATAAAATGCCTTACAAATAAACCCAAAAGAAATCCCTTTTTTTCTTTCTGCAACTGAACTTACACTGAAAATATCCTTCACAGTCACTCTTAATGGATACTGATATTCAGAAGCATTTGTATATTTCTTTCAGTGCCAAATCATCTGACAAATTCCTTTAAACCCATCTAAAACCCGACGAACTCTTTGTTCTAAAGAACAAAGAAGCTGTTAAAGCAGGTTTCCTGGGAAACAGACACGATGGCATAAATAGTGCTTCTCAGCCTTCCCCTGTGCTATGCCAGATAAATTTCAGAGTTATTTAAAGTAACGTTAAATTATGGATGTTGTCATTAATTACTGATGAGGTTTCATCTTCTGCGGCAAGTTAAGAAGGGTACATTTGTGACTTAGTGCCACTTTTCAACTAGTGCTCAAACACCAGAAACATAAGGACTGGGGCTCTGTTTTGTGAACCTGGTTCCCTTGTCTCCTACTGCTGCTTTGCAGCACCAAAGAGCATCGATGTGGCTGCTGCTCTGGAGCATGGTGTATGATTGATGGGTTAAAACCTACAGGTAAGGATCCAAATTCAAAAGTGCACGCTTGAAATTAAGAAGTAACTGCTGTGGGATTTGAGTTTTCCTTTCTCCATTTCTACCCTATCCATTATGCTTTGAGGATCACTTATTAACAAGCTGCCATAGCTTGAGAACTGCCACGGTGAAATTCAATTCTCTAAATGCCCGCTACCAGTTTGGCACTTCAGCAAAGAAAAAAACTCAGGAACCCCAGAATTTGTCTTAACTTTCTTTCCTATGCCAGGAGCCATGAAAGCAAGATTATGCCTTATTTTTTTTTTCCATCTCATACTTGTATTCTGGCTTCATCTTTGAATTATTCAACCTTAAAAAAGCACTAATTCACTGAACTATCTCATGGCTATGCTAAAAGGAAATTTCCAAAGGAAAACTGAAGCAGTGAGTCAGGTTGGGGAAGGCATTTCCACTCTTCATCCTGAACTGCAGAAATGGAGTACTGCACAGGCAGTCATCCTGCAGCTGGTAACCAGCATTTGAAGAGGCTTTCCTTGCAAGTTAAGAGAGGGATTTGGGAAAGGGAGAGGATATCCCTTGGTGGCAAGTCAGAACTTGCCAAGCTTTCAAGAAGGAAAAGAATATAAAAGATATGTTGAAAAGAGCAGCAAGGTGAATACAAGAATTGTGTTTCAGGTCAGGTTCTTAAGCTTAACTGGAGAAGCAAAAGGAAAAAAAGAAGAGTCGGTAATGCACAAAGGACTGCAGAACTGCAAGTGTGCACACATACACATAGATCTTTCTGCATCTCTACTCTGAAACTGCTTAAACGGCTTGGGCTGTTTTTTTCAACCACATTTGGTTCTCCCTACCCTGAATTCAGGTCTTTTCAAAACACTCTTCAGAACCGTAATGTTTATTCTGAATATTATCCATTTGTGAAAGATGCAGCTATATTGCACTGCTGTCACATTTCCATCTTTTAAATTCATTTAGCCTAACGATGCTTCTTGTCAAAGGAGTACTCCTTCATTTGCACTCAGCCAAGCGCTCAGCATCACTTGCACACCAAACCCCGTGCTACAAAGATGCATTATTCATCATCCTCATATGCCTATGCACATTCCTCAGCAGAAGTCCGGGCAGACATTTTGTCAGCACTCCAAATGGCTTGGCCAGTAGACGCAGTGAATAAACTGAGCTGGAGAAACCCCATCAAAATACATCACGGTGCAGTGGGGGAGTGGAAAGCATCCTGCAGTCCTTGGGATTTAAGGGATATGAAGACAAGATACAAAGGGACAGAACAGGAGCTGAGAGCAACAGTGCCTCTCCATCACTGCAGGAGCATCATGCTTGACAGCAGGAATGGAAGAAAGAAAAGCCTGGAATAAAAAGACAAATGAAATGCCTCGGCATCTAGTCGAACAAGACTCAGAAAACACCCCCTGAGAGCACAGGTTCTTGACAGCTGGAAAACAAAACTCATGCTTTCCTCCCTCTTCCCCTGAGAAACATCTTTTTATAAGCTCTGGTCTTCCCTTACAGGGAGAAGGCTGGGCTGCAGGACAAGGAGGAGCAGAAAACCCTAATGGCAAGTCCTGCAGTAGGTTCTTTGAACCATTAGCTTTGCATGTTAATTGGTCTTATTTCCATGAATAATGTGTTGGTATTTCACTCTGCCCAGATTAGCTTGCCCAAAGCTTGAGAATTGGCTCATAGGCAGACTGGCCCCCTGCTGTGTTTGGATCTGTGCCTTTTCAGTTGATTCTCCATCTCCAGAGGATATCAATTAAACCTCTACTATATTCTACAGGCTGTGTCTGTTTGTGTCACACACACAAAAAACTTACTTGACTGGAACAGGCCTTTAGAAGAACAACCTGCTGTGGGGAGGTTAGATAACAGGTTTTTAACACAGTAGACACACTTCAAACATCTCAGGCCTTGAGACCTTTGACTTCTTGAGGCTAAGATTAGAATATATCAAGGATTTTAAATGCTCTTGAAATCACATACTGATACTACGAGTGCTTTGAAATGGAGAGTGAAGTATTACTGACTGATAGTGTATATTGAGCCTTTAAACTCATTCATGGAAAACATTACAGGGTTTTTCCCCTGCTCCTCTCTCCCTCCAATTTCATGCTTGGCATTTTGAGTGCAAAGGACTGGGATAGTGCCCATTCCACACTGAAACATCAGAAAAGGGGATTTACCTTTTAGAGGTTATCAAATTGCTTCTCTGAGCAGTTAATATCCACATTTTGAAAGGAAAACCCCACACCAATAACTCACACACACATCAAAGATGTCAGAAGCTATCAGCTACCAAGTCTTCAGAGTCACATCCTAAAATAATGGGATAGCTGTTCCTAGTTTTAACTTAATTCAGCCTGCATTATTTAGTAATTCTAATATTGGAAAGATGGAGAACTTTCTGAGAAGTCACAGAAAAGTATCAGTAAAGTACTTTCTGGGGAAGCTTCTATAAAAAGATGTATGCTAACTGGGATTAACCTATATTTAAAAGAACAGTAATCAGAAAGGGATATTTCATTAACAACTTTAATTATTTCCAAATCCCTATACAGGTCATACCCCATTAACACAAAGGGCTTTTTTAATTTTCATGTACTTAGCAGCTCTGTAAGTCGTTCCAATTAACAAGTGTGGGGTGGGGAACACAGTTATAAAAAATTGGGCCTGTTTCCTGACCTGAAAGCACAGCAACTTGCATTCTCCTACCCTCTATCACCTCTCAAGGTTACAGTTTTCACAGAGGATTGTGCAGGGGGCTCCAATTTAAATTCATGCTCCAGGAGACTCAGCTGATGTCCAATGCCTCTAGCTCAGAGGAGTACAATTCCCACAACTCTGTACATAACTGGGCTTTACTCAGGTAACTGGAGCATTTTCCTTAAGAGAATAAACTGTAAAGTTTCAAGTTGCAACAGATGATAAAAAATGCTTCAAGTTGCTACTAAATAGCTTTTCATGTTAAACAGGGGCCCAGTCTTGCTCAAAAGATTTGGGCACTGCTGGATTAACCTTGAATTGCTGAACACTAAAATTTTGTGCTGCTAAAACCTCTAATCTTCACTGCATGAGAAAACAAGGTAGAAAGGAAAGCATTCCCTTTTTTTTTTTGAATATTTATTTGTTTTTGTCAAAACCCCAAGACTTCAGCAGTCTCCTAAGGAAAGCCATAAATCCTGACTAGCACAGACTGATAAGGGAAAGAGGTACTCTAAGCCTACATTGCACCTGAGAAAGTGTCTGGCCTCATTAGCGCTGCAGAGGTTTCCTGAAGGTGAAGTTCACCCCAGCATGTTTTCTGCTCCCTAGGTATAATGACCTAATATGTGTTCTGTGACTAAGTTTCCAGCTTGCACAGATGTTGCCTAAAACACAGCTTCAGCAATAAGAGAGCCACTGCCAGTACTCATTAGTCAATAAAAACAATCACAGACAACGCATTCTGCTAGTCACAGTCATTCTGGAATTAAACAGAGATCTGATATTTCTCATTTTCACGTAGTTGTAGCTACAGAATCACCCAGAGGTGGTTTCAGCAGTGCAAGAGTGCCAGCTGTATACATGCTGGGCATGACACTGCTCAGAAAGATGGAGTTACCTCATTTTCCTGGGTGAAATCAAGAGCATCTTCCCCTGATGCAAGCAGAGTATGAAGAATCCTTTGTTTCACCTGTTCCCATTCAACCAGCATTGATTCTCGGTGATACTCCTCAGCCATAGCAAAAGTCTGTTGGTGAAAAAGAACAGCTAAGGAACACAGAGAAACACCAAACAGCCCAGCTCTGCTATTAATAGACCAGCTCAAAAACGAAACATAAAACAGCAATTAGATAAATCGATAGGTCAGCCCCCAAGCTAATGATGTGCTACATATTATTTTAAGAGGCTTCCTTTTCAGGTACGAGGAGATTCAGAAACTAGGTGTGGGGTGTGTGTAATTAAGACAACTCTCACATTTTCCCAGCTGGTAAAACAAGGAGTCTGTGTCTCTTCCATGGTACTGCAGTACACACAAAACTTGGGAAGTTAACACACCTCTGTTAAGAATGCAGTAAGAGATGTGTGTTTATTATCCATATTTCATTTTCACGTTTTTACCGGTATGTTCTTCTTTTAAATACGAAATAGGATAAAATAAAAGTATTAAAGAATTAACCAGTGCCAAAGAATCATAAAGTCTCTTTCATCAGGAATATAACTCAGAAAAGCATGCAGTAACATCGTATCCCAAGAAAAAACATCCTTTCACCTTTAATATGGCTGATGTACTATATTGTCTTCAGATCAAACTGGGGAACTCATGGAAGGAAACAGCTTTTCCCTCAATATTCCATATTCTTGCAAGAGCATTAGGATAGAGACAATGCTCCACTACCTTTATTGTTATTAAGTAATCCGGGACATGAAATAAGAGTATTTCCACTAATTCTAAGTAGAGAGTAAGCTATACTGGATCTTTCACATTTTTACCTTTCCAACCTCCTCTGTCTTTCACAGCTTTGTGCTGCTGTGTACATAACTAAATGTCTTGGCTGGCTGGCTAAGTTCTTATCTCATTACAGCCCACTGTTAGGATATTGTCAATTAAGGGCAAAACATTCTCCTGAATAATTGATAAGAGGCAGTAACATTGAATTATACCGCATGCATGCAACTAGGGCATGAGATTTGTGTTTCTTTGTATACAAATTCACTTTATACATTCATGGTAGAATACAGGTCTTACCCTTACCTTCACTATAATAATTTCAACAGGGTTTTAAGTGTGCTTCAATAATTACAGTATAATTATATGTAATTAAAATAATTTAATAATGTTTAAGTACTATTTTTTGTCATTTGAAAGAAACACAGGCACTGCTCCAGACGTGATGGCCCAAAGTGTACATGGACGGAAACAATTGCAATGTAAGTGCTAGGAAGCATGCAATTACATTTCCAAGCAGCAGCTTTAAGACAAACAACAGGAAGCATATTTCCATACTGCATAATTTCAATTTGTTATCATGTCCCAGAACATGACAGATACCAAAAGCATAAATAGATTCAGAAATAGGATCAGACAGACTGAACATCAGAAAAAAACTTCTAGCTCAGAAAATCTTTGAAACAACTACTTGCTCAGAGGTAAAGACAGATGAAATTAACAAGGCTGTCTTTTTTATGTACAGACTAAGCACTGGTCCCTTTCAGGAGAAGAAAGCTGGACTCAGTAAACCCTGAGCTTAAGTGACAACTCTTAGTTTCTTATTGCAGCTTTTTTCTTTGTACTGCTTCAAAAAACCTTTTTTCATTCTTATACGAGAGACTTCCTTTGGACAATGGGATGCAGTATGGTATTCTAGCTCTCCCTCAGACACAAGAATTAAACCATGCAGCATTTCTGCTACAAAGGCCTGAATGCAGTATGTACTTCAACAACTCCTGTAACCTGGAGAAACAGCTACAATAAACAGGTTGAGTATCACTGCTGCATGGGAAGCCAGTGGCACAAGCCACTTCTCAGAGAAAAAAAGGAAATAAAGCCCATGTTATAAGCATTACCACCTCTAGAAAAGGCAGCAACCATGAGGAGAGGGTTGGAGTGAATGTGCTGTGCCTTATGAACAACAGTTTCTCTGTTCAGACTCCTGCCTGTCCTAAACACTGCAATGGAAATACGACTGACAAGTATTTTTTTTTTCAGTCTCAGAACCTCTTAAATTCCACTAGTTTGTTAAATATCTAATTTACTAATTCCTGACGCCCCCTTTTTTTTTTTTGAAAGGAAAATGTGCTCTTGCCTCCAACTTACCCTCTTCCTCGACTCCTCAATGGCTGACAGCAATGCATTATCTTTTTCATTCTTCAGGAATCCCTGCAGAAAAGGAGAAAGACAGCTTCAGTCAAACAATATCAGCCTTGCGCTAACATCAGGTACATTCTGTAGCACTCAGCTCTGCCAATCCTGACCACTGCTCAAAGCTCTCCCCAGTCTGCTTCTGAGAAGTTTAAAGGTCACTTTACTTCAGCAGAGGTACAGTAAGATGCCCATACAGAGCAATGTGAAAATGAAAATGCATTAATCCTCCGGTTTAATATGCATTAAATCCTGGTGAAATGTCCTGTTTCTATTTTCTTTTATCTCTGTGTCTCAGCAACTGCTTCCTCTTGCTATCCATCTGAGGGAGTAAGGATGAAAGCTGGTAGGAGCGATAAGCCAAGATAAGATTGTTGGACTTGAGTATGTTAACAAAAAAATAAAATGGGGTTTCACTTGTCAGCTTCAGGCAGAAGTGGAGCTCCTGGGAGGCCTGATAGGAACTGTGAAAAAGAGCCTTAAAAATAGTCAGTTGGGGAAGGATGGAAATAACTAAACAGTTGGAAAGCATACAGGAAATGTTTACTGCACAGCCTCTCTCCATGCATACAGCTGGAGCGGGTAAAAAATATTACATAAGAATTGTAGTTTTAATTTTCAGTGTATCAGTAAATCTCAAACAGGTCTGGTGTACATGAACACATGGATTCAGATGAGCTATTGGCTCCTTTTTCCAAAAGTTACTTTCATGACCCATACTAGGATACATGCCATACTTTGAATTTTAAACAAATAAAGCACAACAACACACAAAGACAACAGATAGGAAATGTTTATACACCTTAATTCAAACATCTTCCCTTTGCATTTCACTGTTATACCACCAATTACACCACCAACCACCAATTTGATTTGTATTCTCAGACTTCAATTTAATCATTATTTGATCATAAAAAAGGAAAAGAAGCCTCCGTCTCCTCTGAAGTCTTCAACTAGAACGTGATTGACTCCATTAGTGCTAGTATCTTAAGAGTCTTAAAAAAAGTGTGCTCAACTCTACAGCTTCAAACTTCAGAGCCGCCAAGAAACCCAGGCAGTGGGAATTCAGTGTACCATGCTTTATGCTTCTATGAGGATCCACAATGCAGCAGCATCCAACTGAACTTACTGGAAATTAGGAAACATTCATGCCCTTTGCTCTCCACATCTTTCTGCAAACAAATGCTTCCTGCCCTAGCAATCTGATGATATAGGTCTTGATCCATACAAGCTAGGTAGAGCTCAGGTTCTCCAGAGGAGCATGGATCCTGTGGCAGGATAGACACCTGCTGTTATAGGTATCTGGACCTTGGGGAAAACATTGACTGTAAGTGTTCAAAATAGTTCTGCAGCGGTACTTAGTGCAACCACAGGTATCACAGATCGCTACTTAGCTCTGTTAGGTGAGGAGAGTTTGAAATCTCCCCAAATAGAAGAATCTGGCAGGATACCACCACATAGGTGTGCTGTCTGCCTTTCTGCTCCACAGCACCAGCATGCATGCAAAATAAAGAGTGATGCGCCCTTTCCTTCTGATAAATGTAGAACAAGCATCTGGGGTACTGGAGAGCCTGTGACACCACCCTGAGCTGGAAATAGGGACATGACCCTTTTCTGTATGCCAGACAGAGAACGAACTGCTGTCCTCTGAGACAGAAACAGCCCTTGAATTATATACAGGAGAGAGCAACCACTTCTATACAGCCTATTCTTCATCTCATTGTCTGCCACGTTCTGCTTTATTTTTAGATATGCCCACAGAGAAAGTGCAGTTACAGTCTGAAAAAGGTAAGTGAAATCCAGGTCCTTGTGCATGCCTGGGGACCAACTCTTACAGCAGCTGTTCACCAAGGAAAGGGCTGCTGCAGTCACCTGATCTTGGCTCCATCCTGGATGGAGATGTGGCTTTGCAAGGTCTGTCCATGTCTGCATGGCTGGAAGGACTTCGGAGGGCAACAGGTTTGCTATTTCCCTGCTTCCAACCTAAACTGGAGAAAAATTGCCTGTAATTGTAACAGTTCTAGACCTTTAAAGCACACACCAACATCTGAGAAGAAGACACAGCCCCACTTCTGACGATAGGGATCTGATGTTGCAGAGAACACTGCATTTGCCGTATCATAACAACGCTGTTAATTTTACAGGCAAGAAAAGCCCACTGTCTCCAAGATAAAGACTACAGCTTTCTGTAAAGGTGCTGAGCAACTGTAAGCACTGGGCTCCTGAGCCCCCTGACAGATACAGGTTCTACCTTACTGTCTGCAGTCCTCCCCTCTCTCCTTGGAGGGACTTGTGCCCTGGGCTGACCATGTACCTGCCTAGAAAGGTACACACCAATGATGGTAATCAGCAGAGTAATTTAAGATGTGCTTGAACTTCCCTTGAAGTCAGTAAATCCAGGCTGAGCAACTTTCTTAATGAAACCTCTCTGCTCCCAAAGTGCTCACCAAGCCTGCTTGAGGGAGTAAGTTACACTAAACGTCAATTAGGGGATGATAATTTGTCTTTTTCAACCTTAAAACCTACTCATTTAGCAAATTAAGGTCCTTACACATTCCAAATAATATCTGTAATGCCTCACTGAGAAGAGGTACATTTTAAAAAGGTTACCCTATGCCTTGTGCTAAACATTACAACTATAGCATGACAACTGCTGCTTCAATTAATTACAGGCTAATTGTCAAACCTCAGAAGTTTCAACAGCTGATGCTAGGGGTCCTGCTACTGCTCATAAGACTGCTGGTGCTTCAATTGGCCAAGAGTTCCTGAGGTTGTCACTCTAGGCTTTGATGGCCAAAATTTCATGTTAAGGAAGTGAGGAGTTTCCGGGCGCTTTAACAGCATTTATTTCCTGGGTTTATTGCATTGCCACCTAGTGTTGAACTATGCTTTGGTTACTGGAGATTTAGATTTCACAGATGTATATAAATGCACACAAATGTCCATGTGCTGTAAAAAAAAACTCCCTGGAACAAGGGTGGGCAGAAAGAAAGAAGACATGTGCTTTACGCTAGAGAATTTTTCTCCTCAAAAATCCCAGGCCACATAACAGCTTTAAGGGTTCAGTATCTCTGAAGTCTGGGCCTTGAACAGCAGCACTGGTTGTGCTCACTGAGTTACACCCGCCATGAATCTTTCTGCCGTCTCAGAGGCAAGGTTTGACTTTGCCACAAACACTGGCAGGCTGTAACAAGGATATGGAGGCATGGTGCTCAGTATGCACAGGGAGTACATGATCCACAGAGCTGGAGCAGCCCTCTCAGAGGAGATGCTACTGATTGTAGGAGCAATGAGACACTACTTCATATTCTGTACTTGAAAAGAGAAGCAGGAGGAGAACAGAGATATTGTTAGGAGACAAAGGGCTATTTCACACACAGCAGATGGCAAAGATAGGAATAGCTAACATGAGCATCACTAAAATCACAGAGGTGAAATTTTCACCTTGCAGCTCTCCATGCACAAGCTCTGCCACTGCAGGGATCCTAAGGTAGCCTGGATTTTGCTGGAAAAAGAAAACTTATCTGATTTCCCTGAGGCATGTTTATGCAAAAAGCACACGGAGCCCTCATGTCACATCATGCTGTTCTGCTTTAGTGCATGGCATTTCATTTTTCTCTCTGTTACTGTGGGACTCCCACACATTCTTCCTGTGTCGAGTTTGGAGGGGAAGCAGCACAACCCTTTTCCATTACAGGTTCTCCACAACGCTCACTGCTAAATGTTTCCTACACACAGTTTGTACAATATCTGATGAGATGGTGTTTGCCAAACAGGGACACAAACATAGAAATATACCCACTCTTCCACCTTCAGGTTCCCATTTTCCAACTAGTCCCACTTATTTTTAGATGTCTACTACTTCTCAGCATCTTTCCGCAGCATATTCCAGTTCCTCTTGAATCTTTTACCCCTTAGATTCCTGTCGGATCTCCCCACATTCTTTCCCTCTTGCAGTCTCACTGTGCCTCTCTCAAGGATGGTTTGGAAGTGTGGCTCCATCAGTGGAGGGGCAGGACCCCTGGGAGCTCTGTGCCACTTCCTGGTTCACACCATGCTCTATGCTCCACTGTCATTTCTCATCTCAGTTAACCACTGCCTGACACAGGCTGATGCAACAGGAACTGGCCTGCCCCAAACTGAATTCCAGCAAGATGTTCCAGTAACTAATCCATTACCAGTACGAAGGGGCATGCGTGCACTGATGGGTCTACTTTTGACAGGAGATGGAAAGTCTCTTCCATTTACTGCAGTAAACGAAAGAAGTCTTTTAATTACTTCAATCAGCCAGGCCATATTTTTAATGCTTGATCCTAGTATTCACGCTGTTAAAGAGAAGGCAAATGCTGCCAAATAGGATACGGAGGCTTTGGATGTCCACAGGAATGGTTACTTTTTCATTGGCAGGGAAGGAAAGGAGAAAATGAAGTGAACAATCTGAGGCCTTTTCAAGTCAAGTGCTCTTTGATTAAAATATTTCCAAGTGATGGATTTCCAGTAGACCAGTGAATACTGCAAAGGACCAGCAGGGATGATGACTATATGGTTAACAAAAAAAATCACTCTTTGGCAATGGTTTGGGAACAATGTTCCTTATCAACCACCTGATTTTATGATTTCTACTAGGAATGTTAAGATTTGCTAAATACAGTCCCGCTGCAAAGGTGCACAAGTCTGAGCACACTCCCAGGAAGCTGCATCCTGGCACAGCTCTCTTGGCCATGTTTTCTCAGGAGAAAATGAAGCAAAATCTGGAACCCACTGTCACAACCACAGACCTTACTATATTTTAATCCAAATTACTGCTTATGCTGGCAAAATTATCAAAGCTTGATGGCTGGCTTTGATCAGATGGGCCCATAAGCAATAATGTGGCCATTCCTGATGATGGGGACATGCCAGCACAGAACGGGAAGTATTTGTCTCTATCCAGCCTCTTCTTCTGCATGCAACACACCAGCATCTCTCAGAAGCTCCTACAGGTCTCCTAAGATTTGTTTTGCAGAAAGCATCACCTTTTGCTAAAACACCACAAGTAAGCAGCTTCACTGCATACCTTATCCTTTGCAATACAGTGTCCTTCAAAGAGCAAGACAGCTGCCCAAAGATCAGTGACCAAATATAATGGGCTAAGGGCATTTGTGAATTTTGCTTTTTCTTTAGAGGACTTCAGATGGCAAAACTTGCTGTGGAGCCAAAGCAGACTAAGGGCCCAAGTGCAGAGATCCTCACACAGCAAGAGAACCCAAGGAAGGTTGATTTACCAACCAGCATCACTTCAAAGCTGCATGAGAGACAAGAACATTGTACACAGATGCAAAGGTCCACTGAAAACGAAGGTCTGATAATGCTTGTCCCAGTGTTCAAGAATTTAGCAATACAAGATTTTCCTAGCCTAAGACAGCTGAGCTTATCAAACTACAATACTGAAGTTCCTTACCACCGCGCTTAGAATGGGAAAGCATACAATGTTTTCCTAAAAAAGTAATTTCCTGTTGACTAAACAGGAGAAAAAAAAGGAAAAAAACAGAAGGGTTTACAGTTTGCTAAGACCCAAGTGCTGGTTCTTGCATCAGAGGCTTTGAAAGCAACAGCCATCTTGAAGCTTTATAGAGAGAAAACCATGCAAACTAATAGCTATAATATGAAACTGTACTAATACAGCCAAACACTGGGCTTAGGGAAGATCTGCTGCTCCACTACCTGCCTTCACAGGAGTCTTAAAACACCTTCCCTCCATGAACTGTGACTGTACTCCATGCTTGTAGCCAATGATAGAACGGTTTTGGGCTGGAAAGGACCTTAAAGCTGATCCAATTCCAAGCCCCTGCCACAGGCAGGGACATCTTCCACTAGACTGGGTTGCTCCAAGCCCCATCCAACCTGGCCTTGAACACTGCCAGGGATGGGGCAGTCACAACTACCCAATCCCTTCTGCATGTGGTCTCCTTCTGTGATGGACGAGCAGCAGCACAGACCACACCCTGGCAGCAGTGAGAGCGAATGCCCATTGTGCTAGAGCACAACTCCATACAAGGCACACAAACTGCCCATGCACGCGCTGTAAAAGGGGCACCACCATTTGCCCACCAGCCCACCTTCCATTGGTTTGTGCACAATGCAACCTTTGTTGGAGACAGGTCCTGGGGCAGAAACAGGGCTTCCATGCCTCATCAGCATACCACTGAGGTAAGGCTCGATTTGAGTCAGTCTTTAATATACGCTGCAGAAACAAGTCCTAAGCAAATATTGACTAAATGCTTTCTGCCACAGGATAGGTTAGGGAATATAAAAATCTAGTGCTTTTTTGTATTATTTTACTGGTTTAGATTGTCTGATCTGCGAAATTCATGCAGTTTTCACAGAAATCCTCAGACCATATCCAAGAACATTGGATTTTGTCATGTTGGATAAACATTACTCCCTCAAGCCATGACAGGAAAAACTCAAACTGCTGAAAGAAGCACTCGTCAGGCAATCACAGATCAGCTCCTAACAGAAGCAGGGGCAGATGGTACATGCTCTTTGACTCTTCTTGGGACTGTTTGGATCTGGCAAGTGAAGATTGGCAATGTATTCCTAAGACATACAGGCTTTGAGGGAAGAAATACACATACCTCTCAGCGCCTGTTTCAGACAGGAGACCATCCATTAAGTGTGGAAGGCTAGTATCAAACCATCAGGTAATAACAACCCATCAGCTAACATCAAAGCATCCTCCAGCACTGAGAGGCGCCATCATACGCCACACTCAACTGCAGTCCTCCAAAATGCATTTGCAGCATGCAGCCATCAAGGAGAGTGCAAGGTGCTTGCAGCGAAAATAAGCAACATCTACCATGAAATACACAGGGAGCACAGCTTTATCACATTGGAAATGTCTAGAAAAATCCCACTGCTCAAATTTTCTGCTGGAATACTGCACCAGCAGCCCCAAAACTGAACTGTTTGCTACATGGCACTGCTTTACTGAGTATAGGGATCATTGCTGCTGATGGAAAACATGACTCCGCTCATTTTAGTTTATTCTCATTTAACATAGGATGCTCATCGAGTTCAGGCTTCTACTCACTATAAGATCCCAGTATTTCACTTAAAGCTGTACTTACAAGTGGGTTCACTGCTAAGATAACATGGAAATTCATTGCAGTGTTCTTATGCACTTTAATATTTTACAAAAAGAAGTCAGAAATCTGCAAGATTTAACAAATGCAAGCGTAAAGGATTGAGTGAAATAGAACACTGTTCTAAAACCTTGCAAAATAGATCAACCATGCAATATATGTAATTTGTGTATTACTTATACAGTGTAGCTAATGATTAAAATATTGGTAATTATCCATACTATTTGTTGTGTCTTTCCTTTTCAGAGCAAAATCAAAATAACTTTAATTACACAGATTAATCTCTCACTCTGGCTCTAAAAATCTTTGCCATGTCATGTTGGGCTGCACAGTGCATGGGAATGCTCTTAGAAACATTTTTAGTTGGGTTAGGGCTGGGTTTTTTTTTCAAAGTCACAAAGACTTTAATAGCATAAAACCAAGATAATGCTTTTTTTAATCTAAAATTTTACAGCAAAGGTGCTCAGAATGAGGTTCTCTTCCACATACAATTATCAGCCTCCACTGCACAGATCATTTTTGACAGCATTTGTTAATGCAGCACAAAAATAGTGTAAGGAATAGTGCTACTTTCTCTAGCGATCCTCTCTTCTTCCCCAGGCACAGACTCATTTTCTTTCTCCCTGCAGCGCAACTGGGAGCTGCTCAACAAGAATCCTAGGTCCTACCAAGCTACAAAGTGCCAAGGAAATACCTGCATTAACAAAATAGAAAGTCTTGAATAAGCCTAACCTACTTAGTGGTCATGCAAAGAACAGAAGGACACACAAAAAAAACCCAATGAAAAATACAATGTATCTGAACTAGAGAAAGAAGGTGGACAGACTCCTGCCAGCCAATTGCAATAGGAAGCGTTACTCAAGAGCCATCATAAGGAGCTTGTTCAGCTGCCTAATATTGGTACATCACACCCCAAAGCATCTCAGACTGCATTTCTGTTTGTCTTGATAAAGAAACCAGAATGTCATAAAAGCAATTAAATGCAAAGGCACCTCACTTGGAACATAACTGTTGAGCAAGGGAAGATCTCTGCACAGATAAGGCCAGCAGGACCAGCAGGAAGCCCCATCTCCCTCAGCACCGGCGCTTCACCACCATCGGCAGCATCAGCACAGAGCCAACAAACCACACGATCTGAAATCTGAGCTCATTTGTCAAGTTTCCAAATACATGGCTATGTTCTTCCTCAAGATTTTTAAATGCAGAGGGACGTCCTTGCTCAGTGCTATGGTGAGTGGCTACAGTCTCTCTCCCCTGCACTATAAGTATCCTTGTGTTAGCATCCCATTTAAGAAACACAACCCTACAAAAACCATACATACATCAAAAGATTCACAGTCAAAGCAAAACTCAGGGCTTTGTCTCCTCCTTGGAGTTTAGTTTCAATAATTCATGAGGTGATGCCAATATGTTTGAGATCGATAATGCAGTCCTGTATTAAAAATATTGATAGCATGCAAACAAAGACAACTTCTGATCATCCACTGCAATAAGGTCTTACATCCGCCTCTCTGGTACCATGCTTTTTAAGGGAATACTGAGGAAAAACTACATATTTAAATTATTTGAAAGCATTCCTTGTCATAACTAAGCTTGTAATGCAACACCTCTTGCTGAACACATTCTCGCATCAGGCAGGACAAACCTCAAATCCAGCCATCGAAACTAATTTCACTGATGACGCCATTTTCTCATTTCCTTCGCTGCCATTTCAGCACTGAGGTTCCTCCACGTTTTCTCAGAGGTATCTATCTGCATGTCCTTCGTCCCCTAAGAGGAAACCATGCTCAAGCAATGTTGCCACAAATACAACCTCTACATGGAATTCCTGCCCGTGTCACATTCTTGCACGGCAGGGGCAGGGATGAAGCACACCTCTGTGATTGTGCACCACACCTCGATTCACTGCACTGAAAGCTAGCAAGGAGACTCCTGAGGTGCTGCAAGCTAAGAAACCAGCCACCGGAAATCTCTCAGCACCACACAAAATAATTGATAAAGCTGAGGAATGTGGAGTGTCCAGCCCTGTCATGGAAGGATAGGCTTCTCTCTGGATAGCACAGAAAACACTAGCTAACAAGGCAGTAGTTTGAAAAGAAAAAGGCATAAAGGAGGCATAGTGACAAGCTTGCAGTGTCTGTCGCTGGGCTAATTGTACACTAGCATGAACATATAGGCAGCTACAATAACCCACTTCACTTGGTGGCAGAAAATTAATTTCTCAAGATCACATCCGAAAGCCAAAGAGCCGCCCCTATCAGCTGAAGTATTTCCCAGCCAGAAGCAGCACATTTCTGATAGAACACTAGCAAGGAGGACAAATTATTAAACAAACTTGCAAGTCACTAACTCCCAGCCTCCTCTAACCCACTTCTGCACATTTTAGCGCAATCCTTCTGTCTCCCTCACCCCTTAAGTGCTTTATCTTTCTGCCTGTCTGGGAGCACGTAACCTTGCTGTTTGTGAGAAACAGGTTTGCTCTCAGGCTTTTCTGAGAAGCAAAAAACCATTATCGCTATGTACACATCTCTTCTTTCACAATTTCAAGTGCATAAAAACAGTGAAATGCCTTCAAGTTAGCCTGAAACTGTCTGTAAAAAAAAATAGTAAGGAAAAGATCAGTTCTTTTTACCTCCTCTGCATGCAAGTAGCGAGCCTGGCAGCACTAAGCCTCACACTCTCCCTGTTCTCAGGCTGACACAAGCAGAAGGCTTTCAGCTCCTGTGCCCCCATCCCACAGCTGAAAGCCCGTGCACCACCTTCCTGAACATTCTTTGGGAGCACTAGTTATCTTTCTGCTTTGGCTAAAAAAGAAAAAAAAAAAAAAAAAAAGCCAAGCAACAGCCTTCCAGCCTCCAACTCTATTTCAGACACAAAGTGATGCATACAGCAGACACTCGCTGCCTCTAAGGGACAATGCCTGGTTCAGAGACATCAAAATCCTGTCAGCTCTGTGAGTGTGATAACCACATTAAACTCGGATGCAAAACCTAAACCCCAGCAGAGGTGGCTTTCTTTAGAGCCACACCTCCACAATGGGATTTCCCCTAACGTTCCTATTGCAATCTGAAGTCTCCCAGAAAAATCTACATAGGGAAAGAAAACCTTTCCGAAGTTAAAGCTACTTTCTCTTGCTGATTGTGGCTGGCAGACACTACAAAGAGACACGATTAGATGCACTGTAGTGTGAAGTGCAACTTTTTTTAAAAAATAAAATTTTAAGAAAATTGTGTAAGAAAACAAGCAAATTTGAAGTTCTGGCGTCTTAAATAACATGGGATGATTTGGCAAAATCATCCACCTGAGTTAGAAAAACACACCCACATTAGCTAGCCCTTTCTTCCTAAATATTTGGACATAAATAATAGCTACTTTATTCAGGTAGCTTTATTCAGTTATTAACAGGTATTATCAGCATGACAGGGTGTCCCTCAGAATAAGTATCAGTATTTTACTGCCAGTGAAAGCAAGCAATTTGGAGTTCATACATGTGATGACATCTTTAAATCCTCAATTTAAACATGCTGTGATCTTCAGAAATGGCCTTTCTTTACTACATTCCTGATACATTTCACAAAGTTAATTATTTCAATTACCTATGAATTAATAATTACAGATCATTGAAATAAACAAAAAGCTGGAATATGCCTGTTATAATGATACAATTTGTATTTTTAAATGTTTGACATTATTAAGCTCAGAGAAAGAGGTGTGCACTAAAATTCTCTGCTGCAACAAATGATGTTATAGTAAGTACTTTATCCTTTTTCAGCTCATTTCTCCTATTGTGTAATAAACCCCAGGTTTAAACTTTCCAGACTTGGGGTAGGAGCCCCGTGTGCTGAGGATACACCGAGACAAAAGGTTTCCATTTTTCTCCTCTGGCTGTACTCCACCCTTGCTAAGGAACTCTCTAGCAGTGCATGCCTTTATTTGTGTGTCGCATTAATAAGACACACGAGCTTTTGGACTTTTATGTACATGAAATGCCAAGTCAGCTGCTGCAAGCAGATATCACAGAAAAAAACTGCTAGAAGAGACCTACAGTTAATTATTAATTACAGTGGCTCAGTCCTCTTTCCGTACATTAATTTATGGAGCTTAGTTGAACTCTGTTTCCCACCCACTTCAGACAAAGGAAAATAATTTGCCACACTGTACTAACTGCAGGGGTAATTGAGCCATCTCCCATACACAGAAAGTGGAGACGCCTTCCTCCATCTTTTTACATATGCAAACCATACATTTCACTGTCTTTTATTTGATTTCTGGCTGAGCTGCTTTTGTGGCAAGAGATACACACACCACACACCCCCACCTTTGCACAGGTAATCTTGTTTAAAAGAGGCAACTTTCTTGCCATGCTATACCACTGTTCTTCTGTCTCCTCTTCTATGCATTTGGCAGTTGACAATAGGAAGACTGCAGAAGGTAGCAGCATATAGGCACCTCAATATTTGGGAGAAAGCCCTGAAGGAGGGAGGCAAGTCATTCTCTGCTGCAAGAGCGCAGGTACTATCCCAGCACAGCACAGTTTATTAATCTGGTTTTCTCCATATAGAGAAACAGAATTGAAAGGAAAGGAAGAAAAGCAACCCACCCTACACTCCTGTCCCCCTACCAAAGGCAGGCAGAGCTCCCAGTTTGCATGCAGCCTCCGAGTCCTGAGAGCTGACAGTATTAAACCAGCTGCCACCCACTCAGCTCGTCACGGCCACCACATTTATATAAATCTTATTTCCCTGACTGCTTCTCTTTACTATGATTTTACTGGCTTAACCCCTTTCATAACATATCCTATTCACTTGAAAGGGAGGTGGGGTCTAGGTGACAAACTCCAGTTGACTAAGCAAATACACTTCACCACCCCTTTTACAGAAACTAACCAAAAAAAAACAAATCTCCAAGTGTCTCCATTTACCTCGGGAACATAGAACTATTTTCTCTCTTATTTTCATTTTTATCTCCCATTTGAAACCCTTACTTCAAAATAAAACTAGAGTAAGTTTAGCGTGTCTCCTAAATAAATCCTAAATGCAGCTGGAGGCACAGATGAAACAGAGTAGACCCAGATCTTCTCATCACAATGAAAACTAAGAGAAAAACCATGTCATCAAGCAGCATCTTTTATTTTTTTGTTTCAAATATTTCCATAGACATTTCAGAGCCTAGGGAAGAGAACAACAGGAATCAAGGCATTCAGAAAGTTACACTCTGGTATTTCTGCATAAATGAAAAGCAAAGTCAGCAATGTCAAGAGGGTCTGTAAATAGGCAACCTGACCAAAGCCCGGAGCAGAGCCCAGCCTGCCCCACCCAACAGCTGCTCTAGCCAAGGAGATTAGAAGGTTTAGAAGGTAAAGGCACAGACCGTAAGGTCGCTTTTCTGGGAGCAAAGGAGCATTTCTCCACATCTACCCACCTCCTCTCTTGAATTACTCACCTACAAATTGAATCGACCTCCAGCAAGAGCACAAAGAAAAACCGCCAGAGAAGACACCTGAAGGTAAACTCTCTCACACCAAAGCAAGCTTGTCAGCTTCATTTTATAGATTTTAAAATACATACATTCCTACCTGTAGATCTCAGTACCGAGGAGTTACAAACCTGTTAATGCTGGCTGTAATTGCCACACTTCAGTTGCCTAGGATTTAGGCTTACACAGCTGTATCTTTCTGTCTAAACGCTTAAGTTTTCTTATCTTTTAAAAATAAAAGAAATTATAAATCAAACCTGCAAGTCCTGAAATGGCTGAGACAGTCAAGAGTCCAGCAAGACAATAAGAAAGCAGCTGCTTTCAGCAGCTGAACACCACTGCCTGTAAAGCACCTACAGATATATTTCTTTTTTTTTCAGTGATGCTTTATTCAAATTCTAGGGAAAGCATCAGTCTGAAACCGGTAACTGATGGGAGTAACAGTTTATAGGTTACAGAAGGATATTTTATTGTTAACGGACTGTACCATGTAGGACTTAGGAGGGGGTGAGGCGGCAGGAGGAGAGAGATGCTACTACTTTTTTTTCCCCCGAGCCACTGCAATTACTCTGATGTGAATTTTTGATGACTTCCGACATATTGCATGGTTAATAATCGTTTCAGCTGTCATGTCTGGTTAATGTGGAAAATGCATTTGCTGCATTGTGATGCAGCACTCCAGCCACAGATTGGAACACCAGTTGTGAAGCTATTCCCTTAACTGAGCTGCATGAATTTGCACATACCATGAGGCTGAAATAAATGGGAGTTTGATTTTTATACAGCAACAGAAAGCTTCTGCCATCTTAGTCCTGCAGAGCTGTTGAAACAACTTGTACAGGCGGATAATTTTACTGTATATTAATTGGTGTCAGTGTTCTTCAGAGGGGAGCTTTGATTCTCAATTGTTTTGCTGGGCTTGGTTATTGAGCAGTTAAAAGCCTTAGACACTATTTACATTAAACATTGCTCCTTTTTATGGCTCTGAACATGTTATTTAATTGTAAGCATATCTACCTCCATGAAACCATCTGCACTACAGAAATGCAGTCCTGTTATTAACACAGGCTTCACCAAACTATTTCTTCCTCCATATGATACTTACAAAAGTGGTTTTACACATAACCCAGTCTCACACACAATAGTACAAGGGGTGAAAATATGCTTTCATACAAATAATAAAGAGGATTTTATTGGCAAAGTACTTCTTCACCTACACTTTAGACAAAACCCAAAAAGTATAAGGTTATGTAAAATACTAACATGCCCATCATTGTCACCGGTAGAAAAACAATGCTACCAGCAATGGTGCAATTACAAGAGGAGATGTAAAACAGCAGAGATGAAACCATGCTAAGAACCAGTCACCCGATGATTAAAGTCAGGCCAGTGTATTCCAGCAGTCAGGTGATGGTGTGTGCCATCATTACAGTGCAGAAAGCCAGAGAAAAATCGAGAAACAGACCACCCCCATTTTAAAGAAAAACATTAGAAGCACTGAAGAAATAAGGAATGCAGCTGCTAATAGCAAAACGTACAATCATGAAGAAGCATTTCACAAAAGGCAAGAGTAATGCTACCAGGCAGTTGCTTCCACAGGTCCCAAGTGCACATTTAACCCATGGTACCAACAGAGTTCCTGTCCCTCTGCAAACCGCTAGTGACACTCCCAAATTCAGAGTGCTTTCTTCTTAAACCCCTGCTGCAATAGACCTGCATTTCACAGTTCCATAATTCTGCTTACCAAATTGCATGGCTTGTATTTGCAAGCACATATACACAAAAATATCCAGGCTTGGGAGGTCTACATTTAATTTAAGCACAGAAAGCTATCAGGAGAGTGTTTTATTGTGCATTAACATTGATGGAGCTGCAGAATCACCACTAATGCCACCAATTCATTATTTCCACTTCTGTTTTAATTAAAACAACACTGCAGGGGTATCAGCTGGACATGAATTATCAGAAAAAATGGTGCAGGATATTTTACACAGAGGAAAAAAACTGAGCCTCTGAATTAACGTACTCCCTCGTTTGGGAGCAATTCCATTAACAGCATTCCGTCCATAGAAGGCGCTCTATGGCTCAAGCTTACCTCAAAGGCATCACTGAGCACCTTGCACAATTCACAGCTTCACAGGCGGCAGAGTGGTCTTCAAAATACAGTGTATGTTGGCTTTGAAAATAGCAAACTTGAACCTAAGGGCGAACCCTCCCTCCTTGTGACCAGACAAACACTGTACTAAATACCTAAATCCTTGTAGCAGTATGTTCTCCTCATGAGTAGAGAGGACGGGCTCAAACCCACTCATGTTCTTAGAGGAAAGCTGCAGTCAGTTGCACTGCAGGAAAAACCACTGATCACAAACAGCTACACCAAGTAAAGTCCCTTCCTGGCAAGGAAGGATATACATTTGCAGGAATAATTTAACCCTGGCATTCCTCCTGCATTTATGAGCATCCATGCCTGGCAGTGTCCCTGCAGCCATGCTCTCCTTGGCAGCTTGCTGGTCACCTCACACACACCGCTCACCCTATCTAGTTCTAGTTTGCATAACTCGCTAGTGGTGCAGAGCCAGAAGCACAGAGGATACAGAGAACTTTGGCTTTTTTAACCAAACCTTAAAACAGGTAAAAGTACCTGGAGAGACAGTCAGCTCTTTGGTACAGGCTGCAGCCTTTTCAGCTATTTCAGGAACGTAATGATCCATTTGCAGCTGCTAGCCACAACTTTAAAGATGATGCTTTTATCAACAGACATTCTCTATCATTTTCTGGCCATGTAATGTTACTGCAGAAGCTACTCCCAACTGCAGAACTACACATTATGGATCAGTAACATATATATTATGTACTGAACTGCCAACTCAGGATGTCACAAGGAAAGTTTTCCCAGTGTGGTTCAGCACAGAACTGTCTCCCCTTAACTATGCATTTCTTAAGGCAACAGCTTTGAGGGCTATGAACAGAAACTAGTCACCTCAAATGGCTGTTAGTGTAAACAACTCTGAGTGGTAACCCAGCTAAGATGTCGGAACTGCTATCTCTTTCACTGGCAATCAATTTAGTGGAGTGTTCAGTCAGCTCACACATCAATCACTTCTGCACTCAAATGTGACTGTGGGAGGAAAAGGGAAAAAACTATCATTCAGAGCTGCTGGGCCACAGCTAGGGAAAACTGTGAAAGTTCTTCTTCCAAAAGTAGAAAGCATCATATTCCTCAGAAAATGCTAATGCAAAAGATCATGCAGAAGACACTGGAATATAAACATTTTCCTCTGTGTCAGGACTGCTCCCTCCCTGGGTGTCCACAATGACCTCCTTTCCTCTTGGGTAGGGGTGCATATTCGGAGTAGAGGAGATTTCCTTCACAGTAACTACAAAAATCAGAGCTGCTGTCATCCATCCCTACTTTACATCCAACAAAAACCCGGGGAATACATTGGTCTACAATCATTGTAATCTCTTCTCCCTTTCTTTCCCAGTCTTATACCGGGTAGGGGTAGAGGGAAAACCACAATAGCCCCCCTGGATCTCCTCCTGTATTAGCTCCTTTCTGAAGTCCTGCAGCTGCAACAACTGCTATCATCATTAAGCATTAGCCAGCAAAATCAAGACACATTGCTGGCAGCAAGTTAAAACAGCAACAGGTACCACCTTCACAAACCCCTTTTCTTCTCTGCTTACTTCAGCACTGTAGCAGCAGCAAATACTGCACTGTCATACTGGGTCTGGAGAGTGCCTTAAAGCATCATCTTCCTTCCTCTGCAAGGCGGGCAGAGTGATGATCCAGCATTCATGACACACTAGGATGCTTCAGAAGGAGGGCTGTCAGATCCAGCACACTGCTCTGGTTTCAGCTCTGTACACTCACACTCTCCCTTCAGAGGGACGCTGAAAAGGAAGCTGGGGGTTCATTAGTCCAATTCAAATAGGTTGAGGTGGAGAGGAAGAAAATTCAGGCTAATACTTTCAAACTGATACAGATACATTCACATGCAAACAGTGCAGAGCAAAGAATCAGACAGGCTGGGTGTGTTATTATGCAACCGCCCTGTCTGGCAGGGAATTTGGGCTTTGTGGCAAAGAGCTAACTTTCATAGACTAAGAGAACATGAATTGTTCAGAGTCAAAGCAGAAAAAAACCCACACCTAGAACTGGGAAGTGACCAGCTCCGGTCACATCCAGTACCATCATCACTGGAAGCCATGCTCTTGCAGGGTAAAAACCACCAGCTCAACCAGGCTGGGAAGGAGCTGCTGGTTTATTACAGAGCTCAAAGGAGACTCGATCTTCAACCGAGTTTTCTGCTGCTGGCTCTGCACTGAACAATAGGCAGGATGCAATGGCTGTACAGAAACACCCATGACAGCACTGCTTTTTGTGACCAGGTGGATGGAGGAGCACAAATGCTGAAAAATGAGACAAATGCAGATCCCAAGCACAGGAGAGGGGAGAAACACAGCCAAGCGGAAGGGATTAGCACCAACACTGGCATGGCAGTGCTGTTCCTGTCATCCACACCCCACAACCCAATTAAGGGTATCATATTTCAGGATGAATAGGGAACTTGCACTCCATTTGACAGAGTGTCACTGAACTACCTCATGTCCATATTCATCCAAGAGGAGAGAGCAGGAACCAGCTTTAATTAGAGTGTTTTTAACAAAGAACTGAGGGTATTACCCATGCTCTCACCATCAAGTGATAATTGAGATGTAATGGTTTAAACAAAGCGCAACAAGTGTCCATTTACCCACTGCCATTGTTACATATCTACTAGATTATTTTCAAAATTATAATGTACCATGAATATGCAAACCATTTCCATCTTTAGCATTAAAAACAATAATCACCTTTTTAAAAAAAATTAAAAAAAAAAACAAAAAGGCAAAAACCCCAAAAAACCAACCCCCCCCCCCAAACACAACTGGAGGCCAAACAGCTACTTTACAGAATTTGAGGAGTGTTTTAAACATGTCAATGTTAATTTAAAGGGAGATGGGGGGTAAAGAAGTGATAGCTCTGATTTTGGGCCATTAAGCTCTGCTTGGAAAGCCCTCTTTTGCACAGCATTAGTGTGTGCTGTAAGTCTGTAATTATGCAGAGAACATGTTAATTTTTAACTCAGAATGCTAACCCCTTTTTTTTATATACAAACCCTGAATGTGAATGCCTCTCACAGATGACTGCAAGCAGAGACAGCACCAAATTCAACTCTTGGTGGGGAAAGCAGCTCTCCCTGGGAGGTTAGGGGCACTGTGCGTTGGAAAGCAACTCAGCTCCGTAGGAAAATAGCTCTTTTATAAAGCTGTCGCCTCCATATCGTGGCAGGCAAAATCCTTTCAACCCCACAGCCTATTAAACTAGAACCGGATGGTCACTGATATTCACAACTTCATCTCAGCATTCGTCTGTCTAGCTGAATTTCTTAACATAATTTCACAAGAAGCTGAATTCCCACGTCCCTCACATGCCCAAACAAAGGGAAGGGCAGGACGAGGAACTTAACCTAACACTGCCTAGAGGCCCACACCAAGTGAATGGCTGTCAAATGCTAAGCCCATCTTTCATCTCATCTGACTCCTACTGATGCCTGTAGTCCATGGAGGGACCTGACTTAAGAACACGCTTTAACACAGTCCAGCAATGAATTATTAACTCCAGCGGAAGCCACAAAGCATCCGCTCATAGCAATCATGATCCTTCTGTGATGATTAATCAGACTGCAATTACCAATGCTCCTGCTTCTCACAAAATGTCTTTGAATACTCCAAGACACAAAGCTAAAAAGGCACCAGGCAGCAATGCATGCTCACACATATGAAAGCTGAAGCAATCCTGTGCTTCAACTGTCCCTGAAACAATTCAGGGGTATATTATCAAGTATGAATGGTCTAAGAAACCTCAGCCTCCCACACACACACAGAGTACAAGAATTATACACAGACTTGCACTGCTGGAAGAATGACATATGCAGAATCAAGCCCCTATTTCTACAGCAATTCAATCCATGCAGCCACAGAAACCTGCCAGCAGTTTCAGAACTCTCCTTTCCCACATTACACACTGTAGCAGAACACATTTCCAGCCCAGAGCCCGACTAGGCTGTGGCTCCCAGCTTCCTCACCAACAGTGGACAGAAGAAGAGAGATGCATTCATTTCTTACTATGACAAGCGATGCCCAAAAGGGTATCACCAGCCTTCCTCTGAAAGGCAGGCAGACAGAGCCACCCTGTGAGATCAAATGAAATCTGGGGGCCTCCAACTGCATCCCAACACACAGGAATGGGAGAACAACTTGCTCAGCTGACAAAAGAATTGAGACAACTCCTCATATTAAGCCAAAAGGTACCAAAGGACAGCAAACACTAGTGATGGACCTAAGACAACCTCCTGAATCCTAAAATGCGCAGGAATGTTTGCTTGGGATGAGATGCCATGCAGTTACACAATTAGCAACAAAGATGCAGGGCAAGGATAGCATTTTAGATTTTACTTAGTGAAGAAGCTAAATGTGTGCGTTTCCTTTAATTAAAGCTGCCATCTCTGAAGAAATTACCACTAGAAGTACTGACCTGCATGGGAAATGAACACCCACAAGCATGATGGTTCAAATCAACCACAGCAGCGCATAACTGCTTTGCCAAGCCATCCTTGTGTTTTTCATAGTTCAAGTACAACTGAAATCAGTACTGGCAGCTCACTGGGCTTAATTAGAAGTCAGGCCTACTCTATTCAGGTCTTTATGCTGTGATCATTACATTAATATCCAAGTGCCTTCCAGTCCTGCATTAAGTGACATGACTAACATCTGTCACATGTTGTTTGTTCTCCTCTCCCTTTCCTGAGGAAATGGAAACACAGTGTTCAAGGGGATCATGAAACAGCTAACAACTGGGAAGGGAGAATCCACCAGCCCTGGTTCAGCCTCCTCACACAAAGCACATGCTGGCCATGCCTGCCTTGTTAATAGTTTAACGTCATCATCAGCACCACTGAAATGATCAGGAAGCTGTACATATTAAAAAGATATGCCAGCACCAAGTCTCCTCCCTGTAACATTTCTGTGCAAGACTGACAAAATCAGAAGAAAACCAACAATCTGTCCTTTGCAGACCAAGTCATCTGGCATTTTATCACTTAGTTTCTCTGTCTGAGTCTCCCTGCCTTGTCATCTTACATTAGCCAATATTGAGGATATAACTTCCATCAGAGGACGTAAAAGCGTCTATCTCTTGAGTTTGACTAAAAAGGAAGATGAAGGCATGAACAGCTTATCCTGTCCTTAAATCTCTTCTAAAACACATCACATCTTAAAGGTACAGAGGCTTCACCTGGAACATCAAAACTAGAAGACCGAAGTCAGTGATTTTATTTGTTTTGTGCTCACATGCCTTTCACCTCTCCCAATGATCCTCCATCTGTACATATCTAACCTTTTTATATTGAGAAGTACTTACATCACCTTGATTCTGAGTTACCTATCAACCAGTCATTCTTCACAAAGACAGTAGCAAGTATTTGAGATAGCTAGGGAATGGGAAGAGCTAGAAGGAAAAGAACTGGGAGGGACAAAATCTTAGAGCTCAGTCAAGACCATGAAGGACTGACAATGCTACCTGTCTGAAGGTCAGCTAACTGCGATTAGGCTGACACTTCTAGTAGAAACAAATGTCTGGAGAAAGGTCAAATTCCAGAACATAAACTTGGTAGAGATTTGGAAACAATGGGCTACAGGGGAGGAGACTCTCACCATCATCTTTTCCCTATTTGTCTGTCCAAACCCCCCAAAACTGAAGATAAAAAAAGCCCACTGAAAACCGAGTTACAAACTGTTAAGATTAGAAGCAAGGACTTATCGAAGCTGAGTGAGGGGAACACGCATCACTTCCATTTAAAGCAGTGTGCATAGCCATGCAAAACAGGGATTAGTCTTTTCCAAAAAAAGCACCACTTTTTCAAGTGTATAGATAAGGAGATTCTCAGGAAGAGACAAGAGCTGACTCGGAAAACTATTAAAAGGATAAAGTAACTCTCAAATACAGGTCACTAGTTCAAACATGAACTGTATCAGTAGTGGCCAAGACTAAAGCATCTAAAGTCTGATCAGTGGTTTAAACAAAACCATGTTATTAATCTTCCTTCAGCTCCTGCTACACAAGTGGCCATTTCACAGGTTCCCTGCAGAAACTGACACAGAACTTTCCATCCCAGCCCTGCAGGAACAGCCAGGGCTGCGGTAGGTACCCAGAGCCCAAGTGCCTGTTCCCAAAGTCATTGCAGAAGTGGGAAGGCTGCACTTCTCCAGTTGCTCAAAATGGGTAAGTTAGTTCTTCCAGTGATGACTCTCTATCTAGTGCTCTCACCAGCTTGTTGCTGGATACATGTTATCAGCTACTGCCCATGGAAATCTGCTTAGCAGCTATAAACAAGCATAAAGATCACATTGCAGGTTTTGAGGGCATTATTTTGTCTGTGAATTTTCCTGTAAAATCATTTTGCTGATTCATTAATGTCATATGACTTACATGTTGCAGAAAAATAGACCCACCAAATAGTATTTATCCTCATCCCCAACACTGATTAGAAGAGGCTCCAATTATCACTAGATGCCTTGCAGACTGCAGGCTCAAATACCTGCATTATGAGATGCCTTACTGCAGAAGATCCTTCCAGGAGACTTCCAAAGAGGACAGACAGGATGCCAAGGCATAGATTTCACTAATGAAAAGCGACAAACACAATGTTTAGCACTCAGGAGGTAGCACAGCTGCCTAAACTTTAGTCATCAAGCAAAATTTAGGCATCTCCCATCCTTCTTTCCAGGGGAATTGCAGCCCTAATACTGCACCATGCTGTGTAATAGCGAACAGACAGTGTAACTTCTACCTTCTCACTAGTACTGGGCACAATAACACATGCTACAGGTAAGAGTGAGTTTCGGTCAAACCATTCTCCCTGTACTATGCATTAAGCAAACACTTCCTCGTGGACCAGCATGGACCAGTAGCATGGTGATAAAACCAATGCATGTTTTTGCATAAAAATATTAGCTGCTAATCAATTATGATGTAGCATATTATTCATGCTCTATTACTGAACTAGGGTCTCGCAAGTAACATTAATTCTTGTGTATATTTATTGGAAGTAAGCACACACTGACAGCAAAATAAAGAATATTTGACTTCCTTTTTAAAGAAAACTTTATTAGTGTTTGCCCCAAACAAGATCTTCCAGCTGCTGGAATTTAATACTACTGTCATGGGTTCAGCAGCAGCAGTCATTTTTCTCCTTCTTGGTAGCTGGTGCAGTGCTGTGTTTTTGATTTTGGGCCTGGGAACTGCGCTGATAACACCAGTGTTTTCAGTTACTGCTTGGTAGTGTTTTGTCTGGCCAAGGACTTTCTGAGTCTCATGCTATGCCAGGGAGGAGGGGGAGCCGGGAGGAAGCAGAGACAGGATGCCTGACACAAACTGACCAAAGACATTATTTCATACCACAGCACGTCATGCCCGGGATGTGAAACCAGAGGGCAGAGACCCAGAAGGGTGTGGTGGTGCAGTGGGGGGTTTGCTGCTGGGTGGTGCACTGGCTGCGTCGGGCTTGGTGAACAGTTGTATTCTCTTTCCTTGTATTTCTCTTGTATTATTACTGGTGGTAGCAGTAGTGATTTGTGTTATACCTTAGTTACTAAACTGTTCTTATCTCAACCTGTGGGAGTTGCATTTTTTTTTTGATTCTCCTCCCCATCCCCCAAGGACTGGGGGAAGAAAAACAGGAGAGTGAGTGAGTGAGTGAGTGAGTAAAACTTCGGGAGTTTTAGAGACTTAAACCATGACAGCTACCCAAAATGCATTTTCTTCAGTGTCCTCCATTATTAGCAAGGGCCTTTCTCTCAAGTCCACATGTTCTTTCAACAGATTCTCTTTGTTACCCAATTTGAGAGCCTTAGGTGTTAAGTGCTTGAGGAATGCAATCAAATCCTGCTCCTTCCAGCCCTCCTGGGACAGCTATTAATTCACCCTCCTGTAGAGAGCAAGTTTATCATCTCTTGCAATTGCTAGTATCTAAAAAAAAAGTAGAACATGGCAACTTAAATTGGCATTACAAGTATTTAAAGACTATAAATAGTTGCTGCCACGGTGCTTTAAAATGTTATATGGTAACATCCACTTTTGCCTTTTAAAGCTAAACTCTGATAAGCAGGGACCAGCCCACACAAGAGTCCATGGGAAGTGAATATGAAAGGATACTGTACTCCACACAAAAATTAGCCGAAAATTCAAAGTAGATTCTTCAGTTCTCTTTCTCATTATGAAAGAGAGGAGACTAATTTCCAAACTGCTTCATCAATTGTCACCCAAACTCAAAATACTTAAAAGTCACCATAAAATTCCACACACTGACCACAACAACTGAATGTATATGAACTGCAGACGGGACAAAAAAATCTGAATGGTTTTTTTCCAGCATCTTGTATGTTTTGGAAAGAAGCTGAGCAATGACAACATCTACCTTCGCACACAGACATCAGGTTTTGCAGACCACTGAAACAGGGGAATGGAGAATGCCAGATAAATGTGAAGAGAAACACAAAGCCCAAAATATTCCATGGCAGAAGAAAAACAGTTTTAACACAAATACCAGCATCAGCTTCATTGGGGTAATTATACTACTTACACTGATATTTGCTTCAGAGATAGAGCAACTGCTACTACTTCCCAGCGAGAGTAAACTATTTCTTTTTTTCAGCAAAAATATCACACTAATTTATTTTAAAAAGGTAGACTCCAACAGGCAATAACTCTACCTTTAAAAAAAACTTATTATTTAACGGAAAGCTTAAATTACAGGAAAGGGACAGGAGCAAGTGTTGGCTAGAAGTCAGAGTGAGAAAGATTAAATAACACTAGAGACAGTTAGCCAGAGGGCAAACTCTTGGCTCCTCACCTTTTGTCAAGTTTCTCCCTGCACTTTTGGTAGAGCAGAATGCTGTTTCAGCCTCCCTTTATTTCTAGTACTTGTTTCGAGCTATAATTAACTATTTTGGCTTTTTGTAACTGTTGTTTATCATGAACAGTTGTAACAAACGGCAACACCACCTGATAGAACCACGTAGCCCAAAGTGTCATTTTCCACCCCAAAAGTATGTTCATATCACCACCCGAAACCAAAGACATGCATAAAGCAAAGCAAGCTGAATCCTTTTTGTTTTGTGAAGGTTTGTGTTTCTGTAAAAGGGAGACAGAAGAGGATGGAGAGGTGGCAGACACAAAACTTCAGATGTACTTGAAGGAGCACTGGGTACCTGTGCCAAAGCTATTAGAAAGGAAGGGCTTGGTGTAACTGCTGGGTCATTGCAGTGGCAAACAATTCTTAGTGACTGTTTCCAGCCCTGTCTACCTTACCAATACAGGAAAGCACCACCGTAATCAGGACAGCTGCTTTGTACCTGTACTGTCTCTGTACAAAAGCATAAAGCCTTCCACCTTCCATTCCTGTCTCTTCAAAACCTGATGCAGTCTTTTCTACAAGCCAAAAAGCTGCACAGTTAGTACCACAACTCTGAGACTTGAGCAGAAGGGACCAAGTGGAACATGTACCATTAAACAACATATGAAGCTCTCCTGAGAACCAAGCACAGGTTATTGATGGTGCTGCAGGGATAAGAAAGCAAGCCCCACCTCACCTCTGGGAAGATTCACAAGACAACAACAGACATATTTCTATGGGTGGTGCTACTAACATGCAATACACTCCTGAAGCCATCCCTCTATAAAAAACAGTGACTAGTTTTAAACTCATAAATTGAAGAGTCAGGAATACTGTCGTGCATCCCTGAAGGCCTGTCAGCATCTCAGCAAACACTGGGGATCTCAAAGAAAAAAGGTGGAAAATTTCAAGATGCACAAACCTCAAAACATGAGGACTCCTGCCTGCCTCCCTCTGTCATCTTTCAGCATCTTCTGCTTCAGAGGTTCATTTCAGTATTTAAAGGTTGACAAATACAAAAGAAGGAAACTCAAGACTTATGTATTTTTTTTTAAATCCAAACCACATTAATACTTTTGGATAGTCAAATTAAGTTATAAAATGCAGGATTTCAACACTCTGGTGCCCAGCCAACATTTTAATGGACATTCAAACACTAACTAAGGAAATGGTTGTGCATTAAGACTACCAATAAGTCAACAATCAATACTTCAGCATTATAGTAAAAATAAATTGCACCCTTTATAACTGCCTCTGGCCTCATCCTTCTTTGTCAAGCTCAGCTACAAATAAAAACCAAATAGTGTCTTGAAGCAAGAAACAAAGTACATATTATTTTATAACCACAAAACAATTATCCCAAATTCTAAACCTAACTGGTCCTCTGAACTGTACAGAATTTTTTTTTTCAACTACGTACAGACAGGACAGAAAAGTCAGGAATTAGAAGGACAGAAGTTCAGACAGAATTAATCAAGCAGGTCAACAGATAAGAACAGCAAAACAAAATAACCTCAAACAGCTAAGCCCCAAGCAACTGCAGATTAGGAGCCTGGTTCCAACTTTACCTCCAAAAAGCGTCTCAGTCTAAAGGAAACAAAAAAGTCTCCCATCAAAGCATACTAACATTTGGGATTTAATCCAATTCATAGATTTTTAATTGCCTGCCCAGCATCAGTTCTGCATGTCTCCTCCCACTACATTCTATCAGTTTGTCCAGATGAAGCCAACAGCAAGCTCTTCAGAGTACCCAACTTGGGCACCCTCAGGAGATCATGAGCATCAGGCAGTATCACTCTGCAATAGAGCAAATGTTTTGGATTTAGTTAACTCTGGCTTCCCATTCTGAGCCATATACATCACACTGAGCCAGTGCTATGCTTCTGAACAGCCAGTTTATGGACACTTGGAGCAGCTGCCTACATCTGCAGCAAGGGTCAGGGTAAGCCTGTATTTCAGGAAGAAATGGTGGCAGCCATTGATCCATCCTGTGAAACCCAAACATAAAAAAAAGGAGAACAAAAGCAATCTAATTAATCATTTTAATCTCCACAGCCTAGTCAGCTCAGTACTGAAATGGAACTTCATCATAGAACAGATAAGCCAGCATAATAGCTTGGGTAAACAAGCCAACCAAATTCTCCATTTCCTTCTCCAAGTCTGCAAATACACAGAGGAAACAGAGAATGATTGTTTCAAAAATCCCTCCACAGATCCCTTACGTTTATTTGCTAAAGCTATCTTGCATCCCTGGGGTTTCAGTTACAAACAAGCACAGAGAAGAGCTGGGAATCTGAAGACACATTTTGCTGATCTCTTGAAGTGGGAACATCTGCACCTTGAGATGCAGACTGAGCTCTGCAAAAGGACACAACTCAGCAAGTCTAGTGACCAAGGACCAGAAACATTCAAGTCCTTTCCTTGCAGGTACATGATCCAAGTTCAGCAGCAACAGCCTAGGCCAGATCCCTCACCATTAGGTTTTGCTACTTCATCTCACTTTCTCTACATCAGGCACATCCTAAATAATCCATCTTAAGTGAGAGTCGTAACACTACAAAACACTGCTGCTTAAAATTATTATACTGGGTATATAGTATATGAAGTTTTAGCTTATGGCTCTATAATCAACTGCCAGCTTAAAGGGTTTCTGCATGGCCACATCTTCAGTGCAGAGAAGTTGAAGATCTCCTGCCCAGACTAGTGAGAGTCACTGTATATGTCTTCATGCAAAAAGGGTGGTTCAGCAGAGCTGCTATTTCTTGTTTCAGGTAGGGACAGATAGTGTAGCACAGGGGCAGCCAAGGGCTCTGCTTCTCAATACTGCCAAATCAGAAAGCTACTGATGGGGAGAAACAGCCTTGTTTCTTACAAGGTCTGGTATCTGAAGGAGGGAAGGTGGAGGCCAGTTAAATGCTGTTGTATACTGAACAACACAGGTTTGAGGAAACACTAAAAAGAAAAACAACCAGGAGAACTGGCTACCCTGGATTTGGAGAAGACTGAGGTTCTTAATGACTTCTTTGCCTCAGTCTTCACTGGCAAATGCTCTGACCACACCACCCGAGTCTTGGAAGGCAGATGTGGGGACAGCAAGAACGAAGATCTTAGGCCCACTGTAGGAGAGTATATGGTTTGAGACCATCTTAAGAACCTGAATGAGCACAAGTCCGTGGCACCTGGTGAAATCCATCCATGGGTCCTGAAGGAGCTGGCAAATGAAGTTGCTAAGCCACTGTCCATCATATTTGAAAAATCATGGCAGTCAGGTGAAGCTCCGAATGACTGGAAAAAGGGAAATATAACCCCCATTTTCAAGAAGGGGGAAAAGGATGAGGTGGGGAACTACAGACCAGTCAGCCTCACCTCTGTGCCTGGCAAAATCCTGGAGCAGATTCTCCTGGAAAGCATGCTAAAGCACATGAAAACCAACAAGGTGGTTGGTGACAGCCAGCATGGCTTCACTAAGGGGAAATCCTGCCTGACCAATCTGGTGGCCTTCTATGATGGGGCTACGAAACTGATGACGGGGTAGAGCAGTTGACGTCACCTACCTGGAGTCATGCAAAGCATTTGACACTGTCTCACATGATATCCTTGTTTCTATATTAGAGAGACGTCAATTTGATAGGTGGACCACTCGGTGGATGAAGAACTGGCTGGATGGCTGTACGCAAAGAGTTGTGCTCAATGGCTCAATGTCCAGCTGGAGATCAGGAACGAGTGGTGTCCCTCAGGAATCGGTGTTGAGGCCAGCCTTGTTCAACATCTTTGCCAGTGACATGGACAGTGGGATTGAGTGCGCCCTCAGCAAGTTTGCCAATGACACCAAGCTGTGTGGTTCGGTTGATATACTGGAGGGAAGGAATGCCATCCAGAGGGACACTGACATGATTGTGAGGTGGGCTGATACCAACCTGATGAGGTTTAACCATGACAAGTGCAAGGTCCTACACTTGGGTCAGAGCAATCCCAGGCACAGCTACAGGTTGGGCAGAGAAGGGATTCTGAGCAGCCCTGCGAAGAAGGACTTGGGGGTGTTGGTCGATGAGAAAAAGAACATGAGCCGGCAGCAGTGTGCGTTTGCAGCCCAGAAAGCCAACCGTATCCTGGGCTGTATCAAAAGGAGCATGACCAGCAGGCTGAGGGAGGTGATCCTGCCCATCTACTCTGCTCTTGTGAGACCTCACTTGGAGTATTGTGTGCAGTTCTGGTGCCCTCAACATAAAAAGGACATGGACTGCTGGAGCAAGTCCAGAGGAGGGCCACAGGGATGATCAGGGGACTGGAGCACCTCCCGTAGGAAGACAGGCTGAGAAAGTCGGGCTGTTCAGCCTGGAGAAGAGAAGGCTGCGTGGAGACCTCAGAGCAGCTTTCCAGTATCTGAAAAGGGCCTATAAGGATGCTGGGGAGCAACTCTTCATTAGGGACTGCAGTGACAGGACAAGGGGTAACAGGTTAAAATTTAAACAGCGGAAGTTTAGATTAAATATAACAAAGAAGTTAAAGAACTGTAATTTAATTTCATTAATTTCATGTAATTTAATTTCAATACTGTAAGGGTGGTGAGGCACTGGAATGGATTGCCCAAGGAAGTTGCAAATTCTCCGTCCCTGGTAGTGCTCAAGGCCGGGTTGGGCAGAGCCTTGGGTGACATGGTTTAGTGCGAAGTGTCACTGCCTATGGCAGGCAGGTTGGAACTAGACAATCTTAAGGTCCTTTCCAACCCTAACTATTCTGATTCCATAATTCCATCTGTGTAAGTTTCCACTACAGAATCTCACAATCTTGCAGCTTTTGTCAGGTGAAGAAAATTAGTGCAAGGGAAGGTGCTTTGTGAATGTAAAGTCAAGCATGAAAATATGATAAAAATTGGATAAAAATCCAGCTTTCTGAACTTTCTGTGTTGAATACCCGCTGCTACAGAAGGCTGTTTCCTAAGTAAACACACCCATCATGGGATGCCAGTTGGGCAAGGATCCAAAAATTTAAGGGTCAGGTGCTATTCAATATTTGAATCAGTTCAATAAAACACTGCATAAATATTTGAACTGGCATGCCTGCTCGAAAACACCCTTGAAATATATTTTAGCTGCTTGCTTTATAAGTTTATAACAGACATTCCCTTCTTCCTTCTGCCCTGTGGACCTCTGAAAAACAAAACCCCATTCCCTGTTTGTTCACATTACAGTGTGTTGGCTTGTTTTCAATGTGCTGCTTTCAGTCAGCAAGTACAAATGGGTAAATCTAAAGCACTGAAACTCTATATCCTTGGCTCTTTATGAGGCCTTCCTCTAAATGCTCCCCAAGAACCTAAACCCATACCACCAAAAAATGCCAAAACTCCAGAACAGTCTCAATTTTTAGACCTCATTTATATCCTCTGGTTTCAAAAAACTCAGTGCTTGGGCTCCATTTTAGCTATTCTCATAATGTGTCCTATGAAATAATGTATGATGCAGTATGTCCTTAGACATGTCCAAACTACAGAGAACACAATATTTGCTTAGTTCTGAATACAATATCTCAAGTCAAAATACAGTAACAAATGCATGCTGATATTCCACACGCAACTGCATCTCTTAATCTTTTAGCTAGACATGGAAAAAATATCATGCCAGTCATTAATGTAAGTTACGATTATGAAATTATAGGGCAACATTTTCATACTACTATAGTCATTGCCTGTGCTGCCCTACCCAGCCCCTGTTTTTAAACCATGCAACATTCAATGGGATAGAAGTTGGTGTAAATGAAGGTAGAAGCTGTGCAGATGCACACTGCCAATACCCCAACAGGCTGCACACTCTTCATTGAACTGCAGCTCTGATGGATATTTCAGCCCAAAGATCTCCACAGCTACACTCAGTACTAATTAGCAGAACCTGATCTGACTTCAGACTTCATCTCCCTGTGCTTCTATATCTTAGGCCTGTCTGTGTAATTATGCTCCAAAACACCTGACATTTCTCTTGAAAATAAAAACTCTGATATTTCAAAAACACAGTCTGAGAATCGCTATTTTTTGTATTGTGTAGATGTGTAAACACATCTAAATACTGAGCACAGAAATTTAATGTTGCAGTTGACATCTCCAGAGTTTTGCTTCTCCTACTGGTAGCAACAGCTTGCTCAGCAGATGCTACTAGTGCCACCTATGCAAATCTTTCAAGAGATTAATAGTAAAACCAAACAAAAACCCAAAACCAAACCAACCACAAAAAAACAAGTAACAAAAAACAGCTCTTCCTTAGCTCTGCAAAACTAAAAGTGCTATCAGAAATAAAAAGCAACTAAATCTTTGGCAAAAAAAAACTCTGATGATCCCACAGATGGGATTATTCCATCAGAATGTACCCTGGTGTATCAAAAGGCACTGCTTGTATAAGGACACTTTGAGGGATAGTGCTGCACTTGAATCATTCACACTCATGATGACCCTGGAAAAGAAATCCAAAGGAATAAGCTGTGAGACTGTCAGTGGGAGTAAACAAGATTTAGGCTATGAAGCTGTACCCACCAAGGAAAGATAAATTTATTAACTCACTGCACTGCTTTCACCAATAGTATTAGACAGTCCAGCACCTCAGCCTTTTAAATCTGGCCCTTTTCAGAGCCATCAGCCTTTTTCTCATTACTGCTCCATCAGAGAAAGAGTTCGCCACTCCTGGCACTCTTACAGCGTGTTACGGGCTCGGCTTCCCCCCCTCTCCCCCGCAGAGTCTCATGTTACGCCGGGAAAGAGAGAAAAGCTGGGGAGGTGAGACAGGGCACTTGACCCGGGCTGACCAATGAGGTTATTCCATACCACAGCACGTCATGCCCAGGAGGCAGGATTCGGGGGCGGGGCTCTCGCGGCACGCGCTCTGGGGAGCGGCGCGCGGTCTGGTTTTGGCGCCCAGCGGTCTCTGGAGCGGCGAGCGGTCTCTCGGCTCGGTCGGGCGACGAAACGGTTGTATCCTCTCCCTTTGTATTTACTTTGCCATTATTATTGTTATCGGTGGTGGCAGTAGTGATTTGTATTGTATCTCAGTTACTGGACTGTTCTTATCTCAACCCGTGGGAGTTACTTTTTCTTCGGTTCTTCTCCCCATTTCCCCTCATCGGACTGGGGGGGGGGGGGCGGGAAAGGAGGGAGAAGGGAAATTTACAGCTTAAACCACCACAGCTTTGGCGCCCAACGTGGGGCACTTAAGGGTTGAGATAAAGACAAAATAGCCACTCGTCACAATGCTGATTTATTGGCTCTCAAAGTTGTTGCTCTGGTTCTCACAGGTTCAGTGTATGATACTTTACTTACAGCCGGTTCTTCTTATCTTAACATTTTTCAGATCTGGGTTTTGGGTTAAGATTCTTGTTACATTATACTGTATTGCACGGATTGTTAATACAATAGACTCAGTGATCATGAAACTGACCCGGTTTGTGTTTCCAGTGTGGCCACCAACTCTATACTTTGGGAGGTACATAAATGGAAGTTCTTAGCAATTACACGTCTTTTTTCACCTCCTCGGGTGGTCAGCCTGTGAAGGAGACATTCATTTGTGCTCCCAGCGCCCCCACCAGGCCGTTTACAACACTGTTTGAGAATTCTGAAGGTTTTGAATGGCCTTTAGATACCCTTGAGATCTGCCTGCTGGTGGTGACGGGAATTATCATGTTGGCACACATACTGAATATGTTGTACTCACAACTATTTAGTCTGGTCCGGAGAGTTAAGCAGAGTGGGGTGTGGGCCATGTCTGGGGTTAGACTGCAATCCAGGATGGCCGAGAGATTTTCCCCAAGGCTGGACAGTCATGAGTGGCAGGGTGTGTAGGATAGTATGGGCAAGTATCTAGGCCAGTGGGCCCCTCCAGTGCTTTGGAACTTCACCAATGAACAAATGCAAAACCCAGAAAAATTACTAAAACATTTAAAGGAGGTGTGTGATCATTCTGGTCACACCAGAGATGGACAAATCATGGCAACGTGCTGGGGCTTGGCTTATGCTTACAGAGCCCTGTTTAACACTGTCCAGCATCTTCAAAAGGAAAAAAAAAACATCTCTGGATATGAGGGCGGAGTAATGGACAGCGCAGTTAATACAGCTCCAAGTACAGCAGCTACATCACCACCAGCGACAGGTACAGCCACGACTCAAACCCCAGTGACAAGTACGGCGGCTACCCAAACCACAGTAATAATCACTGCAGCTAAACCAGAGGACCAACTCATACCAATATCGGTTGCCCCTGTACACAAGGGGAAAAACAAAGAAGAGGCGGGAAAGATGAAACAAGACAAAGAAACGTCACCACCCAGGACAGCATCTGACCAAGAGTTATTACCACATGATGAAGAAGAAGAAGCAAAGGAAGAGGTGACTTCTCGATCTCAGACCTCAACCGAGCTACGGAATATGTGAAAAGACTTTACCCGTCAGCCAGGGGAGCACATCATCACCTGGCTGCTCCGATGCTGGGACAATGGGGCTGATGGTCATGAACTAGAAGGTAGGGAAGTCAAACAGCTGGGATCACTTGCCAGGGAAGGGGGAATTGACAAAGCAATTGCAAGAGAGAAACAGTCCCTCAGCCTTTGGAAGCAGCTCTTGGCAGCTGTGAAAGATAGGTTTCCATACAAGGATGATGTTATGAGTCGTTCGGCCAAGTGGACTACTCTAGAGAAAGGCATCCAGTCTCTGAGAGAATCAGCCATTGTAGAGATGATCTATATCACCAAGACGAATGTTGGGGATGTACCCATAGATCCAGATGCAGTTGAATGTACACGACCCATGTGGCGGAAATTTACACAGAATGCACTGTCATCATATGCCCATTCATTGGCAGCAGTTACCTGGAATGACATAGTACCATCAACAGTGGATGAAATGATTCATAAACTGAGAGTTCGAAGACAGTCTCACCCCATCCATCATTTCAGCTGTGGAAAAACTGTCCCAGAACCTCCAACAGTTGAGAGACGATCTATCCAGCTCCTCACGTGTACCAACACACGTCTCAGCTACTAACAAAAGGCATCCCACTGTTCCAGAGAGAAGATATAGAAGTTATACACCATGGGCCACCCTATGGTTTTACCTGCAGGATCATGGAGAAGATATGATGGAGTGGGATGGAAAGCCTACTTCAGTTTTGGAGAAGCGAGTGCGAGAACTGAAAAAGAGAGCAAAGGTCAAGAATGATAATCCCATGAAAGCTGCAGCTTCAGTCTCTGGTGAGCAGGTTCCCAAATGGGGTGGAAGAGCTGATTTTACTCCAGCTCCTGTGATGAAGAAGAATAATCCATCTCTTCAAGACGTGAGTGACCAATGTGATGACTATTAGAGGGGCCCTCCCTTCAGCCGGATGGAGGTAGGGGACAATCGAACTTATTAGACTGTATGGATGAGATGGCCTGGCACATCAGTCCCACAGAAGTATAAGGCTCTAGTAGATACCGGTGCACAGTGTACTCTGATGCCATCAAGCTGTCAAGGGGTGGAACCTATTTCTGTTTCTGGAGTGACAGGAGGATCCCAAGAGTTGACTGTACTGGAGGCTGAAATCAGCCTGACTGGGAGTAAGTGGCAAAAGCACCCCATTGTGACTGGTCCATAGGCTCCATGTGTCCTTGGCATAGATTACCTCAGGAGAGGGTACTTCAGTATCCCAAAAGGGTACCAATGGGCATTTCGTATTGCTGCTCCAGAGACAGAGGAAATGGAGCAGCTGTCCACCTTGCCTGGTCTCTCAGAGGATCCTTCTGCTGTGGGGCTGCTGAAGGTCAAAGAACAACAAGTGCCAGTCGCAACCACAACAGTGCACCGTTGGTAATATCGCACCAACCGAGACTCCCCGATTCCCATCCATAAGCTGATCTGCAGACTGGAGAGCCAAGGAGTGATCAGCAGAGCCCGCTCACCCTTTAATAGCCTCATATGGCCAGTGCGAAAGTCTGACGGAGAGTGGAGACTAACGGTAGACTATCGTGGCCTGAACGAAGTCACACCATCCTTGAGTGCTGCCGTACCGGACATGCTAGAACTTCAGTATGAACTGGAGTCAAAGGCAGCCAAGTGGTATGCCACGATTGACATTGCCAATGCTTTTTTTCAATTCCTTTGGCAGCAGAGTGCAGGGCACAGTTCGCTTTTACTTGGAGGGGCGTCCAGTACACTTGGAACCGACTGCCCCAGGGGTGGAAACACAGCCCTACCATCTGTCATGGTCTGATCCAGACTGCACTGGAACAGGGGCAAGCTCCAGAACACCTGCAATACATTGATGACATTGCTGTGTGGGGCAATACAGCAGAAGAAGTCTTTGAGAAAGGGAGGCAAATAATCCAAATCCTGCTGAGAGCCAGTTTTGCCATAAAGCAGAGTAAGGTCAAGGGACCTGCACAGGAGATTCAATTTTTGGGAATAAAATGGCAAGATGGACGCCGCCAGATCCCCACAGATGTGATCAACAAGATAACAGCAATGTCGCCACCAACTAATAAGAAAGAAACACAAGCTTTCTTAGGTGCTGTGGGGTTCTGGAGGATGCACATCCCGAATTACAGTTTGATTGTAAGCCCTGTCTATCATGTGACCTGGAAGAAGAATGATTTTAAATGGGGCCCTGAGCAACAACAAGCCTTTGAGCAAATTAAACGTGAGATAGTTCATGCAGTAGCCCTCGGACCAGTCCGGACAGGGCCAGATGTTAAAAATGTACTGTACACCACAGCCGGGGAGAATGGTCCTACCTGGAGCCTCTGGAAGACAGCTCCAAGGGAAACTCGAGGTCGACCCCTCAGCTTTTGGAGTTGGGGATACAAAGGATCTGAGGCCAGCTACAACCCAACTGAAAAAGAGATATTGGCAGCCTATGAAGGGGTTTGAGCTGCTTCGGAACTGACTGGCACTGAAGCACAGCTTCTCCTGGCACCCCGGTTGCCTGTGTTGGGCTGGATGTTCAAAGGCAGGGTCTCCTCTACACATCATGCAACTGATGCTACATGGAGTAAGTGGGCCGCATTAATTACACAACGAGCTCGAATAGGAAATCCCAGTCGCCCGGGAATTCTAGAATTCATCATGGACTGGCCAGAGGGCAAAGATTCTGGAATGTCACCAGAGGAGGACGGAGTGATGCGTGCTGAAGAGGCCCCACCATATAATGAACTGTCAGAAAGTGAAAAGCAATATGCCTTATTTACTGATGGGTCTTGTCGCATTGCGGGAAAGCACCGTAGATGGAAGGCAGCTGTATGGAGTCCTCAACGACAAGTTGCAGAAACTGCTGAAGGGGAGGGTGAATCGAGTCAGTTTGCTGAGGTGAAAGCCATCCAGCTTGCCTTGGACATTGCGGAACGAGAAGAGTGGCCAGTACTTTATCCCTATACTGACTTCTAGATGGTGGCGAATGCCCTGTGGGGGTGGTTGCAGCAATGGAAGCAGAGCAACTGGCAGTGCAGAGGTAAAACCATCTGGGCTGCTGCACTGTGGCAGGACATAGCTGCCCGAGTGCAAAACCTGGTGGTCAAAGTACGCCACGTAGATGCTCATGTACCCAAGAGTCGGGCTACTGAGGAACACCAGAACAACCAACAAGTGGATCAAGCTGCTAAAATTGAAATAGCTCAGATGGACTTAGATTGGCAACATAAGGGTGAATTATTTTTGGCCCGGTGGGCCCACGACACTTCAGGCCAGCAGGGCAGAGATGCAACATACAGATGGGCTTGTGATTGAGGGGTGGACTTAACAATGGATACTATTGCCCAGGTTATTCATGAGTGTGAAACATGTGCTGCAATTAAGCAGGCTAAATGGTTAAAGCCTCTTTGGTAAGGAGGACAAGGGCTGAAGTACAAATATGGGGAGGCTTGGCAGATTGATTATATTACACTCCCACCAACCCGCCAAGGCAAGCATCATGTGCTTACCATGGTGGAAGCAACTACCGGATGGCTGGAAGCATATGCTGTGCCTCACGCCACTGCCCGAAATACTATCCTGGGCCTTGAGAAACAGATTTTGTGGCGACACGGCACACCAGAGAGAATTGAGTCAGACAATGGGACTCATTTCCGGAACAGCCTGATAGATACTTGGGCCAAAGAGCATGGCATTGAATGGGTATATCACATCCCCTACCATGCACTAGCCTCTGGGAAAATCGAAGGGTACAATGGGCTATAAATAGCACATTACATAACAAGCAACAGCATGCAATTGAGTTCATTGGCTGTTTTCTCCTAAAATCAAATCTCCTTGAGGTACACAGTGGACTTCCCCATCTTCCTGCATTACCCACCAAGTATATCCGGGTCCCTGAGCAAAAGCAATCCCACGAGTGGGTTTGCCTTTACCTGAAGCAGGAATAACCCAGACTGTCTTCCCCAGCAAATTCTTTATGTGCACCACAGGAACGTTGTCCCCCTCTACAGTATTTAGAAGTTCTGACTGGGCTGGACCAGCTCTGTTGGCAGATCCTCTGGTGTTGGCCAACCAGGTGGCCTTTAATAAATGTGTATCCCGATGTTTGAAAGTCCCACCACACATTGCTCTCAGTGTAGTTTTTTTTATAGCCCATCAACTAGATGCCTTCAAGTCATCCGCGACTGACCCTCAGACCATCATCCCAATAAAGAACCAACTTTGATGAAACCAGACGAGTTCTGCAGTGAAGGAACAATCAGCATCAGCAGGCAACGATCCAACACTGCACACAGCCTCCCCTGCTCTGAAAGACTGTTACAAAAGGTGGAGCCTGACATCACAGACTGGATGGACTCAGCAGCTTTATAGGGATTGGCCCAGGCACTATGGGATTATATCTCTCCATCTGTGTGTGTGGATGTATATGTACATATATATATATATGATATGATATTTTGAAAATGTGGGATCTGAGCATGATGTGAATGGTATGGAATAAGGGGTGGATTGTTATGGGTTCGGCTTCCCCCCCCCCCCCCCCCGCAGAGTCTCATGTTACGCAGGGAAAGAGAGAAAAGCTGGGGGAGGGGAGACAGGGCACCTGACCCGGGCTGACCAATGAGGTTATTCCATACCACAGCATGTCATGCCCAGGAGGCAGGATTCGGGGGCGGGGCTCTCGCGGCACACGGCGGGGGGAGCGGCGCATGGTCTCGGCTCAGTCGGGCAGTGAAATGGGTGTATCCTCTCCCTTTGTATTTACTTTGCCATTATTATTGTTATTGGTGGTGGCAGTAGTGATTTGTATTGTATCTCAGTTACTGGACTGTTCTTATCTCAACCCATGGGAGTTACATTTTCTTTGGTTCCTCTCCCCATTTCCACCCATCAGACTGGGGGGGGGGGAGGCGGAAAAGAAGGGAGAAGGGAAATTTATGGTTTAAACCACCACACAGTGTCACTCCTGATTTGTTCTGGAAGTTCTAAGTTTGTTTTTAAGATAATTAGTTGATACTACCCAGGAAGGCCAAAGATCTGGCACTCTAGCAAAAAGTTGTTTCAAGGTGGGGAAAAGCCCCACATGCAGTAAAATAGATCGATAAACTTGGGAGTTATGTTTAGCTCTGCAGTCCTACCTACTCTGCCCAGGAACAAAAGCCTCCATGAATTCATACATTTAACAGAATTTCTCACCTTCACAAGGAAGTGCATTAACTATGCATTCAGAATACAAAAATAAAATGCAACACTTGCTGAAAAATAACTTGTGAAGAAAACCCAAAAGGCTCGAGTCACATGTGACAGCAATTCAATTTCACTGTCTACTGCATGCATTTTACATAAGGCAGAGAAGTATAGGATACTGGCCATGATAATCTGTCATTTTTCACTTTGGAACTTCAGTGAGAAACAGGATGAAATCAAGCAACTGACTGCGTTTGACAGCAGAAAAACAGCTCACTGATGTAAAGGCCCAGCATGCCTGGCTAGCCATGCTCTGCAGTGGCATGTACAACCAAATCATAACTCTTGCACCAGATGCAGTGTAAAAATGAGCCTTTACCTGTTTAACTTGCTTTAAGTCAATTAATCAGCATGAGAGAGTGCCTGTGAAAAATACTTCCATCACAAATGGTGGCCATCCTTCTGCTTCAGCATCCGACTCTCACTACAAAGTTTCCGCAGTAAGGCTCATATGAAGTATCAGAGAAAACTTGTTTCAAGAAACCAGTTAAACACTAGTAGCTACAAATTGAATAACATGTGCCCAAGGACAAAGAACATCCTGTGCACAGTGTATTCATGTAAAAGGCTTTGGAGAAACAGAGGAAAAGCTTACACCACCTTCCTTGGCGCGAGATGGTCACAACTACCCCACATGCTTGCAAGACAACACACGCTGGATATGTGTATCACAGTACCACGGGGCATTCTCTCTTCTAGATGACAGCAACCAGGGATGCTAAAGGTAAAAGAATTTACCTCAGAGGTCCGCATAAAATTAATGGATTTAGAAACTCCTCTGAGGTGGTAAAATGAACCTTCTTTGGATCCACAGGGGCACTTCCCACATGCAACACGTTCCGATGAGCCGTCTCTGCAATGGCGCTAGTCTTTGAATTGTGCTTCCCACCTTCCTCTCTGAATACGAGGCTTACAGCAATGCGTGTTGCCAGGATGCATTGCTAATATATAATATATTGGCTGGAAATCAGTATTTCATCTCAGAGAAAGAAAATGTTACAGGCATTTCTTAAGAGGCAGCACATTCAGAAGCGTTTGAGGAAGAAATCTGGTGAGACAAACAGAGTAAACCTATAAGCAACAGAAGATATCTATAGATAATAGCTACATCCTGCCCTTTAAGTCAGGCTGCAGATTCAATCCCCTGATGCTCATTTTACTGCTGGAAGGAGATCTGTTCTGCTATGCTGCTGCAAAAGGACATTATTTCCCCACAAAGCTTTGCTTTGGGTATTTATTACAGGGATAGCTTCTGACTCCAAGCAAGACTTTCTTCTCTTTTTCCAGGCAATGTTTTGCAAAAGTCATACCATCACTGGTGTCCCTGGAGATTGACTCACATGTAATGTTTCCTGCCCAGACTGAGCATCCCTAAATGACAGCAAGAACATCCAGCCTTTGACAGAAGGCCCAAATTCTTTTTACACATAGGAGTGCCCTGCTGTCTTGGTGGACCTACCAAAACAAAAGGGGCAGGAGGCCTGGGAGTTGCTAGTTGCCTTCTGAAAGCTTTTAAATGACAGCGTCACACACCTTACAGGCTGGAGAGACTCCTCTGACCACAAAATCTAACAGGCTCATTCAAAGCAAGGAAAAAGCATACAAACACAGTAACCCACAGGAAACGAGGAAGGGAGTTAATAACTCTGCTACAGTGACTAACAGGAGTGTAACTGAGTGACAACTTGCAGCTCCACTGGATTGAGATTTTACACAACTAGTTGATGGTAATCCTTTCCCAGGTCAGCTCCCCTTAATTGCAGCAATATGCCAGAGGATGTGTCTACCTTGGGTGCTTATTTCCAGAATTCACTAAACCATGAGCTTATTAGAACCAGGAACTGTTAAGACCACATAAAGTCTTTTTCTCAGAAAGAGAGGACAAAAAACAATCAAGAGGACATTAGAGAAAGTAATGAATAAGATATCTAAGGGTACAAAACCACAAACAAGAAAACATTTAGCACAGCACATAAACCAATTACGTGCAGCACTATCATGCACTTTGTCCTACCAGCAAATATGAAGCCAAAACATTAACCTCAAGTCAAACAGCAAAACAAAAATAAGAGAAGCAATATTGATTCGCTGTATCTGTTGAGTAATCAAGCTTCTTACTTGAAATGAGCTGCAAATTTCCTGGATAAGCCATCTTTAACCTTGACAAAATTAAATCAAGCTAGACAGGGACTAAGAAGATAAATATAGCAGGGTTAGCTCTGAGAAAACAAAATAACACACAACAAAAAAACCCAAACAAACCCCAAGTACAGGGTCCAAACGTGTAATTCCACAGTGGGGTGGGTCTCTGTATCAGGTTCCACCATTCAGTTCTCACTAGCACCTCAAGACAGGCATGGTCTCTTTTAGCCAAGAGAATGGCTCTACTGAATTAGTGCTTATTTCAAATTCATTAAAGCCTTTAGATCTTTGTATCTACTTAACAGACAGTAGAAGGATTTAAACATGCCATTTTTTGTTACAAGCCTTGGGGCAGGAGAGGAAAGAAACAATGAATGTTTCAGACTTACTATATGGTAACCATAGCAGGCAAAATCAATTACTGCTGAGAGGATGTGGAGATAACATGCAGGCTCCCACTCATCTATTTGAAATGTGTGACTTCTCCTCTCCATTTCCTCCCCACTTCTTTTCAGAAATGTCTTTTCTCATACATTAGAATCTGGCCTGAAGAATCCTATTGGCTTGCAAACACATTTACAGATTAGGATTTGTCATGATACTGTCTGGTATCCCCACCTGTGCACTCCCACTTATTTGAGAATACAATCAAATCCTTCTCAGATTGCTACTGCTGCCTTTACATTGAGTCTGGCTACACAAAACTTGTTTATCAGACTTGATTATCAATGATGTGGCCTTATCAAGAACACAGTGTAAGCTGGACAGTCATCCTCAAAAGAACTGTAGGATGAATTTGGGGAATTAGCAAAAGTATGTGTACCCACTCATATGATGTGAGGTGGGAACATTTTGGGGTGGGTAACATTAAAAAAGGGAAACAAGTAAGAGCTGGTACTTTAAATATCTATGAAATAAGTGGTCTAAAAAGGGCAGATCCAGAAATCCAAGTCATGCAGATCTGAACCACAGGGAAAGGATTTCTGTTTAAATTATGCCAAGCTAAAAACCAATAAAAGGAAATAAATTTTACACAATCTGTAATTGAATTGTGGAACTTACTACCACAGGAAGATGGCAAGGCCAAAACCATAATGGGATTAAAACCTGACTGAGTATGGATACAGATATTGACAATATCTAGAGTTGTGTTTAACACTAAAATTGTAGAATTATTACCCCCGATGCTTCAGGGTTTTAACTAATCTCTAATCACTAGGGAAAGGGTGAAGCCTAATAACGCAGGCAGATTTCCCCATGAACATCTCCATCAGTGTTTCTCCTTGCAATTGTCCAGTGCTGGTCATGAGCATATAAAGGCAACTGAATAGATGTGTCCCAAGTCCGATCTAGTAAATCGACTATGACAAATTTAGTTTCAGCTAGTGACACATCTGATTCAAGTCTAGGATAGCGAACTGAACCATTCAGAAAGGTTTAATAAAGCTGTTGAAATTGAAATTAAGTACAGACTTGTTTACTATAGACTATCCTCCTTCACCTGCCTTTGAGCAGCGCTCCCTTAAAACTACTGCAGGTTAGAAAACCTCACTCCCCTTTCTGACCTCTAGTCCGCAATGAACACTGAAGGAATCACATCATGTAGGAATCAATGCTTGGAAATGACAGTCCACAGAGACTTGCACTGCAGTTGCAAAAGCTTTCAGTATGCTATGTTACTCTCTATTAAGTTATTTTAAAGCCAAGTCTCTCCCTCCAACCTTCTCAAGCCATTTTTACCAAGCCACAATTAAGCATGCTGTTCCAATTACATTAAAAAATAATCTGTTAGCTGTGGCTCAAAATGCTGCATAAGCAGATTCCTTCTGGTGGAAGCACATCCTGCATGGCTGCTGAGATACAAATAATGGAATGTCATAGAAAATTTCCAACCCATCTCCCCAAGCTTCTTTCAGTCATTTCCACGTGCACAGAAAACCAGCAAGAGACATTTCATACAACTGCTTTTTGTTTGAACAGGACTTTAATGGTTTAGCTCAAAGTAAGTAAAATAGCCCTCGAGCACCCAAAATAATGTCAAAGAACAGACCTGAGTAAAGAGTGGGCAGGAGGTAATAAATGAATACAAAGTAGGAAAGCAAAGGGAATAAATACGACCAAAAAAGAAGAAATAAAGGACATGGGAAAAAAAACCAAATCAAAACAAAACAGAAAAAAGACAGCAAGAACAGAAGTTACGCAAAAATCTATATGAGTAAGTCAAATGCATGTGTCCTTAGTTCCATGTGAGAAGGCTGCAACTTTCTTTCAGGAGCGTATCTTGGCAAGGATGAGAATTCATTTTGACTTCAAAAACGAAAGTTAAAAAACATCTATACACACAACCCAAACATTCCTTCTGCAAAATGCCAAATTTTCAGGCTGCCGTTTTGCATGCGGAAACCTCAATACATCCTCAGTTTGATGTCCAGGCACTGGTAAACAGTTTACACACTCATCAGCCAGTTACTATTTTAAACCAAAGCTCAATAATGCCTAGGATTAGGATTTCGGATGTGGAGTCAAACTGACTAATAACTACAGTGGAGAGGAGGCCATGCACAACAGTCTACCTGTGGCCTTTCCCAGTCTACTACATTAATGCAAATCATTTCATAGTAAACCCCAGTGGAGTTCATCAGTCGAGTAACACTTTTGAGATGCCTGAGTAAATTAGAGGGGCTTGAAAGGAGGAGGGAATTGAGAGCTGCAGCAATTACTGTTTTTTCTAATAGATTTGATGAGCAGCCTGGCTGGAAAGAAAAGCATGCAGGACTTTGTGCCATTTGTGACCACAGGAGTGCAGCGAGATCATCTGGCCTGCTCTGGTTACAAGCTTCCCCTGTGAAAACAGTGATTTGTTTTGTGCAGCCCACAGCACCATGAGGGATTAGGTGAGAAAGATGCTCAAGACAATGCTTAAGTAATAAAGACAATAGCAAAAAACCCTGTAAAAACAATAGTTCAGCATAAAGGTAACAAACGCACCTCTCTGTAAGTCAGCTCCAAGCTACTCTGTCGCACTTCAGAGGAGTTTGCTGAAGATCAGAATTCTTTTTTCCCCCTTTGCAGTTGAGAATTTTTCCTGTATTTCTCCTTTTCAGAAGTACGAACAGAAAAGCCACACTGCCTTTAAGAGGCAAATGTTCATTTTTCAGTTCCAAACCCGTAACTTGTATCCATTAACCCACTTCAACATTGTGGCTCAAAGCTGCTGCCATCTATGAGAAGTCGCTGCAACAAGACGCCTGCACAGCTATGAGCAGGGCTTCTCAAAACCCGGGGTCTCCATTTCAAATTTCCACTGAGGCACCAGAAAGACATACCATGGTCCATACTTAGGAAACATACTTAGGAAACAGCTGGATTACTTCAAATATAAGTACATTAATAAGAAAAACAAACACAAAAGCCCCAGCACTGTGGTCTTGTTCTGTTACTAGCCAACATCCTCTTCCCTAAAGTCTATGCTTTCTTCGTAATGATTTCAAAGTTGATGGAAATACCAATATTTTACAAAACCAAATGAAGTGCTGCTTTGCAAAAGCTACACTTGAACCTCAAATAAATAAATAAAACCATCTCTTTATCCCAAGTAATTGCTCTATTGCATGATACAGGAAGGTAGCAAATTGCCAGATTGGAAGAATTAGTATCTCAGCATTGTTTCTTCTCACCAATCCATATAACCACAGAGATGAACCTATTCTACTAAATTTTTCCAGCACCATGAAAACAGTAATTCTAATAGTTCATTTGCACATGCTGAGCACGCACTGTCTAGGTCAGTAGTCAATACAAGACCTCAGCAAGCACTATATTAATGGGACAGCATGACATTAAGATGTACTGCATTGCCAGAAGTGCCATCCTCCTGCTAAGAAACAACTTGGACCCTGAAAGTCACTGATGATCCTACAGCACTTCTGGCAATAGTAACACTGCTCCAAGCAGGGTCTTGGTGGAATTCTGACTCAATCACATCCCACCAGCTGAGGCTCACTCTAACAGTTTCAGCTATACATGGTGTTTTAAAGTCCTGCAGTGCTACCAAGAGAAGCAAAAACATCTACAGCCGAGCAGAGAAGCAGCTGCATTTTGGACATGTGACCTCCAAACTGCCTTTTATACCCTCTTTGCCCCTTCAGAGGGGTATGAGTTAACATTCAATTAGGAATTGAAACAATTTTTGCCAAAGAGCAGAGCCACGCAGTGTAAATATTAAAAAACAGGGCGGAGGGGAATGAAGTCAAGTGTTTAAACTCAAAATCTGGTCTGTTTTAAAATGTTTATGATAGACACTTCAAAGATGTTTATTAAAAATCTACAGTCATACCTATTTAAGATGCAAAGGACATATCTGGATTAAGCAGACAGGAAATGTAAAATGTGACAGGACACAGTAGAATTTAAATTGATCAATAAACATTGCTCCTAGAACAAGAGTTCTCAATTTTTACATCTCATGACCTTGCATTAACAAAGTTTTCAAATATCCCTTTCATACTCTTGTTTACCCATGATGAAAGAGAAATGCAGATCATGTCTCTTCTCTCCCTATTCCTAACCCTTTAGGGGTTTAGGAATTTTTAGGAATCCATGATCAGAGCCATGATGAACTGGAAGACCACCACCTAATTACTTCAGTTAGTATGCAGCCAAGCAAACAAAAGAAATCTGAAATAATTCAGTCTCACGGCATTTATTCAGTGGCTATAATCTCACCAACTAATAAAACACCATGGGATATTATACATGAAATGTGCCATGGTTTGGGTTTTCGGGGGGTGCATGGGTTTGTTTTTCAGGATGGTCACATTGGGGTAATTTAAAACTGCACTACTAAATCATGCCATTAAACCAGTAATAAAAACCAGAGAAAACTGCACTTGAATGCAAAGTAATGACATGAGGGGAAAACTGACAAGCAAAAAAACCCAACACAACAAACCTCAAACCAAATACATTTCCAATGTTCTGGGCTCCTCCCCACCCTGCTTTAAACAGTGTTATTCCCTCACCTACTTGATGACAAAAGCAGCTTTTGAGCCTTTTAGTCTGATGTTTTGGTTTGGGTTTTGGGTTTTTGTTGGTTGGTTGGTTGGTTCTTTTGGGGGGAAGACATATACGCCCCCCAAAAAAGCCACAAAACACCCCCCAAAAAAGGCAATCCAAACAAACAAACAAAACCAAACACCACCACAAACCAAACAACTCCACAGTGGCTATGAAATAGAGAAGCCTGCTTTCTTAAACCCCACTCACGGCCCAATTTACACACATAGCAGCATTTCCCAGGACATTCTTTGATCAGCACAAGCCTGATCTGTACATTCAGAGGGGCTCTGGGAGATGGCTGGTGTCAAGGTGGCAGAGAGGCCACCAAACCCATCTGCCTCACAAAGGCTGCATGATGCAGAAGCACTTGAAAGTCTAATCTCCCATCAGAGCCACAGACAAGCTGCAGATTTTCTTTAAAGGCTTATGTAAAGCTGTTACATCTTACTTAAAAGGATGAAGACATGTAAACACATCAGATGTGATGAGGAAGTCTCTCCAATTTGTATTTCTAAGGTCCACATCCCTTAACAGCATTTGCTGCATGTCAAAATACTCAGTCTACATCACTGCTTTCTCCAATTGTGTTAAATTGCCTCTGGCCACATTTAATTACCAGGATATTTATATTCTTGATTTACATATCTAACTGTGTACATTAAGGGTCAAATCCTGAATGAAACCACTGAGACAACCTGGGCAAAGATTGCAACGTTTGATACTAGCATGTGCTAGTAACGGAAGAAAAATTACTTCTGAGGACCTTTGCAGAGTGGCATTTTTGGAACACAAGGTTTCTTCAGCTTTTGAAAAATTCACAACTATGACAACAAACATATTTCATTTAGTCTGCAGCAATGCAAAGAAGCCAACAGCTAATGACAGACCCTAAAAAAAAAAACCACTAAGATAGAAGATTCACTGTCCTGGCTCTGCAGTGGTTAAAAGCCCCCTACAGCTGTGCTGGCATCATTGATTAGGGTGAACAAGGAAGCGACAGGAAAAATAAAGCTACCTTAATTTCAAGCCCCATTAGAACTGAAGGACTTGGGAGGGGGGAGGAGGAAGGAGAAATCAATGTTTGGCAAATGGGAAAGGACAAAATCTGAAAAACGAAAAATGCATTTTCAGGCTAAGTTAATGCACACAACAGATGGTGAAAAGCACTTGAGGTTGCCCCTTTAAGGCTGTGTCAGCATTTCCATTTATAAACTCCGATTTGATTACACCCAAATAGATTACCACAGGCTTTGGCTTAATTCTAGCAGATGCCACAAAGTACATCACAAATGGTAATATAAAATAGCAGTAAGAGCTCACTGGTTTAATAGTGCACCCTTTTGGTACCTGACATCAAAATGTGTTTGAATTATGAATCACATACTTATGTACACATGAACAGAACATACAGAGGCTGGGGCAAGCATCCGGGGACCCAGATTCTACCAACACCAAAGGCTGCTTTTGTGTCAAGGCTGTTTTTGATACAAACCCTGTTTACCGTACTCTGGAGAACTTGAAAATATCCCAGCTACTTAATTTCAGTCTGCCTTAGTTGCTATTTGGACACATTTCAGTCTAACCTTCTGCCCTCATTTAGATAAAAGCTCTTACTTCTGTGTCTCGACCTCCAGAGAGTTACTCAGTCAATATTCTGAACATCTACATCCAGAAATCAAAACCAAACCCTGGTATGCAACCCTTAATTTCAGTTCTGCCTAGACCAGAAGGGCAAGGTGAAACTGTTGTACAAATGAGGTAATTCACAAAATTTTCCTTCAGTGTAACAGAGCCAGGGCTTCACCTCAAACTTTCCAAGGAGATCAACAATGTATGCAAGGAGAGCTCATTTCCAGCATTTATTTCACAGATCTGCACAGGGCTGGACCAAGCCTTAAAACTGACAGCAGCAGCATTTCTTGAAGTTACACCATGCCTTTGGGCTTAGACATTTCAGAACAAGTATGCAGGGAGCCTAAATCTAGAATTAAACCACTGTGACATGTTCAAAACACAAAAGCACAACATTACTGTAAAGAATAACACATACTGTAGTTAGTCCAACTATCTTCGTAGGTATAAATTAGGCCTTGATCCTGCAATTAACCCAAATAAGCAAAAGTACTTTACTAGAGCAGCACCAAACCTCTCACCAACATCTGTACACAAACTAAACAGCACACATGCAAGAGCCAGGTCCTAGCTCACATTACAATAGTGCAGCCTTGCCATATAGTGAGAATAATTCCTCCTTTGGCTGCCATTACTGTGACTTGAGAGAGGTCTGCTATGACACTGCTCACTAGAAGACGATGTTGTAGTTTGCGCCTTTGGAAAAGAAACGCCTTTCAGAATGTCAATATTCTGTTTATATACACAGATCCCATTTGCAGGATACCAGCTTGCACAATCAACCCTTACCTAGGATTTTTAAAAGCCACAAACAAACAAACAGAAAACCCAACACATATTTCTGTGCTAAATATGGCATCAAGAACATCAAGGACCACTTGACTACCACATTCAACTTTGACAGATTTTGCCAAAATAGGGTTTTTTGACAACTTGGTCTTTATAAAGTCTTCACATAGGAATTGTTATGAACTGTATTTCCCACAAGAAGTGTTTGTTGCATTGCATGCACTTTAAGAAGACCTCTCTGATCTAAGATTTAAGAAATCAGAGAGGAAAAATACGGAGTCCTATCATTTAATGGCAAGCCTAGACTTTTTCATAATCTTCCCCTCCTACTGCTCTGGTAGGAAACACTTCCTGGACTCTCAACCCTTTCATGTGCAAGCAATCTACATTTTACATCTGATAAATAATTCAGCTAATTAACTGAGCTGTAATTTGGTGCACTTCTTTTTAGTCAGCACTATGGATGGAGTACCATCCATATGGAGGTATGGATGGAGGCTCTGTACAGAAAGTCCCTCTTGCTTGTTAACCCAAGCTGATGCTTCTATTAAGGTGAATTCCTAGATTCTCTTAACACTTCCTGAAACTCACATCAGCATCCTGGGACTTCATGCCCTAGGATGCTCCCCTCTGGTTTTTCTTGCTGTGTTTTAGTCTATAAGAAAGAAGATACTTCCTGGCATTCTCCTGCAGTGCTGAGAGCCATCATTTGACAGATCGGACTCTAACATATCTCTCTACACTGCCTGAATAGACTGCAGCATAAGAAAGAACACAGACAGTGGGTAAATATTTCAGGTAAGAAAGCTGGAGAAGCTCAAGCAAACTGTCCAAAGAAATCACTGGATGCAAAGGAGTTGTGTGAACACACGACAGGAAGTCTACGGATTATTTTCATGCTGTAAAGGCTTTGACAATTTAAAAGTCAGCAGAAACCTAAAATTCATACAATAAAGATTTAATCGTATTTGTAACCTTCACATAACTGCAACAGTCAAAGGATAAACATTACAGCCAGAGGCACAGATCTAAAATATTTATGAACTGACAACACTGCCTGCACAAACTGAAGTGGAGGGACACCACATATACAAGAATAATTGAAGTGTTAAAGAATCTACAACCAATTACATTTCAGACAGGATTTAAGTGTGCACACTGAGCATCAGGAGAAAATGGGATGAGAAAGGCCAGCTAAGCCTACAGTGATGGCAAATCAGTGAATCAAGTTAGTTAAGTATTTGAGAATAAGTTTTTGCTGGTTAAGAAAATGAGTAATGGTGACGTTGGAAAGTGCAGAAATAAACACAAGCCAAACACAAGCCTAAAGAAACCAAATGAAACTAAATTAGCTAAAAAAAAAAAAAAATCCCAACTATCATCAGAAGGTATAAGAAAAGTAACATAGGAAGCAGCTTTTGTAGCATATCTTCGTCTAAAGCATCAAATCATTTAAGACCTAAGGTTAATTAGAGGACAATTAGCAGTGTATAACACAAAGGTCCTCTTACATAATTAAGAACAAAAACTTCACAAAAACTATTCAGAAAGGACAAGATCCTGTAGTTGATGACTGCATACAAGTTACTTGCAGCTAAGAGACCCTTACTGACAACAGCTAGACAGCTTGAGGTGTGACTGCAGATACCCTCAGACAGAGGATGAAGTTCCGCAAAACAGCACCAAAAGCCTTTCCTCAATTGCAGAACAGGGATAAAACATTTAAAATGACTCTCCATCTAAAATGGAGCACCCTGCCTTGCTTCCCACTGCAAACAGTTTTAGCTAATTTACTGTGAAGATTTTCCACATGTGGCCTGCAAAGAAGTTTTATTTAAAGCACACATTTATTAGGCCTCAGATATGAGCAGTTAAAGTGATCACTGATTAAATCACCAGTGTTAATCAGAATTCAAAAGAGCAAGCAGGGAACTTTGATTTAAATGATTGATTTTAATCCTGTTTTTCATTTGCACTTTTTAGCCGTTTTCCTAAAGGAAAGGCTGAATCTCATTGGCTGATTTGGACATTTAAACATATTGATTTGCAATTAACCACTGTTTTATGTTAGATCTGAAGCTTTCCTAAACAGAACACAATTATATCTATATTTGCAATATTAACTTACATTTAAAAGCACAGAATTTATTCAGGATCTTAAACATTTTTATTAAGCTTAAAAAGAATGAATTAAAAATGTCTTATTTATTTTACACATGTGCTTCGTGTCTAGCTCCTAGGATGGACTAGAATCCTATGAGAAACAGACCATATTAAAATGTTCAGTCAATTAAAATGCGTTATATAAAGCAAAAACTACCCAGCTTGTATTTCAAAATGCTTGCATTTCAAATTGTCTCTGTGAGACAAAGAAATCATTAACTTCAGTAGTAGAAAGCCGGACAGAAAATGACAGCTAGACACAGAGGCATTTCAACACTTAAAACAAGCAAACAGACCAATATTTAAGAAATTTTCCACCATGCCTATGCAAGGTAAGTACCCAGTTCCCACAGAAATCACCTCAAGTTGAAATCAATGGGTCTCAGATACCAAGTTTGCTTAATCACAGCTGAAAATCTTTTTATTTCAGCTGTAAGATACTGTAGAAAAAAAAAATCTCCTCCCACATCCTCCAAGCTTTTCCAACTAAGAAATCTTACCTGTCACTTACTTGTATAAAAAATATGCGTATTTAAATAATTTTAATATTTTATAGCAAGCTTAGTCCATAATGTCAACTTAAACACTTCCTTTTCTTGAAGAAATAAATGCATTCTAATGAAAAACAAATATTGACATGGGTCATGGAGATGAGAAAATATATTGAGAAGATCACCAAATATACCAGAATCATCGTATCGAATTACAAGGCCTTGGGATAAGGTGTAATTCAGATAGATGCAAAATGTGAAGGCTTTCTTAGGTAACCAGCAAAATAAAATAAAATGTGAGTATTAGAAAGCCCTATTCATTTTCTTATATGCCACAAGACTTAGATTCACAGAGTCAAGAGCTCCATTGCTTCTGGGTTTCAAAATCTACAATATGATTGCTCTTAAAGCAGAAAGGAAAAACACCGCAGAAATCAAAGAATTAGCAGCAGTAAGGAAAAAAAAAAAAGGAAAAAAAAAAAAGAGGAAGTTTAACATAACCAATTAGAAGTGCAACATCAGAAATTGGAACAAAGGAAAAAAAAATGAGAAAAGACAAAGCGAACAATGCCAGTGGTTTAGAACTCTCATCATGCAATAGATAAAGTCTCCAGAGTGCACCAATTTTTGGTGAAGGAGAGAGGAAAACCACCTGGGGAGGGTGGGAAGATAGCCAGGTGCGCTAGGAATTGTAGGAAGGTGAAGAGAAGCAAAGGTACAAGAAGAAATCCCATCTTCAGAAAGCCCTTTAGCTGCTCTAAGTAATTAGTCCTCACACAGAGAGAGTCACTCCTCTTCGTTCCAAGCTGAGAGTGCTGAAGGCAGCCCCAAAACAGAGGAGTACTGCTTGCACTGCAAGGAAGTATGTCCTTGACATGCGTCCCAGGGTGCATACGTAGCCTACTGGAAAGGCTATGGGGCTTAAAGAACAGCAGAATAAGTAGATCTACCTGAAGACAGGAGATCACAGGGCCCCTAACACTAGGATGAGACTGGACCAAGTACCTGTCCACCCAAAATGGATGGCACCAAAAGCTTAAAACAAACCATTAGGTAAAACGGGGTATCTTCACACTCTTACCTCCCCATTCTCTTCTGAAGTTCAGTAGCTTAGGGCATACTACTTCTGCTAAAAAAAGAAGACCTTACCTCTTTTGACCCTTCTAACTTAGCCATCTGCCATTAAGTAGAGACAATATAAGCTTCAAAATTATTAAAAAGTAATTCAGACTAATATCTTCAATGCAACCCACAACATCAATTTCATAACCAGCTCTTAAATGAGTAATGAATACCACAGATCTCTTCATCATTAAGGTATCCTACAAGGGCAGGCAACTATCATAACGCAAAAATAAATGGCTCATATTAATCTCTAAGACATCTGGGGGGATGAGCTACATGAAAATTTACAAGATTAAATCACATTGGTAAAGCATATGCAAAGTTGCAAAGCTAAAGAAATATGGCAAAGTCAGTCTACCACCAAGACAAGGTTGTGACATCTGAGATAGACTGAAAGAAAAAGCTACACCCACCTCCTTTGTATTTTGACTTAAATGCCCCCATTCCAACACCTCCAAACTGACAAGTGGTTCTACGTGTGTTCTTACAATCAAACATAGAAAGATCTCAAAATTATAAGGGAGAGGTATCCATGCTGTAGGTCAGGCTTGCAAAGCCAACAGACAGGTCCACAAAGGCAGATAGTACATACCTAGTTCCTCTTGACTACGGCAAGAGTTTGGAACTTAGTCTGCCAGCATGGTACTTAAATGCTGCTTCTAATGGTTAATGAACATCTTCCACCATCGGAAGCAGCACATCTCTCCTGTACTCCCTCTAGCCAGTGAATTAAAGACAGAGCAAGACTATTTTCAAAAGTGCCTTCAGAGAGCTTTCTTTGAACCACAACACAGAAATAAGTTACAAAGGCAGTGTAACTCAAATGTCCGTACCTGTATGTCAGTGTCCTTTACAGGTTCAAGAGGCTCAAACGTAGTAACTGCACTTAGACTCTCTAGACGCTGAGAAATGTGAGATATATCGAGCCCTCTAGACCCAAGAAGCACAGATCTATAAGGAAGAAATTATACACGTATGAAATCAGTACTGAACAGGCAGAACTCTAAACCCAAATTCATTGCCAATATTTAGGTCAGCAGCTAGCCATGTACAGCCAGTGCTCCCATCTGTATTATAAAACAGAAAAAAAAAAAAAACACAAACTTTGAATAGCCCTATGTGGATCTCTAGCCGCCTCACCCCTGCTGAACTCTTTCTGCTGTTCCACTGCAGTACTGCACAGCTGCCAAGTCCTTTCAGAGAAAAAAAAATCTATAGCATACTGGTAAATGTCTTCAGCAGCAGCCAGAACAAGGTACAGCACTTTCCGGCTTTAGTGCCCAAATTCAAGAACAATAGCTCCTCAGATACATTCTCCCATCACTATATTGGGTTTTGGAAGCAGGAGAAAGGAGGGGGGGGGGCAGGGAAACCAGCTCTGCAGTCATTCTGTTTCTCCCAGCATGTTCTCCCACCCACACTAGAAGTCAACCCTACAAACACCTTCTGCTCTCTGCAGTGCTTCCCATGCTGATACTCTCTACTTACGCCTTAACATCAGCAGTCTCCTGGGAAGTGCGGGTCAGAGTGCGGGAGCGCAGGCGCTCCCCAGCCTGCTGAATCTCCTGCAAGTTGCGTTCGACATGAGGCAGCTCAGAGATACCTTCTGTCTCAGCTGCAAGCTGTTCTGCCTGCTGGAGAAGCTCTCCAAAGCCTTCAGTATCCATCTCTGTCGCAGGTCTCACTCAAGATGCACAAAGACCTTCAGAGAAAAAGAAAAGATCCTTGATCAACTATAAACAGTTTCTATACCTATGGCAGCACAGACAGACCAGCAAGAGTGGGTCTTCTAGAACAGGATACTCATTTGGCCATCCTCCCCAAGCACAAAACATTAAGGAAATACTTTCAAGTGGTCTCAGAGAGTTCTGCCTTGCAGGACTACACTCTCAAGGCCTATCTATGGACCTGTCAGAAATGGGATGCAGATGCCATATACTGCCTTGTTATAAATGAGAGTGAAAGTAGAGACATCCCTGTGAAGATTTTGGTGTTAATTTAGCTAAAAACTACGTGTACACACACACACATGTATATATATGTGTATACTACATATATATATAAAAAGTAGTTTGGAAAGTTAGATCACTTGATGATCCTCATGGATCCCTTCCACTCAAGCTTCCATATGGTTTTATATTTTTATATATTAAAAACTGAAATACATACATGTACATGCAGAGATATATATACACATGTATCTAGAAATATATGCATGAGGGCTGAAAACATGCTACTTACATATGAGGTTACACTAGCAGCAAAACAGAGCAGCATACACATGTACATAGACAGCCACAAGCAACGATCTACTAAAATGTGCTTATCTACACAACATTAATCCTTCAGTCAAAAGGGATAAGTACATGCTGTTCCAACATAGAATACATGCCTCTAACTCGCAGGCATTGTCGTGGTTTAAGCCCAGCCTAAGTCAGAAAACAACGCAGTCTCCCTCTCACTCCCTCCCCCCCACTCCCGGTGGGATAGGGAGGAGAATCGAAAGAGTGTAACTCCCACAGGTTAAGATAAGAACAGTCCAGCAACTAAGGTATAACACAAACCACTGCTGCTATCACCAGTAATAATAATGGAAAGGGAAACAACAAGGGAAGAGAACACAACCTCTCATCACCCACCAACTGATACCCAGCCCAACCCGAGCAGTGATCTAACCCTTCTGGGTAACTGCCCCCAGTTTATATAGTGGGCATGATGTGCTGTGCTATGGAATACCTCTTTGGCTAGTTTGGGTCAGGTGTCCTGTCTCTACTACCTCCTGACATCCCCTCCTCCCTGGCAGAGCATGAGACTTAGAAAGTCCTTGGTCAGAGTAAACATGACTGAGCAGCAACTAAAAACACTGGTGTTATCAGCGCTGTTCCCAGTCTGAAAGTCAAAACCACAGAGCAGCACCAGCTACTAAGGAGGAGAAAAATGACTGCTACTGCTGAACCCAGGACAGTATCCACCCTTACTCCATACCACTCACGTCATGCTCAGATAGTACATTCTCAATATACCATCACTCTTACCTCATATATATACGTAAATACACACACACACACACACAGAGATCATTCCTTAGTGCATGGACCAAACCCTATAAAACTGCTGAGTCCATCTGGTTCATGATGTTGGGCTCCATCTCTTGTAACAGTCCTTCAGAGCAGGAGTCTTTCAAGGCCCAGGATAGTGTTCCAGTCAGTGGCATGCAGCAGAACGTATGTTTCCAGTCACCTGGTGGTTGCTTCCATCATGGTAAGCACATGGCACTTGCCTTGGCAGGTTGGTGGGAGTGTGATATCATCAATCTGCCAGGACTCCCCATATTTGTACTTCAGCCATCGTCCTCCATACCAAAGAGGCTTTAACTGTTCAGCTTGCCTAACTGCAGCACATGTTTCACACTCATGAATAACCTGGGCAATAGCATCCATTGTTAAGTCCACCCCTCAATCACAAGCCCATCTGTATGTTGCATCTGTGTTTTGGTGGCCTGATGTCTCATGAGCCCATTGGGACAAAAATAATTCACCCTTATGTTGCCAATCTAAGTCCATCTGAGCCACTTCAATCTCACCAGCTTTACCCACTTGTTGGTTGTTCTGGCGTTCCTCAGCTGCCCGACTCTTGGGTACATGAGCATCTACGTGGCGTACTTTGACCACCAGGATCTACACCCCAGCAGCAATATCTTGCCACAGTGCAGCAGCCCAAATGGGTTTACCTCTGTGTTGCCAGTTGCTCTGCTTCCATTGCTGCAACCACCCCCACAGGGCATTCACCACAATCCATGAGTCAGTATAGAGATGAAGTCCTGGCCACTTTTCTCATTCAGCAATGTCCAAGGCAAGCTGGATGGCTCTCACCTCGGCAAACTGACTCGATTCACCCTCCCCTTCAGCAGCTTCTGAAACTTGTTGTCGGGGACTCCATACAGCTGCCTTCCATCTCCAATGCTTTCGCACAATACGGCAGGACTCATCAGTAAACAAGGCATACTGCTTTTCACTTTCTGACAGTTTGTTATATGGTGGGACCTCTTCAGCATGCATCACCTCCTCCTCCTCTGGTGACATTCCGAAATCTTTGCCCTCTGGCCAGTCCATGATGACTTTGAGAATTCCTGGATGACTGGGATTTCCTATTCGAGCCTGTTGTGTAGTTAGTGCAGCCCACTTACTCCATGTAGCATCTGTTACATGACGTGTAGAGGAGACCCTGCCTTTGAACATCCATCCCAGCACAGGCAACCAGGGTGCCAGGAGAAGCTGTGCTTCAGTGCCAATCACTTCCGAAGCAGCTCGAACCCCTTCACAGCCTGCCAGTATCTCTTTTTCAGTTGGGGTGTAGCTGGCCTCAGATCCTTTGTATCCCCAACTCCAAAAGCCGAGGGGTCGACCTCCAATCTCCACTGGAGCTGTCTTCCAGAGGCTCCAGGTAGGACCATTCTCCCCGGCTGTGGTGTACAGTACATTTTTAACATCTGGCCTGGTCCGGACTGGTCCGAGGGCTACTGCATGAACTACCTCTCGTTTAATTTACTGAAAGGCTTGTTGTTGCTCAGAGCCCCATTTAAAATCATTCTTCTTCCAGGTCACATGATAGACAGGGCTTACAATCAAACTGTATTTCGGGATGTGCATCCTTCAGAACCCCACAGCACCTAAGAAAGCTTGTGTTTCTTTCTTATTAGTTGGAGGAGACATTGCTGTTATCTTGTTGATCACATCTGTGGGGATCTGGCGACGTCCATCTTGCCATTTTATTCCCAAAAATTGAATCTCCAGTGCAGGTCCCTTGACCTTACTCTGCTTTATGGCAAAACTGGCTCTCAGCAGGATTTGGATTATTTGCCTCCCTTTCTCAAAGACTTCTTCTGCTGTATTGCCCCACACAGCAATGTCATCAATGTATTGCAGGTGTTCTGGAGCTTGCCCCTGTTCCAGTGCAGTCTGGATCAGACCATGACAGATGGAAGGGCTGCGTTTCCACCCCTGGGGCAGTCGGTTCCAAGTGTACTGGACGCCCCTCCAAGTAAAAGCGAACTGTGCCCTGCACTCTGCTGCCAAAGGAATTGAAAAAAAGCATTGGCAATGTCAATCGTGGCATACCACTTGGCTGCCTTTGACTCCAGTTCATACTGAAGTTCTAGCATGTCCGGTACGGCAGCACTCAAGGGTGGTGTGACTTCGTTCAGGCCACGATAGTCTACCGTTAGTCTCCACTCTCCGTCAGACTTTCGCACTGGCCATATGAGGCTATTAAAGGGTGAGCGGGCTCTGCTGATCACTCCTTGGCTCTCCAGTCTGCAGATCAGCTTATGGATGGGAATCGGGGAGTCTCGGTTGGTGCGATATTGCCAATGGTGCACTGTTGTGTTTGCGACTGGCACTTGTTGTTCTTTGACCTTCAGCAACCCCACAGCAGAAGGATCCTCTGAGAGACCAGGCAAGGTGGACAGCTGCTCCATTTCCTCTGTCTCTGGAGCAGCAATACGAAATGCCCATTGGTACCCTTTTGGGATACTGAAGTACCCTCTCCTGAGGTAGCCTATGCCAAGGACACATGGAGCCTATGGACCAGTCACAATGGGGTGCTTTTGCCACTTACTCCCAGTCAGGCTGATTTCAGCCTCCAGTACAGTCAACTCTTGGGATCCTCCTGTCACTCCAGAAACAGAAATAGGTTCCACCCCTTGACAGCTTGATGGCATCAGAGTACACTGTGCACCGGTATCTACTAGAGCCTTATACTTCTGTGGGACTGATGTGCCAGGCCATCTCATCCACACAGTCCACTAAATCTGACTGTCCCCTACCTCCATCCGGCTGAAGGGAGGGCCCCTCTAATAGTCATCACATTGGTCACTCACGTCTTGAAGAGATGGATTATTCTTCTTCATCACAGGAGCTGGAGTAAAATCAGCTCTTCCACCCCATTTGGGAACCTGCTCACCAGAGACTGAAGCTGCAGCTTTCATGGGACAATCATCCCTGACCTTTGCTCTCCTTTTCAATTTATGCACCCGTTCCTCCAGAGCCAAGGTAGGTTTTCCATCCCACTTCATGTCTTCTCCGTGATCCTGCAGGTAAAGCCTGCAGCGTGCACCTCCTGTATCTTCTCTCTCGAGCAGTAGGATGCCTTTTGTTAATAGCTGAGACGTGTGTTGGTACACGTGAGGAGCTAGATAGTCCAGATAGATCGCCTCTCAACTGTTTGAACTCCCGAGACAGTTTTTCCACAGCTGAAATGATGGATGGGGTGAGACTGTCTTCGAACTCTCAGTTTATGAATCATTTCATCCACTGTTGATGGTACTATGTCATTCCAGGTAACTGCTGCCAATGAATGGGCATATGATGACAGTGCATTCTGTGTAAATTTCCGCCACATGGGTCGTGTACATTCAACTGCATCTGGATCTATGGGTATATCCCCAACATTCGTCTTGGTGATATAGATCATCTCTACAATGGCTGATTCTCTCAGAGACTGGATGCCTTTCTCTAGAGTAGTCCACTTGGCCGAACGACTCATAACATCATCCTTGTATGGAAACCTATCTTTCACAGCTGCCAAGAGCTGCTTCCAAAGGCTGAGGGACTTTTCTCTCTTGCAATTCCTCTGTCAATTCCCCCTTCCTTAGCAAGTGATCCCAACTGCCTGGCTTCCCTACCTTCTAGTTCATGACCATCAGCCCCATTGTCCCAGCATCGGAGCAACCAGGTGATGATGTGCTCCCCTGGCTGATGGGTAAAATCTTTTCGCATATTCCGTACCTCGGTTGAGGTCCGAGGTCGAGAAGTCACCTCTTCTTGTCATGTGATGATGACTCCTGATCAGATGCTGTCCCAGGTAGTAAGTGCATTGCCATTGCTTCTTCATCTTGTTCCTTCATCTTTTCTGTCCTTGCTTTGCATTTCCCCTTGTGTACAGGGGCAACCGATATTGGCACGAATTGGTCTTCTGGTTTAGCTGCAGTGATTATCACTGTGGTTGGAGTGGCTGCAGTATCTGTTGTTGGGGTTTTGGTAGCTGCTGTACTTGTCACTGGGGTTGGCATAGCTGCTGTGCTTGGAGCTGGAGTAGCTGCACTGTCTGCTGAGGTTGAATTTTGAGTAGCTACTGTACTTGTCGCTGGGGGTGGTGTAGTTACTGTGCTTGGAGTTGGAGTAGCTGCATTGTCTGTTGCTTTGCCATTAGTTTCAGAGACATTTTTTTCCCTTTGAGGGTGCCAGACAGTGTTGAACATGCCTCTGTAAGCACAGGCCAAGCCCGAGCATGTTGCCATGATTTTTCTGTCCCTGGTATGACCGGGATGACAACACACCTCATTTAAGTGTTTTACTGATTTTTCTGGATTTTGCACTTCTTCAGTGGTGAAGCTCCAAAGCACTGGAGGGGCTCACTGGCCTAGATACTTGCCCATACTGTCCCACACAACCTGACACTCATGACTATCTAGCCTCAGGGAAAATCTCTTGGTCCAACAATATAGGATATTGTCATCTAACCCTAGACAAGGCCCAAACCCAACTCTGCTTTAACTCGCGAGACCAGACAAAATGGTCATGGGTAAAACACACTCTGTATGTGTGCCAGCATTGTGATCCCAATCACAATCAGCAGGCAGGTCTCAAGGGTACCTAAAGGCCATTCAAACCTTCAGAGCTCTCAAATGATACTGTAAATAGTCTGGCGGGGCAGCTGGGAAGGTAAGGGAATGTCTCCTTCACAGGTTTACAACCCAAGGAGCAGAAAAAAAGATGTGTTATTGCTGAACACTTCTCTTATATACCTCCCAAAGTATAGAGGTGGTGACCACACTGGGAACGCAAAGCCAGATCAGTTTCACGATCAATGATTCCACTGTATTAAAAGTCATTACCATAAAGTACAATGAAACAAGAACCTTAGCCCAGGGCTCCCAGCTGATAAACACTAAGACAGCAAATACAGGCCGTAAGTAAGGTACAACATGCTGAAACTCAGAGATCAAGAGCAACAACTCTGAGAGCCAATAAATCAGCATTGTGACGAGTGACTATTAATCTGAAACAACGAATGCTTATCACAATTAGGCACACTCTGGTCAGATCTGTTGTTATCTCAACCCTTCATGCCCCAAATTAGGCACCACAAACAACTGTCATAGTTTAAGTCCAGCCGGCAACTCAGAAACCATGCAGCTGCTCACTCACTCCCCCCACCTTCCCCACCCCAGCTCCCGGAGGGATGGGAGGAGAATCGAAAGAATGTAATTCCCGCGGGTTGAGATAAGAACAGTCCAGTAACTGAGGTATAACACAAACCACTGCTGCTACCACCAGTAATAATAATGACAAGGGAAATAACAACAGGAGAGAATACAACCGCTCACCACCTGCCGACCGATACCCAGCCCGACCCAAGCAGTGATCTAACCCTTCTGGGTAACTGCCCTCAGTTTATATAATGGGCATGACGTGCTGTGGTATGGAATATCTCTTTGGCTAGTTTGGGTCAGGTGACCTCTCTCTGCTACCTCCAGTCTTCCCCTCCTCCCTGACAGAGCATGAGACTCAGGAAGTCCTTGGTTAGAGTAAACATTACTGAACAGCAACTGATAACATCGGTATTATCAGCACTGTTCCCAGTCTGAAAGTCAAAAACACAGCGCTGCACCAGCTACTAAGAAGGAGAAAAATGACTGCTACTGCTGAACACAGGACAGGCATGCAGAAAGTTTCACCAGTGTTTGTAAGAATTGCTCGCACAGACCAAATGGGAGCATGGTTAAAGAAACTAAGGCAAGGGCTGGAATGGATGAGGTCAATAGTGCATTGTGCAGTTCCAAATTCAGAATGGGTTCTCTTATTGTTACAGAAAGGACAAAGATGTACACATTTGAAATCAGCATAAAAAATAAAAACCCTAACACAATAGTGTCCACATAAATTAAATATGAATTCTAAACCCTTCACACACCAAATACATAACTTGCAGCTAAACCAGCTATATGATACAAGCACTTGGCATCTCTGTAAAGCCCCAAGAAAAAAAATCATGTAAATCTAGTCTCGCTGAACAGTGCTGCAGACATGGGAATTCCAGTACGCTCTCTGGCTGCACCTGCACCCTAACCCAAAGTGCCTGGGATCAAGTAAGATAAACCAGATCTCAAACATTAACTCCAGCAACTTTATCAGTTACTCGAAATTAAAATAAATGGGGACTATGCAGCTAAAGGGAGCCCACCAAGAAGAAAACTGGGCATTTTTACGAACCACAACCAGCCCACAATTCCAAGTACTTCTGGTACCCCATAACCACTACAAAGCAATTAAATAGTACAGTTTCAATAGTCCTCACTTTCTCACTCACACCACCATTCCCAAGTACAGCTACCAGTGGCAACAGCACTGCTTTTGTATGTCTGGACAAGTGACTTAAAAGCACTGCATGATGATTCACTCAGACATATGCAATTAGAAAGAGAAACTGATCCCTGCTGCCTGGGTGCCAGGACAAACCTTAACAGCCGGCATCCAGGAATGGAGAATTTCACAAGCACTCCCCACCCACTTCTGAAAAGGTGGGAGCTGTTGGGGGAGGCAGTGATCGTGTTTGCACTGACTTGTTAATCAGGTCAGACAGCAGAGACCGGATTTGCTTGAACAGATTAGCATGTCATTGAGATGGAGGCGGTCAGGGAGGGGTGGTGCTGGAAATAAGCCACTCTGTGCGCTGCAATGCAGCACAGAACATCCTTCCAGTATTTACTTGCAATAACTCAGGTGCACCCTGGCCAGAAGCAGCCTCTGTTGGCAGACAGACCAGAACAGCCACACTCCAGTACAGAACTGATCAGATCCTCTGGGAGCAGCGACTGCAAGAACAGACTTCAGCTTGATGAGATTTGATCTGGTCCACTTCCTCTTTTCATTACCAACAAGATAAAAAGCCAGGAGCATAGGAAGGCACTAACTTCTCAAAGCACTGAAATCAAAAGCATGGAGAATCAGTGCACTATAAAGCTGCCCCCAAACCTGCACTTTTTAGCCATAGATTCCACATCAACACCATAAAAGGTCTGCCCCATAAATTTGCAGATATAGGACAATTGCAACAATGCTGAGATTGAACTGAATTCAGCAAACATAGAGTAAACTAGTTATTCTGGAGCAAGTTAACTATCTGTGATTATAACCAAGCACTGAAAATGACACCTCAGAACTGAGCCAACACTAAACAGCTTTTTTCTAAATAGCGACAGAAATCAAATAATTAGCCTGAGTAACAGCATGAACAACCTTGTCTCCACCGTGACAGAATTTACTGCATATGAGAGACTGCACCCTGACTCTAAATGCTGCTGTGCAGGATGGAAACCACTGCCACAGTAATGAGTAGGGCGATGGCAAATTTTCATGTCTGACTGGAGAAGGAGCAACAACTGACATGTAAGGGAAAGAAAACACATCAGACATTAAACTAACTTCTATGAAACCAGACCAATCTTGGGCTAAAAGGCAGGACTGACAAGGCTCTTCTGTAAAAGAACTTTAATGACTTATCAATAGAAGCTACGGCATTAGACTATTATTCCATTAAACCCCAGTGTAGTTTTAAATGTTGGGGAAACATTACAAGTAATTACTATATATTGTACAGGTTGACTAGATTTAAGCAGAAAGAAACTAAAAAAGATGATGACAGGTTTCTGCAGTCAGTTCAGAATGATTAAAAATGATGACTTATTACATAAACCCCCCTAAAATCTCCTCAAGAGCACTATAGTGTTATTCAGTGAAGAATTCTATAGCTATTTTACTCCAAGTATGGCCACGATGAAGAATTTGCTGTAGTACCCTCAGAAAGACGCTAAGCTCAAACAGAATCATAGAATGATTTGGGCTGGACAGGACCTTCAAAGTTCATCCAGTCCAACCCTCTGCAACGAGGAGGGACATCATCAACCAGATCAGGTTGCCAAGAACCACATCCAGCCTGGCCTTCAGTGTTTGCAAGGATGGCGTACCCACTACCTCTCTGGGCAACCTGGAACAGTGTCTTGCCACCTTCATTGCAAACAGTTTCCTCCTCATGTCCAGCCTGAATCTCCCTCTTTCAGTTTAAAAACATCATCCCCTGTCCTGCCGTAACAGGCCCTGCTAAAAAGCCTCTCCCCATTTTAATTCTAGGCACCTTTTAAGTACTGAAAGGCTGCAATCAGGTCTTCACAGTCTTGTCTTCTCCAGGCTGAATAACACCAACTCTCACAGCCTTTCCTCATAGGAGAGGTGCTCCATCTCCTGACCATTTTCGTGACTCTCCTCTAGACCCTCTCCAACAGGTCCGTCTCTTTCCTGTACTGAGGACTTCAGAGCTGGACACAGCTCTCCAGGTTGGGTCTCACTAGAGCAGAGGGGGAGAATCACATCCATTGACCTATTGGCCACATTTCTTTGAACGCAGCCCAAGATATGTCCGGCCTTTTGAGCTGCAAGCATGCATTGCTGGCAAGCATCTGTTGTACTTCACATATTGACAAGCTTTGTGTCGATTGATAACTTTGAGAAAGATTAAATCCAGAAGAGCTGATGGACCAATACAATTCCATAAGTCACTAAGTCAAAATAGTAAACAAAGAGGAAGAAATCTAGTGTTGGCCTCTAGCAGAGGCTCCAGAGTACTCCAAGGCCCAGTCTGATGAGTCGGGATTGGCTTCTTTAAGGAAGACACACTAGCACTCTAGTACGAGAAGGTCAATTATCTACTTGGTATAGCTGACATTTGAGGCAGAAGTGTTTTTTCCACTGACCCCTCACCATGAGCAGGGACACAATTGGTGTCAACTTCTGAGGTCTCTTCCTGACTTATTTTCCATGTTCCACAAGTGGAAGTGGCCAAGTACAACTCAAATACCTGCTGCACATTTTCAGCAGACCACCCTCGAGTATGTAAAACACAATGTTTAGTCAGACCTTGCAAAGGGAAAACTTCCATACCCTAGCAACACTAAAAACATGAAATCAGGATAGGCCATCTGAAAGACAAATACCTAAAAGCTCCACACTATACTTGGTCCTCCATCTGGTACAATATCAACAAAGGGCTGATGCTGGAAAATCCTGAACAAGCCACACAATCTTCCACACTTAATGTTTCTTCTGCCACCCACCAATTAATCCTCCCCTGCCTCCCATAGACTTTCAGTCCTGTACATTTTGTTCTTTATCTCATCTACAGGTAAGCATGCAGAAGCCCAAGCTTTTTATGATCTCAAAGAGCCATTACAGTATAAAGTTTAGCAAAACATGGGTGCTTTTTTTAAGTTTTAAAAGCAGTAACACCCAGTTATTTGCTGTTGAACTGTGACAGAAGACAAACAAGGGCACATGACTCTTCTCTATCTGTTCACTATTGAAACTGGAAGCAAACATCAGGCATTTTAAACCAATTTTTATAATACAGGCTTTCATGTAGTTGTCAACATTGCCTTTTATCTGCCATCTGACTTTGAAGTTTCTTACAGTGGTCTCAAGTCTCCACTGCCCTGAACAACTGATTCAGCTATCAGTTTTGCCATCCTAGCACTCTCCCTCTTTTCCAAACAGAACTTATTCTAAGCACCTGACTCTTACCCAACTCAGCAGGGCACTAACTTCCACAGGGTGGCCATCTGATCCTCACTAATAGAGCATTTAGTTTGGCATTTGACATCTCTTATAAGAAAACACAGTTTCTACTCCCTCACCAGATTTCCTGTGATATTATCACCACAGGAAAAGGATTTAGATGACAGAATACATTCTCCAAGCAATTTTTAAGCTCTTCCTATTTGCAAGCCCCTAGAAGTTTTCCAAGGAGTAGGAAATATTTTTAGAGACACAACATAAGTGTGTTTTACTGCTGTTCACAGGAACCGGCTTTTCTTTGGTATCCTCACCTTAGTTCTCCACGAACTAACTGCTGTCCCACAAGATAACATGACCACATTGAAGGAGGCGGGAAGCAGTCCTTACTCGCACTTGGACTTCGATTCAACCCACTCTGCTCACTGTTAGTGAATTCTGGGTTAAAATAATGTCAGGATGCAGATAGCAGCTGGCACTCCACAGCAGCTGCTAATTAAATACCAATACTCGGTGCACCCACAGCTCAAGTTTTAACACAAAAGCAGTGCAACATCACATTACAGACAAGTGTCTCCTACTAGCAGCTGGGACCAAACAGGGAGAGGAAGACACTCTGTACACTTTGTACACTTTATGATGACTCTGGGAAAATCAAAACCTTAACACAGAGTGAATCTCGCTTAGGAGGGACAAAGAAATAGCATTCTTTAGGTTCAGAAATACAGGTCTGCACCTGAGATGCCCTGTAAGAAATCCTCACATTAAGGATTAGGATATTAATCCTAATTACTAAGAAATCCATTTTCATCTCTTTGACATGAGAAGTCCACACTGCTGTTGGTAGAAAGGACTTGTGACGTGGGGTATTGGTAAAGGGCTAGCCATCATTCACATTCAATCTAACCATGCAGGTCAAGCATAATCTGGTTCTTAACAGCACATGTGCTGCTAGAAGACATCTCTTCCAAAGCCAGTGTGCTCAACTGTTATCTCCCAAACTGACCTTTTTGAAGTTAGTCCGTACAGCTATTAGTTATATTAATACTATATTGATAAAGAAGTCTGCAAGATTGGACTGTTATCTCTCTCTGTTTAGCCCCAGTGTGCTTCATCTTGAAAGCAGCCTTCATATTCCCACAGTAGACATTAAGGGATAGTCTGAAGAATCCACACTAAGCATTTAAAGATAGCTACCCTGTCCTGAATCCAACTTATGGGTCTGAAAAACAAGAGTCACAAGTATCATATCTGGTTTACCTTCTTCATTCAGAAGTCTGCTGTATCCTGCAAGACACGTATGAAAGCAGTCCTTAGCAACTACAAGGTCAAGTAAGTTTAACAAAATCTGAAGTGAAACCGAAGTTGCGTCATGGGCAGTGCAGAGAACACTGAACACTGAGCCCCCATAACCAGACCCCTGACAGCAGATCTTCCCCCAGTCAGGAACCAACCTGTAACCCTGCTGTGGAGAGGAACAGTGCCCTCTCCCCCCCAGCATGAACAGAGACATCAAATCACATGGATGCAGAGATCCGCTCTTCCGATGCCTCCCCATTCAAACAACGAGCTTCTATTTCCCAAAGTACCAACACGGCACCCTGGTTAAATACTAAGCTCCCCTGCTATAGCTGGGCTTCACACTGCCGACCACCACAAACCAGCTCCAATGAAAACGCTGCTCCTCGCCCACACAAGGCCAGCCCCGCTGCTTTTAAAGCGCGTTATTTTGGGGTCAGAGACATACAGAACACGCACCCCCCACCCTCCACCCCGAAGGAGCCTCAGAAAAGCCTACTGGGAGGTCTGCAACTACTCCCCACACTCCTCCTGCCGCAGTGGCCTGCACTGCGGCTGAGGTGCTCGGCTCGGGGCCGGCCACCGCCCGCCTGAGGCAGCCGCCTCCTTGAGGGGACTCTCCTCAGGGGAGGCCCCGCCAGAGTCCGGCGCCGAGGGGCCCACCCGGCGCCCAAGGAGAGGGAACCCCAAGGCGGGAGGAGGCCGCAGAGGGCTCACGGCCCGGAGGGAGGAGGCTGGAGACCCGCAGCGGCCACCGGAGGAGGCAGAGGAAGCGGCGGGAGGAGAAGCCATGACACACCAGCGAGGAACCCTCACCTGTCACCGCCGCCACAGCCACCGCCGCCACAGCCTCCGTGCCGCCGTCCCCGCGCCGCGCACCCCTATTGGCTACGCTCACGCCACTCCCCGCGCCGCGCGCCCCTATTGGCTACGATCACACCACTCCCCGCGCCGCGCGCCCCTATTGGCTACGCCCACGCCTGTCCCCGCTCTCCCGTTGGCAGAGGCGCCTCTTATTCCCGCGCGCCGGATGCCGGCCTCTCGCGACAACAACTTTATTGAGGCGCCCGCAAGCGGACACGGACAGCGCCGTAAGCGGTGGGGGAGAGGAGGATGGTTTAGCCCAAAGACCGCGGGTTCGGGGCTGCCCCCGCCTCTCCGCCCCGTGTGCTGGCCGCGCAGGGGTGGAGGGACCAGAAAAAGAGAGATACAGAGAGAAGGAAAGCGCGTGGCGTTTGTCTTCTCTGCCTCCCTCTCCTTTCACAGTCACTGCTAACTTATGCCGACAGTCTCCCCTCCAAGAGCTGATACCTTCGGAGGTAAACGGGGGTGACAAGTTGACCTCGCTTCTCCTTTTTATGGCCAAGTACACAAGCAAACAAGCCCACAGGCAGCACGTATTCCCTCCATCACCAGTGGAATTGTGTCCTGAAGGGGGACACTGCATTTGGCCACCACATGGGAACATGCCCATAATAGCATGGGGCAGGACGCTAGCACAAGCTTTGGAGTAAGTACTGCTGAGGACATCGGACTTGTAGGGAAGGATCTGGGAACTGGGAATTTTTAAGACCCCAAAAGAGCACATCCAACAGCCTGCTTGTGTAAGAGGTAGTGGGCTGGACTTCGTCAGTGCTCCAGAACATCACCCATAAAACCTCCAAAGTCCCTCCTCATAACTGTAGTCATGTCTTTGGGTCTTCCTTGAGACTTGTTTCGAAAGCAGTGAGAAACATCCCTCTGCTCCCCTTTGCCCAGCTTTCCCCATACCCCACTGCCTGGAGAGTTATTCCTAGACAGGAAATCCCTAGCACCATGACCCAGCTGCAGCAACACCCTCAGATCCCATTTTGGGATACCCAGCAAGGGAACCAGATGCAACATCAAGATTTTCCTACAAAGCTGAATGGATTTCCCCATTAATAGAGACCCTATTTCTGAATACATGGAAAATCATGTAAATTGCATGGAAAATCATGTAAAAAGCACATGTGATGCCTAAAACAGCTCCAAGCCCAGGGACAGTTTGCATCCCTGACTGCTAAGAGCAGGCAGGGGGGTCAGGGTGCATCCCTGTTCATCAATCCAGGGCCCTGCCCATCAGTCTGCAAACAGGCGTGTGGGAATCTGCCCTTACCAGGATGCACTTGGTCAAATTACATCCCAGCCTGCTCTGACACAGAAATCCAGATTTTCTTCAAGGTGTCTCCTTGCATGCAGAACAACAAGCATCAAAACATGGCTTTCTTCAAATGCTCCTGGGGCATTCTTTGCCTCACTAACTACAAGGTTTTTTCCAAGCTGACATAAATCATCTCTTGCAACTTAATTTTCTCCAAACCACAAGCATCACTCAGGGTACATAAAAACACTCAAGCTGTCTCTAAAACCCTGGGGAGATGCCTGCCTCAATGTGCAAGTCTACCCCCACCCTGGCCCCTGGATCAGGACCATCTCTAATGTGTGGCAGAGATTTAGGACCCCAGCAGAATGCAGGGCAGCCCTTAAGCACTTCTGCCATAAATTACAGTCCTGTGAGGACTGCCCCCAGGTCATAGAATCCTAGAATCCTAGACTAGTTTGGGTTTGAAGGGACCTTAAATCTCATCCACTTCCCAATATCACCATCCCAGTACCTTGCCACAGGCAGGGACGCCTTTCATTAGAGCAGGTTGCTTCAAGCCCTGTCCAGCCTGGTGTTGAACACTGCCAGGGATGGGGCAGCCACAGCTTCTCTGGGCAACCTGTGCCAGGGCCTCAGCACCTGCACAGGGAAGAACTTTTTCCTAAGATCTCATCTCAGTCTCCCCTCTGTCAGTTTAAAGCCATTCCCCCTTGTCCTGTCCCTACAGGCCCTTGTCCAAAGCCGCTCTCCAGGTTTCTTGTAGCCCCTTTAGGCACTGAAGCTGCTCTAAGGCCTTCCCAAGAGCCTTCTCTTCTCAAGACTGAACAAGCCCAGCTCTCTCAGCCTCACTCACCAGCCCTGCTTCAGGTCCCCAAGGAGGCAAAGGAAATTCACAGCCTTTCCAGCTCAGCCACCTTCCTTAACAAGAAAAAAAACTTTGCAAACCCCCAGCATGCCCTCTCCATGGTGGTTAGATTGTTCTCCCTGTGCTGTGACACTTGCTGGTTGTTCAGCAGATGGCTAATATCATCAAACACCCCCACCCCCAGTTTTTCCCAGTGCTGGGTGCCTGCCTGGTTCCTGGAGCCTGTGCTCTTTCTAAATCGGTAGTTTAAACTATTTCTGATGTATTTAGGACTATATGCTGAGACCTGGAATGTAGAAAGTGTGTTGTCCGTGTGCCACAGGCTGATCTGTGCCTTGGGGTATGCTGCATTTGGGCTTGGCCTCAGCATGCCCACTTACACCCTCCAAGGAGCTTCATCCCCAAAATTAGCAGGGGAACAGAACTTGTGGAACTGCAGAGTTTGGGGCAGGGACTCCCAGGGGTGCACTGGTCCCTAGCAGGATGCCCTAGTGGAATGAGTGTCCTGGCAGGATGTGTGTCTTAGCGGGATGGAAGTCTAGGTGGGACAGATGTTCTGGTGGAATGGGAATCGTGGTGGGATGGGTAATCTGGTAGGATGGGCGTCCTGGCAGGATGGATAACCTGGTTGGGATGGGTGCCCTGGCAGGGTGGGTGTCCTAGTGGAATAGATATCCCAGTGGTACGGGTGTTCTGGCAAGAGTGGTGTGCTGGCAGGGTGCCCTTGCCACCCCAGCTCTCGCTGAGCCTGTCTGTGCTCCAGGGCCAGTTTTCCAGCAGGAGGAGGGTCCTGAGCTGCCATGAGACCGGTGCTGGTGCCCCGGAGGACGGGAAACACGGGGTCATCCGGGCAGACCGAGACAGCGAGTACATTGAGTCAGCGGGGTACACTGGGACAGCCGGAAACACCGGAACAGGGGGCACACTGGGACAGGCAGGTGGCAGCAGATCCTTCGGGAAGCGCTGGGATGCACTGAGCCGGCGGCTGCGCGCCCGGAGAGCCCGATCCTGACGGCGGGGGGGAGGTGCCCTCTGCACTGAATGTATCCCCTCTGCACTGCGTGCTCTCACCCTCTGCACATGGTATATTTACCCTCTGCACTCTGTGCCTCTCTCCTCTGCACTGGGTACACTGGGTGCCTGTCCCCTGAGGACATGGTGTTATCTCCCTGCTGCACACGGTGCATATCCCCGCTGCATGGGTGTTGTTTACTCTTTGCACAGGGTGCATGTCTCCTCTGCACACAGTGCATTTACCCTCTGCACAGGCTGCATGTCCTCTCACATGCCAGCACCACCCAGCGCCACGCAGACAGGTCAGTTTGTTTCAGACAGAGGCAGAGTCGTGCTGAGCACAGCCCCTGGGGTGCTGCACCCCTCTGGGCGTGCACCCGGGACACCTCTGCCATGGCTTCGCTGTGTGCCCAGGGCAGACACATGGTCCCTGAAGACACCTCTGCAGACTGAGCTGTGATTTTTCTTTGATGATCTCTATGCATATCAGCCTCTTCTTGCACCGTGTTTATTCCTATCACCTCTCCGCTATTCTGTGCTGGGTTTGCAGGCAGTTTGAAGCAGCTCCTGCTTCATTAAAAAGTGGGTTTTTTTCCATGGCAAATACTCCAGAAAGCACCCATTCACCTTGTAGAAGCCTCTACAGCAGAGCTGCTTCCTAGGCCAGCACCTTCCAAGGGTGTTTGCACCCATCCCACTGGTCCTGGGATGGATGTCCCTTGTCTTTCCTCCCCCCAGATTCCACATGGGATAGGGTGCTGGGGCTGGGGTCCATGCTCTCAGCACTGCCGCTGCCAGACGGGTTGCAGGCAGAGCCAGGAGCTGGCAGCACAGGCTGTGGGGTGCGTGCCCACCTTCCACCCTGGCACACGGCTGGGAATGCAGATCAGTTGATGCCTGGGGCACTTCCTGAGAGGGGAAGCCCCATCTGAGCCCCGGTGTTGCTGCTGGTGCAGGATGTGAGCACAGCCCCTGCGCTGCAGTGGCCATGTCAGCCAACTGTCAGTCTTGTCTTCCAGCAAAGCATCTTCCCATGGGATTTATTGGGGTTTAAATGCATTTGGGGCAAGGCAGGCCCTTAAACCCTGTCTCCATCCCTAAGCCTCTGTTGCAACAGCCTCTTGGAGCCTGCTTAGGCAAAAGACACTCATGCAGCAAGGCAATGAATTTAAAAAGCAAATGGGTGCTGAGCTGGGCGTTGCTTTTCTCACCAGCAAGGCTGGTGCTGAGCAGGCTGGGCAGCCACCACAGGGCCACACGCTGAAGCTGGGCAAACCTTTGGGGGAGGGCTGAGGAGCTCTTCAGGGGGTGCCTGGAGCACCCTTGGGTGCTGGTATTGCCATGCTGCCACTTTGACAACCCACCTTGTGCCACCCAGCCTGGCAGAAAGGACAACCCAAAGGCTCCCATTTCAGGGCTTCCTCAGCATCTTGCTTTTTAAACTTGTTCTGTCCCTACTGCGTGGCCATCAAGGGCTGGCGGGGACACCCATGCCAAGCTGAGCTGGCCCCCTGTGTGGAGGGGCAGGGCAGGAGTGACAGCAGTGGGGTGCAAGCCCTTGAACCAGGGCTGGGAAGCTGTCTTGGTGGCAGGGCACACCCAGGGGATGAGTACGGGCAGGCAGAGGCTCCCATGCATAAAAAGCCATAAAAAGCAACTCTCACTTGGCAGAGAGTTTCAGAAGCAAAACACATCCCACACACCTTCCCATCACCCCACCACGCTCCCAGCACCCATCATCCTGCAGCCACCCACCATCAGGGCATCTGAGCACCACATTTAACCCCCCACAGGGTTTATTCCCAACTATGACTGTCAGCCCTCCTGGCCCTGGAGGTCCTTGCAGCTCCAAGCAAAGCGCTCCCCAAAACTGGGCTTGAAAAAAGTGCTTGTAGATCATACCTGGGGCAGGAGGAGCGAGGCACTGTAGCTGCAGGTACCTGGCACAGGAAGGCTGCAGAGAAAGCATCCCTTTGGTGATGGAGCTGCTCGGCGAGCGGATTTGGGCTTGCTAAGCACAAGATCTCAGGCAGGGTTTGTCCCCACTGGGGCTCAGCCCAGTGCCTTGCTGCAGCAGCTCAGGATGCACATGCTGCCAGCCCATACCACCCTCTCAGACACCATGCTTGCTCCCACAAGCTTTCACCCACGGGAAACCCCAGGGTGGTGCAGACACCCCTATCACAATGCCAGAGGAAGGCAAGAGGAGGCTGGAGTCCAACTAAGCATGCTTCCCCTGTCCTCAGCAGGGGACCAGCACTTTCAAGATGCCCAAAGCCACCCCATCTGCATTAGCAGATCCATCCCAAAGCCTGAGAAGCTGCTTTTCTCTTCCAGAGATGCAGAGCTCTTCCCCGAGTTCTGCGTTCAGATAAGGCCACTGGGGTGTTTGCAAGCAGCCCACCGCCACCCCAAGGTGACAATTCCCACACAGGAGCCACAAGCAGCAACAGTGCTCAGCCTCCAGTCCAGCATCAGCTCTCACACCTCCAGCCAAACACCTTTATTCCTTTATTTCCATCCAGTTACACATCACTGGTACAGAAAGTACAAAACATCGAAAATAGGCTCTTTTGTGCCCTCCCCCCGTCCCCGTACCCCATCCCCAAAGCGTGCTGGCTATTTACAGGCGCAGGCGAATGGCTCAGTGGCAGCAGCTGCACTTGCTGCTGGCCGGCTCCTTACACACGCAGCCATTGGCACAGTTGCTGCAGCTTGCGGGGCAGCAGGCACAGCAGCCTGGGGAGAGACACGAGAGTTAGGGGGAGCCTGGAAAGGAACTGGGGTCCCACGGGGCAGAGACACCTGACAGAAAAGGGAAAAAACACCCCCCATACACGTTATCCCAATGGCACAGTGGTTGGGGTCCTAACAGGGAAGGCAAACCTTCCAAAGGGCAACAGGTCTCAGGAAGAGGAAGGAACCTCCAAAGGTGCAACAGGACAGGGGAACCCCCATGTCAGGGCGGTGGGGTCCCCACAGAGAGCCCTACAGTGCAAAGGAGAGATTCTCTAGAGGGCAAGAACCCCTTGGATTCAAGGGCACGCTGGCAGGTGCCCATGGAGGGGTCAATGGGGGCCCAGCAAGGCACGGGCAGACCCCTAGGGAGAAGCTCTGTATGTTCCTCCCACTTTCCCCGGCTGAGCCCCAAACTCACTCTTGCGGCAGCTGCGGCAGCGGCAGTTCTTGCACTTGCAGGATCCCGCGCAGGAGCAGGAGTCACCTGGGACGGGAGAGCGACCATCAAGCTGAGACGGGGCCGGAGCCGCGACGGGGACCCACCGGGCACGGGACCGAGACCGGGACACTTACCGGCGGCACACGTGCAGTCCTGGGGATCCATGGCTTGGCTGAGTTCGGCTCGGCTGTGCTCGGTTCAGCTCGGATGGACCCGCAGCAGCGCAGAACCCCGCTGGCCTTCAGTACTTATGGGGTGAAAGCATGGGGCGGAGCGCGGCGCTGCGCACGGCGGGGCGGGACCCTCATCGGGGCCGCGCAGTGCAGGGCCGGGCCGTGCTCACCGTGGGGCCGTGCTCACCGTGGGGCCGTGTTCACCGTGGGGCCGTGCTCACCGTAGGGCCGTGCTGACCGTGGGGCCGTGCTGACCGTGGGGCCGTGCTCACAGGAGGCGGTGCTGTGGGGCCGTGCTCAGCCGGGTCCGGGCCGTGCCCATTCTGGGCCGTGCTCACCCGGGTCACGGCCCTGCCCTCCTCCTCCTCCCCGCCCTCCCCACTTCCATCCAGAGGGTACCACCCGTACCCTATTGTGCCCCCTTCCCCGCAGGGTGCTGCATCCCTGAGCGCCAAGATGCCGGAAGATCCCGGGGGGGGGGGGGGGGGGGGGTGGCAGCGCTAGCGTAGCACTGCCCCCAAGTCCTGCGCATCTTTGGCATCTCCATGTGCCAGTGGTGGGGTGTGCTGGGCCCCCACCCGTGAAGACGCCCGAGGGTTGGGATAGTCTCTGTGTCCCGCTGGAGGGTGGGGTGGTCCCGAGGTAGAACTTGGGGTACTTGGTAGGCCCTCAGGAGAGGTATGCATGGGGGTGCAGCACCTGGATGCGGTGCTGGGGGCTGCTGAATGTTGCGGCTTCCCTGCACCAGCAGTGCGCGTGGGCTTTTCCCCCTGTCCCAGCGTTCATGTGCCAACTGGCTTTCACTGCCAGCCAGCTTGGCACTGGGCATGGAAATGAGCGGCTGGGCCAGGGACATGCTGTCCCTGTGCCTGGCGATGGTGTGGCAAACAGGGCAAGCCTGGGCTCAGGCCTGGCACTATGGATGCGCTCTATCCTGGTTGAGCTTAGGCCAGCAGGTCCCGGGACCAGGAGGGGATCTGTGGCCCTGGGAAGTCGTGCCAGGGAACGGCTCGTGCTCGTTGTCAGAACCACAGGGTTGTTTTTTCCTGGCAGTGTTCCGCGGGCAGTGTAAATACGGGGCTAAGCCAGCAGGCACCGCGCTTGCCACTGGCTGAGCGGGAAAGGAGGAGAGGTGAGATCATGGCACATGTGAGCTTACTGCACATAAACAGGAGTTGTGAAATCACTTCCCGGACTCCCTCCCAGCAAGGTCTTTCCCTGCCTGCCCCCCCCCCCGCCCCCCCCCCCCCCTCCAGCGAGGACAGTCTCTGCTGCACCCCTGCTGGAAGAAATGAGAGCTCCACAGCACCCAAAATGGGGATGTGCATCCTGATGTGAGGATGCATGGAAAATGGAGGGTGATTGTGCAGGGCAACGCTGCAGGAACGCAGGAGAATGCCCAGGTTTCTGGGAATCCCACACTTCACCCATTGAGGGGCTGTACTCCCGTCACTGCAAGTGGGAAGGTCCCCACAGGACCGTGTGTGTGGAGCTGGGACAGGAAAAAAGCCTGGAAAGTGCCCTGTTTCCCAATCGGGGCATTTCCACTGAATAATGAGGTCACCCTGCAGTAGGTCAGGGAGGGGTGAGGCATGGGCTTGCTGGGATGCAGGGCACATGCCAGGCATCCGTGGGGAGAGGAGACCTCAGGGTCCCCCCACATCACTGCTCGTGCTCCCATTTCTCAGGTCTGGCAGGGAGTAGTAGTTAATCCTGAGACTGTGCCCATGAAAGAAGGATGCAAGGCCCAACCCTGATTTTATAGGAGCTGTAAAGCGAGCAGAGGAACCCAAGCTTCCCAGCACAGGTCTCAGGGCTTGGACAGCATCTGACATCACACTGCTGTGGGGCTGGACCGAAGCAAACTCATCCAGGACAGTGAGGCTAGAAGGATGCTGTCAGCCCCACTGGTTAAACCACATGTTTGGGGACAAATCCCATTAGCAACCTCTCCTTCAGGCTCGTTGTGGGCTCACCAACTATGTTTTTGCATGGTTGGCAGTTAAATCTCTCTGGGTAGAAAGGAATAAAGAGAACACTGTGATTTGCAGAATGGAGTTGTTTGGAGCTCCAGAGCTGGTGTTGCACCCTGCCTGCGACATGCCTGCCCTGTCCTACATCGTGACGTGCTTCACAGCCATTGGAAGCATAGGGTGATGGTGACTTCTCAAGGGACACCCTAGGGAAAGAGCCCTCCTGAAGCAAAGGAGTATCCCCAAGGATTGGCACTGCAAGCACTCAGTGTGCAGGGGTGCCCTTAGGTGTGCCAAACCCCCACTGAGTCCTGGCAGCAGTGGCTAGATGGGTCAAGAAAGGCTTTACAGCTGCAAAGGTGCTATAAAAGGCTGTGTTTGGGGAGCATGAGGACAGGCAGGACCCTTCATGTGTCCTAGGAAGCAGCATGGTGCCACATAGCTCCTGGGGTGCAGTGTCCTGTCATGAGCAGGGCAAACATCACACCCCAACCTGAGCATCTGAACTCACTGTGGACTCACTCTAGCATGGGCATTGCAACCCGTCACAGACATTGCACCTTGGTGTGGGGATCCCATCCCATTGTGTGCATCACACTCCAGCATGGACATCATAACCCCTGGCAGGTGTCGCCCCCATCATGGGCACAGCATCCTATTGTGGGCATTGCACCACATTGTGGACATCACAGCCCATTGTGGGCATCCAGGCCACACACAGCTTCCTGCAGAAGCACCCTGCCAAGCTGGCAGAGAGATGAGCAGTATGATTCTTCCCAGACAGTTCAACCAAACTGCTGGGAGGAAAAGCTAAACCTGTTTCCCCGCCACCCCACCTGCCATGGAAACATTACCCCTGGAAATGGGCAGGGCTGCACCAGTTATTACACTGTCAATGAAGGCTTGTGCTGACGAGCTGCTCGTTAGCCTTGAGGATTTTTGGTGGAAGAGAAAGCATGAGATTTGCCTTTGGGCAACAACAGGGTGGGGAAAAAAAACCAATTATAAATTACCTTGTTGTGCAAGGAAAGTGTCAGAGCTGCTGGTAGGGAGGGCAGAGCCAAGATTAGAAGAGAGCAAAAAGAACACAGAGGCTGTTTGCCATGACCCCCCAAAAACAGTGCTCTCCTGCTCCTCAGAGAAACCCCCCCATCCAAAAGAAGTGCCAGCTTCCTTATAGACTTTTATATACACATCACTTTATTTAGGTAGCTTATTACACATCACAGTGACAAACACTAAAGGTATCTGAACACATATGTAAAAAAAACCCAACATACACAATAAGGTTATTGTTCATCCCCTTTGATGCACGGCACCCCCAGATGTGCAGCTGGGGGTCCTCATTTGCAGCAGCTGCACTTGGCAGAGGGTGGCCCCTTGCAGACACAGCCCTGTGCACACTTGGCACATCCTGCCGGGCAGCATGAGCAGCAGCCTGTGGAGAGGGAGAAGAATGAGTCAGGGAGGTCTCAGAGTGAGATCTGGGGAGGTCCTCGGGGGGGGGGGACGGGACAGGACAGAGGACTGGGCTGGAGACCTCCCGCCAAGCCTTGCACACTCCCGTTTCAGCAGTATCCCCATCCTGGCAACGTTTCCCAGGGTAATTTTGCACCAGGGGGGTGAAGGACCCCCAAGGGCTCACACGCCCCTCTCCAGGTAAACCCTCCACATACAGCTGCGCCATGGGGTGCTAGGATCAGGAGCAGCTGGAAGAAATCCCAGTGCTGATTTTCTCCTGGGTCATCCCCTTGTGCTGAGCCTGAGGTGCCAGCAAGGGGCATGCCAACTTTTGAGTTATACTGGGTGGCTGGTGGCAGGTAGATTTCAACCTGTACTCCTCTGGGGGCAAGAAAGCACATGAGGAATAAACTCCACCCTGGCAATCTGAGTCTGATTTGATTCAGTGTGTCCCAGAATGTTTAGCGAAACCCTCCATGAATGTTTCTGCCCCTGCGTGCCTCAGGGACCCCCCTTACCTTTTTTGCAGGAAGTGCATTTGCAGTTTTTACATTTGCAGTTGTCCCCACAGGTGCAGGTGCCACCTAGAACATGAAAAAAAGAAAAAAGAAGCAAAGGGTTGAGAAACTGCGGTGGGAAGGGAACCCCGCACCCCTGCGACTCCGCAGGTATGCTCCAGCTGAGGGATGCAAGGGAGAGCATTGGCGTCTCTCTGGAGAGGTCACAGCGTTCCCAGTGAGGTGCTCCAGGTGTGACACTGCAGCGCTGGGAGAGGATTTCAGCAGGCAGCCCGGGCAGGATGAGAGCGATGAGGATGCAGGAGGAGACTGGAGCATCAGCAGTCCCCCCAGGATGCTCCAGCAGGCTGCTGCGGAGAGAAGCGCTGGCTTACCGGTGGCGCAAGGGCAGTCCTGGGAGTCCATGTCCGCCTGAGCTGTGTGCCGGGCGCTGAAGACGCTGGTCAACGGGAAGAGCCGCTTTAGCAGAACCCGCCGCCGCCGCCTCTTATTTATCCGTGGCCGGTGAGAGCGAGTGCAAAACCTCCGCCCCTAGCAGCCTGCACACGGCTCAACCAGCGCCTGCCCCGGGCGCTGCTGATTCACTCCCCGGGCAGCACCTGCGGCTCCTGTGCGTCCCCTCCCCGGCGTGGTGGGGACGGCAGGGAGGAGTGTCTGGGACCACCGTGATGTTGGGGTTCATGTGTACGTGTGTGTGAGGAGAATGCCCAGCTTTCACCACACCGATGGCACACACCTTACGAGTGCTGCTCCTCTCCCATGGGTGGAGGAGGTCCATCCTGAGTGAAGCCCCCGGCCCTGCCCTTTGCCTAAACCAGTCTGCCAAGCCCCCAGATGTCTCAGGGGTGGACTGATCATGGGGCAGTCACCACTGTTCTCAGTCCCTTCGTCACAGTGGGGAGATGGGGAGCTGGTACAGTGGGGTGACAGGGATAGGGTGCCTGCCCCAGACCCCATCCCATTGCTTTGACACCCTTCCCAGGAGTGGGAGCAGCAACAAGCTGGACTGGCTCAGCCGGAGTCTCCGTGCCCTCCCAGCGCCCCGGGATGGCAGCACCCACGTCCCCTTGGCGCCGTGCGTGGCACCTCAGGGCCCTGTCTCCTTCCCAGCTGCAGTGCTCCGTCCCACTCATCTGGGTTAATTTCTGTGCTCCATTAGCTGGGCGTGCAGGGAGGAGGGTGGTGGACGAGCTGCCATCATCCTGGTCAACTCCTCCAGCGGGTTTTACTGAGGCTTTGGGGTGGAAGGTGCAAAAAAAAATTATGCTTTCTGAGATTTTGGGTGCAGTGAAGGACTGTCCCTTGGCCAGGAGCATTGCCAGCCCTGGAACATCCTTCCTCCTCACCCCTGGGGTTTTTGTGTGTCGGTAGTACCCCATCCTGGCTGCCCCAGGCTCTGAAACTGCTTTGCTTTTGGGGTTTTATCTCTGCTGGGTTGCTGCCCGCAGTGCTTGGCTAAAGTGGTTTCTTGGAGGTGATGCTAATCCAGCATCAGGTATTTTTACCACCCAGCTGTCTGGGCATGTCTGGAGCTTGTTGGGTGACCTGGTGGGGAGCGGTGCCAGCGCCACGACTCAGCGTCTCTTCCAGCCCTGCCAGGTCAGGGTGGGAAATTGGTGTGTAAAAGCCTGAGGGAGGCAGAGCTCATGGGTCCCTTCCTTTGCCTCATCCACCCCAGCAGCAGCTCCTCAGTGCCACTGCGGTCACGCTGCTGCTGATGCATTGGGGCGTGATGGCAGGGGATGGTGCCAGGGATCAGGTGAGTGCCAAGGGTGCCAGTTGCTCCCGCGGGAGCAGGGAAACACAAACGTGCTGGGGAGCACGTGCAAGTGGCCACATGCCAGCCTCAGCTATGGCCCTCTGCACTGTGGGGGTCACAGCAGAGGTGGGACTCCTCTTTGGGGTCCTGCAATAGCCACCTGGGCACTCCCACAGTGTGGAAGTGCTTCCATCTGAGTCATGACGGATGCAAGGGGAACACCAATGCCACTGCAGTGTCTTCTGTGTTCTCCTACACCACCTGGCACCCTTGGCCACACAGGCAAAGCCACGGTGCTGGCAGACTGCCCCTGTCCCCAGCTGGTGGTGGTGGTTCAGAGATGCAAGGACAGGTGGCCCCTTCACAATGGTCCTTCTACTCCAGAACAATGTCAGCTGCACTGTGCAATCTCTGCCACTAAAGGATGAGGTGGAGGAAAAGCTCTCCATCGCCTACTTTTAGCTCAGGCCCCTTTTTCCCTTCTTCCCTTCCTACCTTTGCACATTATCTTCCAGATAATGCAGGACTTGGGGTCAGGGCTCTGGGAGGTCATGTACTGCTCCTGGTCCATTGTGTAATTATTATGGGATAGGGCTGGAGCAGTGGGTTGTGAATGGGAGCACATCAGCTGGGCCATTTCTGGGAGCAGCTCGTAATTCGGGCAATGTGCTGCAGAGCCGGGACCCCAGGGAGACCTTCCTGATGCTTAAATACCCCAACTTACAAAGACCTGCAAGCCCCAGTTCACCTTCTGGCCCCTGCTGTCCATTTGCTGGAAGAGCCTTGGGGGTCCACATCATTTACTATTCGCATACATTCACTGTTCATGTAAAGAATGGTGAGGCCCTGGCACAGTTTGCCCAGAGAAGTTGTGGCTGTCCTATCACTGGCAGTGTTCAAGGCCAGTTTGGATGGGGCTTGGAGCAACCTGCTCTAGTGGAAGATGTCCCTGCCTGTGGCAGGGGCTGCAGCTGGATGAGCTTTAAGGGCCCTTCAACCCAAACCATTCTGTGATTCTATGATTTAAATAAGCTTGATGCTGCTCCCCACAAGTAGGTGCCCTGTGCAGCAGTTATCTGCCAGCTTTTGCCATGCCGGAATCATAGGCCTTGGCTGCTGTGTTCCCCTGTGTGGGATTCCTGGCCCTGTCCTCCAGCACATCCATGACAATCACCCCAAGACCTGCCAGGCAAATTAAGTGGGGTGAGTCAGCAGGATGTTCCGATGCTTCAGGCAGAGCCGGAGATGATGCTTGCTGGTGGGATGATAATGGCTGAGCTGGGATGATGGCTCTGGAGGGCATGGCAGGGACAGGGCTCCCCAGAAAGGAGTGAAGGAGGCTGGTAACCTTAAGGAAGATGCGCTGGAAGTACCTATCCCTGTGAAAGGCTCTTGTGACACCTGGGGAGCCTAGACCCAGTTGATGAAAGAATGGTGCTGGGGCTGGTGCTGGTGATTGGCAGTGACTCAAGGCTGGTGCCATGCAGCTGAGGAGAAAGGCTCTTGAGGAAGTGATCTGGCACAGGTCTGCCCTAACTCCCTGCTGAAGGATGTGTGGCTCCAATCACACATAGTCATGCAGTGGCACGTGATGAACCTGCTTCTGCCTGTTTGCCCATGATTTTCTGCAGCCACTGCATCACATTGCCTTCAGGGGAACCTGCAGACAACTACAGGTCCTGCTTTCCCCTCTCTGAGGGGTGATGGGCGTCATGGGCACATGTCTCACCAAAGCACTTGCTCCAGGCTCATCATTCCCTCCTGAGCAGCGCTGGGTTTGGTGACTTGTCTTTTGCTTGGATACAACATCCCCTGAAGCCGTGTGGCAACACATCATGGCTCCAGTGGATACGGACCATGAGCAGGTCTGCTTCATAGCCAGGCAGCTATGAAACGAGGGTGGGCACAACATGGAGACCCCAGGGAACAGTCCCTGGGGGTACACTGCCCCTCATGTTGCCTGCTGTTTGCTGAGAAAGGTGCTGATGCCTCTAGCACCAAGCAAACACCCAGCACCCCAAATACTAACAGCCAGCAGTAAGCCACAGAATCTATCAGTGCTTAGAAAGCAGCTTGGCTTTAACTTGATGGGTATCTTGGGTTGTTATTTGCTGATGATAAACAAGTGTTTAAAACAGAGGAAATAGGTGCTGATGTCATTTTGTTTTGCCAGTGCTTGCCAGACCTTTGGCAGAGGAGAAAGAGTGTGAATCACTCCTCGCCTACCCTGGAAAGCCATTCCCAGATGCTCCCCGTGTACATAGGCAAAGCCTTGGAACCCATTTGAGAGTGAAACCGGGTTGGTGGGGTGACATCATGTTGTGGAGGCTTCTTTCATATTTTTTCCCTGAAAACAGTGAGCAGAGACTTGTTCTGGTCTCAGTGGCAGACATGAGCTAAGCCCATCATCTGCCTTCCCTCCTTGCTCCTTCCCTGCTGCCTGCTTTCCTGCCAAACCCCTGCTTGCACCTCCATTGCAGTGTTGGGATACCAGCTGGTGGTTCTCCAGATGCTCAGCCATCAGCAAAGACATGGTGTGTCTCCATTAATCCGAGTGAATGCCTTCCGTGGTAGGCTTTGGTGTCCCACCATCACATCTGTAGCAATAAAAACACACCTTCAGCCAGGGCTCGCTGGCAGCAGGAAGGGGATGAGCAGATTTTCATTAAGCGGGAGTAGCACTGTGTGCAATCCTACAATGCTTTCACAACCCTGCAGCGTGCTTTGATGTGGGCTGTTCGGGTGCCATCTTGCCACCCAGCCGGCTGCACTAGGACTGGGACTCGCAGATGCTGGCTTCAAAGCTGGACTCAGCCCCCAGCTCAACCTGTGGCTCCAGGCAAAGGCTTAATATCTATTTTGGATCTGGAAATAAGCTATCAATAGCACCTTCTGTTTGAAAAAAGAGCATGGAGAGGGTGGTGACTTGGTAGTTATTTATTCTAAGGGGAAGGGAAAGGAAGAAATGCCGTGCCAATGCTCTGCATTTGAGTCCAGGAGAGTGAGCCTGACCCCACTTTGGGAGCCACCTTACCCTGGCTTTGGGGTGTGCATCCTGAGGGACCCCAGCACGAGGCAGGAGCTCCTGCTTGGTGGTACAGGGTTTTGGGGCTCAGCAATGTGCGTTCAGGCATGTCTGGAAGATGAAAGGGCTGATTCCTCTTTTGATCATGAAATTCTCATAAATGTTAATGGGAATTACTTCAAGGTCTAACGAGGGCAGAATTGCAGCCCCCAAGGGGAGGAAGGGGGTGAGGACCAACCAAGCTTTTGCTGGGAAATGAAAGGGCTTCAATTTACCTTGTCCTCCACCTGTGACAGCAGAGCATTGGTTGCACGGGCTGCCCAGCATCCCTGCAAACCCTCCGGGAGAAAGGGGGTCCTCAGGTGTCCTCCACCTTGCCCAGCACTGCTGGCACCAGCACAGACAGGCTTTAAGCATCACCTTAATTCTAGGCATCATTTTAACTCACAAATCTAATGCTTTCCCAGTCTACAATTTGGATTTTCTTCTCTTTCTTTGTTTTTCTTCCCTTTCTTTGTTTTTCTTCCCTCCCCCCCTCCCATCTTCCCTTCCCTTTTTTGTCTTTCAGGTTCCCACAGACTTCAAACTCACCTGCTCCAACTACCTGCTGCCTCCCCCGGCTGAAACGTGACCTGAAGTTTCCAAGTATCGTTACCTTGGGCATATTTAATTATATTATTCCCATTTAGCTGCTAATTAGAAGCCAAGAGTAGAGGGGATGAGTAATCCCCTGGTACGTTGAGCAGATACTTGCCCGAGCTTGCAAAGAAAACACCAACCCCCTTAGTATAAAGGCGTGAAATAAAAGGATGTGGTATTTTCCTTGATGTCTTCATAGCCTTGCTCCTGAGATCCAGAGACTGTGGTTGTCTGTCCAGGGAATGATTCATGCAGCAGCTCTTCCCATCCCCACTGGAAGGCATCTCCCATCCCAGGGATGTTCATGGGATGGGGGAGAAATGCTGCTTCAGCTTAGGCAGCAAAAGTGGGATGGGAAAAGAGAAAAGCCCCTGCAGACAGCAAAGATGGTTTGCTGCTGCTCAGATGGGCTCAGTCTTCATTTTCAGTAGTATTTCGGTGTGCAGATGCAATTTCTCATCCCTTCCTGCTCCTTCCAGCCATATTATCCCCTCCTGGGGGGCTGGTGATGGTTATTTTTGCCAACATTTTCCCAAACTCAGTATCTGAGCGCTCCTCAGCACCTTGCTGCCAGGCAGATAAAGGCACAATGAATTTTTGGTTAGATTGGAAGTCTTTCAGCTCCTGGGTGTTGTGCCGTCATGGCCAGAGTCTCCGTGCAACTTGCCTAGAGAGCCAGCAACCATTACCAAGAATGTTTGATTATATTGATAAAATATATTATATTACATTATATTATACTATATCATGTGATATGACATATAGAAAGTTATATTCACCCAGAAGCTAGAAAAGAGCAAACACTGGTCATAGGGTATCACCCTGGGACCACGCAGGAAGGAGGACCCCATGCTGGGCATTAAGACCCTTGCTCTGTAATGAAGCTGAATAACCCCTTGAGTACAGCCACACTGACCAGCTGTGCAGCAGTGATTCCCAGGGGCTCAGTGAGGATTCTGTGGGATTTCCCTCCCCTACAAAACTGAGGAAAGGGAAAGACTCCTGTCCTGAGCACTGCTGGATGTCTATGGGGTGATTGCTGAAGTACAGACTGGATGCTGTACATGTAAAATAGATGACAGACCTTTCAAATGAAGGAAAGTGAATATTAAAAGCCATCATTTTCTGGATTTCAGTTTTCAGCGTTTCAGAGCCAGCAAATTCAAAGTGGCAGCTGTAAGAGGCAGCATAATTTTACCATGCTGCAGACGCACCAAACCCAATACCATAATTAGAGATGCAAAATAATATTTACAGCCCAGACCATACATATTTAGTGAGAAGCCGGAATTTTCATCCATTTGCAATTTTACCAGCCTATAAAGGTCTCTGAGCTCAGTTTTAACCCTTTTTGCTTGGTTAAGATTGCAATCCAGCTGGAGATACTCCCTGGGAGGGCAGTACCATTTGCTGGGCTTGAGCAACACCTCGTTGTGTGCCAGAGTTCATGCTGTGGCTTTGCCTTTGTGCTCCAGTACCCAAACTGTCACCCAGTGGGGGAGACCCATGGTGAGGCTGTATTGAGACCTGTGCTCACCCAAAACAGGTCCACAAAGCGGGGAAAAAACCCTCCTCTTTAGTATGCCAGGCGTGATTACTGCCTCGCTCTCCACGAGTATAATGGCACATTGATAGAGATGCCAGGAGAACTTGGTAAAAACAATAAAAAAGAAGAAGAAAAAGGCGGCTGTAACATTTGGAGCCGCATGATCTCCACGCAAGCGCTGTCTGTGAGAGCCTTCCTTCGTATGCAGGGCAGGGACACTGCTGCTGGCCGAGGCTTGGCTGATGCACAAGTAAAAGCCAATTGGGATGTGCCTGCCAGGTTTCCTAGAAACAATGAATCCTTGGTTCAAGCCGGTGGCCTCTGCAAGGAAGGGCTGCTGTCCCAGCACAACCTTCTCCAAACCTGCCTCCTGTTGGGATGGGGGTGATAAGGTGCCAGGGAATGGCAAGTGCAGGATTTGGTAAGTGGTCAGAGATTGCAGAGAATTTATGGCACTTGTGAAGTTATTGGCTTAAAATTATTTCTTAAACCCAAAATAATTTAAGAATGTTGAAAATCATGACCTCGAGAGAGGGCTTCACTGTGGACAGGTAGAGTGGGCCCCGACGACCCTGAAGGGGTCTGGGTACAGAAATCCATGCCGGGGTGGGGACTGGCGCTGGGTTTGGTTGTAACTGGTTTGCTGCTCCTCTGTTTCAGGAGGAACCAAGCACTGGGCTACTAATGGAGGTGTGAGCAGTGGGGAGTGCGGCAGCCGGGGGGCATCGAGGGCTGGGCAGGGGCTGGGGACAGGGAGGTGACACCCCATGGCCCCAGCTGGGTGCTGACCCCGTGGGATGCTGGTGCCGGTGTTGAGGCTGCTGTGACTGCCCAGGGGGCAATGGCCTCTGCCCTCCTGTACCCAGGTCCCACACTGCCCCTCCGATGCCCCCCCAGCTTCCCTGACCTCCGCAACTGCCCCCCCGGTTTTACACCTCCAGCACCTCCATCTGCCCCACATCTTCCCCACCTCCCCCACGTCTTCCCCATCTGCCCCCCATCTCCCCGATCTGACCCAATCTGCCCCTTGCACCCCAACAGCTCCCAGCCTCTCTCCAACATCCCCAGCTCCCCGTAGCCTCCCTCCATGCACCCTAACCGCACCCCGGCACCGCAGCGCCCCCCCGCGGCCGCCCCGCCTGCCGCCGCACGCCCCGCTCCGCTCCGCCCCGCCCCGCTCGGCGCGGCCTCGCCCGGGCGCAGCGGGGGCTGCGTGCGCGCGCGGTGCACGGCCCCGGGGCATCCGGCGTCCGGCGGCGGGGCCTGTTGAGGCCGGAGCTGCCCTGCCATGCTGGTGCCGGTGTTCACGCTGAAGCTCAGCCACAAGATCCTGCCCCGCATGGTGGCGCTGGGCCGGTACGATGGGATGCACCCCTGCCTGGCGGCTGCCACGCAAGCAGGCAAGGTAACGGCGCAGGCTCCCGTGCCGGGGGCTACCCAGCCCCGCCGAGCTGAGGGGACCGGCTCTGCTTGGGGGTTTCTCGGCCGCGGGGTCCCTCCGCGCGGTGCCCGTAGCGGGCCTGCGGGCCGCGGCAGAGACCCGCGTTGAGGCCTGCAGCCTCCCGTGTGGAGCCGGCCCGGCGGTGTCCCGCTTCCCTCGCTGTCTGCCGGGCTGCTGCTGCCCGTAGGCAGCGGGGCGGTGGCAGCAGCTCATAGCGGTAACCCAGGCTGCTGGGGAATGTTTTGGAGTCGTGGGTTTAAGGCAAGGTGTGAAGGTTTTGCAGGTGATGATTTGTGGAGCCGGAAATGCTGAGTGCGCTCTGTTTGCGTTCGATATATAAACAGCAGAGGGTTCAGCTTGGTGCAGCCCAACTAAAACCAAACATAAGTTGAAGCATAAATCCACAGTGGCATTTGGGTTGCTGTAAATACAGACATGGGTCATCGGGGATGCTTCCTGGCGTTAATACTAATTTTATTTTGGAGCCTTTAGGAACGGTGTAAACAAGGGCTTGTTTGAGGGATGGACTGTACAGCCTCAAAGCAAAGGCTGTTAGGTATATCCGGCAATCCCCTGAGTCTGCTCCAAACAATTACAGTGACTGAATGCTGGTCAGTGAGAACAAAAAAATACTTATCACAGGCTCCTCTTTAAATTAACCATCTTCACCAGAAGATGGAGGTTAGTGATACCAGGTAATTCGTCCTGAGTGTTTGGGGTTTTTGGGAACTCTGTTAAGAGCTGGCTATAATTGGCTTAGTTTGTTGTTGCTCCTTTTAGTTTGCTTGTTTTGCCTTCCTCTGAACAGTTCTCAGTGGCCACTTCCAGAAGCATAAGGGTGGTGGCACAACCCCTCTGGCCAGAGGAGCGTTTTTCTTGCCATTTCCTTTTTTTTTGGTGTAGTTTAAAACTGAGACATAACTGTCAGAAACAGTATTGTCAGCAATCCCCCCATTCTTTTGTCCTCCCTTTGGTTGGTTGAGTGCCCTTCCTCCCCATCACAGTTATTACCCAAACAGTAGTCTTTAGTGTTTGTACACAAACAGATACATGCTTTGTGATAATATCTTTATATCTTTGTTACTACAGGTTTTTATTCATAATCCTCACGCTCGTGGGCAGAGAACAAGCACAAACCGAATGGTGCAAAGTAACCAAGATTCGGACATTTCCCTTCTCAACATTAATCAAGCGATCAGTTGTCTTGCTTCAGGAGTGCTGAACCCTCAGCTTGGTTATGATTGTCTTCTGGTTGGAACACAAACTGATTTGTTGGCTTATGATGTATATAACAACTCGGATTTGTTTTTCAGAGAGGTGAGTTAATCTGAATGTCTGGGGTTTTTTTTCTTTCCATTCTAATGATGGCAGTTTTTACATTACTTTGTCAATGATTATTTGTTGCTCAAATGCTCCATCCCTGGCAGTGTTCAAGGCCAGGTTAGACAGAGCCTTGGGCGACATGGTCTGGTGTGAGGCATCCCTGCCTACGGCAGAGGGGTTGGAACTGGATGATCTTAAGGTCCTTTCCAACCCAAACCATTCTATGATTCTAATTATGCTTCTGTTCTTTGCATTAGTCATATACCTGGTCTAGTGGAAGGTGTCTCTGTCTGGGTGGGGGGTTTGGAACTAGATGAACTTTAAAGTCCCTTCCAAGCCAAACCAGTCTGGGGTTCAGCACACTTTGCTTTAGAATACCTGGAATATTTAAAATATGAATGCGGTGTATATCTTTGTATGCACATGCAATGGCAAGCTTCCATAACATGTTGCACATCACCTAGCAAGACAAAATTCAGAAAATCTAAGACTCAGCTAAACTGATAGTGGTGATGTTTTTTCGATTTGTATACTCTGATGTCTCATTGTCTGCTGTTTCTTTTTCCTTTGCTGTAGGTTTCAGATGGAGCCAATGCAATAGTTCTTGGGAATCTGGGAGATATCTCTTCTCCACTTGCTATTATTGGTGGAAACTGTGCCCTGCAGGGCTTTGATTATGAAGGAAATGACCTTTTTTGGACAGTAAGGCTGCACATAATGCTTTTGATGCTATTACAAGATTCTTTCAATGGCACTGATTCCTCTTGAATTTTTTATTACAATTAATATTAATTTGGTTGTTCTTAATTTATCCTAGACCTTAAACTGTGTTTTGGTCATGTATTCAGTGCACTCAGGTGTTGCTTGAATGTTGGCTATGTCAATTGCTCTGTTTTTTTTGAGATCATAAAATTAATTTAGCTTCTGACAGTGATCATCAGTATCAAGGACTGTCTTTGTCATTTTAGGTTACTGGAGACAATGTTCATTCATTAGCACTGTGCGATTTTGATGGTGATGGCAAAACTGAGGTTTGTAGCCTTTTATGTGTGTTTTCAGCTGTTTTCGTGGTCTTGTAGTGAAATGATAATAGGAAACCATGGGTTACCAAATATGACTGACTTACATTACCAGTTGAAGTGAAGTTATGCCTTTTTCAGCCTCTGGTCCAGCGAAGACAAGTGCTCAGCCCATGTCTCAGGAGCAGCAGTGGTCTCTGGCACTATTCAGGGTGTGTAAAAGTAGGCATAGCTGGGGTCTTTGTACCATGACTGCCTTGCTTTGATGAATTGATTGCTAGCTTTAATGAAAAAGTTCTCTCATTTTCCTTAACTACACCAGGAGAAGTACACTGAAATGTCCATGATCATCAATTGCAAGGCATCTGCTTTCAGTGGTATTTCTTGAATGTGGTTCTAAATCCTTTTTCAAGTTTCAGATAAAAAGCCAGCGAGCATCTTTTGTGTAAAAATGAGCTCTTAAAAATCCATGCTGCAAAGAGCTTCCTTATGATTGGTAGGATTAAGAAATCCATTTTCACATACAGTTCTCCCATTTCTTCATAGTGACATGGCTAAATGAAATAATTTTTGCTTTTTTGATTTAAAATAAAAATGTGTAACAGACATCTTCCTCATAAGTAGGAAACAGCCGCCATTCTGATAACATAGGCTGCAAAGGGATGATGGATGAAGTTGTGAATTTGTATGGCATTCTCTGTTGTAAATGTTTTTCATCCCGAATGAATCGAAGAATCATGCTTATAAATGTGAATCTTCAAGGAAGTTGATGGCTTCCTAGTATATATGTCAGATACAAGTAAATATGATGTTAAATCACCATGTTGAAAATACTAAAATACTTGTCACCTGTCTTGCAATTTTAATCTTAATTACTTAAACTTTTCTGTTTAGTTCCCCCAGAATCCTAATTTTGAATGTTTACTTGGACTGTGGTTATTTATAGTGACATGTAAAGGGCCTCTACATCTCTTATGTGTTACTGAAACAGACCCTTTGCTTGATTGGGGTCTTCTGGAAGTAAGAAAAAATTCAGGTTTTCCGTTCTATTCCTGCACAGCTTCTCTTAGGGTGTATCTTTTTCCTGTGTGCTGAGAGGTAGTTTTAGAAAGTAGAGATAGTGTATGAAGATTCAGAAACAGGGAAACTGATCTGTGGCACTAATTTGTAGATGTTTTTCACTTGTTCTTCTAAATTGTTTTATTTTTGATACTTTGCTGTTTTTTTCTCCTTGAGAAAAGTTCATTCTCAGTGAGTAGTATAATGTGATGCTGCTTTGAGCTAAGCAGAGTTGGATGTGTTATTCAGCTAACTTACCCTGCCAGTTAGCCCAGCATTCATTTGCTGATATTTTTTTAGGGTTCTTTTAATCTTGATTATCTAGGTGATTCTTTTTTTTTTGTTAAGTTTATTTTATTTGTGGCTTTTGTGAAACTGTCTCTGGTTTAAAATTGGAATTCTAAGAAAATGCACAGAAACATCTTATTAAATTATTTATTATTTTGTGTGTTGTCTGATAAATGGGTGTGCTAGCTTAATTTCTCTTCTTCCCCATAAAATGTGTCTACATTTAAAATTGACTGATTTTAAAACTGCATGAATATACTTCTGTCGTTTAGTGGTGAACAAAACCAATTTGTTGTAATCACTTTCTTCCTTGGGATGTTAGATTGATACAGATTAATTCCGCTCATCTTGCTCAACATTTTTTGGGGAAGAACTTTTTCCCTGCTTTTTCAAATTCCAGTCTAGTGGAATCAAAGGCACTGAGGTAGACGAGTTGAATCAAACTAAATTAAACCCCCATCTTCTAGGCACCTCTGGGAAATGCAGCATCACCAGTAACTGTTTCAGGATTCCATGTTTTAGCTGGTCACTTTTTGCTGGTGATTGCAACTGGTCAAGAAATCTGTACCTCTTACATATGTTATTTGTTGTAAATTATTTCAATAGGTACAGTAACCTTAGCTTTGTGTAATTTAGGTTGTCATGATTGGAAGCATCTTTCCTTGGAAGGAAAAAAGGAGCAACCTTTAATTGTTTTAAAAAATCATTTTGATGTGGATTTGTGTTTATTCTGCCAAGTGAAGATTTAAGACTCATCAGTTCCAGTGAGGAAAGGTACTTCCAGGGTTTAAACTTTGATTTATAGTTCTGTTTGTCATTGATTTGATGGCTGACTTTATGGGCATGGCAGTAAGCAGATCTGCTCTTTGGTTTCTCAGTTTGCAAAATAGAAGCCTGTGACCATCTTTAGAAAGACCTCTTCCATGGAGCTCCTTTTCAGTTAACGTATTCTACCTGCTTAACTAGAAGGCATGAAAAGAACAAAAGATGTAAGAAACAATAAGGAATGAGAATGTGGAGGACCCAACTTAGTGTTGGTGTCCTGTTTGTATAATCATTCACACTGAGTTAAAGCCCATTTTATGCATGATTTCAGTTGTGCAGCCACCATTTTGGTTGGAGCAGCAGCAGTGGTTTGATACTTGGATTCATTAGTTTTGAGTTTTTTTTTTTTAATGAGGTAAGTTTGGTGCTAAACAATGACTTTGATATTTTTTTCTTCAGCTCTTTGCTCACAGCCTAGGAACTGGGAGTTGCTGTTTCTCTGAAACAGTGTAGTGCAAGTCAGAATTGAGCCGCAGGTCTTCTGCTCCGACAACAGGCAACATAGTTTTGTTGATGTGTACAGCTGCAGTTAGGAATTAGAACACTCTGCTCTTTTCTTACTGTAAAAGACTTAGCCCTGGTGTTCCTAAATGTATTTTCTCCTTTCTACCCTAGATATTTCACTGTGCTTTTGTAGAGTCTAACTTGACAAAACAAAGAATAACTAATACTTGATCAATAGGAGGCTTCTGAACTGGTGTCTTGGCAGAGGGTACCTTTTGTTCCACTGGCAACTTCTCATAGAGCTGTTAAAACCTCTGTGTTGCTGTACTTGGGATGTTTATTTCCCACTTGGGCACTTAAGTCCTTCTGACTTCCTTAGCTCGAATAACTATTTTTAAGGTAGACTATTTTTTTCTAGCTTCTCGTTGGCTCTGAAGATTTTGACATCCGGGTGTTCAAACAAGATGAGATCGTGGCAGAAATGTCAGAGACAGAGGTAAATTACTTCTCGCTAGTGTTTGTTATAATTGCTGGTGAAGCTGATATTGTTGTCTGTGGTGAAGCTTTTCTGGTTCAAATTTATTGTGAAGTTAGTTATTTAATTATTTGGTACAGTATTCTGCTAGAACTGCAAAAGTTTAGAGTTTGATAATATCTTTCATTATGCATGGGGTTTTTGTTGCCTTTTTTCTGTTTGTGTTTTTTTTTTTTTTTGTTTTGTTTTATTTACAAACCTTTCACCAGGTTGAGAAAAGTAACTGCTGTTTGACTAAAAATCAAGGCCCTGTCAAAAGGTTATTAAGGTTACTGTGTTGTGAATCTCTTAGTACCTTCTGAGCAAAAGAATGTCTTCTGCAGGTTTCCTCAAATGCGTTGACACAATCACAATGAAGTAACTTGCCCCTTTTGTATATGCAGATAAGTGAATGGCAGGGTAGAAGGGGGTGCCCAGGCAAACGGCTGCAGTTCCTAAAGCGAAGTATGGGGTAGAAAGTATGGGTTTACAGAGAGATGAGTAAAAGGTGTGAAAGTTGCTCATTAGTTTAATAACCAAGAGAAGATCCTCACTGTTAAATTTTGGTGGCTTGGAAGGGAGTAAAGTACCATTACCATTGCCTTTAAGAGTTTGCTTAGTCTTCTTGTGACCCTTCTGGGCTCAGGGTAGAGTAAGGACATGTTACAGACCTTTGTTCTTAAAGATCTGAGGTCTCCCTGTTGCTCAAGTTGGGACTAAAAAGCTTAGCTATCTATTAAACCACTTAAGAAGAGCTATAAAAGACAAATCCGTGCAGAGTTCTAAGAAAGCTGTTGCTATAGTTGGAATTAGTAATACATTGTAAAACACATTAGGCCTGTAATACCTTCTGCTGTCTGTACAGTGGAGTCATGGTGTGATTTCTAGTTAAAGGGAAGCTAAAGGTCTGTCCTTGTCATGTGTGATTTATTTCCAAATCCACAGTAGAATGGTTTTAAATTCACACCTGCAGAGTCTTAGGAGGCCTGTCAAAGTCCTACTGTCTTAATTTAAAAGGACACAGCTGCACCTAAACCTTTCCTTTTAGGAAGGTAAATTCAAGGAACAATGGCTTAATGCACTGTGCTTGTTTTGGAAGGTTTGAATAGTTTGCATTTTCTTTGGTTTAATAACTTACTATGGTGAAACTAAAGCCATAGACTGTTGTGATTATTGAATTTATAAATGGACAGTCAGATATAAAGGAAGTATTGTGAGTTTCTGACTGTTGCTGGGGTCTTCTATCCTTACTGGGTGCTGAAAATGTAGAGGGTTATGATCCTTGGGAAAGGCTTTAAGAAGATGGTGAGAGGGAATGTAAAGGTTTAGAAACCATGTTTTATAGTAAGAAAATTAAGGAGCATAGTTAAGTTTAATTAAGAAGTTGGTGAAGTTTTTGGTTTAAAGAAATGTCCTGTACTATGTTGTGCAAAAGACCTGGCAGATAATTGCGATTGTTCCTCCTTACATTAAAATCTCTAGTCTTAGTGCATGGAAAAACCTGCATTTCCAAGCACTGAGAGCCTTAGCTCAATGAAGAATTGTAAGGTGATGGGATCTTAACTCAGCCTGTGAGATGCAAGATGAGTTATGACTCTCAGGTCTTTCCCTGGAGCTGTTACTTAGGTAATACTTAGCCTGCTGTTCTAATTGTATTTCAGGGAAGTCCATCTGTGCACTCCATCTCGCTAATCCTGAACAAAGATTTTCTACCAGCACTGTAGGGGGCCTACAAGGATGCTAGAGAGGGACTCTTCATTAGAGACCGCAGTGATAGGCTGGGTTGGACAGAGCCTTGGGCGGCATGGTTTAGTGGGAGGTGTCCCTGCCCATGGCAGGCGGGTTGGAACGAGATGATCTCTACGATCCTTTCCAGCCCTAACTATTCTATTATTCTATGCCTCTAGGACTTTCCCATCCCATGTAAAGTTAAACTCTTTGGCATCCTCAGCTCCTGAAGCTTAAGGAGTGTTGCGTGTTTGGAGTAGGTTTTCAGTGGTAATGTGTTAGCACTGATGACCCCAGGAATCCTGTGAGCAGCCATGTTGCTGCTTGTTGTAGGAAGTACTTGGTCAAAATACATAGTTTGAGGACAATTCTGCAAATCTTTGCTGAAGTGTATCTTAATGCTGGTAATTCAGCTTGTGTGAGGAAATCCTACAGGCCTTTGGTGATTTCAAACTGATTTGTAAAAGCAGTTGTGTCAGTACTCAATGCTTCCTACAACAGACTTGTTTTTCATTTGGATATTGCTTTCCTGTGATGGAGAGATTGTATAGTCTGTTCTCTGCTACTTAAGTTGTAGAAGTTTTCACTCCTGTATTCCCATTCTCCCTCCTTTCCCCTCACAGACTGTTACTGCGCTTAACCCCATGTGTGGCAGTCGGTTTGGTTATGCTCTTTCTAATGGAACGGTTGGAGTTTACGAGAAGGCAAACCGTTACTGGAGGATTAAGGTTAGTCTGGTGTTGGAATAGCATCACTTTCGCTTGAAGGCTGCTAGATTTGATTCCTTATCTTGAGTTGTTCTGATGTTATGCTGACTCCTTTAGATGAATTTTAAATCTGCTGCTGAGCATAGAATTTAATGTAATTTTGGTCTTATGAAATTTATATTTATATCTAACTATATTTATACATACATGCAAACTAATACTGTGTCAGTTTCTTCAGTGCTTTTGGGACTGCTGGTGGTGGCTTAAACAGGCAGGGACACCGTCTGCTAGACCAGGTTGCCAGCAAAGCTGTGGCTGCCCCATCCCTGGCAGTGTTCAAGGTCAGGCTGGATGGGGCTTGGTGCAGCCTGGTCTAGTGGAAGGTGTACCTGCACGTGGCAGGGGGTTGGAACTGGGTGATCTTCCAGGTCCTTTCCCTAAGGCAGTCTGTGATTAATGTGTTCTTTGTGTTTTCTCCTCAGTCTAAAAACCAAGCAATTAGCATACATGCATTTGACCTGAACTCTGATGGTGTATCTGAGTTGATCACTGGCTGGTCCAATGGGAAGGTGAGTTTATACAGAGGTGAAATGAAGAGCTGTAAATCTGGAAGCTGTGTTTGAGCAAGGCCGTGAAATTATCTGAAGGAAAACAGCCACAAAATTAAAAAGACTGTTGAAAACTGAGAGCTACTGCAGTAAACCTACTTTGGCTGGTAAATCCTGTGCCAAGATCAGAGAAAAGCTGATCTGCTTAGCTCAGATTCAATGGCTAAGGTGTGGTAAGTTGTTTCTATGGCAGCAGAGATCATATGCCACATCCTAGAGCTCCTGAGTGCCTCTTCAGCTGTCTTGAGGACATGCTAATAATCCTTTGGGGTGTGTCCTCAGTGTTCTCAAACATAGGGGAGACAAAGCAGTTATGTAACAGGAGAGCAGCATCAGTCTTGACTGTGCAAGATTAATCAAGAATTATTTAATTTTATGTGAAGGTATTCTGTACAGCTCTTAAGCCTGTTGCCTGGTATTCCACTTTTGCCAGAAATGACTGTTCTAGTTGCCAAATCTCTCCTGGACACAGCTTGTCAGGTTGTTGGTTTTTTTCTTGTTTATTATTTTTTTGTAAAGCTATGCTTTACAACCTCTCCTTCACACCTCTCATTACACTTATTAGCCTGGGGGAGTTTAATTAACTTCATATCAAGCCGTCAGTCTAGAGCCCAGATATGTTGTGACTTATGCTGGATTAGGTGTATAATGTTGTTAAAGAGAGAAGCTCTCCTTCATTTGCTCCTTTTTCTGTTCTTTTCCACTGGCAATCTCTTTCCTGCTTCTTGTACTGAAACAGTCCTTAGCTCCTAAAAAGAGTAATGCTGGGTCCTGGGCTTTGGAAAAAGACAGACAACACAGAACTGAGCCCCCCTATTTCTTCTTCAGTGGAAGATAATTAAAAGTTGTGGTATTTGTGTATAAAAATAATTCACCACACAAGGTGTGCATCTGAGAGGAGAGGTTTTAAATACTTCATTAAGCTGATTTCTGGTTTAGTCCCATCAGTGCTGCATTCATGGATGCATAACTTTGCCAGCGCAGACTAGCAGTTCTCTTCTTTGCTTCCTCTTGTTTGCAACATAGGAGGAACTGCTCTTCAGATATGCTTCCCTAGCTGAGTCTGTCTAGAGGTCATTTCTTGATGGCATTTGTTTCACATGTGGTGTTCTGGTCAGTAGAGCTACAAATTCACCTGCTGTTCTGTGAGCTGGTTTTTGGTTAATAGCTCAGAGTATGGCATGACTTCTGTTTTGGAGTTAGCTTTTGTATTCCTGATTTGTCTTGGAACTCTTTGTTGTTCCAGGTTGATGCACGCAATGACCGAACTGGAGAGGTCATCTTTAAGGACAACTTTGCTTCCTCAATCGCAGGAGTGGTGGAGGGGGATTACAGAATGGATGGGAGCAACCAGTTAATCTGCTGTTCAGTTGATGGTGAAAGTAAGAACACTGTTCAGGTTATTAATTTAATACACAATAATATCAGGCACATCATGTTATCTCAGATTAGCTTAATGTTGTTTCAATTCCACAGACATTTTTGTATGCCAAGTTCCTTTTGCTTTATATGAAGTTAAGGGAATTTTGAGTTATGCTATCCTCAAACAGGATTTTGAATATTACCTTCTCTGTGATAATCAGTGTGAGTTTCATTATTATTTAAGAAGCATCAAAATTCATTTGCCTTACGCTAGAAGTCCCATCCTAATAATGCAAAGATAACTGCATTCAGTACAGATTCTGATTCTTTAAGCAACATAATTATAGGTGAATGTATAGGATATCTTCTTGCCTATATGCGATGATTTTTTGGTTGCTTTACAATGGTTAAAGGTGTTTAGAGAGCTAAGGAGTTGTGTGTGTTGTTTTTCTTCTAAAGATGAATAGTTCTTCAATTAGAAATTTTAGATGTTAACAGTGCTTTGGTCCCTGGGAAATGCTATCCTAAGACTGGAGAACCAGTGGGTTTATCCCACCATTCATTCAAGAAGTCAAACCTGGTTACTGTGTGTGGGTACAAATACTATCACATATTATTTGAATAAGCTTAGCAAGAATTTACAGGGATGGCTTCAGGAAAGACACTGGTGTGGTTATCTGGCTGCTTGGCGTCGGTGGCCTGAGGCAAGTGGGTCTGGCACAGCCCATTTGGAACAAAAGCCCATCCTTGTAAAATACCAGGGTGTTTTTGCTGCATGTCTTAATCACAGGCTGTGGGGATTTGCTGTGCTTGGGCTTTAGCATATAAACCTTATTCCCAAGCTTACAGAAGGGGAATATTGTACAGCTCTGAAGAAACCTTGTCCTAGCAGAGCTGTGTAGGTTAACATCACTGAACATGATAATCTTTTCTGATGAGTCTGTCATAAACAAACCTTGGCACATTGTGGATCCCTTTAGGCTGGAGCATTTAGCTGTTAGTAAAATGGTGTTAAATAGTAGTTTGGCTATGCATTCTCATAGTCCTTGTTGTTAGAGTTCTATTTGGGGCCAGCATCCTTCCACATGAGGTGTTCTTTTGTATTTCTGTCTTGCTCTTGTTTTAAAGGAATGATTCACTCAGAAATTATAAAACAGCTCCATTCATTGGAGGACAGTGTGCATGTTGAATGCTTTTGAAGTTCCCTGCAGCTTCTTATGGGGCAGCAGCAGTCATATACAGTCAGGCAGCATACTCTTTGTAGGCAAAAGACACTTGTCCCTCGCTTTTATTGTCAGTTGCAATCAGATCACACAGCCCTAGACAAAATGGAAGTTTATAGCAAGCTTTTTTGTCCCATCTGCTCAGCTCTTCTGTCTCCAGAGGCAGTTGGAAATATTTCCATAACTCTGCTCCACTGGGGTACTTCCAAGCCTTACACTTTGAAGTATCCCTTGATTTGGGGAAAAATCAGTGTGGCTGACACTACCAGCTGACTGACAGTGACTTGAAGTCACTTCCAGACAGCAGCAACTCCTCTGACCAGCTCTAGAAATCCAGGTAAACATTTTACTAATTTAGCACAATTGCAAACTTGTCTAAGCACCTGAAAGAATGATAGCAATGGGAATCCTGTGGCAGAAGAACTGGCCTCTGCACTTGTCTGGTCAGGTGAAGACAGCTTAAAGGCAGGTTGGAGATTCACCTTTTTTCAAGTGTGCAGTTCTCTTGTCCTGATCATCTGGAAAGTCAAAGCCTCTGTGGGTGTAAATCAATGTTCCAGTTTTCAGCTGAAGATCAGAAACAGTGTTTGCTGCTGAGGTGATACAAGGGGATCTTGCTACAGAAATGAAAGATTTGGGAAAGCTGTGAAAAGCTTTGCTGAAATTGGCTCTTTTGTTTCTGTACAGTCCGAGGCTATCTGCCAGGAGGTGAGGAGATGAAAGGAAACCTAATGGATACAAGTGCTGAGCAGGATCTGATCCGAGAACTTAGTCAAAAGAAACAAAATCTGCTGCTGGAATTAAGAAATTATGAGGAAAGTGCAAAGGTACTACTTAAGCAAGATGTAGGACCGAAACATATCTTCCTGTTGTTAATAAATCAGGAGCAATCTGGGAAGTGGTCATGGGGCAGGCCAAACAAATCAGAGCTGTAACCTTTGGGATGCAGCAAGATTGTCTGTTGTGGCTTCCTCCTTCTGCATTTGGCTTGCTCCTTGTGTGAGTTCAGAACTTGTTTATTGTATTTTAATAAGTAACATTTTCCTTGCTCCTCCTTCCTGCCAGAGCAGTTGTGTTTGGAGCTGGATTCTGTCCAGCCCTGTGCTTTGGCTTGTAACTGAAAATTTTATTTTTAAATGCAGAAGCCATCTCAGGGAGCCAGAGAGGCTTGTGTGAGATGATCAGGTAATTGTGTGAGAACTGGCAGCACGGTCAGGATGTGGAAAACACACTTGTGCCTTGATGGTGAAGGCACAGAAATAAAACAGTCTGTGAAAAGCACAAACATATTTGAATAGTATAAGACCACCACAGCAAAAGCATGGAGTTAATCTTGCACTTAAAATTGAATAGATGTTAAATGCTTTTCTGAGTAAAAGTTTGGGTAGAGACCCTGATCTTCATCGACAATAAACCACTTGGAACAGATTACAATCAAGTGTCTACATCCCCACGCGTAATCCAGCTGCTCTGCATAGCTGTGTGAAGTCTGGGAACTGCTGTAACACAGCCTCCTGCAAGAAAAGAGGACTGACTTATGTGAATGTTTTCTAGGTTGCTTTAATGAAAATGTTGACATTCTGGTACTAAAGGGTGTATATTTTGCAACAGGCTGAACTGAATACTAAGAAAATAGATGAGCAGAGAGGTGTGATTCCAGCAAATACCCAACTCCAGACAGCTCTCTTGGTTAATCTGGGCTCTGACATCCGGTCTGCCCATGTGGAGCTATGTATTTCCACCACAAATGGTGAGTGATAACCTGCAACCATTGACATTCATTTAATGTAAATTCATGCAAACATTTAGTTATATTTAGCTGGTGATTTGCCTGTCTCCCCTTTGTTGTCTGTAGTATCCCCTTTGTGGCAGCTTTCCTTTCAAAATGCTGTTTCTGTGTGTGTTTTTGTGTTCTGTGTTTCTGGCTGTGGCTGTCTTCTTTCAAAACACAGTTTTGAGGCAAGCTGTGTTCTTTTGATGAGTCTAAGGGGAGAGGAGTTTGGTGGAATTTGTTTCTTGTTATGTGTTATTTTCCAAGGCAGTTAACATTTAACTTGGATGAAAGAATCTTGATGATCCCTGAAGTACTCCTTGTGTTGACTCTAAACATTAACCGTGTGCTAGTGAGGGTATTGCGTAAGTGCAGCTGGACCTCAGCTGCCTTTACATGCAAAACTGGAACTACCCCAACATACCAAATTCATGTAGCACCACATGTGCTGAGGATGCAGTCAGGTCCAGATGTGACAATGCTGGTCACTTGGGTTACTCAGAGGAGGTGTGTAAAGAGTTGACCATGCTTAATACTGAAAATAGTGGTGGTTTGTAGCCAGAGGACAGCTTTTAATTTAGGAACTGCTTTTTCTTCCCGTTGATAAGACACAATCATCCGTGCTGTGCTGATCTTTGCTGAAGGCATATTTGAAGGAGAGAGCCGTGTGGTACACCCCAGTCCCCAGAATCTCTCAGGCTGTATTCGTGTTCCCCTTACACCAGCCAAGGATGTTCCTGTGGATTTGCACATCAAAGCCTTTGTGGGTTACAGGAACAGGTGAGTTTTGTGTTGTGATCTCCACTGGTCCAGAGCCAAGTGTGTGACCACAAAGCGGCAATGATATGGCTTCATGCTTATCCAAAGGGGAGTGCTCCTTTAATTCATTGGTGCCCCACTTCTCTGTGTTACTGGAAGGAGAGCTTAAATGCTTTCTTAAAAGCACTGTTGCACCTTTGATGCTGAGCTCTTCTCCAGACAAAGTCTAAATGCCTTGGAGTCACTGGGACCTGTTGTGCTCTGGCCTTGCCTTTAGAGGAGCAGCGAGCAATTGTTGTGGGGGGGGATGCTTTGTTGTGGGTCTCTGGAGGGAGTTAGGAGAGGAAGAAGCTGTATCCAGGCTGCCTGCTTGCAGTGGCTGCCTGTCCATGCCCCAGGTGATGGCTCCTCTGTGGGAAGTACGTAAGGAAGCCTGGAGACATAGTGGTGTCTTTCAACTTACAAAGTAACTCTGAACCCATTTATTTTCAGAGCAAATAGGAAGTACCATATGCTTGATTTCAAGCCAGCACTTTGTCACTTTTCTATAGAAATAAAATGACTCTTCACATGCGCTTGAAAACAACTTGTCCCTGCTCACATCTGCCAGAGCTGGCAGTGCCCTAGGAAGCAGCATCCTTTCTCTGAACAGGGAGGCATATTTTGAGAGCTAGCCAACCACTGCAGAAAGAACCCATGGGACTGAATTATTGTTTATTTTCTCTATCTGTTTTTGTTATTTCCTTTAATAAAATACTTTACTGAACCTGTAAAGAAAATATCACATTGTAAAATCATAAATGTAGCCTAGAGAGTATATTTTGTTGGAAGGATTATGGAAAGTGTAAGCAATGGGGATGAGTTTTTTAACCTCATGATGTGATAAGCCTGGAATTCCCAAGTTCCAGTGTTTTTTCCTCCTGGGAAATGGTAGGCAGCTGATTACGTGGCTGAAAGCTGCTGATGTCAGTAGCCAGCTAGAAGGAATCAGGAACTGTTGCAATAGGTGAATCCCTGGTATGTCAGTAACTGTTTTCCCTTTGGATTGCTTCCAGCGTACAGTTCCATGTATTCGAGTTGACAAGACAGCTTCCCCGCTTTTCAATGTATGCCCTGAGTAGCTCGGACTCAGCCGCAGAGCCCCTGAGCTTTGTTAACTGTACGATGAATGAGAGGCCACAAAGGGTGAGTTTCTGCTCTGTTTCCTGTTTTCAGATCCTGAGGAGGTGGAGGGTTTGCCATTAGCTTGAGATTTCCAATAGCAAAGGAAAAAATTGCGCAGTGAACTGCCCTGCTGGCCTTTGGAGTTTGTGTATTACAATTTGCCCCAGTGCTTTATCTTCCTTCTTTAAAATATGTCTCAATTTAGGCATTCCCTGCTTCAGAAATTCCTGCAGGAACGTATGGCCTGAGACCATGAGGCGTTTCAGATATTAATCTTGTTTGCTGTGTGACAGCTGGTGGAATGCCAGTGGCAGGAGCCCTGTAGTGAGTGAGGAATTCTGTAAGTGAGCAGAGAGCCAGAAAAAAGGCAGTACAGTGCCCAGATAATGGCTCAGTTTCACAACAGATGAGCAGCAGTTCTGTAGCTTTGGTTCTAAAGGAGCTGAATTGCTGGATGGCAGTAATTAGAGCTGGTCATTTCCCTCATAACTGTGGGGCTCTGCCATCTTTCTGTGACCTTTATTGCATTAAATGCCCAAAGCAAAACCAAGATGAAACTTCTCTTCAACTTCTTGCAGTAGAACCAAGCCTTGCTTCCCAGCTTTCCCCAATCTCCAGGCCTGGGCTCAGGTTTTGACATTGGGCTGTGATCTCTGGTTGTTGGATTTGATTTTTTAAGCAATATTCAGCTTCAGAGCAAGGATTCAACTGTTCTTATTCTAAAAATGGATTTAGGAGATGAAATTTAGTAAACGAAGTTTCTAGGGTACCCTGAACATAACGCCCTAGTGTACATCATGTGCAGGGATAGTGCATGGTTCTTCAAGCTTTCCGCACAGATAATGGCTGATTCTCTTCATAATGTTTTTGCAAGATTGTTATGTGGCTGAATCAGAGCTTCTTGCTGCCAGAGGATGTGGAATTTCAGAGCGTTCCCTTTCAGGTTTGCTTCACTTCCCTTCGTAATGCAGGCCAGCTCTGCATCAAAATCAAGCCCGGCGGAGAGGTGAGTGCCTTCATGAACAAAGGGAACACCCATTTAATTATCTTCCAGTGAAACTTAAGGGTGGTGCCAGTATGAGGCAGTAAAAATGAAGGATGACTGAACAGGCAGAGAAAGTACTAATGATTTAGGGATGCTTTTGGAAACTTTTGGGTCTATTTACTCTTAGTTGGTAAAATTCCAGAGCCTGTTAATGAAGAAAAGTGCTTAGCCTACACATCTGTAGGAAGGTATTTGTTCACTCACAGAGTGGTTTCAGGAAGCTGTAATTTGAAGCACAAAAACTGCTTGTAACTTTTGTACTGGTCTTGTAAGCACAGGTGCCTCTTTGGCCCAGGCTTGGATAAAAGCTTCTTTCAATTCAGTGTCTCCTTGTCTACTGAAAGCTCTTGAGCTTTCTCATGCAGCAGTTTTGTCTCTTGATAGGGTGAACTGCTTTGAGCCTGGATTTGAGAGGCAGTCCTGCTGGGCAGTTCTGGGAGATACTTTGCCATGGAAGAGCGCTGAAGTGCTTTCCTTCCTTTCTGACAGATTTCCATCAATACGGATGATATTGATCTAGCTGGTGATATTATCCAGTCCATGGCCTCCTTTCTGGCCATTGAAGATCTGCAGGTGGAAGCAGATTTCCCTGCATACTTTGAGGAGCTGCGAAAGGTGTTGGTCAAGGTGAGGAGGTATCAGGCATTTCTAAATTGGCAGCTAAACAGTCACTGGGAACGTTTTTATGAGAGGATCTCTAAACTGCTCTGTCTTCGTGGAAATCAGCCAGCTAAGGCTTTGTGTATATTCTGTGACAAGGACAATGGGGCACCCTCTGCTTTCTTTTTATTCAGGCACTTGGTCATCAGCAGTTGATCGCTTAGTGTAAAATGTTTGGGAGACTGACTTGTGAATTTGAGTGAGTGCATAAGGTGTGTATGTCTCAGTCTGATCACCCCAAGGTACTGCTCTGGCAGGCAGGGGGTGTTAGCGCAAGGAGAACGGTCCCAGGGATGCTGGTAGGTTAAGTTAGGATGTTATTTCCTAATACACTTGGCCAAGGTTTAGCTTGAACTATTACCCATATGCCCGGAGTGCCAGGGGCCCTTTCTGCTGACTGTTTGCATTGTACAGGTGGATGAACACCACGCTATGAATCAGAGGCTCACTGCCGACATGGCTGAACACTCCAGACTCATCCGCAGCATGCTGCTTCAAGCAGAAGACGCACGATGCCAGGGGGACATGTGAGCAATTGCTGCTTACCTTGTGTGTGTTTTGGGTTCAGAACAGCCAGTCTTTGCTTTTCAGGGTGAAAAGAGCACAAAATCCCATTTGTGTAACTCCACAAAATTTGTTCCTTAACTGGTCCCACATGAGCTCCCCTTGAGCCTTGTCTTGCTCTTAAGGTGGAAAACCAGTCTTGGGAATGCAAAAGGGCAAGGATAGGGGCTTAGCATAGAGCCCATGGGGTCAATCAACCTTGGGATGGTGAGGTACATTAGAAAGATACACTGAGGAAAGGCGGCAGTAAAAGCTGTCTGTATTGTATGAGCTTTTGAGAACACTAAGGAAGAAATTTTAGGTGTCGAGTCTTTTCACTCCAGGTTGCTGTGTTATGCAAATGTCCTATCTTTACTGTCAAGAGTCTGAGCAGGGCAGTGGTACTTTCACTGGGGAAAGTCGCATCTCCTCTTTGCGTTGCCTTATGAAGTAACTGCAAAACTAAGAATAAAAAGTATAACCAGCATGTGTAGACAAGCCTGTTGACTTACAGCTGGCCGACATGTGGGTAACCGTGGTAGCCATTGCATCCATGTATTGCTACACCTTTATATTGACAAACCAGGAATGACTTTCTTGTCCCCAGAGATGCAAATAACTGGACTGATTGTTTCCCTTCCAGGAAAAACATGAAGACACGTTACATCGAGCTGTATGATCTTAACAGAGATTTAATAAGTCAATACAAAATACGTTGCAACAATCACACAGAGCTCTTAAATAACCTGAAAGCTGTGAATCAGGCAATCCAGAGGGCTGGGCAGTTACGTGGTAAGTGTGTGTGTATTTGAAGGGAATGTGGACTCTGGGACCATAGTGAGGAAGATAAGATGGATTTAGAGGCTACCTGGGTTAGTTAACTGGCTTCAGCTTGCTAGCCTGAAAATAAATTAGTAGAAGTAATCTTTCATTTTTCAGGCCTAGCCAATTCCTGTAACAGTCAACTGTGAGTGTCCAGTATCATCTGGGATCATGATTTTAGAACAGCGTAAAGCGGTTTCCAGCTTTCTGGATGGTATAGAAATTGCTAGTTTTGTTGAACACAATTTTAAAAGCACTTTTAAAAATAGTGTTTTAAATTCTTTATTAAGCAACATTATAAATTAACTGTCAAGCAGGGTGTCATGGGTTCAGCAGCAGCAGTCATTTTCCTCCTTCTTGGTAGCTGGTGCAGCGCTGTGTTTTTGATTTTGGGCCTGGGAACAGCGCTGATAACACCAGTGGTTTCAGTTACTGCTTGGTAATGTTTAGGTCTGGCCAAGGAGTTTCTGAGTCTCATGCTATGCCAGGGAGGAGGGGGAGCCGGGAGGAAGCAGAGACAGGAACTGACCCAAACTGACCAAAGAGGTTATTCCATACCACAGCACGTCATGTCCAGGATGTGAAAACGGAGGGCAGAGACCCGGAGGGGTGGGGTTTGCTGCTGGGGGGTGCAGTGGCTGGGTCGGGCTTGGTAAGCAGTTGTATTCTCTTTCCTTGTATTTCTCTTGTATTATTATTGGTGGTAGCAGCAGTGATTTGTGTTATACCTTAGTTACTAAACTGTTCTTATCTCAACCTGTGCGAGTTGCATTCTTTCAATTCTCCTCCCTGTTCCTCCGGAACTGGAGGAAGAAAGAGAGAGGTGTGAGTGAGTGAGAGAACTTCGTGGTTGACTGGACTTAAACCACGACACAGGGCTGTTTGTCTGTATTACTAGCTCTGTAGGTCTTTGGGGAAGGAGGTATGTTTTTGTCTATTTATGGCATTCCCTTTTCAACAGGTCCTTTAAGCTCTCCTAAAATAGAGCTTCAAACAATTCTTTAAAGAAAGGATTTTATCTATGCACTAGAAAAAAGGTGTTTAAAAAATATTTGAAAGAATCCCCTAAATTTTGAGACATGATCAAATTAGTATTTTTACCAGTTTCTTACTAACTGAAGCTTTTTTCTTTCCTCTTCCTCTTCCTCCTCTTCCTCTTCCTCCTCTTCCTCTTCTCCTCTCTCTTCTCTCTTCTCTCTCTTCTCTCTTCTCTCTTCTCTCTCTTCTCTCTTCTCTCTTCTCTCTTCTCTCTCTTCTCTCTTCTCTCTCTTCTCTCTTCTCTCTTCTCTCTCTTCTCTCTTCTCTCTTCTCTCTCTTCTCTCTCTTCTCTCTCTTGTCTTTTTTCTTTTTTTTTCGTCTTTACAGTTGGCAAACCTAAAGCACAAGTGATCAGTGCTTGTCGGGATGCAATAAGAAGCAACAACTTTCATACACTGTTCAGGATAATGCGTGTGGGAGCAGCCCCTTCATGAGAAGAGGAGCAGCAGTTGCACAGAGGCAGCACTTGCAGGCAGATAACGGACCAGGAACAACAAGCAGTTAATTTAGTCCCCTATTCTCTAGTGTGAAGTCATTGCAAAGGTAGCATTGTAGTTAAGCTGTCAGGTGAGATGTTATTACACAGGTCAAAGCTGCGTGAAGGAAGCATTAGTTTAAGTGTAGATGTGATATTTATGCAAGACAGGTATGACTTCAGAACAGTTATTTTTCTTACAGTAACTTATTTATGTATTTTAATATATTTTGTAGTTAAGGCATCATTGTCCTTTTCCATTAAAACATAGACTGGTTTGACATCTTTTGTTCTGATTTAGCTGGGAGAGATGCATGTGGTTAAGTTTATTTGCTGGAAAAACCCAAGCATTTCTGGTTTTGCTGTATGGTCTCTGCACACTAAGCACTTAAACATTCTGTGCTGGAGAATCCTGCTTCTTGTTGCACAGATGTGCTATTTTCTGTGTAAATTTTAATGGAGTGCACCAGAAACACCAGAGAGTAACATCTTGCTGGCTTTTAAGCCAGGTCTTTGAAAGCCGTCTGGTTCCACACAGGTAAGAAGTAGTCTGTTTCATATCCAGCACTCTCCATCCACCTGGATTGCAGGAAGTTCTACTTCAGCTACTGTTTTTGTGCTACTGTTGGAAAAAAAGCCCTGCATATACTGAGGTGGGTGAGGGTGCATTTCAGGAGCAACAAAACCAAACTACACACCCAAGCTTGGTGCATACTTCCGAAGAGCTGCCAGTACACAATGGAGAAGGTATTGAAAATTGTCTTGGCTCCTGGCCCAAACCTGTTTATTACTTGTGGGATCTCTTAGAATTGGATTACAACATTACAGCAAAGCGCTTAGATTTTAAATCTTAAAGATATTTTAGAACCTTTGCCAAAGTAACTTTCTTTTAGAAGCTAAAAATATCTTGCACTGGATGGAGGTTGGGCTCCAGTGCTCCTTGTTCCTGCACCATTCTTCACATCTGTTTCTGTATGGATCTGTGTTTGTGATGTGGGCAGGGAGGAGGGAGTCCTCCTCTGTGAAGTACTCGGGTACCTTCTTGGGGCTGTCAGGAATATGTGCATCCTGTATCTGGTCTCTTACTTGCCACTAGCAAATTCAAGCTAGCAGCCCATTATTTATTACAGAGCCTCTTGTGAGCATGCAACTGGTTGGATGGGGAGTGCAAATCTTGCAGGGTGTTTTAATCCCCAAAGTAGGCACTTGCCACTGCTTCAGCCCCTTCAGTATGGAGAGCTGGGCTGCTAAAAGCACAGACCTCTGTCAGTTCAGATCTGCAGCAGGAACACATTTGAATCCTATTAAGAACCTGGTGGTTAGTCAAATCCAGCTCCTTAGTAAAAGCGTGGTGAGCCACCCAGGCTGTTCTAAGCAAGCAAGCTTTAAAGAGTTGATTATGGAACAGTCTCCTGGCAAAAGTGCTGGGCTTTCTGCCACCTGCTATACCTGTTCCCACTGTTTCAACCCCTTGTTCTTTATGTTCAAAATCCTAACGCTTACTTACATTTACGTAGTCCATTCGATGATAAGAGTGGTTCTGATCTGAAAGCAGCTTTCTCATCTCCCAGATTTTCAGGGACTTCAGTCCCAGCTCTGTTTTGCTCTTGGCAGTGAGGTCAGTCCTTTGGTCAGTCCAGACCTCTGATAAGACTGATTCCCCCGGCTAAGTTTGACAACAAATATATTTTACCGTAAAAACTTTTTATCATTGCCAGATGTAAAATCCACATCCCAGAAGTTGAAGTACAGCCAGCTTTGCAGTTGCTGTTGAAATAAAGCAGCCCTTGGCTGGCGTGCAGTAGCCAACTGACATAAGGCCAAAGTTGGACGGGGCTTGGAGCAACCTGGTCTACTGGAAGGTGTCCCTGTCATTGGCAGGGGGTTGGAACTGGGTGAGCTTTAAGGACCCTTCCAACCCAACCCACTCTATGGTTTTATGATGAGATGAACCTGCAGCAGATCAATGGCAAACAGTCCCCACTGGTAGGATTCACCCCAGGACTAATGCCTAGTCATCCTGTTCTCAGGTGGAACTTGTCATAGCAGGTTAGCTGCACATCAAGTACAGAATAACCACTGAAATCACACTAATAAAGCTGCATGTTCCTGAAAATTTTTGGGCAGAGCTGGTTAGATGGCACAACACCTTGGTACATGTGATGGAATTGGGTCTAGACCACTGCCCTGCTCTGCTGGGGCACTTCAGTGCCTGCCTGAAACTTCTGTCTGGGCTGGAGTCTTCCTCATATGGTCCCTTTGCTGCCAGGGAAAGGCACTGCAGGAGTACCTGGAGTGTACTGGAGAGGGATCTGCAGAGCAGTGTTTTTCAGTGTCATAATTCAAGTTCCAGTTTGGAGTTTACAAAACCAAAACAATTGTAACTGACACTTGACAACAGGTTATCTGATTTTAGTCCTTGTTTCTCCAAGTCCCGTGGGCTGCTGCTCATCTTAATTGCTACTATATACCTGATGTCAGAACTTCTTTGCTGCATGTTTATGAATGTAGAAACCATTCCTTCAGTCTGGTCTACAGCTACACTGTCTTATCTCCCTCCGTACTGAAGTGTTCTGGTCTTCACCTTGTTGGCAAACTGACAATGACCAAATTCCTAAATACTTGTTGGGAAGTACTTGAACAACTTGGCACTTCAGTGACCAAAAGCTGCCAGGCTATGGAGGTGCGGTCAGCTGATGAGAAATGTGCATCCTCAAATGATCCATGTCTGCATGAGGCCATCTTGCCTGGTATTAAGTTTCTGTTCTGTGTTGCTTACGCTTCATAACTGCTCACTTGCTGCTCGCCATCCTCTTTTTCTGTGTTGTCCTGCTTACTCATTTTGTGGGTATGGATATATTTCATGTACATATTCCTTTCCATAATGATCAGAGTACTCTGCAAGCAGCTATACCTAATCATAAATGCAGATTTGCATCCAACAAGAGCAGCTGTAGAGAGGGCGCCCAGTATTGGTGCTGTCTAAATGAAGGCCTGTCTTTCCCCAGGAGCAAGTGTCATTTGAAATTCCAGTGAGTGGAGTCTTTCCCTTCTGTTTACAGCACTAGCCATGTGTGGGGCTGCCTTTGGCTTTTGGACCTGACAGGAAGGGTGAGAGCAGAGACGTGGTGATTCTTTTAAAACCTTTGACTGCTAACTGCAAATCTGGCTTCCTAAATGACTTCACCTCAGTCACTGGAGGCAGAAGGGTGGTTCCTTGTGTGATCAGATAGATGGAGGCTTGCTCAAGCAGAGGCTGGTATGCCCTCTAGTGTGGTTTTTATTATTAAAAACCAGCAAACTTCAGAAAGCCCAGCTTCTTCCCAGTCTTCTGGGATGCTGTTCCAAGACCTACCAAGCACACTCAGGTTCACAATGCAGCATGTTAACTAACTTCATTTCATTAATTTACTCCTGACTTTGCCTGGTCAGCTATGCAGTGAATAGCTGTGGTATCTGTTACCTTTGTCCAGAACTACCAAAAAATTCTGCTTTTTTCCTCTTTGAATCCTCCATTACTTGCCTCTTTCTGCTGGAGCAGCTCACACTAAGAACTATTCTCCCCAAGAAGAGCTGCTGCCCTGATAGACATCAGAGTGCTTCAGAAACTAGTACTTAGTAGCAGAAGGTTGTTCTTTTGTCTTCATGAAGGGCATGCCCAAAGTATGTCCTGTTCTGTGGAAAGTGCAGGGTGCCCAGGGACAACACAGTGTCCTGCCCTTACTGCTCCTCTGTTGCCAGCTGTGGTCTTACACTGCTGCAGTGGTCTTCAACAACAGGCCTGGGACAGGAGGAGCAGCAGACTCCAATCCACAGCTACCCTCTCCCAACGCAGGAGAGGCAGGAGAAGTGAAATGTGCTTGCTGCAAACCTGCAGCCTGCACTGCCTGGCCTGGGTGAGCTGAAAGTACACCTGTGGCTCTTCACTGCCAAAGAAAGCTAACAGACAAGCCCTTGCAGGCTGAGTCAAGCCCCCAGCAGTGTGTTCTACAGTCTGCTGCCTCCTGCAGAGGAGGAGGAGCTAGCCCAGCTCTACAACAGCACCTCTGATGGGCTGGGCACCTTTATAGTGAGTCTGATATGGTGCTGTGGCCAGTGGATGTGGCGTGGGTGAGAACACTGACTGAGTGTGCAGGGGCAAGTAACTGCACCAAGACCACTGCCTTTCTTGTGCTGTTTAACCACAGGACCTGGGCATCTGCTACCTGGAAAGATCTCAGCTGATCCCCAGCAAGAAAAGCCACACTGGAGACCAGCAAACCCTAGGAGAGAACAGAGACAATGCAAGGCTGTGCAGCTGGTGACCCTTGTACTGCCCACGGGTGACAAGGCAGGAAGAGGTGAGTGACCACCTTCCTGCTACCAGCCCACAGTCCTGTTCTGAGGCTGGAGCCACAATCCTTCACATGTGAAACACAGCACCATTCAGGTACCCACACAAGCAGAGTAAGCAGGAGCAGCTCTCATCTTTTGTCTATTTTAGCTTGTAAATTCTTTGGAGAAAGGGCTGTATCTGCATTTGTCTGCACAGCATTTAGCATAGTAAAGTCCTACTCCTTGTTACAATGCCAGGTCCTTTGCAGTATCAGCAGCTTCACAGCCTTTCTTCCCAACTTCACAGAGCTGCACAGCTGGAAAAACCTATTTCCCATGGCAGCTCCTTTGTTTCTGCCTCTACAAACTGAACACAGCTAAACCCCAGAAAACATCGTGGGCATTTTTTAACAAAACCTGCCCAACCAGTGTTTGAAGCATTTAACTGACCCATTTCCTTTCTTTCCTTTTTTAATAAAATCAGTCATCAGCCTGGGGCAATGTACAGTTGTAATTTTCAGGTTAGATGCACACCAAACTACTGTTTCCATGAGAGAACAGCTGGAAAGCTGATAGCTGTGTCACACTGACACCCTCCATGCAGCATTAAAAGCAGTTGGGTGGTGTTAGAAGGCTAGGTTTCCATTTGTACAACAAATACAGTCACATGGACCCTATGTAGTAGTGTACAGCTTGTGTACAGCCTGATGAGGCTGGCATCAGCAAAGTCTGTCTGTGCTTAGAGAGATCCCAGCTGAATGCCTGGACAGAAACCTACTCCCCCCCCCCCCCCCCCGGCGTTCTCTGGTCACACTCTGCACCATTACTCGTAATAGGCAAAGGAAAAATCCCAAAATCCTGTTCTGTTTGGGTGCTTGTTCAGGCGTGCCAAGCTACGGTGATTGACGTACTTCACAAACTTCATAGTTTCTTTGTCTCTATAAACCAAAGCCAAGCAGTTGTCCTCGGGATTCACTGTCAACAGCTAGGAGACATGAAAGCAAGGGAGGAAATCAGCTTCACAACAGTGGCTTTGATATCATTCCGAGGAAGAAACAAACAAAACCATTTCAAAAGCCAGTGAGAACAACAGTCTGATGTTAGTAAATGAACCATGTCACTATTTTTATCTGAATACCCCTCAACCTGAAGCATTCATTATACAGTACCTTAGCATGACTCTGTCACTAGTGCCGATACTGAATGTGACCCTACGGAACAGCACTTCCTGGAAAAGCATCATCTCTGCTACAGTCTTGTGCCCATCACAGCCCTCCCAAATGCCACTAGGCCCAAGGCTTCAGCTTTGTGGTGAACACCAGCCTCTTGAAGCTGAAGCCAGAGGCAGTTCAGGCAGAATGGCTGCAGCATGATACTGAGCACACCCTCAGGGTTATGTCAGTGCTATGACAAAGTGTAATTATGTCTCTCTACCCTAAACAATTTTACCTAGTTTGAAGTCCTTACCTCTTCATCTTCACCTTTAGCAATGTATGAAGTAAAGCCACCGTATTCTGGATCCCAGTCTTGAAACAGAAAAGACAGACTGTTGGGCAGTTGAATACTGTCCAGGCTCCATGTCACCTTCCTGGAGGTGCTGCTTTTCCACCCCACTCCCCACAGTTACTGGGTACAGGATGCTCCCAACTTTACCGCTTGCCAGTCTGTTTTTTTCCTCTGTTCAGAAACAACTTGAATCAAATGTACTGGATTTGTCTTTTACCACATATGGGCCATTTAAGATTGCTTGGCTCTCTGTTCCTCACCTGTGGAACAGTTTTGCCTTAGCAGATATGCAAAGTATTTCAGCATCATTATAAGCATGTGCCAGCTAGTTTCAGTTGGTGCATTCTGGACTCAGCTGGTCCAAAACACTCATGTTTAGATTTTTGTTTTTACCACTATCTAACTAGGAATCAATCTGAAATGCCTAGACATGACTAGAGTGGCTTTGAAAACCCTGGGTTTTGTGAATTGGAGGTGCAGTGAGAATTTTGATGAGAAAAGAGCAAAATGGAACACATCTAGTTGGTATTCTGCACACCTGACTCTTCACCATGCCCAGAGCCACTGCTCAGTTGAGAGGAACGGCCAAGGAGATGCACCCGTTCCCTCTGCCCAAGCGCCACCTCCTGGCTCCAGCAGGAAGGGTCAAAGCTGATCCCATGGCTGTAATCCCAAATCTTTGTGTGAGGCCAACTGAAACCACAGTTTATGCACAAGTGAGGACTAGGATAAGGTCTACAGAACCCTTCTATGTCAGAAAAAGCAGAGAATTCAGAAGTCCTTCCTTTATAAAAACCTTGGCCTCTTCATGCAAACTCTTTTGTCCTCTTACCCTCACAGCCACAGAAAAAGAGCAAGTCAAGAGCAAACTCTGTTGATTGAGCGTCATGGACTAGAGTATAGTGTCCGTGGGTCCAGCGCCTCAGCTCTCCCGCACATACAGGGGTACTGGAGCCTAAGAGAGGGAACACACAAGACAGGCTGGCAATGTTTTCTGAAAGGTTAAATCCTCGTTTTGGGTGTAAGTTTTCCAATTCTAAAATTATCTTTACTTCTGATCTGTTGACTTTTTTCCTTTCAATTTGGCATCCCATACAAGAATCTATTTTATGTACAGCAGGAGTATGCAGACGTAAAAACTATGACTACTGGAAGAATTAATTAACACACCCATGCCCCATGCCTTGACTCCTAAGTAAGTCCCACCTTGAAGACTTAGGTCTGTTCCAAATGGTGTCTTCAAGTTAGTCATTCATTTAGTCTGACTTCTTTTGTGATGGTCACTTTAGAAACCCCATCTGACATAATGGCGCCTTGTGTCTTGGCTGCAGTGCAAGGCAAAATGCTAGTTTCACAAGAATCATTGGGAATTCTGCTGCAGACACCCTCAACATCAGGATCATGCTCAAGTCCCTTCACACTGCTGCCACTCCACTTACCGTTCTGCGTCTTGCTGTCTTGTGCTTCGGGGATATTATCAGGCTGGTCTGGTTGATGGGGTTTGCTATCAGCATAGTGCTCAGCCTCTTCCTGCTCAGGTTTGGGACTGCTGTGCCCAGTGGTGTCTGCGGCTTTTCCTTCTCCAGCATCTTCATCCTCATCAGAGGGAGCCAGGAAGTGCAGCTTTAGGCCAGTGAAGTTGGACAGCAGTAAAAACAAGGCCTCAGAGCGTAAGAACTGCAGGAATTTATCCAGGATGTCAGGGAGGCTGTCTTCCTCTGCTGTCTCATAGAGTCTGAAAGACAGCAGAGGTATCAGCAGATGTATAGCCTTGTTGGAGAACCAGCAAGGACCATGTCCATGAGGGCAGCATCAACCAGTGCAGCCTCATGGCAGTTCCTGCTTGGCATGGTCAATAGGTGCAGGGCACTGTCATCCCCACCTTTTATTAGCAGGCCCCTGACTATTCCACTGAATGTCTTTATTCTCCAAAGCTTCACACAGTAGTTGGTATTTCTCTTTCTAGGAGAGAAAGGTAGCACAGAAACTTTAACATTTAGCTCCCAGGTCTCCCTTGCTGTGCTGTAGGTCACCACTGTCTGCTATCAGATAAGCCACTCTAACTTCTCTAACTGGTTTGAGGCTCCTAACAAATGCTGAATTGAGGCACATAGCCTGGGTGGGCATCATCTCTTTTTGATGCCAATGACCAAGAGATCTCAAATGCTACTTGATTGTCTGCTGGGTGAGAACACAATTTCACTGAGATACAGATGCACAGTAAACTAAAGGTCAATCAGCCTTGTGAAGCAAAGCCTTTCAAGTAAGACAGAAACATTATGGGTCACTTATTTCACACGAGTCAAGTTCCCTAAGTGCTAAGCTGCAAGACAAGGACAGACACTCTGGTCACACAAGGCTAGAAAGCAGGAAGGATGACATGTCCTTCCATCCTTCTGCTTTGCTTCTTGCGGGAAACAAGAATGTTGAAGCAAAGTGTCTGATGTTGCACGAGTCCCCACGCAGCAGTATATGGGGAGTGAGAGAAGGATCCATGACAGGATCACAGCATGGTGGAGTTTGGAAGACATTGCTGAAGATCATCCGGTCATTCCCCTTGAGGGAGTTGAAATAGCAGGTGTTTTAGTTGATGGCCCTATGAGCAAGCCCTTTTCCAGCCTGCATGATCTATGGTACCTGCCAGCCCTCTGACCTGTTCTGGCAGCCCCCATCAGATTGAACCACTGGGCTCACCTTGAGAAAATCTTTCAGGAGAATTTCTGAACGCTCCTCAAATTCATCCTGGATTTGAGCTTGGGAGTCCATGTCCAAATAAACTAGGCTGATCCACTCATACAAGATTTCATGCTGGAAGGGAAATGGATTTGAATGCTGAATTTGCAAAAGTGAAAAGGATTGTCCAACTCCCCCATAACAGGTATTCCACAGACATGACAAAGAGAAATGCAGGTAAGCAGAGGCAGGCTTGTTACTCACATCGTAGGGGATGTGTGGGCTCCTGGGCAAGGGAGCTTCGATGCAGCGTGCAGGTCTGACTGTTGATGGGCCATGAAACCAGCCACTCACCGACAAGCGGCACTTCCCCTCTGACAGAACTTCGGACACCTGCAACAATGTTGAGCACCATGTTATTGCTTAGACCACAGCACATTTAAGGACCAGCTGTAACAGGCTGGTCATCACAGGAGATGGACTCCAGAGAGCCTACTGCATGCACAGAAGTGTCAGACAAAGGACAGACCAGGCTGGATTATTCTTCGTTTACAGAGAATGGGCTAAAGCAAATTTTGATGCTCAAGTCTACTGTAGGTTTTCAGATTCCCAATCCAAGCTTTTTCTCCAAGTTTCCAGCAGAATCCATTCCCTTTTTCTGTTATTAAAATTAATTGTATTTTATTTTTCTATCATTGATTCTGTTGAAGAACCAGCTACCATAGGCTGCAAAAACCAGCTGTCACAGCTTAATCTGAAAACCCATAAAACACTGATGGGCTGCAGCAGCCTATACTGGTCTACTTGTCTTTTCCATTTTAGAAAGTGCTGTCATACAAGCCATCATGAAGGGTATTTGTCTGATACTTTGGCTGTTTGTACTTGTATGTATCAGAAGACTGCAAGCAGCCCCTCTACCCTGGCCTGTGACAACACTTCATTTTCACATAGTGATGAGCACTGTTAAATCTTGATTTCATCAAATTGGGCTAAAGTGAACAGTATCACATCCTAGGGTGCTATACCATAACAGCAATGTGAAGAAGCACCATGACCTCATGACTGGTTGCAAGCCACAAACTGTTGTAAATTTTTAAATAGCACATGAAGACTTTGCACCAGGTTTTGTTGTTTTGTTTTTTAGAGCAGCCTGATGGAACAGGAAGAACAAACAGTCTGTTCTGAAAGGTTTTGGTTCTTACTGATTGTTACAGAGCTGTAAGTGTCCTTTTCTTGCATCACTTAGAGGTGTTCTGGATTACTTGGAGTGGCTACTGAATCCTAAATTACTTGGGAAATGCAAACCAGAAAAAAATCCTGTCTTTAGAAGCTCATGGACCTGCTCCATGCAGCAAACACCCACAGCTTCATTTGCTATCTGTGGCAAAAATGTACACAAGAGAAGCAGAAGGCCTATTAGGAAGTACTAACTAAATGCTCTTTGCCTGATGTCTGAGAAGGATTTAAGGCTGGTGTGTGTTGTGAAGGATTCCTATCACTATGAACTTTACACAGTCCTCCAAGGATAATTTGCAGGCTCTACACTTTACTGACTAAAGGGCTGAGGAAATGATTTGGTGGCTCAGCAAATACTCTGGACAGTAAGGTCTACATCTAGGAGGCTTTGATTCACAGCACTCCCAGTTAAAGTTGGTTTAAAGTTGGCTTTGTCAGTTCTTGTCCTCCTTAAAGTCCCTCCTACAAAGCCCTGCCTTTAACACAAAGCACTTTCCATGAGTATCCGCTTTATCCCACACTTCTCCTTTTCCCTCTCCTTCCCCATCACGACTGTCACAAGAAACAGTGAATAACCACAACAATGAGAATCAGAAAATGAACAACAAACAGCTCCTTGCCTGGTGGAAAGAGACTGGAGACACTTCAAAGAAAACAAGCGTGTTCCATGAAGGTACCAATGACTTGACAATTTTCTGGGGTTGAAAGTGTTCTGAGGAGGAGGAAAACACACTCTGGTTAAGATATGAACAGGGACTCACTAGAAACTGCTGCTTCTCTCTGACTTCATGACATTGTGACTGGTGAGACACCTGGGTTTAAGGGATGGAGCTGAGAGCAAGGACTTGGTGAAGGATCAGTGGACTCCTGGTGCTGGAAAGGGAAGTTATCACCATCAGTTTAGCATTTCAAGCATAGTTACTGGCACTGCCTTCCATCCTGCCTCTGCTCTTGGCTCTTGCAAATGGAAAAAAGGACATTTCTTTGTCTGCTGGGGTAATGGGTTTCAACTTAAAACAGGGGAAGTTCAGGTTAGATATACGTAAGAAGTTCTTTACCGTGAGGTTGGTGAGGTACGGGAACAGGTTGCTCAGAGAAGTGGTAAATGCTCCATTCCTGGCAGTGTTCAAGGCCAGGCTGGACAGAGCCTTGGGTCTAGTGTGAGGCGTCCCTGCCTTTGGCAAGGGATTGTAACTGCATGATCCTAAGGTCCTTTCCAATCCTAACCATTCTATGATTCTATGATACAGCCCATCCCTAAGGTGCAAACTTTTCCTACACATCAGCTTCTCTGGACAAAGGAGAAACTCTCTCCCTTCTACTCTCTGAGGAGAGTTGCTGCAAAGGGGTGCATAAGCTTCATCTTTTTCAGCCACCCGCAGCAGAACTCAGGGCTCTTACCATCTGTGCTGTACAGGTCCAGTGTTCCCCCATCCCTTTTCTCCCAGGCTGGGACAAGGTACAGGATGAAAGCAATTCTCCGACCTTCCAACTCATCATCATGGCACAGCAAGACATCTGCAATTACACACATTTTGCTGCTCTAGCATCTTTCTAGTACACACATGATTCATTCTAATGACTGCTTCCCAGCTTTGTCCCGCAAGTATACAACAAGAAAAAACATGCCTGTTCCAAGAACTGCATTTTCACTTGTCAGCATCACCAGCCCAAGATTTGCAAGATTAACTTCTGTGGGACCGCTCGGCAACTGGCAGATTAGCCCACCCTGAAGGTAGAGGCAGTTATAACTCATCCCCTGCCCCTCCCTGTCTGTCCCTCGCACAGTGGACAGATTCCTCACTTAAACAGCAATCCAAGCTCTGACTCCTAAACACAGAACTGCACTTTGAGGAGGTTTGTTGCTGGACTAGAGGAAGGGAGGAACCCTGGGAACAAAAAAACTGGGCCAACAATTGGTTGTGCAGAAGACTTCGAAAGTAGAGCTGATAGCAGTGACAATTTTCCCCTTTCTCCAGGGATTTTTCGTGACTAAAAGTGTAGGCACAGTTGTAACCTGGACTCACAAGGGTGCTGTTTTAGCATCAGACTTCACAAACTCAGATATAGTGTTTGAAAGTTGAACACATCAACCTTTTGCATGGCAGCAGGCCTGCAAGCATGGGCTGAGCAGCTCTGCTAAGGTGGGAACTTGCACTGGCACTGGGCCCAGTTTAAGCCATCAGCAATGGAACTATGCCAGCAGTTCTTCCATGCTGGTAGGACCCTCTGAAACTAGAAGGAGTTTGGGATGGGTCATGAAATTAGTATTCCATAGAAATTTCTTTTCCTACACTCCCCCCCCCCCCAAGCTTTAGTGAAATGAATGCTTATAGACTGACCAGTATATTCATATTTAGCACAGGAGATATCAATAGTTGGCTCCAGCTCTATCTGGGTCACAGCAGAAAGCCACGGTCGGAATTCTTCACACAGAGCATGCCTAAGATGACAAGCAGAAGGTGTTTGTTGCTTGAACCATGACAGTGTTACAAACCATATCAGCACAGCCTAAACTAATTTATTCTACCTATTTGAGCAGTTAAAGGTGCCACTGCTGCCAGCAACAATGTTCCTGTCAAGCTACACAGGAACTGGTCAGGAAAACAGCTCCATGTTCATAGCACTGCTGTTGACTGGAAGGGGAACCAGAAAGCATTCTGACAGCAACAGGTATATGAGGGCTGAAGCAGCTGCACAACACAGAGAACCACAGTTAACTGACTTCAGTGCCAGGATTCAGCTCTGCAGGGACAGTTCCTGGCCCACCTGTGGCCCCAGAATTCCCCAGGAAGCCAGCACCTAGGTTGGGGCAATCCCAAGCACAACTACAGGCTGGGCAGAGGCTGGGTGGAGCAGCCCTGAGAAGGACTTTCTCATTTGATTAATGAGAAGCTACCCAAGAGCTGCTTACAGCCCAGAATCCCCCTGCCTGCTGGGCTGCACTCCCAGAGCATGAGCAGCAGGTCAAGGGAGGGGATTCTCCCCCTCTGCTCCTCTCTGGGGAGACCCCCCCTGCAGTCCTATGTCCAGCTCTGGGGCAACACCACAAAAGGGACCTGGAGCTGTTGGAGGGAGCCCAGAGGAGACCATGAGGATGCTTCGAGGGCTGGAGCGTATCTCCTATGGAGACAGTCTGAGAGAGCTGGGCTTGTCCAGCCTTGGGAAGAGAAAGCTCCGGGGAGACCTTAGATCAGCTTCAGTGCCTAAAAGGGCTACAACAAACCTGGAGAGGGGCTTTGGACAAGGGCCTGTAGGGACAGGAAAAGGGGAATGGCTTTAACCTTACAGGGGAGATTGAGATGAGATCTCCGGAAGAAGTTCTTCCCTGTGAGGGTGCTGAGGCCCTGGCACAGGGTGCCCAGAGGAGCTGTGGCTGCCCCATCCCTGGTGGTGTTTAAGGCCAGGTTTGACAGGGCTTGGAGCAACCTGCTCTAGTGGAAGGTGTCCCTGTTCATGGCAGGGGGTTGGAACTGGATGAACTTTGAGGTTCCTTCCAATCCAAACCACTCTGTGATTCTATGACTCCCTACCCGGAGCGGTAGGGACGAACGCTTTACCTCAGCGCCGCGACGTGCGGCTCCGAGCTTTCCCCCAGCTCCTCAGACTGCGGTGGCCCATGGAAGAGAAGAAGGGACGGGGGTTAGTGCTGCCCGGCTCGGCCAGACCCTGCTCGGCCCGGCCCGGGGCCCACCTGCCGCAGCGAGAGAAGGTCGTTGCGCCGCCCGCGGAAGCAGAGGCCTAGCAGCTCGTCGCGCAGCTCCTCCGCGAAGGCCGCACCCGCCAGGAAGCCGGGAATGACGCCGTGCCGAAACGGGGCCGGCTCCACCGCTGCCACCTCTGCAGGAGAAACGCCGCCGGTGAGGGGACGAGGGGAGGAGGCGTGGAGCGAGTGGTGTAGAGCTGGGCCGTACCGTGTCGGAGCTGCTCCCCACGGGCCCAGGCCTCCGCCGCCCGCTCCCGCAGTGCCGTGTCCCGGAGGATGTCGCCGAGCTCGGCGAGCGCCTCCCGCTTCCCGCGCTTTTTTCCCGCCGGTGCCGGTGTGGCGGCCCCGCGGCGCTTGGCGCCCATAGCGCGGCCCTAACCCCGTACCGCGGCTCCCGGTACACCCCGCGCTTCCCACCGGCACAACCACACCGCGAGAGGGCACAGCGGCTCCTCCCCGCGGTCGCGGCGGAAGCGCGGAGGCTGTTCCGGTGTGGCGGCGCGTAAAGAAAGCGCGGCCTGGCCGGAGGGTGACGTCGATCGCTGCTGAACGCGAAGTGCTTCGCTGCCATGTCCGTGGTTCCGCCCAATCGCTCGCAGACCGGCTGGCCCCGGGGGGTGAACCAGTTCGGGAACAAGTACATCCAGCAGACGAAGCCGCTCACGCTGGAGAGGACCATCAACCTGTGAGTGCTGCTCGGGTCCCCCTTCCCGCTCCTCCGCTGTGCGTGGGCCGCTCGGAGGGCCCTGGTTTCTTCGGGTGCTGAGGGGGACGCGATGCGACGCGGCGCCTGTGGCCGATGCAGGAGCGGGCAGAGACCGGGGAGTCCGGAGCGATTAGTGACCTTAACGGGCCTGGCCCGGGCAGTGCCAGCCCCCAGCACCGTAGCCCGCAGCGTTGCCGTGCGAGGAAATTGAGCACCAGCCGCCGCGTGGCTCGGCCGGGTGGGATTTGGGCTGGCCCTGTGTGGACGGTGGGACGGGGCTGGGCACGGCCAGTGACTGACAGTGGCTGCGGCTGGCGTTTGACTTAAATTCAGAGCTGTTCCTTCCAATAAAATTTGACCAAGAGACTGGCTGTCTGCTAAGAAACAACTACATGACATGAGAAGCCACACACTTTATCTGCCTCTGTAAGTTCTGACAGAGGTAGTTCACAAAGAACACATCTTTGCAGTTGCAGAATATGTAAATGTTAACTGTAACAGTTCCCATTCAATACTACCTATTAATTGCAGACTTGTGTGTTTATGTATGTATAGTTTGTACAGCTGGCTTTGTTCACAGTTAAAGTGAACATATTTGTGTCATTTCTGGCATCCATATTTAAACTTCAAGAAGCTTAAATATGGATGTCAGAGAGTAGAATGTATTTATAGTGTTTCTGAAGAAAAAACTTGTCAAGAAGCTGTGTTATCACTATCATTTATTTTTAAGTATGGGCTAAGGGTTTTGCTATACAGGCTAATGTACCTAATTTGGTGTAGCATGGGTTAGTGTAGTAGATTTTGTATTAATAAAACTGTGTATCTATTTGGAAATAAACGGAAAAAGAAATGTAGATGGTTCTAAGCTGTACATGAAAGTGGGGGACCTTGCTAATGAATGAATCTGTGGTTAGGAAACTAGTGTGTGAGAGGGGGCTCTAAGATCTCTATCTAGCTGGTGATTTTGCCTCTAAAATATGAGGGAAATTTGGAGGGGGGAAGTGTATGCTCTTTGAGTTTAACATGATTAAATATTGGGGAAAGAATATGACAATGTGTATTTCAAGGAAAACATTCCCCATGGAATTGGTCACTTACTCTGTTAATTCAGTTGCTGTATTCCACAACTTGATAAAACCATGGTGATAACTTCTTACTGCTCTGCTCAGAATCCGTTTTCCTCTCTTTCTGATTTAGCTGGATGATCCTGTCTTCCCTCCAGGCTTCCTGCTGCCAGATCTGTGTTACTTGTATTTTTGTTGTACAGTAACATTCTCCTGTTGCCCTCTGTTCTCTATAGGACTGACTGATCTCTTGCCTAATCTTTCCTTTGTTTACTGGCTCTTTTCAGCCCCTCTTCCCTGGAGAAATATCTCAAGTTTCCATTGTACAGTCAGCAGAGAAGGCAGAGGCCCAGCACCTAGCAAGTTATCTGCTCAGACTCTTGATCTTATCCCCAGACCTTGTATGTAGGCACTCAGCATTTGTCCTCTTTTGTGATCCAGATGTCCAATTTCCCACTTCAAAACAAACCCACTTCTAACAGTTTAGTCCTCAGGCTCTTCATTACTTCTGCAGAAAAAGAGTCCTGCTGTCCAGTGCAGCTTGCTTCCTTCCCAGCAGAGCTTTTCTCTCCTGTTCCTTTCCCAGCTCCTCTCACAGCCTCAGCTGCCTTTGTGGTGTGGTGATCAAAGAGCGTGCTGTTGACTAACAGTTGCTGCTGGTTTCTGTGGGCTTCTTTCCTCCTGAATCAGAACCATGCTAGTATGTTCATCAGCAGGACGTTGTGCACTTTTATGTATCGTGATGCAGATTTTCCCATGGTAGTGGCCCCATAAACCACAAACAAGAACTTCTCGCCCCGCACTGATTGTTCCATCAAGCACAGAAGGTGATGCCTCAAGGGAGATGCTGTGTCACAATGGTTTAAATACAGATTTCGTGTTACGCAATTACTTTCGTTTTTCCGCTTGCAGGTATCCATTGACAAATTACACATTTGGTACAAAGGAACCCCTGTATGAGAAGGACAGCTCCGTTGCGGCTCGGTTTCAGCGCATGAGGGAAGAGTTTGACAAGATTGGCATGAGGCGGACAGTGGAAGGGGTTCTGATTGTCCATGAGCACAGGCTGCCCCATGTGCTGTTACTGCAGCTGGGTACAACTTTTTTCAAGTTGTAAGTGTTGGTTTCTTGAACATAACTTTTAGTTTTAACTTTACTTCATGGACCTCTAAATGTGTGGGCTAGAAGTTAAAGTGTGTCTGGCTGATGGATGTTTTAAAATGTGATTCACTTCTTGAAAAGACATTCAGGAAAAAGTCTTTTTTAACAACGGGGTTTTCATTTAAAGTGTATTTGTCGGACTCTGCTCATGAGTTGGGTGACTTCATTTGGAACCAACTGGAAATCTTAGTTATGGTGTGTCACTATGGTAAAATCCTGTTTTAAAACTTGTGGTCAGTAGTAAGTGTGTTGTACTGACATTATGAAAACTGTTATGATTAAATACGCTTATGCTGTGGCTACAAAAAGTGGTAATGTGAGGCTGAAGGAATAAACCCCAGTAAGCGCAGAATGATAACCCATTTACAAACTACAGGGGGAGCTGGGCGCAGCAAGGAAGGTTGGTGTCTAAATGTGAGAAAATGGCTTCAGTTCATCTCAGTTATTGCTACCAGAGTGAAATGTTAGTGTTTAGGTTGTATAGTCATAGTGGTGATGCCAGTTTTCTTTTTAAACTGGATGGGTTTGACTTATCTCAAGTTTTTCTGTTTGTGCTCTTGCTTTGATGTTTTAACACTTGTGTTGTTTGTTTTCAATTTTGTGTGTGTTTTGTGTCAGGAAAGATTCCAGATACTTCTTGATTTGGGGGATGTTTATGGACAAATTAGGCTAGACTCTAAAAGTTTTGCAAAACTGCTATGATGAAAATATGTTTTTAGGATTTTGGTTTTGCTTGGGTTTTTTTCTGTGGGTTTTTTTTTTTGTTTGTTTTCCCATTAACCTTGCATCAAATGCAGGGTGGTTCCCCATGGGAGTTTTGTTTTCCATTTCCTGTGTGTGTCAGGGAGTGCTGTTTCTGAGATAAGAACAAATACAGTTGGTATTCGCAACTCCTTCTTCAACTTCTGATGCTTATATGTTACTGTTAAATCTCTACCTTTAAGTGTCACAGTTGTCATATATGTTGTTACACTTTGTCTTGCTGAAGAAGTTAAAACATTTTATATGATAGTTATTTTTTGGGGGCCATACAGTAGCCATTTGAGTCACGCTTTTGGTGAAAGCTATCCTACAATTCAGCAAAGTTAGATTTGGAATTTCTGATGTAGGGGCCTTGTGTGAATTTGTAACTTCCTGCCTGGAAGCACATCCAGTGTTACCTGTGAAGTCGGTAAATGCAATAAAACGTAACTGTAGCTTTTATCACTATTTATTTTGACAGACCTGGTGGTGAACTCAATCCAGGAGAAGATGAAGTAGAAGGGCTCAAACGCTTAATGACAGAGGTCTGTTCCTTTCATTTTGTTGCTATTTCACAATGTTGAATTGTCTTAGAGTACAAAGCATTATAGTCTCCCTATCGCTTCTGTTACTTTGCTGCTTTTGTGATGTTTGCAAGTAGTTAAGAAATAAAGCAATAAGCTTGCATTTATCTCCATACTGAGTGTGATAGAGTGGTTTGGTGGCTGACCCTCCACCTTGTGCTGAAGTCCTGTTTTTGTTTGCAGCTTTGCTTTTTGGCTGGCTTCAGGCAAGTGAGATGGGCAGTAAAATATGTTGCGGAGCAAAAATGATGAGGACTTGTTTTTGAGACAGCTTTCCCAATCACCAGTTAACTTCCTGTGCTCTCAAAGTAGCCTAAGTCTGCCATTCATGCATTTCATTCTTCCCATTGGCCTGACAGGACTCTCGTCAGCTGAATCTTAAAATGGTTTGGGTTGGAAAGGACCTTAAGATCATCCAGTTCCAGCCCCCTGCCACAGGCAGGGACACCTTCCACTAGACTAGGTTGCTTCAAGTGCTGTCCAGCCTGGCCTTGAACACTGCCAGTGATGGGGCATCCACAGCTTCTCTGGGCAACCTGTGCCAGTGCCTCACCAGCCTTATAGTAAAGAGTTTCTTCCTTATATCTAACATGAACTTCCCCTGTTTAAGTTGAAACCCATCACCCCTTGTCCTGTTGCTACAGTCCCTGATGAAGAGTCCCTCCCCAGCATCCTTATAGGCCCCTTCAGATACTGGAAGGCTGCTATGAGGTCTCCAAGCAGCCTTCTCTTCTCCAGGCTGAACAGCCCCAACTTTCTCATTCTGTCTTCATATGGGAGGTGCTCCAGCCCCTGATTGTCCCTGTGGCCTCCTCTGGACTTGCTCCAACAGCTCCATGTCCTCCTTATGTTGAGGACATCAGAACTGTACACAGTGCTCCAAATGGGATCTCATGAGGGCAGAGTAGATGGGCAGGATTACCTCCTTCCTCCCAGCAGGTGGTCATGCTGCTGGGGATACAGCCCAAGACACCGTTGGTGAATGGAATTTGTAATGCTCTCTGAAGTGTCATTGTTTCATTGTCAAATTTCATGAGGCTTTTGTTAAAAAAGTGACTTTATACAAAAATAGTCTAAAATTATTCTAAAAGCTGTTCAGAGCAGTTCTGAACTACATCAGATCATTATTCCAGCAAGTCTTCATGCTTCCAGTATGTTTTTTCTAAAAATCCCCTGACTTGGGGTAGTTAATAAGAGTTCTGACTGTAACTGGATTTTTTTGGTAGATACTGGGTCGTCAGGATGGTGTTCAGCAAGACTGGGTGATTGATGACTGCATTGGTAACTGGTGGAGACCGAACTTTGAACCTCCACAGGTGAGTGTTCATGTTGACTTTTATCATCTTCAGCATAGTATTGCTCGTACTTCCGAAAGTCTTCAACCTATTAGTTGGGCTTTTTGAGTACCTGTTGCATGAGCAATTAGGTTTTTTTTTTTTACCTACGTGATCTCCTTTCTGTGGTTGAAGAGAAACAAAATCCTTTTTTTTCCTTTCCCCTGAAAACTCCCATCTCCCTCCTCAAATCTCCTGATGGATGTGAAACCACTGGATACAATAGCTTCCAGTCCTGTGCTGAGCCAGACATGCCATTTAAATTCCTATTGTAGCCACAATGCTGCATATCGAACAGACACTCTATGAATACATTAGTCTCACTGCACTATTTCTGGATGCTTTGCTCAGAATGCTGTTACATGTTTGTCTTGCTGGTTGTTTTAACTGCTTGTGAGTAGTGGTGCCTCTTTAGATCCTGTCAGTAGTTGCCACAGCAACATTTCCTTTCAATTACTTATGAGCATGTTTTTTATTATTTGATGGCATGAAAGAACAATGTATGACATGCTGAAAGCTTGCACAGTGCTTCGTAATTTATAAAGTAGCACTTAATATTGCACAGTATTTTCAAAGCTCTGTATAAACAATTTTTGTTGGTTTTCTTCCAGTATCCCTATATCCCAGCTCATATTACAAAACCAAAAGAGCACAAAAAGCTTTTCTTGGTCCAGCTTCAAGAAAAGGGTAAGTGTTTTGCAGGAAAGGATTGTATTTTTAACAATATCTAAATGCTTGCATGTCGCACAAGGAAATGCAGTGTCAAGTTTGTGTCTGTATGTTGCAGTTGCTCCTAGGTGATGGCTAAAATAGGTCAATGCTGGTATCAGTTTTGAATGTGGGTGATCCATGGAAAATGAGTTCCTAGTAAATTCTCGTGCCTGCTTTAGGTACAGCATATGAATCCTGTATTTGATTAAAAAAGGAATAAACCTATAGGGCTATAGGCAGTGACCTTCTTTAGAGAAGGGGAGGAAAAAGCGTGGTGATCTCTTGGCTGAATGTGTGGTGGCTTTCTCATTAATCAACTTGTATTTGGTTTTAGCCTTGTTTGCAGTCCCCAAAAATTACAAGCTGGTCGCTGCACCATTGTTTGAGCTCTATGACAATGCACCAGGATATGGACCTATTATTTCCAGCCTTCCTCAACTTTTGAGCAGGTATATTATGATTTGTTTGTATTTTGGTTCTTGGGAATGCATTTGCTGTGGGACGTCACAGAAACCAACTTGAAAAAGGTTGCGGCTGTCCCAGATAGCTTAGAATGTACCTCAGACGAGGTGTAATGAACAGTTTAGAGGCACTGATCACAACTTGCTCTCACCAGAGTCCTCTTTAGCAGGCTGTAGCAAAGAAAAATGTGAAAGATGGTGAGGTTGAAGTTGTGCACAGGCTAAGGAGCAGCCCTTTGTAAATATTAGGGACAGCATGAGAGTAAAAGCAAAGATGTGTGTCTGAAGCCTTCAAGTGTGTGTGTTGTCACAGCTTGGTGATGGTTAAATGTGGTGGAATTTTCTAGATTCTGTACTGAAGTTTATAAAATGTAGAATCTTTACAAGTATTTGTAGGTACAGCTGTGTTTTTTTCCTTCCTTTTCCCAAAGTACACACTCTCTGGCTTTCTTACCTGAACAAGGATTGCCCCTGGGGTCTCCAGCACTCACTAGTCTTACCAGTTTAATTCAGCAAATGTTCAGGAGCTTCAGGTGTCCCACAGCCTGCCAGCTGTTGCTCAGGGAAGCAGTTTTGCTGTCCACCTACTTGAATGAAAAAAACCTCTGTTACCAGAATGGGGTTCTTCTCTATATAGCGCCTATTTTGGCATTTGTGACTATGTGGGCTATTCCGCAGCCACATACCAGTGAGATCCAAGGGATGGGCATCTGGAAGCTGAGAGAGATGCTTGCTTTCATGGTGGGGATGCTCATCATTGGGGAACTTAGCTGAGAGGAATTAGCTCTGCTATTGAGTATGTCCAGATGTCACCCTTGGAGTATAGAAGGTTGGTCCAGGTAGGTGAAACTCAGCAAAACAGTTGCTGATAATGGGGGAATGTAACTCTTACTGGTATTTTCATAGCTATGAAGCTCTCCTAAGAGACTGTTGTGCAATGCTAATGTAGGATTGGCTGTTAAAAATTATGCTTCCTGCTCTACCATAAAGCTGTCTTACTAAAAAATACCTTTGTTCTGTCAGAGGCTTACCAAGTGCAGAAACAAAATGTTTGCTTCTTCATTCCAAAATGTCACTTGGTAGGGAATTTTCACATCCTTCTAATTAAACTTTTTGCATCCTTTTAATTTTAGGTTCAACTTTATTTACAACTGAGGTCCTGTGAGTCTGAGAGAAGAAGCCGTCTCTGTGAGCACAGCTTTTAAATGTAGAGAAAAGAACATGTGTGACACTTTTTTTTTTTTTTTCTATGTCAATATTTTCCTGAAGGCTACTAAACTTTCCCAAGTATGAATAGAGAAGTGACTCACAGCTGTTTAGGTAGTGGGATGACAACGTGTTATTGGTGTTTTCATCACTTTTCATTGTAATACCTTTTTTCTTTTTCTACAACATTAAACAAAATGGTTAATATTCTGTTTGCCTTCAGTTTGTGATTTTTTTTTGTTTAGCTTTAGTTGTCTCCTATGTACTTCTAGGTACATATTTTAAGCTTTATTTTCCTTCAGGAGTGCAGAGGATCATGTAAACAAGTGGAGGACCTAAATCATTCAGGAACCTTTGGATAGGCTGATCCGCATCCCCGAGCAGGGAGTTAGTCTGAGGGAGAAATTAAACAGGAAAAGAAGGTGCAATATAATTTAAGTTTTAACTTAGAGGACAGAATTGCTATTTTGAGACAGTATGAGTATTTAAAGGCAGGTATAGCCTTTGCTCAAAGCCTGCCAGAACCGATCTAGAAGAATTACAGCTTGTACAGGGCTTGGAGGAGATGAAACATGTATCTTCTCCCACTGTGCCTCCTTAAGAAAATAACAACCCAACAAATTTTGGGTCGGCCTGAGATCCAGTTAAAATACTGGGAGTGAAATTAATTTTGTCTATTTTTCTATAGCTACAAACAGAATTTAGGTGATGTTGAAATGTTTGGCTGATGCCATATGCAAGTGGTTCCACATTATGCTGAGCTGGCAGACCCGTGTGCTGTGTCATTCTGGAAGATATATCCTAATCTCTGCTATTTCCCTTCAACATTTTACTCTCTTGCAGGTTGCAAATACCTTTATAGTTTTGCTTATTTCCCATGCTTGGCTAAACATCAATTCCAGTTGGATGTCTCGCTTCCAAATGCCTTCAGCCTTCCACAGTTTTGCTTAACTCTTTTGAAGACTTGTTCCCAAATTCTGCTTCAGATCAGAAGATGCACTGTTGCTTGTGTGCTGTCCTCTTTTGCAGAGGTATTGTTGGAGAGCACGTGCTGCCAACAGAACTGAAAGTTGCTACAGGGGTCTGTTCTTTTGCCAGCTCTGCTGATAAGCCACGTACAGAACAAGTCCAAGAGCTTTGTGTTTAGCTCAAATTGAAGCTGTACAGTATAGGATTGACCTGGAAAAAAATACTGGAAATGGTAGCGGTGGGACTGTTCACTTCAGCCTGACGAAGGAACATCCCGCCTAGATGTATGGTTGGCAAAATAACCATGGTTAGCAGAATTCCCTGCCACAGGGGGAAGTTAAAGCTACCGATGGGAGTGCAGAACAACAGGTATTGCATAGGGAAGTGAGGAAGGGAAGGTGGAGGTTTGGAAGTTGGATACTATGAGACCAAGCAGCACCGCTTTCAGGGCCTGGCGTTTAGCAGCCCGACGCGCCATCTTCCCTTGCTGCACGGTTAGTTCCACACTGCCTGTGCGGCAGTGCTGCAGGTGCAGCCTCCGCTCTCTGCCCTCTCCCGTACCTCTCCAGGTTTTATGGATACCGAGGGAGCGCAGCCCCCTTCCCGGCTCTACGCTCCCCGCCCCTGCTGCTCTTGCGGAGGCCGCCCCATGAGCCTGTCCGGGCCGGACGAGGCGGGGGGGGGGGTCCGGGGGAGGCACCGCCCTGGCCGTGACTCAGCGCGCCGGGAGCCGTTTGTGACTGGGCTGCCGGGGCGGGGGGTTCGGGCCCGTTCCCTCCCCTGGCCACGGGCAGGGGAGGGGCGGCGGCAGGGCGGGTATTAGGCCGCAGGAGCTGGGACGTACGCGGTGGGCTGTAGCGGCCGGGCGGCGGCGAAGGGTTCGCGATGCCGCTGTTGTTCCTGGAGCGCTTCCCGTGGCCCAGCCTCCGCACCTACACGGCGCTCAGCACCCTGGCCCTGCTGGGCACTAGTCTTAGCGCCTACCGCACCCTGAGCCAGGCGCCCGGCGGGGCTGCGGGCTCTAAGTTGGGCGAGCACCCTCGCCGCGGCGGGCAGCGGGCCCTGGACGTAGCCTACTACCTGCTGTCGGACAGTCTCTGCGTCTGGGTGAGCCCGGGGCGGGCGGGTGGCGGCTGGGCCTGCGGGCCCGGGCGGGCGGGCGGCGCGGCCTGCGGAGAGGCCTGTGCCGGCTTCTCACCGTCTTCGTTATTGTTGTTGGAAAGTTGCGCTCGGGGTGAGGGAGGCGGTTCCGCTGGGCGCGGGGGGGGCACCGTCGCACCGGCTTCTCGCTCTGGGAGGCGGGTGCACCCCTGCATTCCCGATCCGCTGCCGCTTCCCTTCCTCCCTCCCGTGGCTGGATGATGTGGCTACGTTAGAGCCAAGCGTCCCAGCCCGGTGCTGGTGCCCGCTCCCCCTCTGCATGGGCGGGTTTGGGGTGAAGCTCTCGGCGTAGAGTGCCCGGTGGGCGCTATCCCATTCCCGGGCGCTGTGTCCCCTCAGCTGGATCGGTAGGGAGACCACCGGAAGCTCGATTTGAAAGCAACGTTTAAAGCCATGCCGTTGAGAGGAAGCATTCTCACCATTTAAGAAAATTGAATAATACTGTAGCTCTTTAAACCCAAACCTGGCAATGGTATATGCTTCTTAGTTTAAATAAAAGCTCATCAAGAGGATATCAAAAACCCAGCTGAGTTGCTGCTGTTGAGCTTTGCCTGAGTCAAAGGTGGTGTTAGTTGGGCAACTTTGCAACCTGCTTATTTGTCTGAGGCACTGAGTTTTAAATATACCAAACCTTTTCAGCTTATTGAAACTTCGTCTTGGGACTTAATTTAAGAGGTCTGGAAAAGTTTATTGTATGTCCTTTAGAAATGACTGGGTGAGACTACTTCATCTTCCCCTCCCCCTTTCAGTATTCTGCATAGGTCAAAAGTTAATTACAAGTGTCTTTGTCAGATGTGAGAAGCAGTTTTCCCAGGCCTGTGTATTCTGCTTCTTGCTCCTTTACTTTAAAGCAGTTTCCCAAGCAGGATTGAAGCACATTTGTTACAGGAGGAGTAATGCTTCCAGACAACATCTGATTCTTGTATCTCTTTCTTGTAGCAACAGATTCAAACTGGAGTTTTCTTATCTGCCCTGTGTTAAACAAAATCAGCATCCTGGGGATCTGTGAGTTTTATCCCTGTGTTCTTTGGTGCCAAAATGTGCTAATCAATACAAAACAATTTATTGTGAAGAGGTAGGCTAGTTTGTTGGCTATACCAGTGTCTCAAACTGACCATGTTAGTATTTCTAGAAAAAAAAGTTAAGTGACTTACCAGCTACTCTATATGTCTTGGCCAGGCTTAAATTTCACCCCCTCAAAAAAACAGACAGCCAGTACTGTTCTGTGAACAATGGCAGGTTTTGTTAAACTTGTTCATTCCCCTTCTCTCCCTCTCTTTCTAAATAGGGCAAAAGTATTTGTTGCTGACCAGTTGCTTTCTTTCCAGGTGCTAGTGAACACTGCCTGCTGTTTTCTGATGCTGGTGGCTAAGTTCATCCAGTGTATGGTGTTTGGTCCTCTCCGTGTCAGCGAGAGGCAGGTAAGACAGCAATGTGTTGCCTCAGATGTGGTGTTTCATGATTTCTAGGTGTGTGACTGGTGTCTGTGCATTTCTGTATGTAACTGTTGAAAGTACATAAGAAGAGCAAATTTTAGGCCCACATAAAGTTAAATCTCATCATCTGGTTAGCTAGTATAACCATAGGCACAAGCTTCCAGTTCATTTGTGGAGGGGACTTTTCACTATTCCTATTGTATAAGCCCATGCTCAACTTGAAAATCCTGCTTCCTTAATGTACTTTGTCAGATTTGTTACAAGTGCAGCATTTCAGAATACCTATAATGTGGGTTTTGCTCTATTTGATTTGTTCTTGGCAGCATTTCTCCACTGTGTTTTGTAGCCATTTCTCAGCATTGGCATTCTGAGTTCCCTCTTGTACCTTTTTTTGTGCTGTGATGCTGGAAAAGTGCTTTATGTCTTCATGTGCGAAGCGAATGGTTTATGTGCCCTCATGTTTAAGAGGGAGTAGGAAGGCATATGCCCAGAGAAAGGAGGTAAGCAGAGCTGAAAACTCAGGTGGTTTAATCTTGTCTTGGACTAGGTGAGAATGTTTTTAAAAATTCAGTATTAAAACGCAAGTTTTTTAAAAATAGGATCCTGCAAAAGATGACAGTATCAGCAGCAGTTTGAATAGGATCTGTATATTTTTTTTGAAGGAAAGTCAAAGGCATAAGCTGCTCTCTCTAAATGCCATAGCGGTGGTTTGAAGTGTGATCACATATATTCATTAAAAAAAGAAGTGTGTAAATGCAGTTCTTCAGGAGAAATCAAGCTATGATGATTTTTGATATGCAGAACCGAGGCACATAAAGTTTCACTAATAACTGTAGGTCTCTCAAGGCCTGTTGTATTTGTTATTCACAAATAGAGCCTCTGAGTGAAGTCTATTAAAAACAAGGCACTATCAAACCGCATTTTGGTTTACTGTTTTTATGTTTTATGTGTGTAACACAGATTACTTTTCCAGACTCTGTTGACCACAAGGATGTGGAATTTTAAACAGTGATAATTTCAAGGCTGTTCTTTACCCTCTTAGAAGGTGAAGAGAAAAGCAGGAACAGTATGGATCCATTTGCGTTTGGGCAGTAGGAGTATGATTCTGTTCCATGTAAAGGAAAGCTGGTTATTAATACTGGTGAGGCAAAACCAGCCGCGTTGTGAAGGAATTCTGGGCCTGTCTTAACTCCTGGTGATTTCATTATGGTCTTTAACAAAGCATTTTATTTCATGAGTGTTTTTGTCCCCAGCGAATTGGCTTGCTCTCTGCTGCTTGAGACCATTGTATTGTTTCTTTCCTACTGTGTGTGCGTGGGAATAGGTTTTTTTTTCATTGCTCATTCATCTCATTCTCCACTGCAGGCATTGTGTTTTTCAAGAACAGACTTTGTCATCTTCTGTTAATCATCTATGCTTTTGACAGGTTCTTGGAAGCAAGGTGCTAGGCTGTTTGGGCATTTTGTATACCTAACCATGGCAGTTCTCCTAGCAGAGAGTATTTTGTGTTCACAGACTGGTAGCTGTGTTGCTCGGGAGTGAAGAGTCGTAGAATTATAGGATAGTTTGGGTTGGAAAGCACCTTAAGATCATCCAGTTCCAACCCCCTGCCATGGGCAGGGATGCCTCACACTAGACCGTGCTGCCCAAGGCGCTGTGCAGCCTGGCTTTGAACACTGCCAGGGATTCTTTGAGCAGCCTGGTCCAGTGCCTCATCACCTTCACAGGGAAAAACTTCCTTTAACAGAGATCAAACTTGGTTTGTGCTGGCACCTTAGGCTTAGCATTGGGGTGTGGACGTTCGCACTTAGCTGTTTTCTTGGTCACTGGAGAGTGCTGTCCAGTGAGGCTTTACACAGATGGAGTTTTAGGTGGGTAAGTAACTGAGGATATCCATGTTGGTGGCACTGTTCCTGAGGGCGCCATGTGTAGGACATGCCCAGCTCCTGGTTTCTGTCACAACACATTAGGCTTAGCATCAGGGTCTGGATGTTTGCACTTATGGAGCTGGTTTCTGGGGTGCCTGAGAGATTTACCACTTCGGCAACCTGTTCTAGTGCCTCACTACCCTCACAGGGAAGAACTTCCTTATATCTCACTGAGGTCAAACTTGGTTTGTGCTAAGCTAAGGGTAAAAAATGCTATTCAAGATGTGCCTGCAGCAGGCTTGTGATAACATATTCTTATATTCTACTTTCATCTTGTTTTTTTCTTATACAGTGTGTCCACCCATAGGTGAAGCTTCGGATTTGGCTATAAGAGGGTCCTGCTTTTATACCCTTAGAAGAATAACCATCTTTTTGCCAGATCTGTAATTGTTTACTCATGGGGCTGTGTAGTTTCTCATGATCTCACTGTTGTCCACGCCAAGAACGTTGGCCAGTCACCCAGTGCAGCCAAGTATGAAGGTCATAGAACAGCTGCACACCTATGTTTTCCTGCCTCCTTCGGACAAACAGTCATGAACATAAGCCTATATACTCTACCAAATACACTGACAAAAAGTATACTTTATGTCTTGCAGTCATGAGAGGGAATAAAATCTCAGCTAGGTTCCCATCCATTATAATCACAGAATCAGCTAGGTTAGAAAAGACCTTTAAGATCATCAAGTCCAACCTTTACCCAGGACTGACAAGTCCACCGCTAAACAATGTCACCAGCTGTCTCGTCTACATGTTTTTTGAACACTTCCAGGGATGGTGATTCCACCACTTCCTTGGAAAACCTGTTCCAATACTTGATCACCCTCTCTGTGAATAAATTTCTCCTAATATCCAGTCTAAACCTCCCATAGTGCAGCATGTGGGTTGTCAGTACTTTCGCTACAGTAACCAAATGTCTTTCCTTTACAGCATCTCAAGGATAAATTCTGGAATTTCATTTTCTACAAGTTCATCTTCATTTTTGGTGTGCTGAATGTTCAGACAGTGGAAGAAGTCGTGATGTGGTGCCTTTGGTTCTCTGGACTCGTGTTTCTTCATCTTATGGTTCAGCTCTGCAAGGATCGCTTTGAATATGTGAGTCTTGATTGGAGGATGTTTTCTGGGACATGCAAATTTAGTTTCTGGTTTGGGCCCTGCTTCCTGATCAGTTACAAACAGATCATTTAGACCTTTTCCCCACCCTGTGGCTCTGAACATGTGCACCTCCCAGTAGCTTTAAAGTGCATGTCAAGCATACTGCTTCAGTTTTCCTGTGAGACAAAGGAGCTGAAGTTACTTCCTTTGATAAATTGCAACTTCTGCATGCCGTGTAATTGCTATTACATAACTCTCTGAGATAGTTCTCCAGAGTGAAAGAGTCTTGACAGCAGAACGTCCCTTAGGTTGGTGCCCTCTAGGATTGGTCCATGAAGCCTGTTTCTGTGCATTCTGTGCTCAGGTTTCAAGTTCATTTACATCTACCAAATATTGTCTTTGTACAGTGCAGCTTTCTCCATAAGCTACATCCCAGTTTCTGTTAATACCAAGTATAAATTCAGTAGAGATGCAGAAACTGAAGATTAGGCAAGGAAGAAGGAACTGGAATGTTAACAGTAACGTCTTTAAACTTCTATAATGGACGTGCATTTTCCTCCTCTGTCATGCAGTAGTAGTTTGAACTAAATTGAATCTGAATTTCCTTTTGGTAGCTCTGCTTTGCATTTAATTATTTTTTTTTAATTAATATCCAGTAAGGGCTGTTCCTTCACAAGAAGCTAAGCACTAAGCTTGAAACTAGATTTGTTTGGGTTAGGAAAATGGAGTCAGAAGCAAACAAGGCAGTCATCTGGTATTTTTAGTATTGTTCAGGAAGCTGTGAAAGAACAAAGCTCATGTGGGAAAAAATCCTTATTACATTCCTTCTGCATTCAAAGCATGTATCGTAATTCTTTACTTGGACAGACAGTACTTGTGTGATCTGCCTTGCAGACTCAGGGGGATGTGGAGCTGAACCAGATATAAAGGAGGAAGATAAGCAATTTAAAAACAAAACATGTGAATCAACTTCATCAGTCAGACCAGGGGGAAGTTTTGGGCAACTCCTTCTTTCCTTGTCCACTTCTTACTTTTCGTGCCCTGAAAGTAGAGGACTGGACTACCTAAATAATTTGCCTCTTGGGTTGTCTTTAATTTCGACAACCTAGGTGTAGCCTGCTGTTAAGGTAGTTTAGAGAATTAATACACTATGCGTGCTGTTGAATGAGACAACTATTTTCAGCAGATTATCTCTAGGAGTCTCTAGCTGCAGATTAAATTTTCTGGGGGAGATGTCTGCTTCTTCCAGAAGAAGATATCTTTGGAAGAACTAGAGGCTGTATATTAAGGTTGGGTGTCTTTCTAAAATGCATGTTTATCCTAAGCAGATGCTGTAGATTTGATGCAGAAACTACTGTGTGAGAAAAATGTCTATGGTTTTCTTGCACAGGTAATCTAGACATTGCATCAGATAATTGTAATGATCCCTTCTGGCTTTAAAAGCCTGGTGACTGTAAATGACAGCGAAATGAATAAGGCTTTGTGATGGTGTGTGGTTTTAGTTTTATCCTGCATCGTCTATTACTACATTGTGTGGTTGAAGTCATGAAATCGGTTTTATTCTAGAAAGCAAAATATTTTCCTGGACGAGGACTTGTTTGATGAGGTGACTATGGAGGGCAGGGTGGATGTAGTACTTTAAACCTATTTTGTGTTTATATATTTGTGTTGCAGCTTTCCTTTTCTCCTACCACACCCATGAGCAGCCACATCAGAGTCCTGACCCTGCTCGTAGCCATGCTCCTGTCCTGCTGTGGATTAGCCCTCATCTGTGGTGTTATTGGCTACTCTCATGGCATGCACACATTGGCTTTCATGGCAGCAGAGGTGAGACTTCCTTCACATGTGTTGTGGTTTCTGCTTTGCTCTTCATCCCTTACGTGAGGGTATCTTGGCATGCAGTGGGTTTTCTGTTACTTTCTCACAAGGAAGAAACTCTGAAGATGCCCTTTCCTGTTTTGGAGTAGTTGCCTGGTCTGCATGCTTTCTCTCTTTAGAGTTTAAGCCTTCAAAAAATCTTTGTCTGATGGAGAGAATGAGAGGATAAATCCATAAGATGGTGCTGAAACCAAACATGAAAAAAGTAAAGGTTGTGCTTCAGGAGCGTTGCAAGAAGGGTGTCCTGGGTTCAGCAGTAGCAGTAGTTTTTTCTCCTTCTTTGTAGCTGGTGCAGTGCTGTGTTTTTGATTTTGGGCCTGGGAGCAGTGCTGATAACACCAGTGTTTATAGTTACTACTTGGCAATGTTTTGGTTTGACCAAGGACTTTTCCGAGTCTCATGCTATGCCAGGGAGGAGGGGGAGCCGGGAGGGGGCAGAGACAGGACACCTGACCCAAACTGACCAAAGAGGTTATTCCATACCACAGCACGTCATGTCCAGGAGGTGAAACCGGAGGGGAGAGACACGGAAGGGTGTGGTGGTGGACTGGGGGTGCACGGCATGATCAGGTTTTTGGTATTGGGGGGTTCGCTGCTGGGGGCTGCACTGGCTGGGTCGGGCTTGGTGAGCAGTTGTATTCTCTTTCCTTGTTTTTCTCTTGTGTTATTACTGGTGGTAGCAGCAGTGAATTGTGTTATACCTTAGTTACTAAACTGTTCTTATCTCAACCTGTGAGAGTTGCATTCTTTTGATTCTCCTCCCCATCCCCCCAGGACTGGGGGAAGAAAGAGGGGAGTGAGTGAGTGAGTTAGTAAAACTGCGTGGGGGGGGGCTTAAACCACGACAAAGGGTTAGTTGAAATGGCTGCTAGGGAGGGAGAGTGTATAAAAGTGTAATATGCAAATGTGCATCTCAGCCTGTTCCTTTGAGGTTGTATTTCCTATTTAATTTCTCCCCAAAAAGAATGAGATGATGTTTGTGCCAAGAGTAGTGTCTCACCTGAGATGAGCAACATGTTTTTGTGCACTCATGAACCCTTGTCATCAGGAAGTAAACAATATGTCTTTTGGAGTGAATATCAATATGTTTCTAATGTTACGGTAGGTTATTGCTCTCTGCCTGAGAAAGTGATTATCTTCAGCAATGCGGAGGTGTCGTGGTTTAAGCCCAGCCAGTAACTCAGAACCACACAGCCGCTCCCTCAACCCCTGCCCCCTTCTTCCTCCCCCCTCTTCTGGAGGGATGGGGAGGAGAATTGAGAGAATGTAACTCCCACGGGCTGAGATAAGAACAGTCCAGTAACTAAGGGACAACACAAACCACTGCTGCTACCACCAGTAATAATAATGATAAGGGAAGTAACAAGGGGAGAGGATACAACCGCTCACCACCTGCTGACCGACACCCAGCCCTACTGGGCAGTGATCTATCTAACCCTTCCGGGTAACTGCCCCCAATTTATATACTGGGCATGATGTGTTGTGGTATGGAATACCTCTTTGATTAGTTTGGGTCAGGTGTCCTTTCTCTGCTTCCTTCCGGCTTCCCCTCTTCCCTGGCACAGCATGAGACTCAGTCCTTGGTCAGAGTAAACATGACTGAGCAGCAACTAAGAACATCTGTGTTATCAGTGCTGTTCCCAGGCTGAAAGTGAAGACCACAGCACTGCACCAGCTACTAAGAAGGAGAAAAATGACTGCTACTGCTGAATCCAGGACAGTATCCACCCCTTATTCCATACCATTCATATTATGCTCAGATCCCACATTTTTAAATGTACCATCACTCTTGTCTGATACATGTGTGTGTGTATATATATACACATATATATATCTTCAGTATAATTGGCAAGTCAGTCGTGTTAGCGCATCTTGGTACAGATAACAAATAGCATGTACAGTTTGGTTTTCATATCCTATCTTAAACTCATACTTGGAGTTAGTCAGCTGATAGTGGGATAATATGATGCTGGTCACACCACAGTTCAGTTATTTCATACGTCAGGTTACTTTTCCTGAAATAAGAGAGTATGCAAGGCCAGATTTGTAGCTACAGAGTGAAGGGTATTGAAGATTTATGTCTCTAATAGGTAGGGTCTCGGTGGTGGTGTATCTCTTATCTTGGTGTGGCAGAAGGATACATTGGCCGTGTGTTAGTGTGGTGTAGGTTTATCAGGGAGTGGTGCAGCAGCCAAGGGTTGCCTTGTTGGTGCTGTGGTGGTGTGTGTGTTTTGGGTTACAGGATGTGGCCTAGCTGTTCATTTTGGTGAGAACTGTTCTGTCTGCTCATGAGCAAAGGAGTGGGTCAGTCAGCAGAAGTGTGTGATGCTCAGCTAGGCCATGGATCTACACATCCTGCTGTGCTGCTGGCGAAGAGCAGAGGAGGTTTGTGGGGAGGGGGTAGGAAGGGGTCTCATACCCTTGCTTGCATCTGTTGGTGTTTGAGGATGTTCCTGAGCTGAGGGTTGTGCAAGCGTGTTGGGTTTGAAAGCCTCAGGTGGACTCTGGAAACTCGTTTGATTGTTGTCCTGGGTTCAGCAGCAGCAGTCATTTTTCTCCTTGATAGCTGGTGCATCGCTGTGTTTTTGATTTTGGGCCTGGGAGCAGCGCTGATAACACCAATGTTTTCAGTTACTGCTTGGTAATGTTTTGGTCTGACCAAGGACTTTCTCATGCTCTGCCAGGGAGGAAGGGAAGCCAAGGGGGAGCAGAGACAGGACACCTGACCCAAACTGACCAAAGAGGTTATTCCATACCACAGCATGTCATGCCCAGGATGAAAAAACGGGGGCAGATACCCGTAAGGGTGGGGGTGCATGGCTTGGTCAGACTGGATATCGGGTGGTGAGCAGTTGTATTCTCTTTCCTTGTATTTCTCTTGTATTATTACTGGTGGTAGCAGCAGTGATTTGTGTTATACCTTAGTTACTAAACTGTTCTTATCTCAACCTGTGGAAGTTGCATTCTTTTGATTCTCCTTCCCATCCCCTCAGGCGCTGGGGGGAAGAAAGAGGGCAGAGTAAGAGAGCGACCACGTGAGGGGCTTAAACCACGACAATTGTTTATTGAACTCATTTATACTTCGGCCTCCACAATATCCAAAGGCAACAAATTCCACATTTAACTCAGCTTTGTGTACACAAAAGAGCTCTTTTAGTTGTTCTGAATCTTCTGTCTGATAATGTCCTTGCCTGTCATCTAATACATTTATGGTGAAAAACTCCAAAGAATCATTCCCTGTTTACTGTTCTTCATACCATTTGTGATTTATAGACCTTTCTCCTGTTCCCCTACTGACTTTTCTTCCAAGCTAAAAAACTCTCTTCTGTTTAATCTTTCCTCATTTCATCTTGTCCTTTCATGAACATTTTAAATATGCCCCATCTGGATTGGGCAACCATGAGTAGTTTATTTGATTTTAATACCCAGCAGTGATGTAAGGGGAATAAAACATTTAGGCTTCTCTCTGTAGAGGTACTAGGAGTGACACCTCATGACAGTCAAACTCTCAGCAGAAAGCATTAAATCTTGCAGACTAAAATGTTTTCCTGGTGGTGGCTTGCGTGATGCTGTTCAAGAGGGGCCCTGCCAAGTGTATTCCATTAGTGTGTGTTTAATTATGTTAAGTTACATTAAGCTATTCATTTCTCTCCCGACTCTGCAGACATTGATTTAGGTTGATGCCTCAGGGTTTTCAATAAAGCAATATAGATGTTTTTCTCGGGTTTTAGTTAGGCTTCCCTTGTTCTAGATTGTTTGTCAGTATTTTCTTTCCTGCAAAGGATAGTTGTGAAATGTGCAAATGCCCAGGGAAGGTTGAATAGGGACAGTCTTTCTGACTATACATTGAGCTTTTTTGTCTTGCTTTGTGGTTATTTGAAAATTACAGTATAGCAAGTAACGTCCAGTCTGTCTATGTACCTTCTTTATTGTAAGAAGGAATTACTCTATTCCTGTAGTAGCCATCCTCTGACCCTGTTTCATACATCTCAGTTAAGGCCATATGATGATAGTGATATTCAAATCTTAGAATTGTACCTTGCAGATGTTTTCCTGCAAGGCTTCTCATGCTGCATCCGTTATCCCAGGGTTTAACGTGCCTTCCAGTTGTGCGCTAATCTACGTGACTAGTACCTGCCAGTTTCACAGAGTCCATGGGGAATAAGCGGTTCGTTTTGAGCAGAGCAAGAGCTCTTGAGGTGTTGGTACTGAAAATGGCCTGCTGTACATTTGGAATGTCAGATTGTGGAGTTGTGTAACTTGAGAGGCAGTGTTCTACTTCCTGCCAAGCATTTCTCATGTCAGAACTCTGAAACGCATTTCTGGAAACAGTGGAGGAGCCAGAGACCAGGGTCTTGACCCAGGCTGCACTAGCTCATCCTTTTAATTTTGATGCTGCTGCTGCCTCAGCGCTAACCAGTGTAAATCATGTCTTGGAAATACTAACTTTTAATAGTTGCAAAGACTAGGCTCTTCAGATTTCTGCCTGATAGATATCTTCCTTGTTGGAGACCTTGTGCCACGGGTACTGGTTTTGACACAGATTTGTACTCAGTGGCATATCCATCAAGCAGCTCAGGTAATCATTCTGCTTCACCACTTGCATGTTTAGAATTTATATGTATTTACTTGTCCTCTGTGGTCTGTCCAATGTTTCCATAGAGCCAAAGACCTTGTTTGAATAAGGTGTGGTCTTGTACCCACATGCAGGGGAACAGGAGGCAGAATAGGGTCTTGTAATCTGCCTTGCAGGAGCAGCTAGTGTGCTAATTTAACTTCTTTATGGAAGATGTTTGTAATGAGAGCAGCACACCATGCTATGTGACTTGCTGTTACCTTCTTGATGTGTTTTTTTGTGTTACTTGAGTGATGTGAACATCTTATCCTGAAGCCCTTCTATGGATAAAAGATTGCACTAGCAAATAGTCATAGGAACACTTACTTTAAAGCCAATTAGTAAACAGGTGGCAGGTATGTTGGATATTACTTAGGGTTAAATACATATGGAAGTATTTTATCCTTTTTACAAATTGAAAAAAAACCATCCAAACCAACTGCTTTATTGCTGTATTGGGAAGTTCATGGTTTTGATAGTTCTTCCGTACTTGTTTTTAATACTTATGCTGAAAGCATGCCATTAGACCAGTTTTACAGAAGTGGTTTCAGTTGCTTGTTCTAAATCCCCTGCATCTTGGTGTCGGTTGACCCCTGCTAGCTACAGAGCAGGCTCTGAGGGGTTTGTCCTGTTCCATTTACTTTCACTGGGAGGATACAATGAGGGGATGGGGCCCTGTGAGCCTGATGGGTTAGAGAGGTGATGGACCTGTGTTTCATAGGTGATAAGAGCCATGGAAATGTGGTTAGGTATTCTGGGATCAGTTCTGATAGACTTTTTTGTCTGTACTTAAGCTAGAGAGGTAAGCACCATTAAAGGCAGAAGTTACTTTTGCAGCCTTCACATTTCAGCCAAGGGGGGAAACAACTTCAAAGTGCTTCTGTGGTTCTTCCTCAAATTCCTGTTACTATTTGATTCTTCAAATTTTTCTTAAGCAGTGGGCAAGAGAGGTTGTAGTCTTGTCATGGGTTCAGCAGCAGCAGTCATTTTTCTCCTTCTCGGTAGCTGGTGCAGCGCTGTGGTTTTGATTTTGGGCCTGGGAGCAGCGCTGATAACACCAGTGTTTTCAGTTACTGCTTGGTAGCGTTTTGTCTGGCCAAGGACTTTCTGAGTCTCATGCTATGCCAGGGAGGAGGGGGAGCCGGGAGGAAGCAGAGACAGGATGCCTGACACAAACTGACCAAAGAGGTTATTCCATGCCACAGCACGTCATGTCCAGGATGTGAACACGGGAGGTAGAGACCCGGAAGGGTGGGGTTTGCTGTTGGGGGTGCAGTGGCTGGGTTGGGCTTGGTGAGCAGTTGTATTCTCTTTCCTTGTATTTCTCTTGTCATTATTATTGGTGGTAGCAGCAGTGATTTGTGTTATACCTTAGTTACTAAACTGTTCTTATCTCAACCTGTGGAAGTTGCATTCTTTCAGTTCTCCTTCCCATCCCCCCAGGACTGGGGGAAGAAAGAGGGGAGTGAGTGAGAGAGAGACTGCATGAGTTATTGAGGGGCTTAAACCATGACAGGTCCCAACACTCATTGAGTGGTAAGAACTGAAAAAGATAATACATTCTATGTAGTGGGGAAAAAAAAAGAGGCTTAACAGCAGTGATGCTAGTGCTCTGAGAGCATTGTGTGCCCCAGAACAATTTCTTGCATATTTATTTATAAGCTTCATGTTTGTCACAGGTACATTGTGCACACAGTTGTCTGTTGACTGTTGGAACTTGTTAATACGCTGCAATAAATGAGATTTAGCCCTTTAGCTCCTGCCTCTGGACCACTATGCCTGTTGGAATGTTAACATGTCTTTTATTTCCTTTTTCTCCTCTTTTGCAGTCTTTGCTTGTGACAGTTAGAACCACTCATGTGATTTTACGGTGAGTAGCTCATGTTTTGCAGGATGGTTGTCGAAGAAGGTGGTGACTATTGCATGTTGATCTAAGAGGTGTATGTAATTACCTTGTTAAATTGCAAAAGCACATTTGGCAGTGGGCAAAGGTGGTTAACTTTAGCCTGTGCTATTTTTAAGCATGAATTCTGCAATGTGTGGATAGCTTTAGTTGGTACTAATAGCTTGAGGGATGGATTAAAATGGATTGGTGCTACTGTATGAGGGTTGATACTTGTTACTTAATGTCATCCTACTGGGTAATCTCTAGAACTTCTGCTTTGGAAGAGTAGCATGCCTGTGTATCTGTAATGCACGTGTGTGTGCAGATGTAGGATGTGACATGTAGAGCAGAACCTCTTGATCAGGTCACTGCTGGCATTTTGGGTCTGTCACCAAACTGTAATGCTTCACCTGGGAAACACCTCATGTACTGAAAAGTGTGGGTCTGTAGTTACTAAATCCCTTTTTTGGTACATGCAGAAATTTTTAGCAAATGCTACATCTTTGTCAGCTGCTGGTGTCTGTAAATGCAGTGTGGGCTAAGCATTGATTGATTGCTTTTTGTCTTTTTAAAATGTTGCTGTTTGGAACAGTAACATTATTAAGAGTTTGTAAGGAACATAAAAAGTGTGGGCACTGGGCTCAGGAGGGGCAAAGAATCCATATCCAAAAACTGTTTGTAAAATAGATAAAATGGTTGGAATGCTAGAGGTTTAACAAAAAGACAGAATAATGTTAATTTCTCTGCTCTTACAGATATGTAATTCACCTTTGGGACCTCAGCCATGAAGGAATGTGGGAAGGCAAAGGCACTTACGTCTACTACACCGATTTTGTCATGGAGCTCACCTTGCTTTCACTGGACTTGATGCATCACATTCATATGCTGGTATGAAATACTGGATGTAAGGTTGAGCACATAGACTGGCCTTAAAATAAAGGGTAGTGGGTTTTTTTTATTATACATGATTTTTTGCTTTTCTTATTTAAATAAAGAGGAAAATGTATGGGGGTGGTTTCTGACATTCTTTACTCTTGTGTAATTGGAGTCCTCACAAATAACTTTGTTATGGAGTATTAACTACTGTGTAATAACCTGTTTAATAGGTGTTTAATTAGCTTTGCTGTTAAGTAATACCAGCCTGACTTATTTTCATTGGCAGCAGGGCACATAAAGTTGCACAGGACCAAATACAGTTTATTCTTATTATAAATGCTGTGCTGCTTTGGTAGTATCTGAAGATGGAGTGGTAATACCTGTGAACATAGAATCCTCAGCTGGTTTGGGTTGGAAGAGACCTTAAAGCTCATCTGGTTTTGACCCCTGCCACAGGCAGGGACATCTTCCACCAGACCAGGTTGCACCAAGCCCCGTCCAACCTGGCTGTGTGTGGTTAGTCTGAATGTCTCAGTGAAAGGAAAATTCTTCAGTGCTGGTTTCTCAGTTTCTTTTCCTTGTAAAACCTGGTGCAATTCCTTGTGGTAGTTTCTAATCACCTTTCTGTTTTTTCCTGAAGCTGTTCGGTAATATTTGGTTGTCAATGGCAAGCCTCGTGATTTTCATGCAGCTACGCTACCTGTTTCACGAGGTTCAACGAAGAATACGGCGGCATAAGAACTACCTCCGTGTAGTGGGAAATATGGAAGCTAGGTGAGCCTTTTATTTGCCCTGGGATCTTGGAGAGAGGAGTCTGGTGAAGAAGTTGGGATTCCTTTAGGTTCCTTTCATACCTGATGACAGTGTAAGCTGTAGAGATGCAGTCTTGCAAATCCAGCACTTAAGTCTTCACACTTAGAGTGTGGTTTTACCCATTTTATTTGTTACTGGGGACACACTTTCTGGTTTTAACAGATATGTAGGATTGACTTTTATAATAGCAGTATTACTGATAAACTATTACTGGCAACATGTGAACTCCCCAGACCAGTTTTTCTCTCCTGCATTCTCTTGTCACCCCACCAGGGTAGTATACCTAAGCTCTACAGAACTCTGCTTGTTTTAGTTGTCAGGTATTGGTTTTGGCTGTGACAGAAATAAATGCTTCTAATTTCATTAGGCCATACTATTCAGATATTGAAATCAAAATATTAATTACAATCTGCTTTTGGCTTTAGGTATATATTTATTAAACCTGAAGCCACCTCTAAAAGACTTGCAGGGGAGCTGAGAGCAGTTTGAGGTTACTTTAGTCCATACCCCTGTAGTGAGGCCATATAGAGGAACTCGGAGGCCTACTAAAACCTAGTGTTGTGCCAGATATGACTGCATCTCTGAGCTCATGTTTTCATAACTCAGTCATGGACATAGCCTTGGGTGGCATGGTTTAGTGGGAGGTGTCCCTGCCCATGTCAAGGGGGTTGGAACGAGATGATCTTAAGGTCCTTTCCAGCCCTAATTATTCTGTGATTCTGTGATTCTGTGATCTAAATGACTTCAAGAACAGCAAGGACTTTTGCTGTTTCTGTACACTGCTGTACCATTTTCCTTGTGGACTTCAGTGGGTTTGACTAGCTCTAATGCCTTCTGCTGTAGTCCGAATGGAGAAAGAAGTCTGACTTACCTAGAAATTCATAAGGTGTTTTGTATTTTTTTTTTTGTGAGAAGTCATTTAATGGCTGTAATATCAGGTTAAGAGCTGCATAATAAAGTTCATCCACCATGCTTCATCTCTTTTCAGTAAGATGCAGCTTAAGCCCTTTTAAGCTGCTCTCAGGCCTGTTTGAGATGCAAATGCCTCAGACTTCTTGCCTGAGTGACTTGATGTGTTTCTGACAGAAATCAGGATGACATCCTGATTTTTCTGGAAGAACCACATTCTAGCTTCTTCTTGAACCTGCCAGTGGCAGCAAGCTCCCTGCCTTTCTGTAGTTGTTCTTCAGGTATATTCCACACCAGTAGTACTGTGAACTGTTACTATATAGTTCATCTCTGTGTTGCCTGTGTTTGGTTGCTCCGTAGTAGCTCCTTGCTTGGTGCTGTGGTTTAAAAAGAAGATAAAGGATTAAAGAAAATGGGGGTTGGCAAAATCTGAAACCAAAATTAGTAAAACCATTTTGATCCCAAGAAGACATCTTAATGGTACAGCTGTTAAAACTCATTTAGAAAAATGACATAAGCCAAATACAGACAGATTATAACTTGAGGTTCTCAGCCTCATCATACGTCTTGGAAGATACTAAGTAAAAGCTTTTTGCACTTGGGATGTATGGACTGTGCAAAAAAGAATGTGTCTGTCAGAAAAGTTAGTGTGGAGCATTAGGCTTTCTCTCTCTAGACAGGAGTCCATGCTGAGATGGTGTACTCATTACTTCTGTATCTTCCTCTTACTTCTTTGTAGGTTTGCAGTTGCAACACCGGAGGAGCTTGCAGCCAACAATGATGACTGTGCCATTTGCTGGGATTCCATGCAGTCTGCACGCAAACTCCCTTGTGGGCACTTCTTCCACAAGTATGTTTCTGGGGCTGGAGAGGGTGCACCTGACTGTAGTAAGGGAGAGAGATATGGGCATGTCTGAAAGTTACAGCAGGATGACAAGTAATGAACCATCAGCAAAGCTGTGCGTGCTTACTGCCTGGGTCATCTTGTTCGGCTTCTAATAACAAACCACAAAGTCGTGTTCACATCATTTTTTTCCATGTTTGAGTTGTTTCAGCTGGTGCATTATTTCCCCCTCCCCCCCGCCCCCAAACAAAGAGTATGCATCTTGTCAACTAATGGGAGATAGTGTTGAGTTATGGTATCTCAGTTACAAGTCTGTATCCTGCCTTGGTGTGTAACTGCTTGGTAAAGCACATTTTTTTGCTCTTACTTTATTGTACTCATCAGCTCTTCCATGAGGGTGTGTTGATTTTTGGTTGAGGAAGGAAGAGTGGAGTTAGATCCTCAAGTAACTTCCAGATACCAGCTTTAAAAAGAGAACAGGGAATATTTTTATATAATGTGGTGCTTGCATGTTGATGAGGCCCCAAGGACAGTTATGAAGGCCAGGTCTGATTAAATGATTTAATGGGGTGATGAGTCAATCTGGGCTGTAAAAGAGGGTGACCAAATTAGCTGAAGAGGCCCCTAAGTGGCTGTTAGTTGGAACTGAAGGGCTTTTGGCCAAAGGATTTCTCTATATGCTGTGTCTTATGCTCAGCAGGTAGTGAATAGTAGCAGTTGCTTGTGGAGACAATGTGCTGTGGTAGATGTTCTTTTCTTCGATCTTCTCTAGCAGTGCTTACATTTTCATACTTGTGGTTAAACATGAAAGGAGATACAGGGATAGAATCAGGAATTCCTGAAGTTCCACGTGATTAACATGCATGGTCCATTACATTGTCCCTGTTCCGCTATATAAGCAAGTTACTTTCTGCAAATAGCATTTTACTTTTCTGGTAACTGTCAAACCAGAGATTGTAATCCATGTACTAATTTGTTGTCATTTGTGACAGCCCTTGCCATAACTATTTATGTGTATTCCAAGAAGCCTCTAATGAGATAATGTGCCTCTGTAGCAGACTCCTATTCCAGTGCTGCTGAATCATAGGAATATCTGATCACCTACTGAGTACTTGAGAAGCCCAAGGTCTTCTCTTCAGAATTGTTTTCTCTGTATCTAAAGGGATCCTTCTGTATTTTTTTCTGAAGCTAAGTTACACTTACATCCTTTGTGCATTTAGGGCTGGAACCTGTTACAGTGGATGACTTGTGTGTGCATATAAAACTAGATGTAATTAACAACCTTATGTACAACCTAAGAATGGTTTCTCTCCTCATAAAAACCTGGTGATTTTGCCAACAGGCTAAACATTGTATTAATTTTCAATTACATGGCATGCTTTTTCATGGCCATTCATTTGGTGTAGAAGGGAAAATTCACATTGTTGTGATCAATTCTGTGCCTTAGTTTTAAAGAATTTTAATGGGAGTAGGTGTCTGAATATCTTAGGCTGTGTTAAAACTCTTTCCTTTATGTTTTAGGAAGAAGTCAATTTCAAAAGAGTTGTTGCTCTCAGGTGTTGCCATCCTTGACCTGTTGTTAGTCAACCTACTGAGAGGCTTCAGGCAACCAAGCCCTTATGCCTGTGTGCCACAAAATGGATATAACCACAGCTGACTTACTGCAAGCATTTAGGGCTTGGTGCTGATGCAGCCTGATAGGGGTCTGTGCCCCTTCCAGCATCTTGGTGGTCGAGCTATTGAGCACCAGCCTGGTGGTAGGTTGTGTCACTCTGTATGTTTCAGAGATGACATTTTGAGTGCAACTCTGGCAGAGGTTTGACTTTTCCATGTGCAAAGTGATTTCGCTGTGGTGATGGAGATGAAGTTGGACAGCATCAGCAGTACTAATGTGCTGGCTGTGCTGATGACCAAGATAGTAGATTTTTACTGTAGTGCTGTAGTGCTGTAGGGCTTTGGTTCTGGGAAACCCATTGTTGTAATTTCTGAACACTGCATATCCCTCCATGTACATATGATGGAGAACACTTTGGCTTCAGGAGCTGTGTGGAGTGTTTGTGTCTTTGACTTTGCAATAGTCCTGCAATTAGGACTTCTTCCTTGTTCTGTCAGCCTAAACCTGCAATCTGTGCTTTTATTTGCAAGTACACAATTTGGGAAACAAATTTATTTGACCTTGTTGCATATCTTCAGGGTCAGGCTACAAGCTTATTTGACCTTTTTGCATGTCTTCAAGGCTAGGCTGGATGTAGTTCTAGAGAGCCTCATCTAGTTCAAGATGTCCCTGCTCATTGCAGCGGGGTTGGACTAGGTAAGCTTTGAAGGTCCCTTCCAACCCAGAGTAGCCTGTAATTCTAGAAGACATCTGGAGAGGGACTTCTTACAAGGGCGTGTAGTGACAGGAAAAGGGGGAATGGTTTTAAAGTGGAAGAGAGTAGCTTTATATTAGACATTAGAAAAAGTTCTTCCCTGTGAAGATGGTGAGGTGCTGGCGCAGGTTGCACAGAAAAGCTGTGCCTATCCCATTCCTGGCAGTGTTCAAGGCCAGGTTGGGCGGGGCTTGGGGCAACCTGATCTAGTGGAAGGTGTTCCTGCCCATGGCAGGGGTTGGAATTGGATGAGCTTTGAGATCCCTTCCAACCCAAACCAGTCTGGGATTCTACACCTTTCTAAACTGTTTTGGGACCTTCTTCTGGAACAAAACCTGCCCTGCAAGTGGGAAGTATGTGTTGAAATAAAGAAATCAGTTTTGTGAAATTCAGTACTTCCATACTGAAAATTAGGTTTAAGTTGCCAACAGATACCACAATTTGGTCATATCAGTGTGAATCAAAAAGGAGGCACAGCTCTGAGTGTTTAAACCTGCATTTCAAATTCTTCTCACTTTCTGCAAGACAGCAAATGTTCAGAATTAAGTAAACATTATAATGGCACAGCACTCATTAGTATTAATAAATCTGAGAGTTCTCAGGATGGTACTTACTTTGGTGGTGATTTGGGTATTGATAGTGTTGAAAAGATATTAGAAAAACTTTGGAGGTGCCATTGCCAGATCACACTGTGAGAACTGCTATGAAAATGTGTTAGTGTATATTATATATTTGTCCAGTTGAATTTTGTCCTTTTTCAGTTGGAGATGGTGTGAGAAGAGCTTTGTTTCCCTTTCCAGGCAAAACTTGCTTGTTCTGAGCTAGAGAGACAGTAAACTCTGAGAGTGTTTTAAGTTGTAATAAATCTGCATGCTTGCTTTTAAAAAGTGAACACTTAAGTGTTTTCAGCTGAAAGAAATAAGAAACCTATGCCAGAGCCATCAGGGGCTCATCAAGTGTACCTCACAAATTATCTCCGAGCAGTCTGTACGCTGATGTTCTGTACAGAATCTGCTACAGCTGCTTGATGTACTTGTGATACTTGTGTCTTGGAAAAATGCTGAAAGTTCATCTTATTATTACTGTTTTCCTGTCAGCTCGTGCCTGCGGTCCTGGCTGGAACAAGATACATCTTGCCCTACCTGCAGAATGTCTCTTAATATCACTGACAGCCATCATGTGAGGGAGGATCACCAAAGGGAAAATATGAATGAGAACTTGGGCCCTGTGGCAGTTGCAGAAGGCAGACCGCGCTTGAACCAGCACAATCACTTCTTCCATTTTGATGGTGAGCTATGCAGATTTGACAAGTGGTGCTGCAAATAAGTGGACAGCCTTCTGTAGAAGGGCATTCTGTCTATGCTTCAGTTGAAACTCAAACCATGCTTCTGCTTGCATTTATCAGATATGTATATGTTTCTTACAGTTCTTTTGCATGAGCTCAGATATGTAAATCTGAGGTTGTCCAGAGCTACAAAGATTTGTTGAAAGATTTTGTACAAATGCTGTCTTTTTCTTGATTTATTGTGGTTAGCAGCTTGAATACTGGCATTTATTCATTGCCTGCCATGTTAATAAGCAGCATGGGAAATTCATGTGTCTTATTTTGTTACTAGGTGGCAGTTAATCAGTGGCAGTTAAAGAGGAAAAAAACCTCTGTGGTGCAGTCTTAAAGTTGATCTTTCCCCTATCCCTTAGCTAAATGGGAGGTTGTCAAAAGTCCATTTCCCACGCAGTTTGCAAGAAACTTACAATGCTTGGTTAAGTGCGGAAGCTTATTCTTAGAAGGAATCATGTAGCTAGAACAGGTTTTTTTTCAGTGGTGTATTGTAAGTGCTCCCAAAGCAAACCTCATGAAGTTCAACAGAGCCAAGTGCAAGATCCTGTACCTGGGTTGGGGCAATTCCAAGCACAGACACAGGCTGAGCAGAGATTGGATTGAGAGCATATCTGAGGAGAAGGACTTTGAGGTATTAGCTGATGAGAAGCACCCCGTGTGTGCACTTGCAGCCCAGAAACCCCCGTGAGCAACAGGTTGAGGGAGGGGATTCTCCCCCTCTATTGTGCTCTGGGAAGACCCCCTGCTGTCCCTGCCTGTGGCAGGGGGTTGGAACTGGATGAGCTTAAAAATCCTGACCTAAATCGTTCAAGGATCCTGTGATTCTATGTTGCTGGGATGCTGCAAACTTACGCAGTGACCTCTTCTTCCGCTGTGCTGGTTTTGCAGTTTTTGAAGATTGTGGGAGGACAATAATGGGCAGAGAAGGGACAGACATTTCTAGGTGTGCTGAGGCTGGCAGATAGCTTCTTGCATGGCTCCCACTTTTGGATTGCTTTAGGTCTCCAAAGGACATTTAAATTTAGGCTACCACTCTGTTTTTTGATAGCTGTCCTCCCCAGTGCTCTTCTGTGACTTGGAGACCTCCCAAATTACTGTGGAGATAGCAGAAGCATCACAGAGCAAACCCTGTGTTAACTTAAATGGAAATGCAGAAGGAGGAGGGAGCCGGCCCCATGCTCTGCTCTGTTGAGCCTAAGCACAGAATTGCAGCAGTCACTTTTTGTTCAGTTGCTGTGTCCCTTTGTAGTGACATTTTCTCAGTGACACCAGCCATGTGTAGCTGACCCATTTTGGGACGAGATTCAGCCTGTTTAAAAGCTGGATTTTTTTTTTTTTTGTAAAATTGCTGGAGTTGTTCATGTATTTCAGAACTGAATTTGGCTCTGGCTTATTTGATTTTCCCTTTAATGGGAACATTGAAACAAGAAAAGAAGGATGTGTTGTTTCTTTGATCCTCTTCTGTCTCTCAGATTGATAAGCCATTATAACATGTTTGAAGAGAGCATTGGCAATTACTGATTTACTCCAGTGAATCAGTAACTCAGTGGCTCTCTGTGTTTGGGAGACCTTAGGGACGGATTGCACTGCAGAACTTTCCTGACCTACCTTGTGGAAATATGAAGACTTATGTAACATACATGTAGAAATACTTTGCCTGCTGAGAACCACAGATTCTTGCTTAATTTTCTGGGTGATTTCTTCTTCTTAGGTTCTCGAATTGCCAGCTGGCTGCCCAGTTTTTCAGTAGAAGTGATGCACACAAGCAACATCCTTGGTGTCACACAAGCTGGCAACTCCCAGCTTAATGCGATGGTAAGAAAGCTTCACTAGTTTGTACCTCAGCCTTCCTACTTGTGTTGGGGAGGGAAGAGGTACGTGTAGATGGAGACCAAAAGGGGAAAGAAGTCAGAACAGTGTTTAGATACTACTTGAAAGCTGGGAGGTTTTGAGTGAGAGAAGCTGTATTTTAGTGAGGTTAGAGCTATATTTTGTGTTGAATGTGCAAATATAAAAGAACAGGTCTGGAGGTAGGTAAGTGAGGGTGAAAAATGACATGTACTTTGAGTAGATAGGTAAACTCTTTTTCCTCAACTTTCCTAGTGCAACTTCAGCTTTTTTTTTTCAGTATTTCACTCACAACTTGCAGTAGCAAAGGGTGTGAGTCTGTAACTACAGGATTTAGCTGTTAGTCAGATGGTAACTTATCAAACCTGTTCTGTAGCTTTTGATGTTTTTTTGTATTTATTTTTAATAGCACTAAGCTCCAAGGTAGCTGTTTCTGTTTGAATGCCTTGTCAGTGTGAGATGGAGATCTTTCTAACACATCCAACTCTTGCTGATTCATGATGATGACAGGAGTGTCAAGCATCAAATCCCATGTTTGTTTACTTCATACTCTAATGTAGTACAAAAAGAGTAGGGTATTGCCTCATGAAATGCTTTTGATTCGTTTAGTTTGAGAAGTGCTGTTTCCTTTGAGTTCCGAAAGCTAATGTGTGCTATAGCATGTTAATAAATGTTCAGTGAAGTATTTCAAGAAAGTAAATCTCTGAATGTGAGATATCTCCTGTAGCCTTTATCCCGGTTGAAGCCCCAAGAGGATAAGGCCACAATTTATAGGGGGTTTGAGGCAGGGTGGGCAGGGAGCAGTAAGATGCTGGCGGATGATTTACTTGGTGAATATGCAGGAGCTCTCCATCTAAGGTCAGTTTAGTTTTCCTTTTAGTGGGCACAGTGACACAAATGGTTTTTTGTTAGAGATGAGTAATGATTTATTAGCATTGTGTATTATTAAAAGTACACTAGAAACTTTTATTAAAATGCCCTCTTTAACGGAAAGGCCCAGGTTAGCAAACTATGGTGTTGGTCGATGAGAGAATGAACATGAGCCAGCAGTGTGCACTCGCAGCTCAGAAAGCCAGCCGTATCCTGGGCTGCATCAAATGGAGCGTGACCAGCAGGTCAAAGGAGGTGATCCTGCCCCTCTACTCTGCTCTCCTGAGACCTCACTTGGAGTATTGTGTGCAGTTCTGGTGTCCTCAACATAAAAAGGACATGGAACTGTTGGAACAAGTCCAGAGGAGGCCATGAGGATGGTCGGGGGACTGGAGCACCTCCCGTATGAAGATAGGCTGAGAAAGTTGGGGCTGTTCATCCTGGAGAAGAGAAGGCTGCGTGGAGACCTCATAGCAGCCCTCCAGTATCTGAAGGGGGCCTATAGGGATGCTGGGGAGGGACTCTTTCATTAGGGACTGTAGTGAGAGGACAAGGGGTAACGGGTTCAAACTTAAACAGGGGAAGTTTAGACTGGATATAAGGAAGAAATTCTTTACTGCAAGGGTGGTGAGGCACTGGAATGGGTTGCCCAGGGAAGCTGAACAGGTTGGACAGAGCCTTGAGTGGCATGGTTTAGTGTGAGGTGTCCCTGCCCATGGCAGGGGGTTGGAACTAGATGATCTTGCGGTCCTTTCCAACCCTAACTATTCCATGATTCTGTATGTCTATGAGAATGTTACACATTTTTAATAGAAAATAAATGCAACTCTCCTTTATGTTACTGAATAAAAACTTGGGGAAGTGTTTGGAGGGAAAAGCCAGAGGCTGAAATACTAAATCAGTTGTTTTGGTCAGAAGTTGGTACAATGGAGAGTTAGGTTTGCTGTGGGTGCTTGTGTTTGAACTCCCTGTCAGCTGATGCAGAATTTTTGCTTTGCTCTGAAAACTTCTTTCACCCTTATTGTTTAAATATCTCTCCCCCCACTTACTTTTATCTATTTAGTTTGGGTATTATTTAAGTAACTTGAAATCTTGAAATTCAATAATAACAGTTCCCTGACAACTTAGTTGAGTTTACTTTCAGATCCTGTTAAACTAGTTTGTAGGCAGAATAGGTTTTTAAAACATATTCCACTTGTCCTTACCAGTACCATTTTGGAATTCATCTGGGACAGAGGAAAACACCTTTTTTTTTTTTTTTTTTTTTTGGTTTTGATCTAGTTTTCAGTCGCTCTTGTGAATTTTGTGTAGATCTGTCAGAGGGTTAGGAAGCTTTTGAAACCATTGTGCATTTACAGCACTGTTCAGGAATCTAAATTTTTAGGATCATGTGTCTCTATGGATTTGCAGTTTTGCTGTTGGCATTGTTAAGAGTTATTATTGCCCTGTAAGTCAGTGCCAGCATGGGTTTTCTTTCTGTTGTGTGGGTTACCATATCATAAGCAGCATCTTTGAGGTGTTCTTTTTTTTGGCTATCTTTCTGTTGAGATACTTACCAGCTAACTTATTTACTGCTGGTCCTGACTGTATAAACCTTGCATTCTCCAGGCCCATCAGATTCAGGAGATGTTCCCTCAGGTTCCTTATCATGTAATTCTACAGGATCTGCAGCTAACTCGTTCAGTTGAGATCACCACTGACAACATCCTGGAAGGGCGCATCCAGGTACCTTTCCCCACACAGGTAAGTTGTAAGACCTTGCACCTACAATAACTTCATTGCTTATCGCAGAACTAAGCTTGTTAATAGTGAGGGGAATGAGGTAAGTTTCACCAGAAGCACTGGTGAATCCAGCTTAGCTTAATGTGGTATTGCCATTCAGGTTTTATCTCTAGGAAGATGTTGCAGTCAGAAGCACCAAACTAGTTTTGGCAGTCTGTGTTCTAGTTCTATGTTTGCAACATCTGACTCAGTTGGAATCTCACTGGTATGTGATTGAGGTGTACTCATGTGTTCCTTGCTGTGGCCATTAGGACAAGGCCTTTTGATGTATTAGGATGGGTCTTAGGTTAGGATTAGGGTGGTGCAGAGTTAATTTTTTCTTAGTAGTTGGTAAAGTGCTGTGATTTGGATTTAGGATGAGAATCATGTTGGTAATACATCGATGTTTTAGTTACTGCTTAATGTTTACGCTCGGTCAAGGACTGTTCAACTTCTTGTGCTGCCGTGCCAGTGAGGAGGATGTGGGTGAGGGGCACAAGAAGGTGGGAGGGGGCGCGCTGGAATAGCTGATCCCAGCTCACACAAGAGATATTCCATGCCATATGAGGTCATGCTCAGTGTGTAAAATAGGGGGAAAGCTTGCTGGAGGCTGCTGTTCAGGAACTGGCTGCGCGTTGGTTGGCGGGTGGGGAGCAGTTGTTTTTCATTTGCATTGCTTGGTTTTCTTGGGTGTTATTTCTCTCTTTTTGTTATATAACAATTTAATACAATTTATTATTGTTATTGTTATTATTATATTTAAATTATTAAACTGTTTTAGTTCAACTACTAAACTGTTCTCATCTCAACCCACAAGGTTTCTTACTTTCAGCTTTCCAGTTCTGTCCCCTACAGGACACAATTCTGTATCCTACTGGGGGATAGTTAGTGAGCGGCTGTGTGGAGCCTAGTTGCTGGCTGGTGTTAAACCATGACATTCCATTTTGGTGCCTAACATGGGACTCAGAGGGTTGAGATAATGACAGATCTGACCAGAGCATGCTAAAACAAATGTGTTGTAATAATTCCTTATATGAGTTTAGTAGTCACTGGTCACAGTGTTGATTTATTTGCTCTCAGAGTTGTTGTGCTCAGAGTTCCGTAAGTCCTTACTTGCTGTATTTGTTCCTTTTATGCTGTTTATCCCCTCTGGGGGCTGGGTTAAGATTATCATGTTCTTTACTAGGTGACACTGGCTTACAGCATGACAAAATTACTACTTGTGAGGGTAATCTGGTATTTGTACTCAGCATTACCATCATCTCTGTACTTTGAGAGCCATCTCTCAGAAACCATTAATGATTGCCTTGGAGAGCCAGTCAATGAGGGGAAGAAAGGGAAACACTTTCTCTTGCTCCTTCACCTTCTCCTTCTCCTCCAGGCTACTCCAACCCCTTCAACAGATACTGTAGTTCCTCCATCCCCCAGGCCAGGCAGTGAATCTGAACCAGGGAGTGAAACTGTGCCAGTATCAGTTGTCCCTATACATGAGAAGAAATACTGGGAGCGAAAGTCAGCTCATCTAGTAGGGGAGGAAGTGGGTGAGACAGGCTCCTCTGAAGCAGCTCCATCACAAGAAGAAGAAGAGAAGGAGGACGAGGAGGAAAAAGAAGAAGAAGAGGAGGAGGAAGGGACAGAACTCATGAACAAGGCAGTGACTACCCAATCTCTGTCCCTGAGTGAGTTGCGAAAAGATTTCAGACGTCATCCAGGTGAACACATTCTTACCTGGCTGCTCCGATGCTGGGATAATGGGGGCAGTAGTGTGAAACTGGAGGGTAGAGAAGCCAAGCAGCTGGGATCCCTTTCTAGGGAAGAAGGCATTGACAAATCGATTGGAAAAGGAGCACAAGTCTTCAGCCTCTGGAGACGACTCCTGTCAAGTGTGAAGGAACAGTATCCATTCAAGGAAGATATATGTCACCCAGTCAGGTGGACCACTGTGGAAAGAGGTAGACAGTACCTGAGGGAATTAGCTGTGCTGGAGGTGATTTATGATGACAATGAGAAGTTCTCCAAAGATCCAGATGAAGTCAGGTGCACACGACACGTGGCAGAAGTTTGTGCAGAGTGTACCATCATTGTACACCAACTTGTTGGCAGTAATGAGGTGGAAGGATGGAGAGGGACAAACAGTGAATGAATTGGCTGACCGGCTCTGGCGTTATGAAGCATGTCTCTCTTCCTCCCTCATCTTGGCTTTGGAGAAACTGTCCTGTGAGTTTCAGCGATTCAGAGAGTATATATCCTGCTCAGCACCTATACGGCCCAGTATTTTGGCTACTAGGAATAAGGGTCCCTCTGCTCAAAAGAGAGGATATAGTGGGTATACACCACGGGGTGCTCTATGGTTTTACTTGCGTAACCATGGAGAAGATATGAGGAAGTGGGATGGAAAACCTACCGTGACCCTAGAGGCACGGGTACGTGAGTTGGAAGAAAAACCAATCGCAAAAGGGGGTTCTTTCAGGAAAATTGCTTCTTCAGTTTTCAGTGGGCAGTTCCCCAGACAGAGAAGGGCTGATCTGAATAGAGGGTCTTCTGATTTGTATTTACAAGAAGGGAGTAATGAATACTATTACCAGTACTAGGGGCGCCCTACCTCCAGCCAGGTGGAGGAAGGGGACAACTGGGTATACTGGACTGTGTGGATCAGATGGCCTCGCACATCAGACCCACAGGAGTGAGTATAAAGCTGTAGTAGATGTAATTGCACAGTGTGTCCTAATGCCATCAAGCTGTCAAGGAGCAGAACCCATTTGTATTTCTGGAGTGACAGGGGAATCGCAGCAGCTGACTGTACTGCAGGCTGAAGTGAGAGTGAGTGGGAAAAGCATTGAATTGCGACAGGCCCAAAGGCTCTGTGCATCCTTGGCATAGACTATCTCAGGAGAGGGTACTTCAAGGACCCAGAAGGATAGCAGTGGGCTTTTGGTATAGCTGCCTTGGAGATGGAGGAGCTTAAGCCACTGCCTACTTTGCCCAGTCTCTTGAAGGACCCTTCCGTTGTGTGGTTACTCAGCCAAGTGGTATGCTGCTGTTGATACTGCTAATGTATTTTTCTTAATCCCAAGGGATCTGATTAACAAAATAATAGTGATTTCCCCACCAGCTAGTGAAAGGGAGACATAGGCTTTCTAAGGTCTTTTGGGGTTTTAGAGAATGCAAATCCCAAGGTACAGTCTGATTGTAAGCCTTCTCTAGCAAGTGACCCAGAAGAACAATTTCAGACGAGGCCCTAAGCAACAACAAGCCTTTGTGCCAAAGGTATACCATATAGATGCTCATGTACCCAAGAGTCAGGCCACTGAGGAACACCAGAGCAACCAATAGGTGGATCAAGCTACTAAGATTGAAGTGGATCTTGTGGATTTTGTATTGGCGACATAAGAGTGAATTATTTTCAGTCTGGTGTCCTGTGACACATCAGGCTACCAAGAAAGTAATGCAACATATGATCCAGGGGTAGACTTGACCATGGACAAGAAATAATTGGGTCAGGCATAGCATGTAGTGGGTATATCACCTCCTCTGTCATGCACCAGCCTCTGGGAAAATTGAACAGTACAATGGGCTGTTAAAAACTACACTGAGAGCAATGGGTGCTGGGACCTTCAAGCATTGGGATACATATTTACCAAAGGCCACCTGGTTGGTCAACAGGAGGGGATCTGCCAACAGGGCTGGCCCAGCCCTATCAGTACTTTCATATGCTGTAGAATGCGATACAGCCCCTGTAGTGCACATAAAAAATATACTGGGGAAGACAGTCTGGGTTATACCTGCCTCAGGCAAAGGCAAACCCACTCGTGGGATTGCTTTTGCTCAAGGACCTGGGTGGGTAATATGGGAGGATGGAGAGTGTAGTGTGTACCTTAAGGGGATTTGATTTTGGGTGAGAATAACCAATGATTTGACTTGTATGGTGTTAGTTGCTGTATAATACTGTATGCCATCAGTACTGTGGTTGCTGTATACCATATTGACTATTACAGTAAGAATCACCCAGGTTAATGAAGAATGAATTTTCATGGGTCAGAACTGCCTTCAACATGCAAGAATCGAACAGCACACACCATCCTCCTGCCCTGAAGGACTGTTACAACAGGTGGAGCCCCAAGTTGTGGATTAAATGAACTCAATGGACATTTTAGAGGGATGGCCTATAGATTAAGGGCGTGATTATCTGTGTGTATATATCAAAAGACAGGAGAGGTCATGATTAATTGGGATGCATTGAAAGGTGTGGGATCTGGGCATGACAAAGATGGTATAGAATAATGCGTGGGTATTGTCTTGGTTTCAGCTGGGGTAGAGTTTATTTTTTCCTAATAGTTGGTAGAGTGCTGTGTTTTGGATTTAATGTGAGAATAACACTGGTAGCGCACTGATACTTTAGTTATTGCTTGGTGCTTACACTCAGTCATGTACTTTTGAGCTGTTTAGTGCCCTGCCAGTGCGGAGGCTGGGAGACGGGCCACAAGAAGCTTGGAGGGGACACAGTTGGGATAGCTGATCCCAACTGACACAAGAGATATTCCATGCCATATGAATTCATTCAGTGTATAAACTAGGGGGAAAACCTGCTGGGGTCTGCTGCTTGGTAACTGGCTGGGGATCGGTCAGCGGGTGGGGAGCAGTTCTTTTTCATTTGCATTGCTTGGTTTTCTTGAGTGTTATTTCTCTCTTTCTGTTGTTTTCCTTTTCATTACAATTCATTGTTGTTGTTATATTCTGTGTCAATTATTAAACTGTCTTTATCTCAACCCATGAGCTCTTTTGTATTCTTCCAGTTCTCTCCCACATCCCACTGGGGAGGGACTGGGTGAGGGGCTGTGAGGGGTTTAATTGCCATCTGGTGTTGAACTACAACAACAGGGTATTTTCTTGATGAAGGAAGGTTGGAATCTATTACCCATGCCCTATAGCTTGCTCCTGACTGATGTGGTTGGACTGCAGGATGCATGAAGTGCTTCCGTGTGCAGTCTCAAAACACATTATATAGAGCCAAATTCTAGCAAAAAAACCCTCAGGATTTGTTTTTTCTGTGTTTAAATCTCTGCAAATGCAGTATATTCAGTCATGTACCAAAAAAATATTGAAAATGTCCTAACTAGAGTAGAGACAAATATTTGCTCAGTTAAATCAGCTTCTCTTGGTGACTCACTGTGCAGAGCCTTTAGAACATTTCCAGTTAATTTCTCTGCTGACAGATAATTGAATTGTACCACTTAGGAGGGTTTTCTGCAACGAAAGTAGTCAGCAAATTGATGCCTTGTTCTTAATTAGTGACAGCAGATTTCAGTAAAGCAGTCTGGGGACAATGTTTCTGTTAACAGTATTGAATTCTGTTCTGTGTACATCAGATAGTACTGTTATCTGGAGCCTGTGTGTGGAGAAGCTGAGAGAATTCTCTTTCAACACAGTGCATTCTGTTTATTGTTAGCTTACCTGTTCCTAAATTGAACATAACACATGATGTTGCAGAGGGCAGAGTCTGAATGCGTTCGAAGAACTCATTTTTGTTTTGCTGTTTCACAGAGTGTATTAAACCCATGATGTTTGCATTTCAGCGTGCAGATAGCATTAGACCTGCATTGAACAGTTCTGTGGAACGGCGTATTACTGATCAGGAGGATACTGAAACTGTCACCCAGGTAATTTGGCGTAAAAGTGGGCAAAAAGCACAATTAGATGCTGCATGGACAGGTAAGTGCATTTAGTTCTGTACCAGATCAGGTTGGTGGCAGCTCTTGTGCTTGTTTCACACCAGAATTAACAGTGTCAGGCAACTGAAGTAAGACTTCAGCTTGTAGCTCCTGTAAAGAATTATCTGTGGGCTTTTCTTTTTTTCCTTGGAAGGAAAGTGCTCTTAAGGTATAGAAAGAACAGAAGATCATGTCTGTGTTCACATCTGGTCAGCCCGCTCTGTGAATATGAAGAGCAGGATGCATTGCTCTTCCCTTTCCTCTTCCCATTCCCATTCCCATTCTGTATGTCTCCAGACACTTGTCTTGAAATGAGTAGTATGTCGCTTCTGATTATAAGAATTCTTTTGTATTCAGGAGGATGCACTTGGAGACACGGGGAGCTTTGGTGTGAATGGAGTGGTATACAAACAGGACAAAGAAATAACAGCCTTTTTACACATAAAGCACAATCATGGGCTTTGCTGTTCTTCATCAAGGGATTTATTAAGCAGGATGTGCTAGCTAAAATGAGGCAGGGAGAAAAAAATCAGCCTGTGAGTAGAATAAGATCTCGGTCTACTTTTGTTCTACTTGACTGTAATGCCGTGTATACATAACATCATGTAGGCATTTCTGTTGCATAAACCTCTCATTCCACTGGCTTAGAGAGTGAATTTGTGAGGTGTGTGACTTTCTGCCTCTGTGGCCTTTAATAACTCTAGCCATGATAATGAATGATTGTGTTGCTGCTCACCTTTCTTCCTGGCTGCCTGCATTACCTGTGTCTCTGTCCTTCCTTCTACAGAACTTGAAAAATCCAAGAGTGGTGTTCGCACATTGTGTCATTGAGCATGTACTCTTCAGTAGTGGCATCTTTTTGCTTTGAATCACAGCTAAGCACTTCGCTCAAGCGATGTGTTCTGGCTGGAGCAAATGGCAGTTTGGATGGAGAATATATTTTTGTTTTGTAGAACAGCAAAGTGGTACCCTGGAGATCCATGAATAGTTCTGACTTTTCCCGTAGTTGAGTGGGGCTGCCAGTGGTTGGGAAGGGGATGAACTGGTGGCCTTCGCACAGCTTCTTCTGATTGAATATTTCCTGTGCCAACTGGGATTCATATGCGAAGGCTGAAATGAGAGACTGAAACTCCATACAGTGAGAGAAAACTTGCAACTGGGTAGTTATGGAAGCTCCAGTTGCTGTTGTCCTCTTCTGCCTCATAAGTGCTTTGTGGATAACCAGAGAGATCTACCTAGGAGTCAGCCTTGCTTACCTCCTTGCTATGGCTGGTATTTCTGTTGTGGAGAGACAACTTGGGAGCCCAGGGGTGTCTTTCCTCTAGGAAACTTCCATCACTTTTGTGTGTCTTTGATTCTGATCTCCATTTTTCACTGGTTACCTGGCATACTGTAGATGTTCTCTTTCTTCTTGCCAGAAGAATATGTTGATGTAGTCAGTCAAACTCTTGTCTGTGTGGAAAGCTCCAGCAGTAAACCAGCTACTTCAGGAGGCTGCACTTGATTTTTAAGAAGCTTCCTGAAATGCAGGTGGGAAGGGACGTAAGCCATCATCATCTCCTCTAGGTAATACGTGAATTTCCAAATAGGGTAGGTGTAACTTCACACCTTATGACACAGTCCCTGAGAGAGGCCATGGCAACCCTAGTTGCTTTGTGCTGCGGCCTTGTAGTAAGTTATACAAGCTTTCCATCTCTTTCCTTCTTTTATTTCAAACCAGCATACCTACTGGGAATCTTTGTACATCTCCAACAGCAAGTTGAAGGTCTTTGTTGATCTGCAGTAGAAACTCCACTGAAGTTCTGCTTGATAGAAATAACACTTATTAGGGGAACTCGTGCTCAAACAGAAGCACCCTTCTTCACAAGTAGCATTGGTTTTCCTTTGTGTCTTACATCATATTATGACAATTATATCTAGAATTCAAAGGTTTTAAGATAATGACTGGTTTTTATTCCCCTGCCGAATGTAGGTTATGGTTTTGGGGTGTCAGTGCTGACATAATGTAAGGGTAGTTGAGAGGCATCTGTAAACATCATCATGGTATTAACTGTGTTAAAGGTTTAGGAGATTATCCTTAAAATTTTGTGGTGTATTTATCTGTTCTGTAATCTGGGGTGAAAATGGGTGAGACTGCTGAGATCTAGCTTGTAAACTTGTTACAAAGCTGCAGTTTGCCTCCTGCAGCACTTGTGTAGCGTCCCCCCATCCCCCTTGAGAATCCAGTTTATTGTTATTGCTCACGTACTTGGTGACTCTATTTAAAAATAGAGACATTTCTGAGGCATCCCATGGCTTTCATGAAACTGTCTTTCTGAGCCTGAAGGAGTAGTTTCTGTAGTGTACAGGTTTCTGCATCTGTGATCTGCTGTCATACTGAGGCTTCTCATAACCTTTACTGCCATTAGTTTTCATATTTTTGTCTCTAAAACCTCCTCACTCACCACTCTTGTGCTCAGATGGTGGAATAGGCTCTGGGTATTGATTTTTGCATCTTTGTAACGTTGCAAAAAAACCCGAAAACCTTAGGTGAGCTAGCTGGCATCTTCTGATACAAATGGTCCAGGGGAAAAAAACCCAGTTATGTCTGAACATCATCTGTAATGAGTGTCTCCTCATGGCTTTACCCAGAAGAACTTCTCTTTTCCATGTCCACCTGTCTGGTAATCAGAAACAGCGTTCAGGTTTCTCTGTGTCTGTTCCTCTGGGTCTGCCAAGGTTGTCTTGAACCCAGGTACAATCCATGGGATCGGTGTGTGGAGCTCTCACTTCCTCCTCTTGGATGCATCCTACTTGTTTGAGTAATCCTCTGGGATACCAGATGCTGGCTAAACTCTTAAGCCCTTCATTGCAGTGATTTGTTTCTTGACGCTGCCACGCTCAGTAACATCTTGCTGTTCCACCGCAGAGCTGATGTGATTATGTATGACAGGATGTGATTAGGATATGCTGTTTCACTTCTGCTAGTTCGCCAGTGTCATTGTTCAGCAGCTTAGTTTTCATGTTGGTCAGCTGTCAGGGGTTAGGGGGTGCTGTGTGCAGAGCTGCTGGCTCCTTGTATTCACACCATGCCTGGAACAGTGGCCACCAAATTCCTGGTAATTTGGGTGCTGCAGAATTCAGTGAAACAAAGCCTCATAAATTCCTTATCGAGCACACATCTTCTTTGCAAATACATTTGTTATTCTTCCCTTAGTATATGGATTTCTTCTGCCTTTTCAGCTCTTTACTGTTGCATTGCTCAAGTCAGCTGCAGAACCTATTTTAAACGCCCCATTTTCAGAGAGCATTAATTATGAGTAATTGATGTTTGTCTTCGAGATTACTTTCAAACGTGGCATAAAAGATACAGCGTTATAGAATTCAGGCTCTTTGAAAATGTTTTGAAATGGCTTTGTTCTGTATTTTGGCTGGGGTTTTCAAAGGAGCCCAAGGGAACTAGGTAAAGCAGGTGAGAATCTAGTTACTTCCAGTGCCTCAGAAAATGACAGTTCAGTGTAGCTTGTTGATTTGATGTGTGAAACCCTGTTAGTCTATTTTGTAAAGACTGTTTTCCTTTTCTCTTAGTCTGAGATGGTGCCGTTGGAACTCAGCTCCAAACTGGAAGAAGTTGTGGAATTCAATGAAATGGAAGCAGAGTCTAGTGAAGCAGAAGATTTTGAGGCCAGGGGAAGTCGCTTCTCAAAGTCAGCCGATGAAAGGCAGCGTATGCTGGTTCAGCGGAAGGAGGACTTGTTGCAGCAAGCTCGAAAGTATGTTTCTCACTAAAACTTCAGCCTGGCCACTCAGTTATAGTCCCCCAGAATGGAGTTCAACAGGATTATGACCACTGAGAGCATGGGATATTGCAGAAAGTAGTAAGAGGAGTGAATACATCTGCTGCAGCAGGCTCAGGATGCTGTTTAAGATGGCTGTTGCTGATAAACCCAACTCTGAAGCAGTGTCAAGTGTCTCAACATATACACAGCTTCCTTAGTGGTCGACCTAAACTCTTTGAAATCAGAGGATGATTTCTCCAGCTTGGATGGGCTTCACTCTGAGTCTGTAGTAAGAGAGAATGCGTTACTTGTGCTGAGTCCTCTAGTAATCTTTAGCTTGTCTCTTGGCATAGGCGTCTGCCCTCGCTGCCTGTGCTGTTCCAGCTGAAACGACTCTCAGGCTCCACTCTCCAAATACAGAACAAGTGCATTAAGCACAAAGCAGCAAGGAGTAGCCACTTCCTAAAGCCCACCAAAGGAACTCAGGACCAGCAAGTCAACACCTGACCAACAAGTAATAGTAATAGTGTTATAGGTAGAATGAAACTTTCTTTACATGTGTTCCATTCATACTGGTGAATTTTACTAGCATCCAGTTGCTGATTAAAACGAGTAAGAAAAGCACTTCAGTCACATAGAGAGAACTTTTTAGCATTTGTAATCAGTGTTATCCCTTCCTTTGCATTGCAGGGAGACTCCTGGAAGGGGCTACAAAAGCTATATGATGTGTCCTTTGTGTTAGCAGGCTACCTCTGCTTGTTGGTTTTTTTCCCCACACTGAAATGCCTACAGATAAATAATTATTTAGTATTATTTGTTTTGTCGTACCCCCAGTTGAGGGTATGACACCTTTTGCAGTTTGTCTGTAAATAGACTTACTCTTAGAATAAGATTTCCTTGATCTTTGAAAAATATCATTTAGGGAGGTAAAGTGGTGTTGGTTTCTTGGTTTACTGGTTCCCTTCCTGCACTGAAGAGCTGTGGAATTGTGAACTGCTATGTTTTGTCACCAAGTGTAAGAGTTCCTTGGAATGGTAACTCTGGCAGCTGCTTCATTGTGTTTCTGCCTTACCTTACGCTTTGCAGCCCTAGTGCACCTTTCTGTCAAAGGTTTCCTTGTCATCAGGGAGCGACTTCTTGTGGTAGAGTCATAGAATAGTTTGGGTTGGGAGGGATCTTCAAAGCTCATCTAGTCCAGCCCTCTGCAGTGAGCAGGAACACCTTCAACTAGATCAGGTTTCCCAGAACCACACCCAGCCTGGCCTTGAATGTCTCCAGGGATGGGGCATCCGCCACCTCTCTGGGCAACCTGGGCCAGTGTTTCATAATCCTCATTGTACTGAATTTCCTCCTCGTGTCCAGCCCGAATCTCCCTTTTTCAGTTTAAAACCATCACTCTTCATCCTGTCACAATAGGCCCTGCTAAAAAGTCTCTCCTCATCTTTTTATAGGCACCTTTTAGGAACTGTAAGGCCACAATCGGGTCTCCCTGGAGTTGTCTCCAGGCTGAACAACTCCAACTCTCTCAGCCTTCCTCATAGGAGAGGTGTTTCAGCCCTCAGATAGTTTTTTGTGTCTCTCCTCTTGACCCTCTCCAACAGGTCCATCTCTTTCCTGTACTGACAATTCTAGGGCTGGATGTAGACTGCAGGTGGGAGTCTATTAGTATATATTGGTACTAGTAGTATAATTATTGTAGTTATTAATCTGCAGAGTAGAAAGGCAGACTCTTGACCTGCTGGCCACACTCCTCTGGATGCAGCCCACTGCACTGACTTTTGGAACTGGCTCCTTTCCACGGGCATGACTCTTGCACAAAAACTGAGAGCTTCTGCCAACTCTGGAAAGTCTGCCATAGGTTATATGGGCTTTTTTTCTTTCTGAGTACATGGGGTGTTTGCTTCTATCCAGCTGTTTTGCTGCTTTCAGTGTGCCTTGCAACTCTCCCTTTATGGATGTACCAGCAAAGTGTTGTCCAGAGCCAAAATGAGGTGAGCTGTGCTCACCCATCTTTTCCCTTTCTTCTCTTGCAGGCGTTACTTCAACAAGACCTTGGAGGAGGAGCTGACCACAGGGAAGCCCTGTCCAGAAGGAGCCTCAGCAGACGCCGTGACCCTGCGCCGCAGGACGCTGGCTGCCGCCGCTGAGCGGAGGCTCCAGATGCAGCACAACTCATAGCGCCGTCACCCTCCTCCTTGCGCCTCGTCAGCAATGTTGAATAAAGAATTACACACACCTCCCAACCTCCCTGCACTTTCTGTACTGACGGGACATGTCTCTTCAGAGTTCAGCCGGCGGAGCTGCCTCTCCGCCATGTGAAGCATGTGGTCTGATGATGTTTGGACAGCCGACTCATTCACCTCTCTTTTGTAATATTTTCTATGTGACATTGATCCCCTCCATGAACAAAAGCCAGTTTCTAAACCACGGGTGGGATTTCTGCAGCTGGCATGAGGCATTAAGCTGGCTGCACCGCAGAGACTGGGGAAGGAATGTTCTGGATTAGCAGCTGTGGACACAGGCTGGGATCAGGAAGTTACTCCAAGAGGCAAGAGAGCTTTAGAAACCTGGAGCAACCCCTGTGTTGGGTGATCAGGTGCCTGCTCTGCAGAGAAGGGTGTTGGGTAGTCCACATTGCAGGAAAGTCAGCTTTGAGGCAGGGTTGATATTGTGTAGGTACAGAACATGGGGAAAACTGAATTCATGAGTGGTGCAGTGGCGCAGTGAGTGATTCACCAGCGTTAAGTTGTTGGCTATTGCTGAGCTCCTCTGCGTGTGGCTCTATCACTGCCCAGGGCTGAGCTGTTATCCTTTGCCCATGGCCAAAACCACCCAGACATGGGGGGCGTGGGGTGAAGAGGAGAGGGTGTGAGGTGAGGTTACAGCCCTGTGGTTCAGTGTTACCATCCAGCAGCAGAACAACAGGGCTGCTCTGCACCACATGGATGGGACTCTGTTTTTTGGTTTCTGTTTTAACCCCACAGCTCTGTGATTTTATTCTGAAAGACTGGGGACTGGCTGCAGCCCCACTACCAGCCTCTGGGCGTCCTTAAGGACTTTGCCCTGAGATCCACATGGAGCTGCTGATGCTAGCTTTGCAAAGATGAGTTTTCAGCTTCTGAAGCGTGAGTTCTGGTATCACCATCCTTAGAGAAGAAGCCCAGTATTACCTGGAAGTGTTGGTAACTTTTCTTTACTGTTGGTTTTGTAGAACATCTGCAGTGAATTCAGTGCAAGGAGTTGCAGCGGTGTTTAGGTGACAGTAATTTATTTCAGTAAAAATCTCTGGGAGGCCTTACCTTGTGATGCCGTTGGGTGTTTGGGGATCTTTGGTTTTGCTCAGAGCACTGCTATTTTGGCTTTATTGTTAATAAAAAAATCCACAAAACAACTGAAAAAAAACCCCACACAAATAAAATCTTGGTCTGTGTTGGAAACTGTTTGGGAATTTCTGGAGTGTGACGTGTCCTGTTCCTGCTGTGTGTCTGGGTTGTAAGCGCAGCGCCTGCCCTTTGCTCCCCTTTGCTTCCCCCTTTCTATGGCTTGGAAGGGAGCACTGCTGTCCAAGGCCAGAGCGAGAGCAAGCTTTTCCACAAGCCTGGGATTGCAGAACTGGAATTCAGTCGAGTTGTGAACATGCAAATGGAAGAGAAACAGCATCTCCAGGAACTGCAAAAGTAAAGTGGGACTTTGAACTGTTGGCAGCAGCCTCGCAATACCTAAAGGAGCGTTGTGGTTTAAGCCCAGTCAGCCACGCAGCTGCTCACTCACTCTCCCTCTTTCTTTCCCCCCCCTCCCAGAGGGATGAGGAGGAGAATCAAAAGAATGTAACTCCCCCAGCTTGAGATAAGAACAGTCTAGTATCTAAGGTGTAACACAAACCACTGCTGCTACCACCAGTAATAATAATGACAAGGGAAATAACAAGGGGAGAGAATACAGCTGCTCACCACCTGATACCCGGCCTGACCCAGCAGTGCACCCCCCTCTTCTGGTCTTTGCCCCCTGTTTTTACATCCTGGACATGATGTGCTGTGGTATGGAATACCTCTTTGGTCAGTTTGGGTCAGTGTCCTGTCTCTGCTTCCTCCCGGCTCCCACTCCTCCCTGGCATAGCATGAGACTCAGAAAGTCCTTGGTCAGAGTAAACATTACCAAGCAGTAACTATAAACATCGGTGTTATCAGCGCTGTTCCCAGGCCTGAAATCAAAAACACAGCCCTGCACCAGCTACCAAGAAGGAGAAAAATGACTGCTGCTGCTGAACCCATGACAAGGAGGCAACGAGAAACCTGGAGAGGGGCTATGTACGAGGGCCTGTAGGGACAGGACAAGGGGCCATGGCTTTAACCTAACAGAGGGGAGAGTGAGATGAGCTCTTAGGAAGAAGTTCTTCCTTGAGGTGAGTGAGGGTGCTGAGGCCCTGGCACAGGGTGCCCAGAGAAGCTGTGGCTGCCCCATCCCTGGCAGTGTTCAAGGCCAGGTTGGATGGGGCTTGGAGCAACCTCGTCTGGTGGAAGGTGTCGCTGCCCGTGGCAGGGGTTGGAGCTGGGTGAGCTTTGAGGTCCCTTCCAACCCAAACCATTTCAGGATTCTGTTGGATTCCTGACCTTTTCCTGGCAGCTCTTCCCTTTGCTCCCCCTGCTCATCACTGGACGGATCCTTGCCTGTGGCACTGCACAAAATGACTGACTCAAGGGGTAAGAGGCTGTTTTGTGCCTAGCAGCCCATAGACCAGTGGTGGCCTCCTGGCTGGCTCTGCTTCCTGGGAAGGGGAGGTCATCCAAGGAAGGGCCTGGCTGAGTTTCCCGGTGCCAACATGAGCTGCCTCTGGGTTGCTGTGAACAGCAGGAACCTTGGAGAAACCCAGCTGGGCAGGAGGTGCTGCTGTGAAGTGGAGCATCTTTCCCAGTCAGCCTCCCCTTCTGTGGGCAGGGGGTGACGTTTGGGAGAGGACCCCGCTTAAAGCTGGGCTGGGGGCTCCTGGCTGCTGGGTAACCTTCCCTACGGATCTGGCTGGGAAGTGCTGGAGGGGATGGTGAGTCCCAGGCTGGGCCATAGGGCAGCTCATCTTGAGTCATGGGCCTGATGTGTGTGCAAGAGCTGCAGGACCCACGATGGAGGGAATGCAGAAAGAAACCCAACCCAAACTGTGAGAAACCCCCAGATTTTGGGGGTAAAATCCCCCAAACCAACCCCAAATGGCTCCTGCAGCAGGGACTGAAAGTCTCAACTTTCTTGGACAGCCTTTCTCTGTATCCTGCAAGGAAAACCTCATGTGCTGGAGGGGGGGTTCTGACGTTGCCACAAACCAGAGGCCTTGCCCTGGTGGATACCTCTGCACTCCCAAAAGAATCAAAGTATTTTCTTGCTCCTGGCGCTGCTCTAAGCAACTTGAGCCATTTGGAAGAGCTTCCACACTTCCCCTTCCACCCAGCTCAGCTCAGCCTCTTCTGCCTGCGCTACCAGCCACAAACACACCCAAAACTGCGAGGTTTAGTCCTTTTTGTTCCTCTTTCCTTGGGAAAGGGGAGGAAAGAAGCAGGCGGAGGCGGGAGGGGAGAGCCCGGGTTACAGACAAACATTCTCTTTATTGAGCTACACATGAAGTTTTCCATAAGTCAGAGAAAGATTGGCAGTGTGTAATATATCACAGAAACCTCACTGATTGGTAATAGAAAGGCTTAGAAAGACCTGGCGCTTTATATATATATATATATATATATATATAATACTTTTAGTTTCCTGTTTATGGATCTGTTCTCTTCGGAAGAGCTGAGCCTGCTCTTCTTCAGCAAAGGTAACTCGTAAAAGTGGAGCTGTGAAGACATCTGGTTACTAATCAAAGTAGAAATGATGAAGGGTTGGTCATGAAAATGGTGGCTTCAATGTAAACACTACATTCGTTTTTTGTACTTTTTAAATTTTTTTAATGATTTTTTGTGGTTTTGTGTGTGTTTTTTAAAATTTTTAAATAATTTTCATTCTTGATTTTTAATTTTTTTTTAAGTTTTTTCTTTTTTTTTTCCCTTTATTTTTTATTTTTTTTGCAGCACGAACATCCCCACATGAGAGAGAAAAAACACCATCCACTAACAGGGAGAGAGGACGGGGGTGACGGGGGGCGGGAAGGCAGCACGAAAGAGCATCCACTGGGAAGTTAAAATTAAAAAAGATAAACCAAAAAATTTATATCTATACCCTAAACGAAAAAAAAACCAAACTAAATAAAAGCTGAAATGAACTCGATGTCTGTGTGACCCCCGATGCTCTGCTGGGGCTGATCCGGGTGAGATGTGCTTTTGGGTACCAACCTGCAGAGCCAGAGGGAGTTGTTAAACCAGGAGGGAGAGAAAACGGGGGAAAACCCCCGCGGGCCTCCGGCTGGCGCTGGCTTTGCCCTGCAGTGGGGGGGGGGGGGGGAAGTCCAAAACATCTGCCCTAAAACCCCGATCCCCAGTGGGGGAGCAGCCAAAGGATGCTGTCCCCGCAGCCTCCCTCCTGACACAGGCGGGATGGGAGGAGCAGGAACAGGCCTCATCACTGTTGGTGCTTCCCTTCAACGCTTGGCCAGGGGCAGGTTTTAGGATTTCCCCTCTGTTTTAAAGACAAAAATGAATGGTTTGGGTTCTGGAGACTGGCGGTGCCGGTGGGGCTCGGGACAGGCGAGAGCAGCCCTGCGCTGGGAAGAGGCATAATTAATCATAATAATGAAATAAAAAAGCCAACCCACAAGAAGTAATTATAGGCGTGATAATAGCAATAAAAAAATAAACCTGCACGGTCAAATGGGGGCTGGGAGGAGAAGCCCCTCCCTGCACACAAGCCTGGCATGGCCCAGCTTTTGCCATGGGGTGATCCCAGCGCTGCCTCTCTGCCCCACAGCTCTGGGAGTGGGGCCAGGCAGACCACCCCAGCCTCAGGGCTGCCCCCAGGACGCAGCCAGGGGCAGGGGGCTCTCAGACCAACAAAGGAGGTGGGTGTGGGTTTGATATCTCTATATACGTATATATATAATTTTTCCTTATGCCTTTTTATTTACCAACTTGCACGATCACGGTTTGTTTTTCTCTCATTCAATCTGTTTTGGTTTTGCTTTGTTTCACTTGTTTGTTTCCCACGCGTGCGTGTGTCTGTGTGTGTCTGTGTGTGGTTGCGTTGGGTTTTTTGTTATTATCATTATTATTATTAACCTTTACTTTTGTGTTTCTTTCCTCTCCTGGCACTGGGGCTGCCGCCACCCCACGAGTCGCTTTGCGCTGGGAGGGGTCAGTACAAGCCGCAGCCCCGCAGGTTGTTGGCAATGATGATGTCGGTGACGGCATCAAATACCACCTGGATGTTGTTCGTGTCTGTGGCGCACGTCATGTGGCAGTAAATCTCCTTGTTGGGGGAGCGGTTTTTGCTTTCGAACTGTGCTTGGATGTAGGCGGCCGCGTCCTCGTAGGTGTTGGGACCTGCGGGCAGAGGGAGGGACAGAGCAAGGGGGATCAGGGCCGGGACCGTCACCCTTTGGCCGCACACCCTGACCTTCACTGCTTGAAAAGCGCTTTATCTCCAACAAAACCAGGCAACCCCTCTCTATGGTCATTTCTCCACCCCCCAGCATGGCCCATTTACCCCTTTTCCTGCCCCATCTCTCTCTTCACCCCTCTCCAGCTACTCTTTTCCACCCCATCCGGCCGCATTTTCCCTCAAAATCACAGAGCATGTGGGCTCCACTGGGACTCCTGCCTCCCCAGCTGTGGCTGCTTTGCCCTCTCTGCGTGCTCCCTTTGTAGTCCCTGCAGAAAGGCAGCAGCTCCCAGCAGTGCCTGGCTGTGCCGTTACGCAGGGATACTCTTCTGGCATTGCTGCTGTCCCAACATCACTGGTGAGTCCCCATGGTGCATCCCAGTGGAGTGCGGGGTGTGTGTCAGGCAGAGAGAGTTGGTGACCACTCCAATATCAACCATGGGTGATGGCTGGGCACCCTTAGTGGGGCTGAGCCCCTCTGGGGCCTATGGGCTTAACCCCCATATTGGAGTGGGTGATGGGGGTTGGTGTGGCAGGAGCTGCCTGGGGATGTAGTTGTTGCCTGTTTCTGTAAGGCTAAAATGGGGCAGATGCTGGAGCTGGAAAATGGCATTACTGTATGAAGCCACTTAGGGCAGAGCCCAGCTCCTCACAGGAAGCTGCAAAGCCTGAATGACATCACTGGAACAGCCTTTGGAAGAGCTGCTGTCATATGGGGGTTTGTTTTACTTTTCTAGCTCACCACTTCCCCTCCTTCCCAAAGGACAGGGGGAGGTGGCCTGGTGCCACTGGGGTAGCTGGGCAGCGCTGTACAGCTTCATGTGGGAATTATTTGGGATGTTCTTCTGGGTGGCTGGGGAAAAGGTGCTGTTGCTTCCATGATGGAGAAGCCACAGAACCTCAGAGGAAACGGTGTGCTTCTGCTGTAGGGCAATGGGGGCTGTCCTCCTGGGGACCCCCTGTCCCCAAGGTGTTGTGTCCAGGCAGAGGGTGTGCTCTGCGTGAAGTAGTTCAGAGATGTCTCGATATCTGCAGTGGGTGCTGGAGCCTCTGAATCTGAGCTGATTGTTCCTTCTCCTTGCAGAATTCAGAAGTGTTCTTACCCCATTTTCTTGGGTTTTCTGCTTTTTCCCAAGACAAGACAGTTTTGCTCAAAAAAGCGTGGTTCTCTTGTGGTTTCAGACTTCTGCTGTAAGGAGACTCTTTCCTCCTCAAGCTGTGTCCTGCACAAAGGCACTCATAGGAGGACGCAGCTTGGAGGACCATTTGCCTTGGCTCCTCTAGCGGGAACTTCTCAGGAACCATCAAATACCATGGCTCAAGTGGGGGCCAGTCAGCTCTCAGCAAGGCTTCATCTTTCCACAGCTCCCTGTGGCCAGGCTCCTTAAAGCTCACCTTGACCACCATCATCACCTCTTGGAAGTGCACCTTTGCCACAAGAATTGACTTCATGCAGAACACAACCCCACCCCATTCGTGGTGTCCCTGAGACCCACTGCAGCCCTCAAAGCTGGGCAGTGCTTTTGCTCCCATAATGGCGCCCTGTCCCCTTTGCCCCCTCTGGGTTGCGTCACAGCCCCCATCCCCAGCAGTGTGGTGGTGGGGTCATGCTGGGCTGTGCCAGCCCCAGCACGTACCTGTGTATTCAGGGAAGCAGATGGTCAGAGGCGATTTCTTGATCTTCTCAGCAAACAGGTCTTTCTTGTTGAGGAAGAGAATGATGGAGGTGTCGATGAAGAATTTGTTGTTACAGATGGAGTCGAAGAGCATGAGAGATTCGTGCATGCGGTTCTGCAATGGGGAGCATGGAGGGAGGAGAGGGGAGACAGAAAGGCAAAGAGTTAGAGGAGAAGAGAACATCTTTCTGAATTGAAAGGGTTAGAAAGCAAAAGAAAATCTCTGAAATAAGACAGTGGTAATTGTGAGACAGTTACAAAGGTGGAGGAAATGAAGCACTGCTCTTCTGGGCTGAAGGACAAGACACTACAGCGGTTGGGGCAGATCCCTGTGGGGCTGCTCCAGCAGCGCTGACACCTGAAGCTTCAAGAAAGAGCATAAAAAGCCATTAGCTCATCACAGGCCTCACCTGAGGAATGTGGAAGAGGTTTGTGTCTCTGCAGAGGCCGGGCACCCCTGAAGCATTGCTTGCAGAGCCCAAAGCAACGATGGACAGCCAGGATGGGGACTCGGATGGCGGGAGTTCTGGCCACTTGGGGTGATCCCCATGGACCTGCCTGGAAGTGAACTTATACCAGGCAGTGCCGTGTGTTCAGACTGGTGCCAAGAGGTTGCCCTTGGCACAGAAAGGTTTTAGTAGGAGCACAAATAGAGGCAAATATCTAAACCCTGTCACTTTAGAATTGTCCTTTCATATGTGGACAAAAGCCATTAAAAGCCATTTCGCCTTGTGCTACAGAAGTTGTTACCAGAGAGAGGTGGAGAATAGACAGGACAGGAGTGGAAGGAGAGGTTGTCCTGTGTTGAATCAGCTGTTGCAGAGCCCCATCAACTACTGTCATGCTTCACTCAAGCTGCTGCAGGGGTTCTCTGCAGGCACATGCACCCACTGCTGTGTGGAGGTGCTGCTGGACATAACAGGTACAGCTCTCCAGGAGATCTCAAGTTTTCGCCATCATTAACTTGGAACAAACAGGAAGCCATTCCCTTGTGCTCCAGGGAGAACATCAGGAACCATTTCAGGCAGTCTGTGTGGTGCTCCTGTTGCATGTACCCACCTACCTCACTATTTGAATGTGCAAAGCTTCTGGTGCAGAACCAGGACTTAGTGCAGTCTGAAGGTGCTGGACCCACTGCGCCCCTCTCCCCAACCCCCTCCTGGGGACCTGGCTCACTGGCCAGCTGCTCACATAGGAGTTTATTAGGAAAACCCTTGCATGGAGCAGAGGCCAAGGAGGGTGCTCAGCAGCCACTGGAAAACCCACCTGCAGCAAATGGCACCCAGAGAGAGACACTTTTTATAGGTATACCAAGGGCGGTTGTGGTGGGGCTTTGGATTTACTGAAGATTCGGGAGAACACACGTGTTTCCTAATGAAATGATGACCCAATTGCACATCTAGGAGTTTTCCATCAATGTTTTATTAGTGAGTCATTCTATTAGCTACACTTCAACTGTAGCTTTTGCATGCAAAATTTAGCAGATGTCTGATTTCATCTTGAAAGGCTTTGAGATTATACCCGTGGTTCCTTGACAAACAGCAGCGAGGGATGGCATCCCTCACTGCACTTTCAAAAGCTTCAGGACTTTGTTTTATTTTTATCTTTTAAAAACAAAGAAACAAAAAGCCTTATTCATGGAGAAAACAAACTGCCACAGAACAACATGTGTTGTCTTGACCTGTGGCTGTTGCAAAAATGCTGGGTGTTGAGAGTTTCATGGGAAGGATCCTGGTGTTTGGTTTTTTTACCTTGTTCATCCCATGTTGTCCCATATATGTATTATATTTAAATAAGAAACTGATGGTGTTGGAGGAGCAGCTGAAATAAAGCATGTACCCAGAGAAATGAAAATCCCCAGTGCAGGGAAAGTAACCATGATGACCTGAACAGGAGGTTTCCAGTGTAGAAGGTCGGGGCAGGCTAGCATCCTGGAGGCAATCTACAACATACCCCTATATGAATATGCAAAGAGCAATCCTTTTCCTCTTGGTCATCAGTTTTTCTCAGGGCTAGCTTTTTAATTCAGGTCTGCAGGATGTGTTGTGTGGGAATACGTGTTAGAGGATGTGTCCAGCTGAATTTACATCACTGGAAATTGGTGAAGCCAACAGGAATCACGGTTAATTTTCCTTCGCTGAGGTTTTTGGGAATTTTTCTCTTGGTTTCTTCCAGTTCTTTGCTTCTACTTCATGCCCCAAATAATGGAAGATCATGGGTGGGGCAAGGGACTGCAGGAGGGGAAGGATAATTTCAAGAAGCCAAGGAACAAAGATAAACCATGGTGAGGTTGTTCTGCTTACAAACAAAGGGGAAAGAAAATTCCACCAAATACTTACATAAAATTTAATACCTTTTGGTCATACAATTTTCAAGTTCTTGATTTCCAGGCGCATGAGGCTGTGTCAGACAACTGACATGTGTATATGTGCACAGAGCAGACGAAGGGTAAATAACAGGCTCGAGAAGCTGAACACACTCAAGGGACACACAATAAAGCCACTCTCACACTAGAAAAGAGCTGGCATTTTATTAAGGTTTTGTAACTAATAAATACATTACGGACAGCCAATAAATTATTACAGTAACTAATGCTCTATTAAACCCATGGACAGTCACTCTTCGTACAAAATTACAGTTAATAGTTTGGGCCATCAAACATGCAGGAGAAATGGTTCAGCAGGAAATCAGCAAAAGGAAAATGGTGGCAGCTTCCGGCGATCCTTTGGGAAGAAATGTGGTGGGGAGCAGGGAGGCCAGAGCAGGGTGATAGTCGCTTATCGAGCTGAAGGGGGGGGAAAGGGAGGTGGGGAAGTAGGGCTGAGGATGTTAAATTAGGGACTGGGCTATTTAATGCGGCAATGGTTGGTCTTTAAGCAACCCTATTTGAGTGCCAGAGGGTTGCTTCTGCACCGGCAAAGCTGGTGAGACTTGGGCAATGCTGAAAATTGTGTTGTTACTCACTGTGATCCCCTCTCCTCACCTGGAACAGGGGGTTTAGTCCTGGAGTCACTTGCCTGCACTATAGGACAGTCAGGATTTGCCCAGTGAGAACTGGGCTGTCCTCTCTAGGAGATGGCTTTGCCCTATCTCGACTCCAGCTCCTTCCCCTCTCCCTCTGCTTGCACGGTGCTATCTGGGAGGCTTTGGTCCTCCTTCTTTTATTAACACATCAATGCTTAAGGCTTCACACTTGCCCATGTTTGCCAGCCAGCTTTTGCAGCACAAATAAAGATCTCACAGGCCGCTGATTTGGATGTGAGTGGTCCTGTGAGAAGTCCCTTTCCATAGTCATGTTCTCAGCATAATGTCTGACAAAGGTCACGTACCTGTATCTGCCAGCATCAGTTATCTGTGTCATTGCAGGAGCTCAGAAATTATAACGGACACTCAAGTCTTGGGGTGCCTGGGGAGAGTGTTTCTGTCTGGTCTCTCCTCCAGGGTGGTGGAGGCAAGACTGTGGTCTGCTCTTTTGAGCCACCCAGACCACATTTCTGCTTTCTTGTGTGTGTGTTGGGGATACGAGTGTGTGAGGGGTGTTGGTGGTTCAGGATGGTGCTTAGTAGCACCATCTTCATTGACCTTGGCACCTCTGGCATCAGACTATAATGAGTGTTTTAGTCTCCTTGGAAATGGTGGTGGAATTTTTGGTTGTAAGCCTGAAGACAAACCTGGCCCATGACAAAGACACAAATACACTAGTACTAAGCTTCTCTAATTGACTTGACAAATGGTCAGACTTGTTCCCAGGAACTCAGCAACTCTCCCTGGCTCCAGGAGCTTTTTTGGCCACAAATTGCTCAGACCCACTGCACAGGCTAACAGCGCAGGGCTGGTCCCTTTTACAGCAACAACTGCAAAATGTCCTGTAGGTGATGCCTGCCACCCACAGCCGAACCCTGCTTCTCGTCAAGCAGCAACTGGGCAGAAGGGGATGTTTTGGCAAAGGACATCTGTGTTCCATCCTAACCTCCTGGGATTGCATTCCTGGCCCAAGAACAAAGCCTGTTCACTTGCAGGCGAGCACTGGGCCCATGCCGCAGTAGATTAAAACCACCAGATACATTTCAATGTACATTACATATAGACTGCTGTCATTAATACTTTTCGCGTCCTGTGAAACAAAATCACACCTACAGAGGAGGCATGGCAGCCTCCTTCCGAGGCTGCTCTCCCCTCCACAGAAGCAACGGCCAGCCAGGAAAGCTGAAGGCAGGGAGCTATTTTGATACAAAACTCCTGAGAGAGTTTTGGCTGGCAGTGTTTCTAGTGGGAAGCCGGTGGGCTCGTGGGAGGGCAGTGGCAGCGGGGACAGCACGGTGTGAGCAGACGGAGGGGCAGATGGCCTGGCCGAGAGTTCCCGCTGCCCTGCCGCTCCGCTGGGCTCCTCGGCCCTGGGTGAGAACCAGGCTGTGAGCTCTGTTTGCTGAGCAAGATCTGCTCTTTGAAGTATGTGGCTGTATTTTAACGTGTGCATTTTATTGCTAGTTCTCCGGACAAGCCCGGCTTCTGCATCCTCCCAAGGAGCAGGGCTCTACGGCTCAACCTTGCAGCCTCATCTATGGGCTTGTTTCCAGGCTCTCCTTGTACAGGTTTCTCTATTATTTGAATTGAACAGTTGTTCAAATAAAAGAATAGTTGCGCCTTTTTTTTTTTTTAATGCATTAAAAAGTCCTTAAAAAATGAGTCATAAAAGCCTCCTGCATTCCGAAAAGGGCATCTTTTGCAATTTCCTACATTAGCTTTGAAGGGCAGCAGGGTGTATATATAGCTGTTTCAATTCTGTGCTTTTAAAATACATCCCCCATGCCCTCGTATGATTTCTGATGCAGCTGTGCCAGTTGCAACATCCCTGCTATGCGGAGACTGCAAATTAAATATAAGTCAGGGCCTCTGAGGGTCTGAATTCAGAGAATCCTGATTGCAAAGCATAAGGGGCCATTAAGAAAAGGGTTTTTGAAAGTAGGCAATGTATTTCAAGGTCTTCTTTCTAGGCAACTGCTGCAAGGATTGCTGGTACTTAGGAAAAGCACAGCGCAAAAGATTGCCTGCAGAAGGCACATCTGTCAGAGAAGGCTTGGGCGCATGCAGAAAGCCAGCAGTGAGTAATGCTTTGGCAGGCATTCTAAAGACAAAAATCTATACACGGCCATCAAGTGGGAGAAATAGTAGTGTTTAACACTGGAAGCATTTCATCTTCCAAATGTTGCTTCCAGCCTTTGTCAGTGAATCCTCATGACACTTGTGTGAGGGAGGGAATGTCAGCAGCAGCAGCTGAAATGAAGCTTTAGGCATACAATATGCCAAAGAAAATGACAGAAAAGGCTTTGTGTGGCAACATGTTCTCCTCTTTTTTCCCCTTTTCTCAGGAGAAGGTTGGACCTCTCAGCCAGCACAGCCAAGCACGGATTACCTGAATCCAGCCTGGAGCATGGCACAGGCACTCTGAGCCATCACTGGTGACTTAGTAGCATCTGGCAGAGTTTGGGGTTGAGTTAATTTAAATCATCTTTACCAAAATATTCCTGTGTGCTCTATGCTGGGAAGACCTGAAGCCTTGGCTTGCTGCTGCCTGCACTGGGAACAGCTTCTGTTACTTACTCACTTGGATAAAACGTCACCCACAGTAAGGGGTGGGAACAGGAAATCTCCAAAATTCCAGTGCAAACGGTCAAACTCTTCTGACAGAGCTTAACATAAGACTTGCCTTACCGCCAGCACAAGCACTGCACTCTGGACCTAGCAGTTGCATACACTTTATGTACCTGTTCTGGGTTCAGCTGTGACAGTTATTTTTCTATCTCTCAGTGGCTGGTGCAGTGCTGTGTTTCAGCTTTAGTCTGAGAACAATGCTGGTAACACACTGATGGTTTAGTTGTTAAGTAGTGCTTACCGATTGTGCATCACTTGTGCTTTTGGCACCCAACGTGGGACCCACCCCAGTCAGAGAGGGGAACTTCCAAAAAGGACTGTTGTGGTTTAAGCCCAGCTGATAACTCAGCACCACACAGCTGCTCACTCAGTCCCTGTTTTCTCCTGCTCCCTGAGGGGTGTGGAATCGAAAGAATGTAAATCCTACAGGTTGAGATAAGAACAGTCCAACAACAAAAGTATAATACAAACCCACTACCACTAATAATAATAATAATAATGATTAGAAAAATAACAGGTGGAGAGAATATAAAGCTAAAAGGGCAAAGGGAAAAAAACAACAAACACAAGTGATGCACAATGCAATTGCTCACCACCCACTGACTGATACCCAGCCTGACCCAAGCAGCAATCGGTCCCTTCCAGGTAACTCCCCCCCACTTTCTAGACTGGGCATGATGTGCTGTGGTATGGAATACCTCACCAGCTAGTTTGGGTCAAGTGTCCTGTCTCTGCTTCCTCCTGGTTTCCTGTGCCCCTCCTCACTGGCAGAACATGAGAGACTGAAAAGTCCTTGATCAGAGTAAGTGCTATTGAGCAACAACTAAAACATCAGTGTGTTATCAGCATTGCTCTCTGACTAAAGCCAAAACACAGCACTGCACCAGGTACTAGGAAGGACAGCCAAACCCAGGAAAGTACCAAATATAACTAACATGCAGCTTTTCAGCCCTCATTTTGACACTCAGAGCACATTGGGATGCTAGGTGTGACTGGTGGGATCTGGCCACCCGCATGGGATAAGCTCCAGGAAGCATCCCTATCCCTCTACAGCTAATTCCCTGCCTCTCCTGTGGCAGATGCACCATCTCATTGCTGTTGGCTAGCCCCTTCCAAGGAACCAGGCAACTGGGCAGGTGCTTCCCACTGGGAATCCTTTCCTTCTTCCCACTGACTCTGAAAATCCTGAGCTAAACCAAACACAATGACACATGCAGGCCTTGTGATCAGTATTCCTTTAGTTTATGGTGGTATAGCAGTGCGCTGGCACTCAATGGAGCTGGGAGAGGGGCTGGGACCTGAGAAAACAAGACGTGCAGGTAGGATGTGGCCTGAGGAGCAGAGGGACTCCTGGCTTTGCTGGCTGAACAGTTCTGTGGGGGGGGTAATGCCACTGGAGGTATTTTAAGGCTGAGATGGCGAAGAGAAAGGCTGTACTCGGTTGTGCCGGGCAGGGGAGGCAGAGACCTGGTGTTATTGCCTCTAGTGTCCAGCAGAGCAGCAGCAGGCCCTCACTGTATAACAGTAAATATAGATTCATCACTTAATGCTATTCAGGGAATTACTGATACAGCTGCCAATCATACTGGCTGTGAGCTGGTTACAGGGTGAAAGCCACCTTGTCTTCCTATGCAGGCCACCCCTGAGTCCCAGGGTGATCCCGCTCAGCTCCCTAGCTGGGGTTTTGTTAAGATATCCCACAACCAGTGTCCCAGTAGAGTGCAATCTGACAGGGACTCTCCTCTGGTTCACTTCACTCCCTGCTCTTCTGCTGCCTCAACCTGCCCCATCTCCCTTCTGCAACTTCTCTTCAAAACTGTCCCACACCCCAACTTCTCAAACTGGTCCTCTCCATCCGGTGCTGCCATACCTGCTCCTTTCCCTGCCTCCTGCACACTGACGCTCACCTGGCCTCTTGCTTTGGGCTGTGCTGCTTTGGGCTGCCCTCACACCATCTCTCCTAGATGGGCACAGTGAGAAAAGAGATATTGTCCCTCTCAGGAACTGGAGAAAACTCATGCCTCCTGAGACCTGAAGAATACCTCTAGCTTGGGCTCTGAAGAGAGGACAGATGAACTTGTGGCTGGCATGGAAAGACCCACTTTTTCCAGGATTACTGAGCGTAAGACAGGCATAAAAGAGGCAGGGATCAGCACTGCCTATCTGTCCCCATGTGCAGTTAGGCCCCGAGTAGGACCTTGGAGGTGGTTGTCCAACCCAGACACCAAACAAGCTTTCATGGTTGATTTCTAAGGGTCCCTCCATGCTCCTGGAGGTGACAACCCCACCTCTCAGACTCCCCTCTGCCTTCACCCCAACAAAGATCTTGGTGATGGCAGGCAGATGGCCACACGTAACCTAGCCCGGCCACGTTTGTCCTCCTTGTATCCCCACGTTTGGCTGCGCTGGGCACTACATTTGCCATTTCCACACCTCTCCCCCAGCCTCTTCTTCCTCTCTTCCTTGCACTTTTCCTTCCTACTCTATCACTTGGCTCAAATCAGCTCCTTGAGTTCTCCCTTGTCACTACATAGCCAGTAAAAAACATCCCTCTCACTTTAGATACTGGTGAAGAGATGCCCCGACTGGAGACACCAAATCTGGAGCTTTCTCTCCTCGATGCCCAGGCAGGAGATGACACAGGCAAGCTACCTGCTTCTGCTCAGCCAGGGAGGCTCAGAGTGCAAGGTCAGGCTTCTCAAGGGTATTTAGATGCAACAAAGAGCTGCAAGGGTCCTGCACACCTTGCTGTCACTCAAGCATGGTGAGGTTTCCCAAAGCACCTCTGCATTTCAGCTACTTGAAGGTCAAACTCTGCCTACAAAAAGCCAGGGCTAAATATTTTTTGTGCACCCCAGCATTTCAGGGCTGAAGTTTGGAAAGAGATGCTACGTGTCTGCAAGAGCATTGGTTGTGCTGGAATCACTTAGGCTGGGAGGTGCTTTGGGAAAGGTCCCTGGGTCTCCAGCTGGCATCCCTGTGCATGGGGTCCCCATCAGGATGCCATCTATAGAGCATCCTTGCTGCCTATGCTCCAGGGGTCCAGGATCAGCTGCCACTGCCCAGCAGCTCTGTGGCATCCACCAAAGTTCCTCAGAAATGGGTTACTGAAACCACTAGACATATTTTAACATTAATTTAGAAAAACTTGAGGTAAAACTGTTACCGGCAATGAATGCTTTTAGACAAGGCTTAGTAGGTTTTGTTACTGTGTCCCTCTTACTCAGACACCAGCAGAACTTGATATAGCTGTTTCACTCATACAAATAGCTGTCTGGAAAAAAGGAGAATATACAAATTCAAGCTGCGGTGGCTGCATTTAACACCAACCCCTCTGGCTTTTGGATAGGAACTGGAGCCATAAGGTACCCTCAAAATGATCATATTGTGTCTAGCACTTCCCAAAGAAATAGTGTTAAAAAAAATACATATAAATAACCAGAATCAAAAATATCCCCTAATTGCAAGGAAAAAAGTTTCGGTTCCAAACTAGACTGTTGCTGACCAGTATTTTAAGGCTTTGATTTTTTTTTTTCAACTGAAGTATTTTTGGCATTTGGCAGTTGAAATGCACTTAGTGGGCAATGCGTTAGCTCCCTCTACAGCACTGTGAATTGAGACGGAGGAGTAGAGCGAGGCAGTAAGGGAGTGAACCAAAAATAAACCAAACCAAAGTAAATTGGGGCTGGGGAAAGTAGAACTTGCTGCAAAGTTTTCTGGGACAGAAGGAGTGATTTATGGATTTCTTCCTCATCATCCTCTGAGGAGAAAAAAGAAGAAAGAGAGAGGACCTGTCTGCAGGACCGGAGGATGCTCCTGGTGGGTGCGAGGGAAGGAGGGAAGGAGGAGGGTGCTTTAGTAGAGTCCGCAGCCCCGCAGGTTGTTGGCAATGATGACATCTGTGACGGCGTCGAAGACAAACTGAATGTTGTTGGTGTCAGTGGCGCAGGTGATGTGAGTGTAGATCTCCTTGTTGGTGGACTTGTTCTTGCTCTCGTACTGAGCCTGGATGTAAGCCACTGCCTCTGTGAATAAGTTTGGGCCTGTAAGGGAGACAAGGAAAAAGAGATGGTTAAAGCAATCCCATAGTTAAAGCAATCCCATAACCCTAAATCTGGAGGGTGCCTGCAAGCACCCTGTTACAGGCACATGGGGGACTCATACAGAGCTGCTGCAGCCCAGCCACCTCCATCTCAGGGATCTGGGCAGGATTGCTGCAAGGGAGGAGATGCTCTCTGATTGCCAGCTCAGCTGTATTTTTATTCTGGGTTGCTGTTTATAGTCTACAGAGATGAAATGAATGAGGGAACTGAGTGTTAAACAGACTGTGATTGGGAAACCAGCAGAAATTCCACATCATGATGACAAAAAAGAGAAGAAACCTGCCAGGAATGCAGCAAGTGCTTAACCTGGAGAAAAGGCTTAGCTTTTGTTTCATTTTTAAACTTTGTTACTATATTTTCAGCTTTTGATGGAAAAGAAGAGCTAAAACGTCCATGAATTGAGGGCAGTGCTGGTAACTGCGCCCTTCTTTCCCTGAAGCACTGCTGGTAACTGTGCCTTCCTTTCCCTGAAGCACTAGGAGAAAAGGACATCCAGCCTCTATTACAGGGCAAAGTGGGGTTTTCTCAAAGAAAATGACACACAGTGACAAAGAATATAAAATGTGCCTCTTTTTGAGGAATTAGGATCACAATATGGTCTGCTGGAGCTGTGCCTAAAATCACACCATCAGGAACCTTCTGTTGTGATGTATAGCAATGTCTATGCCAAACCTTATTAACCATCCGGTTGTGTTAAAAAAGCTGAAGAGCAGTCATGCAAAAGAGCAGATCCTTTCTCATCTGTCCAGCCTTGACACTGGTCACACACAGAGCTCTGCTCAGGTACATGCTTTGGTCTGATACACTCGGTTTCTCAGGCTGGCCTGGAGTACAGCTCTGGAAGGCTCCAGCGCTAATGCTCATGGATCTCTTGCCCTCTGTGATGCTTTACTCATGGGAAATGTACTTATCTGCTAGAAAGAAGCTTACTTGGGCTTAAGATTTGCTGTAGTTGAAGTCAGGAAGTGGGAAATAACTTGCATGTAAATGTACATGAACTGCTAATTGAAGACACAAGCTTATGAAGACCATGAGATTTGAAAATATGCCTGAAGAGAAGCAAAATGTTTTCAGGGAAGAGGTTCTTACATGAAGACCTGTGTAAAGAATTTGGGAATAGTTCCACATGCTGTCACAATCAGGAGGGTACTTGATCAAAGGGAAGTCGCTTGTTTAAAGGTGTAAGGATTTAGGTGCTGGATTCCCTCTTGGAAAGCCGGGAATCACTAATGCCAGTGTCGTGGTTTAAGCTGTAAATCATGCAGCCTGCTAACTCACTCTCCCCTCTTTCTTCCCCCCACTCCAAGGTGGGGGGAGAATGGGGAGAAGAATCGAAAGAATGTAACTCCCACGGGTTGAGATAAGAACAGTTTAGTAACTAAGGTATAACACAAATCACTGCTGCTACCACCAATAATAATAATGACCAGGGAAATACAAGGGAAGAGAATACAACTGCTCACCACTCGACGACCAAGCCGTGAACTGAACTCTTCCGGGTTCCTACCCCCAGTTTTTACATCCTGGGGTATGGAATACCTCTTTGGTCAGTTTGGGTCAGGTGTCCTGTTTGCTTCCTGCCAGCTTCCCCCCCTCCCTAGCAGAGCATGAGACTCAGGAAGTCCTTGGTCAGAGTAAACATTACTGAACAGCAACTGAAAGCATTGGTGTTATCAGCGCTGTTTCCAGGCCGAAAGTCGAAAACACAGCACTGCACCAGCTACTACAAAGGAGAAAAATGACTGCTGCTGCTGAACCCATGACAGCCAGCTTGGTTTAAAACATGCCCTGGATTCTGCTGCTGCTTCTGTAAGTATTGTGGATTAATGCACGTTAAATGCATGAGTGAATAAAGGGGATGGAAACAGTCAGTGCTCCAGCATACAGCAAGCAAATTTGTGGATGCAGTCCTCTAATAGTTCTGTCAGCAGAATTAATGGACATCAGAAACCTCATTTTATTAAAAGCATTTTGTGGAACCTACTTGTGATGTAGAAGGTCCACTCATTTTATTTATAGGCTTTCATCAAATAATTCCTTTTAACTCCAGGGTAACTTTCTAATAATGCTGTTTTTTCACAAGGCCACAAGGGCTTTACCCTTGAGCTGTGGCCAGCAAAGCAGGGATGAGTAAGCTTAAGTGTGTGCTTGGGCCTAAAGTCTGGGCTAAAGTCCCTGCATTGCTGAATGCCTGGGGGGAGATATTCTTCACCTCTGGTTCAGACTCCTCTTGGATTATTTGGAAAGACTTTCAGCATTCAGACTTCCAGACCTCTCCGGAGAGAGACAAGAGGTCTGTGGAGAGTCCCTGACATTGTGATAACTTCCAGCTTCCAGAGCAGCACCTTGAAGGAATTTAGAGTATCTTCGGGATACTCTGAGATTCAGGAGGACTGATTTGGTTCACTTGAAGCTGAAGTGCTCCAGAAACGAGCTATATTTGTTTTCCTTTGTGTAGTCAGCCAAAAGCTTAGCTACATGTGCATGAGGGTCTGTCTCCCCCACCAAACTTCTCCCTTGGGCTGGGATAGCTTGGGAAGGAAAAGTTATATCTAAACCAACATTTCTTCTTGTTCTAGTCTCTCTGCCATCAGAGATATGTAAGAACATTATTTCAGAGTGGGGAGACTTCAGTGAAGATCCACAAAACCAGGTTAACAAAATGTGATCAGGAACGAGTGAAAGGTGCAGGTTTTGCTTCATGGAGAAAAAGGAAAAAGGAAGATGGCATGATAATAATCTGGTACACAGAAACACTGCAAGGAAGAAGATGGTATGAGCTGCTCTACAAGCCATCCGAAAGATGGCAAACTGCAACCTAATCTGCAACCAGAAAAATTTGGGTTTGGCTTTATTGTGACCTTTCCACTGTAAAGGCTGTGGAATTTCCATTATTAGATCTTTTTAGACAAACATATCATGACTATGTTTGTTCTGTCTAGACCAAGCAGGTGAGTAGATGGCTGAAATATGGTGGCAGTGATAAACATTCAAACCTTCCCCAGAGAGGAAGCCTGTAGATGTTCTGAATGGAGTTGTTCAGCTCCATGGCCATAGACCATTCAGCCCAAAGCAGCAGTGATGGATCGCTTTTGCCTGTTCACATTGAAAAATCAAATGCTCAGAAGTAGGAAGCTCTGGTTAATAATTTGTTGTCCTGCCCAGAAGTGTGACACTCTTAGTACTCTCACAGTTCACAACTCCATTTCCTGACAAAGAGATCTACTTCTCTGTCTGTCAGCTTGATTCATCTGTATGTCTCTGATGAGCTTAAATAATTCATGATGATAAAAATTTATTTTTATGCTGTCTCAGAATGGTAATGAGCGTTGGTGGAAGCTGGCGCGATGCAGCTGCAGTCTTCGCATGGGTGATATATTCCCATCATTAGCAGGTCAGATGCCAGGCAGCCAACAGAAGTGAGGGCCTCTTGCATGCTGCTGTGCTGCAGAGCCTCTGTTCTGATCTCTGAGGCCTCCTTCTCTCCAGCTAAGACTGGGACATGGCCTACTGTGGCTCTTCACTGCCTGCTCTATCGGCAGAGGCATTGGTGGTCAGTGCACTAGAGAATCAAGTGTATTGTCTTCTATCTGCATTTAATTGGAAACGTTTCTGCATCCAGATGCTTGATGTCAGTGTGCCTGAGAGTGAAACTGTGGACCTCCTAAACTAACATAATAAAAATGTATAGCTTGAGCTGAGGTAGCCAAGTTGTGAAACCTGCTCTCTGCATGTTGGAGGGCTGATCCTGCAGCTGCTTGGTGCCTGGCAGTGGGTGCCAGTGGCCAAGAACCACAGAGGGATCCAGGGATCAAATACATTGCTTAGTGACAGTGGCCTTTTGGCTGAAAATAACTTGGGTTTAAGACATCCTCATGCTTTCAGTGGACCACTAAACTTTGAGGGATTGATCCTATGTCATTTACTGAAATAAAACTTGCAGTGAAGGAAATGGGAGCTCTAGCCATGCATTTTTAGGCTGTGATACATGACAGTTATCAGCCTGGATGGAAACGCTCCATGCTCCCTTTGCTATGCGCTTCTGTACAGCCGCCTTTCTCATTACCTGTATACTCAGGAAAGCAGAGAGACAGTGGAGATTTCTTAATTTTCTCCTCAAATATGTCCTTCTTGTTTAGAAAGAGGATGATAGATGTATCTGTGAACCATTTGTTGTTGCAGATGCTGTCAAAAAGCTTCATTGATTCATGCATGCGGTTCTGCAATAGAAAGGAAAGATCACATCAGGCCAAAGACAAGTGACTCAGGGATGTTTAACATATAGGGAAATCTAAAACAACTAAATTAAGGCGGAAAAAAAAAAAAGAAAGGCTACAATATACATAATAACTTGATGTATACATACAGCTCAACATATACATACACATATGCAATTCCTATAACTTTTGACATACAGTTAGTAACTTAAGGGCATTTAACATACAGAGCTGTTCTGATTTTGCATAGCATATAATTTACAGGATCCCAGCTCATAGAAATCATCATGCACCATGCATGGATGGGGAGTTATTTTTGCCCTTTGATCAGATTTATGTGTCGGCGTAGCTCATGCAGATTTTCTACAACGTTTTCATTAACTTCTTAAACTTCTTTTTTCACTGTCTCAAGTGTGTGTGGCACACAACTGGTTGGATACATTAACCAAGGACTGGTAGATCCTTGAATTAATCTGGAGTTGGAAGCAGACACCAAGGTGACATAATTTTGGAAATGACCTTGCCGTGACCTTTGCCAGGTTTTGTTATTTTGTTTAGTGTTGCTGGGCTTTTTATCTTTTCCCATTTTTTCAGTTGTCTTGGAAGATGGCTCGACAGAAAGTGTCTCACCGAGAGCAAAAAAGTGAAAAAGGAAGAAGAAATAGTATTAAAGGGAAAAACTTAACAAAGGGCATCTGAGAACAACCAGACTAGAAGTCAGGCAGCTACCACTGATGTTAGCTCATGCCTCTACAAGAGTATCAGCTACTCGCCAGCAGAAGAGCCACACATTCAAATGCACGCACAGCGAGAAGTCAGCTTTTTGGTTATAGGTCATGCAAAAAAAGACACAAGAAACGAGAGAGAGATAAGAAGAATGAACAAAACAGACCAGTTAGAGAGTTGCAAAGTCCGCCACATGGTTTTATGGTGGTGGAAAGAGCTCACGGCAAAGTCAACCAACTGTCATGTTCCCTGTTGCTTTCAACTCTCTGTTTTTCTTTTATTTTTTGTTGTTTTTTCTCAGTTCAAGAGAAGCTTCATACCTGCCAATTTGGTTGGTCTCTCAAATGCTCATTTTTTGGCCTTTGTTTGGCTAGATAAGGTCAGACGGCCGAGGAAAGGCTGTGAAGGTGCCGAGGCTGGCGATGTTGGGCGCGCGAGGCCGACGCCGGAGCGCGCATGCCGGTTGCGTGGCCGTCTCTCAGCTGGGAGCCAGGGAGCGGAGAGAGCAGGCACGGTGAGGACGAAGCACACCCAAGAGTCAGGGGGTTATCAAATGCAAAGCATGGTACAGACCAGACCAGCTCCTCGGCTTTTCGCAGTGGGATCTCCTTGGGACGGCACTCCCCAAACCCACTAATGCACATACGAGACCGGTTACAGCAACCACCAGAGAGATGATGGAGAGGACAGGGCAGCACAGTCTCGTTGCTGGAGGGTTTTTGGGGATGGGTGGAACATGTTTCCCCTCCTGGATTTGGAAATTCAGAATGCTGCAGGAGACAGCTGGTGGCTTTCACCCCTCTCTTGCTCCAGCCTGTGCTGGTGGCATGATTGAGCCCAGCACTGTATTGATTAACACTTTCCTTTTCATTGATATAAATTAGCTGCTGCTGAATGTTTTAGTTAGATAAATGTGGCTCTGTGGATGAAGGAAACATCTGATCTGACCCAGAGTGAAACACAATGTGCATGATTTGCTGTACCGTACATCACACGCTTTGCTACCAGGCTTGAAACGACTGAGCATCTCCCCTCTGACACACAGGGAAGATGTGATCATGTACAAATGCAAAAATGCGGTTACTTATTGGGTCTCAGTTGCAAGATGTTGCTTATCTGTATCATCCCATATCTGTGTGCTGGTTTTTGCTAACCCATTTTGTACTGGCTGGTGTGGGAGCCCCAGAGCAATGCTGCTCTTTTTTACTTGTAATGTCAGAATTGCAACCATGTAGGAACCTGCAAAGGTTTTGTACAGGAGATCTGGCTACCCAAAGCCTTTGGGGGGAGAGAAGAAGGTGGAGGGCAGTCAGGGGAACAGACGGCAAATACAGTTAACTGTTTTTCAATCAGGGTCCCTCATAGAACGTTCTTAATCACATTTTTATCCCTTTCTGATTTAAAATAGAAGCATGGAGGAACACATGAACACTGCTAGTGGGTTAAACCATAGCTGATGTGCAGCAGCCATCAGCCTGGAGATCAATGTACTTACCATGCTGCACCCCACCAGCCCTGCACTAGGCTGCACAGACCACCTCCCAGCTGCTGGGAAGCACCATGGGTGACACTTGATTCCTTCTGTGTGTGTTTGTAGGAGACATCCAACAACTCAAGCAGACCCTGGCTAAGATGCAAGGATGGGGAGGCAGTCTCTGGGTACCACATGTAAAAGGACAGACTGCTGCTAAAGGAGGAGTGAGAAGTTAAAGCCGTCAAATAATCCCCCTTCTACCAGTAAATCCAGAGTGAAAGACCCTTTTAGTCACCTAAAGCTTCCCCAGGGTTTCTCTCAGGAGCACCTGTGCTGCTGTGATCGGGCAGACATGCCTGTTCTGCTAGGAGGCATTAAAGATTACACTTCCCATGGTTTTATAGTAAGTGATATAAATTACTTCACTTGCTTCTGGACCCATTATCCTGCTTTTTCCTACTGTATATTTGGTCTATCATTAAGGAAAGGGCTCTTGAAACACTGACTTCTTAATGACACTTCCCATTTCAAAATCAGTATTTTAAATCCTTACGCCTACAAATACTTTATATCCCAAAAGCAAAGCAGCCCCACCAGCCAAGGCCGAGACAACTAACCACTTGCCCATACAAATTAAAAGCCCAGTTAACTCTTCCTGTGCAGGACAAGGATTGCTTGTCACTAAGTTCAGATGTCATTGCACAATCGTGTTCCCATCACTGATGTGAAGATCAGCCAGCTTTCTGCTAAGCCTGAGAGTGAAAGGATGATGTGGTCAAGACTCTGCTCAGGCAGAAACGCACTCATAAATCCCATCTTTTTTCACCAAAGCATGGGAAGAGATCTGGTTATTTCTCCCCCACACAGTTGATTCAGGGTTTTTTTGTTCTCCTTGGTGATTAAATGTTAACTGGCATGCGAACTATAAGGGCGCTGATGGTTATCCTAGGCACAGAAACTCCATATCCCCCCTCCTGTTTGTATTGCCTAAGATGCTCAAGCCCCTTTCATTGGCTTTGTCACTCCTAAGGCAATTTCTAAGCACTGCAGTTCAATTTTCTTGCCCAGTGACAGCAAAGAGAGTACACTAACCAGGTCATGCAATGAAATACGAACCAACAGACCAAGGCACAGCGCCTTCAACCCATCCCACGCTCAGCAATGGGGACATGAACAATACTTGCATGTCTTTGCTAGATGACCTAAATAGTTTGGATTCAGAGACATCAATGTGCAGCATGAACACCTTCCTCTCTTGAAACGACTCCTCTGAATTTGTAATTTAAAAAACAAAGGGGATAGTCTTGGTTTCAGTGATAGGTCCCATACCACGGCTGTCTTTTTCAAAAATCCATGAGGAATTCCAGTTTGAAGGAACAATGCAAATATACATTTGTTAATTGTCTTCGCCAGTTTTACTCATTAATATGACTGCCATCCCTCTCTCCTGCTAGATTACAGGTCTGAGGCTTTTCCTCCTGTAAGCTCAGCTTACAAAACATAGAGATAAGTAACAAATGAGGCAAAATAGCTTTGTTATGCAAAGACATAATCCATGAAGTTGTTCAGTCAGTTAACCCAGGATGTTCCCACCATGTACAAATGCAGCAGAGAGTCCTGAAACTCCTTGTGACAGACTTGGTAAAGCCAGATGAAGAGGCATATGTAAAACCCTGAAGACAGTGCCTTGTGTATTGGATGGGCTGGGCAGAGGGTGTAATTTTGCCTCATGAGCTGTAGCTGTTGGCTGCGCCTGGTAGCAATGGGAATGATGAAGGCACTGCTTGAATTTCCCTATAGATTTACTCCTCTGCCCTGGGAGACAGGCACGCAGGGAAGCAGTTTAGATCTGCTAACAGCGGTGCAAGTAGGTGTTTAGGGCAATGGGAGAGGCTGGATTCAAGAGCACCAGGGGTACCTGTGCAAAGTGTGGTCTTTATGGGTCATCACAGATGCAGAATGTTCTCTTTGTTTTATTGATGTCTTTCTGCTCTGGACATGGAGAACTACTTGTTTTCCTCAACTCCTGCCATGCTACTCTTTGTTTCAGGGAATTGGAGAGAAAATATGTCCCTTATAAAAGACTGCTTGGTCCTAGGGGGTAATGGCTTTGTGTGCAATAGCCCTTTTTTAGCTGCTGCAGGAGGATGGGTGCTCAGCTTTTTAAAACAAAGACACAAAAAACCTATAAATGTGGAGCTGTGCTTTAATTTTAAGGGCAGGAATAGGTCAGGGGGTGTTTCACCCAGCCTTGTTTAACCATCTCTTTGCTCAGTCCTCTTGGAAAGGGTTCACAGTGAACTTGTTGCTCATGAGCTTCTTTCAGTGAGACAAGCTGACACTACAACTAGGCTATTCCCAGCACCCTTGTGACTGAGCTTCCCAAAGCAAATCCCCTATGTTAGGCTGACTTGATCTGAGCTGCAGTTTCACGTGCTCAAAGTAAAGTTTGACTTAAAAAAGCGCCAAAAGCCCCCGTGAAATCCTGTAGTTACTGACAAGAAGGAAAAGCTGTTCTCCCTATGCTTTGCAAGCATTTTTTTGGGTGCCTAAGATGTTCTTTTCCTCTTCATGGCTCCATGCCAGCAATGAAAGCTCTACAAGTCTTTTCATACTCAACAGAGACATCTGTGCAGCACCAACCCTTCAGTAGCTTAATACAGCTGGAAGTGCCTGGATTGTAGTAAGCATCTCTATAGAAAATGAAGATGGAGAAGCAGCATCCAGTTCACTGTCTCAGCTGCCTCCTCTTTGTGTTTTCTAAGTGAGAAGCAATAAAAGCTGATTGACGTCATGAAAGCCAGCAGATGTGACGGATGCAGACAGACAGCAAATCAGCTGACTGAAGAGATGCTGCTTTTACTGCTGGCTTTTTGGAGAGGAACCATGTTAGGAGGGAGGAAACAGAATGCTTGGGGGCTCAGCTGGGAAAGGGCCAGAGCCTATGGGTTTTCCACCAATGCTGGGGGTTTAATAGGGCAGATAAGATCCAACCCCATCATTTTTCCTGTTTGGATTGGCCTCGCTCAGGGATGTTTATTTGGATTAGGGAGGGGCATCCTACAGGCACAGCAGTGCCAGTGCTGAATCCTTTCCCTGTTTACAGTGAGTGTGTGAGAGTGAGTGCCCCCCTGTTGCTCAGCATACCCAGAAAGGCTTTGTGAAAAGGGATTGAAATAGCAAGCAAATGGCAGCTCTGTGCCAGAGCAGTGCAAACCTGCTTTCCTGGTGCAAAAGGAAAGTTGGAGATGTATAAATCCCAGTTTTCTGCAGTGGAGCACTGCAGGCAGCAGGCCGAGCTGGCACCCTGCTTGTCACTGGGATGGTGCTGGGGGATGGACAGTCACTGGCAGAACTCAGCATCCCAGGGGAGATGCTGTAACCTCCATCTCAGAGGAGCTGAGTTAAGGTTGACATTTAAAAATGGCACTGGCATTCAGGCTCTTCCATCTTGTGTACTGTGGCTCTGAATCACAGCTCTGGCACCCAAAGGTGACCTGTATTAAAGGCTGCCTCTGGCTTCACCTTTTGGGTGTTACAGCCTAAGTTATACCTGCAGATCGCCTTGCTCCCTGCTCAAGTCACAGCTTGGCTCCCTGCCTCCTGGGTCTGCCTTCTCCCTATGTATTCTTCTTCATCTTGTGGTTGTGTTTCCTCTGCTCAGCTGCAGAGCTCTATGACATTGAGCTAATGACATGGTTTTCCAAATCACGTCAAGTGACTTAGGATCCTTCCCAGTAAATCCTACAGGAATGAGCATCCTTCAGCATATTAGGGCCAGGATCAGACGGAGGTGACAACTGAGGATTATAAATAAATGGACATAAGAGATCAGCCTGAATTCTGGCATCAGGATGACACAAACAACCAGGTGACTTCATCAGTTTTCTAGAACTCATAAACCTGAGTCAAAGAGCATAGAAACCACAGCCCCCTCCCAGCCTTTTTGGGACAAGCTAACTGATACCTAACAGCAATCTTTCCCTCAATTCCTTCCTTGTTAACACCTTTCTGCAAGCCTACACCTTCAGCAGCAGGAGAATAAAGAGCCTCAGAGAGACAGAGTGGGCAGGACTGGGCCCTCCAAACTGCTGCAGAATGGACACAGACAAAATCATTACAAAGTCTGAGTATGGCTTCCAATTTATTTTTGTAAGACAAATGCAGTGAGGTGCTTGCTGCAGGTATCCCCATTACCCTGACTGAATGGCCAAAATACACTAACGAGTCTTCTTTCATCCTTTCTATGTATTTAATCCACTTGTATTAATTGCACTCTAATACCAGGAAGCATATAGGTCCGCGCTAGCTCTATTTCCAGACAGCATTTTGAGCCTAACGTCACAGTGGGAAGTCATAAAAGCTCTCCTAGAAAAAATTACCTGAGGAATCAAACATTTCCAGTCTCACTTAGGAAAATGAATATCTGTAGCCTGAAGAAATAGGTTATATTCCCAGCCTGAGTCTGCCTCGGGCGCGCATGACAATCCTGCACCCCTGCACCATGGCACAACTGCTTCCTTAACATTTAAGAGCCCACCTCTATCTCCTCTTTCTGGATACAGGATTCTGTTAACACATTTTGAAAACACACAGGCCAGTTAGAAAGGAGACATAAAACACTGCGACTTTACCAGTGCAAGGAAGCATTACCTGGGCATGCAGACTTGATTTTGAAGAGTGTGGAGGAGGACACATCTCCCCAGGATTTCAGAGTCAAGGGGAGTGACTGACAAAAGCACATTACTGTAGCAGCCCAGTGAGCATTCGGTAATCTCTGAGTAGTTGCTGGCTATGCAGTATTCCATAAGGAAGTGTTGGGGCCTCCAAGACCCAGTTAGACTCACCGTAGTTTCATCTTCATGAAGCACCTGGTCGTAGCCACTCAGTGCGACACAGAAAATGATCGCTGTAACATCCTCAAAGCAGTGAATCCACTTCTTGCGTTCTGACCGCTGGCCCCCAACATCAAAGAGCCTACGGCACAGGAGAGGACCATCAGTGCCTGCTCCCTCTTAGTTACAAGGAAACTTCAGCATTCTTGGAATTTCAGAGAACGGTTTTGGTTGGAAAGGATCTTCAGATCATACAGTTCCAACTCCCTGACACAAGCAGGGACACCTTCCCCTAGACCATGTCCAACCTGGCCTTGAACACTGTCAGGGATGGAGCATACTGTGTCTGGAAGGCTCCAAACACAAAGCAACAAGACTTTTACTACTGGCTTGGTTTTCTTCCTCTGAGACTGGAGCTGAGGAGGACCAAGAGGAGCAGTTACCGCAAGGGATGTTGGGATCTGTGGGAGAATCTCAGAACTGTGCTGTGTCCCATATTGTCTGAAGAGGGAGAGACTGAATGCTCTTGAGCTTTATATACTCTAAATACTGTTTGTGTATGGTTTTCTGCCTTCATGCCCTTTTTTCTACTGGCTGGCATCATGAAGGTCAATACACAGCATTAACCATATGTGACTGACCTACTTTAGGGAAAAGATCTGGCCAAATATTTTTACATTTATGAGGCTTGACCAGGCTTTACTGGGGATCAATCTTATACTTCACCTCCCAGCAAAGAGGTGCCATTTTGGTTAGAAGAAGCTATCATGAACTCCCATCTTAAAGGCAGTGATTTTCAAGATAGGATCATATTGCTGACCCTCCAAAACACCGTGCCTTCTGCAGTGGGAGTCATCCATGCATTAACTAGAATTTAACAACTTCTCCTTTGGGAAATATGGGAAAACTCTGTGACAAATAGATGTACCAAAAATTTACAGTGCACTTAGACTAACCTGAAGTGGAGGTTTTTGAATGTGAAGTGGGTTTCTACGATGCCAGTTGTTTTGACTCTGGTTCGGAGGATATCCTGCTCCGTGGGCTGGTAGTCTGCAGCTCCGATTCGATCTAAGCTGTCTAGGTAACTACGAGAAAAAGTGAAAAGAAAAAGAAAACAGATAAGAATAAAGCACACATTAATCTTTGTCAATCTCAGATGAATCCTTCTGCTTCCTATTAATATTTTTCAATCTCATTTTTCATGGCTGAATGTATTGTAGTATATTCTATTCTGGCGAAAAACAAACCCCACTAACCTACGCATAAAATCTGAAAGTGAACTGAAGGCAGGAAATTAAGTGCGCGTGTGTTGTAGGCCCTGATTGCAATCTGTGAAAACACACAGCTTTAACATTGTTTGCTATTTCTATTCCCTGAGGGAAGAAGTGCCCAATCTGTCCATTGTGCTGGATTCTGTACACACACATGCTTTTCTGCAAGGTTTTATTCAGATAAGAGGTTGGGGCATATAGGTCTCACTCCCAGAACAGACAGGTCGAGTCACTTCTAGGAGATGCCTGTCTCTCTGCTAGTGAGGGAGGGAGGCTTGGCGGCTTGTTCTGAGAAGATGCCTTGCTTTCAGTCAGCTCAGACGATGGAGATGAATCTCTGCCTGAGTGAGTCACTGCTTCAGTTTGAAACCAGCATAGGGCTGGGACTGCGGGAGATGCAGCACATGGACAAAACCCAAGAGCCTGATGAGATGGTAATACTCTGGGAGTATAAATTGGGGGTTTTGGTGGGCTAGTGGGGAGATTTAGCTTTCTAAAACACTTGGATATTTTTAAAACATTTACTCTTATTCTACTATGAACATCAGCAATGCCTCCACAGGCTGACTTTGGGGAAGAAGTCCCGTCTTTTGGCATGAAATGCTTTTGTACAGGAGCTCACACGTGCACATATGACCACAATCCATTTTTTCATACCCATTCAAGGCAATTTTTCAAAACAACTCAGACCAACTAAATATAATTTATAAAGAAAAGATGATCTTGGAATACAGTTTAACATGAATTATAAACACAAATCTGCATCACACAATAAAGTCTTTCTTGCCATCACCAAGCTGCACAGATACTCCAGTTCCTCTGAGAGGGGGTTTGATGCGTATTACACGGCCTAAATGCCTACCTCTAGCCCCAGGAACATCAATCTAATGCATGTGAGATGTTTTCAATATACTGTGAGCATAATAAAGCAGGTCTCTGCATGAGCAGTTATCTTGCCCTTTGATCTCTGTGCTCCTGGCAGTGTGGATGTCATCCAAAGGGACAGCAAGACAGGAGGTGACATGCCAAGGTTTTTAAGACACTGTGTTAAAAACTCGTCTAGTCCCGATGAGTTACCCAATCACACTCACATGGTAAAGAGCACACTTCTCCCTTTGCCTTGACAAAGCCTGGCCTGAAGGTGCTGCCCTGTCCTGCCGCTGGAGATGCTTTCCCTGGTGCATCAGAAAGCAGGAAAAAAATTCCCATTTGTGTCCTGGAGGGAGTGCTCTGAGCCAGGGCTCTGAAGCTGCATGCGTGGTGTGCTGGGGCTGTGCACTCTGCTACCCAAGAAAACTCACTGCCACTGGCATTCATGCCTACCCAACCAAACTCCTTGATAACATGAGAAACATACCTCGCCCTGCTCCCATCACGTATTTTAGCTACCCATCATATTTATAATTCATTATTGCTAAAGAACTGCAAGAATCACATCACCCAGAGAAAAGTATTCAAACTAAACAGGCTTATTTTTGTTTCAAGCAGTTAAAGTCATTGTGGTTTTGTGACAGATGCTCCCTTAATAGCCTGATGATGGGTCCTGGATGGATGAATGGGGCTTCATTTGAAATCAGATCCTCTGCAGTAAGGGCTGAAGCCATGATCACTCATCTATTCACAACTGATGTCAACTCCTGTTATTTAAGAGACAGCTGCATTTCTTCACATGTCCCTACAGACCAAGGCATCTCTGCAGTGTTGTGATTCAGAGACCCAGGCTCTCCTCTGTCCTCAGGAACAAAATACTTCAAGGTGATGGTAAAAAGTGGACGTGTAAGAGAGGAAGGATTTTCTTTTCCTCTTAGAGTTCTTGGCAGCACCCTGAAGACCCTTATCACTTTCTCCATCTTCATTTTCTGTGATTTTCTATCATTCAGCTCTCTCCAATTTAAAGTTCCCTATCAATTACTCTTCCCTTTGAGGTTTGCCTTTAGTGCTGGGAGTGCAGCAAATGACAAAAACAGCTGCAAACTGGCCAAAGGATTTGGCACCACAGCAGCATAGTGACGGAGGAGTTCTTTACTGGAACTGCTGCCTTCAACCTGCAATGATTTACTTGTGAACAGCAGCATCCTTTGCACCCCAGGCCCTGTGCTGGGACGTCAGGGAGTTCTCTTATAACATGCACAGCCTATAGCTCTTCCACATCACATTCACTGGGCTGCCTAACAACAAATTAGCTCCAGATTAGATGCATACAACCTGCCTCTGAGGTTTGGAAAGCTTCACTTCCCTTTACATTGTTGTCTATGGAGGTGATGCAATTGCATGTGCCTGACTCCACCTGAGTTACTCTTGAGGGATTGCAGATCTGGGGGAGATTAGCAGTAGAGGGAGGATACCTGAACAGCATCCAGCCCATCCACCCTCTCCTCCCTGACAGCACCCAGCTTCCAAGCTCACTTGGGATATCTCCATAGGAACCTTGGCTGGGGGGCCTCTAACATCTGCCTGGGTAAGGGCACTGCTTCCCAGTACTTAGTGACAGAGGAGTGCTCATATCCCCAACACTCAGCCTGTTTGGGCTTCAAGTGACCTGAGCTCTGCAAGTCTAGTGCCTCAGTCACTGCCATGCCAATGCCTCCAGCCCAGCTCCAACACCTTTTCTGTTAAATCCCCTTTTCATCTCTTTCCTCATGTCTAATCTTCTTCACTGTTCTCCATGTGTTTCTCAATGACTTAGATACATTTAGTTGCCTGGGTCTGCTTTTTGTCTGTTCATGGTAGTCTCAATGAGGGTCAACCATCCATTTCTATGAAGGTATACAACATATTCTGTGCTGGCTTTGAGGCTGCATTCCAAAACTGTTTACTCCTCTGGCTGCTCTCTCTGGAATTTTCACTATCTGGAGCTGCAGCAGGTATTTTTTCCTCCTTGAGCTGGCTACACTGTACGGGACTCCATCAGTGCATGCACCCCATGAAGCTCAACTGGAGGAGTATGTCACGTCGCAGCTGCCATGCTAACATCCAGCTGAATGGGAATGGGAAGCTCTGGCAGGCTGCTGTTTGGATGCTAAACTGATTTTAGCTGCTGATTCTCCTTGGTTCCTGATGGAGGTATCTCAGAGGCCTCATTGGAGCACTGGTGCTCCCTGCCCATGCTGTTTGTTTGGACCTGCTGCTCTCCTGTGGGTAAGTTTGAGCCAGTGGAGTATGGGATGTGTCGGGTGTACTACCTCTTTGGGAACAAAGAAACGCAAGTATAGGCAAATTGCTACATGTGGTGCTGGATGACAGCATTCCCTTTGAACCACAAATCTCATGGCCAACAGACTCCACAACACATAATCCCCTCAAAAAGCAGCATCTGTTTAACCAGCAGAAATAGGAGCATTTTGGAGGCAAGCAAGCACTCAGCTCTGCCCCGACATATCATCTTCACTGCATGGTGCTGGCATCTGAGCTCCTACCACTTCCCAGCTCCGGGGTTTGCCCACTGGAGTGGGGGCATATCTGAAATGACACATCATCTCTTATTTGCAGTCTGCCTTGCCCAGGGCTTACAAGGGTTAAGAAAAAAGGCTAAAAGAGGTTTTTGAGTGTAAGAGTATTTATACTCCTGAGCCAAGCAGCTCCATTATTGCTTATGTCTTTTATCTTACATGCTTTGTGTTAAAGCAGATTGCAAGTTTCTGAGTCACTCAGTCTATCAGGCTCAGGGAGGTGAAGCCCAACTATATTATGGTGCTAAAAGCAAAAATGCACAAGAAATGGCATTTCCTAAAACCAGGGAGAGGATCGCACCAAACTGAGGCCACGAAAGGCAGATGCTCTGTAAAGACTAGCCGGTACTGAGAATCTTCACACAGTAGTATTGAAAATAAGGAGTAAATGTAGTTTTTTGTGCCTTCATTTGCTGTTTCCTACAGCATGTGGTAGCAGCACTGTTGATGTCAGAGACACTGCATGGAGAAAGGGCTGCTGTCTGAGTTGTCCCAAGGGAACAGAGCAGCAGCAGCAGGCTACGTGCAGTGCGTGGACGGGGACCTCTTCCCAGGCACTTTGCTACCACAGGAACCTTCTCCCAGGATTGTACTGCATATGCCAAGGGCTCTGCTAGCTGCTTCCTTGGATGAAAAAGTGTAGCTGAGGCTGCAGGCTGTGGTCAAAGCTGGATACCTCTGGCAAAACTCACACAGATGCACATTCACGTCTGCTGAGGTTAATGGCAACCAAATGGTTAAACAACAGTTGGGTTTTTCTTGCCTCAGAGGTGACACCTTGGCCATGTTTTTGCAGGCAGCATCCAGCTTGCACTGTGCAAACCCGAGGTGCTCATGTCCTCAGTGCTCCAGAAACTGTGGTGCAGCAGCAGCCACAGCCTAGGACTTGGTCTGAGGCAGGCAGAGGAGTGGGAACTTCAGGAGAGCAAGTCTGGAGACAGCAGCATCTTCCCAGCTGCCCCTCTGTCCTGTGGTCCTGCCCTCTGTCCATGTCTCCTCTGTGAAAGAAAGGCAATGCATGGGATACTCCAGCCTCATTCTGTTGTCTTGGTTGCATCTGATTGAAGGAGCAGATCCACATTCATCAATGGATGCAGTTGAGTTACCACCAGATTAGTTTTTACTCCTTATACGTGGTTCTCAGCTCTAACATTGTGTCCTGGCAAATGATGAATTTTTAATCAAGGTGGTCACAAGCAGGATCACCTCATCTAACTCCAGACGTCTATGTGAACATGTCTCCTTCCTAGTTCATGGATGGAAGGCTATCTGCATCCGAGCTTAGCTTGCACTTCAGGTTCTTTCTTCCTTTCACCAATGATCACACAGCTCAATGTACATTTAGCATTAAAACCACTTACTATTTAGTGACTGTAGAGTAAGGATTCCAAGGGTAAGCATGAGCAGCATGAACTTACAGAATGTCAGTAGTGACTCCACAACAGCATAGTAAACTCTCCTAGGATCTTCTACCAGAAGAGAAAAAACATACAGGCGCTGCTTCTCAAAGGTGTGCAACTACTTGGTATGGCTCTGAGGGCACCCTGTGCTGGGCAAACATCCAGGGAATGTGGCACCGCAGAGTTTTTCCTGCAGATGCCATGACCAGCTCTATTTGCTGATTTATTTTAGGAGAAAGGGAGAAATAAACCACAACCCACACTCAGAACCCAGCACTCATCCAGCACACACACTGGTGATGCAACATGTCTTAAATAATCACCAGTTACGAAAGGCTGGAAATGCAGCCAAGCAGAGGCATCATGTCCCTTCAAAAATCAATCCTCCCTGAGGGCGAGGAGCAAGGCGTGCTTGCGTGTGCAAGGCCCTCCTATTCTCCTCATTGAAGCCAGACCAGTGTCACATACTGCTCCTCAGGCACATCCAGGTAGGTTATGGCAGGCAGAAGAGACCTTTGAGGATAAGAATTTCAGCTAAGAGGGCAAGAGCATCTTCTGATGTTTTCTGAGCCCAGCCCAGAGAAGACGAAGGTCTTGGGAATTCCCTCCTGGACTTTGGGCAATGTGTTCTGTGTTTCTGGCCGTGTACCCCTCTCAGCCAGGCCTGCCTTAATGGGAATCACATGAATTACACAGCAGTCAATTCTGCCCTGCTGCTACTCCTGACAAATCTCATCTCATTTCCAACCAGATGAAATACAAGCACAGACACTCCCTGGTTTCCCTTCCTTAAATCCATCCAGCCACAAGCCACTTCTGGTGCCTGCTTCTTGCAGGCTGCTAACAGCCAGAGTAATAGCCACCAGGCCCAGAGGTTACCGGGTTTGTTTTTCTCAATGAACTCTGCTGGATGCCCTGGGTTTTCATTATTCTCCATTGGGAAATGAGGAGGAATGTCTCCCCTGTTAAAGGACCAAATCCTAATTAATTAAAATCAAAAAGTGCCAAATCTTGATAGAAGGGATGCTACGTTGCATAAGTTTGGGTTTTTTTTTTCCCTCCTGCACTGAAGCAGGGCTGTGCAGCGCTTCTGTATCAAGATCAACTTGACAAGTCGATATTAATACAAATGATAGACAGGAGGAATGAACAAAAGCAGGTTGGAGTTTAGCTGCCCTAGTTAGACTTGCAGTTTTCCTAGGAAAGCAGATGTGGGCTCGTCTTTCTGCATTTGTTTGAAGTTTGAGAACTGGATGGGATGTAAGAGGAGATGACGAAGATTTTCCTTTTTTTTTTAAAACATATTGGAGCCCTTACGAAAGAGAAAAACAGTGTGTCTGGATGAGATCAGTGACCTACCTAGCTTAACTAATGTCCATGAGCAAATGTTGAGAGGAGTACAAATTCAGGGCAAATATGCAGTGCTCATTTTTCCCAGCCTCCAGTACTTCAGTGGATAACAGTTTCAAAGAGGAGGTTGATAGTTTTATATTTATTACCCATCAATGACTTTTCTTTCAGAATTCTAATTGCTTTTTGAAGCAATGTAACCTTCTAACAGCCACATCTGCAGCAAGGAATTTCAGCTATCCTGTCTGTGAAAAACTGCCTCTTCATGGCTTTTAAACTGCCACATCAGAGTTAACTTTGTTAACCACTCTGTGGAACATCTCTGCTCCCTCTCCTCCCTATTCCCCACTTGTTCCTCTGTAGACCTCTCTGCAGACCACTGTACATCCCCTGTGGAGCACGTCTGCTCTGCTCCTGTGACATGGGAGCTCTTCAGAGCCTTTCATTACACCAGGAAGGGGTCTTCCTCATCTCCTGGATCCTAACCAGGGGATATAGGATCTCCTGAATGGGCATCCATTCCCCTGGATGGGAAAGGAGGGAGCCACAACTGCCTTGCTCTATACGTAACATCTGCTTTACAGACACTTAATATGTTGCTTGGAGAACTGGACAATTTAACACCAGCCCCCTTGGAGCTGTGGCATGGGCAGATTTGGTGGTTTGGCAGCACTGGTGTAATTCCTTCTAGAAGTGTCCTCATCTGTGCAATACCACTGTTTACATAAAGCTGCTGTAACTTGCAGCACTGTTTATCGCAGAGCTGCTGACCACAGGGCACCCTCACCTTTTTGTTTTATAAGCAGAAGATTTTTACAAGGGATGGCTGGTTCTCTCCAGCAGCACTATGGGAACCTGAGCCCACCGGGATGACACACAGCTCAGGCTGTGCGAGGTCTTCTCTCCTGGTGGCCCGGCATGCAGGTGTCCTCTGCACGCCAGCACAGGCACAGAGGCTGAAGCAGAGGAAATCTTGAAAGCTCTTACTTTATGTAAGCCTCTGCTTCTTCCCAATGACCAGCCCTGAAGGACAGTAGCTGAGCTGGAGCAGGGATGAGGCCTGGTGGGACTCAGAACCACCCTGGAAGCGAGCAGGATCTATGCCTAAACCTTTACGCAACAGAGTAAGTGGGTTTGATGTATTTTTTATCTTTGAGACTGCTGTTCTAAACCTGCTGACAGTGGAGCTGACGGCTTTCTATACTGTAAAAGAAGAAAAGAAGAAAGGAAAGAAAAGGAGGGGCTAAAAATAAGCTGTGGGGAGTTTGGGATAATGAAGGGCTTGTTCTGGGAAGGAGCCCTGAGCAGAGGATGCAGCCCCCGCTCAGCCCAAATGGGAGAGATGTCAAGAGCTCCAGCTCACCATATCCCCGCAGTGAACACACTGAGCTGGCTCACCCCAGTGCTCCTCACATCCCACAGCAGCCAGTTCTGTTCGGCCCCAAGGCCATCTCGTGAGCTAGTTACTCAGAATTACTCGAACCCTGAAAAGCAGACACCACAAATGAAACCAGCCCCATGGACTTTAACGTTTTGATGAGCCACTGGCCGGGGAGATTCATCAGGCTGCTAACAAAGGCCCAGGACATCTATTTACATCCTTGAGGCAGTAGGGGAAGTAGCATTAACATTTTAACACCTCCATTTTTATCATTAACATTTTAACATCTCCATTTCTAAGCTGGAAGGAAAAAAAGAGAGCAGCAAGCACTACAGTTTTTGTAGTGCTAGGTTGTCTTCCTGAAGCAGGGATAGCACTGGGGAAGGATTCAGATCTAATGACATGAAGGAAAGTGTTAGTTAATGAGAACTGTGCTCTAGTATCAAGTCACTAGAGGATGCCCATAGCTGGATGACAGCACAATTACAATGAGTGGGGTAGGTCTGTCGGGAGCTGACTTCAATTCAAGGCCCCATTTATCCACTCACTGTGCTGAGGAAGACAGATTGCTAGTGACAGAGTGGGAATCATGTTTCTGGACCTCCTCATCTGTCCATTGTCCTGACCTATTAGCAAGCTATGGGGATTTCTGATTTCAAATCCCATTTAAGCATTACTGCTAGAAACCGTGGGTACCAAAATCGGCCAGTGCTCTGTTGCGGACAGATGTGACCCACAGATAGAAAAAGCAAACCCATGAAAACCTGCAGCTACATGCTAGAAATGTCTTAAGTCATCCTACACATCTGTCACGGGTTCAGCAGCAGCAGTCATTTTTCTCCTTCTTGGCAGCTGGTGCAGCGCTGTGTTTTTGATTTTGGGCTTGGGAACTGTGCAGATAACACCGATGTTTATAGTTACTACTTGGTAATGTTTCGGTCTGACCAAGGACTTTCTGAGCCTCATGCTCTGCCAGGGAGGAGGGGAAGCCAGAAGGAAGCAGAGACAGGACACCTGACCCAAAATGACCAAAGAGGTTATTCCATAACACAGCACATCATGCCCAGGATGTAAAAACAGAGTGCAGAGACCCAGAAGGGTGTGGGGTGCACTGCTTGGTTGGGCTGGGTATCGGTGGTTAGCAATTGTATTTTTTTCCCTTGTATTTCCCTGGTCATTATTATTATTTGTGGTAGTAGTAGTGATTTGTGTTATATCTTAGTTACAGAACTGTTCTTATCTCAACCTGTGGGAGTTGCATTCTTTCAATTCTTCTCCCCATCCCCCAGGACAGGGGGAAGAAAGAGGGGGGAGTGAGTGAGTGAGTGAGTGAACTGGGTGGCTAACTGTGTGAGTTATAGTGGCTTAAACCACAACAACATCCTATAGGTGGATGCCTTGGTCGTGTGAAACCTGTGCTATGCAAACGGGCTTTCTGGTCCTTCTCAGCAGCTGTCAGGCTGAGGCTCCTCCAAGAACAGCTTTGCTTTTGGTATTGCAGCAGCCTGGTTTCAGCCCAGGATGGATACAGAAGCGGAAGACATGTAAAGGAAAATTCATGGAGCTTCCCATCCCTTTGGAAAACATCCAGCTGAAGTCATTATTAGGAGATCTGTTTGTCATATATAAACTTAGCTGGATCATTTCCACCAGCGAATGCTGTCACCTGGGTCAGGCTGTGCTGGTAACACATCCTGCTGACCACCCACTTTTCCTCTCTCCCTCTCCTATCGGCATGAGCAACCTCAGAGAGGTCTGAAATTTAGCCCCTGTCATCACACAATCACCCGTGGAGGGTTAGGCTCCTGCAGCCCACCAGGCAGCAGTCTGGATTGCTCTCAGGTCTCTGCAGGAGTGGGCTGATCCCTTCATTCAGCTGAAGATGCATCAGGGATGTGTGCATGATAAAACCAGTTTGGGATACTCCCTACAGAACAGTCTGGCCACAGAGCTGGAGTGGCTTTGCAGGAGATGAGTGCAGGACACCACCCCAAGGTGTATTCTCCACCAGGGCTGTGGACAGCTACTGTCCATCCACTTGAGGTTGTGCAGAGGCCTCTTCCTGTGCCCTGGGAACACGTCCCTGCCAGAAGCAGGCTTTGCTGTCTGCCCATGCACCTGCCAGTGACCATGTCTCTTGGGAGTGATTCGCAGGCCAAATTGCTGCAGTAAATCAGGTGAGCAAACCAGGAATCCCAGTCTGCTTGGTGGGAGAAGTTTGGAGAAATTTGGACCAACCCAGAAGCACTTCCCTTCCAGTGGGAGCATGAAGCTGGCCCAAAGCAGTGTTAGGTCTGAAAAACATCAGGAGTTCTTCCAGACAGCATGGACTTTATTGCCGGTAACTGCTTTTGCTGAGCCTCTTCTTGGCTGCAGAAGGAGAGGAAGAGTATCTTGAGCAGATGCCTGGTTAGACAAGCATCGCCCTTGCCCAGCCCACATTTTTGCACTCTCTGCTCCTGGAGCACCTCAGCTCTTGCTGAGCATGATTGATGTGTCCTCCCAACCTCCAACCAGAGTGGGGAAATGCTATTAATCACACTTGCTTTAGGAGGAATAGAAGTATTAAAGGGATAGATCACTTGCCTGAGGACATGACGGGAAGTCTGTGGTGGCACTTGGAAGTCACTTTGAGTTCCTTAAATCGCAGTCAGGAGCTTTAACCACCAGACCTTTCCATACTGAGTTTTATAACCCTTAAGCAATATTCTCCTATGCTTTTAATTGGGATTTTAGTAGGGGCAGCTCAAGCAAGGGTGGTAGATATTTGCTAGCCTATTATAAGAAAGAAATCTATTCCTTGCATAAAGGGCAGCCTTTGAAATGGTGTTACAACTGATGATTAAATTGTAAGTTAAACCAAGAATTTGAATAGAGATAAAGAAATGCTTTCTTTTTTTCCCTTGTGAACAAAGAAAATTGAAAATGAATGTTGTCATGTACTTTTCTGCTCCATCCAATATGATTTCATGCATTCCTATATGGATTTTGATGAGTTCTGCAGAATAATGGCGCTGCATTTAAACACAAGCTAAGCAATAGTTAGAGATGCATGCACGATTTATTTGTCTGGTAGCACTGTACCAACTGATGGAAGGATCAGCCGTATCCAATCAATGTTTGACGCTTCTCGAAAGAAAGAGCTTTTTGGCTCGCACTGCAAAGTGAAAACAAAAATAACACTCTGAATCCCAGGAGTGCCCCCTTATGTCCATACAGGGAAGGCTGCAGGATGGGACTGGGTCATAGCTGCACTGGTACTCATACCAGAACTTGCCTTTGCACACCCATATATGTCCTTCATGTGGGGGTCTTCTTCATGCACTCATTGCATTGGGGCTGATGAGATTTGAGACAAAAGCAAGCAAAGAGGAGGAGGTTGAGCAGTGTGGAGGAAGGGGCTAGAAAGCAGACAGCCGGCATTCCCTAGGCACTCAGACCTGCATGGGAAGGGACCAGTGTGATGTGCGGCATGGAGGGAGCCTCCAAACCATGGAGGTGCAGAATGTGGCTCTGTTTGTTATGGGGACATATGCCAGGAGATGCAAGGTAGCATGTTTAAGGCAGATACTGGATTTTGTCTGATTTTTCTTCAGGTTTTCCCTGTTGATGTGGCTGTATATCCTTACAGGAGCTCTTCCCTCCTCTGGAGCAAAGCTGCTTGCTCCCTACTGTCACTGCTAGATACCCTAAGGAGTCAAGGAGTCCCACTCTGGAATGCTCCTTGCTGTGACTTCACACAATGTATCAGTGCTAATCCTACATGCAGATTTCTCATCAAGCTGGTGGAAAGAAGCAATGCATGAAGTCAAAGACAAACCCACAGCTCTCCCATGTTCTGAGGCAAGGGAAGATAAGGAGTGGGATGGACTGATCAAGGTGAAGGCAACTCTTTCAGACGTTCACATGGGTGCCTGCACAGAAGTCAGAAAAATCCTTTATAAGATAAAAAAGTCATATAGGTGACCTCTCTGCTTTTAGCACATTTTCTATTTACGACCAACTTTTTAAAGACAATGCTCTTAAGCCTCCCCTGCTGATTATGGATGTCTGAATAAACAGCAGGACTGAGTGCTGCCTGCGTGCTCCACTTCAAAGGATGCTCCACTCATGCTGGGAAGCACAGGCAAGTAGGAAACCCCTCCAAGCCTGGCTAAAGAGCAGACAGAGGTAGGAAGAGGCTGCTCAGAGGCGTGGCTGGGGTGTCCTACACTGAAAGCTCCTCTCTGTCACATTCAAGACTGCACGCAGGTGGCACCTGCTCGAGTCTGGATCATGACATGCAGCTGTTTATTGTGGGTGGGAAAGACGCTCTCCCATCCTTAAGGGTGGTTCCCTGGGCAGGATACAGGTAGTTGAGCTGTCGGGTAGAAATGTGTAGCTTTATCTGCCAAGTTTATTTGTAACTTCTGTATTTGTGCCATTCTCTGTTTACGTATTTCTGTGCAATGAGATACTCCTCTGAGAATTCCTTCATGTGAAGTTGCTGCTTCCAGCATTCATTTAATTTGCGCAGATTTTTGCCTGGACTCTGTTCCCAATTCTCAGCTCTCAACAGCTGCTAGCTGCTGTCGGCCTCCTCTCTTTCTTTCTCCTATTCCTGCCCATTGTTCAGCAAACTCCCTGGTGCAGTATTTCTTATGTTGGGGATTGCATTTAAATGTTTAAACTAACATTAATGCTGCTCAGTAGGATGTACTGGCTGGCATTTTCCTGAACAAGGCTTTGGAAATGGTTCTTACGCTGTTACCAAACCTTACGTAGCAAGAGCAATACTGAGGGACTGGGAAATGCTGATTTATGCCATTACAAGTGCTGTCAGAGCCCCACAGCTATAGTGACTGTTCAGGGGGGTGTTTCATGGTCTTGGACTATGTTTTTAGAACACCAAATTTCTTTTCAGTGCTGGTGCTCCCAGCAAACCTCCTGCTCAGCACTGGGGTGGCAATGCAGTCCAGCTGGGAATGGGTTACAGTGAGGCAAAGTGCATCATAAATTGGACTAACTGCCAAAACCTGAGCTGACACTTCCTTGGCGTGGCTCCATGGTGCAGTGTGAGCCTGGTTTCTTTCTCCTTGTATCTCTTCCTTCCTCTCCCAGCAGCATGGAGAAGGTGCTGCCCAAAATCTAGGCTCAGCACCATTTCTCCTCTTTTTCCCAAAAAATTCACCCCTAAAAGCAACCCCAGGAACCTCTGAGGTGGTGCCTTCTCCAAGCACTCAAGCATTTAAATGCATTCAACATATTGGAGGTGGGAAAGGTGTAAGCACAAAGATTTTGGCACAAGGATGGGTGATTGCTCTGCTGTACTCCAGCCTCCTTCTGCTCTGAACTGTGCTGTTAAGACCAAACTAAGCAGCCCTGCATGGAGCCTGTGCCTGCAGAGTGGAGTGAGTGCCACCCACCCATTCAGAATTACCCTGAGAGCCTGAGCAGGGGCTGCTGAGGCTCAGGGGGAATTCAATAGGGTTTCTGATGGGGGCTGCAAAATAGAGGAGTTGAGGGTTTGGAGCTGTTACGCTGGTGGTCTGAAGGCAAGAACATAACTGCAGAAGGTGAAATAATAGTTTGTAGATAGTCTTGGTGTTGTTTTTACTCTAATAGGTAATGTAAAAGGTGTGGGTGAATGGACTGACATGGACCAAGCACTAGGTGTGTGTGTTGCAGGGGAAAAGATGAAGGGAAAGAAAAAGAATAATAACAGGAAGAGGTCAAAAATCTGCCTAAAGAGTATCAGGCCCACTTGCTGGCTGAGCCCATGCTTGGCTTGTATGGGAGAGTGGCACACGAGGCAGTAATGCGGCACCATCACGTTTGGCTGCCTTTGGTTCTTCTGCCAGAATCAATGATCATCTCACCAGCGTGTGCTTTGAAAAAGCAGGTACAAGCCCCTGTCAGGTCTCCAAGAGAGGGAAGAGGCAGGAAGGGCATCCCTGGCACTAACCCAGCGCTGGACTGGGAGACAGCCAGGCAACATGTTCCCCTCCTCGTCCTGCTGACTGCAAAGCCAGTGGCGCTGGGCTGGGGAGCAGCCGTGCCAGCAGCTCTCTGCAGGGCTGACGGAACCCCAAGGGAAAGCACAGCCCTTCCTGCCTGCCCAGAGCACTGCCTGTGGCCAGAGATCCCTGGTGCTGGGTTCCACAGAACCCTAGAATGGTTTGGATTGGAAAGACCCTTAAAGCTCACCCAGTTCCAACCCCTTCCACAGGCAGGGACACCTTCCACTAAACCAGACTTCTTCAAGCCCCGTCCAACCTGGCCTTGAGTACTGCCAGCGATGGGGCAGCCACAACCTTCCCCAAGACATCCTGGGTATACACTGTGTGCATTGCACTAGCCATGCCCAAACATGTGCCTGTGCTGCTGAGCCCTGGCCACATCTTCTACATAGAGAAAGAAACCCCCTATTTCCCCCTTTACCGCCTAAAAAGCAGTAGGAAATCAAGAGCTGGTAGTTGAATACTGGCTCAGAACTTGGCCTGGATAAGTGAGAAACAAAGTGGTGTTTGCTACAGGGCTAATTATATCCAATCAATCAGACTGTGGAATGACCTGTGCCCAGGGGTCCCCAGGTCAATCCTGGATGAGGGCTGGGACTCTGCTCCTGTGGGGCTCACCCACCCCTCCCTATCATGCTCTGCCCATCTGCCCAACTCTTGCCATCGTGGACATCAGTGTCTCACAAATAGGAGCGTGTTTATTGTTCCCACTGGGGAATCAAGACAAGGAGCTTCAGCCTGTTGACCAATGGGCATCACAGGCTCCATTCATGGGCACAGCTCTGGGTGCTTCATCCCCGTCATTGCCAGCTCCTGTGATTTTATGGCAAGTGTCACAATGTTTGCTAGATTTTGTTTTTCTTAAAGCCTCAGCCCCTCAAGGCTGGATAATAGATGGACTATTCGCTTAAGGAAATAAAAAAGGATTTTTCAGCTCTCCTGTTCACAGACAAAAGGCTTTAAAATATAAGCTGGAAGGCTTAGGAAGCAGCAGATAAAAGCAATTTTCCAATGGTTGTCTTAATATATATTGAAAAACAGGGGCTTTTTAACTAAGCTCATGACTGGTTTTGGATTCAACTCCTAACCTTAAACACCTGAGTGTGGGGATGCTGCACTGCTCCGCCTCTTCAGCACAGGCTGCACCCAGAGGGAGGGCAGGGGGGCATGACAGTGGCTACACAACTTCAGCAGTCACTCACATGCTTTTCGGGCTCTCTTGTCACCTGGCAAAGCGCATCCCCTTAGCAGGGACAGGACGGGGGGAGGGTGCCGATGGATTTGTAGCTCCTGGGGTTGGGGAGGAGAGTGTTGCACTGAGAAACCGGGGCAGGGAAAGGCTGGTGGCTGTGAGAATGGGAAGGAGGAGAAAGAGAGATAACTATACCCTGAGTGGACAGGGGTTATCTGGCCTGCCTGACAGCGCTTGTCCTGGGCTGGAGTGGCTCCTCCTGAGCTGCGCATCTCACAGCTGGTGGCAGGCAGCTCTGCCCAATGTGCTACTGTGTGCACTCTGGACTGCAGCAAAGCCCTCTGCAACTTCTCCTTTTGAACTGGGGTGATTTCTGGTATAGGACCCAAGAGGAGGAAGGGGAGAGGGCAGATGACAGATGGACAGCATCTTCCTATCACACCATGGCCACTAGTGCCTCAAGACCCACACAGAAGTTGGCTTAGTCCACCCTGGACCCCAGCTACAAAGAAATTATGTCAGAATTCTATTAGAAGTTCTTTGATTCTGTAATAAGTTCTTTACTGTGAGGGTGGTGAGGCACTGGAATGGATTGCCCAAAGAAGTGGTAAATGCTCCATCCCTGGCAGTGTTCAAGGCCAGGCTGGACAGAGTGTTGGTCAACACAGTCTAGTGTGAGGTGGTTGGAACTGGATGGTCTTAAGGTCCTTTCCAACCCAAACCATTCTGTAGTTCTGCAATTCTACAAATTCCCATGTTCCTGCCACTCTTTGCCATTTAAAGATTTCAAACAGACAGCAAATAGGAAACCACGTGCCATCACCACACTTGCCTCCTAGCATCACAGATGGTGCCAAACCTGATACCAGGTGTGTGAAGAGCTGTGGCACAATGGTCTTCTGACAACCTGTGGCATCATGAAGCTGAGAGCTGCCACATGTGCTGCAGGGGGACAGGGCTCAAAGCCCCTGGTGAGAGATGAACAGGTTAGCTGGCATAATGCAGGAATTACCCCCACAGAGGGACATCTGCCTTGCTAGAGCTACCTGATACCCCAAGGAGCTTGAAACAGCAACAGGACATCCTGAGAGTGTCACTGGTAGGAGACAGCCCATCTCCTGCCCACTCCCCTATGAGTGCTGCCCTTACAGGGTAGGCTGTGACAGTGGAGCTGGGAACATGTGGTACGTCAGACTGCAAGGTGTATGAAGGGAGAGAGACACTTGGGCTCCCTGCCTCTGCAGGAGAGGAGAAGCAGGAGCTGCAGCTTCCCAGGAGATCCTGAACTCGCTGGCTGTAGAGCCGCATCCCTGCACTGACATCCCCCAGCTTGGGAAGGAGGTTGGGGTGAAAGGTGGGAGACCACAGTGATGGGTGAGCTGCAGGACATCAGTGCTGCCTGATGAAGGGCAGAGCTGATGGGAGAGGAGGGCCGTGGGCAGCAGTAGGGATAAGCAGTGAGAAAACAAATTGAATGGAACAGAACAACCTCAGCTTCAAGCCCTGGTGGCAGCTTGCCAGCTCCAGCTGATTTCATAAGGACATTTCAGCCTAAAAATACACAAATAGCCAAAAAAAGTCAAATCTTTCTGTATCGAATCTGTCATCCACAGCTCTTTGCAAGGGAGGAATCTGTCAGTTGGCAATGAAAACAGATTATCCAGGGTTCAAGACTGTGGTTCAGCAGGTTTCCGTGGGGGTGAATGCCTTGTGATGTGTTTATCAGTGGTGCTGGCTGCTCTTCACCTCTAAACAACAGGAGAAAAGAGATTGTTCCCAAATTCTGGCAGTGTCCCTTTCTCCAGGCACCATGAACTGCCTCCTGCCCTTTCAGATGGGAGCTTTGCCAAAAATGGGATAGCCCTGACTGCTATCATGGGTCATTAAATAGCAATTCATTTAGTCAATATGTCAAGATTTTAGTGACTGCCAGACCAAAGACAACATCGTTACAATATGATACAGCAATGAAGAATGCCAAAGACGTAGCAGGTACTGCTGTCTTTGTCCCCAAGGACTGAACTACATAACTTCCCTGCTCCTCCCTACAGTGCAGTCTGTATCTCTTGGGTCTCTTCAGACTAATCTTAAGACTTTGGGGGCATAAAAAAGGATTAGGAGGGGGAAAGCAATACCATACCTCCAGTTTTGCCTGTAAGATCCGTATCTAAACTGCAGAGTTTTAGTGGAGCTGGCTGCAGAATTTGCTATTTCAGATGGTAAAGCGTCAAGCAGTTGAAGCTCTGGTTCAGCTGGTGAATGCTTTCCTGGTTTCCTGGATGTTCCCACATTGTTGGGTACTGCCACAAGCTCTCACTTAAAGCTCTGATTTAAAGCTTTCTACGGCAGAAGTTAGGTGTGGGGGTAACGGTATCTCAGATACCTTCACACAGACCAAGAGGGGATCTAGTCCTTCAGAAACCAGATGTTCACAAGGGACAGGACCTCCTGCTTTTCCCACTCCTTCATTTTCTCTGGAGTTTGTGTGAGCTCCAGACAGGACATGTGTTTTTGAGACAGCTTCCCTTTCCTTGATGACTTGCATGTGTGGCTTGAAAGAGTAGAGGGAAAAGCCTATGTCTGAGACTAAGCTTTCCTAGGGAAGAGCAGGTCTGGTGGAAGCCTCCTCTGTGCAGGTGTGTGAGAGGGACCAAGCGGGATGGGCATTATAATAAGAGGCAATGTCTTATGACGGAGTTCTGCAGACCTCTGCTCCCCCTGCTTGTGAGTTTTCTGGTGAGGAAACTCAGTCCTCAAGTTCTCCTGGCAGTGTTTGGTGGGATGGGAAGGTGAGCACTGCTTAACAGCCACCTTCAAGATAATGTGATGTGGTCTCTCCCCTGCTTTGGGCTAACAGAGGCAGTCCCTGGAGACATTGCACCCAGTTTTGGTGAAATTGGGTCTCCAGGTGGATGAAGACTGAGGGCAAGATGCTGGAAAATATCCAGCTGACTTCAAAGACGTTCTTCCTCTTGTGCCCTTCCTCTGGCTCACACACTGCCCTAGGAGTAGCCATATAAGGACAGCAGTTCTTTTATTTCTAAAGATAAGAAAGCCTGGGACCTGTACCAAGCTCAAGCCCTGCTAGACAGTAACAAGCTGATGTCTGCTCCTGTCTCCCCCACCTTGCACTTAGCAGAAGCAGCCCTACTCCAGACCTGACACCAGCAGACATTCCCTGGAAATCTGTTTGCATCTCATTTGTGGGAGCTGAGCAATGCTGGCGATTCCAGTCAACCAGCTCTGGCCTTTATGAGCTGTTTTGTTTTGCTTATTATAGGATGAACTCAATCATTCAAAGCTGCTGGGCATATTTACTTACAGGGGTAAATTAAACCATAAATTCAGACAAATATATCTACAAATGTACCTACTGATGCATTTTCCCTTTCTGCTTTATTGGCAGTTGGGCTCCAAAACACAAAGGTGGGCTGTTCAATAAACAGTACAACGCAAGTTATCCCGCTTAATTGGATTGTTCCATTTCTGCTGCTACTCCCTCCAATTAAATGCAAGGGGGTGCAAGCGACAGGCACAAGTAGGATAGGCACGCAGAAAACCATATTCTAATGCAGAAGCTGTGATAAGAAAATGGAATCTATGTACCTGACAGTAATATTAATGCAAACCTTGACCTATCATTTTTCTTTCTGCAGTCTGAGAGAGCTAGCAACAACTGCAGCTCATTAAAACGGACCATGTCCTGCCAGTCATGCAAAATGCTCATGTCCCATGAGTTTTGTGGTCTATTATCATAGAGCTGCATGGTCCTGCATGGCTAGGAACAGGGACTGCAGCCAATCCTGAAGACCTCTCTTTTAAACCTAGTGTCATGAGAGGAAGAGAGGGGAAAAAAAGCAAAGACAAACTCAAAAGTGACTGGATTGGACCTCTGGAGTTCCTCTGGACCAATTCCCTGTTCAAAGCAGGGCCAGTTCAAAGTTAAATTCAGTTTGTAAGTTAGCTCAGGTGGCTCAGTGTGGAGTATTTCCAAGGACAGAGATCTTACAGCCTCTCTGGGCACCATATTACAATGCTGCCTTGTGAGGGCTCACTCTGGAAGCCACTCACCACATCACAACAGCATCTGGCTCTACTTCCTTAACTGCTTTCTTGATGCAAAGTGTGTTGTTGGCATATGGGATGCAATAAGTAACAGTAGAGAAGTGACACCATCATGCAAAAACAATTCTTTTGCAAGGAAAAGAGATCTGAAAACAGTCCCACACAAGACAGGGTGATAAGGAAGGCAATGAGGTATTTTATTCTCAGTTTGCTGCTGCTTTTCTATAAAGCACTGCCAGAGCTGTTCTGGAAGGTGAAGTGACCAAAGTGTTGCCCAGTTTGGGGTTGGTATTTGGCACAAACTTGAGGTTTGAGTCAGGGGTGCACTTAGCTATGGTAAAGCAGCAAATGCAATTGCATCTCTTTTTCTTCAGCAGTGAGGTCTGTATCCCTCTCCAGAGGCATCACTCCCTCCCTTCACTCCCTACGGAGAGAGCCAAAGACAACAAGTTTCCTAGACCTGACACCTCTGATATGTGTGAAGATGGATGGGTTGAATGCAGGCCTAAAAATATTTTACATTTTCACAGTAGTTTCACAGCCCTGGTATTATCAAATGATCTTTCAGTGTACTTGGAAGCAGCAGAATAACTTGAAATGGAGTCTGGCTTTTTTGTGTCTGTGCAGTCGCAAACTGTCTCTGCCTACACATCTTACAGGGCCCTCTCCTGTTTGCATATGCACATGGAAAACCAATGGTTGCGTGGATGCTGTGTTTGCTCTGTTCCCCCCCTTCCTGAAGTTTAGAGGCTGCTCAAAGCAGGTCCCCAACCCTGTGTGGTTAAACTAAAATTTGCCCTATGCACTATGCTCCACTGACCAGGCTAGCTAGGAACTCGAGGCTAGGAAGTACAAAACAATTTTAAAATCTGAGCAAAAGTAGGAGATGAAGGAAACCAGCTGGAAACCTCTATTTTCATCATTTTGAAAGCAAAATGTGGGTCACAGATGTGCTTCCACAGACAGAAACTGGCTAAAGAAGAAAAAGACATCAGCAGTGCCCAGAGTCTTTGATGACCAGAGGTAGATTTAGCTCCTAGGCATGGAGACAAGAAAGAGGAGATGAAGTAGGAATAAAAACATAATCAAGAGATTAGGAATGTGGAACTCAACCCATCCATAAATTTGCCTTAGGGAATGACGAAAAAATGCAGTAATGAAAAAAGATGAAACCAACTGCTCCGTCTTACTGTCTTCCCTTCTCTTTCTGTCCTTATGGTTTTACTTTTTTGCAGTCCAAGACACAGGAGGCCCATTACAAAACCTCCTCTCTCCCTCAGCCATGCCTTCTCTTTGCAAAAGTGCTGTTTTCTACTGTTCCTTTGCAGTAGCTATGAAATCCTTGTGAAGGACACGCTGACTTTAAAGCCAAAAAGAAGCAAAGCTTTGCAAGGAAGTCCACACCAGTAGGCAGCTGTGCATGGGAGAGTAGAAAGCAAAGCACTCCTGCCCATCTTTTATAGAAGGGCCAGTACACACTTCTTGTTTAGGCTAATACAAAATATTGCATCTACTGTCAGTGAAATCAGTGCTAGACTAGTATGAGCTGTGCTGCTAGCTCTGGCAGTCTGTTGATTAGCCTGTGGCTTGGTCTCCCAGGCACTGTAACAGCCCTGTTGTTTGAGCCATTAATAAAACCTCGAAGTAAAGCACTGAAAAAGTAATGTGGGACTACAGCAGCACTGACTCAGAGAAACCCAAACGGTGGTTCGTTAGAAATAGCCAGGCAGTGGAGTGGGTTCTGAAAAGCAGTCAGTGGGTGGTTTCTGGGGTGAAGGGAAGTGTCTGGACCACTCCTGACGGTCCCACCTAGGCTGGCAATGACAGGACATGGTCACTTGGTGCCTCTGGGCTTTGTGATACATACTGAGCAGCCCTGGAGTGCGATATCTGTCTCCTGCAGCAAACTTCCCTCCTGCCACCAAAACACCAAACCCTATGGCTTAACACCAAGGGAAGCCTGAAGTAAGAATGATGCTAGTCCAGCTTTTCAAATTTTGGGGAACTTCAGATTCTGTTTCCTAAATTCAGCCCCAACTGAAGACACATTTTGTAGTTGATAGTGTTTTAAATCACATATCAGTGTCAAGAAAGATAAGCCCTTTCCCAGGTGAGGGAAGTGGCAGTGGGGAGGAAGGGGGAAACATAGAAAAATGTCCCAAATCTTTCACTCATCCAGAAGAAAAACAAGCTCAAAGCAGTGAAGGATTAAATGAAAAATATGCCCCTTTGCACTGGAGTCCACTGGGTGTGAATAAATGCCAACTGAGCTCTCACTTGCATCACCATCTGGTGTGATGACACCAAGGCCTCAAGGTGCAGCAGGACACTGCCCTGCCATGGGACAGCATCTCTGCTCCTGGTCACAGAACCACCAGAGGCTCCTAAATGGCAGCAGGTGCCTAAATGTGAAGGAATTTATTATCTTCAGCTTCACCATCTGACCTATCCCAGAGAAAAGGGGTGTCCAGCCTCAGCATGACTCAGAGTGTAGCAAAGGAGAGGAAGTACAGCCCTCCCCTCACAAGGAGGATTCCTTTTGCTGGGCTGCAACCGCACACTGATATTGCTCTGAATACCACAGCACAGAGTCTCCTCGATTGATGTCTAGAAACTGCTTGTGGTTTCAGAACTCTTGTTCATGAATTGCCCAGCAGCTGGTCACACTGGGAGGGCTCTGCTTATTATTTTCAACTGCTATCTTGCATGGAAGGAAAATCAAAACACTTTCCTCAAAGTAATAGGCTCTAAAACAATTGAAGAACTTTCCACAAGGTTGTAATGCAATTAGGATTGGCATTTTATATAATTTATACCTCTAAAGGTATGTTTATGCCATCAAACCCTTCTTCTGTGTCGGAAAAAAAAAATGCTGGCAAGAGAAGGCTAAGTTTGCTATCACAGGCAATGAAATGGAGATGAAACACAAACGTCCACCTAGTAGTGATTAAAAGGCAGCATAATGTCAGGATCAGTACTGAGATGTAGTCGCTTGTAGTGAGAAATGGCTCGGTGGGATGCTGTGACACCAACCACACATCTGCAGGTTCCCCATTTGGTTTTTGGTCAGTGCCAAGAGATGTGTCATTACGCGCCTTCTGCTGCAGCACCACAAGAGCAGAAACAATCCTGCACTCTCCAACTGCCCTGCCAGCTTCGACGGGGGAAGCTGGTGCAGACTGGGGATGATCCGGTCCATCACACAGAACAAAACCATCAGCCACGCCAGTGCTTGGGTTCATGTTTTGATAGATACCCAGGAAAACCCTGCATAGTGATGCCAGACAATCAAAACATGCAATAACAACTCCAAAGTGTGTGAGTCAGCTGGTGAACTTGTTGACATGGGGTAATGTGAAAGCCAAAAGCATGGATGTAGCACTCCGCTGTCACCATCTGGGGAAGCCTCTATTTTCCTGACTGCCAAAAGGTCCAAGGTATAAATGGAGAAAAGATCTCCCTGTGCTTTCTTGTTCCTTATGCTCATACTTAACTATGTTAGTGACTACTGCCAAGACACAGAACAGGGCCTTGTGATGTTTTGCCTGACTACTACAGCTGCTGCAGTTGAAATTATGGAATGAAAGGCTTTAGCCTTCTTGCCTAGGTGGAGGCAAACAGACCGGATGAATGACCATTATAAATGGTTCTGAACTGAAACTGGGGAGGCACTCGACATTTCTTCAGAGCCAGAGCAGCCGTTTGTAAGTAGATGTTCTGTCCTTTAGATGGGATGAACCAAAGCCATGGATTCAGACGATCAACATTAGAAAATATCTAATGGTAGAGACGCCACTGGCTATATCATGAGAATGTTATGACACTGTAAAAGCAAGGACATCTCTTATCCCTGGTGGTAACCCAGTTGCCTAACCAGTACAGTGTATGACTATTAGAAAAGCAAACTCAAGAGAAGTACAGCTACACACAGAAGGTAATCATACCCTTCTGATATGTGTCAGACAAATGAAGAAGCCACCAGCCACATCCACAAGTTGGTTTGCCCCTGCTCACTAGATCTGTGTTTACAGAAATCTACTTTGAGCTGTTTGGGAGTAGTTTGGGAACCTGATCTTCGGGTCACTGACCTGATCCCAGACTGGCCATAGGGCACTTGAATGTCCTGCCTGATCCTTTCTGCCTTGCAGCAGCCTGTGACACAACACACATCCCAGTCTGTAAGCAGAATCACATTCAGATCTGCTGCTATGAGGTCGTTAACTTTAGTTACAACTTCAACGCCAAAGACTATGGACAGGGATACTCACTATTGGGCCGAGTCATTAAGTTGATATTCTCGGGACCGGTTGAAGCATTCTTGGATCCCAGAGTCTGCCCAGAGTCTCATCATAGCTGACAGCAGCTCTGGAGAGAAGGGCTCTGTGTCCTCCATCCGACTTACAACATCGCAGACCATCTTGGCATCAGCCTGCAGAGAAAGGAAAAGAGAGGTCACATAGATGCTTAAGGGAGAATTGGGAGCCAGAGATTTCAGAAACAGTTCATGAAACCTTGAGGAGTAAAGAAGATACATTTTGCAGCCTTTAGGATCCACATCATATGATCCAGCAGAAGGGGCAACAGGAGGATGGAACAAGAAAGCCACAAGGAAAGAGATTTTTTGGGCAATCCACCTCACATCAACAAATACTTCTATTCTGCAGCCAAACCAGTTGGCATTGCGGATGTGTGGAGTTTCTTGGGAACAGACAGGAAGTAATCTATGTACAAGGACATTTTAAATTGTTAGCAAAGGGACCCATATTGTGCAGTGATGCCTGGTTTAACTTTGCTGAAGTAGGGGCCATTTGCATCACAAAGGACAACAGAAGGGCTCCAGAAACAATTATTTCAGATGCTGGTTTATTGCTTTTTCTTAATTCTTGTTCTTTTCTCTAAGCCCCTGCCACAGGGGCTAATTCATGGTAATACTGAACACCTTGGCTGGCTTTCTTGCTTTATGACTCACAGGGAGAGGAATGGTTAAGGAGTATGGCAGTGAGGGCTGGGCCAACTGGCTGCTTGCAGATGGAATCTGTTTGGGTAGAAATATGTGAGTTGCTGTAACGGCAACTTTTCCTGACACAGCTCAAGTCTGGAAGATGTCTCAGATTTAGGATGGGAATGTCTAGACAGACTCGGAACATTGAGTTCATCCCTACTGTAACAGTCCCCAGTGGCTGAAGCTTCCCTTGTTTGCGAAGCAGGACACCCAAATTCATGCCCCCCTCTGCCTGCTTTGTGGTAAGTGGATGTCTCATACCCCACACCCCCCAGGCTCCAGGAGCCCCAGGGATGTTGACTAATCTGCAGAGTTTTTCTTCCATGACTTTGGATATGTTGGATTAGTCTCATATTTCTACCAGCTGAAAAAAACCCAATTGTTACTGCTGTAATTAATGGAAAAAGTGGAGCTCTTATTTGTTCTGATTTGTTCAGCCTGGAGAAAAGAAGGCTCAGGGGAGACCTTAGAGCAGCCTTACAATACCTAAAGGGGGCTCACTAGAAGTCTGCAGAGGGCCTTTTGACAAGGGCCTGCAGAGGCGAAAAGGAGGAATGGTTTTAAACTAGCAGAGGAGTGATTTAAGTTAGATATAAGGAAGAAGTTCTTCCCTGTGAGGGTACCGAGGCCCTGGCACAGGTTGTCCAGAGAAGCTGTGGCTGCCCCATCCCTGGCAGTGTTCAAGGCCAGGTTGGATGGAGATTGGAGCAAGCTGCTCTAGTGGAAGGTGGCCCTGCCCATGGCAGGGGGTTTGAGCTGTATGAGCTTTTAAGATCCACTCCAACCAAAACCATTCTGTGATTCCTTATGGGTGCTTACAGCAAAGCAGCGAAGACAACCACCTTGTTTTATTACCTTTTCTCTTGTCTGAGATTGTCCATTCTTGGACAAATACAAAGGGGAGAGTGGGCAGTGCCCATGCTTTGCTGTCACTGTCCCATGGAGAGACAACTCCTCTTCATCACAGCAAAAGACACCCACAGCTGAGCATGTAGTTCCTGGGGAGCTCACACACTGCCTGCTAGGGAGCAGCTCCTACATCCTTCCTGGCTACAACAGGCTCTGTCCTGTTCCTCTGCCCTACCAGGTGCTGCTGCTCCTGGCTATTCCTCAGAGTTGGGGAACAACCCAACTCCTGAATGGGTTGCTCTCCCTGGGTACTGCTAGAGCACTGGGGACAAGGTGTTACAGGTTTTGGGGCAAAGCAAGCAGAGTATTTCTTAGCTCATGGGTGCAATTAGAAGTAGGGGAGTGCCAGTGTTGGACAGCACCACATTAATCTAATTGCATCGTTGGGAACAATGAGGTGTATGGCATGGCCTGCGTGGAAAGGAGCAAAACTCCTCTGCAGCCTTTTATTACTGAATATTGAAATTATTGAAAAGTTACAGAGCACCAAACTGGTGGAGACTGAAGCTGGTGGAAATTTCAATGCTCAGAGAAAGAGGCTCAAGTCTCCTAAACATCTTTATGGGCTGAAAAAGTCTGTCCTGTATGGAGACACCATTCCATAAAATTTAATGGGGTGGAGTCTCTTTGCTTTGAAGACTTTATGTTCATAAGTCTTTCTTGCAGAATACTTAACTCTTGGTGCTCAGGATTCCTCCCAGCCCTCTGTACAGACTGCTTGTTCTGGAGAAATAGTGTTGATGACTCACACCTCAAAGTCAAGACAAACGAAGAACCTTGAGTAGTTCAGTTAATTTCAAAAGCTTATTTTCTGCCCCGGAGTGCTTCGTGAGCTCAGTGAATATTCATAAATCAGTACAGTTTGCCTGCTCTGCTGGAGCTGATATTCTGCTCTTTTCACAGACTCTTCATAACACATGACCAGCTAATGGCCAGTCCACTTGGGACGGTGCTCTGGCATGGCCCCATTTCTTGTGCATGGGTGGTGCACAAAAGCATCCATGCCTTCAGCTAGGTAGGGACGAGGTCTTTCTTATGTTATCTTGACTGCTGGGGGAATTATATGTAAGTCACAGATCTGTCCTCCTGTCTGCGATTGCAAAGCACTTCTGAATCTCTCCAGCTGTTATAGGCAGGGCGTGGGCTTTTCCTGAGCTTTGCAGATTTAACTGCAGGCTGCTTTCTGTGAAGCATCAGAAGGAACAGCACAGCCATCTCATTTCTGTGCTGGGAAGTAGCTGCCTCACCTTTTCCACTACTGAGACTTGTGGCAGTCCTATGATTTCAAATCCAAAGCAAAAGGGTTTGAGCAGAAGACATGGATGAACAGCAGTGACAGGGCAGAACAGGAGTGATCAAGGACAGGCACCTCTGGCTGTGGTTACCAGGTCTGCTTGGGCCAGAAGTGGGGCTGAGCTTGAAGGGCAGGGGGTTATTTTGGTACATGCTCCTCTGCAGTCACTGGAGATCCCTTCTGGGAATGGGAGAGCTGCTCTCCCGCAGTGCAGGCAGCTGTCTGCAGGGCAGGCTAGAGCAAGGGAACAGCTCACAGGGAAGTTTATTGCTCCTGCTGAATGGCAATAGAAATACTTCAGTCTTAAGTTTCATTTTGCAGAGTGAACCATTGAACTCTCAGTTCTACAGACCCAGGAAAAGCAGGTGAGATGAGTATTTCTGAAAGCACTCCTCCCCCCTGCCAAGGATGATTCCCCTCTGTCAAGGAGCATGGGGCCATCCAGGAGTTCAGGCATTTGTGAGATGATTTAATGAGCAATTAAGGATCCAAGAAGAGAAGATCCCCCTTTCTTTTCTCACTCTCCAGGCTGCTTCTCAAGCTGGGAATGACATTAAAATCTCCAGCCCCACCCTGGGCTCAGCAGGTAGATTTTTAAATACCGCCTGATTGACTTTTCCCTTCCCACCTCCCCTGAGTCTGGTGCTCCTGCTTTTCCTGAGGTGAGAGGAGTCAAGCCTCCTGCCATGCTCTGCCTCTGTACTCAAGCCAGCAATTAAAAAAGTAAAACAAATCAGACCAAACAGGCCCCCAGCCCAGCCTTGCAGCTCCCATCCAGCAGGGCTGTCATTAATGAATATCACAGTGGTATTTCAGCTACCTTGGGAGCTAAAAATAGGCAGTGTTCTGCCCTTGGAATTGCTGGAAGGAGTCATAGAATGGTGCAAGGCTGCTTCCTCCATTGCTGCCTTTCCCCAGCTGGTCTGTCTCCTGTGCCCTTGGTACAAGCTGGCGGGGAGGAAGATATGGGGGTGGGCAGGTCTCCTTCAGGCTGCTTCTTAACTGGTAGGCACATCCCTGCAGTGATCCCACTGCATTCTGCTGCCATTTCCCAATGGCTTGCATTTTCCATAGCAGGACAAACCCTAACCCTGAGCTGATTCATAGAATCACAGACTGGTTTGGGTTGGACAGGCCCTTAAAGCTCACCCAGTTCCAATCCCCTGCCATGGGCAGGAACACCTTCCACCAGACCAGATTGCTCCAAGCCCCATCCAACCTGGCCTTAAACACTACCAGGGATGGCGCAGCCACAGTTTCTCTGGGCAACCTGTGCCAAGGCCTCACCATCCTCACAGTAAAGAACCTCTTCAATCTAACCTAACTTCCCCTGTTTGTGTTTAAACCTATTGCCCCTTGTTCTATCACCACAGTCCCTGAAGAAGAGTCCCTCCCCTGCATCACAGAATCACAGAATAGTTAGTGTTGGAAAGGACCTTAAGATCTTCTAGTTCCAAATCCCCTGCCATGGGCAGAGACACCTCCCACTACACCATGCCACCCAAGGCTCTGCCCAACCCAGCCCTGAACACCGCCAGCAATGGAGCATTCACAACTTCCCTGGGCAACACATTCCAGTGCCTCACTACCCTTACAGTAAAGCCTTACAGGCCCCTTCAGATACTGGAAGACTTCTATGAAGTTTCCATGCAGCCTTCTCTTCTCCAGGCTGAACAGCCCCAACTTGCTCATTCTGTCTTCATATGGGAGGTGCTCTGGGCCCCTGATCATTCTTGCGGCCTCCTCTGGGCTTGCTCCAACAGCTCCGAGTCCTTCTTATGTTGGAGACACCAGCACTGTACACCACAGTGCTCCAGGGGGGGTCTCACAAGAGCAGAATAGAGGAGCAGGATCACCTCCTTCGACCTGCTGCTCACACTGCGGGGATGCAGCCCAGAATTGATTGCCTTTGGGCTGCTTGCTATCGGGGTGGAATTTATTTAGCTCAGTGTCATTCCTGAATGCTGAATGTGCCCACTTACCATGAGAGAACTGGAGCTGGCTTGGTGGGGCTGGGCTTGGCTTAGCGAAGGAGCTGAGCTCAGAAACCCTGGATGGTAAATTATACTTCCAGGCTTTAGCCATCAAGCTAAAGACCAAATAACCCTGTGTTAAAGAACAACCTCCATGCCAGACAGGGAGTGGGGAGGGCTCTGTAGTTCCATGGCAGGGCGGTGGGGTTGTAAGACAGTAAAATCCAAAGGTATATGTGAACAGGTAGCTTGTAAACTTAGTGGGAAGTCAGAGTGGCTCCTTTCCAACCTAAGGCTCTGTGTCTGCCTTCGCACCAGACACACAGTATAAATCTAGTTCATAAGGGGATCTGTTTCCTCACTAACCTGGACAAAACTGCAGTTATTTAATTGTCTCCCATATGTCAGTGTCACCAAGCACACAGGCTGTGCTCAGCAAGCAAACTTGTGACTCTGCTTGCAGCAGCCACACAGCCCAATTAATTTTTTAGCTTGCTAGAAGGGAGAGGGGCTCTTCCCAGCAGCCTGACATTACCAGCAGTTGTGTTTGTCTCCGCAAGCAAGTTCTTTGTCCTCATGCTAATACTGACCACCCTGAATTATTTGCCTCTCACCACTAGCCATGATCTGTGCCCACAAAGATACCCACAGAGCTGCTCCTGCCCTGGCTGCAGTAGAGTTGCACTGCAGTGGGACTCAGGTACCCATCTCTGACACCCCAGGGTAAATCCTACACTGACCCTTTGAAGTTGCCGAAGGAATAGTTTTCCAGAAGGGGAGAATTTAAGCAAAAGGCAAAGCCTTATTTGAAGCTATTTGCTGCAAATCTGCTAAGCCCTATAGCGCTGCACTGACTGACACCCACAGAAGCACTGACCTGTGTCATATTGTACAGTCCTTTCCTTTCGGTGAACTAAATCTCAGTAAACATAATTTTTTTCTGTTATTTGCTCTGATTAATCATACTTGTCACTCAGCCTATCTCAAAGGTTAACACTGGGATGATTTCCTTTGGTGGCTGATTGTACTTGAAAGCTGCATCTCAGAACATTTCAGAGAACCTTGGCATGGGGGGAGAGATGAGCAGTGTATTTTGCTGGTGGTGCAGGACAAATCAGAGGCATGGCACTAGTTATCAGCAACCAATCTCATGAAAAAAGTTGTGGCCATTACCAGTCAGAAACCTGGGGGAAATCAAACTGATGCCTTGAAAACATCCTGCATCCACAAAGGATGACCCTGGAGAGGAAGAGGCCCAGATCCTGACCTCAGGGCACAGCAGTATGGCCTCTGCTACTTCAGTGAGAAATGAGGTCCCATAACGTAGGGGCAGAAAGCGTCTCATTAACCAAAAATCTCCTCCTCCTCCTCACAGAGCATCTCAGAAATGTGGTCTTTGCTTCTCAGCTCAAGTGTGGCTGCACTGCAGCTAAGGTCAGTTATTTTCACAGCATTTGAAGGCTGAATGAATTCTGGAAACAAAGCAGGGCTGGTGAACACACCTCTTCCAGAGACATCCAGGGCCCAGCTGCAAGTCCATAGGAGTTTTGTAGATGCTGAATAAACAGCTGCACGTATGACTCTCCTCCTCACTCTCACCTTCACAGCTGTTTCAGAGCTGACCTCTCAATCTGTGCATACCTGTCTGACATGAAGCAGCTGCTGTGAATTGCAGTAGGGACAACCTTCTCCCTGCTCCACTCTTCCATTTACCTTCAGAACATTTTATTGAGGCCTCGCACCTCTGCTTAGCATTTGGTTTGCTGAGAGACCCTGGAAGGTGCTGAGTAAAAAGCTATTCCAGTGGCTAATTCAAATCTATCCCTTTAGAGAATACCTTGAGTTGGACACCCAAACTACATTCCCTCTGCACACTTGCTAGTCAGAAGCAGATCTGGAAAGCTCCCAACACAGATGCCAATGCCAGTGGTCTGGGAAAGATGAGTTTATGCTGATGCGAAGCTCAGCATAGCACTCAGGCAATCTGCATCACACAGCAAAGCTAAGCCTAACAAACTCGGTTAGAGATGGCTGGCTTTCCCCAGTGTCATGCTAGCCATCTTCTGTCCAGCTCACAGAAAGGTACTTGGGTACCACACCAGAAGGCTGCTGTCTGTGTGTCTGTCTGCAGACAGGCTATTTTGAATGAGAAACATAACCCAACAGCCACGGTGATGTGCAGAGGTTGAGCTGTCTGGCTAGCAATTAGTAAAGCCCTGGTCTTCATACCCTTCTGGAGCCAAGATGGCACCACAACCTCTGACTGCCTTGATCAAATAACTTCTGGTTGTGTGTCTGGTACTCTGCTTAGGAGCTCTATCCTGAAACCTCGTTACAGCTGTTTTTTCCTGTCTGCTGATTCTCATTCGGGGAGATGTTGAGCAGGACTGATATTAAAGATTATTATGGCTTTAAAAGCAAGCCAATGACTGTGCGTTTGGCACTACTTCTGTATGCCACTACAGTTGATAAAATAAAATTTGCTGGGTCTTAAATGGGTATACACTTTTTTCTCTCCTGCAATAGATGTACAATAAGATCCTCAGTTTGCCTGGACTACTGACTATCTGGTAATCCAGGGACTCAATAATACAAGGACTCAATAATACATAGACTAGACTAAGCTAGTGGGCTGCCAGACAGCTATCGCCATTGTAAGAGTTCCTACAGCCCTATATCCTGTAGGAAATAGCACTGCATTCACCAAGAGAGGTGGAAAACCCCACTGTCCATTAGCACAGAATATGCACGAGGGATCCCAAATTTGCTTTGTTCTAGGAAATTGTAGGGTCCTCCCCTGTCCCTGAGGAGCTCGGAGACAAACACAGTAGATAGCTGACCTGATTTTCCCAAGGAAGGATGGGAAAGCCAGAAAGCATGTGTTAAATGGTCTCAAAATTGGTCCTCACACTGTAACTGCAATGGAAGGTGAGGAAATGGCACTGTCTGTCCCAGTCACTTCTAATTTAAGAAGATGGCATCCCTGAGACACCAAGAGCAGACTCCACCAGTGTCCCTCTGAGGACAGGATGCTTTCATGGGTCCTCTGTTTTACAAGCACCGGGTAAGAGGTGATTTTAACTGGGTAGGGAATCTGCAAGCCCAAGTATCACCCCTTGCTGGGGACTTCCAGGCCATACAGGCACGGAGAGTGTTGCCCACCAGGGAGGAGACAAGGTGGGGAGTCACAGATGGGGGACGTTAGCTGCATGGTTTCATGCTCTGCAGGGAAGTGCTCTGCTGCAGTGCTGAGGAGGAGCTGGGAACATGGAAAGATGAGAGAACAAAATCATTGCAGCTTCCTGCCCTTCTCTTCTCTGTATGATCCTCTCCACTGCATAGAAGCCCATAAAATGTAGTGGCACTGGAATGTTTGTGTGGCAGTAAATGGCCGGGAATTGCCCAACATCGCACAGTGGGAATGCAGGTGAAGAAGCTGCATCAGTGCTGGGCCTCTGAAACAAATGGCTTTTATTCATTGCAAAACGATGGCTGAGGATGAGCTGAGTGGGAGTGATGGTGATTTTCTGTGAATCTGCTCTGGGTTTGGGAATTCCTGATAGCTCTAGCCTGCGCATCTTCCATTCGTCAAATGCCTTTTAAGATACTCCACATCAACATCCCTCTGAGCCAGTGTGCAAGGGTGGCAGGCAGACGGGACATGGTTTCGTGCCAAGCTTTCCCCGTCACAAAGGGGAAAACAGGCTTTGTCTTTGGAACAGAAAGGGAAACCAGCCTCTGTGGTGGGAGTATTCCCAGGACAAAGCTGGATTATTTTACATCTCTGGTTAAATGCTGCTCGTGTATGATGATTCCATACTGGGAAGCTGTGCAGTGCTGGAACCCAGTAATTAGTTTAATGCTCAGAGCTTGATGCTGAATGGTGGATGCTAATCTCCACTCTAGAACTAATCTAGCAGATTTATCAGTGATCCCTACAATGAGGGACTAAGTCTGTGGTTTACAGTCATCTGTCCCTGAGGGAAGTGACAGGGTTTCAATCAGCAAGAGCCTTGTTTCATTTTATGCTTCTATTTCACTGGTGATCTGTGCTGAAGATATATACTTAAAGGACAAGGTAAAAAAGGAAAATCCCCCCAGCCCACCCCAATCCTGCTACATTTCAGTTCTGTGTTTCATCTTCCTTTCTCTGTAACCCATAATTGGGATATCTGGGTAGGGATTTCTTACTGCTCTCCATTGCAACAGCTAACAGCAGTCGGCGGGTTTGGTGTTTGTGCTCAAGCCTTCTGCCTGACTAGGTGTGTCCAAATTACTTCTTGCATTGATGGTGTGACAGTGGGCATCACAGCAGCCAAATAATCCTGGATTTTCCCCTTGGTGGAAGAACAGAAAAATCAGGTTGTGTGAAAAATCAGCTTAGATCCAACCTGTTCCCTGCATTCTTCCGCAGACCTCAAATCTTACCCAATAGTTCGTTTTCACATCCAGCCATAGCAGTGGCCTTGAGCCCTGCTGAAGTATTTTTGTTTCTTTCGAGTTATTTGGGAGCTCAGAAATATTATTATATGTAGGTGAATTTTCAAGCAAAAATTTGATTTCCAAATGAAAATTTGGAAAAAAATGAACAAAACCTTTGGCCCTTCAGGAATGCAAAATCTTTTAGAAAAATTCTCCAAATTTTCCTCCTGCCATGACTACCTGTACATTTGACTGCATTTTACAAATGTTTTTGGTTTCTTTTAGACTTTGTCTTTTAGCAAATTCATCAAAAATTTCTGCCCAGGTCTAGTAATAAGTACAAGAACTTTGTTATCAGGAGCCCTTCACCCTGCAGAAGAGAAGGCTGCAGGGAGAACTTAACAGCAGTTTCCCATGCTTAAAGGGGTCAGCAAGAAATCTGGAGAAGGGCTTTTTACAAGGGCCTGTAGGGACAGGACAAAGGGGAATGGCTTTAAACTGTCAGAGGAGAGATTTAGGTTAGATATAAGGAACAAGTTCTTCCCTGTGAGGGTGGTGAGGTCCTGGCACAGGTTGCCCAGAGGACCTGTGGCTGCCCCACCCCTGGCAGTGCCCAAGGCCAGGCTGGACGGGGCTTGGAGCACCCCGGTCTAGTGGAAGATGTCCCTGCCTGTGGCAGAAGGTTGGAACTGGATGAGCTTTAAGGGTCCTTCCAATCCAAACCAGTCTGGGATTCTATGATTAACTTATTTTCTGGTTTAATTTGGATTCTCACTGCTTCTAGTGTTCTGGTTTTCAGTCCTGTACTCTTTCACTCTATGTCTTACAAGACTGACCATTGCTGAGTGCAGACAAAGAGCTTCTCCTTGGGTTTGATTTGGACTTTGCAGGAGCAAAGCAAGGTACATAATTCTGACACCTACATGGCCAGGATACAGGCCCTTAGGGCAAGAGGTGAAGCTGGCACTGTGGTTTAGGAGCTGTCACGGCAATTGGCTATATATTAATTAATGGGGCATTGTGCCAGGCAGTGAGGGCACTTTGGGAACTGGGTTTCTTCTGCAAACTTAATCAAATTCCTTTATTCTTTTAAAGAAGAAGCACTCTGGGAAGAGGGGCCTCAGAAAAGATTCAAGTACTTTGTTTTACCCAGCTTTCTCTGTTTCATATCACCATTTTCTGGGGAACCTCTAGGACAAGAGATGATGGAAGTGTGCAAATCAAAGTGTGCAAAACTGTGGTCATTTCAGGATTGTCATGGGCAGCAGCTCCCAATGCAGACATCCAAGAAAGCTTCCTGTGTAACCCATATGCTTACTGTCTTTGCATTCATTGTTTGATAACTTCCCTTTTTTTGGTCTCAGGCGGCACACAACCAGCTCTCAAGAGGCATCATATTAGCACTATGAAGGGGATGGGCTGAAACGAGACATGATTAATTGAGTGGCTGGTTAGCAAAATCTTGTCCATGACTTCTTACTACTACAGCCCTCGTTTAGCTTCCCTCCCTCTTAATTCCCAGCTGCCTGTGAGTCCTCCTCTGCAGTGAGGACCAGAACTATGATGATGCGGGGGTGGAAGAGCATTTGGCTGCAGTTCTGCTGCAAGTAGAAGCTGCATCTGATGGGGCTGAGGTTGAGAAGTGCCTGGTCAAGGTGTCTGTGGCTGCCTGCAAGTTGCTCCAGAGTTCAGAGTAGATGGAAGGCAAGTTTATAGCTAAATCTCTCCTGTGCAAATGTATCTCCAGCAAAACTGAGATGTGGGTGCTTGTAACAGGCTCTGAGGAGCTCTTGCTTTGATCAGTGGGGATCACAGAGAGTAACCTCCACCAAGTTCTTCCTTACTGGAGCTGAGGCACTTCACACACTAACAGATTTGCTTATGCATTAATTCAGGTTCCTGCAAGGAAAAGCTGCCCTGTATTTTCCTTACAAGAGCATCAAGAAAGTTCCCCAACCCTCTGGTAGGGAAAGGGTGGGAGGAGGAAGAAATATAAAGTAAGAGAAGAGGAAGGGGAAGGACCAGAATCTTACGGGTTCGGTGTGGGCATTGCCATCCCAGAGGAAGCTGTTACTGGGGCTATTAACACGGAATTTCTTTTATTAACTGCTCTTTTCAGAGAGAATGGATAAATGGGACCTCAGGTGAAGCCTCAGATGACATGATAGTTTATAAAATAAGTGGATGGTAGGAAAATATAATGGCTTAACAAGGATAGACAGAAATAGGCTTGAGGCCTGGAAGAAACCTTTGATGCTCTCATATGTATTATTTATTTTTCTGACACAAATATAGCATCAAAGAACATCAAAACCAAAAAGACCATAACCTACTGTGGCTGGATTACTCCTGTATCTCTGTAATCATGGCATCACATTGCATAGACAAGGAAAAACAGAAACAATGGGAAAAAAAGCATCCAGCATTTATTACACTTTTGAGGATGAGGCAGACTTCCCAGCTCCCGTGAGAATGCACCAGAAGGGAGAAGAAAATCTGTGAGCATCTTGCTAGTCTGGGCATCTGTGAGGCTCAGCTATGATGGAAAATGCCATGAAAGAGTGAAATTGCTCACTTGGTGTAATCCTATATGATACATATGAGCAATATAGAATGGGTCCCCCCTGGAAACATTTTGCTACCATTGCAGAGCTCCTGTAGCCCCGCAGACCAGTGGGGATGCCATCAGCGCCTGTCTGTAATCAAGAACTTAAAGAGATGCAACATGTTAAGCACCTGGTCGAACAATATGGTTGAACCTGTCTGTGGCCGCGATCTGGCGGTGTTCACCTCTGTGTGTGTTGCTGACAGTCCTCATTCGCTGCCTCCCAGGTCCATCCTACTGTGGTGCTCTCCTTCCTTCCCATCCCTGCTCCCCTCTCTTTGTGCCTCCCTGGCTTTGCAAGTCATGCACTTGCTGCAGCTGGAAGCCCTGTCTCATGGTTGTGCAGAGCAGAGAACTGTGTTGACATGAGACATAATACTTACACTTAATACCGTTCTGATTATTTTTTGGAAAATAATGTATATTCACTTCTTTCAGGAATGCTTTTGCTGGCTTGTAAATAATTCAAGTACCAAAATGGGATTAGGGAGCATCTTTTAATCACCTTTTGTTTTGTTTCTTTTTTTTACATCTTTGCAGAAGAAGGAGTAAAAACCTACTCCAAAATGTTCTCCATGGAGGGATCAGGATTTGGCAGCTTCGCTTTGGCAGTGATGACTCTGGACAAGCAGAAACAGGAACAGTGCAGCTTCTCACTGGCCCCCAAAGCCCCCTTGTAGAAGGGATGAGACCTCTCCCAAAGACAGATTTGGGCAGGAGCTGGCATGCTCCAGCTGCCTGGCTGGGAGCAAAGCTCAAGGTGGGCTCTTTCTACTGCCTCCAACTCGCCTGCAGCACAGGGAACTGTCCAGGTCAGTAAAACTTGGAGCAGAAACTTTCGCAGTTGTCTAATAGGTCTCGAAATCTGGTTTCCTTTAAACAAGGAGAGCATGCCTATAGCCACCTCAACAGTAGACTGGTGGTCCCTCCGTGGCACTATTGTTTGCTTGGAAAGTCAGAAATTCCAAAAACCCCACATGCCTGCCATTCTTAGTTCCTCTTTTCTTTCCCTTCTCCCTTCTGCTTTCTCTCCCTGTGCGCCTGCAGCTCTGCCTGCATCCAGCCCCAGCCCTGCACGCGCAGCACTCCCTGGAGATGCTTTTTCTCTCACATTCAGCCCATGGTGTATTGCAAAACCCATGTCCCCAGCGGAGTGAACAATGTCAGTAAAACCCTCACCTTGCCTCCGCCTCCCAGGGCTACTCTCTGTCTTGGCCTTGAGCTTGCTGCATCTTTGTGTGGCTAATAAAAACAACCTAAAAATACTTGAGGACCAGACAGAGCAATCCCAGAGACTCCAAACATCTAAGGGGTTTTGTTTCCAAGGCAACATCTTGTCTCCTAGCTGCAAAAAGCCAGGGGAATGAAGGCAGCCTATGGAAAATGAATAGCACAGTGACAACAACAACAAAAAAATGTGCTGGGGAGCATATCAGGGAGGGAGGAGTGTTCGGGGGGGGGCAGGAAAGAGCAAAGCTGAGCAAGCCTGGACTAGCTGCACAGAGCATGCAAAGGGACAGGGTGCAATTTATCTCATGAGAAGCACAGTCCTGCCCCCATTGAAATGCACAGCACCACCTCACCGACTTAATGGGAGCAGGCGAGCTTGCACAAATTGGCTTTTCTCTTCTTTACCCCTTTTTTTTTTATGTATTTGAAGATTCCAGCTAGTTAAAAATAATCCATTGTCCAAGGCAGAGCTTTCCTGGGTCCCAGGAGCTGTTCAGCCAGGGCTGATTTTAACCACCCCAGGTTCTCACCACTGCTGGAGCTGCCTCCTTCCCTCCACAGCCCAGGGCATTGAGACGGGAGGTGCCAGAGCACTGGAGCATCCCTCTGGCTCTTCCCATTAGGAAAGAAACATGTTTTCACCAATTTTTTAAGGTTTCCAGAGCTACACAGTACATGGATACGCGTGCAATTCAAGCTGCAGAATCACTATGGCTGCAAAAGCCCATTTGCTCTTACAGCCTTTTGAGCTGGTCATTTCTCAGATTAGCGGACCTGAGGCTTCAAACATAGGGAGAGCACAGACACCTCTTCTACCCTCCAGGTCCCACTGGTGGCACCCATGGCCCTATCTAACAGCACCAGCCTCAAAAAGGGCAGGTCTGTGACTGCACCGTGGTGCTATTGAATGTGCATGCTGCCCTTATGTAAGTGACTGCCACAGTAAAATGCCCCTAGTATAATTGATGGGATTGATATCTGCCTGAGAGGGGAGAAGTCCCCCAACACCTGCTGAGATGCTTGCCTGCAGACACCCTGCTCTTGCCTTTCCTCTCCCTCCTGTCTCATGGGAATGCCTAAAAGTTTAGGATCATGATGCCAAGCGAGCTACCGGAGCTTTTTCTCCATGTCTCAAGAGGTGGCATGGATGCCCTGGGAACATGACAAATATTGGGTCAGGAGTTACAATGGAGCTGGCTCCCAGCTCCTTGAGAACACAACTGACTTGGAGCCCCACCACACCAGGAGTGGGCTCTCGGCATGGGGGTGAAGAAGGAAGCCCAGGAATTTCCCTGGAGTGGCCAGGAGGGACAGAGGGCATCCGTGTGTGCTGGTGCTGGTCTCTGCCATGGGCTGGAGACAGCCTTGGGCTCACGCTCTTCTTCTCTTTTTTCTTAGAGACTCTCTGAGATAATGAACAACTCAACCATTGATGTCCTGGATGTTAAAACATTGTATTTGACTAACATCTTTCCTTTGTATCTTCTTTCAGTCAATACCATGTGAGCAAGAGCTTTGCAAATGGAGAGCTGGTGGGAAATGCTACTCTCACACTTTTTCTTTGCACCCTCTGCTGTGGGCAGAGCAAGATCATCCGTATAGATGAACAACTGCTATTTATTATTCATATTGGTATCCCAAGCAGAGCTCTATCTGAGCAAGTTTTGAGATGATGAGGCTGCTTCTCACTCCTTCCCCTTTGAAATGGTTTTAATTTAGCTTAACCCCAGAGAATTCCTGAGGAATTTCCTGCTGGAGCAAGGCTGGGATTTGGCTGCCATCACCCTGCTCAGAGATGGAGGGCTGCCTGCAGGGAAGTACAGCAGCCCTGCCTGCTGTCACCACATCTTCCCACCTGCAGCCCAGTTCCAACCGGGCATGCAACAGACAGTGCCAGGTTGTCACCCTCCTTGGCCTCACGGAAGAATGCAGCTGCAGAGTACCAGCTACCTCTTCAGAGTACTTCCTGGCTGATTTCTCATGTTGTTTTAGCTTTTCAAGAGGCATGAACAGGAGACAATACAGCTGTTACATGGTCCTTGGTCCTAACACAATGAGGTGCTGAACACCTGTTGAGCAGGCTGGGGAATTTCAACCACTTCCTTAAAACCTGAATGCCCCTTAATTTTCTGTGCCACCTTCCTGCTTCAGATGGCTTAGCTCAATCTGCTTGCCCTTGACTTGCACACACAAAGGCTGGCTTCCAGACCCTCAGCCCAGGGACAGACAATATGCACTCACATCTCCTCCACAGATAAAAACCACCAAGCTTTCAACCTCCCTTTGAGCTGGTACCTTCAGAGTAATAGGTCAAGCTGGAAACGCATTTCCAACCCGTGTTTGCCTACCAGAAGAAAGCTCTGCATCGCTCTTTGCCACTCCTTGAGAGCCACAGCATTCCATAATGAGGCCATTGATGGAGCAGTGGTATGTTCTTTTGTTCCTGCCAAAACCCTGCTCCCTCTTATTCAGCTCAACGAGATGTGAAGCCCTGGCGCTGCCAAGAGGCTTTTCAGCTGCCAAAGGAAAAGGAGCTAATCAAACGAGTGAAAGAGATGGGGTGTCAGGCCCATTCCCAGCTCAAAGCCTGTGGATACAATACTAGGACTGGTCAGCTTTAAGCAGCTTCTGGGCCCATCCCAGAGTGAGAGCCGTGGACTCCACTGTTCCCGGTCCACATTACTGCTGCCTCAGTTAGCCCATGTCACAAAGCTGCCGCACTGATCCCTCTCAAGGCACACCACGGCCTGTGCTTGTTAGGTCTTGATTTGTTGTTCAATTCCTTTCTGCAATGCCAGCTTCCTACCTCTCCCCTCCCTATTTCCCACCAAGGAGAAAAGCCTCATGCTGTGCCTTTCACCTCCCTTGGCCTGTCAGTGGCCAGCATGTTTGAAGTCATCTTTTTTGCCTCCGTTTCAAAACTCTGCTTGGTCAGAAATGACTGCTGGCTGTCAGTAAAAGTATTTCAAGCTTCGTATGGGTTTCTCTTCTGTAACGCTGCTCAGTCAGTGATGCAGCGGGTGTAAACCAGCATCGCTGCGCTGCTGCTCTGCACCTATTTATACCAGATGAGGATGGGGTTTGTTTTTCGCTGCCTTCAGATCCGCTTCTCCAGGACATTCTTCCATCTCTTCATTTTTAGCACTGACATTAAGTATTTAGAGCATAAAATGACTAATTTGCCTCTTTGCAGCCGCTACATTTTGAGGCCATTTGGGAATTGCTGAAGTTATTTGCCACCTACAGCCCAGTGAGTTTGATAAAGAGATGGGAGGTTTCCGTGGTGCTTCTAACTTGGTGCAAACTGCTTATTTACCCTGGAGCCACTGCTGCGCCAATGGCTGGGAGGCAGCTGACACCATGGTTAAATGAAGAGGCTATCGAACAGCCCAGTTAGCACCTGCAACAGTTTAAGATGGGAGGGGAAAATGTTGCTTCTCCAAATGAATAATATCAAGTTATCTGTTTCAGCTGGAGCTGCTCCAGCACTTTTGGCATTTCTAGAGCTCATGGACACTGCAAAGAATATTTAAGGAGGCAAAAAGTAATCTGCACACATTGGAGGTCAGCCATGGTGCAGCTGCAAATGCCTCTCTGCTCTCACAAAGAAGTGCCACAGGCTCTTCAAAGGTTATGGATGCTTAGCTGCTTGGGACTGCATCTCTTCAGCCAGCAAGGGGTCCCACACACTGAAGGGAAAAGTAAGCCAGCCCTGAGCCGGCGAAGGATCTGTGTGCTTGCCAGCCCTGCATCCCTTCTGAAATGCGCTCCTTAGTCCCTGGAAGATTCCTGAGGAAGCTGTTCTTGCATACGCTGATCCCAGCTTGGCCTGTGCTTTGGCTCATTCTTCAGCTCCACACAAGGCTCTTCTGCTCTCTGGCTGGATTAGGAATGATCTGGCTGCATCTGTAGCTAACACTTTTCTGAAGCCCCAAGAGATGAGTCTGTCTCCTTCCTCTAGAGTCCCAGCTGAACAGGTCATGGTTTACAGTGGGCAATGTTGTGTCAATCTGATTTCTGCTTATGGTAATAGGTCTGGTGAGTCTTGCATTCAAAATCCATCTGCAAGCTTTGCACATTGCTGGGTCAGTGATAACAAACATTTAGGGTACTGTGTTCTGCAGAAAGCACCCTTCTGGCTGTGGTGTCAGGTGATGGTCCCCTTCTGTGCCCAGTCTTTGCGTGCTCAATCAAGCTTTAATTCTTCTGTGAGTGTGTTAATTCTCTTCTCACCCTTAGTCATGCTGCTTTCACCTGCCCATCCATCCTCAAAGCAGAGTTTGTGTGATGTGATATCTCTACCCACCCTCACTGCACCTCAGCAAGGTTTCTTCCTCTTCGTCCTTCTTCATTTCTGTGAGTTTTACAAAATCCCCTCCAGCATTAGGAGTTTGTCAAGTGAACACCCCCCCGCCCCATAATCTACACCACCAAACTATCCATCCTACTCCAGCAGGCCAGCCTGATGGACTCGCAATTTAAGCAGTTTTACCATTTTAACATGAACTGTCCTTGTTCCCCAGCTGGGGTAATGAACAGTGCCAGGATTTTTCTGTGTTCATAAATATTTCCCTGCTGCTGTGAAAAAGCTGGTTTTAACCTTTCTCCTTATCAGATGAAGATGGCTGCCCCTGCCAGCTCGCCATGTAAATTTAATAGCATTCCAAAACCTCTGTCTGACATAAATATGAATGTATTTCAACCAAGAGGAACCTGTTATTGAAAAAGTGGCGTTGATAAATCATTCAGAAGGATATTGTTTGAAGTACTCACAGTCAACAGTGCCTTGCCTATTACAGCTCAAAAAGCGGGAGGGAAAATATGAGTGGGGATCATGGAAACCTCTTTAAGTGAAGGTCCTTATACACTCAGATCATCAGTATAGACAGGGCACTGCCAACCAGCTGGTCTGGCCCCAGGAGAATAGGCCAGCTGCAAGCAGCTCTACAAATTATTCACTGGCAATTGCTTTCTTGCTGCTGCCCTCGCTTATTTACACTCCACAAGATTTCTGAAGTGTGTTTATTTAAGAAAGATGAATCCAAAGCCTCTGGAATGGGAGAGGAGCTTTCCAAAGGAATACGGCCCTGCCACCACACAATTTGTTTCACTCATTAACCCCTCCACATGAGGAAGAGGTGGGAGCATGCTAAGTGCTTCTGCATTATGCATTAGTGCACTGCATCAGAAAATTCTGATCTGATGGAGGCTGAAGGTTAAAAGGCATCTTTGTGCTTTTCCTTACTTCACAGTGTCATGCTGGAAGACAGAGTGATGTTGTGGGGGTGGGAAAAATTGAGGGAATGATAGCTTCTGTGCCCAGACACCGACTGTGCTGTGCAAATGGAAGGAGCTTCACAGTTGCTGAAGGATTTGTGCTCCTCTAATGTGAACATCTCTTACCAAGTTCAAATATCTCAACCCTCCTTTAGTACCCTCTCTGAACACCTTTGTGTCATCACTACACAAAAGTACTCATATCCTCCTCTTCAACCCCGTTAAGAGAGGTAGTTCTGGGTACCGCAAGGACTCAGAGAAGGCAAAAGGCCCGAAGAGAGACCTTGCACTGGCACTGTACCTTCTTACTAAGCTTGTAAACCAGCAGCTGCCTGGCTTTCTAAGCTGTTTACAGTCACGTAATTGATGCTGCAACTGTATATATCTACCTCTCTGTCCTCTTTACAGATTCATCTGTTCCCCAAGCAAATGTTTAAAATTAATTTGCTTTATTTTATACCTGAAAATTGCAGAAGCAAATGAAGTGCCTGTGCAAGTGCTGTGTTTTAAGATGTCAGTCCAATCTTTGAGAGGGCATAATTAGGCAGATGTCCACCACGAGTTTGGTTCATACTTCAATTAGCTATACGGGATAAACCTTTACACCCTGTAAAAGTGTCTTTTAGGTGTATGTGCCTCACAACCAGTAACCCTGATGTGTGTTTCGGAGATGCCCACAATGGACATTGTTCTCCTCATTCTGGCACAAGGCATCTAAGAATGATGCCTGGAGTAGCCTGTGTCTCTTCGGTTACTATGGGTAACAATGCATCATTTTGCTGTCAATCCAGCTCCAGATAAGAAGTGGGTATTTCCTGTTGCTTTGCTCCTCCACATGATGCTGTTCAGCACGTTGTAGCACCAAAGGTTAGGACCCCATCTTGTTGCCACTGAAGCTCAGCTGCATGCAGAATTAATGTGAAATGCTCCCTCCCAGTGCTGCCACCTTCGACACCCCCTGGCCTGGCCCTGCTCTGGCACCAGAGTATCATATGTATTTCATTTTTCCAATAAGTGAAATACATCTTTCACTGTTCATTGTTCAGAGGTTTGATTTTTGGCAACAGGCTTTCACATTCAGATACTCCTCATGGGTTGCAACATGGCAAAGCTATTAAAAACACAATTTAATTTTGGTCTTGTTGCTGATGAGTCCAGTGAGAATTCTCACTTAATCAAACTTTAATGTTTTCCCTGTAAATTTCAGAAAAATCAGGAATTGGTCTGATAATTAAATTTTCAGATGATGTATCAAAGGAATAATGCCATGCATGGGATAAGCAGCAGTCTGCCTCTAAAAGCCCAAACATCTGAAATGGAAAATTCTGCAGAATTTAGATGAAGATTTGAATATAGTGCTGTGGAGCTAAGAATAGACCACATTATTTATATCGTCAAAGGAAGCGATTGAAGTCACAGAGATCTTCAGAGAGTAAAGATGCTCAGACAGTTATGAACAGGAATTGTGTTCATGGAGCTGAAGTGGAAAGCTACTGACGTCTCAGCATAGGCATGCTGCTCACAGATGGCATTTCAGGCAGAAGAGAAATGCCAGGTTTTTTTCTCTTGGAAGACACACTCAGAGTATCTTCCAAGTACCCTAGTAGGGAGTGGGGAGTAAATTGCCCATTGCAGAGATGCCTTGTGCCCCGGCAGGTGTGTCTCCATGGCACTGAAGTCCCTGTGTGCTGTATTTATCCCCTGTCTCTGACAGAGACTCAGTAGTGTTTCCCCGCTGAATTATACTCCAGGTCCAGTCCTTAGGAGTTGATTTCGACTAGATCAGAGAATGAAATGAAACAGCTAGTGGGAAAACCTCGAAACATCCTTTTAATTAAAACTAAAATAAAATAGAGCCCTCATAGCCATAAGAGATGACAACATCCTCTGAAGTTCACATACTTTAAGAACTGTGCCCCTCTCTCCTGGGATTGTGACAGCAACACTCAGTTTTCCTCCTCTTTCACATGCTTTCAAGCTCAGAAGCATTTCCAGAAGTACAATAAATGCCTGCTTTCAGTCCCTGTTTAATTATTCTCTCTTTCATCCCAAGTACATTTCCAGTCTCTTCACTAACACTTTCCACTTTCCCCTCTTGTTCCCCACTTCTCTGACTGAAGGTGAACATCTCCAACCCTGAAAAGTATATAAATGAAGAGGTCCTGTTTCCCCTCTCTCATAGTTTGCACTTCAGTGGCTTTGGTGAGATTGCTCCTGTTCACATTCAAATACAAGGGAGAAGAAGCAGAGATCATGAGGCTGCTCCTTCTGTGTCTGCATAATACTTTCTTCCATCAAGTCAAGGCAACAAGGAGAGTGTGAGAAGGTTGGAGCCTGCCCATTCGGAGGACTAGGAGACAGATGCTTGTAGGAAGCATGCCTGCAGCCTGCTCAGAGAGGCTCAGGTGCCAGATGGAGGATCTGCTCTCCTGGGAGAAGCAGCAGCGCCAACCACATCCTGCATCCAGGACTCTCCGCTGCAGAGGAGAGGAGCAGGGGCTGTTTTCACACTGCCTACATGGGTGCCTGGCTAAGGTGCCACCAGCCTCTTCAAGGAACTGTAGTCAACACTTGCAAAGAAGGTGATCACTCATCAATTTGGGTGCAAGGGAGAGATAATGTTCATGCTAATCCAGGCTTCTTTTTTATCTTTTTTTGACACTAGATGTCTATTTGGCTTTGCCAATCCTATGTCCATCAGAGCCAGCTGGATCCTGGGGTTCTTCCTCTGTGCCATGACAAGAAGTTACACTGGTTTTTGCAAAGCAAATGTGCCAACAGATTTTGGCAGATGGTTCTCTCCATGCAACATTTAAAGAGTATTAAGCTCTCTCAGTTAAGCAGTATTACATGTTTAGAGAAATGACAAAATATCCTCTTTCAATTTTTTCCTTTAACATTAATTTTCCTCTCACTTCCACTTGTCAGCTAAGTGTTGCTATTGCTATGTAGCAAAAATCAAGATATTCAAACCACTCTGTACAGCTTTTCACTGTCACAAATTCCAGCAGAACCACTTTCCCTGAAAACGCTGGAATTTTGAGAAAGCTGCATTTTTAGACAGAAAATTACTCCCAGGGAAATAAATAAAATTGGATACTGTGCATGTGGAGGCATCACCTCAGCTCCTTCCATCCAGGCGAAAGGGAGCTGTTTTCAAATTTAGTCATTTGGATGTGTAGGAAAAAATGGCTCTGATTTGTCCTGTTGATTAAAATGTCCAAAATCTCAGTAACCTGTCCATCATTCAGAGCGTGTCTGTGTCAGACAGCAAGACAAAGGGAAGTTTATCCTTGAGCAGTGACAGAAGACCAAGAAACCAGCTACCTCCAGCTGGAAGTGCCACTTGCCACTGCTCGTGTTGGTGGTCATTTCCACCCTACATACAATCCCTGTGTCAGGGTTAAAGGGCTACAGAGTTGTGGAGACACTTATCTGCAGACCCATAAATCTGCAGGTAACAACCCCTTCTGCTTAAACGACCAGAAATTTCGTGCTAATTGATCCATGAGGCAGCTTTTACTGATAGCAGGTATTTAGCTGTGACAGGTATCTCAAGCACTCTTACCCTGATGGTGAAGAACCCAGTGTAGCACCTGTGTGGTTTTGCTGTGGGGATAAGAAACAATCCTCACCTTCACCCTTCAGGATTGAATTGGTGATCCTACCTAGCACATCACCAGGAAGAAAATAGGTTCCCCTTTTCTCACGCTTTCTCTATCTACCGCATTTCAAGTGTGAGATGGGCAAAGTGAAGCAGCTCTGTAGTGGTTTAACAGCTCACAGCATGCCCAAAGGGTAAGAGCTAAGGTGTAGGACCAGGAGAGCTCTTGGGCTGCTTGGGTCTCCTGATGACTGCTGGTACCAGGTGTGGCTGGAGGCAAGGGACAGTTGTGTAGCTCCAAGACATACATGCGGTGACAACAAGATTGGCAGCCCCTTTTTCTTGAAAGTGCTGATGGAATCTAGACTGAGAGCAAGTTTCCAAAGGTAGGTGAAAGCTATGGAGAAGTAGCTGGTTTGGAGGCGATGATGAAGAAGTGGTGGAGGGAAAGGGTGCTCTCAACAGCACATTGCTTTCCAAAGTACTACGTGTAACATCACACCCTGGGCAGCATCAGGGATGTATCTGTACCTAGAGCCAGCTCTTCCCCCATTCAGTTCACACAGCCGCCATGGCTTTCCAAGAAAATGTCAGGGGAAGATGACGCTGCAATGGCCTAAGTTGCATTCATTCCTCATACATTCCTTGGGAGACTGGTAAAGATAAACTCTCCTAAGTTACTGAGTAGCACATAACACAGAGGAACACATCCATGGGGCACACACACGCGGAAGCAAAGGCTGCCTGAGCCTCATAAAAATTGCACAACTCACATAAAACCAAAGCAACAAACCCACTCTCCACAACCCTGAAGGTTTACTGGAATAGCAATAGGAAAGGCAGATGGTCAAGGGTTAACAAAACCAACAGATACTTCCTGTGCCAGCACAAGCGAGTTCGACAGATAGGTGTGGGATTTGGGAATCATGTCTGTGGGCAAGTGCATATCAGTCAGGTGGTGTGGGAGCAGCCCTGTGCTCACCACCAGGAACAGCTACAGCTCGTCTCAGCCTAAAGCTGCTCTGTCAAATATTTTGGGTCCAGAGACCCAATATTTGACTTCATGAGATGATTACGCAGCCAGTACTTCTCACCTGCTAACCATGTTCAGCAGAACCACATAAATGGGGAGACCGGTGCACCAGAAAGGCCTTGCTCTGGAGGACTGAGGTGTGCAGGATGTTGGACAGCTGAGCAGATGCAGGGAAAAGCTCAGGGGACACCTTTTTCCTGCTGTCTCAGATCACTCTAGGACTCTATGTACTCTACAGAGTAAGTCATGTTTCAGTGCAGCAATTAGGGCTTCTGTTAGAAAATCTATACTCTGTTTTAAGGAGCTTCTGACAAGCAGTATCAGGAGATCAGTGGAGTACAGAAGGCTCTGAAGCTTTTGATGGTAGTTACACTCCTTTAAGATGGAGCTGTTGATAGGCAACCAAGTTAAAAGTTGGAAGCTGATGCCTTTTCTCTTTTCTTTCACTACCATCCTTCTCTTCTAATCCTTCTAGATTCTTTCTGCATGCAACAGACCCTACAAAATAGTCACCTTTCTAAATCCAGAGAGGAAATCACATGCATTTTGTAATGGTTACCCAAGCTATCAGCCCACATTCAATTCTGCGTGCAACCTGACTGCTCTTCTCCAGCCAGCTTTGTGTTCTCTCTCAAAGCAGAATGGGACTTGCACCGTGGTTCTGAGACTAAGAAACTAAGACATTTTGCTTTGGGAGGGAAGTAAGTTCTATCACCTTCACCACAAAGGCTTTTCTGGGCTCTGGCTCAACTGCTTGAGCGTTGCAGCAGTGTAGGAAGTACCTCTGGTTTTAGGGTTCCTGTGACTGAGAGCAGGCAGGAGCTCAGATGGGGAGGAGAGGGAAATCCAAGAAGTGTGAAATCAAAGCCCTGGTATTGCTTTTTTTAAAGTTCTTAAAAAAACCCCTGTACTGTGAATTGGAGGCTGGACCCTTGGGAACTCCTCTGACCTGGACTTCAGAACATTTCTTCTTTCTCTTTGCAGCTAGTTTTTGCTCTTATACTATTCAGATCTTGCTTTGTGTATGTGCAATTTTTCCTGCTCACCTTCTGGAAAAGAGAAGCTGCCTTGCCACCCTAAGGGTGTTCAGCAACCCATTAGCCAGGTCCAGCCAAAAGTTCCCTCAATCAGACAAGCCTGTGATGGTGTCCAAGAGTGCCAATGGTAAGTGCTACAGGGTGCCTGCAAGAAACAGCAGACTTCAAACTCTTCTGTGCCCTAACTTAACACGGTGTTATAGCCTGAAAGCCCTCTTATCTCAAGCTTAAGTGCACAAACCACTAAAAACTCCCAGCCTCACTCAGTGGCAGCTCTGGTACTGGCTGATTCAAAACCTAAGTGCTTTCCAGCCCCTCCAGTGGTACAGAAGACAGTGGATTTGGATCCCGGTACCAGGAGTCCCCAGCCGGCAAAACATAAAAGCTTGTGACCTTTAAAGCCTGCTAGGTTGCTCTCTTTCTAATGCCTCAAGACGTATTGGTACTGAGTCACTGGGAGGAAGAACTTGGACTGCAACACACTGGAAAAGTTCACAGCTCCAAACTGATCAGACCCTGCGACTCAGGGGGTCCCCCTGTAAGCACTACATAAAATTTCACTTTAAGGTCAAGTTCAAACACAGAAGATTCCAGCATTGTGAGAAATGGCTGAAAAGAGTTTAGAGAAGTAATGGGATGTACGGACTTAGCTAAAAGACACCCAGCACCTTCAAAGGTGGGAGAATCTCAGGATGCGGCTACTGAACGGGCAAATACTGCAGCAGCCTCAGATGCTCAGGAACTTTCCCATCCGGTATCAGTATGGAAATGTTAGCAGTGACATCGTAGCACACCAGTGTGGCGTGCTTCATGAGAGATAATCTACGAGGGCAGAAAGTCCCAAGGTGTTTCAAACCTTGATTCAAGTTCCCAAGCTAATACAGCAAAGGCAAAGGGAAGAAGTTGAAAGGTGTGGAGGACAAAAGGCATGAAGAAGGATACAAAAACAAGACAAAAACATTGAGCACTGCCTCACTTCTGTACACTAAAGAAGACTCAGAACCTATTCTGCTGGAGTTTTTCTCTCCTTGCCAGCCAGGCATAAGCCCAAATTGAAACTAGAAGCTATCTTTTGCAATGCACTTTTCCCCCTGCTCTTACCCCATTACTGGTGTCAGCCATGGGTAGCCAATATTATCAAGAAACTAAGCACTAGAATGAAGCTTGGAGTAAAGACCAGGCAAGAAAAGCTTAGGGATGTGGGAATGGCCACTGAATACTTGGACAGCTTAATATGATTCTGTTGGTACATCGGGGATAAATGGAAGATAAGGCAAAATGTGACCTTCCCCAGAAGGAAATGTGAGACCTGGTCACCTGGCACATGGAGAAGGCTGAGGTACTCAATGACTTTTTTGCCTCAGGCTTCACCAGGAAGAGCTCTAGCCACACTGCCCAAGTAGCAGAAGGCAAAGGCAGAGAGTGGGAGAATGAAGAACCACAAGCTGTAGGAGAAGATCAGGTTCGAGATCATCTACAAAACCTGAAGGTGCACAGGTCCATGAGACCAGTGGGTCCTGAGGGAACTGGTGTATGTGGCTGCCAAGAAATTATCCATCACATTTGAGAAGTCATGGCAGTCTGGTGAAATTCCTGCTGTCTAGAAAAGGTGAAGTGCAACACCCATTTTTAAAAAAAGGAAAAAAGGAAGACCCAGGGAACTACAGGACAGTTAGTCTCGCTTTGGTGCCTGGCATGGAGCAGATCCTCCTGGAAACAGTGCTAAGGTAAATGGACAATAAGGAGGTGACTGGTGACAGCCAACATGGCTTTGGTGGACGGACCACTCAGTGGATAAGGAATTGGCTGGATGGTTGTACACAGAATGTTGTGGTCAATGGCTCAATGTCCAAGAGGGGACTGGTGACGAGTGGTGTCCCCTCAGGGGAAGACCCTGTTTAACATCTTTGTCAGTGACAGAGACAGTGAGATCAAGCACCCTCAGCAAGTCTGCCAATGACACCGAGCTGTGTGGTGCGGTTGACACACTGGAGGAAAGGGATGGGATCCAGAGGGACCTGGACACTCTTGAGAGGTGGGACCATGCAAACCTAACAAAGTTCAACAAGGTCAAGTGCAAGGTCCTGCACTGGGTCAGGGCAATCCCAAGCACAAAGGCTGAGTGGAGAATGGACTGAGAGCAGATGTGAGGAGAACTTGGGGGTGCTGGCTGATAAGAAGCTCAACATGACCTGGCAGTGTATGCTTGCAGCCCAACAAGTAAAGTCAACTGAGTGCTTGCCTGCATCAAAAGGAGCATGGTCAACAGGTTGCACGAGATATCTTTAAGGACTCTTCCAACCCAAACCATCCTGTGATTTTATGACAACTCTATGGTTGACCTGATCAGGAAAAAAAAGCCTCAAAAAACAAGAGGAGAAGCTCCAGGGTGGCAAGGGAAAAGAAACAGCCAAGGAGGTTTGTCACCTATACACATGGCCAGCATTAGGTGAAAACACAGAATGTGACGCTGCATACCTCACTGTTGGTTATAGGTCAGGCTGCCACCTCCTGTTACATCATCTTACTCAACATACAAAATCCCTCACTGGGTAACTGCTCCCAAGTGCTTGATTTCCCCTTCTGTCAACTTTTGCTACAACAGTAGTTTCCATAAGGGCAAAAGTGGATGTTTATGACTATGCTTTCAAATGCTAAAGTTGCCCAAGAATCAAAATTGACTGACTTTTACCTGACATGTATGCTATTATAAAATCTTTTGCAGTGAGAAAAAAAGCTATGGTTAGACAAAAATATATATAAATAGCAGTTGGCTTGGCATCATAATCACAAATATAAAAAACATTTGGGGACCTCTTTTATGTGCTGAATATTTCATTCAGTAGTGAGGTGCAGTGACTCCCTAAACCTTTACTGAGCTGAGCTCTGCTTTTGAGGGTCTGATTTTCTGTTGCCATGATATTGTTAATGTCTGAATTGCTTTTTTTAACCACTCTTCTCCTTTTTTCAATCTCTTGCAGAGGCATTTTGAAATAGTGGGCATGAGATGATCTTGTGGAACAGCATGTGTGTCCTCAGAAATAACAGAAGAGTATTTGTTTTTACAAGCTGAATGGCTGATACAGTCCTGATGGATGGACAATTACAATCTTGATGGATGATAGCTTTCTAACTGGAGAAACCACAATGAACATAGCTGACCTAGCTGAAATGATTTTGGCTTTGCAGTGGGAGGGAGGGGGGTATTTCATCTGCTGGGTTTTAATGTAGTGACATTCAGAAAGAATGTATTAAATAAGCAAAAAATTATTTGTTCTCTTATACTTAGCTGGGCTTGCAGAGCGACCAGAGCATACAGAATAACATCAAATTGCCTGGCAGTGGGTTTATTAACATGCTTGCTTCCTGGATTCAACTGAGAATGGAGAAATGTCTGCCAAGGCCAAATTTTGCAGAACAGCATCGCTTCCTTAGGAAATTCTTTTCGCAGATGTACTTCTTCAATGGGATAATACCTTCCAATTGCCTGGCTTCTTAATAATACAGCAGTGTTTAATCCTCAGGGGTTTAAAGAGTACGTTTTCAGTTGTTCTGAAGAATAGGTCAGCTCAGCTCACCTTCCCTGGGCTTCAACTCTTCCTTCTGATCAGCCTACCTGGACATGCACATCCTGCAGAATGTCTCCTTTGAGACTTGCACAGCAGCAAACTCTCTGTTACCACCTGTAACTGCAGCTATACCGTCACCAGTGTGGGTGAGGAGATGGAGCACAGCCTGTCTCTGCTGCTTTCTTCAGGGGCAGATTTCAAGAGCCTTCCAAGCCCAATCCTTCAGTGATTCATCTGAGGTCACCCCCTGCCAGCTCCTCCCAGCAAACACATCAAGTACTAGTCGTAGTCCCTGTCCCAGCACGAGCCTAAACCAGGCTCCAAGGGTATTTTGATACTGGTATTTTCACCTTTGGATTGTGTCTTCTGATTACCAACACTGGAGAAGCAGAAGATGTTTCACAAGTGTCAAGACATTTAAAAAAGCATCAAGCTTGACAGAATGAACAGCATGCTCTCAAAAGGCACCATCAGGATCGTAGGTGAGACTTCAGCAGCCTTCATGACAGAGGTACCACTGTCTTTTCTGCAGTGATGTAATTCCCATTCAATGAGAAGAAGAATGGGTCCATGAGTGTAAGGTCTTTTGAGGACATAAGAGTGCAAAGCACTGCTTAAAGCTTAATAACCCTGTAATGGTGTTAAATAACTCCTTGCTTCATAAGTACAGCTTTTATAAGTACATCTGAAACAAATAATACCCTCAGAATGCACTGACGATGACATTTGAGTATTTCCAGGAACCTACACTATAAAAACATCTGCCCACCACTGCAGAGAACAGTGATCAACATTTCAGATAACAAACAGATGCCTTTGATTTTTCCTCCATGCCAAGAAACACTGATATTGTCTCTGTCTCCTGGGCATTCTTCATTGTGCCTCATTAGGATCTTACGAAGTGTTGCACTATTTGTTCTGTTGTAAAATAGCAAAACAAGCCTTGGGGCCAGAATGACTTCAGCCAAGCTGGATGTGCCCAGGCTGAGGACCTGCCCTCAGCATGGGGATGTTTGTGTCTGGTGTGGCAGAAGAGTAAGAGACCATCCACTGGCAGCTTCTCACTGTTTTCTTCCAACAGCTCAGCTAAGAAAGGCCCTAACCTGTGGCTGCTGCTCTCTTGAATGTAAAGAAGCTTGGAAAGACCCATTCTTCTGTGTTAACACACAGCTGCAGGCTTTCAAAGGTTTTGGTCTTTAAGATAGAGATGGAGGCAAAGGCAGATAGAGAGTGCTTCTAGAAACTGTAGTTTTTCCCAAATTGGAGCTCTTAAGCTAACAGATAGCTGAGGACAGCCCCCTGGCAATATCACAGAGATTCTGTAGTCTTACTGTGCTTTTGCACTCTATGAATACCAAGAAAATGTGTTTGGTTCTCTTTTTTTTGCCTAATAACCACTTGCAAAGAGCATGCAAGAGGTCTGAGGTTAAACCCGACCTGCATGGGAGAGCTTTCTACAGCTCGTTTTGTCAGTGCACTTAACAAATCTTTGGTAGTCAAACCTCCTAAAGAGCCTCCTAATGAGTCAAAGAAGCTCTCCGATCTGCATGAGGTGAGCAGTTGTATGCACACGCTCACTCATAACATATATATAAAATAATATAATATAACACCTCTTCTGCTACTGCACATGCCATGTTAATGGGTGATGTCTAATCCTGCCCTTTGCTAATCCAGTCATGTTTGCTTAACCACTTTAGCCCAGTTGCTCCCAAGATCTTTCCCTCTATAGCAAATAATCGTCAAGTGGCCAAGGCCCATTTCCATTTTTAGAGATTTCAATGTCAACCACAAACTTAGCTGCAGATTGCTCTGGAGATCTACCAAATATGGACTTTTGAAAATGGAATCCTTTCAGAAAGGTCAGAAGTGACTGGGATTGCAAAATCTTTACTAGCCTGGCAGCTTACTCTTGAGTTGCCATGCTTTGGACAAAGTGACCCCTAACTTTGGACAGATCTTTAACAGTGTCTTTTAATCCCAGGGTTTCAGACATCATGATGGGGTGCTGCCAGGTGAACTCATGCCAGCTTTAGGTACAAATCAAAGTGACATATAACTGCTGGCTTTGAACCCTTGAAGAGTTTGTCCTGCATGATATAGTTAATACAAAACTTTAAAATACTGTGATGGAGTAAATTAGAGTGGTGTGAAATAGGACTGTAGTTACAACATCTAATTAGGAAACACTGTGAATCATACACTTCTTATAGTATATAGGCTGGTTATAAATAGGACAGCTGGGTAGACCAATGGAAAATTGCTTCCTGCAATCTGGTGATGCAAAAGAGTATTAAAGGGTCAGCTCTTCCACCAGAAACCAGAGCACTTTACAGTCTTCCTGCTGCAAACTCTAGATGGCTGTTTCCCAGGAGAGTAAAGATTTGTTTCGCTATTTCCACAAGCAAGAATTAAGTCTTTCATCTTATGTTTTCTTCTGAGGATAGACTAAGGAGTGGTTGACAACATTTTTAAAGCTTTTGATTGATGATGAGCTGCTTTCACTATGAAAGATTATAGAATCACAGACTGGTTTGGGTTGAAAGCAACCTTAAAGCTCATTCAGTTCCAACCCCTGCCACAGGCAGGGACACCTTCCACTAGACCAGGCTGTTCCAAGCTCTGTCCAAGCTGGCCTTGAACACTGCCAAGGATGGGGCAGCCACAGCTACTCTGGGCAACCTGTGCCAGGGCCTCAGCACCCTCACAGGGAAGAACTTCTTCCTAATGTCTGATCTAAATTGTCCTTCTGTCAGTTTAAATCCATTTTTCCTTGTCCTACTCCTACATGCCTTTGTAAAATGTCCTTCTTCAGCTTTCTTGTAAGCCTCCTTTAGGCATCGGAAGAACTTTATGTATTGGAAGAATACTTTATCATCTCCCAGCCTATATCACCTACACCTAGCAGATAAGGTTGCTGATACAGAGGGCTCCTGGCCCAGACGCTCTGTTCATAATAGGCATGGCTCTACCACCTGCTTGAGGACTTTCCCTCTGGGGCACATGGAGATGGTACAAGCAGGAATGAGGTTTAGCATAGCCTGCAAATAGATCTGCCTTCCTCCATGGAAGGCATGGACAAAGGATGGGCAAGGATGTAGGAATGGCTTTGCTAAGACAGCTATCTCAGGGCCTGGCTGGCTTCAGCATCCTTGGATTGGTGTGTGAAGAAGGCAGGATGGCTCCTTTGGAGATGATGGCAACGTGCAGACCCAGAGGACCTCTTATCTTCCCCTCTGGCACTGCTATCTGTTTGCTCCTGAATGAATGCCCAGAGAGATAGTGCGCTCCCACTGCACTACTGGGAGACATTCCGACACGGTTTGACATTTAATAAACTGTTTTGGTTTTAATTTTGTTTCTTACTCACCAATTAAAAGTGCCCTGTTGCCATGGCAACAGGAGGACATCAGTAACAGCATGGGAAGAGCAGGGTTGTGTTACCACAGGAACTGAGGTGGCAGCCTGTGCAAAGTGGCTTTGTCAGTCTCTCTGTCAGTGCCAGCAGGCCTAAAGGGCTTTTCTGTTTTGACTTGGTATGAGAGAGAGAACACGCAGAGGCAGGATTGCCAGGGTCTCTTTCCCTACATTTCGCCTTAGGGGGTGGAAAATTACCTCCAAATAAATTGTCTTGGGCAGTGTTTACAGAACGAGAGGCTACTGGCTTCTGCCTATGCTTCCAATGGGGTATTGACCAGGGGGATGTGCTCAGGGGCGTTGGCAGCAAGCACAAGGACACAACTGTCTCTCCACAGAGGGGCACTGAGGCGCTCTGAAGTCCGGGGATGAAGGCTTGGTGGCAAGGATGGTTCACATAAGCCATCTGCCCTCCTGGGTTGCTCTCTGACATGTGTGTCATATCTGCAGGGGCAGAGCCTGCTCTTGGAGGCAAGCCATTCCCCACGATAATGGATGGGACAGCTTTAGCCTTGTTATTTCATCCTGTCCTAGTCAAAATCTCAACTTGTGGAGGAATTGAATAGCTATTCACAGAGCTAGGAGAGTACATGCAGTTCTGACCTTTAGAACAACCTTTTACAGTTACAGAGATGCCACTTTTATCACCCGCTACTTGCTATCCTATTTAGCATTCAACTAGAACCTACTGCATCTTTCTTTCCTGTAAGAGCTGGAAACAATCATCAGAAGCTTTTCTGGTGGTCCTGCACACGAAATTGGATAACTCTGCGCATCAAGTGCTTCATTTCTGACTGCTCCTAGCATACGCCCATCCAGATTTATGTGCTGGGCAATGCTTCAGATGGACTGTGTGTTTTGTGCGTGCACCAAGGTGCTGGCAGTTCAGCTAGTTGTTTCACAGAATATCCTAATATCTGGTACAAACCGATTGTTACAGTAACCCACACCAGAGGCCTAGAACTGAGCCTCTGTGGCTTTGAAAGAATTTAATCTCTCAGAGCTAATACTTTTACCATGAGCATTAATGGTCACTTTCCATAAGCAGCCTCCCCTTCCAGGGCAACTGACAGGAAACAAATGAAGTTGGGGCCCCCCTGTGGTGTGCCTGAACTCAGGCTGCCTTCTGCAGAGGGTGCTGGAGTGAAGCTCACCCAAATCCTGCCCCTTGCCTTGCAAGGAAGCACCAATACTTCCCTTAGCTTCTGGCCCAATGGAGAGGATCTGTCTGGTTCAGTGAGAAAGAAATAGAGCAAAGCCTACTATGAGTCACTGGCACAGGTTGCCCAAGGAAGCTGTGAATGCTTCATTACCAGCAGCGTTCAAGGCCAGGTTGGATGGGGCTTGGAGCAGCCTGATCTAGTGGAAGATGTCCCTGCCTGTGGCAGGGGGTTGGAACTGTATGAGCTTTAAGGCCCCTTCCAACGCAAACCAGCCTGGGGTTCTGTGATTCTAAGTCAGCATTGCCCCTGCCCACCTGAGAAGTTCCCATTCTTTTGGCTGTGGTTGATTACCACTTAGAACAGCCAGGTTCAGTGCTGGTGGATGGGACAGGGACAAACAGTTCACAGAAAACTGTCCTGGCACTATTAAACCTTCTTTGCAGTGCTGAGTGCATCAATTTGATCAATAACTCCTGCTCTGAACTAGGAACTGCTTAACCAGTATGAAAGGAAATTTGATTTTATTTGGCTCGAGAAACTTGCTGGACTTCCTGATCCCAGGCAATACCCTACAGCTTCATATGGAAAAGCGCCGCATGGTGTGCTGGTGCCGCCTAATGAATGTAATAGGGTTTCTGAGGGTGCTATGGGAACATCTGTTTACCTCTGAAAGCACAGAAAGTTGGTGCTTTGTGATGGACTTGGCTCCCGAGCTCAGTTCTCTTCCTTAAGGGTCATGGAAGACTTGCTAGCATTGGTGATCTCTTGGAGGATTTCAAGGCAAGTTAGATAGTGATAGTGTGGACTGATAGGCTTCACCTCCCCATCAGCCCTCACTGTTCGTTTGCTTCTCATTATTTCTTTGCAAAGTTGATGGCAAAGGAGAAGGGGATATGGTGCAATAGCCTGTCCACTACCTTTACCCTTTGTGCTCTTGGATCAGCCCAGAGAAATTAAGCTAAGAATGCATGCAGACATGCAGTATGACCCCAAAATTGGGATCTCACCTGTCCAGGACTGTAGGGGACAGATAATTAGTGGTAGAAAGGCAGTTCAGAGCAGCCTGTGTGGGTTAGTATAAGCAGCTCTCTCCTGATCATCTTTCTTCTTTATCCAACTAAATGTAGGAGCTGATGATGCTTTCTGATTTGAAATGTGGTGGACACGGCTTACTTCTTGGCCTTGCCATGCAGTGGTGACCCGGAAAGGACCACTGGAGGTGTCTGCATGCTGGGCTGTACCTGCAGGCTCTGGAGGGACATCAAGTGCAACAACTACCTGAACAAGGCCAGGCTTTGCACCCTACACCTCCTTCAAGAATGGGAAGATGGGAGCTGGAAAAGGGGTATCAGCTCAAGAGGTGGCTTCTAAGCTGATTCAGTATGATAAAATGTCTGTGTGCACAGCCCATGACTGAAATAATCAGAGATGTAGTTTGGGTCCAGCTGCTCTTGGTTTCTGAAACCTCAAGGTTTGAGAGCCTTGATGCTGAAATTGCTCGGTCTTCATGCTTGGGGACAGGCTTCCTCCTCCTGGTACACAATTTAGAGTTGGGATTGCTTTACGCATGTACATTTTTTTGCTTGGATCACCAACAAGGAATAGAAGATGCTCATCACTTAGTCCACAATGACATATAGAGCAGCTGAGCCAAAGGCTCAGCCCTGCAGAGCCTTGTGTGCTGCTATACATTGTCCTAGAGCCTTCCTTGAGGTTTTGTTCTTGGAGAGAAAGTTGAGGAAATAAGGATTTTTGCCTGCTCACTCATCACAAGACCATCCTGAACTCAGCTCATGACCCACTGTAATGCTCAATATGGTCTTTTCAGAAGCGGTACATCTTTTGCCTCTGGAGTAAATTAAATCACAAAGCCTGCAATAGTGGCAGGCCCCACCACCCACAGACAGCAAATTTAACCCTATGCCATTCGCTGGGTGAAGGATCTCACTAGTAGAAGCAAGCATGGGACACATGCTAAGAGAAGCAGAACTTGAACTCGCTATCAAAAAGCTGTGTAGCTTGGGAGAGGTTGTCTGAATGTGCACTGAGGGAATTTGTAGTAGAACAAGTCTGTTTAAAGTAAGTGACTTTAACAAGGACAGCACAAATGCCACCAGTTCGAAACCTGTGCGAGCCTCATAAATACAGCAGCAGAATTTGGCAAGAGAAAAGCTTTTGAAAGCTTATAGTATCAATAACAGTAATTAAAGAGAATAAAAGCTGGAAGTAAAATGGCTTCAAGACCTTTGACTAAGGTGCTGGTGAGGTGGTGAGGAAAATCTAGCCTAAAATTCCCGTGTTTGGCACCCACAGAAATGTCACAATGCGCCTCCAGATAGGCTGTGCTGCCAAACCAGCACTGCATAAAAGAAAAGAAAGTACACAAATGTGATGACATGTAGAAGGGAGAATGGAGATGAGATCTGGTTCTCACTTGGAAGAAACTAATTCATAACTTTACAGAACTCAGACTCACTGGATTACACTACTGGGATCTCTTACCAGAAAAATCTTCATTTTTCTCTGGAAGACAGCCTTGCTCCTGTTCTGCTGTCAGCCTAATTAAAAAGTACTGGTTGTATTCAACACATGACCCAACAGCCTACATAGCTGAGTGATCATTCGTAATGTATATCCAGCAGATAAGAGTGTATTAGTAAACCCCCTTCTCATAAAGGAGCAAACATCTGAAAGACAGTTTCAAAATGCAGAAAGATGGGTTCATAAGCGAATGACAATCACATAGAATCACAGAATCACAGAACAGTTAGGGTTGGAAAGGACCTTAAGATCATCTAGTTCTAACTCCGCTGCCATGGCAGGGACACATTACCTTCACTATTTCCTTCTGATGAATTGGAGGATTATTTATAAAAACAAAACTCCTTTCTGAACCGCATGGCTAACTGGAGCATGTTACTGTGGGACTGTTCCTGTGTGTCACTTGATTCTCCACTCTCATGATTTCAGCGTATATCAAGAGTAATTCCCCTCTAATCAATGGAGTTAATCTAGTCTTAAACCAACCTATAGCAAAATGAGGACTTAATTGCAAACAGCCAACCTAAGGGAGTTGTTTCTCATCAAAGGGGAGCTACGTAGCAACAATCATGCCATCAACACAGATATAATATGCTGCAAAGCAGAAAATCCTACAGCCCTGGAAAATGAAGCACACAGCAGAAAGAAAGGAGGGAATTTGTTCAAAGCCTGTGGGTGAGGTTTTCTTTGGCTCCTGAGTGGGTTTTGACACTTGGGAGGGATGCGCTGTGCTGCCTGAAGCGATTCTGGGAAGACATGCTGTGGATGTGGGTCTCTGCAAGGATGGCAAGATTGGCAAGGATGAGGTTTCCTGTGGCCCCCAGCAACTATCTACCAAAACCCCTAAACCAGACCCAGGCTGATGCACATGTCTTGTGCTTTTTTCCCTGCACATTTTCTCTCTGTACTTCTGACCACAAGGCTAAACATTGCTACTGTGCACACTAATACTGTTTTAAAGTGTCTTTTGAGGCTGTGTTTCTAATCTTCATCTGGAGCTTGATTCTTTCCTTTGAATGAAACGCCTGGCCCCCCACCACAGCAGTCCTGGCCTGGGTCAGCAGCATCATTGGTCTCCTCCTGCCCTGGGTGAAGCTGATCCCTGCTGCATGACTAGACATCACCCTGCCCCATTCCACTTATGAGGCTGAGGTCAAGGCAGTGTTTGTAGTTGTTAAATGAGTTCCCACATGGTATCTTTAATCAGTTATTACAGACATACACAGTACTGATTAATAGCTTCAGTAAAACCTGCATATGGGTAGTAAAGTCGTCACATACGGCAGATTTTCTGCCATCCCCATGACTGATGCAGTATGAGGGACATAGAGATGTTGGAATTCTGCTGTGCTTCTGCCTAGGGGAAGGCAGCTGTCCCCACAGTGGCTGCAAGAGCTCTCTCCCTGGCTGACTTACTATAAGAAGCAGTTGCTTGCTTTGGAGGGACAGGTTTCCCCTTAGGAGAAGCAGGAGCAGGATGGTGTGGGGCTTGGGGACAGCCTCAGCACATTTTCATTTCCTCAAGAGCTCTGTCTCCTTGCCTTGCTACCTCAGCAGAATTCTCCTATTGGAAGGATGGGACTTCAAGCCACAGGCCACAAAATGACTCCTCTGCTCCTGTCTGTGTGAATTTCAGTGTGTGAAAGGAGCAGGCTGTCAGCAAGCCCTCGGCAAGCCTCATGCCAGGGCCAGCAGTGAAACCAGCCCTGGGCAGAGCCAGAGAGCCTGTGTACATGCTGCCCTCGAACTGTGTGCTTTTGCAAGGACACCTGATGTCAGGGGGAAGAACTGCTTTCGAGTCTGTGGCCAGAGCAGACCACTGCAGAAGAATATTTATCCTAGGTTTACTAGCGCCTGGTGTAAGCAAGGATCGTGTTCCCCATCCCTCCTCTCCCATGTGCTCGGGCATAGCTCTCCTTCCCCCCTGTCTCCCTCTCAAGCTGTTCCAAACCTGTGCTCTTGCTGTTTGGGAGCAAAGACTGCACTATCCCTCACCACCATTCCTGAATAAACATCAAAAGACAGGCCCAAAGAGGTGGTCCCATCCCAAGATATTTATTTTATGCCTTTTTGTGAGTTATACACCAGAGATGTGTTTAAGGCCAGGAACGCTCTGTACAAATGTTTTCATTTTACATCTGGAGACATGCAAATAATATGGACATCATCAACAGCATTTGGAAAACAAGTATTTTAAATGGCATTCCTAAAACTCAGGGCTAAGCAGCATGACTCAGCAGTACTTTCCAACAGCTCCCAGAAGAGATGGAAATAAATCCACTTAATAACTGACATGTATTTGAGATGTGCTGAGTGGCTTGTAGTTATCTGCAATTGCTGTTGGGAGAGCTGACTTGCAATCATACCTGAAGACGGCACCCTGCCTGCATCAGGCTGTGGCCAGATGAAACCTGATCTTCAGCATCAAATACGGTGGTGACCTTCTGGAAGGATTTTGGTGTCTGATCACCCATATGGTCAGAAACATGTATAAGCATCTGTGAAGCTTTGGCCATGGCATGTGTTTAACCTCAATGCCTCAGCTGCACAGGACATCCAATAACTAGACGTATTTTTTGTTCCTGCTTCAATCCCTTCAATCCCTTTCTGGACAGAAAGGCACTAGGGAAGGACAAACAGTATCTGACTGTTCGTCAACATCAGGGCAATGCCATGGCTATCTGCTCTGCAGGGAGCATCTGCGCTGGGCCCCATCAAATGGGCTGAAATTTGCCTTGGCCAGGCTGTACCGTTCTCTCTGAAGGAGCGGATAGCGGTATGGAGCTGTCCCTTGCCTGACCTGCATGCCACCCTGGATTCAGGAGCTGCCAGAAAGCCCATCTGTGGGTGGCACAGAGGTTTTCATCTTCTTGGGGCTCTGCTCCAGCTGTGCTCTTCTGCCAAGTATCTTTGAACACCTCATCTTTTGTGCTGTCCCGCTCTGATGCTTTCCAGGGGCTCCCAAAGCAGCCATCTTCCACTGGTATCTTGTGGGAATGAAAGCAGCACTCCACCTCTCATTAATTCACAACTAATGCCACGGTCCTATGGCTGCTTTGCTCTCCCTTCTTTGTCCAGTGTTTCCCTGTTGCACCACCTCCCTGGCAGCCCTAACTGCGGCTGTATTTGAAGAACAAATCTCAGAGGAGAAGGCAGGCAGCCCTTCTTCCCAGGGAACAGAGTTGGTGGGTTTTTTTTTCTTCTTGTCAAACTAAAAATACTCCCTGCATCACTCAAAATATCTGTATCAAACACATAAAGCTCGTGGAGGAAAAATACACCCCTCTTTCAGTGAAAAGAGAGAGCTTGCAAGGAAGGAACAGGAAAGACTAAGCTCCCTACAGCACAGGGTCTGCATTTTCACAGGTGAGGAAGGATGTTGGACAGTTTGGGGTGAGGTGGAGATCCTTTTCAAGGACCCTTGGCAGGACTAGTGTTGCTCATTACTGAGAAATCAAGCCTGAAATGGCATCTGGAAGCAGAAAAAGAAGGAAAAAAAAAAAAAAGCAGCTCTAAAGATGGATCTGCACCTGAAGAGGTTGTACTTTGCACCAGCCAGGGAGCAAACACTGTCAGGAGGATTCATCTGACAAGCTTTTCTCCTGCAGACTAGCTGAAGGGGAAGGCAATACCTGCAACTTGAAAGTCGTCTTCTGGATATTTCCTGCTTTCACTGATTGTCATATACACAAATGTCCTCAGACCTCTTTTATCCCTCCACACTTCTAACGCCCAAAGGCCTGGGCAGCCATTCAAGAGCTGGTTGTCCTGATCATTCCTGATGACATGGAGGTAAGAGTGAAAGCTCTAAGACCCTGAGCCAGTTTGGGGCTGAAATCCCCTTCCTGGCACCAGTGACTGCTGCCTTGTTTTCAAAGCCCTCTTTAGGTGGTGAAAGATGTGATTAGATTCAACCTGTAGCCTGGAGTTCAAGCAAGATGAACATGGTCTCTTTCTTATCAATGATCCCCTGAGACATTACTTTCCCTTCTCTGTTCTAGTTTAAAAGAAAATTAAAAAGCTTATTTTAGTTGATGGCATCTGTTCTGGTCAGCGGTTTTATAGGACAGTTAGCTACAGACCTAATCTCAGAGTTGGGAAAGCGACATGGATGGCAAATGTCACCCATCTACAGTGCCTAGCTGACAGCAAGTGCTCATCAAAGAAACAGATCCTAGCAGCATTTTAGGGTGTGATTGCATCATCTGGCTTACTTAGAAATGATGCTGAAGTGCGTCATTTTTCCTAGAAATGTGTTTCTTAGAAACAGGTTTCTGACTCTCCAGAGGAACTGGAAGACCAGGAGAACAATCCCACCCTGTCCCCAACTGCTGCCCATTCACCACCAGCCCACGCTGTCTGGGAGAACCCAAAGGCCAGACAGACCAAGGGTTTACTTTTGAGTGAGAACTGAAGTGTTGCCATGCCAACACCATAGATTCTGATCTATTCTGCCTCTTGATTAGAAGCAGGACCAATGTGAAAAACATCATGCTGGCACATCAGACACTTGGCAAGGTGGCACCTTCACAGCAGCCTTCCACATGTCACGTTTCCAACTTGGTACATGCCTGCCTCCAGCAATCTCTGCCTCCTTTCAGCTCTGTTTCACATGGCCTTTCTTCATTCTTTATGCGTTTGGACTAAAACTGTGTAACACTGGGCCAGCCTGTGGAAGTTTGGGGTTTTAGAGCTCTGTCAGTGATTGACAGTCTGCTAGAAGAAAGGTGAGCTGATACTGCTCCTGGGTGCAGCTGTGTCTGTGCAATTAAGTTCCTTGCCCGCTATTACATTTTCTAGGCTATATGGAGTCCCCATCCCTCCCCTTTTCCTCAGAGCCAGTATGATCTCCCTCCCTCATGAACACAGGATTTCCTCCTGCTAACAAGCACTGTGACATGCTTGCAGAAGACTGGGATTCTGACTATTGTTCATCATCACTACTGCTGCCCTATAAATAGCTGTGATGCCGGAGCTAAGATCACATTTTAGCCATCAATGAATTGCCAGTTTTATGTTGTAATTACCCGGGCTGGAAAGGAGACTGACAAACTTGGTTTAAGTAAAACCCTACATGAACACTTGGCAACCTCCAACCTGCTTATTTACTCAGATGACTCTTCTAGGCCAAATCCTGACTGTAAGAGCAAGCCATGTTCTGTTTATAGCCATGACAGAAGCTTATGTTGTCTCCCTTCTAAATGCTATCCTTATTAGTAGCATGACCACAGCAAACCAGACACTGATTCTAGGGTGATCTTCTTTGCTTGATGAAGATCATCCCATGTTACTGACTTTATGACTATGACTTCAGCTTTGCAGGAGAGCAAAGCCAAGCCTGCTGTTGTTGTGGGAAAGCAAGGTCTCCAGGGTCTGGCCACAGGTCTCAGCTGACTTGACTGGGATGTCTAGTGATGATGAGTGAGTTTGACTCTCCCTAAGCAGGAGAGCAAAGTCATGGAAGTAGACGATTTCAGGCTCTTCTAGTTGGTGCAAAGGACTATTGTAAACCGTCTCCACACTCCGCTGTTACTTTATTGCAATCATTTATTGGAGAGATTTTGTATTTTCAGGGGCTCAAGGGATGTCTATAAAGGAGGAAAATGCATTAGCAGGATGTGGAAGGCACAGCTTTTGGTTAGAGAGATCCCAGAATTGCCACAGTGGGGCTTGCAGGTTGTGCACTATGACTGGAGGCAGAGCTTATTCTGGGCTTTCCCTTGTTCTCTGCTGGCTCCCTCTTTCTCCTGCACCCTCATTTTACAGCAATGATTTCCAATACATTGGCCATCTTAGGTAGCAACAACAAGCCTTTCTTGAATGAGCCAAGCATCTCCCCGGCAACAAGGCAGGCTGTGAAAACAAGAAGCGCTTTCCTTTCTGGTTTATGTTTCCCACCTCTCAAGAAATGCTGTGCCTTTTACTTGTCTCTACCGCTCAAAACCATGAATGATGGTAACTGGAATGCACCTTGTTTGGGCACAAAGACAGACAAGGGTGCGTGAGAAAGGTGGCACTGGTCTTAATGAAAAAGACTGACAGAACTCTACACCTCAGTGAAATGCAGGCTGAAATATTTGTCCAGTGCTGTTGCAGTGATGAAGCCAGCAGACCCAGTGCAGCAGGAATGGTTACATGCAGGCTGCAGCTGCAGCTGGGCATTCAGACAAGTGCTGGACCCACGTAAAACTGGGGTGGCTAATACCCCCTTATTCCATTTTTCATTTCCTCTCACTCCGTCCTGCTCCTCTACAAAGCAGCCCTAAGTTATGCTTCACTATGGTCCCACTGCTTACCACAGCAGTCAAGCAAGGGCTGGCAGTATCCTCACTGCAGCAGCACAAACCCAAGAATTCCACATTCACCCCCAGACCACCCCATTAGGCAGCAGTCAGTGAGCTGGGACTTCCTACCAGCACAGTGGTGCCTGATTAACCTCGCTTGCCCTCCCCAAAGTTATACAGCTTTTGGCATTTCTCAGAGAGCTCAGGTTAGGAACATGAAGTAAGAGCCAGCTTGGCTAAACAGACAGAAGCGAGGAGAAGACTCTGGGGAGACCTTATTGCTGCCTTTCAGTACTTATAAGGGAACTAGGGGAAGAGGGAGAGTGACTTTTTAGCAGTGCCTGTTGTGACAGGATGAAGGGTGATGGTTTTAAACTAAAAGAGGGAGATTCAGGCTGGACATGAGGAGGAAATTGTTTACAGTGAAGGTGGCAAGACGCTGGCAGGTTGCCCAAAGAGGTGGCCGATGCCCCATCCCCGGAGATATTCAAGGCCAGGCTGGGTGTGGTTCTCGGAAACCTGATCTAGTTGAAGGTGTTCCTGCTCATTGCAGGGGATTGGAACTAGATGAGCTTTGAGGGTCCCTTCCAACCCAGACAGTTCTATGATCCTGCCTTGAACTGGCAAGGAGGAAAAGCCAGGCACAGAGGAGCAGCTCTTACAAAAGAGAGCTTCTCCTACACACTGCTCCCTTCCCGTGACTGGAAGGCAGCAGGTGACAGTGCTGTGTCCCTGGTTCTGCCACCACCAAGCAGGAGCGAGAGGAAGAGGGCAGCTTCTAAAATTACCTTTGGCATGTGCAAGAGGGGATGGGCTGGAAGCTCTGGATTTCTGCATGCACCCTCCTCCTCAGAAGCAGGTTAGATGCAGCTACCGTGCACGTGGCTCCTTTTGCCAGCTGCGTTAGCGGGCTGTTCAATTACACTAAACTGATTTTTTTATATCACTAGCCAGTGTTTAAAATGTCCAGGTACATATCTGCTTAGCTCCCAGTTCTGGAGTTACACACTATATACAGCATAAGGTCACCACAGACATATTTTGCTACAAAGCCTGACAGAAAAAAAATTGCTATAAATTTTTTTTAATGCTTCAGCAGCTTTTTAGCTTTCCCTTTCTTGGCTGAAGCAGAGACATTTCCAGACTCCCACTGGGAAAAAAAGTCCAATGTGAAAGTCACTGCCTGCCACCTCCAGCCCCTGAGTGCTGAACCTGTGGCCCTGCCACCTCAGACGCTTGTATCTGAGCCACACAGCTGATACTGGGATTCTCTGCTGAGTGATTTCTGAACAATTTCAGCCTTTTTCTGTCTGGTTTATGCTAACATCTACAGCAGTTTCCATACCAGCCTACAGTGGGATCACAGGTGCTGCATTTCCAAGCAGCCACTGAGGTCAGCATTGACTCACCAAGGAAGAGACTTTATGCTGCTTCTGGTTGGGATTTCTGAAGCCAGACTATGGAACTGGCCCTTCAAATGAAGAGATGAAAATACATCACTTTCCTGCCCTTCCTGCTTGATCAGATCCAAACACTTGTGTCAGCTTCTGGATTCATGGCTTTAAATCTCCATTTCCCATTTAGTACCCCCGGGTGCAGTGAAAGGAAATCAGTGAGAAGCTTGCTTTATTAATACATTTGCACTTTACAGAACTGTTTAATCCAGAGGCTATATGTTATGGCCTGACTCTCTCCTGCTGTTAATCTGATTATAAAGGTAAAGACTAAGCAGTGGCCTACAGGCCAGAGAGAGGGTCTTGTGTAGCCAGCCAAGACTAAGCCTCTGCCCCTCTTTCTCCATGTACCCTCTTACTCTAGGCTAGTGGGTGATCTAGCCTCTGGGCAGTGATGGCCCTGGAGATGAGTAACACAAATGGATGCTGCTGCTGCTGTAGCCAGCTTCTGTCTCCTCACTGATGCTTCTTTTTTGCCTGCCCTCTTGCAGCATGTAAAGGCTTTGTGACTTAGCACTTTTACATCTTTTTTTGGAGCTCCAGACTGACCTTCTGGGTTGTACACAGTGGTTAACGTGTCATATGCTCCTGCCTCCCTGTGCTGAAGGATACAAAACGAGGACCTACGTGCTGCCCTCAGGCCATGAACCTTGAGCCAGGCACAACTGCAAGAAAACCTGTTTCCCTGCACCAAGGAGCACATATAAAAGTGAAAACCTACACACAGACTGTTTTGTTCTTAACTTGGGGACAGGTTCTTACCAGCAAAGAGGTCAGCAAGACCTGGAACATATGTTTTTTGTGATTTCTTTTGACGTATTAGCTCATATTTCCTACACTGATCTCACTTTGACGGACAAAAGCTAAGTGGGTTAATCTGGACTCTTCTGGTCATTGCTTCTATTAGACTGGAGGTATAATTATGGGCAGGAACAAAATGAGAACAGTGAGAGAGGATTTAGTTATTTTACCTCAGTAACAAAAGCACAAATAATCTCATTCACATTTATTAAGTAGAGGAGGGGCTTTTTTTGCTCTGAATCACGTCAGGGTGCCATTTGGAAGGGGTACAGGGGCAGATGTATCTCCCATGAAGTCGGGGTAGGGGAAGCTGTAATAGACAAGTGGTCACTGAGGAAATCCTGTCCTGTACCACTGCTGAACCAAGCTGAGCAGCTGCAGCCCTGGGTCCCCTTCCCCAGCTCTCTTCTCTTGGGGGCTTAAGTGATGAGTAGGGGAAAATCCCTCACTAAAAGATTTGCATTGGAAACCCGTGGCTGAGGAATGACTTTTAAAATAGAAAAGCTTTGCTTGAAAAGGGATGAACCACGTAGCGTAATACTCAACAAATCGCCTGTGTAATGGCCTCTCGTTAGAGCAGCTGTGCATTAATAACAGAAGTGGGGAGCAGAAGCCATGTGCTTTTTCATAAGATTAAAATAAATACTGTTTCATACTACTACCAGCAACTTTCTGTGGAGGGTGACTAAGAGAAAGGAGCAAGTGGAAGACCACAGCCTACAAGATTTGGTTTCTTTTCCCTTTATCTACTGCTACATGAAGGAATGCTAATCCCATCTATGAAGGGAGAAGGTACTCTGAATTTGCCCTCCAAGACTGTTGTTGGGTTTATAATGTTTTGTTGCAGGCTTGTCTGTACACAGTCAGTATGACACCATTGTAAGACAGAAGTAATTCCTCTAGGACTTCCTATCTTAGAGAAACTATGCTGGGGAGAACTTAATCTAATTTGCTTTATACTTCGCAAACCATAAGCCAGGATCTCTACCGCCAAAAGCATAAACTGAAACAAGAATGACTCACACTAGACATAAGGAGAAACCTTTTCATCATGAGGACAGCAAAGCAGTGGTCCAGGCTGCCAAAGAGGCTGTGCAGTCCCCAGAATCAGAGGATTTCCAACCAGATGGAATGAAGCCCTAAGCAACCTGGTTTGACCTCAGAGCCGACCTTTCTTGAACAGGCGGATGGGTGAGACACATCCCAAGCTCCTTTCTATCCTGAGTTATCGTATGATCCTATGAACACTTGGCACCTTGCCCACAGCAGTATCAACAGACATGACGTTTTGTGTAGCCCAGTACTCCATCTCTTATTCCTGGCAGTCCTGATAACAGCTCTCCCCCTCCATACCCCGTACTTTGCCAGTGGGGGCACTAAAGCAGTGCTGAGCTTCTCCCCTCGAACTAGGACTTCAGCTATTTAAGAAAAAAAGAAATCTAACATTTTAAAGCTGTTTGCCACAGACGGTTTATCAGACATGGAGAACGATTTGTTTCTGTTTTCCTGGGCATAGGTTTTTAGCTGAGACAAGATATGTTGCCTTGCTGAGAGCTGAATCACTGAGTAATCAACAGATTAATGTATTCTGTTTGAAAGCCATCACCATTAGTTCTCGGCAAGCTCACAAGAACTCCATTATGGCATCATCTCTATGTTTGAGATGGAAACATCTCCAGGATTTGGAGTTCCTGTGGGAAAAAATCCTACATGCAAAGAAATCAAAATTCCCCCTTGTGACTGAGAGAAATAAGGTACCTCTTCATAAAGTAACACCCAGCAGGATTTTGGCATCCTTTCTAGTGAATGCTTTCATTATCAACCCTTAGATAAGGAGTTTGGGGTATGTCATACATTTGTCATTTGACAGCTACCTAAAAATATTCATGACTAACTCAGTGGCATATAGGACTTTGCCTTTACCAGGTCTTTAATCTGAAATTATTTTATTTCCAGTGAAACCAAGTAGTTTTACTTTCTCTGGGATGGCAGCATGCAAAAAGGGTGGTCTTGACTTCTCTAAAGCTCTGACTTTGTGTGGGCTTGGCCTGAGCCAGAAATATGAAAAGGAAAGGCAGAGGCTGGCAAGGGCACCTTACAGAGGAGCCACTGTTTAAAAATAGGATGCTGGTTAAAGTAACAACAGAGTGGCAACTGTGAAAGGACAGACTTGCCTAGGTGTGTGGCATGAGGAGGCTGCCAGACATCACAGTTATTCTGATAAGACACATGTTAATGCTGCTGCCTGCTGAACATACAAACCTCACTGAAGTAATACATTCCCTTGTTTGCAAGTGAAATTGCTGCTGAGGGTATGTAAGAGCCAGTCCAGCCCAGCCCTCACAGAAGTCAAGTTAATCCTAAAAGCTTCCCTGCATGGGCAGCCTGGTGGAGGAAATTTGAATAGCAAGACTTCTCCAGAGACACCTCTCCTTGCAGCCTGTGGATCTAGCACATTCTTCCTGTTTCCCCACATCTGTCAGTGCCCTTCTCTAGGCTGTCCCTAGGTAACAGAATTGTTTTGTGCTAGCCTGGCTAGTACCAGTGAATGAGAGATTGCGGCTGTTGTGACATAGAGGTCCCCAAGGATACACTTCCTAGGATAAGTGTACAAATGGCATGTCATATCTAATTGTTCCTGTGCCTTGGTTGGTTGTAACAGGCATACAACGGTGATGCAGATCTTCCCCCCTCTCTCCTTCTCTCCTGGTATTCAGGTTGTGCAAATGCCTCCTGTTTGTGCTCTGAAGCCTCTAGGTGCTCAGCTCTCTGTATCCAAGCAGTGGTGATTTTAACTTACCCGTCGCTCCTTATCACCGTATTCGATGCCCAAGGTATCCATGGCACGTACAATCGCTGCAAGTGACTGTATAGTGTTGCTGTAGACCACTGGCTTGTACTGCTTCACATCTTCTCCAGAGAAGCCATCCTCATGGATGATCCTGAAGAAAATGCAAAGGACACAAAACTCTTGAGAATGTAATTTCAGTGGGGGAGACATTTCAAAGAGAGCTGTGCTCTTTTGAAGAGCACATCTGCCAGCTCAATTCACTTAATTTAGTCAGCATTTCTTTTTAAACCTTTCTGGTTGTTCACCAGTCGTGTGTCTGAGCCCAATGCCTAGAATTAGCATCCCTTTTGCTCTCTCTCAAGGAGGTTTTGTGCAGGGTCGGTACATATGGTACCTCCCTCCCAGCAAAACTACAAATGCTGGAGCCCAGAGAGCCTCACATTCACATGGAATGGGGGTGCCAGGACCCACATTACCTTCTCTGTCAAGATCCATTGAAACCCTTACAACAACCATCAGATCTTAACCATAGAAACAAGTGATTGAAAGGCACCTGGGGTGCCTTACAAAAGGAACTAGAGCAAAAATACTCTTGAAAGAATGGGGGACAAAGGCATGGATATGAGAAGTCACTTAGCTGTGCAGCACTTAAAATGTATTTACAACCCTTCATGCCTCCTGCCTCCTTCCCTCTCCTTTAAGAACTGTGCTGGGAGTTTGCTGCCTCAAAGCATGTTATGTTATTCCCTCTCAAAGTGAGGTGGGAATGAGACCCACATCCTATCAGCTTCTCACACTGGTGTGATAGCTCTGTGTGTTAGTCTCTATTAAACTCTGCAAAAAGAAAGATGGAGCGAGTTCTTGCAGTGCTTTGCTCAGGTCGGAAGATTGACCCTATAATTTCTTCAACTCTAAGTAACACAAAAACTAAGCAGAACTAAGCCTGGTGTGTCCAGAAGACAGCTTAGATTTGCAGAGCTAATTGCGCTTGACAATAATTCTTCTCGGTGAAGACAAGTTATGATCCTGTCTCTTAAACATCAGCAGGGAGGATGATCTGCTTAGCCAAAATGAAGTTCTTGCTCGCTCATCCTCAGATCTCACTGGAAAAGACAGAGTCCTTCAGTAACAGATCTGGTCACCAGTAAAACCTCTTTTTCTGTCTATAACATGGGGTTATGCTTCCTTTTTTTCTAAATCAGATGCACAACAAACAAGATACTTACCAGTGCTTGCACACCCCTCAGGAGAAGCTGTGCTAGCAGGAATCACAGTGAGCTTGTAATAGATACAGTGCAGGGATAGTGGTAGAGAGCAGGGCTGGATGCCAGCCCTGTGTTGTTAACAGATGACTACATGAAGAACACGGCTGATAGAAACATGCTGACAAAGACATAGATCTACTTCCCCTGATGCTCAGCTCACGAAAGGTTTTCTAACACAAGTGGCTGACCGTCTGCTCTCCCCACCACAACCTTTGCTCATACATCATTGAACACTGAGCTCCATGGAGGAGCTGCTCCAACACCCTCTGAGTCCTGGAAAAATAGGACTACAAATACAGACAGCTAAGACAGGCTGTAGTTCAAATTAACTGGTGTCCAGGAAAATTTTAAGCTACTGATCCAAGGAGCTCGGCAGAGTCCCCTGCTCGGGCACCCCAGCTCCAGAAAGGAGGAATGGTGTTGGGAACAGCACAAAGGGCTGCTGGTTTGTCTCAACTAGGCTAAGAGGAGCAAGGCTGGGAAAAAAGCCTTTCTGACTTAGCAGAAGACTTGCCAATTTTTCAAAATTTCTTCTACAGCTAGTTTTGATTTTGATGAGGAGTTATGGGCAATAGCAGACCTTGTATTCTGTAGCTTTTAGCCAGTGCTTGTGCTCAGGTTTGGAACAGCAGCATTTGAGGACAGGGGAAGGAGGGGAGCCAGCAGAACTGTGCGTCAGCACTGGACCTCATGGATCATTTACTGTTACTCAGACAAGTTGCAGAACTTCTGGGAAATGTGTTCTTTGTCAAAAGCTGTAGTCAAACCTGAAGAGTTATGTCTGACACAAAGCATAAGGATCTGCATCAGTTCTGTTCACATTCAAGGGAGACTGTACAGTGCTGGCTCCTCCCAGCTCTGAGCATGACAGTAATGAGCTCGGCAGAGTGGGGGTCTCGTGGGAGGTAGGCAGGCGGTTGGCAAAAGCATCGACAGAAATAATTTGTTCTTTCTGGTTGGTTGGCTCGGGGTTGGGATTTGGGGCGCGGGAACTGAATGTTGCTTCTGGGTCAACTACGAGAAGGAAACATAAGAGTGGGGTAAGAATCATTGAACCACAGCCTGGTTTGGGTTGGAAGGGACCTTAAAGCTCACCCAGTTCCAATCCCCTGCCATGGGCAGGGACACCTTCCACGAGACCAGGTTGCTCCAAGCCGTGTCCAGCCTGGCCTTGAACACTGCCAGGGATGGGGCAGCCACAGCTTTTCTGAGCAACCTGGGCCAGTGAAGAAAGGGGCAAAGTCAGGCACGAGAGGCAGTGTAAGGGCCACAAGAGGATGCAGTTCAGATCTGCTTGGTCTGGTCATTGAGCATGCTAGTGGAGATTAGAGTGGCGCCGCACCTCAAGCTGGCTTTGTTTCTGCCTTTCACTGACAGGCATCAACTAGGGTCTTGATATGGCAAAAAGAGGGCTGAATGGTCGTATTCAGAATCTAAATCACCTCTGGCCTTGTGACATAAAGTTATTGCCTGACATTTCAACTTCTAAACACTCAGTGTTTCTAAATACTCGCAGCCAGCAAGCTCCCTATCAAGTAACAGGGCTCCTTGTGCTGAAGGGGCAGAATTAAGCGGTGCAGAGTGGCTCAGTGATCCCTCAGCGGCCATATCGCTGACTGGGCAGCATGCTGACATCCTTCAAAGCACAGCCATAAAGGCTTTACTTTTCAAGGGGGCAGAAAAAAGCGTGGAGAAAAAACACCCCAATTGTTCTTCTGTGAAATCTCTCTGGGAAGGCAGCCACAGTGACTGGAAGCAGCACTGCAGATGCCAGGATTGAAGTTTTGCTGTAGGAAGTACCTACGGATTAATCAATCATGCAGTTAGCACATTACTTAATATGTGAGCGAGCAAATCCCCACTGACTAGTGCTGCTCCAAAGCCTGCTAGGACACTGTGAACTGGTTTATTGTCCTATATGAATCTACCAAATGTCTCTCCTCTTGCTTGCCTTGGCGAGCTGACGGCTGAGCTTCCATGGCAGCTTTTTCCATAGTCCTTTGGAAATGTTCATGCTTCTGCTCACTCATTTGGGACACACCTTCTTGCCTGCTGTTGTGCTTTACTGCCTGGCGAGCATCTAAAGCTACAACAACACTCTTGGGAGGTATACTGTTATGGGCCATGGCTGGAGCCAGCTTGTGTGCCGCAAGAGACAAGAAGCAATGGGGTTTGGATACCATAGGGAGCTGTAGCCATTAAAAATGCACAAGGTGTAGGAACTAATAGACGTGAACACTGCATCAAGACTGGCAAGTCTTTAAAGATTCAGGCAGGGTGGGCTGGCTACTCCTTAAGCAACCTGCATATTATTGGGAACACAGGTTTTCCACCACTAAAGATGTGAATCCTCTGTTTCTAAATGGCTTGTATTTTTGCCTGTCTCTGAAATACAAAGGGAACTGCTGCAGGCAGGTTCCTCATTGCCACACTGGAGCTGGTTCTCTCCAGGGCAAAGGAAGAAAAGAGATTTATGAGGATCCAGGGGGCTGTGGATGGATGAGACAATGCTGTAATTTTAAAAAGTGATTCTGAGCAATTAAAAAGCCATTTCATTCACCAAGTGCCTAATGAAACACCCTGCTCTGAACGGAATGTTGAGAGACAACTGAAGCAACCTGATTGTCTACTGCACCTATGAATGCCTGGTCCCTGTCCCTCAGTTGCTAACAGCATACCCCATATGTTTGCATGTTATGTTGTCATACTTGTTTTAGAATGGCATTAACGGACAGACATTTGCTGGGGAAAATGCAGACCAGATCTTCTGCCGTCCTCCAGCAAGTCATTAATACTGAAGAAGCGCCCAGTAATTACTGCTTAATTACAAAATAAATGAAATACATGGAAACAAGGGGTGCATTCTGCGTAGCAGGTTGCTTTGGCTTCCGTTCAATACAGCACTTACATGCCTTCAGCCTTTCACTACAAAACGAACATATTCAAAAGGCAAAGCGAAAGATAATGTTGCCGTATGTCCCTGCTGACAGCACTTCCCCAGCGGTGGTGGAATGGCAGCTCTGAACAAAGCACGCGACAGTTCCAGTACGGTGGGGCTGGATCTCAGCCTGGGGCCGATCCAAGCAAGCAGCCAGTTTGCCTAGGTCACTCCTGGTGGGAATACTTGTCCATCTATCCCAAAAACCTCCTGCAGCAGAGGCTACAGTTTCCTTCCTCCCTGCTCCAAGCCCAGGCAAGCTATTCTGGTGCTTTCCTTGCAGCCCTTCCAACCCAAACCAGGTTTAGTAAATGCAATGACTCTTCCATACACCTCTTCCAAATGAGTCCTCCTTCTTGAGGCACAGTGCCCCAGACTAGACCCAGTCCTCACGGCTCTAAGCTGACAAGAGCATTTTAAGCTGTAAAGCTTGTCCTCTGATGCGCTGAAGCACTTCTCCCAGCTCCACAACACTGCCAGATGCTATTCTGTCTTTTCATCCATTTTTCACTGCTGAAAATTCTGAAGGAAATCAACCCAGATCCCTGCAGAGTCCTGGCTCATGGAGTCCTCTGCTCTCACTGCAAGTCTCTGGTAACTGTATTCTTTGGGAATGAGCTGGCTACTCATCCATTTTTGTGTAAGATCTCAAGTTGTTTTATCTAGACTGTTTTTCCAGGTCACTTTATGAAAGCCAAGTGGGACCACATCAAACCCTTCCCAAACCTGAGTTATGGCGCCAACTACTCCTCTCCTACATCTGCTGAGAATCCAAATGAAATCAGTTTAACATGCCTCCTTTTTGTATAATCCATGCTGGATGTCACTCATCTCCCTTTTTATCTCCTAGGTGCTTGCAGATTGCTTGATTGATAGTTCAATTCTCTTCAAGCTTCTAGAAGTTGACTTGTCTATAATTCTTACTGCTCTTTTCTCCCTCTATATTTAGACACCATGATGTTTACATTTTTTCCTTGTCTTCTGGTACCTCACCTGCCCTCCAAGAGCTCTCAAGAAGTGTTTGCTTTGCTGAGATGGTGCCAGCAGAGCCTCTAAGTATGAAGAAGTTCCTTACAACCAGCTTGTCTGAAGACATTTAATCCTATACAACTTGCCCTTCTTGTGCTGGAGGGAGAGAGATGGCAGTGCTCAGCAGTGGAGCCTGTCGTGGACGCCCCTTTTCCCCCTCGTCCTCCCAGCTCTCAGTATCCTCTATCCCTTCACATGCTGTTTCTCCTTTCTTGACACAGCCCTGCCTTGTCTCCTGCACTTTGTCACCACTCCTAAACCTCAAGCCAATGCCTCTGAAATGTTTCCTGCTAAATTCAGGGAACTTTGCATAGCTTCAAAGTGTCTCCACCACTTTAAAAAACATACATAAAGACTTCAATTGCCTACCAGGAAAATAAATCCCATATGATTTCTGTTTTACCTAGAGTAGATTTACTTTCAATCAGCAAGATGTTTCTAGCTGAATGAAGTTTTCCTGTGTCAATGCATATCCCTAGAATTACAGTGATTTGCTTGAATAAATCCAGGTAGGAACTCACCAGGGGATTATTACACATGAAGTGTAGCGGAAGCTAATACCTTGCAAATGAATGGTCCACTTCCTATAAGAGCTTCTCGTCTTTATCTGAACAAATTAAAGTACTTTAAGACCATTGCACTTGGGGCTCTAAGATGCTGGCCTGGGTTTGGTGGCAGAGGTACCCTGCACAGAACTGTTTCATACCATAATCAAGCAAGTTAAACAGATGAGGTGTCACAGAGCTTGAACCAAAAGCAAAAAAAACCCACCTAATTTTGAAGAAAACTCTGAACTTTGTTTCCAAATGGGGAAAAATAATAATGCAAAACCCTGACTTTAACATGTAGGGAAGGCAAAGGGTTGATCGAATGTTGATGGAAAATCTTCTGCTAGAGGTAATCAGCTACTTTTATTTTCACCTTGATATGAGGTTTAAAAGCTGTTTACAGTAGAGTTATGAAGCTAAATTCTAGTGATTCTCTTCTCACTAATAGCCTGAAATGCGATTAAAACCTCCTGGATTATGTTAAACTATATCAATGCATGATATCAACATGACCTTATGTTTCTACGACTGCAAAGGCACAGCCCGGATCTCCGTGACAGGGTGCAAATCTCTCCAGACTCTCATTCTTCTTCTCCTCTGGCTCTGCTTGAATGACATATTGTACATCCTATTCCCATAAGGAATTCTCCGAGATGGAGATTAAGATGACTGTTTGCCTACATGCCCACTTCTCTGAAGAGAAAAACAGCTTCTTTAGTTAGGGTCAACTAAAAACTGCAAACAGAGCTCATATGAAAGAGTGTAATTTTTCAACCTGAATTTTTAACACCAGTCCTGATAGAAGTCCTGAAGAAGTACTGATGGAGCCCTGTGATAGACTCCCAGCTGGAGGAAATATCTTTGGGTCACTCAAAACTGAATTCTTACCACCAAAGTGCATGCAAAGGCATTATTCTAAGTAACTAGCTGGTTCATGTTAAAAAATCCATCGGGTGATTGAAAAGCCGCCAAAATCTACAGCCCTGGAAATGGTCAAGCTTATTCAGATAAGTTTCAGAAGGTTCATGGACCTGTACACAGCAGAAGCTTTGCCTTTTAAAGAAAGTAAATTTGTGCCTAGTGTCAACATCTGTAAGTAACACTGATGCCTTCATGATGTCTACTTAAAAGCAGACGTGCAGCTTAACTGCTTGCCAGAAAGATGGAAAAGGATGTTACAAGAAACACTCATGTTGTCTCAGAATGGATGCTGCTACCATTTTATTTTTGCCTGAAGATAACCAGCTATTGAACTAACCACTATTAGCTTCTAGACATGTAGGGCCCAGACACTGCATCTTCCTCAGCCCCTTTGATTTCAGCTTGTTTTCAGGTGTATAACATATAAACAGAATGCTCTTCATTTCCAGTTTAATACAGACCAAAATCAGAAACAAGCGCACTAAATAAAACCCCCATTGTGGTGCTGTGATCCTACAATCCTGTGGCTTTTTGGAAACAGCTCTTAGACTTTGTTTAATTAGTATTATTTTTTCATTGAGTTCTACATTAATGTGTATGTTTGTCTTTGGGCTATCTTGAGGGGTGCTCCCTTCCTTGGTTGCATGCTGCAGTTGAAAGCAGAGGTGATTTATTGGCCTGCATGCTTAGTTCCATGCATCATTCATCAGCCTGGCGTCTTGGATTGCTTTTTGTATCCTGCATTTGGGATGTACCAATGACCCTCCCCATCTTTGCCTCATGAGGATTATTTCAGCATTTAAATTCTCTAACAGCAAGCAGCAGAGTGAAATATGCTGGTTTTAAGCATGTATATAAAACAAGTTTAAGAGTCTAAACAGTCTAGTTCATCCTAGTAATTAATTACTTTTGTAATTAATTAAGTAAGTAATTAATTACTGTTGATAGATGAAGGACAGTGGTTCATATATTTCAAAAGAAGGCAAGGCAGAGCAGGCAGAGCAAATCTAGCTACTGTCCTAGTACTCCACCCAAACTCAATAGCAATCCTTCGAAATGTAAAGTCAGGAAAATGAAGCATCCCATGGCTTACCCATGACAATAGGTATCACCCAAATGAAGCCTAACTGTGCACAGAGACAATCATACCAGTGGTTTTACCCACCCAAGTCACCCTAATATTAGGGGATGGTGCTATACGGGTGCAGTCAGCGATAAAGAAAGCCATCACACTGATACAGAAGCACCCATTTCTTAACAGGTCATTTCTTGCTGACTCAGATCAGTTTCTTATGCTCCACAAAGCCAAATCCATCCAGATGGAAAGTGATTTTCTTGACAGGCTAAGAAAGTTGGGGCTGTTCAGCCTGGAGAAGAGAAGCTGTGTGGAGACCTCATAGGAAGCCTTCCAGTATCTGAAGGGGGCCTATAAGGATGCTGGGGAAGGACTCTTCATCAGAGACTGTAGCGACAGGACAAGGGGTGATGGGTTCAAACTTAAACAGGGGAAGTTCAGGTTAGATATAAGGAAGAAGTTCTTCCCTGTGCAGGTGCTGAGGCCCTAGCACAGGGTGCCCAGAGAAGCTGTGGCTGCCCCATCCCTGGCAGCGTTCAAGGCCGGGCAGGACAGGGCTTGGAGCAAGCTGCTCTAGTGGAAGGTGTCCCTGCCCATGGCAGGGGGGTTGGAACTGGATGAGCTTTAAGGCCCTTTCCAACCCAAACCAGCCTGGGATTCTGTGATTGTAAAAGGCGTGAACAGAGACACGGGCAGAGGCTGCGCCAGCCCCACACATTCCGCACCAAGCAGGAACAGTACAGACACAGGGTTTATGCAGTGTCAGGCCATTGGCATAGTTTGGTTTTACTAAAATTTGCCGTTGTGTAACTTTGATAATGTGTCCTCTCCTGGGGCCTTTAATATTAAGATCAAATACTGAATACCCTACATGCACCTAATTAGCTTTAATATGCATCCTGCTTGGCTCAGTAAGAACAGCAAAGAAAATCAGTCAAAAACAATTAAATCAGGATTATTTTCGATTAAAAGAAGACAGCTGGACTACAGAGACTCCTGCAGCAGCATTTGCATTAGATGAGATTGCATTTTTCTGTGGAAAATGCCTTGGAGCCAAAAGGGTTTCAAATAGCACCAGTGGAGGCTGACAGCTGCATTCTTTGTGTGCATTCCCAAATCATTATTCAGTGAAGGAAAAAGGGTTTCTGCTCTGACTTATCTTCTGATCCCATGCAGTGTGTTACATAGTCAATACAAATTGTCCATGCAATGCCTGAGACCAATGAGATCCCCTGGGGTAGAAAAAAAATCCACCAGCCTGTGATGACCCACATGAGAGAATTCTCATTAATTCCTTGGTAATGTTATATAAGGTCATTTTATTGAATTAAAATTATTGGGATTAATCCTCTTAAATGTTCTCTTAGATGCAAGTGGGATCCAACTGCAGCTGGATCATCCCACAGCTGGTTCTAGAAAGTCAAAACAGTGTTTTAAAACCCCATAATGGTTTTGTTAAAATCATCCCCTGAACAAGGACAGAAAGCAGCTTTTTATGTCTTTTTTACATCACTTACAACTTCTGTAAACTGTCATTAACTATCATCAAAGCCTGAAAAACAAGGCAAATGGGTTCAATGTCAGTTTTACTGCCCAAACCTAAATATTTCTAGTTTCCCATCTGCCTCATCTGAAGTGTTTTGATAGCTGGAAGGTGACTTTGCCTTTCAAAACCTTATCAGGTCTTGCTCTCCATAACCACATACTCTGTGGACAATAGAGAAGACAAGGGACATACACAGTCTCTTCATTGCCTCATGTATTTCATCCTCACAATCAAGTACCATCACCAAATCCCACAGTAAGAACAGAGCAAACTTGCTCATTTTATGCAGATACTAAGTGCACAACTCTCTCAGTGTATTAAAGCAAGGCGTTGGTAGGATGTACCTAGTTCCCAGCCATCATGTGACAAACCCAGCTTCCAAAGCTCACCATTCTACTGAAATGCATTGGGATTCAGAGTTCCTTCCCTGTGTCTAGAGCTGATCTTTGCACAGCTGACATATTTTTCTGTGTGTCCTAGCTGTATTAGTGCTCATTAGGAATTGTGAAAACATTCATTCAAAATAAAAACATGTTTTAAAGCAGCTTTGCTTTTTCTGTATATCAGATCTAGCAGTGACTGTCTTCCTGAAGCAATTATTGATGTGTTTGATTAGGTCTGCTCTAGCAGAGAGGGTTTTTTTTTTTCAGTACTTTCGATGTTTTAACACATTTCAAGCTGAGGAGGAATCAATTCTGGAAAGAGCGATTATGCCACTTCATATCCTGTCTATCTTCGCTGGCATGATTACAGCTCAGGGGCTCCATCTCTGAGCAGTGTGCTTGCCACAAGTCCCTGGGTGTGCTGCCAAGATGGCATTAGCCTCCACTAATCTCAACTCAGAGATCTTTGAGTCATGGTGCTCCTAGTCCTGCAACGTGCTGCCCTTCCATTGGTGGATATAATCCAGCACCACACCCCACAGACCACAGTCTGTGGGACAGTAACTGGCTGATGGAAGAAAATCCCCGAAGACCACAATGGATCCTCCACTGATGGAAAATTTCGCAATCAAAATGGGGATGTCTGGTGTAGATTTGATAGAAGTCCTGGCAGAAGAACAGCAGCTTCTGCAAGCAGCATAAAACCAAATCTTGCCTGCCTCACTGCACTACTTCTTGCAGGGGTTGCAAAGTTTCTGCTGTCTGCACTTACTGCATCCTCATGGAAGTCTCTGCCTGCAGCTGAAACACGGCTCGGATGGAGCAGAGGTAGACACCTCTGCAATCAGGTGGTGGTAAAAGCTTGCTCTGGGCCCCTGACCTTGGTAACACGAAGTGGTGGATCTGATGTTCTGCAGCCTGGCTGCTCAGGTCTCTCGCTGAACTGAGGCTTTCCAAGCTGAAGACTTTGAGCTGGAATGTGGTGCATACAGTATTTTAGGATTCTACCCACACTGTTCATAAGGTTTTGCAGCAGAAAGGAGGTATGTTGCACTTGTGATTAATTACATGCATTTGGATGTATTTAAATCATAAGTTCTACCCTTGTACTCAGAGAACAGGTTATCTAAAGGGAAGACAAAGGCACAGCTTCCCCCGACACCTGCCACAAGGATTCACTCAAATAGCGTTAACCCTTCAGTGATTCTCAACTGCAGCTGATGTTGAGAAAATACTAGTGAGGAATGAGACCCTTACTGGTCTAACTGGGCACCCACGTCCAGAGAGGGGTATCTTATCCATGGCAGTGGGGGAAGGCCCTGCCTCAGCTTCAAGTCTCTCACCTACAACTGCCCTGAGAAGGATTAAGGAACACTTTCTCCCAGCATTTCACCCAGTTTTTCAGCCAAGCTATTCCAATGTGATATTGTTTGAAAAGAATTTGAGGACCTCAGGCACCCTCAGAGCTTCGTGGCATTTCCTGGCACATAGGACACTAAGGGTTCTGCTCTGGGGTCCCTCCGTGTGTCATTCTGTGCCTCCATCTCTCCGAGCTGGGACAGCCAGTCAGTGCCTCCCTGCGAGGCTGCTGAGGCACTGGGTGGAACCAGGAGGCAGTGTGCTGCCAAACATTCCCATATAGTGGAAGAATACTAACATATGCCACAATGAATTCACCCACTGCCAAAAATCCACAAATAATTACTTGTCCTTGCTCTTCAGAGAGAGCTGGAGCATTGTAACCAAATCCAAGAACCGTCCTGTGACCTCTCAGTGGTAGCAGGAGAGAAGGATGAGGCTCTAACCAGAAACATTCCTATAAAGTCAGCGAACCAAGGACTGGCCACTGGCAGAAAGCAAAGACGCTCCCCTGTGTCCCTGGGTGACTCAGCCAGCCTGATGGGATCCTTATCCGGCCCCTGTCATGCACGAATACTGACAGCTAGAGTCAGCTCTCCCATGCTTGCTGGGTGAGGCACAGATCCCTGTGCTTCCCTAGAGCTTTGTGCCAGCTTTTGGCATGGCAGCTCCTGCCAGTGGAGAAAGGAGTGATCAAGAATCAAATGTCTAGGGTGCTCTGGACAGATGCACTCTTTCATCTGAAAGCCTGGCCCAGAGCCAGGCTGGCACTTAGGTTCTCCTTCCCAGGCCCATATTCCATTAATGGGAGCCCCAGGAGTGCTGCACTACCAAGAAACAACATAGACAGTGCTGGGAAACGAGCCCCTTGAGAAGCTCGTCAGAGAGCACTCCTGGCACCTCCTTCCCTTCCCTTTACGCTCCTCATTTGCAGGCAATGCCTGGCGGCCACCAGGCCCCAACAGCAGATGCCATGGTGCAAGCAGCTGGCGCTGGGTGTAGGAACTTGCTCTGGTTCAGCAAGTCACCACCTGCTTTCTAGGTAGCTGCAATGACTGAGAGCAGAGCTGCGTTTAAATGCATGTGTAAATGTGTCCACACATTATGATGAGAAGGGACTGCTGTGACAAACATCTCCGAAAATGAGCATGCTCCTTCTAATGCTTTCATCAGTCTTTGTTATCCCCCATGTTCTCATCTTCTGTTGAGAAATTACTTATTGATTTCATTTGCAAATGCCTGTAAGTCTTTCCCAAGAGTACCCAAGAAGACATCACATTGCAGTTCAAAGTGACTATCTGAAACGCATTATAAAGCATCCAGCTACATTTGGTAATTCTGCTTTTTAATAAATTTGCTCCACGTCCGATTGTCAGGGTTTAAGCTTATCTCTAGTACTATTTAACTGTTTAACTGTCCCTTGTGTGAAACATTCCTGCCTTCTGGAGAGGCTTGATTGGATTCATGGTGGCTGAGTTTTAATTAGCATAGGCTACTTGGGCTGTCTTCCCACCCACACGGTGGGTGCACTACTGGCATTTGGACAATGCACTGGTTTGATGGGGTAGGCTTCTGGTTTTCCAGAAAGTACCTAGTACAGTTTGGACATCTCATTCGTTTCTCAAAGCTTTTGAGTTTTCCAAACAGCGCAGGCCTTCCCTCTCCTCTCTGGCCAGACATCCCTTCCATCACCTGCAGTCCCATGAACAAGAACAGCCCCCAGTTTTGTGACCCTGATGTGGGATGAGAGCAATACAAAGATGATCTGAATTTGGGAAGCATAGGTAAGGGAGGGCTGATATAGCATTTAATAGCACCACCAATGCCTCCTTTAAACAGTTATGATTATAGCTTACTAATTTCTATATAATAGATCTACAACCTACAGGATATGGGAAAATGTGTGATAAAAGGCAGCACCTACTCCATAAGCAGAGGCAATAGTGCTGAGTAACCTCAGGCAACCAGTGGCTCATTAGCCAGCCAATTAACAAAGTTAAATGGAGTAACTCATGCTAAATGCTGCTTGGCTGCCCTAGCAGCGTGCAGCAGGGTTGGGAAAGCAGGCTGGGTGTCCCAGTCCATCTCAGCTCCTGCAGGACTGTCACAGCCGCCTCTGCTTGGGAATCAGAAATCACATCTATCCCAAGTAATGCCAAACCAAGAGCCTGAGAAAGAGACAAGGGAATGGGGATGACGGGAATGAGACTGATAATTGAGCAGGAGTCCCCTGGGAAAAACGCTCTGCACACATCTTCAAGGACTGGGTATGGATGGGGCACAGCTGCTCTCTTCACTCGGTGTACTGGCCTCTTGGTGACTTCTACAAGTTGGCACATGCTGAAACTGCTCCAACATGCCCTCCAATGACCAAACACGGCACGAGGGAAGTCTAGAAGGTGTGGGCTGTGATGTTCCATAGAGTCCCATTCCCACACTTCCCATTCTGGAACCTGAGCCACACAGGATCTCAGCATGGAGATGACATCCCTTTCGGGGTGAGGATGGCAGACATATCTGTCCAAACACCTCTAGGCCAGCCAGAAGCATGTCTCACAGGTAGAATGAGTTATCTGGTTGGTCTCTGCAGCAGCTCATGCCCAATCAAGCTGCTGGCCTGGGGGTACAGCAGCTCCTGCCAGGAAGCATGTGGCAACAGAAAGCCAATGTGCACCCAAGCGTGTCAGGATTTGGCTCTCTGAAGGAGAGACCCGGGCCCTGGAGTCAACTGCTAACCCCGTGAACCCAGAACCAGCCATGGGGCTGCTTCATCTGGCTTATGGAAGTGAAATTCTATGGTCATTCTTCACTGATACCTCCTGCAGGGCGCCACAGAACCCCAGAACATATGAGCATGATGCAAGACTGTTCCCTCCTCTTCATTCCTAAGTCATCCCTTTAAAAGCTTCAGGGCAACGAGGCTTTCACCTCTTCTCCAGAAATAAAAACCCACAGTATAACACATTCCATCATCAGAAATATTTCTTGCTGCCCAGTCAAAATTTATCTATTGACAAGCTCAAATACAGCTTCCATAATGTCATTCACAGTTATTTTTAGTACCAACATTGCCAGCAGAAATAGCAGGCCTAATGTGTCCCCCCGCCCTTTAGAATGAGGCTTCTGGAAATTATAGATGGGAGCACTGACTGAGTGCCAAGAATGCCATGAACGATTTGCACTGCATTGGAATCTGGTAGCAAAGCAGTGCACTTCCACCCCACTTGCACGTGCAGTTATGCTGCACTCAAAACAGGCGCACATACTCTGGCAGGATTATTTGCGACCACAGTTGATGTTTCTTGCTAGAAACTATCCCTGGCAAGGAAGCGTTTCGTATTTTTTACCCAAAAAGAACACTAATTTTAAAGAACTTCCCCTTGGTTTTTTTTATATTTGTGGTTCTTCAGACATAACAACAGTGAAAGGAGTCTGTCCTGGGTTCAGCAGGTTGCCGGCTGGGCTTAAACCACGACAGAGTCCTTCGATTCTTTCGGTTTCTGTGGTGGGGCCATAGCCTCATGCCCATTGTTCCAGGACTCTCCAGACCACCTCCCAGTCCTTCACTGGGCCAGTCCAGGATGGCTTCCTTGCCAACATCATGCAAGCAACTGTGCACAGCTAAGGCTAAACTGTAACACAGCTACAGAGCAACAGAAGGGAAGAAAAGCTTTCTGTTCTCCAGTCATTTAAACAAATAAGATAAACAGCATTTGCCAGCCCAGGAACATTATGTGTGGCTTGTGTCTTCCCTGTTTTGGTTTCCTGTGCTAACCACTCACTCACCCATTCAGTCACTAATGCCCAAGACTCAGAGTTTCACTCCCTTGTGTTAATTTCCATGTGTACTTCAGAGTTTCTTAACATGCCCAAATTCTCATTATCACTCTAAACCACAGTAAATTACAGGAAAAGCAGGCTGATAAAAGGTCCCCTAATTCAAAGCCATTACCACTGAAAGCACCAGTCCCCAGCTGTAGAAGCACACAAAATTGAGTGGGAGAAAGAAACCAGCTGTTTAAATAGCCAGGATGGAAAAATGTATCGGTAGCAGCAGAAGAGACATAGATCAGTGGGTGTGAGCTGGAGGGAGGCAGGCAGGCTCTAAAGTGAGGTCTGGGGGGGATCAGCCTCAGATTGTCTCCACCTCAAAGCCAACAAGATTTCTTGACAATTCAAGTTGCATCGCTCTTGTCCCCTCCCTACCACCTGCCTATCTCAACATATGTATTTCTGGCTTATTTTTCTTTCAATTGCCCCTTATTTCACTATTTACTCATTCTCCTTTTCTTGGAATGTGAGTATTAATGTCAGCCTTGGCTCATCCAGTGTTGCTCCTTTCAGTTACTACCTTTGTCAGTTTGGATCCCTTCTTCTGTCAGTCTGTCCACCCAGGCACTCCCAGCTCCACAGAACCCGGCAAACCTGCAGCAGCAGCTGAAGGGATCACGTCACATGGAATACAAATGTCACATGGAATGCAAACATGTCCGAGTGCAGATGAAAGCGGTTGGCAGCGTGGCTGTGAAGGGAACCATGGGCTCGAGCCCGAGCTACCTGATGCATGGAAACACACAATGTACTCCACACCAAGTCGTTACAACTGAGACTTTCTGGGCCCTGTACAATTAGCCATCAGCAAAAAGACTCTTAAGGGTGGGGCAAAAGTTCTACTGAAATCCATGAGGGTTTCTGTTTTCTTCTTGAAGAGCTGGATTGGGCCCTGGGAATGCATTTGTTTGTTTTTCCCTTGTCATCAGCCTGCCTTTGGCTGAGAGCTTTAATCCACTCAGGGAGGACCTGTTTATCTGTGAGAACAGCAGCATCACTGTGAAGAGGTAAGAGTGGGAGTGTGCTTCAGGCAAAAAAAAAAACGCAGATTAAAGCCCCACTAATAATGCATCCAGCATGGAAAGAAAGAAATGCAGACTGTTCTAATTTTCTGAACAGATTTAATTCCATTTTGGTCCCTGAGAGTCCCTTTGTTGACAATTGTCTGAGAGGGGGGAGGGAAAAAATTGGTCCAAGCAAAACACTTTTTCATGAAGGATGCTATTAAAATGTCCTACTTGAACACTGGCGCTCCGCAGACCAGAGTTGCAGAATATGATCATTCTCTCTTAGACATGCTCTCTCTAAATGCAACGTTTTTGTCAATTATTTTCCAAAAGCACAATTGCTATAATCAGAATTAGAACTGGCTTGACTTGTCCTGCCTGATTTAGCACCCACTGGAACACAGTAGATTCAGAAGTTCAACAAGAACTTGTTGGCTGCAGGATTTGCCACAGGCTTAGAAAATGCACAGGAAAATAACAGGGGGATGGAAAAGATAGGAAATATATGGAAAATGGAGGTGAAAAACAGCAAGTGGTCAGAGAAATCCGACCGTGGTGAGTAAAAATGCACTAAGGAAACAGGGTGACAAAAGGCCCTGACTGGGGGAACTTCATCATTAGGCTTCTGGGGACTCAAGCTCACTCACACCTGCATACACACCTGATCTTGTATCTTGCTGACTCAGCAGAGAATTTGGCTGCATGTCTGTAGGATGGGTGTTGGTCAAGTTTCAGACGAGAATTTGGCCCTACCATCCTCCTCTATAACTTCCTTTAATGCTCTGTGCAATGTGTCCTGTCCTCATGCATGTGATACAAACAGGATGGGTGTCCTGTGGGACAGGAGAATGTGGATTTTTGTGGCCAAGCTGTGGGGTTGCTTGGGGGCTTGCTCATTGCAAGATTCAACAACAATGTGGCTTCCCAAGGCATTCACCACAATGCAATCAGTTATACCCCATCATGAACTGATCTGACCTGTGAAGTCTGGATGCATCTCACTGTGTCCTCCAAAAGCTTTTCTTCAATCTCTCCTTGATTTAGTGGAGGCAAGGTGTCTTAATTCTTAGTTCTTTACCCTACAGAGCTGGCTCCGGCTAGACCCACTTGCCTGTTACCATGGGCTACACCTGAGGGTCTCCCCAAACTGAGTAACAGATAACTTGTTTGTTCCTCACCCCACTACTCTCTTGAAGGCTGAAGAAACTCATTCTGACCTTTCCTATTAAACTAGAGAAAACTTTTCAATATGAACTGTGGCCTGCATTTCATATTTCAATTCCCGTATCACAGGAACCAAGGGCACCAAAGCTTTATGCTAAGAGCAAAGGCAACTGGAGAAATTTGCTGAGGACCATCGTGTTCTGTTCATTATGTGAGCAGCGGCATTGTCCATGGCGTGGTAGGGCCTTGTCTCTTGTTAAGAAGACACCGTCCCTTCCCCTGAACTCTACATGACTGTGTATTATTGGCACACACAGTGCTGAATGGCCAAAGGAAAACACTGCACTGGTTCTTGCTTTTTCCAGATACAGAAAGGACAGCAGGCATAAAGGTAAACACAGCCTCTCCTATATACATGCGACAGTCACAGCGTAAGCAACTCGCCATCAAAATGCCTCATTCCTCTTGACAGATCTTGTCCTAAAATGATGTCTTTAAGTCTGCAGTTGGGCTGGATTTTCCACATCCTGCCAGAACTGCCAAAGGAACAGAAAAGGCCCTGCTAGTGGAAAAGATGCCTTGTAGTTTGGAGAGAACAGCCCTTCCCAGCAGTCTGCCTATAATCACGTGACATGATTTCCATCCCCCTCCTGAGTGGACATGCAGCTGAGGCCTCCTAAAGCAGACTGCGCTTGGGAAGGATGTCTGCTCTGTTCCACGCCTTTGCAAAACTGTGGATAAAGGGTATTTTACAGAAAGGGAATGCTACAGCTCCTGTAGCCAGTAAGGGCAAGATTCCTTTGCTACATTCACTTGGATCTGGGCTCTTCCTGCAGGGCACCTGCTTGGTACAGAGGGTATCTACATAAGAACTTTCCTTAACCTGAGCGAAGCACATACAGGAAGGACATCTGTGGCTCTGAGACAATCTAGTTTTTTCCTCTTAAATACAGCATCTTTGTTACTGAGTTTTGTCTCATTGTTTTTCCTGGACTGATTCACCAGCACTGTTTCTGATGCTGTCCTCCTCAGCCCTTGCAGTTCCTCTCCAGTATTTTTGATCCATGTCTTCTTCTGAGATGCACTTTTCTTATACTACTACCCCAAACACGAAGGGGAATACTGAACAACACTGGGAGCAGGACCAGATCATGTCAGGAAACATGTCCTCCCAGTTTGAAAGCCAACGAAAACAATGTGGGCACTTAGCAGCCCACTACACGATCACCCTGTGCTCAACACCATGTCTCACATGAGGCTGTTTATACAGCTGCTTGTTAATTTTTGATTGCATCCCTCATTACTAAATTCAGGTACAGAAACATTCACATCTGTAATCCCTCTGTTTTCATAAACCAGTGGTTTTGTTTTTTGCCCCTGTACTGAGAGCTTCAGGGATAACCCATAAAAGGTGTACCACTCCATGTGCTGGTAATAGTTGCTTCAGAGCTGTTCTGCCATAAACAAGTCATCCCTTACAAAAGAATGAGAGCATTTCAAACGCAGCAGCCTCCAATGCTGCCACCGCAAAAGTCTTTTCCTTTGTGTCCCTAGTGAAGGAGAAGTGATACAAAATCCCAAGCAGACCAGGAACACACCAGCCCCCATGATGAACCCTGGCTGCTTTCCAGCCTACAAGAGCAATGAGCACAAATCCCGTGCTTAGCATACTGCCTCGGATCCTGCCACGTTCAAGCGAAGGAGGTGTTGACTTCAAGTGCTGTAAGAAGACAGACTGCAGGAGAGCTGAAAGGTTATCATAGAATGGTTTGGTTTGGAAAGGACCGTAAAATCATCCAGTTCCACCCCCTGCTACGGGCAGGGAGATCTCACAATAGACTATGTTACCCAAGACTCAAACACTGCCAGCGATGGAGCATTCACCATTTCCTCGAGTGACCTGTTCCACTGCCTCACCACCCCCATAGTAAAGAACTCCTTCCTTATATTTAGCCTGAACTTCCCCTGTTTACGTTTGAACCCATCGCCTCTTGTCCTATTGCTTCACCCGTTCTGTCTGGGTGTCAGAGTGCTGCTTGGAGCTGGGTTGCCCAAAGGGCAGGTTGCGCGGGGCTCCTGGCTGGAGAGATCCTGATGCACTTTCCCAGCTGGGCCAGGACTGCAGAGGCCAAGCCGAGGATGAGGTCCCCTCCTTCTTCCAAGTAATGTCTCGCATGGAGAAAGCTTTCTGAAGGCTGTGGCAGCCTTGGTGAGCAACGTGGGAGCTGAGCCACCTGGCTGGAACAGGAACTGCATGGAGAAGTGGTAGACAAGCACTGCACAAAGAATTAGCCCTGTTAACAAGCACACATTCCTCAAAGGTGTGCCACAGGGAAATTTTGGCCAGCATTTCTAAGCTTTATCCATCTTGCAATGGTTTCCAACCTTGCTGTTGTTTACAAGCTTAACAAACTGAAGACTGTTTGGAAGCGATCACCCCTTAATCTGCCTTGTCTTACGGCCAAGAAGAGAGGAGGAAGGCAAGGTCATGCATATCTGAGGCCAGCACAGAAACACTTATTTATCTTCCCTAGGCTGTTCTAGAATTTAACTCCTTTCAGATACATCAAAATAATCAAGATTTTAATTTGGTGGGCACTGTGACTTGTGGGGAAACCCTGACACTCTGTTATCAATTAATTGGTTTTGGAAGCTTAGAATTTCACCCTGCTTGGTCCCTTTGTGCTGGTTCAACTCCTGAGACCAAATATGCAGTAAAGTGCCAGAGGAGCATCTCCTGCCTCCTACTTCCTACTTGACTACAAGCTGTGGGTCAGCTTCACAGAAGCACTGCAAGGTGTCTGAAGGAAACACCCTTCCAAGACTCTAATTACACACCCCTACCAGGTCAAAGTGAAAAGCCGTCTTCTAAAAACCTGCTTGGAGAATATGAATCCAGGCAGTGAGACAGACAGCTGAGCATAAAGCTATTTTTTTATAAGCCAAGTTGAAGGTTAGCTAAAAATATGGCCTATCCCTTCCAAGCGTTATTTTGCTGCGTTGACAAGAATAAAGCTATTGGTAACAGAGCATTCAGAGTATTTGAGGCTGGTGTTTGTCTGTCAGTCACTCATCCTCCAAAACAGTCTTGTGAACATTTGGAAAGCAAGTGGGATGTATGGTCCAACCCCCCCCGGGAAAGCTGAGAGAAGATAATGTAGTTGTAAAAGCTGAAAAAAACCTGTGGATAAAGGAAACAAGAAGAAGGAAAGAAAGGAAGAAAAAAATTTGTTAAGGAGGAAAAATACTAAAATCCCCAGAATGTCTACAAAAAAGGTAAGGTTCAGAGGAAGAAAGTAGTCAAGTACAGGGAAAATCAAAATAAATTGTTGACGGAAAAAATGAAGATTGAGAAAGTAATATAGAAAGAGAAAAGCTGTAGAGATCACAAGGGGGCAGAAAAGTGATCATAGGAAAACAGAGCCCTCAGCTTTTCCTGGTGTAGAGCAAGATCTGTGTCCACACAGCAGGAATCCACAGGACATCAGTCAGCCACACACACTGAATCCCACCCAAGACAGGTAGGCCTGGCTGCCCGAGAGCCAGAGGCCAGGATCAACTGTGTGGCTGGGGGGTTCCAGGGATTCCATATTTGTCACACCTAGAAACGCAAAGGCCTCCAGATGTGGAAGCTGTGATACATGGGGACTCCCCTTAGAGCCAGGAGTGCCTCAACATGTAAAGTGCTTTCTTCAGAAAAAAAGAATTCTGTGCCTTAGGCACCCTAAAAATCCAGGCCTGGGTGGGCGGCTGGAGTATCAGCTCTTTCATTCTGCTCTCTAACACAGCTGGTTCCTTGGCCAGGTAAAAGGGCTGGAAGGAAACTGGTTTCCTGCTTGTGCTTCTGCTTATCTCCTCCTGCCAGTACAGGAACCTCTGCAACCTATGCTACCTAAACCAGCCTTTTGTCTCCCTCCTCTGCACCTCTAAAGGATTCTGTAGCAGAACATCTTGTCTCCTCTCACTCAGCTATTCAGAACTAAGCTTTAGTGGCACCATTGCTTTCCCAGACGTCCTTTGCATTTCCCTTTGGTGCTCCCTACACGTGGGAAGTGTTCTGCTGTTTAACAGCATGTTAAACATGACTGTATCTTACTGTACCTGCTCGAAAAGGGCACAGGAACCTGACAGGGGGCTGTTCCCTGCACCTCTTTTTCAGGGCAAGTCACCTCCTGGCTTGCTCCCTGGTCACAATACCAGCTCCAGGCTTCCCTACATCTATCTACACCATGAAGTTAAAGAGCTGCAGAGCCAAATGATATTCAGTGCTTAGCACAGCAATCTCTGCTGTGAGTAATCCTGCAGTTAGACACCTTTTCCCAGGGATCCTATTGCTGGCACACACACAGCTCCCTCTCTGCATGAATCCATGGCACACAGTGGAGGAGAAGGTGAAGCAAACTCAGTTTCAGCTGCTGCCTCTGCCCATGATAATGCATGGCTAAAGCAACAAGCTGCCTCACAAGCAGCTGGAGTCAGGACAGCCCTGGTGGTGTAGATCCTCTCACATGGGCTGTGCTGGGAGGAAGCAGTTCAGCTAAGGATGCCTAAGGCAGTAACTGTGGTCTGCAGAATCAGGGCAATAATGCAGCAGTAGCGGAAAACCCTGAAGTGCACAGCCATGCCTTCGTATGATGGAAATAATTGAGTGGGTTTGAGCCAGGGGGTTTTGCCATTAAGGCACCACTTGTGACAATTAAATGTTCACAGGCAAACTGTTGCTTTCCAGGCATAACCTGAGGGATGAGGAATACCTTTACTCAGGGTCAATTTCCACCTCAATCCATGAAGTTGTTCTGAACAGATTGAAAGCTGAGTCACTTAGAGCTATCTTCACAACGAGCTCATCAATTTGAGTAAACAACCAGCCCCAGGCTACAGCATGTGGCTGTCCTGGCTTTCACCCTCCAAAGCACTGCTGAGGTCTGTGGAACTCTGTGGGTTTAGATTAGTGATAGCAGGGGAAGAAATAGCCTCAGTGCACGAAAACAGTTCTGGTCCTGCCCCTGTCAAAGTTCATCTCAAAGCTCTCAGATGTAGCCAGGCTGACCCAGCCAGCTGGGCCCCACAAGCAGGAGTCAAAAGAACACACCAGTTATTGTAGAGGAGGAAAGCCCTGAGATGGGGCACGGTTACACACTTCCCTCTGTTCTTTAGTCAGTCACTGGAATCTCACACCTGCTTATTGCTAAGCCTCCAAACTGCTTATCACTAGGTCTGAGCTGAGCCTGGAAAGCCAGCTACAGCATATGACAGCACGACCGAAGAGTGCAGTGAGTGGGTTTCCCTGTGCAGATGAGCTTCCTCTCCAGCAGGACACAGCTCATGCTGTGGTCAGAAGGGAAGTGGTGAGAAAAAGCAGCACTGTTAGTGGAAAAGGCACGAGCCAAACTCAGACCTCCGCACTCTGCACTAGTTCACACGAGTCCCATGGCAGCATTTGTAAGAAAACTGGGGAATGAAGTTGTTTTGTGAGCAAAGGCCCTGAAAACCCTCGTGGTTTTGTCATTAGCTTTCTAAAGAGGAGTTTCTTTGATGCAAACAGCAGCCCATCCAACTAGCTCTCCAGAAAGAGAGAGGCAGGGCTGCCAGCTCATGAGGGTGAAATCCTGTTTGCTTCACTTCAGGGCCCTAAAGACACCTCAGCCAACAGGCTGTAAATACTGCTTACAGCAGATTTACATGGTGGAAACCCTTTTGAGACATTTTACTGCAAATAAAGTGGGGTAAATATGATAATGATATGAACAAATTCTAAATATTGAGGTCTTTAAATAAATAAAGCGTTCACAGGTTTTCAGAATCTATTATGCATGGTGTGGTGAGGCTGTCCAGACTGTGCACCAAGGCATAAAACCATTTTAAAGGTTTTAATAGAACCTTTAGAAGGTTAAATTACTTTAATTTAAGTAGTAGAAAATTACTTTCAGGCTCAGAAAGTTGAATCAGTTTGTGAGCTAAGTGCTGGTCCAGGCCTTTTTTATGGATGGACAAACGAACCTCAATTATTTCCCTACCAAAGGAGTCACAATTTGCCGGGCATTGTGGCGAAATGACAAATAGTAAGGCTGGAATGAGACTGTTTTCTTTTCTAGACATGTTGAACAAGAAGAGGATGTCTGTTGGCCATTGGCATCCAAGGTACAAGCTGTCCCTGGAAAGTGGCTCAGCCAAAGGTGGAAATACACAGCCAAGCTAATTCATTGATTACAAATGAAATCAGTCCAAAACCAACCCGATTTATAGCTTCATAAAAACACAGAATATTTTAAATGCTATGGTGAAGCCAATTGTTGGTTGGAGAACTAGAAAAAAGGTCATTATAATCCTTCTGGGATGCAGCTTTCCAGTTAACATGCCGGCCCAGTGCCACCATCAGAGCCTCAAACAGGCTTCCTGACTTGACAGATCACTATATTTCTCTGTGACATTAAAATGTTGTGCAGAATCCAGTGTTTTTCCTGTGCCTGTGTCTGCAGTCACACTGCATGATCTCAGAGGGAACACAGCTAACTGAAGGTGGGCTGCTCCGGCCTGAGCAACTCTCTCCTTATATTTGTCTTTTTCTCTTGGCATTTTCAGCAAGGTTACAATTAATTAAAATTCCTAATCAATTAAAATTGTTCATAACAACAAAAACAATAGTGGCAAAAACTGCTTGGAGAAAAGCCTGTGTGAAGAGAAACTGGAACATGGTACCCAAAGTACCATGTGTTGGTACATGTGCAGCTTGTCCCCAAAGCAAATGATGTAGTGAAGGAGGAAGTAAGTAGAGGCTTGGCAGTTACTGAAACAGGTACAGAATTTTGCACTACCCTTTCTATTTCCTCTTCTGCCTGTAACTCAAAGTTCAAGTGCAAGGAAATAGAGCAGCTTTCACTACAACTAGATGAATGCATGGGTCTGCCAGGGAACTGGGACTTGGCCAGTTCTTCTGCTCCTTGCCCTGACAGTCATCAGCCAACAAGGTTTGTAAAAGTCCCATTCCTCCCCCTATGGGCCTTGGTTTTACCCCTGTAAAATGCAGGCAAGACCACTTTTCTATCTTGTATTAATTTGCTATAAGAAGTAGAGGGAAAGAAATGCACATTAGTGAGTGCCTCTCTTTCCTTTTGCCTTTGTCAGATCTGTGCTATAGCTGAAAGAATCTTTGTTGTGCTCTGAAAGCCCCGCAGCAGACTGGCACTGTCAAACCTCGTGATGAATGGCTCTACTGGGGATTCAGGACCTGCTCATGTGGGAAAGCAGCAAGCCTCCATAAATAGCCATTGCTATTGCTGAATCTGGATAATGAACACTTCTGCAATTTCATGGGGAAAACGCGCTGTTGTCACAAAGAACGTGGAGGGCAGCCGGCCCCATTCTGATAGTGGAAGCAGCCCTGGCCCTGGTTCGCCTTGCAGTGGGCATGCCTTCCATGAAATGCCAGCAAAGGGGTGATGTTCCTTCCCCTTCCTCTTCGTTCTTCTTTAAAACAGTTTTTTTTTGGCAGGCGCCACTCCCACATCAGTGATTCAAAATCTTCAGGGAAATAATCATACTCTGGTCTGATCGTTTTTAGGGCCAAAAAGTAAATTTTGCAACCTCCAGACTAAGGCAGCAAGGAGCCAGAATGATGGATCACTTGCCTTGAGCAGGATTACCAAAGCCCTTTTCCCCAGGACATACAATGCTTCAAGGCAAAAGTCTTTCAGTGAAGGATGAAGCATATCACAACCATGCAGCCATGTATATACACAAGCCAGGGGAAAAAAAAATCCCTTGATTGTTAGATGTCTTGCAGATTTTCATGAATTTAAAGAGATGATTGATATGAAATTGCTGCTCTAAAAACATCATATATTTCTTATTTTAAAGTACAATGAACACACATGCTTCTTTCCATTTGGATTTTTAAGATTTATGGGTTCAGCATCTCTGCTGCTACAGACAGTGAGATTTTTCCCCTCCCAAAATCCCTGAGGTCTCTCAAATTTACATACCTTCAGGGGCTTTTAAGGAAAATCCAGAAGATATGAGACTTGCAAGAAGAGCAGGAATGGGAACCCTGCACTGGCTTCTGGGCACAGTGAATACTATGTGAGTTTTACTTACACAGTGAAACTATGTAAGTAGAGCCACAAAATCTAACATTACAACTGATTTTTTTAAAGAAACAAATAATGAAGCCCAAATTTATTATTATACACAATTAACTACTTAAGTAAAGGTGCAGTTATGTTCACTGACTGCTCCAAAATTTTGGCTGTCAAGCTGAAATGCATAATCCTTTATGTCTGTTCTAAAGATGACCAATCCTGCTGCTTAGATTATGCTTGAAAGAGGGACTGGGGGTTTTTTCTTACTTAAAATCTAGTAGGTAATCAGATAAGAGGCTCTCGGTCCAGCCATAGCTCCACAGCAGGACGGAACATACAAGCTCAGTGCATCAGCTTCATTTCCTCCAAGAGTCAAAGGTAGCAAAGAGTCATGAGGAATATTTCCTGAGAACAGAAGCGGCCATGACAAACAGGCCTTCCAACCCAGGGAGGCAACAACCTGTTTTTCCAAATATCACAGGGATCACTGGCATTTTATTGCTTCTGATCCTGCACACTTTCTTGTTTAAAATACAGTAGTGTGTTGAGAATCCTATCTTTCTCCTTCAGCTCAGCATTGCAAACAGCTCTGCTTTTGTGGGGGACAAAGAGGCCACTTGCTGAGAGCTACAAAGCCCCTCTCCAAGCAGCACTGAGCATGAAGACATGAGCATGTACGTTGAGCTTGCTGAAAGGGAACATGTTTTGGGAAGAGAGAATTAGTGGTTAGGATGTGAAGGAGAGATGGGATGGGAGACCCTCAGGATTTGACCCTGGCCTGGCCAACACACTGCCAGATGCACAGGCTGGTCCATCAACCTCTTCTCACTACAGTGTCCACACCTGTAAAATAGAGCAATGATACTGGTCTCACCTGGTGGAGTGCTTTGAGATTTGCTAATGAAAATGCTTTGGACAGCTATTACTCTCATCTATTCATCTAGTCTTGCCACATCAAGGCAAATCACTCATTAACCAAAATATCCAACCATTGGGTAGTGGGGTAATCCCACTGGATTGCAGGGAACTGCACATCTGGATGTAAACAAGAACAGAATCCAGCTCCAAATTGGCTTAGCAAATGTCTCTGCCTCACTTTCCAGATTGTAGGGCTCTTCCATAGAGACTTCCATTTTGCTTCTAGAAACATAAGCAACGATGTGCATGCACAGGACACAAAAGATCCCAATTCAGCAGACATAAAAGCCTCATTTTAGTCCCTGAGCAGTCGTGTCATCTTAAATGGGCCTGTACACGTGAGTAAAAGTATGCATAGGCAAAACACTTAGCATATACATAGGCAAATACTAAGGGAAACATTTCTACAATGTTATGCATAATCTAAATATTAATTTATATAATATTTATATCATGTTTGGACATATTTAGGGCTAACAGCTGGTTATAAAACAGAGAAACTGGCTAGCGCAAGGAAATATTAACTAAAATTAGAGTCTTTATTCACCCATAGGTTTTCCTTCCCATTCTGTTCCTCTGCTTTTTGATTAGGAAATAATCATCACATTACACAATATTTTCCTCATTAAACTACAAAAGCAACAAAGATCCCTTGCTTCTTTGGCCAATTAGTGCCCATGTAGAATCATCAGTAATACAAATCAAAGTGTACTACAGCTCTGACCTAATAAGCCATCTATGTAAAATCTAGGTTCTTCATTTTGCTGTTACTACAGCAATTCTTTCTTCTTTACCCCAGAGCAACCAGCACTGAACATTATTCCTAGGAAACTAGGAAATGAAATTGCATGGGCTGGGGGCTGCCAGTCATCTTCAGCTTTGGCAGTGCTCTTCCATGGCTTTGTTTTAATCAGGAAACCCTGAATGAACCCTTCTGCACTCTGTCTGGGCCTGCATGGAGGGTGGCTCAGGACACAAGGAGCATGAGGGAGCTTGGGGAGCTTGGAACAGCTTCTGCATTTTCTTCAGGGCACGTACTGCAAACAGGGCCCTTTGTTCCTGGGGGCTGGTACCCTCTTTTCTCCACTAGCAGATCCCTTCCCGGCCTCTCCTTTTCTTTTCCTCCAAGAAAAAGGCCATTTTCAGAGTTTCAGCTTTACATCCACCCCCGCCCTGAATCTGTGCAAGTTATTCTCACTTAAAACAATTTTGCTCTCGCACTGAGTGCCAGCGTGTCGCGAGTTACACTGTGCCGTGCTGCTCTCGCCCACCCAACACCCATTTTCTGACCAATTTCTTCTGACATCTGAACCATCTTCAGCTTCACTTCTGAATTTGGCTGGAACTGGAGAATAATATGCTGAAACTCTGCTAAAAAGCAGCACACAATTGATCTCTGCTAGAAGGTGGATTTGATATTTTTTGTTGGTTTTCAGGGAAAATGAAGGGGGAGGTGCTAAGAAGGGTGCTGTGAGGATCAGCTCCTGTTTCCTAGTTCCCCAGCTATGTTACAGAAGGCAATTAAGCAGTGTCTGCTCATCAGTGTGATTGTATTTATTGAAGATGGCTAATAAGTACAGAATTAACTTTCCTTGTCAAAAAAATGTTTCAGTGAAGAACATTTTCAGAGTGGATTTAGTCCCTCTACTTGCCTGCAAGTAATTATGTTTAATATTTGTCCAGTGGTGATAGGTTCCCCTGATGTGTTTCTCAGTCTGCTCTTCAAGGTCCCCAGGTTAGCGCATGTCATAGAATCATAGAACAGTCTGGGTTGGAAAGGACATTAAGATCATTTAGTTCTAACCACCTGCTATGGGCAGGGTCACCTTCCACTAGACTGGGTTGCTCCAAGCCCATCAGACTCAGCCTTGAACACTGTCATAGATGGGGCAGTCACAATTTCCTTGGGCAGCCTTCGTCAGTGCCTCACCATCCTCACAGGGAAGAATTGCATCTTTATACCTAACCTATATCTTCCCTGTTTAAGTTTGAACACATTCTCCCTTGTCCTAACACTGCAGCCCCTGATGAAGAGTCCCTCTCTAGTGTCCTTGTACACCCCCTTCAGATACTGAAGGGCTGCTATGAGGTCTCCACGAAGCTTCTCTTCTCCAGATTTAGGTTTCTTGGCCAATTTTGCTGAATCTGGAAGCCCAAAGGCAGTGACCTGCTCGAAGTGTTATGAGAACACAAAACAGGGTAGAGGAGAGAAATTCTCCCCATTTTGTCTCTCAGGGACAGGCACATACCCTGGAGGAACCAGACTGGTGCTCACTCTTGAGACGAAACTTTCTGAAGCTGGAAGGCACCATCTCCACTGCACAAGGCACAATTTGATTGATCTGGAGGTTTAAAAGGAGAGGGTAGAATCATCCAGAATATATGCCTCCCTGAAGCAGGAACCTTCTTTCTGTGCTAGATGTGGAGCTCCCACCATGATGGCATCTTGCTCAGGTTACAGCTTGCAAGTGCTCCAGCAGAACCCTGAGTTAACAATCACTGTTATAGAACTGTTCTGTTTCCTTAGTAACTTCCTCTGGACGGCTCTCCATGGAGGGCAGACTTCCACCATCGCTATGAATTTCCATAATCTAATTACTGCTAGATATAAGTGTGAAGAAGAGTGTTTCCTCTGGGTCTCAGGGGCACAGCAGGTGGGGCAGCCAACCTGTCACGTACATATATTATTTTGTTGAAATGAATGGAGATAGGGATGCACACTGCAAATCCTACACCTTGTCAAACAGACAAAACCCCATTAAAAGCTGGGATTCAGTTTGGAAGCTGGGTAATCCCTTTGAATTTTCTAGGAAGGGCTATGGGAAATGTAGTGATTGTGAAGGGGCAGAATTTGCCTATTTCTGCCATGATTCACCTCGGTGAAAAGCATGCAGCACCTGCAGCTCAGGGCTGACCTGGCATGTTTATCTCAACACATTCAACCACCTCTTGCCATGTGCTCAGATCTTCCAGCCCAAATTAGCGGTGGCTCTGCTCCTCCAAGTGGAACAAATGTCACTGTCGTGTTTCGCTTGGTCTCCTGCTGTTGCTTTGTTTTATTTTGAGTCCTGCTGCCTGTCAGGGAAGAAGCATGATCCTGATTTTGTGAGGTTCAAATGAGGAATTTCACTTTCAAGCTGAACAGCTCACTGCCAAATGGTTAATGACCTTTCTTTATGGGAAAATGGAATCTTTCTTTCAAAGACAGATCTTCAGGGCTTTTTCTGCTCTGCTTAAACCATCACGTATCGAATGCTGTCCTCAAATCAGCTAGGCAGTACGGGCACTGAGAGTGTGATGTCCCCACCATGCCCTGTGCTAGCAAACCACAGTAAGCAAATCCTCTGTCCAACGGCAGCACAGAGGCAAATCATTCCACTGACAGAAATCTTGGCCTCTAAAAAGCATCAAAAAGCACGCATCGTTTTGCATTAATGGGATGCATTTGCTGTGCTGATCAGTGCTTAAAACAACACTACCTCGGCTAGGTGTGCAGAAACACACATCATCCGCAGAACAGGAGCGCAGCAGAACAACTCTATCTGCTGCAGACAAAATTTTGTTAGTCTGATACAATCTCAGAATAGTTAAACAGGGCAAAACAACGTGTATTTGTGCTCAAGTCCTGATGATGTTTATTTACTAGGACAAATATAGCTGAGGGTAGCAACTTATCAACGCTTGCTTTATTTCAAGAGCAAATTGCTACCATGGAACCAGACACTTGATGTTTCCCTGCTATCGCCCAACAAAGAGAGCTCGCTTTACTAACTCAGCTAATGACCAGCAAAGTCACCTCACATAGATTAGGAAAATAAAAAGAACAAAAGGTTCAGAATGAAAAGTAACAACTTCCTTTGCTTGCTTTTGTGATCAAACTGTGGGGAATTCACAGCAGAAAACTGCTTTGAAATATTCATAATAACAGTGAAAATAAAGGCAAGGTCTTGGTTCTATTAAGCTTTACTGAGCTTGAAAACCCTCAAGTTTGGCTGCTGGAAAGTGTATGAGGATTCATTCAAAAGTCAATAATCAGCAGAGAGGGATTAGTGCCTTCCAATAACTACTCTAACTACAAAGACTCAAGCAACATCCAGTACATTATCCCTTCATACTGGCTCATGGCCCCAAGTTCCACATGTACCACGTTTATTGTAGCAACAAAGCAAACCTGACCAGAGAAATGCCAATGAATAATGCAAAGCATCTTTGAATAAAATCTTCACTGGAGCTTCATTAGTTTGGTGAGTTGCTGGACTCCAACCTGGCTTTTCCTGGAGTGCAGAATATGCTCTGTCCTGCAGAGCCTGACTTCATCTCCACACCTGCAGCTGGCTCCTGCATGTAGGACTGCACACTGGCACACTTCTAGCCCTTGGAACAGACTCCCCTGCCCATTCCTGGACTGACCAATGGAGTCCTCACACAACAGCTAGGATAGACAGGCTGAGGATGCTTCCAGTTTGTTCTGTGCAGGCATTAAAAAAACACATTATTCTCCTTCCCCAACTGTGCTAAGAGCTCTGTTCCACCATGTTCTGTAGCACCCACAGATAGATGTACTTAAGAAATTCATAATGTAAGAAATCATCTAGAAATGGAAAGTTCAGTATCAGACAAAATTGGTTTGTCTATCTGTTAGATGGCATACTTATCTACTAGGTTTCCACGGATGTCAAGCACTGATCAGTTATCTCAGTACAAATCTACAGCTCATATGTTCTCTCATTTTGTGTTTGAAGTCACGCTTCCCTCCTGGTCAGCAAACAGCATTTTACTGCTATTCTTTAAGGCCACATGACTAAATATTTTGCCCCTTTTGCCTTACTGTTGACATGTTTCTAGGGTAAAAAAAAAAGAGCAATTTGCACGCTTATGAATTCTCCCCTCCATGCAAAAAATTACTTATAGCATAACCTTTTAGCTGAAAAACTCAGAACACTTGGTGAACTGGTTGGTGAGTCTCCTGGTCCTCTGAATCTTTACCATAGCACCTACCCTAACAAGACAGCAATCTGAATTTAGTCTTGAGCATGAACAATGCATGTGCCAAACCCTACTCCGAAGCATCATGCAGGTTTGCAGAGCACATTTGGTCCTGAGGGCTGATCTGCAGACTGGTCCAGAGCAGAGTCTGAGACTTGTGTCTCTTGATTCACCTCTGGGTTTATGATTCCAAACTGAAGACTTTTCTGGGACAATCCAGCCTCTGAAAAATGCTCCCTTTGGGCCATGTTGGAATGATTGTATGACAAATCTGTCAATCAAGGCTAGGTTAACACTTCCCTGACACAAGAGAGAAAATCTCCTCCTGGTTTCCACACCTACACTGCTGCTGGTTCAGTGCTTAGCGCCCAGACTGAAAGCCTGATTTTTCTCACTGTTTAAGTGAGTTCACTATATATGGTCTCTGCTCCAAAGCGCTCCCATAGTTTGTCCTGTATCATATAGCATCTCTCAGGGGGCAGCATGTGTGCAGCACGTAGGCTCTAGGAACAAGTGAGGTTACTGCACCGGATAGCTTCCACTTCAGTGCAAATGTGTCACCGGGGTTGTTACAAAGGGTTACATGATGAAGAGGCCACAGTGTTTGCTGCATCTTCTGTGCAAGCCAGCAAGCAGGAGCCCTTTTTGAGTGGGTGTAGTGCAATCTCGAAACCACTTTACACTGCCTACCAGAGCAGCGGGGGCCATTTGTGGTCTGCAAATGGACTGGAGAAACCCACTGAACTAAAGCAACCCATAGCAGATGGTATCTCTATATAAGAAGATTGTTATGAATCTCAGGGAAGGGGCCTTATGGAGATCACTAAGCTTGAAAAATATGAGTCCCTCTGTTTCTGTCCCTGGGTTTTATATTAGAAAAGGCACCAGGTTTGGGAAAGACACAGAAAGCCTAGGGTCCACCTTACACACACCAAAGAGATGCAGACTAGAAGAAAAGATAAGCCCAACAAAGGCACTTACTGAAAAGCCAACTATATCAACAAACCCCAGTTACAGCAGCTTGGTGACTGCTGCCCAGTGACTCCTGTTCAATAAACGGCTGATTCTCCTTCCTTTCGGAAAACAATGTGCTCCACACAGTGAAATAAATAAGAGCCCCTTGCCAAGCCCCTGGCAGTGTCAGGGGATGTCAGGCTCTGCTCGGCAGTTAACAAAGGCATCAGCATGCATCCAATCTCCTCCTGCCATCTCAGGCTGCCCTTGTTGTGCTGAATGAATTTTTTTTCTCCTAATGGAAATGAAGAAAACCTCCAGTGCAGATAATCCTTCACTATAATAGCAGTACATAGGATGGAGGCCAAGCAATGTAAAGAACAAGCCAAATCTCTTTCACTAAAGTCTGGCCTAAATGTGATAATGTAATGACTTCGGTCTGGATGTTTCAAATGCCATTCAATGGGATCAGCTTAGCATATAGATATCAGCTAAAATAATTGAGAACAAGGAATTGAACAGATAGCATCAGCTGACTCGTCCTTCCCAACAAAGCTGATATCCTTTTGCAAATCATCTAGGACACCACTTGGTCTAAACAAGGATCAGTCCAACCCAGCTGGCACCCTTTCTTCTGTGTTCCCCTCTGCTTTCTGTGGAAGGATCAACAACATCCCTCTTAGACACAGGCAGAGGACCCAGGGATCCTCTTTGCAAGCCTAAGTTCCTGATTATTTTGTGCCTAACCTTTTTCTGGCCACTGCTGACCACATTTTGTGCTCAGAACCTGATCAAAAGCCCACTGAAGTCCTTGGGAAGATGCACATTCATGTTCTGAATCGAGCCAATAATGCTGAGATTTTCTTCTAGTTATGTAGGCTTCCAAAAGCATGTCAGCCCTGGCTGTTGTTTAGCTTCCTAGTATCTGCCAGAGCTAGCTATTATTTCTGTTTTACAGAAATAAAACAGCTCAAACCCTGATACTACTTGCAAGCATAAAATGGCTTTCAATTACTATTAGCAGGCTTTTAAATGGGATTGTGGTGACACCCCAAAAGAAGCAAAATACTTATGGGAGAAATTAAGGTATTAGAATAACTGGTTATAGTGAACATGCTCCTTGCACAGCTGGCAAAAAGCAACATAAAGCTGAAATAAATTGATGATCATCACTTTCTGGAAGAATTACAGTTTATCTTGAGAGGGAAAACACCATGCTGGTTCTCTGCTACAACAGCTTATGACACTGAGCATTTGCACACCCCTCCCACAAAACAGGAAACCAGTAGCAACCAGAACAACCAGAATGGATCACTTTCAACATCCCATACCAGAGTAAGATGAGGGCAGAGGTAAGATGAGCGCAAAATGCTGCTATACTGATTTTAATATAGTCACTTAACATTGTTCTAATGGCTACTCAGGATGGAAAGCAACAGGGATTATGTTCCTTGTCCATGTCAAGTTTTCCAGGTGGCCAATAAACTCAGTCCTTTAGGAAAAGTCTTGGACACTGGGCAAGCTTTGGAATAATTACAAGCCCGAGATCTATTGTTCTGGTTTAATATGTTACAAGCCCTAGGCATATCATAAAAGAAGATCCTTATTTGAATGTTTTTATCTTCCTGATCATCTAACTTAGCTCCTTCCAGGGTGGTCATTTATTCTTTTCACTGTTGCCTTCTTCATTTGCTAGGTTTAGAGATGAAATCAAGACTTGTTAGCAGCCTTAAGCAGGGTGTCAATGCTAGTTTGAATTCTCCTTGTCTTCTGCTTAATTGAATTTTCATTTGTATCTCCTCAGCCATTTCCCCCCTGAGGCCTCTTCCCCTTCTGACCCCCTTTTCTCCACTCATCCATACAGTTCATACAAGCATTTCTGGCAAGCACCAGCTTCAGATACGGCAAGTTCTTGGGCATTTTCTACTTTTAGAAAACCACCAAGAGGCCAAATAACACCCGTGCTTGTTCTGTGACGCTTGAAGCCTGCTTTTCAGAAAGACCAGTCTCTTTCTTAACTCTACTGCTCTCTCTGGATCACGTGTAAGACATGGAGTACTGCAGAGCTATGCATTTGCCAGTGCAGAGAACAAAGAGGCACATGTGGGCCTGAAGTCTCTGTTTTGCTGGGTCAGCCTAAGCCAGCCCAAAAGCTATTTTGAGATCCTGGCTGGCTAGCACTCAAAATGCAGTCTAGCCACAAGCTCCCTACTTAAGATTCATTTGCCACAAGTGTAATCTTCCTTTCAGCTTTGAGTTTGCTTTCTTTGACACAGTCTATTAAAAATTCACTGAGATGTAACCACTGAAACCTTTCACTGTGAACTGGTATGGCTTCCTCCAACCACCTCCTTCCATTGCCAGAACTCAACAGTTCCTGTCTGTGGCTCCAGCTTCCCTCACACTGGAAATGTTCAGTATGGGCAAAGGAAAGCCCCACTGACTTCTCCATCCAAAGTTTGGTAAAAAGGCTAGGAAAGATACAGTTTAGAACAGAGATTCACTAGTTCTGTTTTCTACTCCACCAACTGATATTGTTAAGAGCTTTTCTGTTCAGATACATGATTAGGAGAAGCAAGAAGAAATTTAAGACAAAAAATCTCAGGCTACTGGAAAAAGTTCTTTAATGTGAAATCTATTTGCACTTAGGAGTGCTGTAAAACTGTGAAGGTATCAGCGTCTTGAGGTCACTCATAAGTAAATCATGCAGAACGCTGAGGAATATGTGATCAAGAAGAGTTCTGCATTAGGATAGAGCTGGACGAAATGACCTTTCCATGGTCTAGTCCATCACTGACTAGTACAATTTCTGATTTTAATTCATTATTCTGAAGCTGTTTACCATTTTGTCCATGACAAGGGCAACTTCCATCAGTCCTTGGACCTGGAATTCCTGGATTTTTATCAGAGGAAACTGAATTTCTCATCTGAATATTCACCTTTCTTGCTGTCATACATGGCACTTGATCCATCACTGAAAAGATGATATTGCCTTTGACAGTGATGTTCTGTCAATCTTATGCAACCTGAAAAACATTCTGGGTATGTTTTGCTACGAAGTGAAGACTACAGCACTTCAGTCATTAATAATTAAGAGTGACTTTGCTATTGGGTATAAGATCTGCCCCTGTTCCTGTGTACATTTACATTTGTTTTTACACTCATCACACTGCTGTTGGATACATACAAACTGGGCAAATGGTCCAGTGTCTCTCCTCTTATAGTCAGGACCACTACACATGGTAAGTTATATTAAAGAGGTCTTCTAGGAGAAAACAAATCAGAGATTGGAGAAGGCTTGCTTGCAACTGAAGCTGAATTGCAACAGTTTCTCTCCCTTTCCTCTGTGCTTTAGTGTTAGTTATGGAAGGATGTATTTTAAGAAAGGAAAAGCATATGGTATCATTTTGTCTTTTAGCCTGCAGAGTTTTAGGTCCTGCTTCTGCAGCCTTACTTAGGAAATTAGTCTTCCAGACTTACCATGAAAAGGCGGCTTGCTAGATCTCTTTTGCTGCTGACATTCTCTTCTTGTCACATACTGCCATGCACATCCTTACACTGTCAGTGAGGTGTTGCTATTTCTTCTGCCAGCCTTTGCCCTTCATGACAGCTCTGATCCACTGATTCTTGGCACTTGCTTTGAGCCAGGTTCATGTAAAGGTGTCAGTGTCCAGTCTGTGCACTCTTGTACCAAGCTGTTGCCAGTCTTCTGGAGAACTCTTAGGAAAACCCCTTGTTTTGTTATCCAGAGCCTGAACTTGATCATGATTCCTTGTTTTGACTCTTTCTTCTAAAGATCGAGTTTTGCCTCTTGTCTGCATTTCACTGTCTCCATTTCACTGTCTGCACTAAGTTCTTGTCTTGACTGGTGGTGCCAAACTTCTGCCAGGCTGGCCATTTCTCTCCTGCTCATTTATAAGGGATGTTACAAGCCAACAAAATGAGTATTTGGGGCCTCAATTTCTATTACCTCAGGAGGCAATGCCGGAACTTAGTTGAAGCTGGAAAGCAACTGGTGCAAAAGGTGATGGGAGAGGTGGGTTGTTCAAATTTAGAAACAAGTGGGGCTTCGGAAAACACTGAACAGTCTGGTGTGTTTTCCTGTTATTTCCTAAATTACTTAACACAGAGCATTTTCTGCAGAAAAAAGCTCACTGTGTGAAAGCTTCTTTTAAGCAGAAGGGGAAACCAAGAGTTACAGAGGAAAGGGAGATGAGGCAGGCTCCTTCTGGAGCTTTTGTAAGGCTCCTAATGTTACAAGTATCTCACAGGAAAGGCTGTCTAATCTGGTTTACTTACTGTAAGAGCACAAAAGGTGTCTTACTGAGGCTGTGAACTGGTGAGCACTACTGAGGCAAGGGGAGAACTGGGATAACTCACAGACTGAATGGGGTACGGGGTAAAGATGGGGATCCTGTACACAGTGCTCTTCCCTTTAAAAGGGCAGCAGAGAGGTACGCAAACCACCTCAGTCACCACTGTTACGCTAACCACAGCACCACCAGGCTTTTCATGCAGGCTTTAAAATCTGCTCTCAAAATAGAATCTGAAAATGTTGTTTACCACTTGTGCATTCAGGATCTGAAGTATTTTGGCAACCCAGTGGAGGGAAGTTACCTTATAAATCACAAAGACTGTGTCTAAGGCTGAGGAAACCTAGAAAAGTGTCTAGAGCCCAGGAGAACTAAAGCTTGTTACAAAACTAGAGAGATCATTCTACTGTGAAGTAAACGTGAGCTTTGTATTAAAAATGTAAATGTGATTGAAACAGCATAACCAGATTAAATAGATTTGACCTCCACAAGCATGAAAGATTGTCTAAATACACTGAAACAGCAACAAATGGTTGCACTTTCCTTTTGAGGGAAAAAGGAAACACTGACATTGAGGATCACAGAAATCTATTTAAAAGAAAACAGAAATTTCAAGCCAGTGAAAGATTTCCATTTCTTTTACATGAATTAATAGCATAAAATAAGGCTGGTTTGGACCCCCCCACACCTGTCATTTAAATGCCTAAAGGTACAGAAAGACTTTTGAAAACTGCTTTTTAAAATCTTCAAATGTGACTGATTTACCCTCAAAAATTAAGCTCCAACCCATAGAATTAGCCAGGAGTGACTGAATCTTTCAATACAATCTCACATCTCAACCTTCAGTACACTACTGACATATGGGAGCATTGTTGGACATTTTTTCCTGTGTGGGTTTTTTTTTTTTTTGAAGTGGTGTTTGGGTTATGTTAACCCAGATCAGTGCCAGAGCCTGGTTCACTGCACTGGTTCATAACCCCAACAAGCATCACCCTACTACCACAGTTGAGCAGGAACAAGAAGAGGTGACTTAAATTCACACCTCCAATAAAAAGAGATGTTAATCAAACCCCAGGTTAGGATTTCAGAAGGTTGACTGTAAAATGCTGTATGGAATAAATCAAAGAAAACTACACCCAGAAGCAAAGAAACAAACCAAAGTGGTGTGAAGGGGAATTAAAAACAGTAACCAAATTTTCCCAGCTAAGCCTCACTCTTTACGCATTCGAAGAGAAAACTGGCAATGCTGCGCAGCATTGTCCCTCAGGTTTTCCAAATAAAGGCATCATTTTTTAGTTAAAACAGATGTTAGGAACATTGAATAAGGAGACTCATTTGGCTTTTCTTGTCATTGAATCATTGAATAACTTGGGTTAGAGGTCCCTGCCCAGAACTGAGCTACTGTCTTAGGTAGGTAAGGTTGCACAGGTTCTTGTTCCAATGGGTTTTGAAAACCCCCTGTGTATTTCTAAGAAGTGTCTGGTTTCATCTTACCTATTTGGGTGTTGGAATTGAGCAACGAGATTTCCCTCGGCTTCTCTTCTCCAGCTCCCTCAGCCTCCCTTCACTTAACCAGTGCACCAGCCCCAACACCATGGTGGCTCCAGTTTACCAGAGATTTACTCCTTGGTTTAGGAGACCCAAAACTCAACACTGCATTTCAAATGCAGCTTTGTGTCTACCAAAGAGCAGGGAACAGGCAAGATTTAGTCCCAAATGATTTCATACCACCTTATTTCTTGAAGTAATTAAATACATATATAAAATGCTACAAATAAACCCGCACTTCCTAAAACCAGACAGTATTTTTTTCTTCTCCTGATACAAGTAACATGGCAAATAACTGTAACTTGAAATAAATTTGAGAGCGGAGAGCACCTGAGGCAAAAAGGAAATTAAGGTGGCAAGAAAAAGGCCATAATATTTTTTTTTCCCCCTGATCTATATTTTTCAAGAGGTGTACGAAACAAAACAGAATGAATTTTTAGGCAAAGCTTGGATACACAAGAGTGACAGTAAAACTGGGTGAAAATCAGCACAAGCAGAGATGATGTGATCTGATCAACACAGTTCAGGTGCACTCAAATCGATTTATGTGCAATAACCCAGCTCTGCTCCAGCTCACTGATGTTGATGTGCACGTTATTAGCAAACTCAATTGTTCTGAGGTTTGGGATCTGAGTGTGAATGAAACATGAGCTATGGCTAAGTTGGGACTTAGCTACATACAGATTAGCAGCATCTCCAATTTGGCAGAACTACAAGTCCTGTGCCCCTGCTGTCAGGAGTTCTGAGCTGTACAGTTGTTACTGTATTGAAATCAGACGGGGGGGGGGGGAGCTAAGCACAGAGCAGGTTGCCAGGAGGACCAGGAAAAGCATTCCGCTGAAGGAGGGCTCTCCTGGAGAACAGACAGAGCAGGGTGTGTTTGGAAGCTTCAGACAGACTGCGCCGCACGGGCTTGTGCCCCAGTTAATTAGGGAGCCAATAAAAACATCATGACCTCTGTTATTTTTTAAATCTCGGTGTATTTATCCAGTTACAGTGGAATTTAAATGCACCACTTTGTCTGGGTTTGTATCACTCTTACGGACACTTTGTAAGAAGTCTTCTCCATTTGTTACTGGAAACTCCACAAACCTATTTCAAAGTCCTACGCAGGAGAATGTAAAAAACTCTGAATATCCATTTATGGCAGAAAGACTCAGCTATTTGAGTGATCACAGACAGGCAAAGTAATACAATTTGATCTCACTGATAAGAACTAAAAGTACCGGTGTAATAATTCAACGTTCATGCTCTGCCATGTAGGAAAAACTTTACAGTATGAATTAAAATAAGCTTATTTCTTGAAAGGGATGGTAAAAAGAAGTAGATAAATATAAAAGGAGATAAATAAAACCTACATTCTGAATTATTTACTGAACTATATGAAAATTACCTATTTCTAATTGTTTCTCATTTATGGGCTCTCTCTGGATATTTCTGTCCCCTTCATCTGTTTTGTGTTGTTGCTTTCTTTTTATAATTAGCAATGGTGAAGGAGACTAACAGGCACCAGTATCAGCATGGAATATACCAAGATTTACATTGCTTCTCAGTGCCAGGATCCCCCAGTGCCAAGCTATCTATGACCTCTCCTGTACATCCCACCTCACTGCACAAGTAAGACCTGCCTGGTCCCAGCAACATGTTTGCAGGGGAATTCCTATCAAGCACAAGGCTGCTGGCAGGATGGGATTCTTGGGGTTCCTTTCTCTTTTCCAAGGTGATCCTGATGCCATGAGTCAGTGCTGGAGAAATGCTGACCTTTGAGCTGGGATTTGGCATAGCGCTCTCCTGTTCCTCCTTACCAGTGTTTCATGAAGGCTCAGTGCACGCAAAGACACGCAGGTAACAAATCACACAGACAATCAGCTCACCTATCTACTGTTCAATTTAAACATCTGAAGTGTACATATTGAGCAGCATCAGGCTTCCTGATGAAGAACTGGCTGGGCAGCATCCACCTTGAAAGTAAGAGTTGATAGAGCACTGTGGGAGTTTTGCCAAATTGTAAATCAGGAGAATATAAATTTATCGTACAGCTAAATTGAGGAAAACAAGGGCATGCTACTAGGAGCTTTCTGCTTTATTAACTAAACATCTTCTCACTCATGTGGAAAAATTTGTCCAATTTGGCTAAATAATTAATCACCAAAGGGTGACTGGTGATTATTGAATAGTATGACGGCATTCTGAGGTGTATGTCATCACAACAGTTTTCTTTCCTCCCAGTGATTTGTGCTTGTGTTACTGAGAGTGTGATGGACAAGGCTCTGCAATGTCTGCAGTGGGGACATGCACATTATAGTGGTAAATATCTGCCCATTTTAGAATTTGTAGGCAAAGAGACAGAGTCCCCACCTAACCATCAGTGCACCTTACCAACTGGGCAACAAGTGACTTATTTCTCATTCTTACAAGGGCCATGCAGGAAATGCTCTGTTTGGTCAATGAAAAGAGCTGATTTAACTGCAGCTGATTCACCCCCGTTGAATACCCTTTTGCACTGTTTGTAAATGTAAAGAGGTTGTGAGTAAGTAAGAATAGATTCCCGAAACATGCTGAATCAAAAACTCAGCTCTGCACTATTAAAGTAGCCAACTTGATTTTATTACATTTTCTCTTTATGAGGATGGTATGTCCCTCTTCATTATGAGGATGGTATTGCTCAGCAGAAACCTCCATGCTGTGGAGGAGCACGTGACCTGTCATGGCCAGCCACAGATGAGCACGAGAAAGGATGGTAAATTCACATAGGCTTAGCTACTGAGGTCTCAAATTAGGGCATGAAGATCCACACTGTGGTGCCCTGAAAGTTATTTGAAAATCTCACCATGACCTTTGGAGAGACTCAGAACCAGCTTGCACCAGTTCCACATAAAATTCATACAGACATAGTGTTATTTCATTGAGAGCCATCAAAATGATGTAACTCCACCACCTTCACTGTAAAAGCAGGGGCTGGATCACAGCAATGCCCTTTCTACCAAGGTGGCGAGGAACAAATCTGTAATGAGTAAGGAGTACTGTACTAGCAGTGAGGAATCATCACTACACTGCTTCAAGCCACCACATACCTAGCTCCAGAAACCTAGCCATAGAACCTATCATTTGTTACCTCAGTTATTCTGCCTAACATCCATTTCGTGCACTCAGCCTTTACTATGCACTTTTGCTTAATGCTTTAAAATTGGAGCTACTAACGCAAATCAGTTCTAACAGGGAGAGGATAATCACCACGTTCTGCTAGGAGGTAGTATACGTTTATTAGTTTATTACTTAAGCGATGCTTCTCCTCAATAGAGATCTGTTCTTTTCTTGTCCTCTTCTGTAGCAATTTCCAACTGACCTAGAAATGCTCCAAGTCCTGTAAAAGACTACTGCAGTGTGTAAAAGTTGCTGTTGATGATGCTCTTGTAGACAAGAGCATTTAACACAAGTCTGAAGTTGCTGGAGAGTTTCAAAGTATGTTGAGTCACTGCTCTGCCTTTCAGACTGTTTTAAGCACTAGGGGGTTATGCTTCAGAGGAGGAATGTGCAGAGAGGTGAAACATCCGTTCTCAGCCCTCCTACCAAGGTGCTAACACTGGGGTGATTAATCCTCCGGGTAGGGTATTTCTGCAGTACGGAGTTCTTCTGGATCAGTCAAAGCCTGCTGAACCCCCTCCACTCACTAAAGCAGCCCTGAGCCACCCCTCATGGTCTCCCAATGTGAAACACGTACCCCTGCCTTTCTATACAAAGTACTCTGCCACAAAGTACTCTGCAAAGAGAAGAAAATCCCTTTCCTTGTTATTAAATCTTGTATTTTCTACCAGTGTTTGATCCTGCCTCTGCCAAAACCTGTCCCCATTTTTTCCTGAATGCCACAATCCTACACAGAGTCCACCAGCACCTTTAGGCTTTCTCAGAGAATGGAGACTAGCACCTCAATGCACTTACTAGCATCCGTGTCTGCCAGCCTTTCCCCAAAAGCAACTCCTGCAACATTAGCCAGCAGAATTTCATAGGATGGCTTGAGTTGGAGGAAACCTTAAAGCTTATCTAGCTCCAACCTGCTGCTAGGGGCAGGGACACCTTCCACTAGACCAGGTTGCCCTAAGCCCTGCCTAACCTGGCCTTTAACACTGCCAAGTATGGGACAGCCACAGCTTCTCTGGGCAACCTGTGCCAGGGCTTCACCACCATGGTAGTAAATAACTTTTTCCTAATGTCTAATCTACCCTCTGTCTGTTTAAACCCATTCCCCCTTTTTCTGTCCTAACATGCCCTTGCAAGAAGTCGCCCTCCACATTTCTTCTAGGCCCTCTTTAGGTATTGGAAGACTGTTACAAAGTTTCTGACAAAAGATTGCACAAGTTATCCTGCATCAACTAGAATATATGCTAAATTGCCTTTGGCTCCCAAGGACACAAAATCCCACAGGATGGTTTGGCTGGGGAGTGGAAGGTTACTAATATCCAGAGCCCAAACTCATTAAGTTGTGGGGCGACTCCACATTACCCACACCTTTTTACTTTCTCTAAAGCTGCTGTAGGAACTTCTAGTTTTATGTTCAGATGAAAGGTCTTCTGATGAAATTACATAAATTTTGGTGACCGAGCAGAGCAAGACTTGCTCAAGAATAAAAAAAAAAAAACAACAAAGCAATTTCAGCTCTGGCAAGCCTTCTCTTTCCATGTCAAAAATACTATTGATTAGCAATTTGCAAATAGGCATGAGTCAGCTTACTACTGTTTCCTGGGCTCCCTTCTGAGAGCACTCCTCAGTTGTTTCTCAATTAACTTGAAAGCTGGGGGGGAGAAGGGAGGGTTTAAGCATTTTTATTGGTAAGCTAAGAAAAGAGTTTTATTCTATTATCGCAATAAGCACACAATGATGGCGCTTTGGATTAAAAGACTTTTTTTCTCCCTTTTGCTGAGCACTAGAAAACCATTAGTTCATTTGCTTTGTGTTATCCAGTAGCATTTTTCAGCCTTTTGCTGAATTTAGGCAGAATCCTAACAGCATCTTATAATCAGCATTGTAATCCTCCAACCACCCTGATTCCACCATTTGCACAAATGGTCTTAAAAATAAAATGAAAATGATTCAATTAACAGTTTAGGGGGGTTTTCACATTAGGCAGAGCATTTCTTCAGCATTAGGAAAATGGTCGCAAAAAAAAAATCTTTAGTATTCCCCTCTAAGAAGGAAATAAAAGATTTTTTTTTTCTTTATGGCAAGAAAAATGGCCTTAGGTTTGACGTGCCAATGCTTTTTCAAATGGGATTTCCAGACCTTTCTGTTTACTGGTTTTGTTTTTGTGAATGAAACTCAGCCATTTCCAGGATTGCACCGAGTGCCACACAGACATTTGAAATTCATCAGATCTCATAAAAACTGTACACTGAAGAGACATCATCTTCAGCATGTGAAGAAGTTAGCCTAAAGTCTGATGACGACAAGGAGAGGATCTGGGGTCAGTAGAACTCAAATTGATTTGAAACAAGTGAGGTTGCTGGTTTCAACCTTGCTAATGAAAAAAATAACCAACCTTCAAAAATAACCAAACAATTGAGATGTATTTTGTTTCTTTGTCTTCATTTGGGCTGTTTTTTATTTTGCTCCCAATTCTAGAGTCCTCAGTCTAGAATAAGGGCGTATTTTTTCTCCGAAGTGAGGAGAGCTGGAAGTTTTCTTTCAAAAACAAAACCAAGAACTAAGCAAAGAAACCGTGAGAACAGAGCTTGCCCAGTCATCATGTGAGTCCAGGCTCCACAGAAGCAATTTCAGGCTCTACAGGAAACCACAAATCTCATGAGATTTGCAATTGCATCAGAAAGAGTGACAAGAGTCCTTAATAGCCTGACCACCTGAATTTGAGAAGGTTTTGCCAATTCTTTTCTGCCAGAGCTTGTCTTCACACTCTCATAATGACTAAAGGACCAAATCCTGTCTTCTGCCCTCAGGCTTTAACCATGGACTTTCACAGTATAGGTCCTTCTGTGCACTGTGAACTGCTGCTGGCTCATATGAAAAGCTTTTTACTTTCCTCACAGCTTGAGCAGGAGGTGAATGAGTCCAAAATTGTGCAAAATCGAGCTCTTAGAGACCCTGCACTTGCATCAGGCTTTCTGGCTGCAAACTCCCCAGCTTCAGTGCTCATTTGTGGTTTTGTATCTTGCAAATCCAGGAGAAACCTGTAGAGCTTGACACTTACAGGGGTATGCTGTAACTCTGCAAAGTGTCTGGAGAAAACTAACTCTACCACAACATAGCAAATTATGAGTCTATAAGACATTATTGACTGCCTGGCTCTTATTCTCCAAGTGACCAGCAACCTGCTCCTGCCTTGGCCAGCAGTGAAGCATTTCTTCATTCCATCCCTTCTCTTAACCAGACCAACCAGAAGAGCCAACAGAGTGCCTCTACCTCCATTATTTGTCTCTTTTTCATTCCTCCCCCATTTTTATTATTTTCCACATATTCTCCAGGTAAGCATACTGGAGAACCCACATCTGATATGAAGTTGTATCCCAGATTGGAAAAGGAAGAAGAAAACCACCACTTTTTATTATTTGTTATGTCTCAGTCTTATGTCTCTTCCAACTTCTGGGTAAGCCAAACCATAAACCAAAATAAAGACCTGGTTACACTTGTGCAGCAGATTCGTCTCTTTCTTCAGAGCTCATTAACAGAATCTCTTTCATCTCATTAGGTTGCTAAAACGTTTCCAACAGGACTAGATGTGTCACGTCAGAATATGACAGGCAAATTTCTTTTAAGGTTTTGAAACGAGGTTGAAAGAGAAGCTATGCAGTTCACTGTTGTCACTGAAAGATATTTTTACTTTTATGAGTCCCTAAAACAAGAAACAAATTAAGAACTGTCAAGGATAAAGAAAAGCCCAAACCCAAAATGTATTCCATATTGCCTGCTAATACTGTTACTGCTTTTCTCTGAAACCTCTCACAGTCTAATAATAAGAACCTTAAGTATAAAAGAATGAACTATGGTTGTTAATGTTTTGGCTTATAAGCACAATTAATAATCCAAAAGGACGGAAATAACCTCAAAAACATGATTTCCCTTTGCAACTACAAGGCAAAATGCACAGCCTCACAGTTTTCTCCTCACAGCTCTTATTCCTCCTGGTTCAGAGGCAACCACCTTGCACTGTTCCACTGCAGGGCACGGAACATGGCACCCACAGCATCCAGGGCTGCAGCTCCTTCCCCTGCTTATTGAAACCCAGGTCAAACACTTCCCAGGAGCAGCCTCTCATTGAGCCTTAAGTCACAGGAATCCTGGAAAACACAGCACGAGACAAGTAAGGATGGAGATGGTTCTGCCTGATCTGATGCTCTAGTGAGGTTCATGCCTCCAAGCTGCTAGTGACCAAACAGTTCCTGGAAAGGACCAAGGGCTGAATGGCACCAAAAAACTGCTCTGAGGAGTAGGACAGGCCATGAAGACACACTTGGCATTTCTGTCCCCAGGAACTCGCTGTACAGGTGAAGAGGTCCCACGCATTAAGCCCCTGTGAGGTGAGGTATTCCCAGGGGAAGGGGCTCAAAGTGTGAAATCATTACAGCTTTGAGACACAGACATGCATCAAAGAGCGCTGAAGTGGATGTGCACAACACGCTTGGTTTCAATGGCATTTACCATCAAATTGCTGAGATGGGCTGTAAAACCAGTGGGTGGGGACTGCTTCTCACTCTGGAGAAGTTCATTAGATTATAAGTAATTCAGTTACACAGAGAGCAAGTAGAGCCTGGGACTGTTTTGAGGGGCTGTTTGAAAAAGGTCAGAACAATATATCAGATGGCTAATGGGACTGATGGCTGTTGGGGAGCAGACAGTAGATATTTAAAGATAAGCATTGTACGCTGGTGGTTTTTTTTTCCAGATTGAATATTCTCAACCTTCTTATACATAACATAAAAACGTTTTGCCAAAAAATGGTCCAGCAAAGAAGCCTATCAACTGAGGTACCACCTGCATTGCTGGTGAAATGAGACAGGGCTGTTTTGGAGGACATGCAGGGCTGGAAGCTCTGGCATCTTCTGAAAGGAAGCCAGAACCAGCTCTATGCTCCCAGCTCAGCAGGGGACAGAAGCTGCTGCTTCTGCAGAGGCAAAATCCCAAACCAAACCTCAAACCCTAAGATTTTTCCTGTGGGCAGCTGAAGGCATGTTTACCCCTGAATACCGCCACCATCATCCCTTGCTTGGAAAGGTGAAGTACTGCCCCGACTCACCATCCAGAACTGCTGTCGCTGAGTAGGTAGCAAGACCTTGTTTCTGAAGCCATGCCAGCTAATTCAGCCTGTCTGTGTTAGCCTGATTAAACGCTTAATTCTCTAGAAGCTTCATACTGATGGCAGTGGATGGTGTCCCCACATGGGGAGTCCATCCCTGCTGATCAGTGGGCCACTAGGCATATTGAAGTATTCTGCTGAGCAGTAACAGATGGAGATATGCTTGGGCCATTTGATGAACAAACACCTTCCTAGAGTTTAAGCCCCCACAAAAATATCCTAGAAAAACAGCAGTCTTGACTCCATGCTACAAGCCAGGTAGTCCAGAAAAGAAGGTCACATATTCCAAAATCTGCATGTTCCCAACATTTATTTACAGATAAAACATCTAAAAAATGTTGACATATGCTGCAGTCCTACATCAAAGTTAATTTGCTGAGATGGGGTGGTGGGAATGAAAGACTAACTTCTTCCTGGTATCTCTCATGCTCTGGCTTGGTTCTTCAAAGGAAGCCGCATATTTCCATCATTAAAGCTGTTTTTTGGTTTAAGCTGAGTGAAAACAGAATCCGGTCACAGCCTGACTGTGAACACTGTGGCACACTCTGAAGTTTCATTGGCTTGCGTGACACAACTGCACCATTTGGGACTGTTCCCTTCACGAGCCTGGCCCCAACACTACATTTTGAGGCATGGGTGAAAGTATCTGCGCTGAAGGATCAGTTGTGAAAAAACAAGCAAACCTAATAAGCCAAGATGGGGGTAGTCAAGGACTACAGATGGCATTTGACTAGCACCAAGGTCGTTTTGAGGTCCTTAGCCCTTGACTACACCCACCTTGGCTGATTAGGTTAGCTCCTTTTTGCACAACTAGTCCTGCACCCCAGATACTATGTTGCGACCGTCTGGGATGTACAGGTTAACCTCCAGTTCCACCTCTCTCCTATTTGCCAGTACCTCTTTCTTCACTGGATAAGGACTCACTCTCCAGCTGAAAGCTATCCAAATATTTCACTAAAACATCCTGAATTAATTTTACAAATCCTAATCCCCATCCTGGCTCAAATACGCTCTCAACTTACTGTAATTTTTACCTGTCCTTCTCCCACTACCTAATATTTCAAGGAATAACTGGACAGTACATAACTTTTTTGTAGTCCTCTCTAAAAATGTCTGCTCTCTGCTTCTCTGCCTTAGCATTTTCTCATCTCTCTACAGATTCCAGTGCTTCTTTTCAAGGCAATAACCAAGTGTGAAGCTGCTTTAGCCATTCATGAGGATGAGTTTTAGTATGTAGAAGCTCACCAATAACACAGTATTAAAAAAATAAAATAGCAGTCTCTTTCATCAAAATCTAATGAACATGCAATTTAATCTTTATTAAGAATTCATTAGGTTCTCAGCACGCGTGTCTAATGGAGCCTGGCCAGGTGAAATGCTAATGCCTATATTACATTTAAACAAATTTTCAGAAATGTTAATTTCCCTGAGTTGTTCCCTGCACATCCCTTTTCCTGGCACCCGCGGCTGCGTGGCTTTCTCCAGATGCCTGCTGCCATGCTCATAGCAACAGCGCTGTCCCCACCCCAGCCTCCACACACTTCACTGGAGTTTCCACACTGACGGATGCCTCTCAGTTGCCAACACTACACCCCTTCACCACAGCAGCCTCCTCGGCATTTTCAAGTCAGGTACAAAGCTGCAAGCCTAGCATGCATTAGCTTAAGACTGCTTCATGGAAAAAATGTTTTTTATATATGTATATACCTATAAAAATAGTACTTACATATATTTATATATATATATATATATACATATATCAGGGCATACTAATCTAGTCCAGCAAACAGGTTATTATCTTGATGCAATTTTTATCAACATACAAAACAAGAGCTCTGCTCTTTGGAAGACAAGACTCACTGCATACTAACTGTGTAAGCCAGTGTGCTCACTGCCTGCCCTCCCACCTATGGGCTCAGTGTGTCTGCACTGCTATTGTGGTACCTACAGCCTTTTTCTTTCACCAAAATGCATCGCCCGCCATTCCAGCATGCTTCTGCAGAAGCAATTCCTAGATATTAAATAATTTATTGGTGTTCATCTGCAGTAACAGCTCCTCTGATCCACCTTTCCCACATAAACAAGAGCAAACCAAATCCACCCTGACCCAGCCCCAAATCAAACTGTCAGGGTGGGCAGCCCCCTTTCAAATTGTGAAAGGGAAAGCTCAGAGCCTTTACACAGGTAGCGTACTCAGATATGAGTGGGAAAAGCTGCACTTGAGATGAGCCTCCTCACTGCCAGACCTCCCAGGCCCGCAGTGCCTTAGAAAAAGCACTGCCTCAGGCAGGGATGATGGTTAGCTCCCAGTCCACCCCAGAGAGCTGGACACAGCAGCCGCAGAGTTGATACAGAAATACCCGGCTCATCTGCTAAGCCACTCTGGCTGGAGAGGAGCTGGGATGAAGGCCCAGATCCGGCGCGCAAAAGCACACTCACACACGTACTCTCACACACACACGAACAGCCAGGGTGGCTACGGGTGTGCAAGGCAACATATCGCAGAACGGCCACGAGCCCCTTCGGCTATTTCCGAGCCCCTTCGGCTTCTCCCCGACCGGTTCCGAGTGCTCTCCGAAGGCAGCCGAGCGCGGCGCTCGGCCGTCGCCGAGAGGAGCCGAACGGTGCCGAAACGGCCGCGTCGCCGGCGGTTCGAGTCCTCGCTGGGCGCTGTCCACCACGCGAACCGCCTGAAAGCCGCAGCCGCGCCGCGTCGGGACCGGCTCGCTCCCCCGCATAGGCTCCGCTGCCGGGACTGCGGAGGGCCGCCTGCATCCAGCTCCCTGCACCCCATCCACACCCAGCTCTGCTGCCGCCCCCCGCCTCGCTCAGCAACCCCGTGGGGGCCCCTCCCAGCCTCCGATCCCTCTGCAACCACCGGCATAGCAAAGCATCCGCCACTCTGCGCCTCTCCCCGGCTTGAAATCCAGACCCTGAACCAGCACCGGGGCTTCTCCCGCATGGCGCCCACCTCCGACCAGCCCGTCATGTCTGTGTCGGTGCGAGGCCGGGGTGTTTCATTGTATTTTAATTAAAAAGGGAGGGGAGCATAACGGCACTACGGGAGCACCTCCACCCCTTCATCATCAAGACTTCCCCTGCGCTTGCCTTCCTAAGGGATGCAGTGTTGAAAGAGATGGTGCGGTGGAGGCTTTTCACTGCTGTTTATTGCACTAATTAAACACAGGCAGAGCATGTGCAGGGGAGCTCTGGAAGCCACCTCGGGCACCACGGCAGGGGTTGAGTGTGACAGACGGCCATGCTCGAATTCAAAGGAGAGGCTGAAATCTCGGGAAAAGTGATGGGGATGCCTTGCTTTGAACCCGAAGAGGGGGTAGATAACACACCGACATTAACCTGAACTGACAGCGCTCGACTTCACGGGGACATCCGCACGGCCTCGACTCACGACTCGGGGAGGGGAAGGTGGGCTGCAACCGCTTCAGCAGTTCAGGCGATGCCGCCGGGCGATACTTCAGCACCACATCGGCCCCGAACAGCAGCGGGAGCCGCGGTGGCGGAGCCTTTCCCCTGCCTTATGCCTTCCCGCCCTCGCGGTCTCCTCAGGTAAACATGGCGCCCGCGGCCCTTACTCACCTCAGTGAGCCCCCTCTCCCTTCTCCCTCCTATTATGGCAATTTAACTTCCCCCCCATCATAGCCCCTATTTCCCCCCCGCTAACCGCCGGACTCACTTCATTTGCTTCACGATGGTGCTTTTCCCCGACTCTCCGGCCCCTGTTGAAAGATAGATGAAGAGGGCAATAAGCGCCGGGGAGGAGGAGGGTGAGGGAACGCGGGGTAGGAAAAGGGGCGACCGGCCTCTCACCTAGCAGGAGGAGTTTCACATCTTTGGCGGCGCTGATCCCGTCCTCCTTCAGGTTCTTCTCGATGGCCTTGCTCCGCTCCAGGGCGGCTCTTTCCTCGGCACTCAAGGTACATCCCATGGCGGCGGCGAAAAAATTAAAAAATTAAATTAAAAATAAAAAAAAAAGGGGGGAAAGGGAAGAGAGTGCAGCCCCCGCCGCCGCCTCGGCTGGCTCCCGCGGGCGGAGAGGAGGAGGAGGCAGGGGCGAAGCCAGCTACCGGTGGGCGGGGGGCGAAGAAAAGAATTCAAGCGGATAGCCGTGAGCCTCCGGCAGCGCAGCGCCTCAGCGGCGGGGCTCCCGGCTCCGTCTTCTGCCCCTCTCCCCGCGCCCGAGCGCTCAGTGCATCCACCAGGGCTGCTGCAGGCACGGCGAGTTCTTCCCGACCGGGAGGCGGAGGCGGAGGAAGAGGAGGAGGAGGAGAAGAGCAAGAAGGAAGAGAGTTCGCGGCGAGGGGAGGGTCCTTCCCTCTCCCGTGCTCTCCCCTCCTTGACGAGCGGCGGGGCTCTAACGGGCGGCTGCGGCGGTGGCTGAGAGCGGGTAGCGCTCGGCTGAGCCGAATGGAGGCGCGGGCGCGGCGGCGACAGCCAGGCAGAGAGGGAGGGGGCGCGCCGGGGCTCCGCGCTCCCGCCGGCCTCGCCCGCTCGCGTGACGCGCGCGACTCGCGCATGCTCCCGGCCGCGGTCCAGGCCGCGGTCCCGGTTCTGGTGGCCACCGCGCGGTCTGAGCTCCAGCCCTGCGGCAGTGTGCGGCCCGGGCTGCGCAGTCGGTTCGGGGAGAAGTCGCGGCCTCGGTGCCAGTCTCCGCGCCCCGGGTGGGACGGAGGCTGTGACCCCAGCTCCTTGAGGTTCCCCCGGCCGCTGCCGTCACCCGCGCGGGAGAGGCCGTGACTCGGGCGACTGCCTCCTGCTTCCCCGTCACTCGGGCCAGAGCCCTTCAGCGCCTGGAGATGGGGAGTCAGGAGGGTGGCGGGGTCCGGCGGCTGCTATGTGTGCAAGCCTTGGGCTCCCCAGAAGCCTGGGGCTGCCGCCCCATGCAGCTGAAATCAGTTACATCAACACTTGAGGTACGAATCAAGCACAAGTGATCTGCTTGATGCAGGCCATTGAGCTTCAGCAGCATCTTTGATTATATTTTCCAACAATCTAATCAACATGAGGCTGATGCTGTGTTGCAGTGCAGTCACTGATCTTACCAGATGACCTTCCCTCTTGTCATAACCATTCCATGACATCCAACAGTTATTTAGGGATTCTAGCAAGTAAAAATCCTACAATTTCCCTGGCAGGTTTTGCCATTCCACAAGGTTGGAAACAGAGAAGAAAATGCATGTCAACAGGGAAAATGAAATAAATAAGACTTCATATAAAATGCTTTTCTACTGGCCCAGACAAGATATATTCAACCTTAATCCATAACATACATTGATATGTGACAGTCTGACTATAAAAAGATCTAGAGAGGAAAGAATGGAGCATTAGTGCACAAAGGTAAAATGCATCAACCTGAAATGGACAAAGTCAAGGACTGTTGTCTGGTGTACAGAAAGGACACCCGCCTCTTCAACAAACAAGAAGTCTGGAAAGGGAGGTTTCATTATAAGGAAGCAGCTATGAGAGGTGAGGCAGCTGATTTTGCCTCTAAAGCCCACTCCACCTCCCTGCAAAAAGCAAATGTCCACAGGAAGCTTTACAGGACCATCCCTGTGTTGTGGAAAGGAAATGCTAGATCTAGGCTGCACCGGGGTTGCATCACAGTTGCTCAGTGAAGGCAATGAGCTGCTGTTTGTGGTGCTGGGTGTAGGTGACTGTGTGTTCATGCTGTGTTTTTCACTTAGGATCTCTGTTCATTGCCTCCTGTGGGATCTTCTGACCTGCTGTCCTGAGTCCTGCAGTTCCCACGTCCAGGACCCTTCCTTTAGAGGTAGATATACAGTTTCTAATAGCACTTTGCAAGTATTTTAAGCATGACTTCTCTGGCATTTTTCTTCCAGGCAAACATCATCTCCTCCCAGCACTTTTTCCTGTCTTGCCTTCCTCCTGGAACATGTTTTTCCTGTTTTCCCTCCACACCTTCGGAAATGAAGGGGGAAAACATAGCATGCAGTTAATGAGGTAGAGAGGGTAAGCAGACAAAAGAAAGTAAATAGAAACTCATAAATAATATTACTGTATTCAGGTACCAGTAACATTTACCACACATTTGTGAGCTAATAGGTACCGTATATTTGAATTTTGGGTAATTTATTTCTGGAAGCTCAGGGAGCTGAGATGGACATGCAAACCCACCGCGTGTGTTCAGCAGAGAATAAACAGGGATGGGGGCAGTCAGAGAACAGTTCCTGCTCTTTCCTATTCGCACAAATCTCTTGTGTAAAATCTATCGGATCAGGATTTCAATCAATAAGTTTCATTTCAATGGTTCTAGCCGGAGGGCATTATGAAAAGTGCCGTATAGGAAAAGCAGAGTCAAGAAATCCGGAGGCAGTGTCCTCATGAGATGGCTGCATTTATTTCCCATCTTCCCCAGCAGTTTGCCAGCCTCAGAGTTGTACTGGGATACCCTCTGAACGTTTTACTAAGAGAATTAGCCTTTTGTATCAGCCTCTGGCTACTCTTTATCAGACAAATTTGTAGCCTGTACCTCCTGCCATGGAGAAAATGATTTTTTCTTGAACAGTGTGGAGTTCATACTTGGCCTTTTGTTCTGTGTACATCCCTGTCACTACATGAATATCTGCTAATTTCTTTCTTAATGGAAAAACAGAAATGGAAAACTCCTTTCTTGCTCAGCTCTCAGGAAGATTCAGGGGAGCAGCTGTGAAGTTGAGCCATTTTTGTGCTGCTGCTCATTCAGCGGACCTGATGGAAATGTTTCCTTTGAAATTTTCTTAGAGGAAAATTTCTGGTTTGGAAAAATCTGCTTATTCATGGCAGACAAATTTCAAGGACCTGAAAAAGAAAAAGTCTGCCTCCTGCCCGAAACAATCAAAATACGTACCAGCCTACTTGGCTTTTGAGATAAATATGTAGGGTTTTGTTGCTGAAAATGATGTTTCCGTTTCTCAGGAGCTGACAGAAGTCCTTATTTAATAAAAAGTGGTTGCTGGCAGTACCAACTTCAGATGAAAATAGGCTTCTTCCTTCCCCTGTTCCCTATATATGATAGAAAATCTCCATTAAAACTAGGGAGGAGAACATTTTTTCTGACCATTCTTCCAATTAAACCATTTCACTCAAGGTGCATAAAGAACATGGTTGTTTCTGCTTGGACTGTTACCTTTACAGTTCTAAGAGCCAGCAGTGTATTTTAAATGAAAGTCCTATTCTCCTGTTTCTGATGTGTGCCTTGGCACAAACAGGCTTCTTTTTGCAATCAGTTTTCAACCATTCTGCTAGAATGTGATTTCTGTAAGAAGTGAATCATAGAATCATAGAATAGTTAGGGTTGGAAAGGACCTTAAGATCATCTAGTTCCAATCCTCCTGCCATGGCCACAGACACCTCCCACTAATCCATGCCACCCAAGGCTCTGTCCAACCTGGCCTTGAACACTGCCAGCAATGGAGCATTCGCAACTTCCCTGGGCAACCCATTCCAGTGCCTCACCACCCTTACACTAAAGAATTTCTTCCTTATATCCAATCTAAACTTCCCCTGTTTAAGTTTGAACCTGTTACCCCTTGTCCTCTCACGGCAGTCCCTAAATGAAAAGTCCCTCCCCAGCATCCCTATAGGCCCCCTTCAGATATTGGAAGGCTGCTATGAGGTCTCCACACAGCCTTCTCCAGGCTGAACAGCCCCAACTTTCTCAGCCTATCTTCATATGGGAGGTGCTCCAGTCCCCCAGCCATCCTCATGGCCCTCCTTTGGACTTGTTCCAACAGTTCCATGTCCTTTTTATGTTGAGGACACCAGAACTGCACACGATACTCCATGTGAGGTCTCACATGAGCAGAGTAGAGGGGCAGGATCACCTTCTTTGACCTGCTGGTCATGCTCCTTTTGATGCAGCCCAGGATACGGTTGGCTTTCTGGGCTGCAAGTGCACACTGGATGATAACAGAACTGACCAATGCCTTTGAGACAAACTTTCCCAAAGTTATGTTGTGAGGTAGGTGATGACTTTGTGATCTCAGATGTGTTATCTTTCTGCAGGTGATGGGTATCTCTGGGGACTGGGAAGAGAGGTGCGCTCCAGCATATACTCACTGTCCCAGGCTCTGACTACCTATGTCAGAGATTTGTAGAGTGCTCTGGCTTTCTTCATTTAATCATAGAATGGCTTGGGTTTTGGAAGGGCCCTTTAATACTCATCCAGTTCCAAGCCCCCTGCCGTGAGCTGAGACACCTTCAACTGATCCAGGTTGCTCAAAACCCTCTCCCACCTAACCTAGAATGTTTCCAGGGGTGGGGCATCTACCACCTCTCTGGGCAACGTGGTCCGCTGTTTTGCCACACTCATTGTAAAGCATTTCTTCCTTACATCTAGTCTAAATCTACCTTTCTTTAGTCTAAAGCCATTCCCCCCTGTTTTGTCCCTACTGACCCTGCTAAAAGGCTGTCATGGGTTCAGCAGTAGCAGTCATTTTTTCTCCTTCTTGGTAGCTGGTGCAGTGCTGTGTTTTTGGCTTTCAGTCTGGCAACAGCGCTGATAACACCAGTGTTTTCAGTTACTGCTTGGTAGTGTTTTGGTCTGACCAAGGACTTTCTGAATCTCATGCTCTGCCAGAGAGGAGGGGAAGCCGGGAGGAAGCAGAGACAGGACACCTGACCCAAACTAGCCAAAGAGGTATTCCATGACACAGCACGTCATGCCCGGAATGTAAAAACTGGGGGCAGGAACTCGGAAGAGCTCTCTGGGCTCGGTCGTCGGATGGTGAGCAGTTGTATTCTCTTCCCTTCTATTTCCCTCCTCATTATTGTTGGTGGTGGTAGCAGCAGTGGTTTGTGTTATACCTTAGTTACTGGACTGTTTTTATCTCAACCTGTGAGAGTTACATTCTCTCAATTCTTCTCCCCATTCCCCTCCTCGGAATGGGGGGGAAGGAAGAGGAAGGAGTGAGTGAACGGACTAAGTGATTTGCAGCTTAAACCACGACAGTTCTTTTTGGCACCCAATGTGGGACACGAAGGGTTGAGATAACGATCACCATCAGCAGGCAATGATCCAACACTGCACATGGCCTCCTCTGTTCTGAAGGACTGTTGCAGGAGATGGAGCTTGATGTCATGGGCCGAATGAACTCAGCAGTTTTATAGGGATTGGTCCATGCACTGAGGGATGATTTCTCTCCCTCTGTGTGTGTGTGTGGATGCATACATATACATGTGATGGTATATTGAAAATGTGGCATCTCAGCATGACGTGAATGGTATGGAATAAGGGGTGGATACTGTCATGGGTTCAGCAGTAGCAGTCATTTTTTCTCCTTCTTGGTAGCTGGTGCTGTGCTGTGTTTTTGACGTTCGGCCTGGGAACACCAGTGTTTTCAGTTACTGCTTGGTAATGTTTTGGTCTGACCAAGGTCTTTCTGAATCTCATGCTCTGCCAGGGAGGAGGGGAAGCCAGGAGGAAGCAGAAACAGGACACCTGATTCAAGCTGACCAAAGAGGTATTCCATACCACAGCACGTCATGCCCAGGATGTAAAAACTGGGGGCAGGAGCCTGGAAGAGTTCAGTTCAGGGCTCGGTCATCGAGTGGTGAGCAGTTGTATCCTCTTCCCTTGTATTTCCCTGGTCATTATTATTATTGGTGGTAGCAGCAGTGATTTGTGTTATACCTTAGTTACTGAACTGTTCTTATCTCAACCCATGGGAGTTACATTCTTTTGATTCTTCTCCCCATTCCCCCCCCACCCCCCCTCAGAGTGGGGGGAAGAAAGAGGGGGGAGTGATTCGGGGCTCACGTGAACAGGCTGTGTAATTTACAGCTTAAACCGCGACAAAGGCCTTATCCAGATTTCTTTTTTTTTCTTTAGGTACTGGAAGTCTGCTCTAAGGTCTCCATGGGGCCTGCTCCCATTCAGGCTGAGATGATCATAGGAGGCAAGCTGCAATGTACTGTGGCTTGTCATTTTCCTCCTACTTCAGGATTGTTCTTCCAATCTATAATCTTATACTCCTCTAGCGCAGTTTTAATGCACATGGTAATGCAACAGCCACCAATCCCATGGAGAGAGAGCAGTGCATTCTACCAGATCTCACCATTAGGAAGTTTCCCCTGGATATTCAGCCTAATTTTTCATTCTTTAAATTGATGTTAATTACCCCCCAGCTAAACCTAGTTATACAGTGGAAGAGAGGTTTAAAATACTGTATGATCTCACTAAAGTGGAGAAATGGACGAATCAATACAATGAGAGGGAGTAAGAACACCCATAAAGGTTAAGTGGTTGATGGAAGAGGGATTAATGAAATGCACAAATACTAGGTCAAATTGCAAATCCCCTTACTTCATTCTTACTACAAACCCTGTAAATATGTTCTACTCCAGCAAATCAAGAAAGGAAGTACCTTAGAATTTGACTGTTCACTTGGAAAATTAAAGGGCAGTATTAAGGGAGGAGAAGTTGTGGGGTGGGTTTATTGTATAAAAAATCTGTATTAAAATAAGAACGAGCAATCAATATTAAAAAACAAAACCAAAACCAAACTGGATAAGAACATGACCTGCGGTATACTTGGTGTCAAGAAGTTGAACAGCCTGACCAAGTTTAGGGAAATGCTGAAAACCTTTCTTTTGCCTGTCTGGGTGGACAATAGTAACTGCAGGACCTGAGAGTCACTGAGAGCTCCTGTCTTGGAACCGAGTGAGGATTTTGGGCTAGGGCGTATGGGGCTAGAAATGTCGGCCATCTGGAGTGGCAGTGCATGAGAGAGATAAAACAGCTTGTCTTCAGAGTGCTTAGAACTAACCTTAGGAAGTTTTCTGTTCAAGTTTCTCCTGCCACGGAGAGGAGGACAGGGTGCAACTGGGATGTTTTCAAGGGAATGTAACAAATGCCAGGTAGAAGATCTGCTGGGGAAGCTGATCTGTCTACCAGTCCTGGAAGACAGCAGCTGAAGGACAGTGCTGCTCATTACTGTGGCTCACACCAATGATTTTACAAGGATTCACATCAGTTTCTCCACAATTAAGTTTTTTTATCTATAAAATTCAAGACTTCTACTAGTTATTGTGAAAAGAAGCTTATTGTGTGGCCTGAAATAGGACATTATCTAAGTCCTCAGGGGCACAAGTTATGTTTTATCAAAGTGAGAAAGAACTTGTCAATAACTCTTAATGAGGTGTTAACTTCTCTCCCATTTCTGCACTGACTTGCAACTCTTAGCTTTTAAGGAGGCTTTTCAGTATCAATATTTTCTATTTTCTAGTGGTTCAGGGACACATGGCAGGTAAAGAGAAAGGCTTGAAGGACTACAGAGAAATCAGAAGCTAAATGATTAACTATTTTGCTGACGATCTTAGAGAGGAAACCTGTACAGATTTCCTTTTATTTTCATTGTTGGGGACAGGTTTGCGTAAAGATGCACTACTTTTATCCCTTACCCAGTCCAATTTCTGCCTGTATGGTAGTGTGGATATCCATACTTCAGTGGTAATGTAAGAACCTAAACAGCACAGAACTAGAAGTGGGGAGGAAGATAGAAGATAGAAGCTTACTTCTACCCACTTTCTGCAGTAAGAAACATAGAATAGCATGGATGATTCAGCAGGTGCCCTAGTAACCTTGAAACCCCACAAAACTGAAGCTATGCAATGTCCTTCAGGTGAGGGTGAGATGATGCCAAAGCTGAGACAGGGTAGCTGACCTTGGCTAGGAGGACAAGGACCCTGTCAGCCCTTTACCATTCCTCTTTCCACAGTATCAAGGGTGATGATTTACTAGGAATGAAACAATTCCTGCCACGATCCACGAGTGCTGGTTAGAGGCACAGTCTTGATTCCTCTGTGTAGGAATATCAGTCACTGCTTGGTCTTGGTGAAACCACACTTAACCTTCTGAATTAAACATTCAAGCTCAAACATGGAACTGAATGCATACAAGTGTCATTTCATTCAGCTACTGTCATCAGATGCAAGATTTGGATAGGTAATTTAAGCAGCTCCATTTACAGCACTTCAGACACATTCCTGGTTTTATATAAATGCTATCCAGAAACCTTGCAGCTCTTGTTCACACAAGAAGGCCTGATGACTGATCTTATTGAGGAATGCTAATTCAGTCCCTGTGAGTATGAGTGTATACTTACTTCACAACTCTCAGATGTTAACTCCAAGTACAAATATACCATTAGTTACATACAACTCTTGCTCTTTTTCTCAATAAAAACCTTTTGGTGTTTTTTTTTTTGTTTGTTTGTTTGGTTTGGTTTTTGCCTTTTTTTTTTTTTATGGAATTGTCACATTGTTCTTGTATTAGAAATACATGTTAAAATATTTTAAATAAGCCTGATCTTTACCAAGTGTTATTTCAGTGTCATGCAGTGCTTTCTTATTGTAAGTACTGATGTGATTCACGAAGGCTAGCGTTAGTCGACAGAGGCTGTTATCAGTATAGGAAAAGAGACACTCCAGGGGAGGATGAATAATGGGAATCAACTCTCACCTTTGATTTTGAAGAGGGCTGTAATGACTGGCTGTCCCTGGCTGAAGTTAACCTCCGGTAGCATCCCACACAAATGCTCTAAACCAAGGACTTGCTTTCTGTGGGAGGGGAAGAACAAATTCTGCACATGCAAAACAGGCAGTGTTATTCTGAGAAGGTCATACTGGGGGAAATGACATCTCAGGCAAGGATGAAACAATACCTGAAGCAAACTCTGTACCTGGAGTATCCTTGCAATCAGTTAATATCCAGATATTGGCTGGGTGCTAAACCTGATCCAGCTTCAAAAAGCAGGAAGGAAAAAGTCATGGAGAAAAGATCCATACAAGGTTATTAAATACACAAAATTACTGCCTCTGGCTAAAGATGTCCTCATGTGATGGGCTGTTAGGAGCTGCAAGTGCAAGAGGAGAGGGCTGCTGCATGCATGCCTTGCTGATGTACCCTCTTACCACAGCCTCCAGTGGCCTCAGTGAGAAGACAGGAGGTTGGGCGGGGCGATTTCTAGGTCCAACACTGTGTAGCCATCCTTTCCTACTGAGTATGACCACAGCCAGGAAATAGATTTACCAAGAGGAGTATGTTTCCCTAGAGTGACGCTCTTGGCTGTTTCTCATGGCTTCTCCAGGCAGCAGAGAAACTCCTCTTGATTTCAGTGGTGTCAGAAACTTAGCATCTGGCCAGTTCAAGAGAGTTCTGCATTAATGATTAAGATGAAAAATGCATCATCACAGTATGAGGAATCCACATTTCTGTATCAGTACATTTTCTCTGAGATATAGTTGACTGCTGCCTGCATCAAAGATCCCAAGTTTGGCTGAAAATGCTTGTGTGGCTGAAGCAGTATTTTTCAGATATACTGCATGAATTCCCTGATCTCCCAACAGGATTGTGTCCAGGAGCTTTGAATGCTGGTGTGAGATACCTGGCATCCTGCATCGATCATTCACATGAGTATTAAACTGGATGACTCTTTCTCTCTCCTTGAAATCTTTATGGAATGTTGTGTTCTTTTCTTCACCTCCTACACTAGGGGACCTCTTACTGGGGACAATTAAACTGAACTATTAAACACCTGCCCTCTTTCAGCAGGAGGTGACATGAGTGTTAGATAGTCCTGTAGTTTGGAATTCAGATTTGGGATGAAGAGCATTGTGTAGGTGTAAGATATTAATAGCTTCCTGATTTTTGAGTAGCCCACCTCTGGGGAAAGGTAGATGATCTATTAGCATATACACAGGAATGTTTCTTTCTACTCTCCTTTACTTTGCTTGATATGGGGAACAAAACTCACTGAGAGCTCTTTTTGATGTACTGAAATACTGAAGATAAATTCAACAGGATTTAACCTTTCTGTGCAAAGCTGGATGTTGTTTGGATGCAGTTACTGAGGAAAAATTCAGGCTGGATGCGAGTCCACTGCCTTCAACAGGTTGATGCCAAGGTAGAATTAAAATGTGTTTTCTCTTAGGCAGCAACTAAGGATCTTAGCAGCCACTTCTTCTTCTTGATAATAATCGGTGGTTGTAGATTAATGTGACAACCACAAAACTCTGTTCCAGGGCAGCCCTGACCTGCATGAGCTTAACACTGGAGGCATGTGTATCTCAGAGGCCAGATTCCAGCAGCACTGTACTCCTAGCAAGAGGAGGATGGTTCAGGAGGGATCTCTGGCTGCTCAGCTCCAGAAGTGCTCTCAAGCAAGTAAAACATGCCTTGTCCTCATATTAGCAATGTGTACCTTTGAAGTGATTACAAAATAATCAAACCAAAGCCCAGCAAGGAACTGAGGATATGTCCTGTGCAGTTTTGACATAAAGTAGTAAGGTCGTGTAATTCCTCTATCCATTGTAGCAAATGGGTTATACAGCTGGCTGGCTCAGGAATAAATATGGTTTTAATGTCTTACCCTTGCCTACAGGAAGTCATTCCCAGTGAATCCCAGCTAAAATAACAGATATAATGGATATATTTGAAGAAAGAAAAATCTGGTTGCAAGTGTGGCTATGCTGCTGGTAAATGGGTTGCTCTGCTCATCTTCTGAGCTAGGACAAGGCTCACTGAGACAGACAGGACCATTCTCATGTGCCTGGATGAGGCAGCTAACATTGGCAGTGACCCTTAGGCACACCCTGGGGTACTTAGCCACCTTCTGGCACCTTCTCTGGCAAGCAAACAGCATCATTGGTTGCTGGGTGCTGCCAGCACAGAACGGCAGTACAAACAAATGCTTGTGTCGCTGGGCTGGTCCAGGTAGGAGCTGGCAGAACATAAATCTCTGTCTTCTTGTAGGAACTTCATCCCCATGTCTTACTCTAAGATCAGATGGAAGCCTAAAAAAAAAATCATTACTTTATAGAGAGAAGTGTCTGAAGAAGATCTTAACCTGTGCAAACCTCAGATGTCTAAAATCTTTCTCCAGACTGTGATTTACATTTCCTCTTTTCTTCCTGCTATGTTTTGTCTCCATAGTTTTTCTTCTCTCTTAACTGCCTTTCATCATTTCATTCCACACTGTTATTCCCAGTTTTGTTTTGTCACTCAAATTCCTGCTTCCTTTCAGAGAGCACTAGGGATAGCTGGGAAGATGTCTGCAGCCCAGATAAACAGTCTCCACTGCAAGTAACTGTGTCAGCTCCTGCTGTGTGGCGAGGCAAGGTGCTGTAGCTGCCTGTTAAACAGAAACCCTCCTTGGGGAGCATGTCCTTAGGGAGCTTTTGTATTCCAAATAACTTTAAACTACACTTGAGTCTGAGCTTGCTTGCCTCAAGACAAAACTCGGTAGCCATTGTCAGCAGTGCCAAGGTAAGAGGATGTTAGCCTGTGGATACTGGTGCTCTGCTCTGGTTCTGCTTGCTTTCTGTGCTTCCAGGAAGCTCTCTGGAGGTGGTTAGACATGGTTTATTTGCACAGGGCTTGGTGGTGTGGGAATCGCATTCGCACGACTTTGGGTCAGCCTAGAGCAGGGCAAACCCGGGCAGAAGGACATGTCTCCCCACCCTGTGTTCAAGTGGGAAACTCTGGTGGCAATTCCATTTATTTGGGGCAACATCAACACACGTGGTTGTGATCCTCCAGGCACTCTCCATGCCATGCTGACAGCCTGAAAAGCGCCTTTCTCCTTTTGTGACGCTGAGGTGGCACCAGGTGTAGGGAACAGCCGGTGCCCATGCCCCCATTTTGGGCTTCCTGAGAAGTCTTTCCTCTGGATCAGCTGTGTGCAGTGGGATGCACAGTGTTCCTGTGGCATTTCAGGAAGGTATAGCAGGGTCTGCATTGCAAGTCTGAGGTTTCCGTGCCAGGGGATTTGACTTGTTGATGTCCTTGTTGTGGTGGTGGTCTTCGGTGGGCATGGTGTAAGAGCAGGGTGGCTGTTCCCTGTTGGCAAAGAGCAACTGAGACAGCTCTCATCCGTGCAGTGCCTTTGCTGATAGAAATAGTTCTGCTTTTCCCCTGTGGCAGGAGAGTCTTACCTTGGTTTGCTTGGCTTTATTGAGAGAAGGAAGCTGAAGGGGTAGGAGTTATCTGAAACTCCCACTCATCCGCCTGGTACATTGCTTCTCTTGCAGAATATTTAGCTTTCAGGCCATGGAGACTGCATCAAGCTTCATCAGCTGATGTTGAGCCTTTTTGAAGTTTCAATTGCCTTCTTGCCTGAGATGGAGCTTTCATTTTTTATTGCTTTGGTTGCTTAGGCAGGGAAAGGGAAAGATGAACAAATCAGTCCAGCCCTCTTGAATTAGGATTGATTTCCATGAATTCTTGTTGCTGGTTTTGAAACACAATTGTTTCTAAAACATAATTGATTGAAGGTTTTTTTTCCTCATTTTTTTTTCAGCAGCATTTGCTCTCAGCCATTTGACACTGCTGGGAGAGGGAAAAAGAAAAAAAAAAAAGAAAACAGAAAATAAGCTCTGTGTGAGATCAAGATTTCAACGCATTACACACCAAAACATTTGTTGCTATTTACTTTGAAAAGTGCCCTTCTGAGGCTGCACGGCTAGAGCTGCCATCTGTTCGGGATTACGCTTCGGAACTCCTGGTTTCTCTGCAAACCTCTCTCCTGGCACTGCTATCTGCAGAGGGAAGAGATGGCAGAAAAGGGGCTGGCTCTGGAGGAAAGGCACCTTTACAGCTGGAGCTGCAAACCTGGCCAGATTGTCAGGGGACCAACTGAGATGTAAAGAGATTCCTGGTAGCAAAGGTGACTCCAGAGCATGTTCTAAGGTTCACTGAGATGTTAGGTGTTAAAATACAAGAGGAGCAGGACAGAACTGTGCCGTTCATTTCCTCTATTTATGCATATATCAGGGTGATCTGGGAGGTATGTACTGGAGCTCCTGTGAGTTTTGGCCCCTGAGCTGCAAGGAGTGATCGCAAAGGCAGAGGTTTTCCAGGCACAGGTGGAAATCACCAGCTCCCAGAGGGGCAGGAGAGTAACTGTGTCCTGAAGTCCATTGCTCAGGCAAGGGGGAGCATTTTCCAGGGCTGGAAATCTCTCAGGCACCAAGTGTGCACATTGCTTGGTGAAATTGCCGAGTGAGGTCTTCTTCAGGAGCTACTGCAGGCTGTGTTTAGCTTTGTGCTTTGGGGACAAAGTGCTTTTCAATGCAAGAAACATGAGGTTTCACTGTGGGGTGGTCTTTTTCTCTTTTCCAAAATAATAGGTTTGTGCACAAAGTCTCTGGGCTTCATTTAGCAAGGAAGAGGGCCAGCTCCCGTTGCCAGACATGCAGACCTTGCTCTAAACACAAAATTCTCACTGGCTCCCAGAGCCTGCAGTAGTCCACCACTGAGGGTTGTGGGAAGCTGGAGAATCTCATTGATGGGCCACAAACGCACTGGAGATGCTGTCTCAGCACACAGTATTTTTAGCCCTGCTTGTGTCTGCCTCACAAGTTTTGCTGGCAACAGATACTAATTATTAACACGGCAATTGTCAGCTTTGTGGCTGTAACACTCCTCTACCAGCTTGTCTTGTACCCTCTACCCATCCCAGCTTTGACATCGCTGATACCACAACTGATTACGCAGCTTGTCGTGGTTTAAGTCCCGTCAACCACGAAGTTTTCTCACTCACTCACTCACTCACTTCCCTCTCTTTCTTCCCCCAGTCCCGGAGGGATGGGGAGGAGAATCAAAAGAATGCAACTTCCACAGGTTCAGATAAGAACAGTTTAGTAACTAAGGTATAACACAAATCACTGCTGCTACCACCAGTAATAACACAAGAGAAATACAAGGAAAGAGAATGCAACTGCTCACCAAGCCCGACCCAGCCACAGCACCCCCAACAGCGAACCCCCCAGTGCACCACCACACCCTTCCGGGTCTCTGCTCTCTGTTTTCACATCCTGGACATGATGTGCTGTGGTATGGAATAACCTCTTTGGTCAGTTTGGGTCAGTGTCCTGTCTCTGCTTCCTCCCATTTTCCCCTCCTCCCTGGCAGAGCATGAGGCTCAGAAAGTCCTTGGCCGGACCAAAACACTACCAAGCAGTAACTGAAAACACTGGTGTTATCAGCACAGCTCCAAGGCCCAAAATCAAGAACACAGCGCTGCACCAACTACCAAGAAGGAGAAAAAACGACTGCTACTGCTGAACCCATGACACAGCTATAAATGTAGCTACACAGGAGCCTGGAAGTGGGTCTGTATTTACCACTTTTACAAACTGACAAACCAAAGTGTTGGGGCCAGGGTCTTGCTTGAGCATGCATCAGGGAACCTGAGCACAGGTTTCTGCTTGGTTGGGAGGATCCTGGGATGTGCAACACCATCTTCTGGGGCCAAATTTATGAAATTGCTCAGCATTGTGAAAAGAGAGCAGTGGTTTTTGCAAGTATTCAGCAAACAAGAGCTCTTGTGTTAGTGCAGTGCATATGAAGGAAACTTGTTTCTCTGGGCCTGATTTTGGGTGCTTTTATACATTTTTGAACAAGTGGTCTTGGACACCTGTGGGAGCTCTGAATTATGGCAAATATGTTAACATGGATCCTTTGGGTCCCCACTATCTCCTCTGAATCCCCAGTATAGTTATCATAGAATCATAGAGTGGTTTGGGTTGGAAAAGACCCTACGGTCATCCAGTTCCAACCCCCTGGTATAGGCAGGGACACTAGACTAGGCTGCTCCAAGCCCTGCCCAGCCTGGCCTAGAACACTGCCAGAGATGAGGCAGCCACAGGTTCTCTGAGCAACCTGTGCCAGTGTCTCATCACCCTCAGAGTAAAGAATTTCTCCTTGTATCTAAGCCAAATCTCTCCTGTTTAAATTTGAACCCATTGCTCCTTGTCCTATCACTGCAGTCCCTAATGAAAAGTCCCTCTCTGTCATTAGATACTGGAAAGCTGCTATGAGATCTCAACTTCTGCTGCAGAGTCTAAATGGATCTGCTTTTCTAGATAGTCTCTTACCTGTATTTATAAATACAGCCAGAAATAGTAAACTTTTGAGACTGAAAGAGTTGACACTCCTGAGTGCTTGAGCAGTTTTTAAAGATTGCCCTGATGCTTCTCAGCAACTTCAGTAAGTTAGAGAAATGCTTTCTCTTCTGTTCTTCTCATCTGTTTACTTACACTTGTGCTGCACAGAAATTATCTGCACAGTTAGCAAAAAAGCAAGTCAATGCCTGTTAATGACACCACCACTGTTTGTAGCTATGCTGCCATTTGGAGGATCTGTTCTTGCTTTGGATAATCCAGGCCATGCAATCTTCCCCTTACCCCAGGAGCAGCATGGCAGGCTCAGGAATGCTCAGTGCTAGCACTCGGCATTCAGCAGCAAGCCCAAGGGAGAGGGTTTGATTTCAAACACTAAGGCAGGGAGAAATCAGTGTCATTCTCTGGTTTGATTCTCAGCTCTCAGTGATAAGAACTTGCAGAATCATAGAATCAGAGAACAGTTTGGGTTGGAAGGGACCTTTAAAGCTCATCCAGTTTCAATCTCCCTGCAATCAGCAGGGACATCTTCAACTAGATCAGGTTGCCCTTCATTCTGTGTTCTCCTTTCAAGGACATTGCAATGGACAACACATTCATGAGATATGGGCTCAGGGCTTCCTGTGGGCTTCCTTTCAACAGACTCCAGTATAATTAAGGAGCTGCTGTACATTTGGTGAGCACAGTACAGGTATTCCGGTGGTGCCCTGTGATGGGCTCTTTCAGCCATTTCACTTCATAGATGCACCAGATTTGCACTGGTTTATCACTAGTCACTTTATATAAGCATGGTGGGAACATATGCAAGGTTGGACATGTAGATCTTTCACACTATTTTAATCGTATTGACTGAGAAAATAGTTTCTATTAACCAGCCTTCTCACACGTGTTGTGAGAAACTGGGAATGGGAAGGGAGCCCTTCTAGTGCTCTTCTGGTGGCCAGCGAGGCTATGCTGCAAAACTAAAATGCATGTTAGACCTTTTCTACTCCTCTAGGGAGGTATCATCTTCCCCTTCTCTCTCTGTGTCAATAAATTCTGGACAGAAAGCCTGCCAGTGTTCTTCCACGTAATGGAAGCAAATGCAGAGGGGAAAAATAATGAACTTCACGCATGGATACCCAGGGCTTGCAGGGCTTCTGCGTACCAGAAGGATGCTGGTTGTGGGCAGAGTGGGAGTCAAGGGCCACCTTGATAGCACTGGTGTGGGAAGGCACTGGCCAATCTTTTCTCAGACTAATCATGTCAGGCAATGGAGCCAGCAGCAAACTGTCACAAAGAATGTAAAATACTGGCAGTGTCCTAGGTTTCTCCAGTAGGGATGTATTTCCCATCTCCTCTCCCTTCTTCCTCAAGCCCATGTTGCTGCTGCTCTTTCTTGAAGAATTAAAGTATGTCAGATTTTGGCTTCTGTCAGGTCTTGGTGTTGTCAACCCAGGTGTCCTGGGGTGGTGCTGTGCCACAGCTCAGGAGAGTCTCAGGGAATGTGCTCTTTAAAGTTATGAAATCAAGGCTTGGATTGTAATAGAGATTTAAGCTTTTCGAATTCCCCTTTAGCCTGTGAAGTTCTAATCATCTCCATAGCAATATTTTAAGTGGGTTTTATAAGCTTGCTTGAAAAAGTGGGGCTGAAGGAAGTGGGATAGTTGCTTCTGGTTGGAAAACAATACTCTTTAGCCATTTGGGTCTGGTACATATGGCTGGAGAGAGTGGGATTTGTTTTTTGCTGAAGACTGAGGTTAAATCAGGGCTGACCAGCATTGTGGTTTTCAGCTTCTTCAACATTTTCCATGGAAGGCTGGGCTAGCAGACCACACACTGAGGTCTTCACGGAACCGTGAGCATCCAGTCCTCACTCCACTACTATCAGCAGCATGACCAGATATAGTCCTGCTTTTCTGATGTGGCTGCTAGCTTGAGCTCAGGATTTAGCAACATTTTGGGCAGAGATCAGAGGTTTCCTCAGAGAACAGTGGTGCCATTAACCATGCTGGGTCTCTAATCAAAATGGCATAACCCATCAGAAAGTCTCACTGACAGGACATGGAGGGTGGTGAATCCCTTCCTCTTTCTTGCCACCAGTGCTTAGGAGGTGGCTTTGAGTTTCAGGTGCACAATTGTGTTCCTTAGTTGTCAGGGTGTGTTTAATTATTTAATTAGTAATGCAAATTTTGCTGGAATTTTTGTACATCCAAGCCATTACTCCAGCAATTAAAAGGCTGTTTTGATGAGCTTCTCTTGTGGTACATGGCACAGTGGAGCCTGCTCAGCAAGGTTTGGATGGGGTGGGTGGTGAAGTGCCAGGGGAGCTTTGCTTTCTGGCTCATTGAGGGAGCATCAAGTGTGTGGAGAGGAGGGGTCTCATCCCAACATTGCAAGACCCAACATGAATTTGTAACAGCTCTTAGGAAGCTGAAAATTACAAGCAATGGAGTAAAAAGTTGGGGTCAGGCACTGTAGAAGCTCATTACTTGCAGTGTTATTGATGCCAGCTGGGAGTCCCTCACAGGATACATCATCAGCTGTCCAACTAGGCAAAAGTTTCCCCACTCAGAGAATCAACAGGAATCAACAGGAGGAGATTTTTCATGGGCAATAATGAGCTTTTCTGAAAGAGAAGGATGCAGGGCTATTTTCAGTGGTGCCTTCAGACCAAATTGTGCATATCTCCTCATGTAAATGGAACTAAAACCGGGCGAGGTAACTGGAAGAGCAGCAGTTCTCCAACTTATACGATGGGGCAATTTTTTTCTTGGGAGTATGTGCAGGCTAAGAAGCAACATTCGCAGGTACCCATCATGCCAGAGGAATCATTGGTGAAAAGGAGTAGTTTCCAGTGGCCCGTGAGGGCAAAAGGAAGAGAGCAGTTGTATTTCTTCACCACTTTTGGATCTGGAGCTAATGGCTGTGGGATGGGAGGTTAATGGTGGTGCTTATTGTGTGGACTGGCTCATTACATGGAGTGCAAGTTGGTTTTGTGGACAGGTCTGAATTTTATGGGCCTACAGAGGCCTGAGGTTAGAAACATGTTCGTCCTTGAATGGCAGGAAGGATCCTCTGGACAGAGGCGGCTCAAAGGGCACAGCTTTAGAGTTCTGGACACTTTAATTCAAGCCACCATCAGTGGGCTGGAAGTAAACTCAAAGAGCTTTGATTATTGGTTCTTTGGAAATTTGTCATGCCTATCACCCCCCTAAAATCAGGTTTTGTTTCTCAGCCCTCAAGTGCTTGAATTTGTAAAAAAATTGTTTTGTGGAAAATCAATCTCAGTGTTTTGGCTATTTCTTTCCCAGTGAAGCTCCCCCTTTCTCCAACTTATTCCATTAATATTTATTGCACTGGCAGGTAGGATATGAATTAATGTTTCTGTTAGTTGCTCATCTCCCTGATGCTTTCTCTGTACTTTTGATCAATGTTGAAGTCACTTTCACTCTATAAATTTATCGCCCTACATTTTCTGTTACAGCCTTTAAGCTGCAACTGTATTTTGCTTGCAGGTCTCCCAAATCCACATCTCCTTAGTACTGTTTTCTTCCAGCCTCTTCTGTCCTTGAATCTTTTAGATCACTTATAAATAAGAAGCTGTTTAAGACCTTGTTACCCACTGCTTTAATTGATGCTGCATTTGAGCCAAGTATCTGTTGATATTGGGGCTAACCGGGGACAAATGTTATGTTGGAAACTATGAGGCCACTGGAAACTATTCCTGTTTGCCACTGGTTCCTCTGGCAGGATAAGTACCTATGAATGTTGCTTCTTAGCCTGGACACATATCCATGCACATACTCCCTAGAAAATATTTTTCCCCATCATAGTGGTGAAGTTCTCTCTGGGGGAGGCATTAGATAGAGACACTGTCCTCCTCCCAACAGGCATGGCATTGGGCATACGATGATTTTGGCATTAGTGACTGAAGTGCAAATTCCTGTCTTTCCTGGCCTCCTGGTACTGAGTTTTAAAAGCTAAACCTGGTCTTTAGCTGGGCCCTGCTCTGTTTCAGAAAGTGATAGCTTCTGTATGTTGACATGGGTGAATCACCCCATGGGGGTGAGCAGCCACTTCCCACATGCTGCCACTTGGGATGGGTAACAGAGATACAGCCTGTGTCAGCTCCTGCTGTGTGGCGAGGCAAGGTGTTGTAGCTGCCTGTTAAACAGAAACCCTCCTTGGGGAGCATGTCCTTAGGGAGCTTTTATCTTCCAAATAACTTTAAACTACACTTGAGTCTGAGCTTGCTTGCCTCAAGACAAAACTCGGTAGTCATTGTCAGCAGTGCCAAGGAAAGAGGACGTTAACCTGTGGATACTGGTGCTCTGCTCTGGTTCTGCCTGCTTTCTGTGCTTCCAGGAAGCTCTCTGGAGGTGGTTAGACATGGTTTATTTGCACAGGGCTTGGTGGTGTGGGAATCGCATTCGCACGACTTTGGGTCAGCTTAGAGCAGGGCAAACACAGGCAGGACAGCCTGCAGCTTTACCTTTTGGCATGGGAACAGGCACGGTCATTCCTGGTTTTGCAGTAACTCCCTGAAAAATCAAGGCTGTTGTGTCTATAGGGGGCCTGAAATGTTGTGTCAAAGCCCTTAAGATGGGCAATGGGTGCGTGGCTGGAAGGAGCAGGGTAGGCACTCCTGTTCATGTGTAGATGGTGCAATGTCCTGGGTGTGTGAATGGCCACTTTTTGTCTTTGCCAGTGAGATGCTTGATTACTCTCACTGGGAAGGAGACTTCCTTCCTCCTGGAAATCCTGGCTGGGGAAGCAGAGGAATTAGATGAATCCTCTGGGAAAATTCACCAATTAGAAAAATGTTGTTTCTGCCTTTTGGAGCAAAACAATACTGGGGCCCAGTGGTGGGCATCTGAATGGGCTTAGCAGGATGGGCCCTGCCTTGTGAATGACAGCCCTGGAGGAAACAGCACTGGAGACTGGACAAGGAGGTGAAGCTTTCCAAAGGCAGTGTTTATCTCCTAAAACATCTCCCATTTGGGGGCACGGGAGTGGAAAAGGTGCGGGGGGAGGGAGGGTATCAGTGTTAGAGACCAGGTTGCTGAAGGCCCCATTTGTTACCAGGGGCCACCTGTAACCAATCCAAGGAGCTCCAGGTTACTTGACAACTGAGCGTAGAGCAAGTACAAGAAGTGAGGAAAATGCATTATTTAGTGATAATTTATCACTTATTTGTATTTCCAGTTGGTTCTGCATCTGAACGTGGCCTATGTAGGGACATGTGCTGCATGCTGTGTTCCACTGGGGGCTGGGTCCCAGATGTGTGCTGCAGCACAGGGTGCTGCTGCATGCTCTGGGAACCAAAACCCAAATTGTAAAGACAAATGAAAAAAAGGGAACTTTCACAAGGTCCTGGAGGGTAGATGGTGTTTGTGCAGTCACTGAATGCTACACAGATGGAAAGTCAGGAGGGAGGAAAACACTCCTTGGATGACAGCTGAGAAGACACCCATTGCTGCACCACCTTCCTGAGCCCTGGGTGATTTAAAAAGCCTTTTTCTTCCTCTTTGTCCCTGAGTCAAAACCCCAGCCTATAGGCTGTAATGTATCCTTGCTCTGTAGGTGAGCCTAGGTCTGACCCTTCAGGGTGCTGTTGCTGGACCTTTCTGCTTCTGTGCTGGATGCAGAGGGCACATTTCCCATGAGGAAGATGGACGGGGTGCATCTTGGCCAAGCCCCCTAGCTCAGCCCTGGGCATCTGAATGGGGGGAACCACGGGCTGCAGCCACTGAGGTGCTGCCTTGGCTGGTGGGAACTTTGTCTCCAGTGGATATTTGCTGAGTCAGGCCCTTGCTTTCAGTCAGTGACTTCCTGGAGCTCATTGTTTGGCCATGCTTCCTTCCTCCCAGCCCCACACCTGTGAGGGTATGAAGGGCTCAGCTCCCCAGTGCCACCTCACCCCATTTCAGCACATCCCTCTCTCTATCCTGCTGCGGCACCCATTTACAAGGAACTCTAAGGCTGCAGAGGAGGGCAGAGGTGCTCTCTCCCTGCTCTCTCCTCTACCTGTCCTTAGATCCATCGAACACCCAAAATCCACCACTATCTTCTGAAACTAATCTTCTGGTGACAAGCTAAGTCGTGACAACATTAAGGAAAAGTGTGTTTGGACGCCCTGACCAAAGTGTCTCATTTTGATAGCTTCCTGTTTTTCAGCTCTGATTATGTAGAAATGGGTGATTTGGAGAAGATGTTCTTCAGAGGCTTTTTTGTCTTATGGAATAGGAGAAATAAATGTAAATTACTTGAAAAGTGCTGAATGAATGATGGATGAAGCCCAGCTGTGTCCATCCTGTTTATGTCTTCTGCAGAACTTGGTGTGGCTCATCATTTGGCACCTAAGCTTTTCTTAACCTCAGAAAATAAGTTCAGTCCCTTTCAAATATGTCCAAAGAATTATTCAGTCCTGTCTGTAACAGGAATTCTACCTTTCTCAAGAACAAACTGATCTCATTCATGCTCTGTTCAGCCCATTTTGTCTTTCTTCTTTGTATTGCTTCCTTTCAGCCCTCTCTGAATAAACCAGAGCTAAATTACACCCTGAAAAGAGAATGCAATAGGTTAATGGAAATGATGAGCAGAAGTAGCCTTTTGCAGGTAAATACTCATTTCTAGAGGCTTTTGAAGGTGGCAGAGCTCCCCAGGCAAACACATGGCCTTGTGGAGGATGGGACAATGACTGGAGCAGAGCAAGGCTTGGAATAAACCCTCTGTCCAGGGCAGAACTGCATTCTTCCTGCTCTGGTTGTGCTTGGAGGCTGGTCTTAGCCCCAGAAGATACCTAGTCTGACCAGATTACCTTATTTTAATACTCCTCTTCAGCAAAGTCCTCCTATTTGTCTGCTTCCAGCCAGCTCCTGGGCTCCCCGCAGCACTGGCAGGTTGCTTGGCCGTAGCTCACCACTGCTGTTCCTGCTGCAGCGATGCCAGTGCATGTGGTGAATGAAGCAGGGATACTCGGGGGGGTTCAGCACCTGCTGCTGTTGCTCACCTGGCAGAAGATGCTCCACTTTTCTCCCAGCTTTCTTGTTTACAGTACCCTGGCAGGAGTTTTCAGCATTTTAATATCACCCTTCTTAATAAAAGAAAAATTATCTTTGTCTTGCCTTTGGTTTGTTTTTCTGTGTGTCATGGGTTCAGCAGCAGCAGTCGTTTTTTCTCCTTCTTGGTAGTTGGTGCAGCGCTGTGTTCTTGATTTTGGGCCTGGGAGCAGCGCTGATAACACCAGTGTTTTCAGTTACTGCTTGGTAATGTTTCGGTCTGACCAAGGACTTTCTGAGCCTCATGCTCTGCCAGGGAGGAGGGGAAGCCGGGAGGAAGCAGAGACAGGACACTGACCCAAATTGACCAAAGAGTTTATTCCATACCACAGCACATCATGTCCAGGATGTGAAAACAGAGAGCAGAGACCCGGAAGGGTGTGGTGGTGCACTGGGGGGTTCACTGTTGGGGGTGCTGTGGCTGGGTCGGGCTTGGTGAGCAGTTGTATTCTCTTTCCTTGTATTTCTCTTGTATTATTACTGGTGGTAGCAGCAGTGATTTGTGTTATACCTTAGTTACTAAACTGTTCTTATCTGAACCTGGGGAAGTTGCATTCTTTTGATTCTCCTCCCCATCCCTCCGGGACTGGGGGAAGAAAGAGAGGGGAGTGAGTGAGTGAGAGAGAAAACTGCGTGAGGGGGGGTTAGAGGCTTAAACCATGACAGTTCTTTTTGACGCCCAACGTGGGGCTAGAAGGGTTGAGATAATGGCAGGATTAATAGCCACTCATCACAATGCTGATTTATTGGCTCTCGATTCTATTGAGTTCATGGTTTCAGCCTGTTGTAGCTTACTTACAGCTGGTATTTGTTATCTTAGCGTTTGGATATGGGTTTTGGGCTAAGGTTCTTGTTTCATTGTACTTTATTGGAATGGCTTGTAATACACAAGGGCTCCAGAAGTACGGGGGGGGCGGATGCGGATGTAGAGGTGGACTGGTACCTGGGCGTCCGGATTCTCTTCACCGTCCTGGCCCTCGGCCTTGCCTCTGTCTTCGTGAGGCTGTGGGGAGCCGAGGGGGGGCGGCCGAAACGGCCCGGGAGAACGGCCTGGGGCATCAAGAGACTGGGAAGGGGGTGGCAGAGCGGGTGAGCCCCCTCACTGAGCCCAGCCCGGCGGCCGCCGACCAGAGGGAGGAGAAGCCGAGCCCCGAGCCCGAGCCGAGCCCCGCGGCGACCGAGAGCATTCCCCAGCATCTGCCCGCAGAGGCCCACGAGCCCGAGCCCCAGGGGGATGCAGGAGACCACGCAGCACTTCCCAGCAAGGCAGAGGAGGAAGATCTGGACTCAGACAGAGAGCAGCTGGTGATGAGAGAGCCGGCAAGCACGGCAGCTACACCAGCCCCAGTGACAAGTGCAGCAGTCTCTTTTGAAGGGTTTGAATGGCCTTTAAGCACCCTTGGGACCTGCCTGCTGATTGTGATGGGGATCAGCATGTTGGCATGCATTCACAGTGTGTTTTACTCACGACCATTTTGTCTGGTCCTGAGAGTTAAGCACAGTGGGGTGTGGGCCTTGTCTGGGGTTAGACTACCACGTGGGATGACCACGAGATTTTCTCTTAGGCTGAGCAGCCATGAGTGGCAGAGTGTATAGGACAGTATGGGTGAGTATCTATTCCACTGGACCCCTCCAGTGCTTTGGAAGCACTGTAGATGGAAGGCAGCTGTATGGAGTCCCCAGTGACAAGCTGCTAAAAAGAAGTGGCTCAGATGGACTTAGATTGGCAACATAAGGGTGAATTATTTTGAGCCTGGTGGGCCCATGGCACCTCAGGCCATCAGGGAAGAGGTGCAGCATACAGATGGACTCATGATCAAGGGGTGGACTTGGCAATGGACACTATTGCCCAGGTTATTCACGAGTGGAGAGGGCAGTGAGTGAGTGAGAGAGAAAACTGCAGGGGTGGGGGTGGGGGGCGTTAGAGGCTTAAACCGCAACACTGTGTTTTCACTTTTTCCCTCCCTTCTCCTAGCACCACACAGGTAGCCCAGCTAGCCTTTCCAGACAGGGAAAAAACCCTTTTCAGAAAACAATGGGAGGGATTTTACTGTATATCCATTCTAAAAATAAAACTGCATGGTATTTCTGGAGCACATTTCAGCTACTGATTTCAAGGATCCTTGAAATTCACCATTAATGAAGCTTCCCAGCTCCCTTGGGAAGGAAGCACTGGGTGTCAGTATTGGTATGCCCATTATTGGTATGTAGGCGAAGAACTGTTACTTGTTCTAGGTTTTGTACCTAGACACTGACACTGCAAGGTCCTGCATGACAAGAGAGAATGTGAGGGGATTTGAGCCCCAGCTTGCTGTCTGCCAGATCCCAGCTGGAGTAACAGCTCTGTTTCTTGTCCTAAATTAGGAGATTTGATCCCATGCTCCTGCGTCCTCCTGCCTGCATCCCTCTGTCTGCATCCTCCCCCTGGCTTCTCTCTTGTATTTCAATTGCTAGAGGCGAGCTCACCTTCTTACTTTAAATTTCGTACTGCACTGGGCACAGCCAGGGCTTAATCCAGAATCCCCCCCAAATTAGAATATGTTAAAATTAGGGGGTTTTCCACAGAATAGGTTGAATTTGAGTGGGAGAAGAGATGATTCCCATGTCTGATTTGGAAAATCAATACAACAACCCTGTGTACAGGCTGGTGCAATCATACAGACCCAACTCAGGCTCCCCAGCTGTCCTCGAAGCATTTAATCCTTGCAAGAGCAAGGAGAAAATGATTCAGCATCTGTGTAAACACCTCCAACACAACCCCATGTACAGAGTAGGCTTTCAAGGGCCTCTTTTTTTGTGTGTTTTTCAATGAAGTGTCCTTGAAATATACCATATATACCATTTCTCATGCTAGATGCTTGTTAAAAGCTGGCTGCAGAGTACCTTGAGCCCCTGCCTAGGGGAGAAGCCTTGGCTGGCTCTTAAAGCAACCAGGAGCATCGTCTCCCCGCGCCCTCTCATGGATTCAGAGCTAGGAAGAGCAGGGATGACATAGCACAAATCAGAGCTCTTGGGACTTCTTCCAAGCCTCAAGGAGGGGTGGGATGGAGGAGGTCTGTTTTGGAGTTGTGGCTGCTCTTCCAAGCTTTGGCAGTGGCCATTGGATGGCTGCTTGCACAGGCTCTGCCTGTTCTTGTGCTGGGTGTTGCATGGAGCTTGTGGTGGGCTGAAGATGTTTCTAGAAAAAGGTCTGTCTGTGAGGGGAAAAGATGGGGAATGTTCTTTTTCTCAACCATTTAAATTCATGGAGAATGAGATATTATTTTTTTCCCTAAACGCACCCCTTCCCCTTCTAAGACCAGCTAAAATAATGTTTGAGTGAGATCAAACTAGTGAGTGGAAACTTCTTGATGTTTCTTAATAAGACATCTTGCACTGCTTTGGGGATTAAGAATCTGTGGTGATCACTCCCTGCCTCTGACTCCCAGCAAGTGATGTTTCCCACTCCCCCTTGGGGTACTCTGCTAGGAGCAGAGGGGAAAGGGATGGATATTCCTGGGAAAAGCAGAAGGGAGAAAATCAGATGCTGAGGCATTTTGTGTGGTGCAGAAGCTCCTTATGTAGCCCTCAGATACTGGGTTCAGGGGTCAGAGCCTTGTTGCAATTTTCCCATGGTTACCAATCCATGCTGCCTGCTCCATCACCACTGTGCCTCCTATTTCCAAAGGGGCCTGCACAGCTCCGCAGCCTGCAGGACTCATGGCGGTGAAGTTTTGCTGCCACAGGAGCATGTGTGATCCCTGCAGCCTTTGATTCAGTTTTCAGCTTTTTTATCTTTCCAAGAATCACTCTTTTCCAGTCCTATTTTACCATCCCTGTAGCAAAGCTTTCATGTGCTATGCATCAAAAGCTTGTCTGAAGTCCAGGGTAAATCATGCCCACTCCTTCCACCTTCCTGTGGCTTTGATCACCTCCTGAGCAGATGATGGCCCTACATCACACAGTCTGTCCTGCTGGAGCCTGAGCTCAGCCAGACCCAGTCCTGGCACAGGGGACCTCAAATCCATCCTTTCTTCCTATGAATCATGAATCTAAATATCCACAACTATCCCACAGCCAGCTCCAGAGTCAGGAGTTGTTCAGGTGAGGAAAGGGGAGGAAAAAAAGCAAATGTATTAATTTTTTAAGCATGATTTTTAGAATTATTTTTGGAATCTAGTGCTTGAATGCAAATCATGGGTTTAGCCACAAAAACCTCCTTTTCAACTTTTTACCTTGCTGTTTTATCTGTAGTTTGACATCGTTTATAGCCAGCCTTGCAGACAGCAGAAGGGAGGGCAGATGCTCCCCTGCACTTTCAGCACTGTGTATGCAGGAGCCTCTTTAAGTGATAATCCTCTTCTTGTTTTATTCTTATGCTGTTTATTGTTACTGTACATACTGCTTGTTGGTTTAGTCTTCTGTTTCATGCAAAATACATCCCAAAAATGCCATGAATGCTTGAGGTTTGTTCATTATTCTCTGTATTTGAAACTATTTCCCTAAAACTGTCACCTTACAAACTAACTTCCCTGAACTGCCTCCGCTCGTCCTGCACTTGCCATCCCTCTGGCTCCATTTCCATTAGCACAAACCTTACAAGCTTCTAATCAAACTACAGACAGCTCTTTGTTTGCAAAGGATTGGAGCAATAACTGTGGATATGTTCCCAGAAATGGGGAGCTTGTCCCTTTGCTTTGCTTTGATTTGATTGTTGGCTGGTGGAACTTGGTACTAGTTAGATTTCTTTGATGTGGTTTGGTACTGTAGGTCTATGATATTCGTATTGCTTTGCAGTGCTGTTGGGTAGTCATTATCCTATCCTTAATTGTCATGCTGCCTGCAGCTTTTTACACAGCCTTCTCCTTCCCTCCAACCCCAACCCCTGCATTTTGAGACTAAACAAAAATGCATCAAATGGCATTTCATCCACTGTCTTTAATCTGTCCCCAGCCTGCAGTTTTGGCACTCAGGAGAAGGTTTTGTATTTGTATGCACTGGAATGCAGTGTTCCTTTGCAGTCCTACTGAGGGAACTGTGAGAAAAAAACTCAGAACAACACCTAAACTGTGGGCATGTATGCCTTGGATCTGTGTTTTGGATTGGCCCCAACACCTCTCCCTCTGCACACAGCGGTAAAAGGGGGTGTTGGTCCTCTCAGCAAGGCTGGTCTGGCTGTGATGCATCAGAGATGCTCAGTGAGAGGAGGGACTGGAGGACAGAGGTTGCACGCAGGAAGACTAAGTTTTTTTTCTCTGATCCAGGGTAGGAAGTCACTGATGTCCCCAGATGAAGTGCAAAGCTCTATGCTTTCTGTCCAATGATGTTACACAACCTGACGCAAAGAGATCTCATTTATTTTCTCCTATCAGCCTAATGTGATGATTGGGGGGGGGGGGGGGGGGAGGAAGAGGCAGTGCAGCGATCTCCCTAACAGTTGGGCTGGGATTACACTTTTTCTATTGAGCTCATCACCATAATGACTAGGAGCTCTGTTTATCAGCCCACCAGCCATGCCCATTTAGCAGATTACCATTTTTCCAATCTCATAAAAGAGGATTGCTGCCCATTGCCTCCCCATCCCAAGCCCCTTGCTTATGAGTGTTTATCTGCTCAGGGTGTTTATGAAACCCCAAGCAGGAAACTTCTGTTTATACTCTGCGTCATCAAGAGCTGGAAACTTGACGGGATAATTACTCTTTCAAGAACATACATATGGCAACCCGTCAGTAGACTTTTGTATCTTGCTCGTGTCAATAATATATACATTCATCCTGTGGAGATGTATAACTCCTATTTGGTTCTCTTTCCCATGCCTTTAACTTGGCATGAGACAGGTTTCTGATTTTCAGGGTGTCGTGTGGAAACAGGCTTTTATACTTAAAGTCAAGGAGGGGTGCCTCTCTCCTCAAAGGAGGTGTCATTGAGGGTGTACCCAGCAGCAGGGGGCACCTTGCCCATGCAGTGCCAACCCCAAGGCACTGCTTGCCCTGGCAGGGCATCACTGACTGCAATTAGAGAAGCCACATGTAGAAACAACTCCTTAAGATGCTAACATGAGCACCTAGCCTGGGAGAAGGCTGGGTAATGAATCATTTACTTGACAGGGCTCTTCCCTCTTCTCTCTCTGCAGGTTGCGGGGAAGATGTTATAATTCCCTTCACCCTTCAGCCACCAATTTTTGAACTATTGAAAACACAGAAATAGTTCATTAGTGAAATCCACCCTATGAAATTCAAGACATTAAGTGTTTTGACTAGAGCTATTCAAATAGAGGAATCACTCAGGAGTATATTGCAATCAGTGCACTAAGATGAAATCACAGAGCATTTTGTTTCCAGAGCATTGATTATAGATTAGCATCCTACTGCTTCAGAAATGGAGTCTGCAGTCCTGTATAAACCAGGACACCCAATGGATATGGATGGACTTGGGATGGAGAAGTGGGGAGCACTAGAAAACACCTGTGTGCAGCATGATCCCCAGTGCAATGGCCAGCTGAGAATTCCCATGCATTTTTGTATTGGAATATCCTGGCACCCACTTTTTTCCCAGCGGCAGCATCTTCCCTGTGGCACCGGGGCTTCCCTGTGGCCCCCAGGACCTCTCCTTGCTGACCGTGCATGAGACAGGCTTTTGGCGAGGCTGAAAATGTGGAAGCCTCGCATTGTTGTTCAAAGCAGATTCATTCAAAGTGAACAAGTGCTTGCTTGCCAAGTTTCCTTTTTTTTCTGTCTTTAATTCTTTCTGGCTGTATTCACAGAACACAAATCTGCAGGCAGGAACAGGAGCTGTGTTTCTAATTCGGTACAAAACTTTTATTCCCTCTTGGCACAGAGCAGTTACGAATGATGGAGGCTGTTCCTAATCCTCTGCCCCGGACATTGAAAATGTGCTCCGTCCGGCTGGCACTCTTGGAGTTATTTGCATTGCATAGCAATTTTCAAGAGATAAATACAAGGTCTGGTGCTTGTGGGGAAAAAGACATGGCATTCTTACTGCATAATATGCAATCGGAAAACAGAGACAGCAGTGAAGCAACCCAAAAGGGCCTGATTTCACCAGCTTGTAAGTTCAGGGCTGCAGAAACCCCCCTAAACTCTACTTTTGCCTCTGTAAACGGAGTATTTTCAAGATTCTGTTAGAGGAAGTAAACACTTGGCTGTGTGCTTAACAAGGAGACTTGCCCAAGTTTTGTTCCAGTCAATGGTATTAGCTGCATATCTGCGGATAAGTGCCTGCTTAAATAATGAGGTGCTGGGGAGTTGTGGAGCTGTACCCAAGCAGGGCAAGTTCCTGCTGACCCCAGAGAGTTTCAAATGATACTGGTCATCAGTCAGGATGTGAAGTGGGAACATATAGGGGCGTGTGGGACGAGAGGTTGCCTCCACACTCCTTCACCAGTCCAGAAATTGGCAAACCAAACCAAACCAGCCTGCCTTTTATTACAAGTAAATGTGTTCATACAACACATAATAGTACCGCTCTTCTGCATCCCCCACCATGACCTCATGATTTCCATTCAAGATGAAACCAGCCCCACAGCTGGATGTACGTGGAAACAGTATCTCCTTTTTGATAGTGTTATAGCCTTCTTTTTCATGCCCTTCCTTGAATTCGGATGTTTTCTTTAGAGAGAACTCTGTCCCAGAGGATACCCACAGGATTTGTAAGAGGGTTTAAAAATCCTTGCCAGTGTAATTATGGCTGCTAAAACTGCCAGGAACCACTGCAGCTCCACATGGCTGTCAGGTCTGGGCTGATGTTCTTTTTCTTCCTTTTCCTGGGGCTGTACTTACCAGCAGAGCACTTGTCTTGAGGCTTCCATGGTAGAAGTGGGTAAACATCTCCTGCAAACTGCAAGCAGGATTTGTGTCTCTGCTGGTGAGGGGCAAGAGTTAGAATTCCCTTTCCAGTGGCGTGTTTTGTGTGGCAGATGACAGATGCTTTACCTGCATTTGCTGAAGTACTTGTGAGTTAGTGGTGGAGAAGACATGAAGGATGTGTCTTGAAACTTGAGGGAGAGTGATTAGTGTGATAAACTGGATATTTGCCAAAACTTGTGTTTCATAAAGGGTTTAATAGCATAGGGAAACCACAGGACTTCCAGATCCTGGCGAAGTTTGACAGTGGTAAGAATAGCTCTGCAGGCTGGCACCGTGGGAACAAGCTCTTGCTTCTTCACTAGCCCAGCTCCATGGCGCAATTCAATCTCTGCAGCGGTGGATGGAGGAGAGCTGGTGCAGCATCTCCCTGAGCTGCTTGGAGCATGCATCCCTCCTTACACAGCCAAGATGCCAATGTGACAATCTTAAATAACAGCCTGGGAGAAGAGCTGAGCTGCAGGGCAATGTGTGTAGGATGGAGAAGGATCGGGGTGAGGGTAGCAGGGCTGTGACTATTTGCCAGAAATCTGTCTGAGACCTAGGGGCAACAACTTACAGTGAGATAAAGCTTCATATGTGGGTCTTATTCCTCTCTTGGGAATGCATCTCTTGTATCACCCCAGGCCAGGAGCTGGCTATTTTCACATGCCACCTGCAAGTGCATCAGGCGGAGAGCAAGGCATGTGTGCTTACAGGATCCTCTGAATTACCAAGCAGATGGGTTTGCTCCCTGCCCTACTGCTCCTCACTGCTGCCACCAGCCAGAAAATACCAAGAGGAGCAATGGGCTCAGGGCAATGCCAGCCTGGGTGGGAGGGAGATGTGCCCATGAAGATGCAGTGTCTGATGTGGACCATCCCCCGAGGCTGGGAGCTGCCCAGCCTGGCTGGCATATGTGTGCTATGCTGGTTTCCATGGAAACCCAGCAAAAGATGTGGAGGAGCTGCCAGCGAGGCAGGGTGGTCCATAGGGTGGACGCTAATCCCTGCGTCACGGCATGGAGGGACTGTAGGTCGGAGGGGATGCAGACCTGCTGTGGGATGAGCCACCACTGAACATGTGCACCGTGCTGTCTTTGGGATTCTGCTGGGTTCTGCACTGCTTTTGGGGTGCTGCTGGGTGCTGTGCTCCTTTAGGGTGCTCCCCTGAAGGGAGAGGGATATAATTTCCGTTTGTTCCTCACCTAGGGAATTGCAGGCGTGTCCCATGGGGTTTCAGAGGAGTGTCTAAGGCATCCCAGGATGTGGAGAGAACACCTTACACAACCCTGGGATGTTCAGGCCCTGGCTGAGATAGGGAGCAGGGCTGAGACAGGATCAAGAAGAAGTCAAGTTGCTTCATGAGGTTTTGGGGGTGTCAGTGTTTTTCCTTCCTCTAAGGGCTGCTCAAATTTTAATGCTGCATTAAATTGCATTGCAAATTTCTGTGTGGACAATGGACACAGAGCAGCATCTCCAGGTGGGGTTTCATTCTGTCCAGAGTCAGGTAGTGAGAGCCATGTCCTGGATGTCTCCATCAGCCTCAGTGCAGGTGAGACATCCACCTCTTGGAGATGCAATGCCCTGAGCCTGATGTCTTTGAGCTGCCCGTGGCAGCATGGCCCAGGAGATATAGCAGCTGATACACCACAGCTCTACCCCAGCCAGGGCAGAGGGCATTTGTCCTGCCTCATTTCTGCTGCAAGCCTGAACTGGAGGCAGATTGGGTTGGTGGAAGTGGGAGGGAGCAGGATTTGGCCCACAGGGGCCATGTCCCCCCATGCCAGAAGCTGGAATCTGACAGACACAGCTGGGATCAGTCACTCCAGGCTTATTTTATCATCCCAGGAGGAAAGCAGTGTGAACGCAGGGGTGTGCTGAGGTGGCTGCTGTAACTTGTGCTGCCTGTGGCTCTCTCCTGGCTGTGTGCTTTACAAGGGACAATAGGATTTATGGGTAGAAATCCAGCTCTTGGGCACCGTGAGTTAGCTGAGCTGAGCTTAAGACCATCCCGCACAGCCAGAGTGCAGCTCCCAGTGCATCATGTCCTAAAACAGAAAGCAAACTGCCACAAGGAGGACCAGGCGCTGTGACACCCAGCCCAGGGACCTTACTACTTCCCACCCTTCCTTACAAGCCTGGGTTCCTTCTGCCTTCCCTTGCTGTACATCCCCCTCTTTGCTACTGGGGCGTGATCCTCCCATTGCCCAGATTTCTGGTTCCCAGTGGAAAACCTGTACACAGAAAGCAGTACTCAGTCCAATACCTGCCAGTGTCTGCAAGGAAGGGCCACACCTAAAGAGAGTGCTTTTCAAGGTTGGAATACAGAGTAGATGGGCTGTGCTAGTGTTAAGTTATGTGTTGGTGCAGAGGCAGCACTTCAGCAGGTGAGGGCTGGGAACACTGATGTCACACACCACTGGACCAGCTGGGGAGTGCAGGGACAGGGAAGTTGTGTCTGTGCCCGTGCTGCTTTTGTTGGGGTCTCCTCTAGACCAGGAACCAGAATCTAGCTTTGCAACACGTTCACCTGCCAAGAGCCTCAGCCGCAGAATGGAGCTTGTCTTCATGCAGATGCTGCGAGGGCTGGAGCACCTCTGTTCTGGAGCCAAACTGAGGGAGCTGGGCTTGTTCAGCCTCGAGAAGAGAAGGCTCTGGGAGACCTTAGAGCAGCGCCAGTGCCTAAAGGTGCTACAAGAAACCTGGAGAGGGGCTTTGGACAAGGGCCCTCAGGGGCAGGACAAGGGGAATGGCTTTAACCTGACAGGGGGGAGATTGATATGAGCTCTTGTGCAGAAGCTCTCCCCTGTGAAGGTGGTGAGGCCCTGGCACAGGCTGTCCAGAGAAGCTGTGGCTGCCCCATCCCTGGCAGTGTTCAAGGCCAGGCTGAATGGGGCTTGGAGCAACCTGCTCTAGTGGAAGGTGGCCCTGCCCATGGCAGGGGTTGGAACTGGATGAACTTTGATGTCCCTTCCAATCCAAACCAATCTGGAATTCTGTGATCTTCTCCCTGGCTCAGAAGCTCCTCACCACCGTTTTCCTTTCTTTCAGCCCAGTTGCAAGGCTGTTGGCTGGGCTGGAAATGGCTTTACTTGTTCTGCAAAGAATGGCCACGATGTACCTGTCATATTGAATGGAAATATTTTTGGAAGTGATTTCTGGATGGGATGGGATCTTTTCTCCAGCTCCAGCAGAACTTCTTTCCTCCTACCCTCCACCTGGGGGTGCTGGGAATGTTTCAGCCGCCTTTCAGCCTTTGCTGGTGTAACTCCCAGCATGCTGCTGCTCTTGGGCATTATTTTTTCAGTGCCCAGGTTTCCACCAGCTGCAAATGCAGGCTTAGGCATCTGACAGATGGACAGGAGAGGGTTTTGAGGAGAATAACACTGGTGTAGGTGAATGCAAGTGGCGGCTGGCCCTGCCTGTCCTAGCTCCTAATCTTTGTATTCAAGATGGAAATCACTTGAGCCCATGTAGAGCCTGTGGCATGGTGACCTCCAATGAGCTCTCTGCTCAAGCTAATCACCCTGTTCAAACCAGAAAAGGAGTAATGGAATGGGCTGTGGGGATGAACTGAGCCACAGGGAGGAGAAAGGCAGCTCTCCTTGGGATGCTGCCTGTGGCCTCTGGCTGCTTTTGAGGTCAGCTCTTCCCCAGAAAGGATGGACCCAGGAGGGCTGGTGTGGTTCCAAGCCATGGTGATGGGCTGCATCCCCCAACAGTCCTCAGCTGTCTGCAGAGGACATTGCAGAGGAGGGGAAGAAGTGAGCAGAGAGACTCAGGTTACAAATGTACAAGCATTGGAAGCAGAGTTGTATATTCCCGGAATATTAATTGTCTCTGGAATATCATCTGTTTTCCGGTGAGCGGGTACTTTAGGCAACTGGATATATGATGGGAAGGAGACTGTGTCAGGACGTGGGAGGATGGGCATGGTGAGAGGAGGCTGGACGCCACTGAAGGGCTGGAAGCTGGATGTGGAGCATCCCCATGGCCCTGAAATGTGCTTGTCACTCACATCCCCTGTGCCCCATGGGGTCACTGCCCTCAGACACTGCCCTCTGCTATGGTTGTGAAGACTGGTCTGGTGTGGGACTCATCCTTTGCTGGGCATGCTCAGTTTGAGAGCTTAGTTCAGAAAGTAATGCTTGGAAACACTTGGGTTTGAGGAAAAGCAACTTTAAAAAGTGCCATACAGTGCCATGGTGTGTTCTGAAGCAGGGAAGATGCACCATCTATCCCAGCATGTGGGGCAGAGGCTGAACAGAAGGACACTGTTGGGAATAGCCAGTACGGTGCAAGTGAAGATGTCTGTCACATCGTTACCCTGTGAAACTTTTAACTACAGGAGCCACAAAGGAAGTTTTTTACATATGCTACTGCTGGGCTCAGATGCCCTCAACTGGGCTCTGGTGGTCAAAGCTGCATTTTTTGAGGCCTTAATATGGTGTAAGCCCACTTCTGCCTGAGGGCTAGCATGCCAGCCAGTTCCAGGCAAGGCTGGTACTTCCATTGGGATCTGCCTTGGCCACTCCTGCCATGAGAAATCATAGAATGATAGATGATGCTGAAGAGGCAAACCACGGCCTGGGGGGTGGCTCTTACACTAACGCTTTAGCACAGAGCAGCAGGAAAACCAGCTATGTGCCTTCCTAAAATGTCAGAGACTTTTGTTTCACCATTTTCTAAGTGAAATACTGCAAATGTTGACCTTGAACTGGCCTTTGATCACAAAATTACCTTGCCTCAATGAAGTATTAAAACCAAACAAAAAGTTCTGAGTGTGGGATGAATTGCTTCGCTTCAGCTACAGGAGTTATGTTTTTTACTTCAGTGGAAAAGCAGAAAGCCCAGTGTCACATTGGCTCACCCTGAAGTGAAATTTTACTCTGGCTTGCCATCATTAAATGGCACCAAATGAAGCAATGCAATTATTTGAAGAGCATTTTTCATGACATGAAAATGCTTCTCACCGCCACCACCTCTGCTGGGATTTACATTCTTTCTTTATGCTGGGTCTAGGGGAGACCCACAAAACCAGTTGGGCTGATGTGCTGGGGTCTCCTGCTCTGCCTGTAGGGACCCTGAGGCAGGGTCTGAGTTCACAGTGGTGGGAATTGTGATCCCCATGGGATTTTCTCCCATAAGTCTTTGCTTCTGGAACCCTGTGAATTGTAAGATGATCTTATCTTATTCATCTGCTTTTCTGAATGTTTTGTCGAGCTTTTGTGTTTTTGCAGTCAGGCTTAAAGCACAAAAAAACCCCAAATGCACAAAAAAAGAAATACCATAAGATCAGCAAGCAAACAGAAAAATTAACCAGTGTTAAAACCTAGACGCTGATGCACAGTCACAGAAAAGAAATTAAGGAAGAGATACAGGTAAATTACGGCTAGTGATGTGCTGCTTTGTCCTGACCCAAACCACCTTGTGAACCTGGTAGTGGAACCTCTGGCTCCATCATCCCCTGGCCTCTGCCCAGAACCATCATTACTCTGATTGTGTCCCTCTCCTCCAGTCCTGGCAGCAAAATCTATGTGCCTAGGTCTTAGGACCTTAAAAACTGTTATGCCCTTCCCAGGGTGCTCCCCATCCGTTCACTGTGCCTGTGAGCCTTTGTGTGCCTTTCACAGCTTCCCCTGCCCAAGATTTAGACATTTCCATTTGGGAAAATGCTACTGTGAAGTTGCATGGTCATTGTTTGTGTGCTCAGTTGCTTTTTGTGCCCGGTAGGTTCAGGATGGATTACATGAGATGGTCCAGTGGCCACTGCAAGGTCCAGAGCCAAGTTCTTGCTCTTTCCTGGTCTCCACCTACATCAGTACATGCATTATTTCATTGTACTATTTATTCTATATGGCTGCTTTTTTGGTTTTCCCTTTGGGATGCTGAAAAATCAGCACATTTAGATACCCCATGAATAAAATGGTACTGGAAGTGGGTACTGACCTCCCTATCAACCTAATAGGAAACATTTCCATTGATTACCCTCCACAGTAGCCTAGACCATTCCCAGGGTGGCTGCTGAGCTGGTATGCTGATGTTCAGCAGCTGGATTTTACAGCAGGTTTGTCCCTTCAGTCCCTTTGCTTTTTTTTGATGGACAGTATGGATGTGGTGGGTGGGATGAGATGAATGGGATGGATGAGATGGATGTGCCTACCAGCCTCATGCACACCCAAGACACAGATTTCATGCTCCAGCCTAGGTCACTGCAGGCTAAACATGATGGAATATACTGGCCTGGAGAGAGATTTACAGCCCCAAATCCCATCCTGACCCCAAAGATGAACATTCATATTTCATTCAACAGAGATATTTACCTACTTAGGAAAAAAATAATACAACACTAAGAGCTTTCTTCCCCAGGCATGTTTTTGCCTGACAGTGTGTGTAATCCTAATCCCTTGGCAGGGCTAGGCCAGTGTGTGAGTGGGCAGGTGCCTGGCACAGGGAAAAGGCAGGGTCTGGTAGGGTGCTGGGGCTGAAGAAGAACTGGAGGTATTAAGCAAGGTGTCTGTGGCATGAGAGGAAGAGGAAGAGTTGGTGTAGCTAAGAGGGATCTGGGTCCCACACCTTGCTAATTGCAAAGGGTAACCATGGACAACGAATTCTGGGGCAAAGCTGCAATGTGGGAAAGCTCAGATGTTGTTCAGAGGAAGACCATGGTGGGCTGAAGGTGGGTGGAAGGGACTGGAGGATGCCAGTGGGACCTGGACTTGGGGCCTTTGCCAGCACTCTTCCCCCAGCCAGGCAGGATTAAATTGCAGCTCTGCGTATGTACAAACATCCCCTTGTTTTTCCAGCATTGAGCCAGTCTAGGGGGCTTATGGACCATTACTGAAGTTTGGGTTGGTTTGGTAGCAAAAGGATGTCTCAGTGTCATGGTTTAAGCCCAGTCGGTAACTCAGAACCACGCAGCCATTTGCTCACCCCCCCCCACCTTCCTCCCCCCGCTCCCAGAGGGATGGGGAGGAGAACTGAGAGAATGCAATTCCCCCAGGTTGAGATAAGAACAGTCCAGCAACTAAGGTATAACACAAACCACTGCTGCTACCACCACCAATAATAATGATAAGGGAAATAACAAGGGGAGAGAATACAACCTCTCACCACCCACTGACCAATCCCCAGCCCGACTGAGCAGTGATCTCGCCCTTCCGGGTAACTGCCCCCAGTTCATATACTGGGCATGATGTGCTGTGGTATGGAATACCTCTTTGGTCAGTTTGGGTCAGGTGTCCTGTCTCTGCTTCCTCCCAGCTTCCCCTCCTCCCTGGCAGAGCATGAGACTCAGGAAGTCCTTGGTCAGAGTAAACATTACTGAACAGCAACTGAAAACACTGGTGTTATCAGTGCTGTTCCCAGGCCCAAAATCAAAAACACAGCACTGCACCAGCTACTAAGAAGGAGAAAAATGACTGCTGCTGCTGAACGCAGGACGCAAGTAGAGAACAAGTTCAGGTTATGTTTATCATAGGATTACAAAGAGTTTTAGATTAAAACCTTCTTTAAAGTCTCTGGTTCCCAGCCAGATGTCAGATTCCTCTCTGAGCATCCACCCCATGGGGCTCAGTTCCAACAAGGAACCTCTTGAATACAGTGGCGTTTACTGTGGGCAAAGAAACTGAGCCCTCAATGCCACAGAAATACAAAGCACAGTGGCTCACGTAGCCCATGACTCTACCTGTGAGCTCTCAGGGTGGACAATCCTCCAGTGTGAAGGGTTTGAATTTGGCCCCTAAACTGTTAAAAGCTGCTGCAGGATGAGCAGCAGCCAGTGGGTTGCTCCTGGGGATTTGTCTGCTCATGTTTAATGCAGCAGCCGCAGCCTCAGCCCAGGAGCTCAGCTCACTGTGCTGTTGCTCGGGTTTCATAGCAAAGAGCATCCTTCATATCCGTGACGGTGCAAAGGCAGAGATGCGGAGCAGAGATGATGTCTGCTCTGCTTTATCAGTGCTCTTCTACCCAAAATCAACCTTCTCAGCTTCCTGCTTGCATGTCCATCTTCTTTCTCTACCTGCAACCCGTCTCCTGGAGCTGAAGCTTCCCATGCTTTCCCGGAGACAATAACCCCACGGGGACCTGAATGAACATCTTTGCTCTGAATTAAACCTGAAATTTCAGCATTTGCTGCCAGAGCTGGGTGATGGTGAGCTGGATCTCAGCACTGACTGTTGCCAGCATCCCCTGTGCTGCCAAATTCTTTAAAATGGCTTAATCTGGGAAATACTGCAATCCCTCAGCAGACTTTGTGGGGAGAAAGATCCAGGTGGTATTTTGCAGTGCTAGCAGCAATCCTGTTACCTTGGCTGCATGTTTTAAACTCCCTTCACTTGATGTCCCTTGAAAAAATGAGACCATCAGCTCCGCAACTGTCAGTGCTACACAGTAGAAAGTTCTAGAAAGTCAGAATCTTTGCAGGGAAAAAAGCACTGCACCAGCAAGTCCATGAAGTCTGAGATGTGTTAGCTCAGGAACAGGGCAGCACCAGGGAGCCTCCTTTCCCTGGCTGCCAGAGAATCTTAATAGTAAGCAACCTGAAAAGAAATGAGGAGTCCATGTAAAATCACAGCTATTTTGGTGGGAAGAAAATGAGCTGGCTCCTCAGCCCACTGGGGAAGTGAAAATAGCATCCTCTGAGACTTTGCTTTGGAACATAGTTGGAGTATTTTCAGGAAAAAAAAAAGAAGGAGAAGTCAGATTTATGTTTAGCAGCAGAAGCTGGTTGGCTCCTGAGCTGGAAGACAATGTATGTGAGAGTCACTTCAGTACTCCAAAATCACACGTGGCCATGTACTGGGGTTCAGGTTTGAGCTCCATAAGGAAGATCTTGCGGCAGAGAAGGGGGATCTGTGCTTTGCAGGGTGGCTGTGTTGGTGACTGCAGTGCTTGCAGCCATATCAGCAATCCCAGGATGCTGGATGGACAATGTGGATGGAACACAGGCAGTCACCAGCAAAGCGATGGTCACACACACCCCTTCCACTTAATGCGGGCAGGCCCTTAACACTGTTTGTCATTAGCGTGATCCATAATTTATACCTTTTCCAAGCCTAATGATACAGGAACACTGGAGGCTCATAAATAATCTCCACTGGTGCAAGATTGCATTAAAGCTTAACGAGAATTCTTCTGGGTCAAGTGAGTGGCCACAGCCACAGGCTTTGGTAGTTTCTGTTCAACTGCTCCCTCTGATTAGGTGCTCTCTGCTGTTGTCATTCCCATCCTCCATCACTGCTCTCTCCATCCTCCATCATCACCCTCTCCATCAATTGTTGCTGCCCTCTCCATCATCATCTTTCCTATTCTCCATCATCTCCTTCTCCACCCTTCATCATTGTCCTTCCCATTATACATTGCTGCCCTACCCACTCTCCATCACTGCCCTCTCCATGTGCTGGCTAGCTGTAGGGTATGTCAGCATCATTGCACCCTGAGCCTGGAGGAACCAGCACAGAGGTTTGGAAGTGACCAGCCAAGCTCCTGGTTGCAAGTCACCTGGAATTCAGGGATTTCTGTTGGTGTCCTTTAGGGGAGAAGGAGTCGAGCACTCATGTCTGGTTCCCTAGCAACGCTGCTGCTTCCTGATTGTTTTTTCCTTTTGGAGGATCCTTCACATATTGTGCTCTGAGCCACAGGAATGCATTGTCCCTGCAGAGAGGGAGAACCTGGGCAAGTGACCAGTGCCAGCATGTCCATGCACAGACAGGGGCAGGCAGGGCTTGGATATAAACATCAATGTGATGGGTACCAAGACACACAGCCCTCCTTTTGCAACACAAACTGCCTGGTTTTCCAGACAAATGGCATTTGTGGCAATGTGTAATCATAGGGGAGCCCTCCCCAGCCCCATAGGTGCTGGATGATGATGCCAAGAGCAAACATAGGTGAAATGATGGTGGTTAACTTTCCACAGCTAATAGCTGATTTTCCATGCACACAAGAGGAGTTATGCAATAAATCAGCCATCTCATGGACTCATAGAATCCCAGGCTGGTTTGGGTTGGAAAGAGTCTTAAAGCTCACCCAGTTCCAACCCCCTGCCATGGGCAGGGACACCTTCCACTAGAGCAGGTTGCTCCAAGCCCCGTCCAGTCTGGCTTTGAACAGTGCCAGGGATGGGGCAGCCACAGCTTCTCTGGGCAACATGTGCCAGGGCCTCAGCACCCTCACAGGGAAGAACTTAATTCCTGAGGTCTAATTCAAATCAACCATATTTCTCTTTACTGCAAATAAAAACAATCATGTTCTTAAACAAGAAGCGGAAGAATTTTAAAGGCATATTCAAAGTTATTTTAAATTGTGCCATTTCTTGGAGGAGAATTTTCCTTGCAGTGCTGGAGCAGAAATATGTGTCATTATTGGTTAGGGCAGGTTTTTACTGGAAATGGTGGTTTCAGGCTTTGTGGGTTTGGGTTATGCAGAGGAATGTTTTCCATGGGGAAAATAAATAATGCTCTGGTGAGATCAAATGTTTTTGGGGTCCTTTAGGTCAAACACTAGGCAAACTCTCACAATAGCGTTTAGGAGGGAAAATGGCAAGAAAATAAATATTTCAGGGCTTTTCAGTGGGGTATCCACCGCAAAACCCATGGATGCATGCCTGCCTGGCAGGGAGAGGATATGGACCCATAGAATCCTAGAATCAACCGGGTTGGAAAAGACTTTTAAGATCACCAAGTCCAACCTTTATCCCAGCGCTGCCAAGGCCACCACTAACCCATGTCACTATAGGCCTCATCCACACGGGTTTTTAACACTTCCAGGGATGGTGATTCCACCACTGCCCTGGGCAGCCTGTTCCAATGCCTGACTGCCCTCTCAGTAAAGAAATTTTTCCTAATGTCCAGGCTAAACCTCCCATGGGGCAGCTTGAGGCTGTTTCCTCTTGTCCTAGCTCTTGTTACCTGGGAGAACAGACCATCTCCCCATGATTTCTGCCACGAGATTTTGGGCCTTCCCAACCCCACTACATTTCCCAGCAGCACCCTGTCTCCTAAATTGTCTGAAAGGTAAAATGAACCCAAAACCTGGGGCAAATGCAACACACACAGGCTGCAAAAATCTATCTACAAATGTCAAATTGGGACCTTTTTTTTTGACACTCCCAGGTCCCACTGGTGCAGCTGCACATAGGATGTGAGCTAGGGAAGAGCCCAGCTGTGTTTCACAGAGCTCCTTTGCTTTTCTATAGCTTGTATTATTTTTTTAAGCAACATAATGGAATTTAATACAAAGTCCTATCCATGCTGGAAATTTCTTTTGCAAGGAAAAGCCTGCCCAAAATGTATGATTTAGCTCTTTCAGATTTCTAAATACACATTTGCATGCAAATTTGTAACTTAAGGTTATAAATTGAAATGTGCATTTCCCCTCTGCTGATGTTAGGAGTGTTTTCCTTAAGCCAGAAACATTATCCTCATTATCTGACCAAAACGTGTAAGAATCTCATTGCCTACAGAATAAATGTTCTGGCTATTTAAAGCATACTAAAAAAAAAAACCTCTCTACACTATTCTCTTGGCTTCATTTCACAACAAATGCATCACTTCCGATGACTGACATGGAGCAGGAGCTGAATTTCAAGTGTGTCTAAACCCAGACGGTTTATTCCCCACGTGAGTACGGACAAAGACAAGAGGAGCAGGCTGCTCCTCATGCCGCTGGCAGAGTCCAGCCATGGAACGGATCCTGCTCCTCCCAGAACCTCCCAGCTCAGGCTTTGCTTCTTTTCTTTGTATCTGAGACCAGAATGGATGAGGATGCCCGGTCCTTCATCCCCTGTGCCCATCATTCCATTGGAGCAGCACAGTTTGGCACCCGCCTGTCTTGAGCACATGGGATGACAGTTCAGCCCTTGATGCCCAAGTGCATTTCTATGTGGTTTTAAAGGCAGTAAGCCTCTTACAAAGCTTCTTTTAGATTTAGCATAACGGAAGCTCCCATTTCCCCTTATTACTAGCAAGGGTGTCCCTGCCCTTGCAGCCCTGCATCCTCACAGCATTTTAGGTGTCCACAGGTGATGTCCAGCTCTCCAGCTGCCAAGCGTCCCTGCCCTAGGATCTGAGCATCCTGATGGCCTGGTTTGCAGCTCAGCCCCATCTGTCCTAAAATCTCTCATCACCATGCATAAAACCATACATCCCCTGGGGTATATCACCTGATCTCCCCCTCCCTATTCCCACCTATTCCTCCCAGAGCCAGGATCAACCCCCTCAGGAAGGAAAATCCCCCCTGGGGCACTGCATCCCATTACATGGGTCCTAAGGTCTTGCAGTGGAAGCACTGTCTGCTATATGGAGCTGTGCCAGGCAGCATCCTGAAGGATGCTCCAGGTGTTAAGCACAAGGCTGTTTTGATCCCTCCCTTAGGGTAATACTGCTTTGACAATTCTTTTCTTTTTTGGTGTAAGCAAAGCTACAGTAATTACCGAGTAGAAAAAAAGAATTCAAACCCTTCAAATGTTAATGTTTGTATGAAAGGGGTCTCATGATGATTAAATATTTCAATGGGTTGCTTTTTAGTAATGCAAAACTAATCAACTTCCAGATGATATTTAAAAAGCAGAGAACGGTGTGTGGTTTAATATCATAATTTCAATAGGCCAGGTTTTAGAAGACAGCTAATTACAAAATAATCCTTTTATGTTGTGTAAAACATCATTTTAAAGCAGATCCTCACTACAAACACTTCCTTCTTGCTGGAGGTAATTAGCTGGGTGCTGATTTAAAGTGGGACTGTGAGTGCAGAGCAGCTCCTGTGATGTGCTGAGCTGATGGAGCTGTTTTGGGGATGGAAACTCCTCTCTTTGGGTTCGGGACTGGCTCTGTTTTACCCCAAAGGGTGTTTTGGCAGCACAAAGTCTCACCAGGGTGGCTGGGAAGACAGATGGGAACACACCAGAGCCTTGTGCCAGAGCACAGCTTGGTGAGAAGAGGGGTGATAAATGATACAGATGAAGCAGCTGTGTAACACAGCCTGGTGAACCCCAAAGTGCTATGTCTGCACCTTCACCCCAGGCAGGAACATCTGCTTGCAAACCCCATCCACTTCTACAATATCCCAGAAAAACATCCTGTGGGATGTGCTTCAGCAGAAGCGTAGGGGTCCAGACCCATGAACCCCTTGGAGGGCTGGAGCCAGGTTCTTCAGCTTGCACTGCGGCGGGATGCTCTGGAGCTGGTGTGGAGCAGCAGCAGGCAGGATGCTCCCCAGGGCCCGACATCCCCTCACAGGCAGCTCTGGAGAGGGGTGAAGAGCTCTATCTCCTGGCAAGAAGCAAGGCTGGGCAGCACCTCACAAACCCCGCAGCACCCCAGTTCTAGGGCAGGAGCAGGCTGGATGAGGTGGAACCTCTTTTCTGTGGTCTAACATCCAAAGTCTCACTCCCATAGAATCTGCTCCAACAGCAACCAACAATTAATTGGAGACATAATTAAGGCCTGCTCTGGAGCACCCCTGCCTTTCCCAAGGGCTTTCCACCAGTGAGTAATTTCCACCAGCTTTTTCAGCTTTGTGTCTTTAGTTTTGCCCCCTGAGAGTAGCAGAAAGTGATAGGAACCTGCAGTGGGAGCAGCACTGAGCAAAATGAATTAACCTGGAATTTCCCCCCTGGAGCTTGTGAGAAAACATTCCCAAATGACCCCTAACATCAAGTCAACACAGGGATTTAAGGAGCTGGAGGGGATCAGCACTAGGGAAGAAATGCAAAGGGCATTACACATGGCAAGCACAGAGGCATCACGGCTTCAACTTGTTCCTTGAATTATGAACAGTACAGAATATATTTAGGCACTCTGCTCGTGCCAGCCTGAGAAGTGCTGCAGCACAGTGCGTTGGCATGGGGTTGCTTCCCAGGAGCATGAGGAAGCACATAAAATGGAACCTGCTGAGATGCCCGCGCTGCCCATCTCCCTGCCCTCCCGAGGGCTGAAGATGCCCAGCCTGGGGATGTAGCCCATGCCTTCCCCTGCAGGTACAGCACATGCATATTTCATGCCAAATAATGGGATTTTGCTGTCAATACCGCTCCCAGATTTCTTTCCACCCTGCTATGTTTTCAGGTTAAATAAATGTAAGTCTCTGGGATCCCTCCAGCTCTGCAGGAAGGAGCTGCCCTGAGTGAGCTGGCGGTGTCCCACAGTTGGTGGCCATCTCTGTGGGAGCTCAGGCTTGCCCAGTGCAAATCCCAACCCTAGCAAATCATCTCCATGAGCCCACCCAGAACTCTGAGGGCTGTCTGCAGCCCAACCAGTTGTCTTCACCCCACTCTTGTCCTCATCTCTGCTGGTGACCTTTGGCTGACAGGGATGGTGGCAGCGATGGGGAGTGCAGCCCCAGAATCACCCATGGCTCTGCATGCAGAAGGCACCCACTGAGGACCATGAATGTCCCTTCCCAAGGGGTGGGAGAGCAAATTTCTCCAAACACCCCCCCACGGTCCCAATCCGCTAATAGCCCAGTAATCCTCTTACGGGGTTCAGCCTGGGTTGCTGCAGGAGCCTTTGTGTAATGCCAGGGAGCAGAAATGTGTTTTCACTGCAGCAGCAGAGCATCGTCACTTGCCAGCTGCCTGTGCCCTGTGCCCGGACCCAACACTGCCCCATGCCTGTGACTGCTCCCAGCATGTCCCAGCTCCAGCTGCGCCAGACCCTGCCCTCACGGCCCTTTTGGGGAGCTCCCTCACAAGAACATCCCCCATTCAGGCATTCCCTGGCCTCGGCAGCCTATTTTGGGACCCATAAGCAGTGTGCTACGCCTCAGCTCTATTAATATCCCGCCCAGCCTCTCCGGGTGGTTAAGCTCCCATTTAATGCTGGGCTGGTGCCAAGTGGAGACTGGGAGGATGGGGCTGGAAATGAAGATGAGGATGGTTTGGCAGCTGGTTGGGGTTGCCAGCCCTAATGGAGCTTTAGAATGTGTCCAAACCCCTTTGGTCACTGGACTGGGCAGGGCTGGCTGGGTGCGCAGGTGCTGCCTCTGCTCCTGGGCTCTCACCACTACCAGTACAGCATTCCATGGGATTAGGATTGATGATCTCGTGCAAGCGGACTGCATATTAATATATACACACATATGTATATGTAGCTTCTTCCTAAACCAGCTATTTTCTTTTCTGCAGGTAGAGAAAGATGAAGTGCAAATTCCAAAGTGACCTGGATTTTACGGCAGCGTCAGGCAGCAGTTGGGCACTGAGTGCCAGCAGATGGAAAAGAGCCTTATCCCAAACTCTGGGGATTGGTGACGTTGCTGAGGAGCCACAGGGTAATGTGCTTGCCCCCATAATGCCACCAGACCCATGGTCATGCCTTAAGGCACAACCCTGGCCTGTTGGCTCCCAGCCTGACCCCCATCCCAGCCCCTTCCTCAGCAGGCAGGAATATGTCCTTTTTTAACCTGTAAGACCCTGCAAGCTCCAGCTTGGGGTCTCATTTACATTTTGTGCAGGTGCTGTCCTGGTTGCACATCCCTCCTGGGCTGTCACGGGCAATGCTGCAACCAGGGAGAGGGTTTTGGGGTTTCAGACCGTGAACCAGGGTTGTCACCAGCTTTAACAACCCCAGCAAATGAGCTGCTTCCTGTCAACAGATTTATTTCTTCATTGTAATGAGGCAACTTCATTTCTGTGGGTTGCTCAAACAGCGCATGGCATCTGATTATTAAAAATGCTGCTGGAAGCCCGTCCACAGCCTGCTTAGGATTAATCTTTCCTGACAGATGCTGATGAGGAATCGCTCCAGCAGCCGGGACCTGCTCCCCTGCCCAATGCACTTCATCCCTTAAAAGCTGGGTATTATCCCCATTACTGCCAGCAGGAGCTGGTGCCTGATGCCAGGTCACCAGGGGATGTTCAGCCAGGTGAGTGGTGGCACAGACATGCCACGTAGGAGCTGCTGGATGGACCGACTTGGAGCTGGGAATGCTGGCGGTGAGCAGTGTGGGAGCTGCTGCTGACACTGGGCACGGGTTTTGAGTCACAACATAATGTTGAGGTTTCTTTTTCTCCCTCACAGAGAAATAGGCAGAGTCACGTCAAGTCAAACATTTCATGAATTCCTGTTTTGTTCACCACAGTTTTTAGGACGGGAATAAAAAAATCCCTTTTTTTCCCCCCCCAAGTCGGACTCTTTCACACCAGGTGTCTCAGAAGGATTTTACACTTCTTCTGTACTGACATTTTCTCACCAAATGTACCCCAGCACAACTCAAAGAAGCAATTCAGGCTCCAGAATGGAACATTCCACCTGAGTCAGTTGCCCTTTTATCATACCAAGCCCAACTGAACATTTTGTATCTCCATTTCTCCCCAAACAGAAACTCCTTTCCTGATGGTTTTTCTTGGCTTGTAGTCTGGAAAAACCCATTCTGGTTGCTGCTCTCCCATGAGCTCCCTGGTGCATAGATTCAGGGTGCAAATATAATACATGAGCAGCTGAGTAATCACCTCAATAGGATAAAAATATGTATTTCTGGCGCTTGCTGGGACTTTCTGAACATCTGACACCTGTCGGCAGTTTCAGCCACCATTACAGAGGAAAACCTGAGGAATATTATCATGATGTTTCAAAGGAGCTGTGACACCCAAAGGTGCAAGCGTGGGGTCACTATCCCCTCCCTACACCTGAGGCTGGATAAAACCACCCAGACCACAGAAAAAGCCCCAAAAGGAAGCCATACAGGTGGAGGGAGCAGCACTCGCAGGGTTCCTCCAGAGCCTTGGCAGGGGCAGGGGGAAGGGACCAAGGCGTCTGGATTGCTGGTGGCAGGAGCAGCACCATTGTTGTCAGCATCACCCATTGCTGGGAAAGCAGATGGGAGGGGACCAGAGTGGGACCTGGCTCCTTGGTGGAAATTTTTAGCCCTGACTGGGGTGCGGACGGGGAAAGGCAGATCTCCCCCGCTCCCTGCACCCCTTGGGATGAGACCACGGCCGTGTCAGCCCGTCCAGACCCACCTGCCAAAGTGAAAAAGCTCCATGAAGCAAAGCTGAGAAGTCTTGGGTGCTCATTGCCTTCTCTTTGCTGCCTTGGGACTATTTCTAGCAGTCTGATACTGGGAGAAGAGCAAGGAGCAAGGTGACACATAGCAAGGCCATGTCCTCCTCCAGCCTTCCTACTGCTGGCCTTCCAGGCACCCACAGGTACTGCAGATGACCTTCTGGAGATATGGGGGCTGGCGGGAGGCGTCCTTGCTGGGGTACAACATGCTCTGGCTGGCCCCAGTTTATTGGTGGGGCTGACAGAGCAGGACTGCTGTGCCCTTTGGGCTCATGAGACCTTGGGAAACTTCCCCTCCCTCCTTGGAGCTTGCTGCCTGTGTTGTTTCCACCTGAACCCTTCACACAGCACCCACATAACGTTATAGGCCACTATAGCACCATGGCTTTAGTTTTGCAGCAGGGGAGAGCAACTTAAGCCGGTTTCCCCGCTTCACACCAAATCACCATGATGTCAATCTGGCGTGAAATTTGATAGCAAATTTGATGGCATGGCGGCTGACTGAAGCTGCCACAGCCTGGGCATCACCTACGCACAGCTCTTCTCGGAGAAAAGATGACCTAAAACAGAGGCGGAGGGCCCAATCCAGCCCCCCGCGCCCACCCCCGGGGTCCGGCAGCCTCTCCAGGATATCCTGCGGCCCCGGCCGGATCTGGGAACAATGTGCAGGGCATCCCGCAGCCACCGAGAGAGGTGCCGGTTCCTTCCCGTCTCTCACCCTCTTCCCTGGGGTCGGCGGCACTTGAGCCCGATTAGCCGCAGCTGCAGCTCCTTCAGGACCCGTGTTTCCATCCAGAGGCTCTTGCTTCCCACTCCAGTGAGCACAGACTGCTCCCCCTCCCTTCCGCTTTGTCCAGGAACAATTGCAATTAATTAGGATGATGGCTTCATCCTCTGCCACTCTGCCAATAGTGGGGAAATTAGCAGCTGCGTGGCATTCATTTCCCTCTTCTCCCCGCTTGTCAGGAGCCTGCGGGAACTGAGCAGCTCGGGGCCACAGGAGGTGCTCCGGTCTCGTGGGGTCCCTGTCATGCCTTCGGGCCATGTGTCCCTTTGCAGGACACCACTTATTTGCTTCCAGTTTCTTTAGCCCAGCTTCCTCCCTTTCTGCATCACTGTGCGCTGCGCAATCGCTGAGGGCAGTTGTAGTGCCAAATGAATGCCCTGGGATGGGGGAAGAAGCATTTCTTGGATGAAGGACAAGCTGGGAAGTGGCAGCTTTTTTCCCCATGTGGCAATGCCTTTTTTTCCCCAGTGGCAGGAGGGGGTGAAGGCGCTAATCAGCTCTAGCGGAACTTTCGGGTAACGAAGAGCCATTTTGCCCATAAGCTTTCGTTAGGCGGTGGCTCTCCCTTCCGCAGATCCCTGGTTTTCCAGGAGCCAGAACTTAAAGCCTCCTTAACCTGCCCTGGTTTTGCATCCTCAGGCTGAGGGAAGCATCCTTGCCTACAACAGTTCACAATGAATTTGGGCTGTCCATTGTTAAATCGGCTTTCATTGGGGAAAATTGGCTACTGAATCACTACTACGTACCAAACCTGCCCCCTTCTGGCATTTGTTGTGCGTGTGAAGGCAGGGGACGGCTTTGTTGGACACCCAGTCCTAGCCCCTGAAACAGCATTTTTAATGACTTCCTGAAGCCCAGGCACTTGGGATCACGTTGGAGCTGCTACGTAGAGGTGGCTTTTGATGGGTTTAATTCCTTACCCCTAATCCTTGCTCTCTGGATTATACCTGGGTTTTAGGGTGACGGCTTTTTGGCTGTTGTTTAACATCTTGGAGTTCAAACTCAGTGAGTATCCTCACTCCTTGCAGAGTGTGTGGTGGTTTCAAGGTCTCCCGAATACCAGGAGCCCCAGGGCTGCTGCAATTGGGATACTCAGGGATTTTGCAGCACTTAGAAGAGCTGGGATTTGGGCATGAGCCCGGCCATGTCCCACTGGGACACAGAGCCTCCCTCGCACACTTTGAGTGATGCTCATTTTATTTTCCCCACACTCTGAGCTTCTGTACAGCTTTGCTGCTGCTTCCACTGGGTGCTGGGTGGCTCCTATCCCTGAGTCTTGGAGGACTATATCAGCAGGGAGAGCACTTTGTTCTGGGAACAACAGAAGGAAAAATGAACTTGTCAGCTCTGGTACACTGCTGATTTAAAATAAGCCTCTGAAAGGACTGGGTTTTGTTTTCATTCCTGCTCTCCAAGATGCCTTCATTTCTGTTTGGTTTTGGGTTTTTTTTACCCTTTAAAACTCCAAATGTGCCTTTAAACAGCACAGAACATTAAACTGTTATTTCTGAAATGAAGTATTTCCTTATGTGACAAAGCAAATCTCCCGGGTTTGAATTTGATGCTGGAGGGGTGGGGGATGGAGGGGAGGAGGCAATTCCAGACCCCAACCATGTTCTCCACGAGTTTTGCAGCAGGGCATTTCCATCCTGGCATGTGGGGCCTGAATGCTGCTCATTACATGCCTAATTGCCTCCCTGAGGCTTTAGGGGCCAGAAGCATCACTTCTTGATACCCTTGCTGTCCTGCTGAGCTGCAGTCAGTGTGCCCTTGAACCTGTGGCCTGGGATGGAGGGTGATGCTTTCCCTGAGTTTCCCTTTTATCACCCAAAATATCTGCCTGCAAGGCTTGTGCAAGGGAAGGAACGGCTGGGTTGACCAGGAGCTGCCACAGCATGGTCCGGAGCAAAGCCTTTGGAAGTTGGCTAAATCCTATAATCCTAGAATGGTTAAGGTTGGAAGGGACACTAAGGTCATCTAGTTCCAATCCCAATGAAATACACTGAGCAAAAACTGTATCTAAAATATATTCTCTTCAGGGTAGGAGGATGGACACCAATACAAGCTCTGCACATGGCTTGTGTGGACATAACTAAGCAGCATCAAACCCTGCTCTTCCCCACAAGCACATACATGCACATACCTGGTTTTTCTCAGGGTTTATAAGACAGGAGTTTGTGAGCTTTGGGGTATATATTTTTGCTCCTGGCCTATAGCAAGAAAACCCTATGAACTCATGGTTTTCTTTGCAGGGAGGTTTGCTGCCAGAGGTTTTGCTTTTGCCAGTGCGTGCTGCCATCTTCAGCATCTCACAGGAGAAGCCAGCTCTGCCTCATCACTTGTCCCCTCCAGCTGCAAGAACAGGCTCTGCAGCTTCTTCTGTCTGTAGCATTTGCTATTGGCTTGTTCATTAGGTTATTAAAGAAGAAATCCCATCAGGAGGTACACTTGGACACACACAGGCTGGGAGGGGGAGCGGGAGCAGCCGGTGGAATAGCAGGAGCTGTGGAATGGCAGCTGGCCACTGGTGTCACCACCAAGAGTCAGTGGGTGACAAATGCAGCACAGCTATGTAATGATTTACAAGGGCCTGTGGTGACAGGACTTGCTCAGCCTCGAGAAGAGAAGGGTCTGGGAAGACCTTAGAGCAGTGCCAGTGCCTAAAGGTGCTACAAGAAACCTGGAGAGGGGCTTTGGACAAGGGCCTGCTGGGACAGGACAAAGGAAATGGCTTTAACCTGACAGAGGGGAGACTGATATGAGCTCTTGGGCAGAAGTTCTTCCCTGAGGGTGCTGAGGCCCTGGCACAGGTTTCCCAGAGAAGCTGCAGCTGCCCCATCCCTGGCAATGTTCAAGGCCAGCTTGGACGTGGCTTGGAACAACCTGCTCTAGTGGAAGGCATCCCTTTCCATGGCAGGGGTTGGAACTGGGTGAGCTTTGAGGTCCCTTCTACCCCAAACCAGTCAAGGGTTCTGTTGATTGAAAATTAAAAAACCCAGCACATGAATGCGACATTATTGGAGTGTTCTGTATTATATGGAGCCTCCCATACACTACCCAAGCATTGTAATGCCTATCTATGGAGTAATTCAAGAGGTGATTATAGTAGGAGAGTGCAGGTCATGGTGCAGCATGGACATGCAGTGTCCATAAACCCAACAGCTCCAAACCTGCCATATCCCCAGCATCACCTCCACTGACCCTACAACCTCAGGCCCAACCCATGGGGCTCTGCAGCTCCTATTGCCAGCGCAGGCTGGAGCTACCTGCTTTTTGGAGGTACCTGCTTCATGGAGCAGGACATGGCTGGCAATTAAATACACTTCTCAGCCACCAAGAGTAGCTCCTGATGGAGGGAATTCATCAATGGGCTGCAATCCCTCATCCATTCTCCCTGGTGATGCTCCACACTGCTGCTGCTACTAATCACAGCTGCAGTAATGAAGTTAATGGTTTGCCACCTCTTCTAATTATGTCTTCCCCAAACACAGGTCTGCCTTGGCCTTTGCTGAGGGGACTCAGTGTGGGTGGTTCAAATTTCTCATGCTGCTGATGGCTCAGATGTCTAAATTGGCTTCAGTTCACAGGATGGTCTTAGCTGAACTCCTGTGTTTCCCCCAGGCAGGCTGACCTTTCATTGTTTCTTTAGCCACCAGTCCTGGGACTACTTACCAGGGGCATTTAACTTTTGTAGCCCAAGGATGTGAAAGGTGTTCGCAATCTGTTGCATCCTCCAGCAAGAACACCTCTCACTGCATCCCAAACGCAGTTTTTAGACAACAGTAGGAAGACTTCAAAAGTTTCTGAGGGTGATGCCAGCCCACAGCTCTGGGAGCTGATCAGGTGCCTCAAATGATAAAACATCATTAAAACTGTTGTTGGGGAGAAGTTGAATGGTGCCATCCTAAACAATGCTTTAATTTCATTTGTTTTTGCCAGCATTCTACAAAGCTCAGGTGTTTAAGACTCCCCAAAAGGTAGCTCTTATTAGAGCTGTGGACTCCATTTCTGGTTTGCTGAACCCAGATTAAGTGTAGCCTAATATACAGGTAGCAGGAGGAGCATTGCTTGCTCCTCAGGGCAAAAGCAGTGTGTTTGCACAAAGCACCTTTATAAACCCCAGGTGGGGGTGGGGGTGTTGAGGTTTTTTTGGTGTTATTTTCCTCCCCTTCCCATATTCTTCAAATTTGAGGACTAAATCAACACCACATGATGTCTGGTTCGTTTTCTCATTAGAGCAGCTCCCTTGGCTGTGTCATTTCCCAGAGTCACATTGCAGCTCTGCTGCTTCTCCAGTGCTGCCCCAGCAGCTGGCACTTGCATGTCTGAGCATCGAGATCTGCTTTCCACAGGGATAAACCCCAGTTTGCCTCCTGGGGGTTTTTCTGTATCACAGGAAGCTGGGGAGCACGTCCTTCCCCACCAGCCCCTCCTGTCCTGATCTTGTCCCCATCAGCCATCTCCACACCCCAGATGTGGCTGCTCCAGGCTACAGGGCTCATTGAGGGGTCCGCTTCCGGGGCCGTGGTGCACCCAGTGCCCCACAAGCCCTGCCTTGGCTGTGGGTACTGCTTGTCCCTTGGGTGTCACCACTCGGTGGGACACAAGAGCATGTTGTGATTGGCATCCAACAGCCACCCAGTGGGGTCCAACCCCAAGCCCCAGCTCCCTTTTATAGCGTCATGGAATCCCAGACTGGTTTGGGTTGGGAGGGACCTTAAAGCTCATCCATTTCCAGCCCCCTGCTATGGGCAGGGACACCTTCCACTAGTTGTTGATTCCATTTGGAAATCTGTGCCATGTAAGCCACCCCTCCAGAGGAAAACACCATGGGATCCAGCACCAAGCTCACCCCTTGCAGCCCAAACCTCTTCTTTTTAATCAGTTGATGATTTGGAATATACACTGTGCAATGCACAAGAAACCAATTGTGCTGACATCCTTTGGTGAACCACGAGCACCACTGGTCCCACTGGCATCCCTATTAGCCAGCTGCTTACCTGCACCCGAGTGATGTTCTCAAAGCGTAAGGGCATGGGCAAGGAGGATTTAGGGGTGGTGTCACAGGGACTAACCCCCACCCCAGGGTGATGCCTCTCTTTAGGTGCTCTAACATCACACCATATCTGTGTTCGCTTGCTACACAAGTGAGCTTACCGGAGCTGCTCGGTGCTGTGGAGGCATCCAGCACCCCAGCACCACTTCTGGTCAAACAGAAAAGGTGTGGAACAGAGGCAAAATAAGGAATGGAGAGAGGAACTCACCTTGGCACCCCTGATGGGCTTAGCCACGTCAGCATGCGGGTGAGTGGTGACACAGGTGCCCATGCTGAGGTCCCCGCTGGCTGCCTGCCTGCACAATCAGAGCCCAGCATGTCGAATGGCTGGCTTGAGGTACCAGGATGCGATGCCAAGGTTGTCACTCATGAGGTTTTAGCCCAGAAATGTGGGTAATGACACTATGGGTGTGTGGTGTAGCCCTTCTCCCAGCTCCAAGAGCAGCCATGGGTTGAGCACCCAAAAAAGCCATGTGCCATGTCTGCGCTGCTGTATGCCATGTCTGTGCTGCTGTGCCATGCTCGTGCTGCTGGACCCAGCTGTTTTCCAGCACCAAAGATATGAGCACAAGGAGCATAGCACTGCACAGGTTGTGCTCCCCAGGGAGGTGTCCTATTTCCATTCCAGACTCCAGGGTCAGCACTGTCAGGATGTTTTCAACAACAGAGCCAAGGTCCATGCAGAAATCACTGATGGGTGAAAGAGTTTTGGGCAGCAGTGGGTGAGCTTGTCATGAGATCCTATGGTGTTTTCCTCTGGAGGGGTGGCTCACATGGTGTGGGTTTCCAGATGGAACCCATGGGTCAACCCCTCTGCTGTTATTTCACTCCTGAGATGGCTGGAAATATCCCTGCAGACACGCTGGGTGTGTAATGCCACAAATATTGAGACACTGCATTATATCTGGTGTCAAAACTCAAGACGGAGAGATTAGGGATTGGTACTTGGAACTGGGATAGGGTATAGGAAAGTGGTGAATAAAATGTTGAGGCAGAGGGGAGACAATGCTTGGTTTCCAAACTGTGCAAAGCTTCACTCCAGATATTGCAAATATGCCTCCAAGAGTGTTTGGATCAGCCCACTGTGCGCGACCCAGAGCCCCAACGGAGCGCACCACCAGGCACGTCATCCCCTCTTTGGAAAAGAAGGCCTCCAGAAAGTGTTAGTAAACAATTTTCAGTGCTGGAAAAAATTATTTACAGCTCAGCGGGGAGTAGCCAGACATTAAATGGCAGGGGGGTTGGAACTGGACGGTCTTAAGGTCCTTTCCAGCCCTAACTGTTCTATAATTCTATGACTCTAAATAGCTTTTAAATGCTGTGGGATTTCACAGAAAACAGCAGCTTTTCTAAAAGCCTGGGAGGACTGGAAACAGGCTCCTGACTGCAGGGAGGAAAAGCTGCTGTTGATGGTGAAGAGAAGGCTCTGGGAGACTTTATAACAGTCTCTCAGTATCTAAAAGGGCTAGAAGAAATCTGGAGAGGGGCTTTTGACAAGGGCCTGTAGGGAGAGGACAAGGGGGAATGGCTTTAAACTGACAGAGAGGAGACTGGGATGAGATCTTGAGTTCTTCCCTGTGAGGGTGCTGAGGCCCTGGCACAGGTTACTTAGAGAAACTGTGGCTGCCCCATCCCTGGCAGTGTTCAAGGCCAGGCAGGACAGGGCTTGGAGCAACCTGGTGTAGTGGAAGGCGTCTCTGTCCGTGGGAGGGGGTTGGAACTGGGTGAGCTTTAAGGTCCCTTCCAACCCAAACCAGTCCGGGATTCTATGATTCAGAGAGGCCGCCTTGCTTGTGAGGGTGCAGGTCACCACCTCCCGCAGCGGGGGTTTACATGGGAGAGCCCAGAAGGTTCTGCAGGGCTCTCTCCAGCCCAAATATCCCCCTTTGTCTCGCTGTTTCCAGCACTGTTCCCGGCCCGTCCCCGTGGTGCTGTGTGCGAGGCGATGCGTTACAACCCCCACCCCTCCCCGACGCTCGGAGAAACGCGCCTCCCGAGGCCGGCAGGGGGCGCCGCAGTGCAGCCCACGCAGCGGCGGGCGCCGCTAGTAGGACCTGGCGGGAGGGGAGGACACGAAACCCGCGCCTTTGCGGGGAAAGCCAAGGCGGAAGGGGGGCAATTGCTTTGTAATTGGTTTAATTAAGAACCCACCCACCCCCTCACCCCCCCCCCCCCAAGGGCTAAATTGTGCCCGCTGGCACTGAGTGGGACCCGGGCCGTGGGGCTGAGCCTGTCCCAGCCGGGGGTGGGGGTGGTTCTCACACTGCCTGACAAGGGATGAGAGCTGTGATTTTTGGAAGCTGAGCGCTGCTGCTCTTCCACCTCAACCACATTTTAATGCTGTTGGTAAGGAGCTGCCTCCATATGCCAAGTGAGTATTGCTCCCCACCTGCATACTCTCCTTGAAACTCTTCCTCACCTTTATTGACTTCCTCACTGGGGCTTCTTAAGGCGCAGACTTTCGAAATGAACCTCGGAACTCGTCCTTGGAAATGGCCTTGCCACGCTGAACCCAATGGGGCTCGACTTCCTGTTGTCTGCGGGAACACGGCTGGGCTGGAGGAGCACTTCCCTACCTTGAATAACCGGCGCCCCATCAATGTGCTGTCAGCTAGAGGTCATGGCTGCAGCTGCCCCATTGCGCTGCACTTGCTGTTCCCATCAGACGGAACCACCTCTTATCCTGGGCAAAGATTTCGCTCCCAGTGTGGTTTCCAGGCAGAAGCATCACTGTGCCCAGGAAAGCCAGGCACATGGTATCCACGGCTGCCTTGTGGGATGGGTAATGGCACATGTCTGCAAATCCTTCCCCAGATGAGAAAGAGAAGTGCCTTATAAATCCCCCATCAGGGTGAAACCCCAAAGTGACGTCAACAGGATAACCTTCGTTTACTTCACTATTTTTAACTCTTGGATACATTTTTATTAGTTCCCCCTCTGCTGCTTTTATTCTTTCACATTTCTGACAGAATTTTCCTCCTTCTCCCTTTGAACCTATGGCTTTGGCACACTGAGGGTATACCCACTTCCATGGGGTCATATGCTGGATTAAACTCCCCAGGAAACCTTTCCCTTCCCTTCTCCAGCCCATTGATGATGTTCTGTGATTCCTTGGCCACTCTTCAGAAGTACAGATTCTGATTATCCCTTACCTAGGTGCCAGCCTGCATCCCAGCACTGCCCATCCTGGGTTGGCATGTTCAGCTGGGACCCACATTAACCTCTAGTGCACCCCTGGCTGGCCACCAGTGTCACATGGCACACCAGTGCCACGGATTTATTCACTAGGATAAGTGCTAGCACAGTTGAAATCATCTTTCCTGGCCTTAAACAGGAGGTGGGAGCAGCCACAGGGCTCAGTCACAGTGAGGGTCAATAGGGAGTGAGCCATGGGATGCAGCTGGTGGGGGTTAAACCTTGGGAGAGGCTGGCCATAGGTGGCAAAGCTAGATGGTGGTGATGGAGATGGATGGTGATGCAGCTGCAGAGCAGAGAGCTTGCAGACATGACCACTCCAAATCTCATCTCTCTCTTAATCCTGATGCTGCTGGTGTGAGCATGGTGGTTGTTATCCATTACAACCATCTCCAGTGCTGTGGGAATATGTGCCGGCTCCTTCCAGAGATGGGGATTTCTTAACAAGCAATGAACAGCGTTGGCTGTGAAACCAAAATGGGAAAAAATTGGTCTGGGGAGAGGATGGGCAAGGGGATGAGCTTCCCCTTGGGGAAAAGCAGAGACGAGCTCTCCTGTACACCTCTTATATTTATGGCATGGCTCTGCTGCCTTTGAGCCATAAATTTGGCAGTGCCTGTCCCTTGATGCCTCTGGGAGATTCTCAGCCAGGATTTACCGCTCAGCCTTGCAATGGAGAAATAACAGCACTGGCCACAACTCACTGCGTCGTACCTGCTGGGATGTTTTCCCAGAGCTGGGCCCTGGGCAGCATCATTTATTTAAGACCTTGTTTACTGCTTTGTCAAAGCTCTTCAGGTCAGGATCTCTGGCACTGGCATATCTTTGAGCTAAGCAATAGAGCCAGAGCTCCAGAGGCGAGCAGAGTCCATCACTGGGGGCTGCAGGCAGAGCAGCGTGGTGATCCTATCTCATGTTGCTGTTGGGTTTTATGTGCCATGCACAGGCTTAGACTTCCTGTCCTCTTTGATATCTCAGAGCCCATTAAGGTTTCACATCTCATGTTATGAAATATGGCACACGTCATGGCTTTTTTTCCCCCTTCCTGGTCTCCTCTCAGCTTTCAGCTCACTGCCTGCAGCCGTTCCACCCAGCAGCATCCCAGAGGGGCTGGTACCCACCACATCACTCCCTGCTGATGGTCCCCAGGGAGCTGGCTGTCCCTTCTATCCCTTCTGCCCGTTCCAGAGTGAAGGAACACTGCTGAGCCTGGGTGCTTCCCCCAGCGGCTGAGGCCAAACCCTCTGGCTATATGAGTGGCCACCCAATATGCATCACTGCTCCACTTTTCCTCCTTCACTTAAGGTGAGATGATTTTGCCCATGGAGTCATCCGCCCTCGGGGTTTTATGGAATTAGCCTGGCCCCCTGCCACTCTGAGCAGGCAAGAGGGGGTTTCCCAGCTTCTCCCTGGGAGCAAGGCAGCCCTGGAGCCAGGGCAGTGGGTATGGCGGGAGACAGGGTGCTCATTGGTGCACTATCAGCCCCGACATCTCTCAGACGCGCCTTCAGGGCCATTTATCTCCATCAAATCTGCAATGGGAGCAGATTTTCCCTCTTCCTATTCCGGGGGAGGGCTTGTGGCCGGAGCCGAGCAGATGGGTATTTGAGGCTGGGAGCAGGGATCCTGCTGCACCATGCTCAGCCCTAGCCCCGCAGCGGCCTCGCCAGCGGCAGAGATCAAAGATGCTGTTTGCCTTCGGGATCCATCGTCGGCTGGCTTCCCACGGTGAGCGCGATACCTCATCTCGGCGAGAGGAGCCACTCCATGTCCTCATGGAGGGGACAGGCACTGTATTTCACTGTGCTTTCCAAGCCCAGTGGGCTGGCCACCCACAGGCCGGGTTTCCACACCGGCATCCCTGTTTTTCAGCAACGCCTCAGCTCCCTGCTGGCAGCAGATGAGGCTGTTTCCAGCTGCCCAACCTGGTGCACAGGCACTTGCGGTTTTTCAGTGATTTCCCCCTTTTTCAACTCTCACAAAATGGTAGGTTCAAAAGGTGATTTTAATGACTTGCATCCCGATTCTGCTTAGCTATAAGGCACGGGAAATAACATTAAGCCAGACAGGGGTTAAAATAGCCTGAAGTGTAAGCAAGCATGTGAGTATCCGGACTCAAATGCTTATCAAGGAGGGGTTTTTCCCTCTCTGGCCTCTGAATCCATCCCTTCTCCAGAGCTGGAGGTGCAGTATCACGTCGGCAGCTCGCTTGCTACAAAACCTGCTTTGGGGAAGGGAATAAAAGCAAAGTCCCTGGGGATGGGTATCCTCTGCACTGAGGGGGAAGATGATGGAGACCCCGATCTGCTGACCTCCCTGCTCTCTGCTCGGCGCAGCCCGGCAGCTGTGCAGCCAATTAGTGCAGGCTCTAATTGGGTTGGGGGTCACCAATTAGGCAGCAAGGTGCTGGCGATGCCTTGCAGCTGAGTGCCCACTGCCGTGCCCTGAGGAGAGATTGGTGCCCGGGGCTGCTCTTGCCCCCCGACTCTTTCAACACGTGCTTTTGTCTCTTTGACACAGGCTTGTAGCTTCCCCAGGCTCCCAGGGACTTCGTTAGCAGTGGGGGCATGGGAGGGTGCGCTCCACCTCCAAAGGCTGAGGCTGCTCGCCCAGTGCCCTGTGATGGGAATCGCAGCTGTCAGCCACACGGCAGTGGCAGGGAGCAGCTTCCCCTCCGTGATGGCCATTGGGTGATCCTCAATTTAATAATGCTTTCCCAGTGTTCCCAGTATAAATAAATGCCCACAGCTCTGAGCAAGGTTGCTGGCTCAATGCCTGCCCATGGATGAGGGCAATGGGAGGCGAGTCCATCACCCCTCAGCTGCGCCTATGGAAACATCTTTCAGGGGGAGCTGCAGCGCAGGCAACAGAGAGCTGGCAAAGCCAGGCATCCCCAGGACTCCTGCATTGCTCCTGCATGCCAGGGTGCTCCCACCCTTTCCCTCTGATGTGAATTCTCTGGTGTATTACAAGAGTTGGGTCCCCCTGTGTCCCCTCCCCAGTGCCTGCTCCCCACAGGGAAGAACAGGCTAAGGGGGATGAGCAGACACAGCCAGAACAGACAGCGGCTGCCCAGCTGGGAAGGTTGCGCAGGTGCAGCTGGGCTGCTCATTGAACCACACAGCTGATTAAAGCGGAGCATGGTGTTGGGTGGGTGGCAGCAGCCCTGGGTGTGACTATGTGGGCTGGGGCCACCTGAAGCCATGGTGGTGGGTGCCAAGTCTGCGGCACCCCAGGGAGCAGAGCTGCAACGCCACCTCCCTGCCTGCTCCTGCCAGCCATGGCCCCACCATTCATAGGCTGGTTTGGGTTGGAAGGGACCTCAAAGCTCACCCAGTTCCAACCCCCTGCCACAGGCAGGGACACCTTCCACTAGAGCAGGCTGCTCAAAGCCCCGTCCAAGCTGGCCTTCAACACTGCCAGGGATGGGGCAGCCACAGCTCCTCTGGGCACCCTGTGCCAGGGCCTCAGCACCCTCACAGGGAAGAACATCTTCCTAAGATCTCATCTCAATCTCCCCTCTGTCAGGTTAAAGCCATTCCTCCTTGTCCTGTCCTTACAGGCCCTTGTCAAAATATTTTCTGTAGCCCCTTTAGGCACTGGCACTGCCCTAAGGTCTCCCTGAAGCCTTCTCTTCTCCAGGCTGAAAAAGCCCAGCTCTCCCACGCTGTAATTCACTCTTCAATCCCCTCTTCCTGCAACCGCTTATATATCACAGCAGGACAGAGCTGCAGGGCGGCTGTACGTGACTGTATGGGCACCTCAGGCTCCTCCCCGCTGTCTGTGCCAACCTGGGTAGCACCAGCAGTGAATGGGCCCTGGATGTTTCCCAGGCCTAGCAGCTTCTTGCTGCCATGGGCGGGAGCACAGCAGCACTTTGGTGAGCAATGCTATCGGAGGCTGGTGTCAGTCCTTGGCAGTGGCGACTTTGCCACTGCCTAAAGTAAAATCCATGGGGAGGGGAAGAAAAACATAAAGAAAGAAGCTTGTCTGGATTAATAATTCAAGCTGGCAAGAGAACAAAACCTCCAGAATCCACCTTCCATTATGTGCCCGCAAACCACATAAAATGGAAAAAGAAAGAACACAAAATGTCTAGTGACCTTGAGCCTCAGCGGCAGCCCCAGGGACACAGGATGAAGGGGACGGGGTGCAGGGGTGGTCTCTTGGAGGAGGTTCAGTGCCCTCCTGCTGTTGGGGCAGGCAGGATGGGTGCTGGGGTGTCCCTGGCGAGGCACTGTGTGGGATGCCACAGTCGGGGGTGGCCAGACCACACAAAGGTCAGTCCTGCCAGTCCCAAGCCCTCCTGCGAAACACCGTGAGGCAGAAATGTGCTAAATCCTCAAAGTCAAACAAGGTTTGCCCACCACAAATTGCAGGGGAGATTTGGAAAGGAATTTGCTACCAGAAAAGCAGTCATGGCTGGCTGTTAAATATCTGGGCTCGAGACCTCCAGGCACTTTGTAGCTCATGCCTGGGGTAGGGGAATGCTTTCTTTAGCACTGAGCTGGGGCCGGGCTGGGAGGGACAGTAGGAAATAACTATAACCATAAACAGGTAATTATAGCCCCCTTTCCAAAAGAAATCCCTTTGAAGGCTCTTTTCATTCCATGTTCACTGCCCTGCCCAGCCTGCCTGGGACCTCACTGGCATCACCATGGAATAGGGATTCCAGCCCCAACCTTCCCTGCCACATCTCCATCTTCTGACTTGCCCCAGCCAGGAAACTCTAGCATTTTTTTCACCTCTGGTGAAGCAAATGAAGCATTTCATCCCCTTTCTCTCCCCGCCACTTCTTTTTTGTTGTTGTTGCAATGGGAAGTTGTTTGAAAGATACCCTCTGCTATCAGAAGTCTGCCTGGGCAGTCTAGGGAATTAGGGAAGGGGATAAATCCTGCCTGTATGAGGCTGATGGAGGCTCCCTGCTGCCTTCACCATGGAGGAAGGGAAATATTTCAGGTCATTTTCCTGGGGAACCCTGGTAGAATATCCCAGGAGAAGCCCCAGCTTTGGCGTCTCTCTCTGGGTTTTCTCTGATTCACCAGCTCAGGGACCAGTGTTGCCACTGAAGCCTTCCCTCATCCCCAGAACAACTGCCAGCCAAACAGTGAAGAAATGCAATTTAAACATTGAATGTGCTGCTTACTCTGAGCCCAGAAGCAACGTTTCCTGAATCTCCACGCACAGAGACGGGAAGCGTCACTTCAAGTCTCCTTCTCCCTCACTCTGTTTTGCATGTTCAATATTATTATTCTTTTCTTTTTCCTGTTAAACAAACTGTCAGCAGTGCGGCCCCAAGTGCTGCTCCAGCCACTGCTGTGCCAATCCAAACCTCTGATTTGCTATTAAAAGCTCCCAGTGTTTCCCCAGGAAGGTGTTTTCCAAGTAGGTGGGAAGGGGAAGGGACGTGGAGGGGTGTGGGACAGGAGCCCTGCACAACCGCGGTAGGCAGGGGCTCCGATGGAAATCCTTTTATCTCAATCCCACCCTGGAAAAATTCTCCTCCCTGCCCAGTTTCCATCTCTCGTGTGTTTGGAGCTGGTTCAGTCCCCCAGCACCGTGAGGGACTCACCCTGCAAAATGGGGGGAGGGCTGTGGGGTGACTAACCCTGCATCCTTTGCTTAACCAGCATGTGTGTTTATATGTGCTTTTAGGTCATAGGATAAAGCCATGACAAAGGTTATATGTCTCTATTTCCCCAGCCCAACTGGAGTGTTGCTCCAGTGACCAACAGTAAGCCACTTATCCCCAGGGCTGAAAGGGCAAAATCTCTGTAAAACCATTTTTAATCCCAACAGAGGTAACAGTCCTGTCTATTGGAGCACTGTGCAGGCAGCAGAACAGGGCTCTGGTTGCTCAGCCTGGCAAGAAAGGACTGGAAACCCAATACCTTTGGACAACAGGGGAGTAAGCATTAATTGAGCTATATTAATGAGCCGGCAGCTGGAAAGGAAAAGCTTTTAGAGTGGGAGCAGGCAGCCACAGGATGGGGAACAGCATTCTGACAAGGACCCGACCAAACCCGTGGCTGGGAAAGCACAAACCCCTGCCCTCCAAAAATACATATATATGTATATATATATGTGTGTATATATATGTGTATATAAAAGCACAGGCGTAACAAAAAAGCTATATGCGGTTTGAAATCCCCTGCTCAGCTCAAGCCAAAGGAATTTCCAGGCCTGGTTTAGATCTGATTCAGCAAAGCTTTTATAACTGCATGGGGCGTGTGGTGGAGCTGGGGCCACAGGAGCTGCCAGGGTGCAGCCGGCCCTGCCCGCACCAGGGTGCTGTGACCAGGCTCACCATAGGAGCCTCTGGGTTGGAGAGATTGGTGTGTGGAATCAGAGATGCTTGTAAAGCCTTTATTTTTTATCCCCAGGCTCAACCCTGCAGAAGACAAGGCTGGTGCCTCCATGGGAGGGATGCAAGTGGTGTTTGTGGGATTTGCCCTGAATGCTGCACAAGGAATCAGTGGGGTCCAGGACCAGGCCCCAGACTTAATGAAATCACTAGGCTAGGGCATAAGGAGAGGCTTTCTCTGCAAGCATAACCCTTTCTAGCCACTGGAGAACCCCCAGTGGGGTGGCTCCTCCAGCGACCAAGCATGTCTGCAGCCCTGCTCTGCTGCTGGGGGCTCTGGCAGCGGGAGAACTCCCCCCAGAGTAAGCAAGTCAGACAAAACAAAGGGAAACGTCAAAAGCCGTGGTATCTCAGTGGCGGGCACTGGGGAGGATGGCTTCTTAAGGAGGAAGCAGAAAGAAAAGTAAGTGGTGCAGACAGCTATCTCCCCCATGAGTCACTCGGAAGGCTGGGAGTTTTCTTTCCATGGGTAAGAGTTCCCAGAAATGGGTGAGCCATCTGTTGGGGGGTGTCTGTCCAGGGATGGGTGAAGCAAACCAGCCATGACTCCAGGGCTCTATGGGTCCCCCCCCAGGCAGTGAAAGACCTAAAGCCAGAAAGGGACCTGGCGGTGTTTCCTGCATCCATGCCCAGGGATCTGGAGCCTCCCAAAACCTCGCAAACACCCCCACATCACCCAACTCCAGCTGCATTTTATCATCAGTTTTAATAAGCCTTTTTCTGTAGGGGTATGAGAGAGAGACCAAATGGACCATCAGGGGCTTCAGAGACGGTGATAGGAAGCAAGTTCTCTATTGGGTGATAGGGTACTTCCACCCATGTATGGATTGTCTGCAATGAGCATCCGTCCCAGTCCCTCTCAATCAAGTCCTGGACTTGGATCCCTCTGGCTGGGAGTTATCTGGAATCTGGGGATGACAGCCCTGTAGCTCAGGGTGGGTCTGCAGATGGAGATGCTGCTGCTTTGATCTGGCTGTTCAGAAGCTTGATTTAAAGCTTGTGAGCCTCTTCTGAAACAATTTTCAACCTTTTTCAACATAAAAGGAAAAAAAATCCCCAACCAAACCCTCGTTTTTACTCCTCTTTTTAAAGTAAAGACTTCAGATGGCTCCATGGGGTGAAGATACCCTGTTGCCAATGGTCCTGGCATTGGGGCTGCACAGGCACAACCCATGCATTACAGCTCCTGGCTACAACTGCATACTCTCGCCCCTCCTCCTCCTTTCCTAATTATATTCCATTTCAGGATTACTGAGGAATAATTGCATTACTAAAGGCAGATATAGTCTGGCATTAGGGAGCGCTTCTGCCCAACTGCACAGCACGGAAGGTACTGAGCCCCAGCGCACGGTAATGGAGCTTACCGCAAGCACTCAGGAAAAGAGCTCCCATCACTTCAGCTAAAACAGCTATTTGCTTTGAGCACATCCTGAGTTTCTCAGTCTCTTCCCTCCTCTCAAAGGCTCACATTTGCCAAGAGTGTACTCAGGATGGTGCAGGGTGATGGCTGAACCGCACAGTTGTTGGACATGCTTGTGGGATGTATGGCACTCCTTTCTTCGTGTCCTAAAACCATTGCAATGCTGGAGACAAACCAGGTCTTCGCAGGAGGCAGGGCAAAGGGAATGAGAGCAAAAAAAAGCTGGGTGTGTGCAAGAAGGGTGCAGAGCAGCGTTACAGCCTCATTCCTCTTCTCCCCTTCATTCCCCTCCCCTGAAGAGGAAGGAGCACCCTCAGCAGGAGCTGGCCCCCTCAGTGTGGCCACTGAGATCCTTTTGATTTGGAGCCAGGTCTTTCATTGCTACCTCAATCCCTGATCCCTTTGAGTTGCCGCCGCCATCTGCCTTGTGGTTCTTATCAAAGGCTGTCTTGAAACCCAGATAACCAGAGGGGTGTGCAGAGAGGCTCCCAGCCCTGATGTAACCGCTCAGACACGCTGAGAGATGAGCCAGGGCCCAGCTCTCCTCTGCCTGCCTGGCTCTGCCAAGAGCCCTACCTAAGCTCGTGGTAACAGCAAGCGGGTCTCCCTGAGCCTGATTACTTGCTCGCACGCTAACAAATGACATGCACAACTGTGCCACACAGGTATTACCCCTGCGCTGCACACAGTGTTGCACACTGGGACAACACATCTATCTGAAATGTATGCTCCTCGGTGGCACGTGGCAATGTGGCACGTGGTATTTGGAGCCAAATCTGGAATATATTTTGGCTAGTGGCTGGGCTTGTCAGCATTGCAGATGGATGAGCTGTTGTCACAAGCCTTATGACACACGCTCTCATGAGTTTGAAAGTGAAAATCTGAAAAGGATCCAAGAACAAGCCCACCTCCAAGCTCAGATGAGGTCTGGATTTGGCACCATCCCTCCTGTTCCCATGTAAAGGGCTGAGTGAGGGACAGGCTGTGCTTGGGGGCTCTGCACCAAGTGGGATGCACCCATGGTGAAAAGCACTTCCAGTCAGAGCAGAAACAAATCCAGACTTAATATCCCCTGTTTGGAGACGGGAGAGGTTGAGGGACTTGGGGATTGCCGTGACAGCAAGAGCCGAGCTCAGGCTGCAGATTTCCACCTCAAAAAGACCATGATGTTGGGTGGACAAGGTACCATTTTAGCCTTGGTAGAGAAGAGCAAATAGGAATGCATTAAGATTAAATAGTGGTACTCAGCTGAGCAGCCACAGCACTCTCTGCAAGGCCAGATATCACTGCCTTGCTTTGCAGCTGGGGAAACTGAGGCAGCAGCAGGCAGGGTCTTGTCCCAGATCACCCTGCAAACCCGTCTTCTCCTGCTGATGCTCATGTCTGCCACTCACCCTCTTAACTCCACCAGAGGCATTTCACACCCTTGGGTCCCACAACAGCCAGCAATGCCAAGCAAAAATGATTTATTATTATTATTATTACTCCTGCTATTATTATTGCTGCCTAGATAATCCCCTGTCAGAATATAAATGTGCCTCCCCTTCCAGTGTGAAAGTGTCCTGCTTAATGATGCTGTTTTCCTCTCACTGGTACCTTCAGCTCTGACATATTGAATGTTAATGGCACTGTGAGAGCTTCGGCTGCTCAGCTTCTTCAGAAGATGGGTCATTATTGCATCAGCCATCCTGGTATGCGTACTGCTCTTCCCTCCTCCTTTATTAAGATTTGCTTCTCCTCGATTAAATTAGCCGCATGTTGCATGGCTTACTTCCGTGGGAGGGATGGATGCCTCCGTTATCACCTATTCCCTCTGAAAAGGATAGGGGGGAAAATATACAATGCAGCACAGGATAATTGAATGAAAATTTAATGAGCACTTGCGAGAATACTTTAAGAGAAATGCCAATCGATAGCAAACTGATTTCCCGTTTTTAACACCAAATGGACTTGCACTGCAGAAGTCATTCCCCTCTGCCCATGGCAGAAGGCACAGGGAAGGCTGAAGCAGCCAGAGACAGCTGCTCATCAGGGACTCAGAGGCAGAATTCAATTATTAAGGCCCTATAATAATTGTCTAGATGAATATCCTGTGTGTGCATAACTAACTGCTCTCTGACTGTGGGCAGAGCGGGACAGCTGTTGTGTGAGGAATAATAGCCACTGACCCCAGCAGAACAGGGATGGAGTCTCAGCTGCCCATACCGCTTCTATTTCTCATGTAGGTCTAAGCGTTCGGCACCAGGCAGCTGGTTAAGTGATGGGAATGGGAAGCCTGACCTCCCACTGCAAGGATGGAGATGGTCCTGCAACCTCTGAGGCTCTTGCATGAGCACCTTGACACAGGGATCCAGACCCCCCATGACCCTCACACTTCCCACACCAGAGATGCCAAAGAGGAATGGCCTTTCCTATGTTGCAATTGCCTTCCTGGCTGACCTTGGGTATGTTCCAGAAGGAGATTTCAGAGGAGAACCATGCCAAGTTTGCAAAGAGCAGCACTCATCCCAGCCAGGTTTTCCCAGACCGGATTTTCTTGGGAGCCCAGGCCAGCACTTTCCCAAGCTCAAAGCCTAGTTGGCTGCTGAGTCCTTGATGAAAATGTGATGCTTTCTCTCCTGGGGCCAAAGGCTCCCTCAGTGGTGCTCCCATGGAGCAGCTCCAGATTTGGTCCTGTGCATCAATCCTCACTAAAACAGGTCAATAAAGTAAATCAACCCAGGAGGAGTGGGGGTTGCAGATTTCTGCCCGCTGCTATTGGGAAGTGGTTTTCATGCTCTTGATGAAAAAGCAGGAGGCTGCACAAAACCTGCACTTGATTAACTAAAACAGCCCCATGTGGGGCTCTTGGCAAGCGGCACAGGCACCTCCCCTCCTGCAGCGGGCACCTTCCCATGAGTCAAGGCCCTGCAAACTCGGGGCTAGTCTTCCACTTTTAATTACCTTCTTTCCATAAAGAAAGGCTTTGACCAGTCGCCCTGGCAGGAGCAGGAACCAGCCTGCCTCACAGCCACAGGGACTGTCCCCATGTCCCCAGATGGCCCCGGAGCACTGCTGGAGGTCCTTTTGAACATGCTGATGCTCTCATGTGCACGTCTACCCTGCCCAGCCTACAGACCATTCCCACTTAGTCTGAGTTCCACCGCGCCCTGGGAAGCTTTGGTTTCACCCCAGATGCCACAAGGTGGGGGGATCCCTGCACCTCCCCGGGCACCCCCACCCTCCTGCAGCCGCCCCACACAAAGCAGCTCATTCTCCGCAGCTTCCAGCGCTGTGCTGCAGCAGTAAATATTGCATTAGCTGTGGTGGGCTGGGGCTCTGGGCCCTCCTCCAGCTTGGCAGGCTCCTCTCAGCCAGCCGGCAGAAGCAGCATGGATTATGTGAGCTGGACAAAGGGCAGAAAGCAGCCCTGGGGGGAGTGGGATATATGACTGCCAGGTCAGCAATGGCTTATCTCTATCTTTCTTCCTAAGCCATGGTGGGCAACAAAACCCTTGCGCAACATGTGGTTTTGGTGGAGTTAAAATCTTCCTCTTGGGGGAGGTGGAAGAGGAAAAATAAAGGTTTTGGACTGAAGCACTTGGGAATCAAAGGCGAAAAAGCTTCCAGCATTGATCCGAAAAGTGCTTTTCCGCTCCCAGGAGATATTCTGGGGTTTTGCCGTCATGATTTTGAAACTTTCTGGAATTTGTTGAGTTTTGTTTCTGCTTGCTGGGAAAGGTCATGGCTTCTCGGGCAGGAGGGAGAGCTCTGCTTTCCAACACAGCCTTTTGCTCCCTGTCATTTGGGAGCCTGGCTGCCTGAGCTTGCCCGCCACGGAGGTGTGGGGCAGAGGTAACCCAAGAAGACGAGACAGAGGCATTAATTGAACTCCACGAGCTAAACCTGCACACAGAGACCAAAACCAGCGGGACAAAATAAATCCAAGGTGGTCCTTCCAAAACTGCCTGGCTAAGTGAGTTCCTGGTCCTGACTCCAGCGTTTCCCCTCCATTCTGTGCACAACAGGCCTTTTGTTAAATTTCACATCCTGAAAGAATGTAATAGCATTTTTATTTTTAATCCATCACATGTGTTTTGTTTGGACTAATCTGACGGGGCTCCATTCACAGGCAGCTCTTTTCCAACATCACTAAATTTCTCATGACTTAACCTGTTGACAAGGACAGGACGTGTTCAGCCCTCGTTACACAAGCATCATTAGGTGCGCAAGAACTCTGCAGCCTGGTGAGCAGATGGGGTGGTCAGAGGTTTTGCTGAAGATGGGAAGAGAAGCACAGCCCCGCTTTGGAGGTGAAGCTGTCCCTCATTGCTTTCGGAGGGGACTCCAGGGCTGCTCAGCAGTTTGTAGTGATTTTTCATAAACCTGTGCTTCTGCAAACCATGCCATCTTGCCCACATAATGTGGTTTTGCTGGGGAGGAACTGGCATTCCCATTTCCCAGCTGAAGGACAAAGCTTGGGACTGTCTGGAGCAGCAGTACTAATGTTCCTGAATTGGCATAATTCAATTAAGCCCTGCGGCAGGGTGCAGCAGGCAATGAATCAGCCAATCCACCACCAGCCAAGAGCCAGTATGTGGCCACAGCACATTCAAACCGGGGCTTAATGTTAAGCCAGGACTGAAGTCAATCTCCATGCAAGAAAGCATTTGCTCCTGATGTGATGCATCCTCATGTCCTGTTGCTTTTCCTGGGCTCGGGCACTGGGCTGCACAGCAGGCCTGAATTGCATCAGTGGTGTTCCAAAAGGGATAGAGAGGCTCTGTGGGCACCCAGCCTGCCTTCAGGCTTATGCGCACTGCAGATGCGCCTTTGAGCACATCTGGATCCTGTCATAATTTGGGCCGTGAAGAAAACATGCCGACGCGAGCTAACACCCCCGTGAAGCGCCTTTGTGCGATCCCTCAGAAGCGCCCGGTTCCCAATCTGCGGGTTGCTGCCCTAATCAACTCCAGACTTTGTTTTGAACATCAGATATATTTCAGTTTGCTGCTCCAGAAGACATCCCTCTCCCCTCACTCATCCCTGAGCGGGAAGTGGGGAGCCTGTACACAGCACTGGAGCTCCCTGCCTGCTGGGGGCAAGGAACTATCCCCAGACTAAGGCTGGATAGAGGCTTTCAAGGGACAATAGCACAGCAAGAAGTCCCACTTCAGACACTCCTCACTCAAGAGAAGCCTGGCCAAGAAAACAACAGCAAGGCTGCTGGGCTCCAGCCCCAGCATGGCCGCAGCCAGGACGTGTGTCTGCTCCTGGTGCCAGTTCTTCCCACTGTGCTCTCCTGGGGGTTGGTTTTAACTGGGAGTTTTTAAGGGGCATCACATTGTCCTGGGATCATTATTTCCACACACAGGTGATTGTTTGGGTTAAATCCAAGCCAGCAAACGCAGTTATCACAGCACACCATGTCCTGGGCTGGCAGCTGGCTGCCGACGGAGGCTGCGGATGGAGAGGGTGCACTGCATAAAAGTCCATTATCTTAAGCTGCTCAGTGACAAACAACTGGATCTTTCTCCTTGTTGCAGACAGCAGGCTGGGGTGCTGGGTGCAGAGATGCTCAGGCCACAGGAGGACATAGCTCTGCAGGATCTTGCTGGGCTTTGTGGTCTGTTGGGTTTTGGAGCATCACAGTGAGTTGCCATCTACAGCTGCCAGGGTCTGGGGGACTCTGAGCCTTTGGTTTGATCAAAACCAAAGGCAGAATAAGCTGTTAAACAGAGCAGCTCCATGAGCCTTTTGGGAGGTCTGGAAGGTCCTGCAGCAGTCACCTGGGGACAGACAGCGGGTGCTCTGCATTTATTTATCCCCTTCCATAAAATGACCAAGCATCTTGTGCCAAACCACCATGGTCCCCTCATTAAATCAACATGTGTCCCAGCGTGGCAGGGCTTCGAGACCGCCCAGTAGGTCAGATCAGGGGTGAGCTATGTGTTTGGTGTTGTTCTGACACTGGAGTCAAAATGAATCATCCCACAAGTCCAGGTTTTGTCACAGATTTGCAATAAAGCCCCAGACTGGAGGAAAACTGCTGTGGGTGGAGTCCAAGGTGCCGTGTTGCACTGATAGATTTATTCTGTTCCCTGGAACTGGATCCCTTCAAGCTGGCTCCTGAGCTGGGACAGCACCAACCCCAGCCACTCCCTGAGAATAAACTGGCTGGAAAAACTGTGAAGAAGTGGGAGACAAACATCCCATTCACCAGCTCTCCTGGAGAAGTCGTCAGGACGAAAGCAGTTGCCAAAGCCACTGTAACAAAGGAATCTCTCTCCAGCACACCAGAGCGGGCAAGGATGAGCCATGGTGTCAGGGCTGAGCCAGGGAGGAGACAGGAGCCATACAGCTGTCAAATTTGCTGTGTGGCCATGGGAAACCTCCTAGTGTGGTGCTAATCTCATCGTGGGAATCTCTTAGTGTGGGGCTTTGGCCTTTTGCCTGCAGAAAAGAAGATCAGCACTTCTGCACCAGGGAGTTTCAAGGACAAACTGGGGCTCTGTGTCTAAAAGTGGGCGTTAGTATGGCAAGAGAAGGGACCAAAGAATTGCTGGTAGGAAATGGAAAGGGGACTGAGGCTGCTTTGTGCCCAGGCAGGACTGCCCAGAGCACACTTGGGACCTAATGCTGGGAGCACTTTGTGAGCATGTGGGGGAGAGATGAGCTGTGCTGGCTGGCTTGGTACGGCACAAAACCCTGTGCAGCCCTAATCCTGCTTTGCAAAGAAGAGCTCCCATCCATGCATGCACCCCTACACTCATGTACACCCCTGCGCCCATGCACCCCCCTGGCAGCACCCACGTCTCACCAATGCAGTGACCCTGTGCCTTCTTTTTGTGGGTTGATTTTCCACTTAAAACACTTATTCAGATGAGATCACAGGCTTCTGCAGATTCAGGCCTGGCAACACCCATTTTCAGAAGGAAAGGGTCATTTGCTGTTGCACATATGAGTCCAGAGCTGCTCCACTCCATCCACCCTGGGTGGGAAGTGTCATATGGGGCAGGAAGGGATGTGGTCCAGAGCAGGATGCTGCCACAGCTCACTAGCTCTGGCCTCTGTTGCATATCAAATAATAACTTCCTCACCCAGACAGAAGCGTTCCCAAAGGCATACGACCCTCCACTACCTTTCCTACCAGAAAATCCCTGTCCTGTGAGTGGAGCCCACTCAGGTGCGGCCTCGTTGGTGCAGCATCCCATGGAGGAAGTATGGGATCCAGATGCCAGGAGTAGGGTTTGGTTTCCTTTAAATATAAGGCATATGACAAAGTCCAAGCAGAGACTATTTATTGATTTTAATGAAAATAGTATGTTGCCTCGAATATGGATGTTAATTAAAAGGCACCCGCTGCTGTTTATCGCTGGCTGAGTCTCTGGCAGCAGTAAAGAGAGAAACGAGTCAGGGAGCTCATGCCAAAACCTCCCCATGGGGAAGGTGGATGATGCCGGGAGCGGGATGCAGGGCTGGAGCATTCCTGCTCCTCTTCTTGGAGAGAGCGGCTCCAAAAATAAACTCTTGTGAAAGCCGGGCCTGGCAAGCCATGTTACTGCAAAAGGGGGACTAAAGCTCACGGTGCAGCCCACCAGCCAGCCAGTCCCACACAGCACATGGGTGTGTGCAAATCCAGTCCCAGCTTCCCTGTTTGCTTAATAATTTCACACAATAGCATACTTTATATAGATAAATTTTTTGTTTTTCTTCTCCTTGTTACGCATCAGACCACTACGCAGACAAAGAGGCACCATGCACATAAAAACTTGCTCCATCTTGCCTGGAGGCAGCAAATTTAAAAGCAAAATTGAATTCTTAAGGCCCCATGGAAAGTCACTGAACCTGCCATGCAAGGTCTGCTGGCACAAAGGCAGGGACGCTAAATAAAAACCCCTGGGTGCATGCTATATTTTTCTGATATGGATCCAGCACACAAAGGCTCTGGGCACAGAAGCAGGGTAGAGGTGGTTTCTTTGTCTGGAAGTGAAAGATGATTTCAGCTCGTGAAGGAAGCATCTTGCTTGTAGTTACCCAGTGCGCTGGCTCGCTAGGTTTCTGCTCGTGCCTCATTTCTGGCACCTCCTCCCTCCACAAAACCCTCCGGGGGGTTTGGAGGGTTTGGAAGGTGATTTTTCCCCCAAGCCCTCAGCAACCCTTGAGCATCGTCCTCACCTTTTTCCTCACCTTTTCTTCCTTTTTCTGAAGAACAGTGGTGGGTCAAACCCTGCTCCCAATGCAAACACAGACTCTGCTCCCACCCCTCAAAAAGCTTTGATTTCTTTTCAACCCTCCTTTTCCCCAACCTTGTATAACACAAGCAGCCAAAATTCCCAAATTCCACTATGGGAAGGGGACTGTTTGATTGCAGAACTGGGCTCCTCAGCTGCCTGCAGAAGGGTTCACATCCTTGTGCACACCCCAGCTCTCTCCAGGAGCATAGGCTGGAGCTGAGGACAACAAAATCTATAGAGAAAATACATCTGGCCTGCTTCAAGCAATAGTCCATTAAGAGTGCTTCTGTGGGCTTTGGCCTACTTAACACAGAGCTTGGGGCTAAAAGCAATGTCAAAGCCAAGATCAACCGATTACTGGAGGTAATTCCTATAATCTTCTATTAGATTACTGGTACAAGATGTTCAGAAGCCTTCCAGAGGCTTTTGAAGTATCTGAGCTTTTTTCTACTCTTTCTTTTGGCATTAACTCTCATGCAGCCTGTTTTTTTCTGGGGGTACCCTTTGTGTCCCCCCCATGCACAGAGGATTTAGTGGCAGGCAGGGACATGCCTAATGTGACTGTGCAGAGGTGGAGCCTGGGGTCCACACTAAGGGTAAATGGTGCTCAGGGGACTTTTCAACCAACAGTAAGACATGTTTGCTCATGCATTAGCCAAAGGTGCCTCCCAGTAAACAGCATCAAGATCCACCACTCCTCTACACAGACCTCCCGGAGCAAATCCACATCTCCATAAAGGCTTGTGGTAGGGATTGCAAGTTACCCCAGTCCACGGCAGTGGGATGCCCGGGTCCTGCTCATCAGATGGTGGCAAGTTTGTGTAGACGGGGAAGAAAGAGCGAGTGCAGCCGTTCACCTGTATTGACCCTGTTTCTTGCCAGGCTTCCCACATCAAACAGCCCATGTGGGTTACTCAAAGCAGGCTGGCAGCCTTTGCAGGGCTGGTCTCGCAGCCTGCCCCTGGGCACGCCAAAAACAAATGCAGTTATACATTTGGTTAGAAAATGGTCTGGTTTTTTTCTTTTTTTCTCCTTTTTTCTCCTGGGTCTGCAAGCTGGGGCTGAGTCATCTCCAGCTTTCCTCAATGAGAGATCTAAAGCACTTCAGAAAAAATAAAGAGAGACAAACCAAAACATGTCTGTTGTTTTAATCACAGCTGCGTTTCACAAGACATAGCTGGTCTGGGCTGTGATGCAACCGGGTTTCTTCTTCCAAATCATACGCATGGATTTTGTTTCTTCTGTTATCCTCTCCCAGGCTGGTAGATCCACCCCATGAGCACCCTCAGACACCCCTGGGACCTGCTGCTCTGTATGTCTGGGACCACATAACATCAATGTCACAATCAGCAGTATCTCTTGCCTTGGTTTGCTTCTCTCCAGCTTGAAACAAGGGACTTGCTCTTCTTAAAAAAGCAGCCATTGCTATCAGCTGCCCAGCTGGGTGATGGTGCTGCTGTGTGTAAGTAGCCAAACGACCAAGTGGTTTAGGAGCCAGCCAGTGCACTGTGGCCATGCACATTTGTGGCCAAACACACCTTGCCTTCTTCTCTGTCTCAGTCCTCCTTGTGCAAAGGCATCCATATGCATGTGAGGACGATTCAGGCAGGATTTGTTTCACCTGCGGGAAGGGGGTGAGCTGCAGCAATGGGGATTTCTGGTATAAAATAACAATCAGTCTTAAGAGAGACATGGACCTGCTTGAACAAGCCCAGAGGAGGCCATGAAGATGCTCTGAGCACTAGAGCGTATCTCCCATGGAGCCAGGTTGAGAGAGCTGGGCTTGTTCAGCCTGGAGAAGAGAAGGCTCCAAGGAAATGTTAGAGCAGTTAAAGTGCCTAAAGTGGCTATAAGAAACCTGGAGAGGGGCTTTGGACAAGGGCCTGTAGGGACAGGACAAGGAGGAATGGCTTTAAACTGACAGAGGGGAGATTGAGATGAGATCTTAGGCAGAAGTTTTTCCCTGTGAGGGTGGTGAGCCCCTGGTGGTTGCCCAGAGAAGCTGTGGCTGCCCCATCCCTGGCAGTGTTCAAGGCCAGGTTGGACAGGGCTTGAAGCAACCTGGTCTAGTGGAAGGTGTTTCTGCCTGTGGCAGGGGGTTGGAACTGGACGAACTTTGAGGTCCTTTCCAATTCAAACCAGACTGTGATTTTAGCATTTATCCGGGGGTAAAATGCAGCCAGAACCCAGGGCACACTGTGCAGCATGGGCACAGCCAGCATGGTTTGCCTGCTCTGGGAATACTCAGAAAAGCCAGCGAGAGGATCAGGGGTTGCTGCTGAGCCTGCCAACACAGGCAGCCATGAGGCTCCTGCATGAGGACACTGAAGCAAAGGGCAGACCTGTTTTCTCCTGCAGCAGTTAAGCCCAGGCAGCTTCTTATCCAGAAAAGCTGGGTTCTTCTTCCTTGCCTTTAATTCAAAAAGAGAACTCACAACACTGCTCTGGTCCCTTTTCCCCTTCTCCTCCAAACCCAGCCACTTCCAAATTGTAGGGTGAGTGGGCATATTTATGAACTGAGCGAACATCAACCACAATGCTATTTATAAGTTTGTTTTTTGATGAGCATCTCTGTTTTTTCCACAATGTAAATCAGCCTCTGGGTTGCATTCTGCTGTGAGGCCATTTTTTTGATCTGAAGGTGATAGTTCCATTACTGGGAAACACCTGGAGAAGGCTAGTGTCCTGCGGAAAATCCTGCTGGGCTCTTCCCATCTGTTGTTCAGATCATTTTCTATGCATTACCTTTTAGAAATGTGCTCTTTTCATTTGGCCAGGCAGGAAAAGTGGTTTGCAAACATCACAGGCAGGAGTGACCCATGGAGCATTTTCCCTCCTCCCTTGTATCCCGTGTCTCCCGGAGGAAACAGGGCACCTGGTAGTGTAGGTTTCTCTACAACACTAGACAGCCTGGATCCAGACACAAGCCTTAAGAGAGCTGACGCTGGAGCATCCAAAAAGAGCATATGCTGCCCATTTAGCTTCAGCGGGCACCAGCTCCGAACCCACAGTGAAGTGTGGGGATGGTGCTGTCAGCACCCTCCTTTGCCCTGTGATGGGCTCAAGCTCTTATCACACAGAAATTCCCACCTTCTCTTGAGAAGCAGTAAGTTTGCAGTGTGCCCAAACATCACCTCTGAAATCTACCTCTACAATGCATGGAGAATGTAGCCCTGGACTTATAATGACAAATGTGATCAGAAGGCTGAAGCATCTCTGCTCTGAAGACTCGTTCAGAGAGCTGGGCTTGTTCAGCCTGGAGAAGGCTCCAAGAGATCTTAGAGCAGCTCCCAGTGCCTAAAGGGGCTACAAGAAAACTGGAGAGCGCCTTTGGACAAGGGCCTGCAGGGACAGGACAAGGGGGAATGGCTTTGAACACAAGGCTAACCCTGCTCATGTAGGCACCTGTTTTCCTTGTACCAAATCCAGATCTTCACTTTCTCAAGGGGACAATTAACCATTGAATCCTCCCCAGGGGATATGCAGCCTCAGCAGCTTTCCTTGGGGGCTCTGCCCTCCTGAGCAACAATGTGGTGGGCTTAAGCACAGGGTAACTTTGGTAACAAGGAGGTGGGCAGCAAGAGGATGGCCACACGTCTGGTTTCAGAGGAGATGGGGTGTAGGGAAGAACTCATCCCAGCCATCTGTGGAGCCCTGCAGCTGAGGAGCATCGGGCAGTTGCCTACAGGGCTATAAGAGGCTCCAGGCAGGCTGGGGATGAGCTTATTAGAGGTGTTAGTGATGTTTCTGTAAAGAGAAGGGGCTTGTGTGCCTGGTTATGGACTGAGGAGCTATTTGAGTCTCTGTTCCCTATGGAAAGGAAAGCAATGCTGCAAAACAGGCAAATACGGAGCAGTGGGGTGGTGCTGCTGCTTGTGGGGTGTTCTGCTCTGTATGGCTATGCTGTGGGTCTGGGTGTCAAAGCAAAGAGCAGAGAGGTGTTAGAATAGAAGGAGTGTCTCCTGGAGAAAAAAAAAAAAAGGCAGTTGGGGCCCTCAGCAACTGCAGGAGTCTCCTATCAATCTTGGAGAGGGGATTTTCTTTCTAGTCCAGGAGCCTGCGTGTAGCAACAGAGCAGTCTAAGGAGCCTCTGGGGTCTGTGTGTGGAGGCTTTGCTAGGAATTAAATGTACCTTTACTTTTGGTGCTTTAGAAATGTGTTGTTTGATTGTAGGGGTGAGCAGGGCCTGGAAAAACAAATGTGAGAGTGGATGCTTGTGTGTGTATATAGGAAGGTTTTGAAACCAGAGGGTGGCTCTTCCCAGGCTGGTGTCACCTGGCGCTGAACCACAAGCTTTGATAGAGAAGCTTTGGTGGAAAGAGTATAAGACGTTGCATGATGGGAATCATAGAATCCCAGACTGGTTTGGGTTGGAAGGGACCTTAAAGCTCATCTAGTTCCACCCCCCTGCTATGGGCAGGGACACCTTCCACTAAGCCAGGTTTTTCCAAGTCTGAACCCAACACTGAGGCAAATGCACTGGTAGGCTCTTGGCTGAGATTTGCGGAGGTTTTAAGAGTCATGAAACCCTGTGGGTTATCAAGCACCTCTTCAGACTCCCTCCTGCCATGGAGGAGGAGGAAGTGTGCTTCCTTCTCTTCATGTGGTGAGCCAGATGTGCTACTGTGCTGCAAGCTCACCAGAGGCACTAAGATGAGTGAATGTGGCCTTGCAGGGAAGGCTGCTTGCTTTACAGTGAGGTAGGGGAGTAAAAAGCTTACATGCATATGCGTTCTTTCCTACTAAACATCCTAGATGCTGCAGACGGCCTCCTTGTGTGTGCTGCTGCTTGTACTACTAAGGTACTTTGGGACAGCAGTATCAACCAGCCACTGCTACAAAAGGCGTTGTTGGGGTGTTCAGAGGGAAACAAATCGAGTGTTTCCTTGCCAGGCTGCTGGGGAGTTCATCCAGCTCGCCCCTTGCATGCTGGAAAGGGAAGAGAAAAGGTTGAGTCTCTGCTTGACCCCAGCACTGTCTGCATGTAGCTGATGTGACCCAGGAGGAGGGTCCTTGCTTAGGCCCTAGCCAGTGTGGCAGGTAAGATGTGGCTGCAGCTGGTTGAAACAAATAAGGTGAAAGGCCTGAGGAGGATCAAGTGGCAGCAGCGTGGTTATTTTTGTCATCAGGCCTTGATTTGAATACAACAAAAACCTCAGCAGCAGGAAGGCAAGGAGATATGGTAGTAGATCTAAAGACTGATTACTGCTTCCCACATGGCTTCTCATCCCTGCTACCTGCCACAGCTTGGGTCTCCTCTTTCTGGTCCTCATAGCCTGCTGCACCCCCAAAGAGGGCTCTGGTCTCACCCAGGCACAGCCACAGCAATGAGATCTACAGGGCTGGGTGCTGATGCCTGGGCTTGGTTAGTCCCCACTGTGCCGAGAGTCGTGTTCCCATCCTCCTAGAAAGCATGAGGTTTTCTAACTTGGAATAAGCTGTTCCAGTGTAAACCCTGCCCAGAGCTGGCACAGGAGACAAGCATGCACAGAGGGAGTGTGGTGGTCCTGACTGCCTGGAGGAAGTGGGCTGAGAGCTGAGCAGCTTGTGACTTGAGTGTGAGCCTGCTCTCCCCCATGTGCCCCTGTGCGTGCTGTGAAAGCAGGCAGTGAGGCTCTGGAAGTGCTGGGGGGGTACTTCCATACTGTGGCCCAGCTGGGCCCTCCTCCTAATTTAAAGCAGGCTAGAATTATGTGAATGTTAAAATCTGCCAGTGCCCTCCTGGAGGGTCAGGAGCACTGGGAAGTCCCAGTACACTTGCCATGGAGAAGGAAGCAGTGCAGGACCTGGTATCCATGGCTGGCTCCATGCCGCTGGAGGATCATCCTTGGCCAGCTTTGCCTCAGTTGGGCTCAGCCATAAGGAACTGGGTTGCAGTGTCTGTTTAGCAATGAACATGTAGCTCACTGTTGCCAGCCTCACTGTCAGAGTTGGGAGCCAAGGTGCCGTTTGTGGCAGAAGAGAAAGCAAGAACATGTTTGCATGCTGTGGCTACACCCTACCTCAACCACATTACCAGCAGATGAGCACAGGCACACCTCCTGCCCATTCCCCAATTTACGGCAGGGAGGGGAAGGTGAGTAGGGGAGGGAGCAGCAAGCATGGCCATTATACATGCAAATACAATAATTTCTGGTTCTCCAGTGCTTTACCGCTGGTGTATTTTCCCACCACTAGCAAACTGGTCATTATTCTGCACATGTTGGGGTGCACAGTGCTGGGTGGACAGAAGGATGGCTGGTGCCATCCTGTCCCCACTGCAGGTGCCAGGAGTGCTGGGTATCTTCATTGCTGTGCCTGCCTGGGGCTGTGTGCAGGCAGAGCCAGTGCCCATGCCTGCGTGCACAGCCCATGGGAATGCTGATGCTCCAGGGCTTGCCTGCAGCCACACATCAGAGCTGGAATGGAGAACAAAGCCAGCGTTTCACCTCCCCACCGACCCAAGCAGGCTTCCTTCTAGAATTTATCATACTTCCAAGGCAGTTTCCCATGGGGACAAGAAAGCAGAAATACCTGTGGATGCTGGGAAGGAGGTGGCCTCCTCATCTACTTGGTAGAGCTGCTGCCTCTGAGGAGCCTAGCTATGAAACAGGGGACGTGCCAAGTGCCCCCTTGCTCTTTTGGGAGGCACAGCTCAGCCTTTGTACCTCTGGCTTTGGGTCGATCCTGTTGGAGAGGCTGAGATTTGCCTGTTTCTGCAAATCAGCAGCAAATTTGCTGAACAACTTTGGTATGAACTCAGTCCAGGCTTAGGCAACAGGAGAGCAGGATCAGTCCGTTTGCAGCTCCTCCAGAGAGACTCTGTAATGAAGCAGTCCTTTGTGCATAGCAGGAATGGAAACAACAGCCCTCAAGTCTGACCCCAGACAATTGTTTTCAGCAGAGAGAGCTGGGGAGGCAATTAATAATGTTTAAATGAAAGAAATAAAAAAAGCAATACTGTATCTAGAAATTCTTCTGAGGATCAGAGCTGTGACAGAAAGATATATGCTTTAGCATTTCTGTCAGAATAAGTGACCCTCCTGAGAGCAGGAGGTTTTGAGGCTCTTTCTGTCCCACTGGACATAATTTAAGCAATGCATTACCGCTAAAAATCACTAATTTTACCCAGTAGATGAGTTCCAAAGGGTCATGTTTTTCGTAGTTTGCTGGAAGGACAGGGGATACATTATTACAGAGCCACAATGCAAACAGTAGTTTCTGATTAGAATAGAATATTGTCAGCATTTCTCCAATTAGGCGTGGGCATCAAGTTCCTCACACGCAAAGGGGCTGGTAGCAAACCTTCATCCCCTCTGCTGGGAGCAAGGAGCAGGCTCAGAATATGCAGCCCTTCTCCTTGGAGCCGCTGTAAAGCTTCGCAGCAAGAGCCAACTTTTCCACTCTAGCTGACAGTGTCCCAGTGTGCTCCAGCCCTGCTATGAAGGGACCCCCTCTAAGAATGAGAAAGGGTGTTTTTCATGTCTCCTTCCAGACCTTGCCCTTGCAGAAGAGCTGTGCAGTGCTGGTTCTTCTATGACATGGCTGCTCATCCCCTGAGACATGACCCCAGACCACCAAATTCATTTTGCAGAGCCCACCAAACGGCCATCTGAGATCAATTAGCTTGTCATTACTCATCCCCATCAGATCTGAACTGCTGACCTACGAGTGAAAGTCCATATATTTATCTCCCAGCAATGTGCAGACCTGTCCAGCTATCTAATGAGATAAAGAAAAGAGGAGGATGTTGTAAAGAAAAGCGAAGGAGGTCGTGCTCTGGCCGTCCATTGCCTGCTCCAATTAGCTTGAACCCAAGGGCCCAGTTGAGCTCAGCTTGATGGAGAGACTGGAGTCTCTGAGGTGTCCAGCTCTGTGGCAACAGACTGCTGACCAGAGGAGAATGGCTCCTGTTAGTGGCAATTTCAAAGAATTTTAGAACTTGAAATGCCATTTTAACTGTGCATTTGAATGGGTGCTCTGTTATTTTAAACTGCTATTCATAACTAGTTAGTAGTTCAAATTAGAGCCTTATTTATTGAAGAAACTAAATATGCAACCCAGAGGCAGTATTTATTGGGTTGTGTACATTGAAAGTTCATTATTTAGATGAGGATATTTAAGGTGGAAGGAGATATAGCCCTTTTAATTACAGGAATATGAACTTGACAGAAACATTTGCTGCCTGCGAAGGCTGTAATTACTGCACATGATCCAGTTCTTCACTTAAATCTAAAAGATCCACAGCCCCTTTCCTCATTTAAATTTATGTGTTCTTGCATATCTGTTTTCTGGTAGTTTATGGTGAGTCCTGTGAAGCAGCATTAGTCTGAACACTGAATTACTTCAGGATGCCTGGGAGGCACTCTTTGAGAATGCTGCTCCAAGCTCCCAGAGGTCTGGCATGTGTGGATGCCATGGTGCAGGTGTGGTGGATGGTGGTTAGGTGTCTCATCATATGGACTTGGGAACAGGCTGGAGCACTGTCAGAAGCAGCGGTTGTTTGTGGAGGGTGGTAGGTGTCCTCTCTCAAGCAGCCAGCCCCTCAAACAGCACCACTGTCAATCACTCCCTGAACAGAATTCAACACATGTGTCCAGTGGGATCAGTACTTCTGATGGGCAAGGTGCTGTCAGCATCACTAGGGCTTTTACTAGTGCTTTTCTGGCTGTGGATAAGCTTGCTTCCTGAGAGTGGCCAGCATAGGGACACCACTGGTGTTACCAGTCATCTCTGGCTATGTTCATCTAAGCACAACTGTCAGACTCCCTTATAATTCAGAGGGTTTACTACTGTTTAATTTTTTACCTAAATATAGAATCATAGAATGGTTTGGGTTGGAAGGGACCTTGAATCTCATCCAGTTCCAGCCCCCCTGCCATGGTCAGGGACACCTTTCACTAGACCAGGTTGCCTTATAGAGGTGGAGAATTTTATTGAAAGTTGCATTTCCCCAAAACCTTCTTTACAGCATAATAGCTATTAGGGAAGCAAGCACTGGCCCCAGTGGGTAACTCTATATTGGTCTTGAGCTTCTCAACTTTCAGTGTGGGTGGGGTGCAGTGTTGGCTCCTCTACGATTATTTTAATTGTAAATACCCAGAGGCAAAAGGCAGCAGAACGTGACAGATGAGGCTAGTTTGGTGTTACTGCTGCATGGTAGAAACCCAGAAAGTGCTGTTCTGGCTTTTAGAAACAACGTGCCTCAACATACACTGTTGATATACACAGCTTTTTGAAAATTGCCACAGCTTGGAAAATAACTGTTCCTTTTCTAGAAAATCCTAGTGTTAATCAAAATTATACTCTATGATTAAGACTCTTCAAATGTTTTCTTTGCTATACCTTTAAATTCCAAATAAATCAATGCCTCTATGGAATTATTCAATTGACATAAATTTGTTCCACCTAAAATGAATAGCAAGCCTGAGAAAGTGATAGGAAATTGTTAATTCATCACTGCCTGCCTTGGCCCACCATATATTTCCCCTAATCAAAATGCAAACTGATATTCAATCCAAGGAAAACATTTAAAAAGTCCATCATATGCCACAAGCTTTCAAAACTTTTCTAAATCTGATAGCAAGAAAACATTGTACATCTTAGTCATTAATGTATGTTGTGGAAAGATAAATGTAAGGTTCAGTTTTTACCACAGTTGCAGCAACCTGTAATTGATGGCCTTTCCACAAGATTCATGGGCTGATGGAACAGTGGTAGAGGGACATTTCAATATACTCTGTTACAGCCTTGGGTTTCAGTGTTTGAACTTGCAGAAAAAAAATATCCTGTCTTTCAGGCCTTGATTCAGAACAGATATGAAGCACAACCATGAGTCTTATTCAGGTCAATGGCTTTTAGGCATGTGCTGAATAAAAGTCTTCCTGAAGTGGGGCATTACCAGTGAGCACTGGTCATTGGAAACGTATTGGTAACATAAAGAAAGCAGCTGCTCTTCATCTAGTATTTCTGCCTTTACAAGTTGGGATAAAGCTGTGCTTGACAAGTCAACCCCTTGGGGCTAAGACAGTACATCTTGCAAGAAAATCCCACAAGAGTAACGAAACCTTGGAAGAAGTTAATGTTGTGCGGCTGTTGAAGCACCTCTGAGCTCTGTGCTAGGTGTGTGTGTATTGCACTGGGACTGCCAAAAATGGAAAAGTCGTCCATCCTTCACCTCCCAAGCCATAGGCAGCTGGAGCATCTTCTGCCCCAGATGACTATTTAAATAGCTGCTGCTGGCTCAGAACCCCAAGAAACTGCAATTGTCTTTTTGAAACCCAATCTCTCGCAGGTGCTTGGCACTATGTTTAAGTTGGAGGTTCATTGGCAGCAAACAGGCGCACTGTAGGGGAATGCTTGTCATGGCAAAGGCTTCACATGCTTAAAATGAAAATTAGGAGATCAAAAAGACAATGAAGATATTTAAATAGCTTGAGTAGATTAATGGAAAATGCAGGAAAGTAAGAGAGGGAATGTGGCCTTTGCAAGGGCTCAAGGGTTTCTGTAACATCTGGTAAACTACAGAAATGATAGTACAGGGACACAGTAAGAGAATTCAGTGCTAGGCAGCATTCACAACCCTCTAAGCAAATAGTTGGTGGAAATAGAACTGCTCCAAGAAACATAGTCTGTGACTCAAGGCCTTTGAATTGCAGCTGGTGCTTCACTTTAGCCCATTTTATGGAGCTGAGCAGGAACATAAACTACACCTCAGTTTCCTTACCTCTGCTCTTGGGATTTGGGGTATTCCTCTAACCGTCTCTAATTTGTTTTCTTGATTCTTTGAAGGGAAAGCAGGATGAAAAAAAAGTGAATACTTTGTAGGAATGCGTATGAAGTCAAAGCACTGAATTTTAGTCTCCTTTTAATCTTTCGGCAGTCATGTGTTCCGTGGCTACATATGTTTTCTTACAGTGCAAAGCATAATCAGCTTTGCATCCTGCATTGCCACAAGCACTTCCTCTTCAGTTCAAAGGCGGTGCAGAGGAATTGAGATGGAGAGACCCATCTTCATGTCCATATTCATGCACACCTCTGCTTTGACTGTATTTTGAATGTAGGCTCTTGCACTTCATAACTTGTTTTCTCACTTCTGTGTTGTGGCAGTGTCGCTTTCCCTGGAGAAAACCTTGTTTGTCATTAAATAACAGTGTTTGAGAAAGAAAGAGGAGGAGGATGGTGCATTCAAAAAAAGGGCAGCAGCCTGTTTAACAGCTTGCCTTTGTGCTTGGGACTGCAGCTAGTTACTTACCCAAGTACTCAGTTTTGTCTATGTAAGCATAAAAAAAAGATGGATTACAGGCAGCTGAAGAATAAAATGTGCAGACCTGACTTTCAAAGCACTTTGCATACCCTTGACATGAAGCGGAGTGAAAGCTGGTGTGCAGGCTGCAGCCGTGGGAGCAAGAAGCTCTCAGGCAGTGAGTTCAATTGCTGCACGATGCTCCTGGGCTTTTGTTAGATGTTTGCTGACAATCACCTTATTCTAAATGCAGTGTTAGTGATAAACGCTGGGAAATGGACCCACAGAAGAGTGCTTGCTAAGACTTTGTGTTCTCCTGTGCCTGGGTGAAACAGCAGTGATGGGTGGCTTAAACACTGAACTCTCATTATTTGAAGACCAGACTGACTCAACCGCCTTTAATTTCAGCATGCCCTGAAGTAATTCAGGGGCTGCAACTAACTGAATTTTTTTTAGTGGACAGAAAGTGGAGGCTTTTCCCAGCTTTGTGGTTCTCAGGGGGAATTTGTTTCCTGGAGACAACTTCAGGTATCTGTGGCTTCTTCTATGGAAGATCAAACTCCAGCTATGTACAATTTAGCAGAGAAAACCCACTGAAATTCAGCCTTTTGTAACCATGTGGAGGGTGATGCACCTTGAAACAGGGAGAGTTAGACCTTAGAGCTCTGCTCTTATATTAAAGTGCTTGAATTAATATCTTCTACAGAACAATTTCCCAGGTTTTTGTCTTGTCTGCTCTCTGCTGAGCAGTGCACAGCTGATGTCTCTCCTTTGGCAAAGAGAAACAGGTCTGCCATGACAACTTACTAATTGGAAAGCAACTGCAAAGTAATGGTTATTTAAGCTTGTTTGCTCCTTCATAATGATCTGCAAGCCTTACCTCTGAGGTGACGGACTATGCTGCCTGCAGGCAGACCCGTCAGGAAGGTAATCTTTCAGTACCACTGCAGGCTGTCTTCAGCATACCATCATCCCAACTGGCTACCAGTGAAGCTGAAGGTGTGAATGTCTTGAATCTATTTGGCTTTTACTGGAGGCAGGAGCCCAAACTGACCCCAAGACAGTAGCACGAAGAGTGCATCTGGTTTCACCCTTGGAAATGAATGCTGCTTCAGGTTCCTTCCAGATAAAAACATTAAAGGACAAAACTCCGAAATGGCAGTAGACTCCTTATGAGAGAAGAAAAAAGCCATTAAGATACCATGGTGGAAAATGAGGGCATTGCCAAACTGAGTGAGAGCAGATTTGAAAGAGGCCAGGATCCAACACCCTGGGAAATCACTGTACAGAGTGCAAAACAAGAACAGATCCTGAATTAACTGCAGTTGCTTCCCACCTAGAGGCAAACTAAAGAAAAAACAGGTGAACAATTTAGTGCCACTGAGAAAATGATCATAAATACAAAGGACATGAATATAAAGTCTAAAAGATGATAGGCTGAAAGAAACCAAAAACCTCTGGATCACAAGAGATCTGTGTAGCTCAACTCAAACCTCACAGTCATACATTTGTTGGTATGCAATTACATTAAGGAGGCTGCTGTTAAGAGCAAAAGAGAAGTGGTGAGGAAACAAGCTGTTCCCAGGGTCATGAGCTGCCCACCAGGCATCCTTCATTGGGCAGCAGTAGGTCATTCTCTGTTGAATCTTATGATACTCTCAAGTGGCTTCTTCTGATCTCCACAGGTTTCCTATTTGACTTTCTACAATTGAACTGAAGCCCTGAAAGAAGAGGAACAAAACCAGCAGATAAACAGGAATCCCCATTTTATCAAGTAGTTAGACATACAGTGAAGACCTGCCAGGCTGGAAGTGAAAGCAAGAAGTTGAAAAGTAGGTGATGAAGACAGGGAGGAAAAGCTCCCATCAGAGAGCTTGCTTCAGAAAGACACACAGCAAACTGCTAGATAAAACAGATGTATGCAACCTTGGATCTGACTACAGAGTGGAAATCCCCTGGCTGAAGAAGAGAGGGTGAAGTAGATGTAAGGAGATCCTAGAGCAGTGGACTCAAATAAACTCTGAAGCAGAAGCAGCAGCAGCCCAGAAAAGGAACTCCATCAATCTGTGGCCATGAAAATGTGTGTGTAAACTTTCCTGGAATTCCCAGAGAGAAGAACAGTTTGGGTTGAGAAGTGTTGGATGCAGAACTCTAAATACTGGTGTCATCAGTCCTACCCAAAGCAGTTTTTGATGAGCACGGACAAGTGGCAAAACATCCACATGCCTCTGCTTCATCACTTCTGTCAGATGGGGGTAGAGATACTGCCTCTGTTAAAACATGGACTTGAAAAATAGACCACTTCAATTATGAGATCTTTCTATTAAGGAAAGAGCATTATAGCTCATAGTTAGCATGTGCAAATGATTGTGTACAGAGTAAATATTGAGCCTTGATGTGTCACCTGGTTCACTTTTTAGCTGCTCTTTGCTAAGGCAGGATTGGTTGCACTCCATCTGCTTCTGACTACCTCCCATGGTGGAAACTTTCTCTTGGGAAATCTATCCCAGGATTCAAGTTATCATTACAGCTCAATGTTCTCCTGTTACCTAATCTTGATCTTGCTGCTGTCATCTGAACCCATTCATTACTGCTCACCCTATCTGCTGTGGAGCACAGGTTTTTGTAGATACAAGAGGTATCTGCGTTTTTATGAGTGGGTATGCACTGATAAAGTGTGTCAGGTGGTTTTCATCGTGAAAAGCAGCCTGACTACTTACAGCTTTGCCAAAGATCAACTATTTAGGCTAAAGCTTTCCCATGCCAGGCATTTCCCTCAAGCTGTTTTCCACCTCCTGCTTTCTTCTTCCTCTTTGCCTTTTTGTTTTAAAATGCAGCCAAAAATCTCAGCTGTTTCTGAGAACGAGCTTAGTGAAGGATACTGCTGCATTATGGCTGAAAGGGAGAACATTGGTGATGGGACTATTTTTGGAAGTCTTGAGTGCTCTGATCTGAAATCTGGGAGCAGGGCTGTGACTTGAAGACCAGCCGGCTGGGTGTTTACCCCCCCGGAATGACACCTTTCCATAGTGGACATGGGTCAGTTGGTCTGGTTTCAGCCTGGGAATATCACTTGATGCTGAGATATTTCTTGTGAGATGTTCAAGAGTTCAAGCAAATTTGAGAGTGGGAGGGAAAGCAGGTTTCAGAAATTCCTTCAAAAGCTTTTAAATTAGGTGGTGTTGGTGAAAGGGGAAAACGGAGGTGCAAATCCTGAGGAAACCAGCCTGCCTTCATTTCAGTGCTCCCCAGAGCAGCCTATGTTTGTGTAATATATCCGACTTTGTATTTCAGCTGTATTTTTCCTCCTTCATCTTGCAAGGGTGGCTTTGTTTCCTCCCAGACATCTGAGACTGTTCAAAATCTAGAATCTCTGATGAAACCAGATCTACCTCTGATACACATCAATCATGGCTGGATTATGGGCTTGGCGTAGCCACTGGAATTTCTTTCTGGTGAAACTGGAAGTGACCTTTGTTTCTCTTTGTTCTTGTGGGTCAGTCTCAAGCTTAACTGGACATCTACAAATGCTGTAGCTGCTAATGGAGACCACAGAGGTGACTGAGAGGTGAAGAGTGACGTCTACTGCTCTTGGGCATTGCTTCTTCTTTTGCTACTGCTATAGCACTGGCTCATGGACGTCTTGCTGATCTTCCTGTCACTACGCACAGGCATGGGCAGGGGGAGGAAAGCACGAAAATGCAGCAAATTACAACCCTAAAGACTACAGGGAGGAAAATCTACATCTAATAGGAAAATCCTATGGTAGAGCATGCTGAGAAATCTGCCTTGGCACATAAAGAAGGCAAAGCGGCAGCTGGAAATCTACCTTTCAACTTGGAATATTCAATCAAATCTGCATGGGGAAATTCTCATGCACCTATGAATCAACCACAGAATAGTTTGGGACAGGGACCTTCAAAGTTCATCTAGTCCAGCTCCCCTGCAATGAGCAGGGACATCTTCAACTAGATCAGGGAAGTCAAGGGAAGCCTGAGACTTCATCCTGACCCAGGGTGTGCTTGTTTGGATCAAGGTGGAGAACTAATACCATCCTAATTCCTAGTCAGTACAAAAAAATAACTCTAGCAACAGAAAAGAAGCATGAAAACAAAGCTACTGTCAACACCCTGCCTCTTTGAAATCCTGTCCAAATTCTGAAAGGATAAGATCAGTTGAACAAAAACAATGACAGCACTGTATTTAAAGGTGAAAAGGCAGTTCCCTCAGCAGCACACACCCAAGAAGTGGGCTCAGCTTGGCTTTGCTTTGCTTTCTTGGAGCTGACATGAAGCTTGTGGAGTTCAGTAGTGCCCCAAAGCAGAAGCCAGGTTTTTTGGTTTTGTTTCTTTTTTTTTTGTACCTTTGGGTGCTTCATAATGAAAGCATCAGTTGGCACCCCCTGTGCCAGAGTGCTTCAAACCTGCCTGCGATGGAATGTGCTGATAACAAGGAATATTTCCTTGCGGACTCGGTTTGAGGCACAAATTTAAATATTGCTAATTTCCAGTATCAGCCTCAGCAAGAGACTTCACCTCTCAGTCTTTCATCAGTAAATGGTGGCAGCTCTTCCTATCCTTGAATGTCTAATTAGACCACAGGCTTCACAACTTCATCTCTCAGTCTCTGCATTCACTTCAGTGAATTCTCTGAAAGCACATTAAAACAGCCAACAATCCACTTGTTATGACACAATGAGGCAGACTGATTTTTAGGTGTAAGGAAACAAGTTTTGGTCATAGAATGGTTTGTGTTGGAAGGGACCTTAAAGCTCATCCAGTTCCAACCCCCTGACACTGGCAGGGACACCTTCCACCAGACCAGGCTGCTCCAAGCCCTGTCCAGCCTGGCTTTGAACACTTCCAGGGATGGGAAATAAATATGATTAGTGTGTACCAAGACAGCAGAACTTTGCTTGGTTCTGAAATGCAACTTTTTCCATGAAAATTGAATTAATTCTTTAAGAACAAGATTCTTCTTATTTTTTTTAATAATCTGATGGGTTGAAAGACAACATTTTCCCTGCCTTTTATGTGGGCAAATTTAAATTTGAAGAAATAAAGTTGGGTGTGTATTGTACAGGTGGGTAAAGTGTGCGTGACCAAGGCAACCAAATGTCAGTAGAAAACTTTTTAATTCGTAGTGTCTTCAGGAAAACTTCCGGGAAGGAGAACGGCATTTTAACGAAATTCTCATTAAGATTAATGTGAGTTGTGCTGATAAATCCCCTGGAGCTGTCTAGCTCTTCTTAACAAATAAGGAATTTTGGAAGAAGAGATCTTGTTGTGCATATATTTCTTTGCTCCTCACCAGCAAAATCACTTTCAGCTAAGATCTCTTTGTGGCAAATCTCCCCTCCATGAAATTTACTGATATTTTTATTTCAGCTGGCCAAAATCTTAAAACCCTTGATTACAGTTGGGAGTTCATTTTTGCTTTGCCCATAGAGAAGGTAAAAAAGCTTTGTAAATGCAATTGCTTTCCACCACTGGATCTATGAGAGAAAAGAATTATAACTCAAAGTTTAGAAGAATAATCTCTTTTTAATCTGAAGAGTCACCTGGACATTATCTGCATTGAATCACCTCTAATAGTTGTACTGAGTATAATCAAGTGTCTCAGACTGCAATACAGCTTGCTCAGTGATAAAAATTTGCATGGGCAACAAGAATGGGGCTTTGAGTCTCTGTTTAGCTTTCTCCCCCATAATCTCAAAATCAACCCATAGCTATCAGTAATCTAATTTCAATCAACAGCTATCCATACAAGTGCTTGGTTTCCATGTTTTGGATGTACGCTGTGCTGCTCATGCAGGCACAAGAAAGAATGTCTGTACGACCAGATACTTGTGCTGTCCTGCATGTGAGCTCTTCTCTCACATCAGCCACCAGCCTGGCTTGTGTCAAACAATTCCTTAGTGCTGTGTATGCTAACAAGGAGGGATGTCATGGGACACCAAAAGACCCTGAAGATTGAAAACAGAAAAGAAGCAAATAGAATTAATACAAAGAGATGATGTTGCATTTAGCTTATCAGAGATTTAGCTGGTGGAGCTACTAGATCATGTTTGACTGCTCCTCAGACAGGCTCTCCTCTTTTGACCACCTAATGTTACCCTGATTCCTTCATGTGGAAGAAAACCTTAGGTACCCTGAGTGGGCAGCTCCTGAGATGCCAGAGTACTACAGCAGCTTGTACTGGGCCTGAGGAACTGAAACTGGCTGCATCATACATTGTCATGTTGCTTCCTGGAAGCTCTTGAGATCTGAAAATCTGCAGGGACTTCTAGAACAGCTGCAAGATTACAGATCTTGTCTGGCACTCTTATGTCTTGTTGTGCTTCATGTTTCTAAAACATGGAAAAGGCTCTTTACCATAGCATGCCACCCCAAAACCTATGCATGTACTTTTGAAGAAGTTTTTACTGGATTAAGAGAGGCAACGTAATGAGACAGTGTGGCATATGACACCACAGTAGATAGGGCACATCAAAATCTGTGCCGGAACAGCATAGAGCTGAGTGTCATGAGTATTGTCCGTAAGTTGGTAACAGCATCTTCAGAACTTATTCCCCAAAGGCAGTTTTTAAGCATTTCCTTTTAGGTACACAGGCTTGGGTGAATCATGCCTTGTTCTCAGTTAAACTTTCTCCTCATTGCTTAACATCGGGGATAATGACAGTGCCTGGCTCTTTACATGGAGATCTTGAGATCTTCATCTGGAAATTTTGAGTCATTCAGTAGGTGGGGGAATTGAGGCGTTAGAGGTGAAGTGATATGACCAAAGTCACTTTGCAGGCCACAAGGAAGGGTGGAAGAGGCACCTAGTCCTGCCCTCTGCTTGCTAGACAATGGAGACTCTGAGTTCACATAATATTTCTTTTCACAATTTGTATCGTGACTGGTAAGATAAAAAAAAAAAGGGGGGGTTTAAATATAAAAGTTGTAGAGCTCCATTGCAAAAACATGTGTGAATAGCACAAACACCTACTTTGCCCATCATCACTGTTCCAGGTAACGAGTGTGAAAGTCAAAAAGCCTTCTGTGATTATCTTAGTTCTCTGTGTAGTTCAGCCTCTGTTGCATCATTGGAGGAGTAATGGTTCTGAGATTGAGTTTAATTTCATGTTGCTTTCCAGAAAGACCTGTAATTCCCCTGGTTAACTGACAGAATTTAAACAGATTTTCAATTTGTTATGATGTTGTATTCTCCCAAGACAGTGCCAAGCTCAATCAGAGGCCTCCTTCACTACATCTGACTCCTGTACCTGGTATCACACTGTACTGCCATAGTTGCACATGCCTGATCTTTTTATGGTGAGTTGCTGACATGCAAGTGTCAGAGTGTTTTCAGGTGGATGTCTCAGGCTGTACAGGCCATGCTTTTGTGGGAAATGCCACATGCAATGCTACTGAAGCAAAGGCTGTTTCTTTGTGAAGCACAATGTTAAACTGCCAGGGCTCCAAAACAGAGATAGCCCAGGGTGTGTAAATTGCCTGACTGGGAAAGGATGGGGTTTTTTTCTGGCTTTTCATTTAGGCCTTCCCATGAAGACTTAGGTCTTTTGTTACACTATGATAGTAAGCCACGTTAAAGCAGAGGTGTGAATGTTGAGGCTGGGCGTTTGAGCTTTGACAGCTTCAGCGTCAGAAGGGTCTCCAATATCCTGGTTGAGTCCTCCAAATGCCTGGGAAAAACAAAGGCAGGCAGGAGTCCTGTTCTGGTGAGAGTCCCATTTGGTTATTTCAAGTAGCAACTGCAGGCATCTGTTATGAAAAAAGGCCCAGCTTTGGCATCTGCAGCAAACAGATACATGTCTTGTAGCCTGGTTTAGAGAAGAGAGACATCAGGCGCTGCTTCCTCCCTCATACCTGTCATGCTTAGCATTTTTTTGACTGGTAGGCAGCTTCCCACTCAGAATACAAAACTAGGTCATTTTATTTAACATTGTAGTTTGACTCTTATCTCTCTGTGTGTACTATCTCAGGTGTTTAGGTATCAACTTTAGACTTAGCCAAGTTCTAAAAGCTGTGTGTTGTCACATTTGGAGTCGCTACATCCATCTCTGCATAAAGTGATTCCACAGACTCTGATAGCTCATGGCTCTCTGCATTGCCCATATCCTTAATAGGGTTGTTTTGGGAATCCTGAGATAACACAGATCCTTATGCTGATGTATGCAGGCTAGACACAAAAGGCTGCTCTGGAGGTGAGTTGGAGCACTTCAGGGTGGTGTATGCATGTGATTGCGTGTCCACAAACCCATCAGTAATACCCCACATCACTGGTGGGGTGATTTCAGTAAAGATATTCTGGCTGGGAGCATTGGTTGTGGTAGTAGGGAAATGAAAATTAGTCTGGGGGAGAGAAGCCAATTCACCTGTTTAGTTTCCTCCCCTCTCCCTGAATTTTGTAGAACCCGTAAGTATAGACTTTGCGTAAGTGGGTTGCATTTCACACCTAATGTGCATAATTATATATCTTGCAACCAGTTTATTAATGGATCTATAATCACAGTGTAGCTTGTATATACATAACACTGGTGTTTGATTATGCTGCAGCTGCCATAGATCAGTGGATACACAGGAGTCTTGCTTATTAGTGTCTCACATGTGTGAAGGCTAGGGAACAATATAGTATTGGTGCCATGCAGTTGCCCATCAGACATTGCTACCTAGGGGAAAACAGAGGTTTTAAAGGCATGGTAGAGAATGGTTGTAGAAAGAGCAGTATATATAGGACTTGGCACTTGAAAGCTCCCTTTCTCAAAAACATCGCATCTGTAAATCTTTAAATGGTGTTCTGCCTCAATTGCACATGCACTGTAAACACGTCAAATCTCATTTTGGAAACAAGTCTTCTCTGAGAAATCACTTAGAAAGTAGCATGCCTACAAGCTTGAGCATTTCTGTTGTCTGGAGTTGACTCACTCAGTGGCCTGATGAACAGCTTATGTCCTTATGAACCAAGAGAACAAGGACCTGAAGACTAGGGTAAGTCTACTAACATCTGAGTAGCCTGAACGACCCCAAAATGGTTTGCAGAGATTGCTCCGAGACACCTTTTGAAAGCAGTTGCATTTAGTTATGCACAGCAAAAAAGGTTTCTAGCTCGTTTTGGTGTCGTGATGATACAGTGCCAAAAAGCAAAAAAAAAATAATGTTTGAGCTGCAGAAGTCTGATGAGTTTGTATCCCATCTCCAATATGATAACCTTGGCTTTCCCTCTCATGTCCCCCAGCTACCACCTGTGAAGCTACTTCTGATCTCTGTTGACTGGCTGGCTGGTGGCCAGTGACTCTAGCCAAACTGGGTAAATAACTGTGGAAACCATGCTCTCGCTTTTCTTGCAGCAGCTGTGTTAATTTGTGTGCCTCTCCTCTGACTAGCTAAGAACAAACAAAAAAGTAGGAACTTCTGTCTTTAAGACCTTGTTAAATGTTGGGGGCTGAATGGGGTGGAGAGAGGAAGAGCTGCTCCAATTTCACAAGCTTTCCCTGACGACAAAACAGGCCTAAAATGATTTTCTCTCACTTGTATCTGTTACAATATAAAGGAATCAGTTCCCTTCCCTAGGCTGGGGGTCTTCAGAGCAGGAACTTTTCTGCATGTGTCTGTCAGCATAGTGGAGAGATTCAGAAGAATAAGCTGAAACCATGCCACTGCTTTCCATCTCGTCCCTTCCAGCTATCCTGTTTCTGCATCAGACCAACTAAGGCCATAAACAAGAGGCAGTGTCATATCTGTTACAGACTTTCCCATAATATTGACTCAACTTTATTTAAAACAAAAAGTTTTGTGGAGAGATGAAAACTTCAGCATGCCAAACATTAAACAAAGAGCTGCCCAGAGGAAAGCAGTCACATTTGATATTGTTTCCAAAGATCTTGAAAAATAAATGCCAGGGTCAAAAATCCAAACTTACTAGGTGATTAACTTTTGTCTCATTTTAGGGCTTTACAACCACTCGTCTTGCTTTTTACCTTGGTAAATTATTATCGTTTTTTAAATTTTTTTTTACAAATTCTTGTTTCAAAGAAGGCCCAGTGAATCTGCGGGGAGGAGGAGGTGGGAACCATGCAACATACTAGCAAGAAGTGAAAGATTATCATAGGTTAACAGAGCAGATTTCTACCTTATGAACTTGGCAGTTCTCTTGCAGGCCTATGATCTGGGTATTGATCCAGCTGTAAGATGGATAGTGATATGGAATTTTTTCTTTAAATATCTTATTTTTGGACCTTTTAAATGTGCCTGATATTCAGGAAAATTTTGCTTAAGGGTTGGTATTAATCTAAACTAATCAAGGCAATATACAACATTTTTTGTTTTCAATCTCAGTGGATTTTCTTTTCAAATTTGGTTATTACTGAAGAAAAGCTTTTAAAGCACTTATTTTGGTGCTTTTAACTTCTGAATTTAAACATGGATCTGCATTAGTAGTGTATCAAAAATCATGAGATACAGCTTAAGCACATACAGTGTTATCAGCTATATCTGCCAGCTTCTGTTGATCAGAAATGTGCTAAACTTCTTGTAGCATATTTTGTATATTTAGGGGGAAAAAAAATCTAATTTTTATGAAGTATGTATGCAATCAGTTAAGGGATCATTCAATACCCTTCTTATTATTTTTATTATTGATTTGCTCATGCTGGATTCAAGTCATGCCTTCTGGCTAACCTTAGCATTGCCCTCTTCCAATTTACGTGAGTATGTTCAAAGTTAAGATTGTAATACTGAGAGATTAGAAAACCTCATTTCTTTATCAAAAGATCTAATATGCTCTAATATATTTCTTTTATGTTGGCAATAGGCATCGTAATACCCAGCTGGTTTTTGGCATGTGCAGCCATTCTTACGATGCTCCTGAGCGGTGAGAAAGCTGGAGGAGTGGTTGTAGGAAGAAAGTAACTGAGGTATGTATGTCTTGCTGTGTTCTTTGGCTGAGTTAGCTGTAAAATGCCTATTTGTGAAGATGAAGAATCAAGAGTTGGGGCTGCTGTCTTGGTGCTGTTTTCAGCACGCAGATAAGTGAACTTCGCAAGCACTGGTGAAGCTCTGGGCTGACACCAAGTTTTCAGGCCAGCCCTGCTGTGCAGCTGGATGTGCGGCGCTTCAGCTCTCCTCGGGAAGGAACAAGCCTGGGCTCTGGCTCCCTGCTGCTCCTGCACTGTCCTGCTAAGGGGACTGATCCGTCCCCGAGGATGGATGGGCTGGTAATGACAGCCAGTCAGGGCACCTCCAGCAGTGGTGGGTGCTGCGATTGCCCTTTGAGCTGAGCCAGGCTATCATGGAATCATAGACACAACTATTTGAGTCCAACAGTCACCCCAGCACTGTCAAGGCCACCAGTAAACCATGTCCCTAGGGACATGGGTTTTGAACACTTCCAGGAATGTGATTTCACCACTGCTCTGGGCAGCCTGTTCCAGTGCCTGAGCACCCTTTTGATGAAGAAATTATTCCTGATCTCCAGTCTAAACAAACCTCCTCTGGTGCAGCTTGAGGCCATTTCCTCTTGTCCTACCACTCATTACGTGGAGAAGAAACCAGCCCCCTCCCAGCTCCATATTCTTTCTGGTAGTTGTAGAGGGTGACAAGGTTTCCCCTCAGCCTTCTCTTCTCCAGACTAACCCCCCCCCCCATTCCCTCAGCCCAGCTCCTCATCATGCTTGTGCTCCAGGCCCTTCAACGCCCTTCGTGTGCTGGATCCAGGGCTGGGCTCAGCCTATGCTGCCCTTGAAGGAAACCTGAGGGGCCAGTGTGACACCAGCACTGTTCCCCTTCACTATTACCGGAGACTGAGGGGGTCATGGCACCAAAAGCAGGGCAGCTGGTGCAGGGGCAGCCAAGACCACACTGTGAGCAGATTTCACCTCATCACCACTAGAGCCTGGCTGAGATGGGAGTCAGTCTCTTCTCCCAAGTAGCAAGTGATAGGAGAAGAGGAAATGGCCTCAGGCTGCGCCCGAGAAGTTTAGACTGGAGATTAGGAACAATCTCTGAAAGGGCAGTCAGGCACTGAAAGAGGCTGCCCAGGACAGTGGTGAAATCACCATCCCTGAAGTGCTCAAACCCCGTACATACGAGGCCCTTAGTGACATGGCTTACAGGTGGCCTTGGCAATGCTGGGGCAACGGCAGGACTCGATGAGCAGAAGAGACATTTCCAACCCAATCCATTCCACGCTTCTGAGGCAGCTCCCCCCGAAGCAGGAAGCCGGAAACCATCGAGACAAGCTCTATGACCACGGAGGAGAGGAGGAAGAGCAGCGCTCCCCCCCCGCTCCCCTCAGCCACGCGGGGTGACTCACCGCCCGCCCCAGGGTGAAGGGGGGGGATTGCCTCACCCCCCTCCCCGCTTCCCGCCTCGGAGGGCGGTGCGCGGCGGCGCATGCGCGCCGCGCGCGCTGGAGTTGTGAATGGTGCGGCTGTTGGGACGGAGTTTACGAGTGGGGGAGGAAGTCGGGGGGCGGCGGCAGAGCGAGCTCCGGCTGCGGGAGGAGGGAAGAGGAGAAGGAGGAGGAGGCTGAGGGGGGGGCTTAACAAAGGGCGAGGCGAGCGCTGGGGTTGGAGTAGCGCGGGGCGGGCAGCCGGCGGCCCCAGCACCATGCCGCGGGTTGTCCCCGATCAGCGGAGCAAGTTCGAGAACGAGGAGTTCTTCAGGAAGCTGAGCCGAGAGTGTGAGGTGAGACGTCTGCGAGCGCACATACAGGGCCCCCCCATCCTTTCCCTCCTAACCCTCCGCGAAAGTTTCCGCGGAGGGGCCGGGGGAGCTCCGCGCCTCCCCTTTCCTTGCCTCAGCGGGGAGTCGGGCCCGCGGAGCCGCAGTCTGTGCACTCCGCTGCGCCCTTATCGCCGCAATTGGCCCCTCCTGATTGCGCGCCCTGTCCTCCGCAGATTAAATACACCGGCTTCAGGGACCGGCCGCACGAGGAGAGGCAGGCCCGCTTCCAGAACGCCTGCCGCGACGGCCGCTCCGAGATCGTAAGTGGCGCCGAGCTTCCCCCGGGGCCCGGCAGCCGCTCCGGCCCGCTTCCCCCCTCGGGTGGAATTATAAATGAAAAGTTGCAGGGAGCCTTGGAGGGGGGAACGCTTCGTAGAGTCCGAGCTGAAGTACAGAGAGCGGCAGGAGGCGACGGTGGTCGGTGCCCACGCTGAAGTTTTGCTTTAGGGAAAGAAAAATTCACATCTGCCGCCCTTTAGAAGGCAAGGGAAGTGAGTTTTAGTTAAAAGGCAGCATTTATTTCCTCTTTAGAAGAGCACTTCTCTGGAACATGCTGCCAGCAGTGAAAATGTAGTTGGGGGGGTTGAAGGGGGGTTATGGGCAGGTGAGGAACATCTCGGAGGAGCCCGTGAGTGCGAGTTGGCGGTGCTGCCTGCGCGTGTTACAGTCATAACCTGCTTATTTCTATATTCAGGTCCCCCCGTACTCCTGCCCCCCCCCCCCTTTTTTTTTAATTTCCCCAGAAACTAGCTTTCAGAAATGCATAAAATTGTTCAGGAGAGGCTAGTTAAAAGTCTCGACTGGTCTGTGTGATGTGCTTGTGAACTAAATCATGGAATCATAGAACAGTTTGGGTTGGAAGGGACCTTAAAAAAGTCAAAAGCTTTTAAATTAGGCTTTGAAACTTGCAAGCTTAGTCCCATTTCTCTCATTCACTGAGGTTAAGTTACAGACTGCTCCCTTCTTCCCGATTAAGAAGTGAGATGAAGTATGGGCCAGAGTAATCAAGAACTGACTAGTTATTTCCTGGTTTGATTTCTGCTAGGTGTTACTTCTGTAGAATCAGTATCTCATAGCATTGTTAAGTTGTGAACTCTTTGCTGTTCATAAAATGAAGAAGTAGCCTCTCATTTATAGTATATAATCAAAGACAAAGTAAAAATTCCCTTTTCATAGAAAATAACTTCTGCATTCACCAAGTTTGGTTTATGATGATTCTTTAATTTCATGTGGTATAGATATTGCTAGTCAGTGTATGATGGAATTATTCGTGTGCACAATAGAGTTATTCTTAGTACATCCCAGCAAATACGGTTGAATACCAGTTACTGCAACTAATCTTGTTCACTGCGTTTGTAAATAAAAGGGTATACACTCAAGTACATGCCTACCCTTTACTGGGTAAATTTATTTTTAGCTGAATCTTAGACTGTGGTTTTAGAACCTGTGAAATTATTTTGTGAGAAGGCCCATGTAATCTGTCCCTTAATTTTACTACTTTTTTTTTTTTTTTTTCCACATGCATTTTGCGTTATGTCACCAGGGAAACAGTGGGTAGGTAAGGAAAACATCGTTCGCTAGCATTTAAAGTCCATGAGCAGGTGAAATTGTGTGGTATACCCTAGTCCTTCCCTAGAAAATAAATAAATGGACATGTAGGTTATAATCAAGGTTTCTAATGCAGGCTTACACAGTTACTTTATATAAATTGGAAATCACTGTAGCTTCAGCTCTGTTCTTGCTGCTGTCTTTCTTAGCCAGCACATCTTCACTTCGAAGCATTACCTATTCGTGTATTTTTACTTCTACTTAATTATAAAACAGCATCTGAGTTTCTTGATCTGAAACATCTGGTTTTGTTTAGTGAACAGGGCACAAGTAGTCAGGTTTATTCAGAAATGTAGTGTGTGTCATGACTAATGTTAAAAAAAGAGCTTGCTATTTCACTTTTTTCAGTCTTGAATGTTTTTTCCAGATGTCAAGGATTTATTCTTTTATCTCCAAAGGGAGCCTTTGCAGATGACCTGAACGTATTTTCAAGCAGCAAAAAAAAAAACGCAGAGAACAGCTTAGGGGTTTAATATAGAACCACCAGTAGGTTGTTGGCTACTTCTGTGAAATAACGATTGAATAAAGAAAATATTACTCAGTATTACTGAGAAATTTTAAGTAAGATTTCAGGCTTACTGGTATTGCTTTGATAACCTAAAAATAACATGTCCAGTTTGTTTTGGGAGACTTCCTAACTACCTTCTTGTGTGGAGGGTACTAGCATCTATGTTGCCTGTATGTGGATTAGGTCACCCTTGTACTATGTGATAAGGAGTTTGCAAAATGTGAGGCATATGTGTATGATAGCATTTCAGACTGAGCTTTAAAAGGCTCAGTATAGAAAATTATAATTTTTCTTACTTTCAGGCTTAAGCCCAAACTTGTGGTGTAATCATATTTTTTTAATGATCTTTTTTTTTAATTTGCTTGTTACTAGAATAAAATTGTTGGGTTTGGGGTAATCCTGTATGGTTACTAGCAAGACTGGGTCAGTACCAAAAAACTTGAGAACAGGGTTTTGATTTGAGAAGAGCTTGGGCATTTTAATTGGATGATTTTATCTGTTGAAAGACAGGGAACAGGCTTCAAAAATGCAGAGAATAAATATCTACATAGCTTTTTAGATAGTCTGTGGCTTAAATGTTGGCTGCGTGACTCTATGGGGATGTGGGAATTTATATACTTTTGTTCTCTGGTATTTTTCTCATGTTTTTTCTTAGCCCTCTAGCACAAGTTTTGGGGGGTGGAAGCAGGGAGGCATGGACACTTCACAGTCTTTCTTGGTTTCCCAGAAAGCAAATATAGTACCCTTGGGGACTGAAGCAACCAGAGCAGTTCAGAGGGCTGCAGTGGTCAGCTGCTTTCCACTCCAAGATCTCACTGCTGGGCATTTTAAACCTTATGAATTAAGGAGTATAAATGTGTATTTGCTGAAGATGTGTGGAGGTGGGAAGGTAGTTCTTGAATAGGCTAAATGGTGATGACAAGAGTCAAAAACATTTGGAGGTAGGTATAGGTATAACTTCTTTGTTATATAAATAGAATCACTTAGAAAAGCAAAGGAATAATCCAAGCTAGTCAGCCTGATACTGCCCGTCTGTGGTCTTGCAGTTCTGATGCTTCCTATTTGTGCAAGCTTATCCTCGATGAAGCTTCTATTACACTGGTTGAAATGCTTGGTTTTGTATCTTGTAGGGCAAACAAATGCTAATGTACCAATACAGTATTCCCCCCTCCCCCGTATTACTAGGACTGATTAGACAACTTTAATGACATTGAGAATGTGCTTAACAGGAGATTGGAAAAAAAAAATATAAAAAAACCCTGCTTTTAAGGATCGTCTGGAAGGGAACCTGATTGCAGAACATTAGTCTCCCTAGGTGGAGGGCAAAAAGTCAAGACAAAACTCTTCTATTTTCAAAATGGGAGGTATTAATCCTATGAGCGACAGCGTGGCAGTACGTGACCAGAACTGTCTTAAATAATGTAGAGCTATTGTGTTGTAGGTAGCAGTATAGTTACACCAGAAAGTTACTGATTTAGGGTTGCTTGAAAAGAATGTACTTGTCAGGAGATTCCAACTATTAGAGCAGGATTTGTACAGCTTTTAAGAAAAATCGTATTCTGGATTAATTACCATTTAAATCAAAGCGATCGTGGCAATTAGTGCAGATACTTGGTTGCAACGAATTACGTTTAACCCTGGGATTTCAAACAGTTATATTCTGGGAGCATGCTTGCGTATTCACATGCTTAGAGAACATAACTGTGTGTGCCAGAGAAACTGTGTGTGAACCTGACTTCTACTTGCAGAAATTTTTTTTTTTTAATTGAAATAATGTCTAGAAACTTAAATACTCTTCATGGCTTGGAGTTAGAATTACAAATAAACAAAAGAAAACTCAATCTTATTTTCATTTGATACCATAGAAAACTGCTTACTTGAAAGCAGCTTATGCTTCTAATATGGTTAAGTCAGTCCCATTAATGATTTTACTAAAGGGCTGCAGCTGGGAATTCCTTTGGTTGCCTTTCTCACTGACACAGCATCTGCTGTTTTGGATATCACTGGTGTCCTAATGTGGCAAGAGGGCTTCATCCTGTGAAGTTTAATTGAGCTGTATATTGATGCTGCTTGCCTGTAGATAACAAAATAGGAATATTAACATTTCACTTAAGTGCTTATATAGGTACAGATAGATTATGAAGGGAAACAGTCCTTTCTTTTCAAAAAGAGTTGTCCCAAGTAACAGGTCTCAGGAGTTCATTTTCATTCAGCACTACTTCTTTTAGAGATATGCAGGCTCTGAAAAGCGTGGGCAATTTTTAGTATTGCAGGAACTAAGTTGGGGCAGGGTATCCAGACAGAGCTGAAAGGACAGATTCTAATGTCAGCAAAACTGATGTGAAAGAAGTATTGATTCTGTGTTGTATTTTATATCAAAAGCAGCCAATGGCAAATGTTGTCAAAATGGAATCAGATGTTTGTAACTTAATATTTAAGAAAAATGATGAGTGCATGGTTTTGACTTTAAGTGTTCTCTGTGCTGCCTGGCTTAAGACACAAACTGATGTAAAAATAAATGACTGCTTGCATAATTTATGTAATGTCTTGCTCCCTGATCCTGTTTGTATTGATTTTTCTAAAAGGCTTTTGTGGCCACAGGAACCAATCTGTCTCTCCAGTTTTTTCCGGCCAGCTGGCAGGGGGAGCAGCGACAGACACCAACCCGGGAATATGTTGACTTTGAAAGAGAAGGAGGCAAGGTAAGAAGGAAATTGTTATGACTGAAAAAAATGTCTGTGTTGTACTCATGATCTTATTAGTATGGACCACATGTATGATCCAAAATTACTAACTTTTCACACCTCAGCGTGTTAAAATAGTCTTATGAGTACAGATAAAATGGGTAAAATATGGTATTGCTTTGTTTTAGAGCATGTTAATATTTCTGGAGGGAAACACATGGGGAGTCCTGGTAGCTTTTATTATTTTGAAGAACAGAAATTTATTTCTGTGGTCATGCTGCAACAAAATTTTGGGGAACAGCTTAAATTTGGTGTTGAGTAGGTGCTTCAGAAACAGTCCAGGAGTTAGACTTTTGGCAATGAATTGCGGTAGACTAATAAAAATTTGCACTTTGAATAGGTTACTTCCTTGGGTCTTAAGTTGCCAGTAGCTACAGCAAGTATTCACCACGTTGCTTAATGTAATGAAGCATTTTCTCTCTCAGTTTCACTGTGAGCTATAACATAGGAGCAGCGTTGCTTTAAGAATTATTATTCTTTTTCCTAAGGTGATTGTCCCATAGATTAGTATCGAAAGCTAGAATTCCCTGATGACAGTGATGGTTACTGTGAAAGCTGTATTAGATTTAAAGCCAGAAAGCTTGCTTGGTCTCATCAGAATAAAGTTACTGAAATCACTTGCAGCTGTTTTTGTTATACAGGAAAAACGTATATTTAAAAAGTAGATGCTTGCTTTTATCTGTGCTGCTGTAGATGCTTTGGGACTGATCCAAAGATTGCTGAATTCAGTAGGAGACTTTCTGCAGACCCCAGTAGGTTTGGACCAGCAGTTAAGCCCCCATGGCCTTTCTGTTTCAGGCTAATTTCTGTACAATTTTTTATTTAAAGTTTTTTAATAGACCACAGAATTCTTGCTTTTACAAAAAATTTTTTATCCCCTCTTGTAACAAGTAACAGCGAATGCTACCAAACCTACTGGGCTGGAAGAAATATTTGAAGCATATTCAGATTTAATGGCATATTGGGTCTTTTAAATGCTTCTAGATGGAAGATAAATATTTCCTATAGTAGGAAAAGTTGATTGGAAGAAAAAAATAAATCCTGAGGGCAGTTATGGCATTTGGAATTCAAGTTAATGAGCTTTTTTGGAAAAAAATTGTTTTCCATTTAGTCCTGCGAGGCTTGCAGAAGTTTGACAAATTGGTGGAGGAGGAGTGAAGTTGGCTATGCTGGGTAGATTGCTTTGCTAAGGAAACTGAATTGAATTTGGCTCTAACTGAAAAATATTGATTCTGGCTCACAATTGAATGAGGAATTTTTCTTCTAATGTGTAAGAAGACTGAAGTCTCTGAAGTCTCTCTCCTTGCCAGTTCAAAACTAATTTTATTTACTCCTATGATTTTTTTAAGCTTTGTTTTCTCTGAATGAATTCTTAAAATACTGAAACTACTTCATCCATTTTCTTGTGTTGTCTTAATCATGTAAGAGCATGGTAGATATGCTGTGCATTAAAATAGAATTTGAGCCTCACCAATGAATGCCACTCTGGGTTTTATGTGTGTTTACAGTAAATTCTAGAGTGCTTCGCTAAAATGTTCAGAAGAATTCATCAGCATGAGGCTCGAGGTGGACAAACTAATAAATGGGAGCACTGTTATGCACCAGAATGAACAAATCACAAGTTCACCATTGTAATTAAACTTTACTAGAGTCGATCACATATGAATGCAGACTTGCTCTGCCCAGAATTAAACTGGTCTGTGACTGAGCTCCTAGAGCTTCAGAAGAGGAGTAAGCAGGATGAGGGAGTGTTTATGTTATCAACAGAAACAGTTGTTTCATAGGATTTGTCCTCGGATTTTGTGTTCTGTAGGTTTTTGGTGTTTGGCTTTATTAAGAATTTCTTTCATAGGCTCCAGCCATCTCTTAACACAGTGTGATTTTTGTAGCTCTGTGCAACATTGTTTTACCAGCTTTGATTCTTGAGGCAGTGCAATAATGTGTGTTTGTTCATTACTGGATTTAAGCCAGCAAGGCATGTTTTTAATTATATGAATTAAAAAAAAAAATCTATGGGGGGAGCTGTCAATTATTATTTTAAGCATTAGTCTGAGATCTAGAATGTAGATAAAATTCACAACACTAGAATGTTTTTGTTCTGGAATCCTGATTCAGGGTTTGGCTGAGCAAGTGATGGCTCAAAATAGTTTATCCAGAGTTGAAGTATGTCACTGTTATGCCTAAGCAGTTTTGTACAAAAATTGACAAAGCCACCAATGTAGTATCTGCTAGAACTGCTTCTCAAAGTGATTGAATTGTGGAAAGAGGCACACCCTTGTGAATCCATGTGAAAGTCAGGATTTTGTGAATATTGCTTCATAGGCTTGAGGTATCTCATTCTGGTATTTCTTAACTGAGGAGGTTTTCATATGCTTAATTTGCCTTTTAATTTGATGCATTTGATGTTCACAATGGGTGGGTAGGCCTCTAGTGGGCACCCGGTGTTCATTAACTCAAGAGAACGTTTCAACTCGCTTTAAAATGAAGCTTAACTTTTTTTTTGGGGGAGGACAGTTTTAACATTCTTTGCTGTCTTTGACCTGTAGTAAATTTAATTGTCTTTGAGCAATTTTTATGTCATAGCAAAAGAAAAAGTAGAACTAACACCAAGTCCCTAAATGTACAAAAATGATAGAATGTTGTATTTTGTTGTGATTGTGGGTGTGTGTGGGGTACATCAGATTCAGTTCTGGATGTCCAAACCATACCAAGGCTTCCTGATCCTTTGTTGTCTGCTAATGTCCGGTGTGTGGTGTTTTTAAGCATTTTTCTTTTTTATTGTTTGTTGAGTGGGTTGTTGATTGGGTTTTCTTGGTTTTTTTTTTTGGTTTTTTTTTTTTTTGGTTTTTTTTGTTTGGTTTTTTTTTTATTGTTTTGTGGGGTTTTTTTGTCTTTTTTTTTTTAAGAATAAATGAATAGATAATGTCAAGAAATTCAAAGGCAGACAGTATAGTTGCGTGATGTATTGCCTGAAATATCCCATAATTGAACCCTGAAATGAAATAGCTTTATGTTCGCCTTGGTTCTCTGGTGTTGTTAATAACTTAGACTGTTTTCTACTGTGCTGAAAGAAGTTCTTGACATTTTACTTCAGTTTTATGCTGATACCATATGAATTTCAGGCTGACCTGTGTGCATGGCCTTCAGTGCTTCTCAGAATTTTTTTTTTATTGGAAGTTCCCTTGTTTTGTTAAGAGCTGCGTGATCAACTTTCTTTGCACAGTTCAGTTTGTGGACTTCTTGCAGTAAGATAACATGTCCCAGTTTTCATTTGTTGAGATGTTTATACAGCTCTCATCTTTCTTACCTGAAAGGAAGGTATTCCTCTGTCAGATATTCTTTTTTATTGTTTAAATGCCAGTCATTAGGCTGATGAGGTATGTGAAGTTGTTTTACTTCCCCTCCCATTTATAATACTGTTCTCCGTCTCACTTCGAATGCAGCTTAACTTCCTGTCTGCTGTTCAGCACAGCTGCTCATAAACCAGGCTCTTCAACACAGGCTTATTTCAGTATAATATGCTGTGAACTCCACAGTGCTGGAGGGGAGTACATCAGACACGATTGAAATTGATTTGGGGTGCTTGGTGTGCCACTTGTGATGTAGCTAGGATTTCTACTCACTAGAAATATTCTATCCTCAATCAAAGATTTCCAGACTTCAGCTTTCTTCCTGAAGAAGCTGAGTTTCTACTTGTTTAGTTTTTTGTTGTAACTAGGAAATTATATTCTGCTGTAATTTAGTGTTAGGTGCTTGAATGAGTCTAAAAAACTGGGAAACCTATGTGCTGCAGATCTTACAGCCGTTACAGAAATGTAATGATAAAGAAAGGTGCTTGAATGCATAAAAACTGTATTTAAATGGCAGCCAACAGCACCAATTTTCCCCTTGTGTCCTCTTTTCTCACTAGAGATTTGAAAGAGATGGCTTGTCCTCAAATCAACTTTTTATTTTCCTGACCTTATCAATAAATTTTCGTAGATTATTGGGTTGGTGTTTTGGCTGCTCCATTCTCTGAGCAAATGTAGTTTCCAGTCAAATGTGTAAGCAGTGGGATTTTGTTGGAAAATGAGGTTTAATTTATGAGAAATATCTGAGTATTAGTGCTAATCTGTGTTGAATCAGCAGTTGTATTTTATTTGGTCCCCACCACTGTTACGTGAAACACTGTCATTTGAGCAAAGTTGGAGTAGCAGCTTTCTTTTTGCTTTAGGCATGCCCACTTTTAAAAAGTGGGTATGGGTGTCTGTGAAGCAGATTTACAGCTTCAGCACCCATTTTACCCTCACTAGTGCTGAAGAGTCAGATTCCTTAACAGAATTATTCTTCTATATTATCCTTCTATAATTTCAGTCCACCTGTATTTAGGGTTTTTGCACTGTCACCATGGAAAATGTTCTCAGAGTTAGCAGCTATTTGTATGTGTTCCGTGTACTCTGTTGTATCTGTGGACATAAAGGATTTGAATTCAATTTTTTTCCAGCTCAGTGATGTTAGGGATTTAGGGGAAAAAGAAAAAAAGCATGCCAGAGCCACAATATTAATTAAAGATCATACTGTGATGTGCCACAACATAGGGCAAATGATCTTGGCCATGAGTTTCATGTGGTCTTAACAGTTATCAAGACTTCATCATTTTATTTGTCTCTAGTAATTTAATGCTCCTTCAAATTACTGTGAAGGTCTCTCTTTAAAGCACTTCAGGAAACAGTGCTGCAACTCAGAATTGGGCATTACCTAACAGAAGTTCATGGAGTTGTCTGTAGGTGGTGGAGCCATATGAGATGTAACTTAGTTGAAAAACTAGCAAATGTCAACCTTCAAGGGGTGTCCTGGCAACGTTTGTGGATTGTCTCTTAAGATGTACATGGAAGGGCATCTGGTGAGGACATGTTTTTCAGGAGTTGTCCTGCTCACAAACAGTTTCTCTTCCAGATTTGAAGTTGAGGTTTGTTGCGTAGCTCCGCACAGTCCTTGACTGATTTTTAGCTAGTCCCTTTGTGCACTGGTGGGTCAGGATAATGATATTTTGAGTTCAGATTTTTATCATGTTCACCTGCTGTTCTCTCCCTTTGTCCTAGCAGAATGATACAGAAGTCCTCTTGGTTTAGTTTCATCTTGCTTTGGGAATGTGGAGTATCCTCCTACTCGGGTCTGCCTGATGACTGCGCAGCCCCAGAGCATTGTGGTAGCTGGAAGAGATTCTTCTGTGAAGAGCAGCTGGTGGTCAGTGAAGGCACACCATCTGGTAAACTGTGTGCTCTGGTGTTCGAGGTGTCTTTGCCTGCTTGAGCCAAGTGCAGTAGTGTTGCCACATCCCTGTCATTCCTTTTTGTCTTTCTCAGGCTTTTTCTGTAAGGTTTAAGTAAGAAAGTTGGTGTGCAGGTACTCAGCAGATGAATGGGCTTGGTGGTGTATTCCATTTGTACCCAGCCTGGCTGAACAACTTGATTCTTTTCTTGGAGTGGTGTGGTGGGAGTCCTGGAAAGTTTTGATTAAAGAGGAGAATCCACTTTCCTGGGTGGTCCCCTCAGTCAGTTTTCTTCCGGGATCATTTATATGGCTTGTGTAAAATACTATTTTTCTGTAGATGCTTGTAATTCTTTATTTTATTACTGTTTTTGCTCTTAAGAGTCATTTTACTTAGTAGAGTCTGCTCGGTTTCTTGTTTCTTTTTTCTTGTTTTCCAGATACTTCATTACTTTATGTTCCTGTTTTAGAGGAGAGTGAAACTTCCTTGTTTTGTGTAGATACTTCGAGGTGTTACTCATTATGATCTCCTGTTGCACAGAGGAGAGCTATTTAATTGAAACTCCATTTGAAGCAGGGTAGTCATAAGTGTATTTTTTCTCACTTGCTCTCAGAACTGGGAGATGCATCCAGTCTAGATGCTGGTAAGAGTTGGGAACTTAGATTTTGGGAAGAAAAGTCTTCAGAGGTTGTAGGTGGTTAGGTACATGTTGTCCTGTGCTGGCAAGCAGCCCCTGTCTGAGATTTAGACAGTTGTTGCTGAAGAGTGATTTATCATAGGTTGCCTTCTGTCACCAGAGTGTGAGTCAGCCAGGCATCTCTCATATGACAAATATCCACAGCCTTTTCCCTGTAATCCTCTCACTCCTGCCATTCTCCATATACTTTTGTTACTGCATGCAGCCTTGTTCATGCATTACAGTGCGTGCCACGATGATGCCATTTTGAAACTGAGTGGGAACTGTACTTGCAGCACAGCTTTGCTGTTTGTGATGCCTACCTATCAGCCCTTTCTGAAGTACTTATGATCTGCCATCAGTATACCTGCTTTTGATTAGCTTTTATTACATGTTGTGGAGCGGTTATTCAGTTGTATTTCATATATTACCTTGAGCTCTTTTAAATGCATTCATTGGTGTTCTGTAGATAAGGCTTTTAACTTGCTCCTACCATCATAGGATCATAGGATGGTCACCCTAAAGTTTCTTAGAAGAGGAACAAAGCCAGAGTTAGTGAGCTAAATACTGCATTCGGGAGCCAGCTTTATATAAGGACAGTGCTGTGTGGATGAAAGCAGTACTTGACATCTCTGCAGCATAGATACTGGAAGTTATCCAGACATTTGGATTGTTGAATCCTCTTCTTTGCTTACCGGTCTCCACTTACTAAGCAATGTTGTTAACATTATGCTTCTCTGCTCTTCTTATAAATGAATAAGAAAAGTAAGAGCATCACTGTTGAGGATGTCTGCTTCTTCATGAAAATCGCTCAATGTTCATATTAAAAAAAAAAAAAAAATCAGATGCTGAAACATTTGTTACAAGAAACTGTCATTTTTTGGAAAGTTAATGAAATGCTTCTTCAAGCTTTATTGTCCAAAGCACAAGTAACAAAATGAGCTAATTGGCTTGCATAATTGCATATTTGATATTTAACAAGTTGGCCTGGTGAGATATGTACTGTGACAGTACTATGTCAAAAAAACTCCTGCACAAGACTGCTATTCTAGGAAGATGATTTTGGGGAATAGCTGTTGCTGCAGATGTTTTATATAAGGAGAAAGCCTGTATAATTTCTGTTACGGTAATGTCTAGACTTGAATGTGAGATCCAAATTGTAGCTGCTTTTGGAGCCTTTGCTGAACTTATGCCTTCTGAATTGCAGGCAGCAGCTCTGTGTTGTGGGACTTCTGGGTAGGCAACTTGTTTTATCTGTTCATCTCAGCATAAATACAGAACATGAAGCTTGAGGGAAGGTGACAGAAGTTCTTAAACCTGGCATAATTTTTACAGTAAGGGTCATTAAACATGCAATTTTCAATTGAAATACAGTGACTGAGGGCAAATGTTGTCTGTCATATACTTGAGCAAGTCAGAAATTTAGGGAAGAAAGCAGCTCTGGAACTTGATGGGGGCTTTTATGTCCTGGTGAATTGTCTCTTGATGGCAGTTGAGGAATAGCCAATATTGTCCCACAGAACAGGTTGGAGGTGACAAGAAGAATTTTTTAGCTTCTTTTTGACAAGTGTATTCCTGGAAAAAAAAAAGGGAGGAGGGAAGCTTAGATTCTTCAGTAGAGGCAATATTGGACCTTCTCTTTTTGGGCAGCTAGTACAATGCTTAAGAATAGGAAAACCAAGCCAGGAAGACATCTAGACAAACAACTATAGTATGTAATTTTTTTTTCATGCTACTAAAAAGCATCTGGGAATTCCTATTAAACTTACATGCTTCTGTTTTTTTCCATTGTTTTTATTTTTTTAATGTATTGATGGCAAGCATTTTCACTTGGGTAGAGGGCAGTGGGCTGTCGCTTGTCCAGATGCCAGCCAGCAGAATCAGAGTGCAGTACTCTGCAATGTGCTTGCGCAGCCTGCTAACCTGGTGGGTTTTTGATGTGGATAACCGTCAAGATTATAGTTACAGCAGACCAGAAAGCTGATGTTTCTTACCACTTCAGCAGGTCTCGCAGCAGACATGAAACATACAGGATGGTACTTCCCAGGCAAAGCATTCACAGAAGCAGTTTGAAGTTGGTTGGTTTTGGTTTTTTTGGTTTGTTTTTCTTTTTTCTTTTTTTCCCTCAAGCTCTATTCTGATATCTAGAACTTGAGAACCAGACTTTTGAGGAAGTATAATTTTTTTGAGGAAGTATAATTTGTGTCAGCTATACATTTTTTAAACTAGGAGGAAAATCAGTAGCTGGTTTACAGGGAATAAAAATAGATGGTGCCTAAGGATTTTAATTGTTCGCCTCTTCTTCCGACCATGCAGCGTTGGTTCTGTCATTTTCTGGTCTTGTGCTTGGAGAATTCTTGTTACATTTTGGCTATCCAAAGCTGTATTTATATTATTCAATATCTTTCTAACTATTGATTTTTGTATTGTGATGTTTTGTTGTTTCGGTTTTGTGTTTTTTTTTTTTTTTTTTTGTCAGGATTTTGCTGTTTGGAGAAATTGGTATTAAACATACATCTGAAAGTGCTAATTGCTCTGATAAAGGAAATTCCCAGCCATTGCTAATGATGTGTCTGTGCAGAAGCTGATAGTTTTCTACAGAATAATTGTGACAGACACTATGAAGTTTTACTGGGTGATGAAAGCTTTGTAGTTTTTATAGTGTACAAAAGACAAAATAGTTATTAGCTTGCATTATTTTAAGACTTGATGTGGCACTGCATGTTAAGTAAATGTTCATGCCAGTTTTCTAGACTTGAATCCTGCTGAAGGGGAAAGAGTGAGGCTGTCGTGGTGCTCAAGAACCTAATGAAAACCCAGGGGCAGAAGAGGCAATTTTTCTTGCCCTTCTGTTCTGGTCAGTTCCTGGATGGTTGTTGAGTTGCTTGCCCGTGTTTTCAAAATATGGTATTTTCTAGTTTAGTATATTTGCATTGTGCCTCTCAAGATTTTCAGGTTTAATCTTTTATTTGCACACAGGTAGCATGGTGTGTAAATGGTATGTTTCAGATAAACTTCTCTTTCTAACCCTCTGCTGGAGTTTCTAATTAAACTGCTTTTTGCTATGCTATTTCCTGAAAGCTTGAAAAGACCTAATTTCCCAACCAATTTTGAAATTTCTGTCTGGAAAATATACTCTCTCAATGCGGTAGAGATCTCTGTGTGTTGTCCCTGTTAGTTAACGGATTTGTGAGCTTAAGCGTTTGTTGGTTACATGCATGTATACTTGCAACAGGAAACCAACAGAAGTCTCCTGGCAGTGTTTATCTGCAAAAACATTGCTCTTTTTAAATGTTGAAAGAAAAATTGGGTCTTCTTTGATGTGTGCCATTTCAGGAGAGTAGATTTAAAATCCAGCCATCTCTTCTGATGCAGAATCTAGTGGTAAAGATGTACTGATAAAAGACCCTGTAAAGCTTCATAGGGGAAAACCCCAGCATGTTTTTGCCTTTCAGATTATCCTTATATTGTACTTCTTGCATGTTTGTTGTTTCTCAGTTACAGCTGCATGGTTGGTTTTGTCTTTTTGATGGCAAATGGAGTGAGTTAGAGCCTGAGACATGTTTCATGTTGAGGGCAATTACCTTTTGTAGTAACACTGCAGTAACAAGAAGAGCTACTTTTTGCTTTGTATTGGGATTATTTTGGTGGTTTTGATCAAGTGTACTGACTGCTTTCTGCAATTGCAATTCTGATATTTTGGCACTATGAACTGTGGACTTACTTGTTATTAAATGATGAATAAAATTTCTGTGCAGTAGCATTTTAGAATTTTTCTCTGCTAGCTTCTAAATATAAGTACTGACCAGTGATCTTAATCCAGGAATAAAATGCGATAGTCTTCACAGATTTGAATTGCATTTACTCTGACATCCTTAATACTTTGTATCTGTTCCTGGTTATAGACTTGTTTTTTAGTTAACTGAAATAGTATCCTGCTTAATTTAATGAAACGTACGTCTGCTTGTGAAAAGGAGTCATGATTACATTGTTGAGCTAACTACACAAGAAGAGCCTAACAACCAACCACCAAAAAATCGTAAGAATATCAGGTTTTCTCGAAGTGACTTCTGAATTCTGTCTCTTCACTAAAGAAAGAAGATTCTTCTGCTGTTCTTTATTTGATGTTTTAGAAACCAACTGTCACTGTAGTATTTCAGTACTACGGAATGCACGTTGAGGAGGGGTTTGTCACAGCTCTGGTACTACTTGCAAAAGTATTTTTCATGTGAGTCCATACAGGGATATTTTTATTACTTAGAATTGTGAAAATGGATTCTGTTGCATCTAAATTTCAAGTAGCATTTTCTAAAACTTTAATGATACTTGTAGTAAAAATAGGTGACTTGTATAAGCATACTTAAAAATAAACCACAGTACATACTACCAGACATCAGGTTTTGCTGTGAAGTTGAAAATTGTAGCAAGTATTTCCTGAGATGGTTTTCTAGTTGTGAATTGGAGGGCATTCTTTCATCTGGGAATACACAAAGGGAATGCTATCGCTTGTTACCAAACCACCTTCTGCTGTAATTAGAGAGCTAAAATAGATTTTTTGTAGTGTTGGTGTTCTTGAATGGAACTTATTGCAGAAGTTGTTTGAGATTTTTTTCTTTGCTGTGAAATGCTTTAAGCTAATATTTCAAGTTGTATCTTGAATCAGCTTTGACATTACCACCTATATCTAGGTACATTGAAGTTGATAGGTTTCCATAACAGGGGAGGAAATGCCTCTAAGAGTCTAAGCCTTAGATTAAAAAAAAAAAAAAGACAAATTGTATTTCTCCGACTCCTGAGCCTGGCAGGTACAGTATTTTGATAAGGGTTGCACTAAATCAAAGATATTTCTGAGAAATTTATCGACTAACAGCAAAAGTAGCAGAATAATAATAAAGGGTGGAAAAATACAGGGGTTTAAAATATTTAATAATTTTAACTGCTTATATACAGCAAACCCCTGCAAATGATAATTAAATTTTAGTCCTGTACTCAGCTGTCTTTATTTGTGGCTATTAAGATTCTAGTACAGGCTGTTAACAATCCTAGGGGTTTTTTTTGTATTTCTGCAAATTCTTCAAGGTACTTTCTTTTCCTTGGAGTTGGTGAATTTGTATTTCTACCTCTTTTTCTGACCTGAAAACATTGTGATACGAAAGACTGTATCTTGAACTTTACTTCTTTTTTCTCTAAGTGTAGTAGTCTGGATTGAGACTCTTAGGCAAGCAATACTGTTTTAATATTTGTGGGTTTGCTTGAATTGACCTTTGTCATAGCTGATGAAATAGAGTAACCCTATGTAATTTTGACTGTTAAACTTTCTTTCCAGAAATTCTTGTGCTCTGTGAAAACTAATGCAAGGATAGTTGTCTTTCGGTCTATTTCTGGTTGTGGTTTTTTGGTGTAATGGCATGTGTAAATAGCGCAGAGAGAAGAAGAAAACTGACAAATTGAAAAGGACTTTTTCAAAAAAAATACTTGGACTACAGCAAACCCTGTCATTCCTGATGTTACCAGCCTCTCCAAATTATGTAGTCTAAAGTTGCAACTGAAATGTCTTTGTGTGATGACAGAGAGGCAGGAGGAACTTCCAGGGAGGGACCAGGTCACAAGCAGGGGAGCACTGGGCTCTGTAGGGTCTGCTGTGCCCAGCCTGGTGTCCAACACCATCCTGGCAGTGCCGCATCCAACCAGCAAGGGCCTGTCATCAGTAGAGTGATACACTTGTGACATAGGTGCTGCCCTTGAGAAACTTACTCATCTTGAAACCCACAGCTAGGTCATCCAAATACAGCTGTTCAGGAAAGACTCTTGGTCAGGAAGCGTCACTTCCTCTGTGTTTTTACAGCATAGTATAAAGTTAAAATTTTAATAAACCCTCATTTTCATGTGGTGGAGGCTGTGTCAAGGTGTAGTTTTTGATAACTTAGAGAACATTCTGTGTTTCAAGGGAGAACAGTAGTATGCTTTGAGGCATGAAACAGAAGGCTTGATCTAAATCTGTTGGAGTTTTGGGCTCTTGGGATTTGCAGTGATGTGTATATTGTTCTAAGATTAAAAGCACTAAAAGGTCTGTTTCACTTATAGTGACTTTCTAAATGGGATTTCTTGCAACTGTTTCTATTTACTGTTCTGTTCCCAGTTTAAACTATATTACTGAAGTTTTGTTTCAGAATTGAATTTACAAGGCCTGATAAATGCTGTAAACTCAGTCCATGACTTGGTTGTTTTCTGTTAGTTTCTTTTCAAATATGTGAGATGAATATTTGAAGTCTGGTGTGGAGTTGTCAGCTTTTGCTGTAGCTTTAGTTGTTACACTAGTGAAGGTATTACTGTATTTTGTTCTCCAAATAATCGACGATTTTAGTGCATAAGTTCTGTTGCAAAGTTTTAGAAAAGCTGCTTGAGGCTTGGGACATGGAGGGGGAGATTGTGGGGTTTTTTTTGTTTTATTTTAATAGGTTGCTGCCTCTCTGATGTTCCAGACCCTTTCTGAAACCCAGGCTAGTGAGCCTTCTCTGAATATGACATGAAAGTGAGTTTTGGTGTTTGGAGAATGGGGGTACTGACTTAGCTTTACATCTCAGAAGTCGTGCCAAATCTGTATGGCAAGGTCACTGCATTTTGTTTATGAAAATGTATATATACTCCTTTAAAATTTCTATTAAAGAAGAAGGATGAATGTATAGTTTCTTCTATGGGTATTTTGAATTAGGTAGTCTCTTTTTATTTGGCAGTGGATACAGACCATACCAAGAGAAATTGAAATGATGAGGTTAGCCTTAACCAATTTAACATCTTTCTTGCTTGAAGTAAATGTTTACAGCTGTTCCTTTCTTAGTCGTGAGTGTTTTATCTATGAAGTCACTGGGGAGGCTGCTGTTGGGCTATTTAAAAGTGGGGTGTGATTCAGGGGAAGGTGGGATCAAAACTGGGATGTGTGTACTTAGCTCAAGCAAGAGAGAGGCAGCTTCTGTGAGCAGTTGTGAATGGGCAGATGTGTGTGTGGTGAGGCAGGCTGAGTCAGAACTGAGCCTCTGAAAGAATGCGTTCTGCTCCTGTGTGCTGGGAAAATGAAAACAGGAGGGAGGGGACTGCACTGCTTTTTCACTGGGGCCTGGTGTTTCCTGGGGGTGGTGAAGTTGGTCTCATCTGTGGCAGTGGCTGTTACAAGCATGCTGATTCATTAGTCAGTGGGTGGTGAGGACTGCGTGCAATCTTTGAGGGAGGAAATGGCTTGGTTGCTTTAGGGAGAAGGAACATTTTCTGTAACTGCAGGATGTGTGGATGGAGCGTACAGATAATGTATCTATAACATATCAGTTAAATACCCTGGTGTTGCGAGATAAGGATTTACTAGAGGACTAAAATAGGATGTGAAACTGAGGTTTTGCATCTTGTGCTCAAGTTAAGCAGACTGGGTTGTGTTTTTTTTTGGGGGGGGGTTGTTTGTTTGTGTGTTTTTTTTGTGGTGTTTGTTTATTTTTATTTTTTTTTTTTTAATCATGGAGAGTTGTTCTCTGCTTCGGTATTCAAATCAAGCTTGGTTTTTAGAATATGAACAAATGGTGTTACAGGAGCCATGTCCCTGCCTATTTTTAACAGCAAAGCTAACTCCTAGGTAGTTGGAGCTGCAGGTGAGTTGCTGATTTAAATGCAGATGAAAAGAAATAGAATAGTTGAAAGAGTATAAAAACCAAGGTGAGACTAGATATTGAAGTCTTTGAGATGGTGCCAGCTGGCAGGCAGAGGAAGCATGAACACAGCTCAACAGCTTAAGACCCTAGCATATTCATGCAGCTCCTTCTCACGTTGATGGTGCTGTTCATCCTCCATCCAGATAATCTGCCAGGAAATAAGAGTATTTACTCTTGCTGGTTGTTAGGTCAGCAAGCAGAATACTTGTTCTAACACTAAAAGCCTATTCCAGTGGAGTAACATGTCTACTTTTCTCATTTAAAAAAAAAATCTAATGCTACTTTGTAATAGGAGTTTGAAATGGAAGATGCAGTTTGAAGTGAAATGAAACTCATATAAAACAGCCACCTGAACAAAAACTCAGCTGGTATAAGCTAGTGAAAATTGCAGATATCAATACGTGACATTTTACCTATGTCTCAAGATCTGTCAAACTAATTAGCTTTGGCTGTGCCAATGTGTGGAGAATGAAGGTGCAAAGTTAAGGAGAACTTACTCTGTGTCATATGCATTATTATGTAGACTAATGCTTAACTTAGTTACATAGCTGTCTGTTATCAGTGTCAGTAAAGCTGTACCTGGTTTGGTTTATAGGATGGACTGTACTCTGACAGGAGGCAGCTGTACAAAATATACTTTCCTCATGTATGCTGCTATAATGGTGTTGCTTTCTGTAGCATTAAGTTCATTCACTGATTATGTAATTGGTAATTGCCTCACTTCCAGCCCTTCCTCTTCTCTGCTGCTCTCTAGTGTTTTTCACTTGAGGGTTGGAGTTTTCCAAGACTGACTTCTGGGTATTGCGAAAAGCATGCAGAGGTGTGGGTATAAAGTTATATAAATACAGTTAAAATGGGGTTAGCAACAAAACCTTGAAAGAGTTACTTCAGCAAAGACATCCTTTACTTCTAATCAAACTGTATAGCTCATTAATACTAAAGTGGTGTCTTTGTAGAAATAATGTGCCTTTTTCCGTTGGTTTTTTACTGCGTCTTAAGGCAACTTATACAAGTTTTTAGATGACAACTTTGCTGGATTTTGAGGTGCCTTAACAGATCATGAGCTTCTAGACAAGAGCAGTAATTTATTAATAATTCTGTTAAGTTCGGAAATTGAAAGTGAACCAGCAAGGCTTTTATCTGAAAAGAAGGCGATTTGTGGTTAAACTGTTTTGGCAACAGCCTAAGGTGGTTTCCATTCTCCAGAAAGAGGAGACTGGGGAAAAGGAGTCTAAATTCCTTTCTCTAAAATTAAGGAAAACTCACCAGTGTGCTTTATTTTGTGTTTTAATGAGAGAAAAGTTCCTGCACATGCACGTCTGGTTTCAATGTGAGTTATACTAAATTTGGATGATGGTACAGTATTTTTCAAAACTCAAGTATCACGGTAATGAATTCAGCCTTTAAGAGATGAAAACTATGTATTGTCTGAGTTTTGAAGACCTACCAAATGGTGTGAGGCTTTCAGGGCTCTGATTCAGGAGCAGGGGCAGAGTACTTTATCTGTAAAGGTTAGGCTGAACGCCAGAGGTACCCTAGCTGCTCTGTCAGCAGCTCAGTTGCTGGTCAGCATGCCTGGGACAGATAGTAGGCATCAGTAATCCCGTCACCTCTGTCAGCTTGTTTCCCTTTTCCCCCTTGACTTCTGAAGACTTTCGCAGAGTTTTGATCATTGCTCAGGCTTACAGGTGATACTTAAGGCTTTGGATTGGGAGTACTCATCCCTCAATAGCTCAATCTGAGCTACGTGCTGTTGTGCTGAGATACGAAGTTTGCATACAATGCACTCTGCACTGTAGTGGCGGTGATAAAAGTAACTGAACAGCCCCTGAAACAAAGCAGTTAGTGTTAGCATAGTACTCCTTGTGGAGGAAACAAGCAAAAATTACTCTGCTTCTGGATAACTGAACAGCTACGTTCTGTCATCTGCAGGAAATCCTATGTAACTTTTGATGCCCCAGGGTTTTGTGGTGGGTCAGAAGGGTAGGAGAGGCTAGGTGAAGGGTAAACCCTTAAAGAAAGATCAGCAAAATGCTTGTTTGCTTCCTCAAAAAGTGACTAGCATTAGAATACAGGGTGTTTTGCCTTTACAGACCTATAGTTGAGTGATGCTGCTTTTTTCTTTATAATTATTCTGCATTCTTCTTAGAAGAGAATGACTTACTAATTCTGACAACCTCTTCTAAACTACTTAAGTGCATCTATTAAATTGAATATGTGTACTTCGTTTATTTCTTGTGAGATGAATGAGTGAAGATGGTGCTGAAAGGGAGAAATGTATTTCATATGTTTGAAACGATTAATCTTGAAATGAGGGCTGTGGGGGGTGGTTTCCTGGTAGTCCATATCTTACTCATGCTGGTTCTGACACCTCTGCTTGCAAAGGCTCTTGACTGGTTGATCTGCACTCTGCATAGTGTGCAGTCATCACAGAAGACATAGGTGTGATGACTTGCATAGCTAGTCTGTGAATAAAGGACAGAAAACGACTCTGCTCTTCTCAGTGGAGACCCTGCAGTAGGAGAGCTGATAGGAAGAAGATACGCTTGACTTAATCTTACTTAATCATTAAGCTATAGCATGTTTTTACTAATTAAAAACTTCTAGAGTATGTCACTTCATACTGAAGTGTGGTATGTTGTAAAGATCAAGCTTGGAGATTAAATGTATATTTTCTTTGGCAAATAACATATGCTTATGCTTGTCAGTTGGTTTTTTATTAGTTGTTCCCTTTCTTCCACTTATGGGTTGCCTTTCATGTTGTTCAGTACTTAGTTTTACCAGGACAGCCTTAGTGTTAGGAAGGCTTATGTTTCTTCTGTACCTCGTGTGGCTCTAAGACTTTGCTTTTTCTGCTTGAGTGACCTTAGCTGATGAGCATGGAATGGAGCAAGTTGGCACAGTTGGGGCGCTTTGAAATGCACTATAGCGCTAAACATCAATTATACTTTGAGGATTTGCCAGAGGATGAGTTTAGAACTATTACAGGAGGCGCTATGTGAAAATTCCTCTACCTAGCTGGGTCGCTCCTTAAGACTGAAAAGACTCAATAGGATTTTGACTGCTTAGGCAGTCTTTAAATGTGAAGAGGGTGCAGACCTGCATGCATGGTTCGCCTCTCTGTTGGTTCAGCATAGACAGACTTCTGTTCCATGAGGGGTTTTGCTTTGCCAAATAGGCTGAAATGACTCCTGAGGGTTGTTTTTTTCTTTACAATTTAGGGAATTTTGCTGTGGTGGACTTTTTTTTTTTTTTTTAAGACTGATGTCATTAAATATAAGGAGTCAAACTCATTTAGTGTTGTATTCGCTTCTTTTTAAATTTCCTGTGTGGAGATTAATCTCTGGTCTTTGGAAGGGGAAATACTTCTGCTTTAAATCACTGTATCATCTTCCATTATCTAAGATGTAGGGCCTTAAGCTCATGCATTATTCCTTGCTGCAGCTGAAGGCACTGTGTGCACGTTGGTACTCAGATGGGGTTTGATCATGTGGTGGTACTTCTCTTGGAAAACCTTTCACAAATGCTAGGGTAGACACAGGAAGCCTAATTTTAGCATAGTGTGTGTATGTATAGCGTATTTTGCAAAACTCTGAGTAGTTGGTAAATTTGAGGAGGACTGAAACTGGTGCTTGTTCTTTGTTGAAAGAGCTCACATATTGGGATAAAGTCCAGTGCTGCTGGGGAATAGAAAAGCATGTGTTGGCTTTACCATTTAAATATGCTGTAAAGAATCCTCCCTGACTGGCAGCATGCCACTTTCTTTGTGACATGGAGCTAAGCTGACAGGCAAAACAGTTATTTTAACTGAAAGCAGTAACATAATTCTAACCAAATCCTGGTGCACGCCAGTTTAAAATGAGAACACATCTTAAATTTATTCCATCCAGTACAGTAGGCAAAAGTTACAGCGCTCACTTGATTAAGACAAGTTCCTGGAAAGGAAGCAGGAGAAACTGTTAAGTGGAGTCTCATGTTACCAGCTGGTTTTGAAGTTCTTCTTATGTATAGAAGCCTCCTGCATCAGTATTGTCACTGTGCAGGCATGTGTGCAAATGCTTTTAAATTTATAGCATCTGTTTTGCTTTTATTTCAGGTGTACTTGAAGGCACCTATGATTCTTAATGGTGTTTGTGTAATCTGGAAAGGCTGGATAGATCTTCAGAGACTGGATGGTATGGGCTGCCTGGAATTTGATGAAGAGAGAGCGCAGGTAAGAAAGTCTGCCCATAGCTGCTGTGCCTTAGACATTCTTCTGTTCTGGAAGGAAACATGCAGTGAGGTAGTGATCACACATTCTAATGTGCTTGTTTCCTGCCTGCACTTTGAGTACTAATTCCAAAGAAAACTCATAGTATAGATGTTCAGAAATAAGTTTTTGTAGTTAAACTAGTGTTTTAAATTAGATCAAAATATTAGGGGCAGGAATCATCTGTAGTTTACAGCTTTGTCGGTGGTTTAGCACTGTTCCTATGCTAGAGTAGTACATCTTGAAGTATTTGAAAAGCTGTGCCTGTAATATGTAATGACTCAACTGGCTAGTCTGTTTTAGGAGTTTATTTTAGGGTGTTTGGGGTTTTGAAGTAGCTTTTTGTTTTATTACCTATGGGGGAGGATGAATAGGGTTTTATCATCTCTTCTATAATAGTGGTAGTCTCTGCTGTGCTAAGGTATGGCAGTTTTTGAGAACGTACTTCCTGTCTGCTTACTTCCTGCCACCAAAGTGACTGTCTAGCAGCTGAATCTTTGGATGTGTGCAAGGGCAAAGTAAACACAGAGGAAATAACTTTAAGTACGTATCACATATATAAGGTTCACTTACTCAGCTGTAGGGTTCCTTAATTTAGTCAGACTTGAGATAAATCCTTGCTTTTGTGATGTAGCTTTGTAGCAAAGCTACCAAACTGATACTAAAACCAGCTACACCAGGTTTGTGGGGGCTTCCAGAGAGTGAATAGTAAATTTGGTGTAGTAATGATTTTAATCTCTATTTTGTGGTGAACTCAGCATTTCATATCTGTAGTTTGATAATTTAGAAATGTTAGAACTATATGAAGGCAAAGTCCAAAGTGAGTCTGTATACAAGGGTTTGTGGTTTTTTGGTTTTTTGGTTTTTTTTTTTTTTTTACAGGGAGGTAGGCATAACTGCAAGCTTTGCGGTGCCTTGCCTCTCCCTAGCTTAAGAAGCCAACTTGCACACTAATGAGATCATGTCATTGTGACTACATTCTGGGTTAAGTAGAAATACTTTATGTCCAAATAGTGTCTGTGAAACAGTCACAGCCCTGCAAGCTTTCTTCAAGATGCCTAGAAAGAGAGGAGGGTATGCTATGCTATTCCGAGAATATTCAGTGCCTCCTTTTGTTAATCCATGAGAAAAGCCGCAGAACCAAGCTTTTACTGTAATGCTGCTGTTTGCTGTGGCACTCACTTCTTCCAAAGCTGGGTGCTGGAATTTTGAGCTAGCCGAGTTCTAGTGTGCTCCTTGGAGAGTTAACTGCTGTAGATGCCGTTGATTAAAAGACCTTTAGACTGTAACAGCTTCCACTGCAAGGTCAGCCGTAGACCCCTGAGTACTGTACAGAATAAATGCCGAGGTTCTTGAACTCCAGCTATGATGTTGATACTCAACACTTAAATCGCCTAACTTCTGGACTGAGGCAAGACTGATTTGGATGTGCGCTCAGAAGCAGGTAGTGTCATTCTTCTCCAGAATTGAGTAGTTCCTGAAAAAAAGTGGGAACCTTTCCAAAAAGGGTAGTCAGGTGACTTGTGGGTTCAATTTTTTTTTTTTTTTTATTTCCTGATAAATGTCTTTGCATGCTCTTGGATTATTTTAGTTCCTGTATATGCTTTTTTTAACTACACTTGAGAATTCCTTTCTGTTGCCTTCAGAGAGTGTGCACTAAGCATGTTATTTAGCCATTTTGTTTTGTTGTGTTTGGGGTGGTTTGGTTTTTTTCCCTTTTTTTGGGGGGGAAGGGGGATGTTGTATGCTTTCAGTTGTCGGGGCTTCCTGAGTTTTGAGTACTGGGTGCTGAGCTGGAGGTATTACATGGTGTGGTTCTACAAAGATACACTTGCACTCAGTTGCAGTTGTAATTTGTCTTCAGTCTGTGCTTCTCAGTGATTGCAGGGAGGTTGCTGGTTGTCTTATTTGCTACAGTAGTAGTACCTAAGAATTCCCAGTGTCCTAAGGCACTGGAGACACAAAAGTAGGTGCACCCTTGTATTTGTCAGTCTTGTAAATGTTTGGGCAATCTTCTACATTCTTCAGTTTCCTTTTTCCTGTATCTGTCATTTTGCTTCCTTTTTTTATAACTGCTTTAATACTGCCAATGACAGTTGACCTAATTGCTGACTTTGATACCAAAATAACACTGATGCCAGAATGGGTTTAAGTGTAGTGCCTGTGGGTACCAACTTGTCTTTTGTAACAAGAGGTCCTATTGGCATTCAGACACACCACCATATGCACCTCCTACTCCTGTTTTCTAGAGGGCTTTCTCTTATGCAAATAGCAACTTTAATAAATATTCAAGAATTCTTTTATTTAATATTTAAATGTTAATATTAAATATTACTATGAAAAACCTTTCTTAAATGGAAACTCAAAAACTATTGCATTTTCCTATCTTTTACTGCTTGCTAATGTGGTGAAAGAACAAATTTTCTTTTGCTGCTATGCTTTGGAAATTATACTACCCTTCAGGTCAAAAATGTTTCAGAAAGAGAAAAGACATGCATGACAGTGAAGTATTTAAAATTTAACTTTTAAGCTAGTGTTCTTTCCATTTCATTCACAGCCTGTTCATGTCTGAATACTAAGCTGTCTTATTTTTTGTTATGAGAGGCCCAGATTCAGCTGTTTTTTCAGACTTCAGTGGGCTAGCACACACTAAGCTCTGCATATGTGCTTGAGTATCTTCCCCATTTGGGGCTGAAATTTCCCTGGATTTGATATTCATCTTGAGGTTCATCAAAAGGCTGTTTCTTTCTGTCTTTGGCGCTTTTGTATCTCTACTATAATAGAGCATTCTTGCTATGTGTAGTTATAAGTTGTGGTTGTTCTCACAAAGTGTTTTTTCTTACCAGGCTGCTGCAGGAGAAAAGTGCATGAGTGGAGGAGGGGTGTTTAAGCTTCTCTTGGTTTTTGTTTGTGTGCATTGGGGGGTTTATTTTGTTCTGTTCTTATGTTGATATAGCTCATGTTTTACTGCTTCTTTTTCTGAATAGATTAATACCAGAAGCATTTTCACTGATTAAAACCAAGATGGATAAATTATTTGGTCTCATATAACTGAATTCACTGTGCTATAATTACTAGATTTGAGTGACATTTGAAAAAAAAAACGTTAAATTCTTGTTGTACAAGATCCTGAGATGTTTATTGGCTTCTGTGATCATCAGGAGTAGAGCAGAATTCATTTTTTTTTTTATTCTTAAAAAAAAAGTCCCCTTTTATCAGACATTAGTAAACCAATGTTTCTGCTGTTAACATGTGTTCGTTCTAGAGGTCAGCATACTGATTTTTTTTCCTTATGGATTTCTAATCTAGTTTCTTTTGGTTATGACTGAAATATTTTACAATATTCTGGCTGAGGCTATATGTTAGTCTTTTATTTCATGACCACTTTAAATGATGGTAAAATGCTAAAATCTGGTATTAAAAAATACGCTTTAAGTACGTTTAAAAATAGGGTAAAAAGAAATAGGATGTTGATGACTTCATATTTGTAAATAAGAAATAAGGCATCTTTTCTGTAGTCATCTAAGAGACAAGCTTATGTATCTTATCTCTTCTGTCCTGATGCATTATTAAGAACAAACTTACTTTCCACTGTCTGTCCTTGGTTTCTATGCATGTGCAAACATTAAGGTAGCTGTAAAGGGCCAAACTCTACTCTTAAAAATAGTAGGTAGTGTTTAAATGTTATCTTATTGGCAGCTTTAAACATTGCCTTTTGATGTAGCTTTCTGGGGAGATGTCTTTGCAGAGTTGTTGATTGGCAGATGTTTGTATTTAAGTGTGTTAGGCCACGGGGGGCACTCATTCACATGATTTCACAAAGTAGCTTCAGGGTTCACTGTTGTGCCAGCGGCAAAAAAGGCAATTTAACTTCTCTCAGACTAGGGATGCTTTATCTTAAATTAAAAAATGTATGCACTTAATCCCTAGTTGTGCTCTTAACATGTTTGTGTCCTCTAACAGTCAAGGTTAGGATTTTACTTTTTTAAAATAAAACTATTAACTTGAAAAAAAATTTGCATGTATGTGGGAATTATAAGTAGTGTTAGTACTAGTAAGTATAGCTGAGGAGTTGGGAGGAGGGAAAAACCCAATACAGTTTATCCCTTACTCATTTGTGGAACCTCTTTAGACTTGTCTCCTCCATTCTGAACACTTGAAAATGCTATTGGAGAACAGAACCATCTGTTTTAATTCTGAGCAAAATTTGGGCTAAAAGGTCTCTTTAAGAGAAATTTTTTGTAACCCAATTAAGAATGGGTTATATATTAGTAACACTTTATTTTAAAACCTTTTTTTTGCATTATAAATGCATTCCCGTTCAAAAGGCATTGTTGGAAAAAAACAACAGGGCTGTCAAACCTACAGGTTTCTTCTGTATTGTATGGGAATGTGCACAAATTAGTAGAGGAATAACTTCTGCTTTGCATTTTCTTATGCATCTAAGCTTAAACAATTAAATTTTATGTAAGGATTACAAATATTTCTACTGATGCACCTTCAGCAGCTTTTGGTAAAATTGAGGGGTTTTTTGGTTTGTAATTTAAATGAAAGATAATTTATTGTTTAAATGACAGATAATTAACATCTATATAATGATGAACTCTGTCTTAGACATACCTGTGAATACTGCCTTCAGAATGACTTTCATAAGAATAAAATGCATTGCCTCTTTCATGTAACTTTTAAGAATTTCCTGCTTTAAAAGAAAACAGCAGCATTTTAAAGTAATTTGGAACAGCAGGTCTCCTTTGAGAGTGTTTTTTAGTAGTAACTGCATTGCAGCTTTGGATCTCTACTGCAGTGATGAAGGTGAGTATTATTTCATTAACCTATATTGGCATTTGCTGGAGCTCATTTGTATCCTGGCAGATTCTGTAGGACATTCTTTTCATTGCTGTTAAGTGATCCCTAAAATTCAAAAGAAATGTGATCTGGTAGAAATGAGAGCCTCTCGTGTCACTCTGTTGTCTGGTTTGGTAGCAGGAGGATGCATTGGCACAACAAGCCTTTGAAGAAGCTCGTCGGAGAACTCGTGAATTTGAGGACAGAGACAGGTCTCATCGTGAGGAAATGGAGGTGAGGGTTTCACAGCTGCTGTCAGTAACTGGTTAGTACTTTCCCAAAACTTCAGATTTGTTTCCATTTATTTGTCTGTACTGTTTGTGTGTTTGCTGTTCAATGTTGCTTAAAAATTGCAAAATATATTGGGTTCAACTTTTAAAGAAGTTTTGATAAGAATTCTCTGATTTTGTCCTTTTATTCTTTCTGTAGATAATCTTTGCGGGTGCTTAAGCTTCAAGGGTACATTTCAGTTCATTTGATTACAGGGCTGTTGTATCTTCCTCAACTGATACTTTAATAGCAGAGAGGGATCTTTTACGCCATACAGTTCTTACAAACACAGGAAAGGCTTTGGGAGCTGTGGGCATGTAATTTTGTAGCTCACTGCCCTATGCTGTGCGAAACATTAGCAGGGTATTCAGACAGATGCCACAGTCTGCTTTCTTTACAGGCTGGTTTTATTTTCCTCTCACCTTTTTCTTACTGGCAGGGAGTCTTACTCTTCTATTTCACCTGTATAGTTCCCCCTGTCTTGTTCTTGGGTTTTCTAGGGCCCCATGATCTTGAATCTTTTTCCCTCTTGATGAGAGCAGATATTAATGGGATCAAGCAAAGAGGAGCCAGGAAGGAGAATGGAAACCAGCTGTTCTGACATGTCAGAAAGGCAAGAGCTGTAAGAGGATGGGTAATACGTAAGAAGAGTTTGCAAGTTAAGGCAGGCTGCAGGGGGAGAACAGAAGCACTTTAAATTTCATTCCCTTACTAACTGTGGGTTTTATTTCCTGCTTCACCAGTACAGCCTGATTTTACTACAATCAAATGTGATCAATATGCTGCTTCTCAGGTTTTTAGAAAATTCAGTTATTGTTACTACTAAGCTACTTTTCTAGCATCCTTATGACTAATTGAGATTATTAGGCAGGCTTTCTTCCCTTCCAAGTACAATTGGAAAATATTGAGCATGAGATTGAGAGGAGAAAAAGCAGATGCAAAGAACAATACCTTTCGTTTTGAAGGAATGCCTGGTGTGCCTCTTCTTGCAACACAGATGTAGCCAGGTCAGATATCAGCTCTAGCTAAGATAAAATTCTTGTCTTGGAGGCCTTGCTGCCACTGGATCCTTGGAGCAACAGCAGGATTACCTGCATTGTTCCGCCTCTGTCGCAGCAGAGCTGGAACCTGCTTGTAAGTTCATTTTATCAGGAAGGTGGAATTAACATAAAGCTGTTCATGAAGACCTGTGGCAGCCTGGCTGAATTCTAGCAACACAGTAGGAGCTTTCAAGCCCAGCCTATGTCCTTGACCTCAATTTATTCAAACTTAATTTTGCTTTCACTAAAGTGTGCCCTTCTTCCCCACTCCTGTTGCTACAGAGAAGCTGCCATGTGCTTACTGAGTACTGAAGGTTTAAAAAGAATGAGGCTTCCTGAAATAAATTCTGAAGTTCTGTGAGATTTATTCTTTCCTTCTAGTGTAGAAGATGCTTATTTGCAGCTAGGATGTGCAAGAAATCTTTACCTGTGAGACTGAAGTAGTATTGGGCATCTGGGTCTTCATGGCAGACATCAAAACTTGTGACACTGAGACACAAAAAGTAACATTCCTGGCCAGCTGCAGGACCTGGATTCAATAACTTCTGAAAAGACTCTGACTTTTAATGAATGATTAATTAAATTACATTCTTAGCTGCCAGTTGACATTTTCTCCTTAAGCAACAATAGGCATTGCCCCAGCTCTAAAGCACTGGTTTAGATCACCTACAGAAAGAAAGAAAAGGAAAAATCACTCACTTGAAATATGTTTTAAGAGAATGAAGAATATTGTCAAAAAGTACTTCAAATTTGTGATGTCAAGTACAGGTTTTTAATAACTGAAATACATTGTTATGCATACTTTATATTTTACTGTACATGTTTAGTATGTATAACCAAGAGATCGTTGCCTCAATTACTTGTAGTTCTGTAATTGTTTTTTTACATTTCAGTTTTTCATTTGTATGTTTGGCCACATGTTTGGAATGTTTACAGATGAGATTTTGCACTCTGAATCTGAAGACTGAATAGAAATTGTGATCTTTGGGGTAGGGCAGGGGAGAGAGCTGGGATAGACTTACAGTGCATTCCTAAGGAGGAATCAGGTTTCCAGACCATTGTTTCTCCGACTTTCACTTCAGTTGTATTCTAATGCAGTGTTGGCTAGAATCAAATGAACTTTAATCAGTAAGCACTTGCATAAGGTGCTCATGGTCATCATACAGAATTCTCAATCAAAAGTAATGTAGAAATGTGTACTCCTATGTTGTATTTATGGCCTGTATAAAATTTTCCAATGCCTGCATGCTTGGTCAGCTTGTATGCTATTGACAATTGTGTTGCTGACAGCTATAAAAACATTAGTCCAAACTGTATTGTGTACTGTTTGTGTAATTTCAATACTGAAATAGTACCTTTGGTTGTACTTGAAGGTTTTTATGGCTAGAAAAGGTAGGTTGTGAGTGTGCTGAGTGAATTTTTATGCATGTTACACTATACGCAGATGAAGATCCCCTCAGCATAATCTTTTCAATATGATAGTTATGCATCTTTTATCATTCCTAAAACTGAAAATTTTTCTTTCCTGCTAAGCTTGGGCAGTAAAATTCAGAATTGCCAGGCCTGGAACAGGATCTCATCAGTGTTAATGAGCATTTTAGGAATTGCAGCACTGTATAAAACCAGGATATTTCAGACAGCAGAATTATGGCTAAAATGCCTTTAATAGAGACCAGATTCTGCTTCAGTGGGGGAGGGAAGGGGAATCCTGCAATATTCTACCCACTCCTACTCAAAACAGAGGCGCCAGCTCTTTGTAAACATTTATCCACCCAAAGCCTGTCAGCATATGAAAACGATCAGATTCAGTTCTTTTCTTACACAGAAAAGAGGCTGTATAAATAACATCCCTTAGTCTAAGTCTCTTTGTAGGCTTCTAAAATATAGCGGTATATTGTTGCCTAGGAGTCATCAGTGAAAGCTGTTGGAAACAATACAAGTGGCTTGTATGGGGTGTTGGATATTGGAATGGTGATACTTTAAAGGTGGGAGGAATAGCAAGGGCAGTAACAATTTAGGAGTAATCACTGTACTAATTTCAATTTTTAAGTATCCCAAAAAAAAAACCCCAACCAAAAAATCCACCACCAAGAAAACCCTCTTGAGTGCCATCAGGTTTGTTTGCTTTCCTTTCATCACATAATGTCACTTCTATTGATGAGTTCATTGGCACAAAAGATCTTTTAATTAACATTTTATTTGCTTCTGAGGGCAGAATCAGTAGTAGTTGGTAGCTTGTGCTTGAATTTCCAGAACTTGATGAGATTTCTGTGCAGTTACAGCACCCTAATGTTAAATAGGTATGACTGGATTTAGGAATTTTCATTGAGATTTAATGCCTTTGAGATGAACAGTGTTCAGTTGTGTTTTCAATATTTCAGCTCTCGATACAAGATGCTTTGGGGTTTTTCTATCAACTCGCATAGCTTGGTCACATCAGAAACTGCAGATCCCGCCTCTCTGTTCAGGATTCTTTTGTTTCAAAGATGCTTTTGAAGTCAGTGTTTTTAATTAATGCATTCAAAATTAATAATGAATTCCAGTGGCTTTAACTTATACAAAAATGTTGGAATGCTGAGACAGTAAATGTTTAATGATACACATGAGGAAAGACTTTATCCCCAGTTGAAGTCTATGGTAAAAATAAATGACTGTGTGAAGTCTTGTCAGTTCAGAAACACTAAGCAACTTGGCCAAATTGCAGTATTAGTGGCTTCATACCTCTAAGGGAAAATTCTTTTTCTATGAGCATGTGCAACAGGGAACTTCGTCCAAGGCCATTTCTTTAGGGACATGTTCTGGAACTCATGCCACTGAACAGGTATATGAACTTGAAGTATTTGTACGTTTCCCTTTGTCAGACTAACAGAAGAGAGTGAGGAAGCTAAAGGAATAGCAGCAAGGCAGGTGCTTCATTTTCACTACTTCTTTCTCAACTGAGATGCAAGGGGATAGTCAGTACTAGTTGTTTTGCTGTGTTTTCAATAGGAATAAGACAGTTCAGTGTCAGGATGAGAAGTGTTCTACAGAAATCACTGTGAGGTTGCTGTCTAGGTGTATCACAATCTTCCAGCACGTACTTCTGCTTTATATTTGGTGTTCTGGCCATAGTAGCATGATCAAAATGCATTACACTGTCCACGATGAGAGAATTAAACATCTGAGTTGATGAAATTAGAATACACAGAAAGTAACAGCATGTGTTCAGTCAGGAAAAGCAGCAAGCAGGTGCCTCCTGCAGCTCTTAAGTGGAGCAGCAGGTACAAAGCAGTGGATTTCAAGGGCGTATGTAAAGAGAAGAGGCCAACTCATATGTTTCTGTGTGCAGATAGTTGTCTTCCTAAAAGTTCATTTTGTATAGGCAGACTTTAACTTCAGTTTTTAAGTGATCTGTTTGAGCGCACAGTTTGCCTTAACTCTGCTACTCTTGAGTTTAGCCAAGGATGTTTTTAAGATTACACCATTTTTGGAGGAGGATTGGATCTCTTCTCAGTTTTCCAATGTCATTTTGTTCAACCAGCATCTTTTAAAGTCATTTTTCTGTGTTGTGTTCATTTCCCATGCTACTGCCATGTACTTTATTTTAGCAACACCATGAGTAAAGAGGCAGAGTGGTTTGCTCTTCCCTGAAACAGTCTAGTCTAGCAATCTGTCTGGTTGTGGGCTTATGCTAAATATAAATTACGCTAATGGCTAAGCAGAGTCATTTTACAGAACTGCATGAAATTCTCATCTAAAATCCTTCATTGTGCTGGAGAAGAAGAAGAAAGAAAATCAAGTAGTAGAACTAACTTCTCTGTTCTTCCAGGATTCTAGACAGTGAAGTTTTCCTCTGTTTTATTAAAAAAAAAAGGGGGGGGGGGAATTTAGGATGAAATGACTAGTGTATATATAAATGCTCTAATTTTTGTCAAACAACTGGCTTCAGAAGAAAATGCAGTATTGTGATAACATTGGTGAGGTTTGGTTTTTTTTCCCTTCTTTCTCCCATCCTTATTAAACTCTCTGATTTGTAGGTCTTTTTTTTTCCCTCAAAAATTAATCTGTAATGAGTGTAATTACTTATTTTATGTTCACACTTAAAATACATGCTCCCCAAACTGACAAAAATATAAAATTAGTATAAGCTTTAATACAGCTTTTTGGATGGAAAGAAACTCAGAATGATAATTCTTCATATGTGGTGGACAGTGCAGACTTGGTCTGTGATTGTGTATGTATAAGTGTTTGTGTTACGAATATATGTATGTAGATAATATGACTTGTGTTTTATTCATCGTGAATATAAACAATTTAGAAAATAAAGTGTGTGAATATGCATTGCCTCAAAAGGCTCTACAATGTGAGTGTAGTACAAGTAGGCCAGTAAGGTTAAGACTAGATTGTTTCTTTACAAGAGCTTTCCAATAGCTGGTACTTATGTAAAAGTGCTGTGGAATGCATATCTCACAAAAACAATTTATGCTGTACAGAATCAATGTTGAGGGGAGTACAGAGGAGATCAATCTTGCAAATCAGGCAATACTGTAATATAAGCGTCTTCTTGCAGTCAATGAAGGTTAGAAAAGGGCTGAGCAACAGAGAAAGAATGTCTGGAGACAATCAATATTAATTATAAATTTATAACCTTTATGCCAGCTTTCAAACAGTACTTTCTAAAAGGGAGAATTTCACTTTTTTCCCTTGGAAAAGAAATTTTCATACAAAAGTAAAAATTTTAGTCTTTAATGAAGCTCTTGAGCTATACACTTGCCATGCTGCTTCCTTTCTTGGCTTGCTGTTAGTCCAGTTACTAATGTGGTGGTACCAGAATCTGTAGCTTCATAATAGCTTTTTAACAGAGATGCAGCTGTTTTCAGGCAAGAGAGTGCATCAGGGCTGGTAAGCAAATAATGCTCCTTGGCCTGGTCTTGTCATCTATAATTCTCTGCAACTGATGGTGGGAGAGCAGACTCAGCATATAACGCGATGGATGTGTGTGTTTAGTGCAGAGTACTCTGTTTCTACGAAGTAGATTGTTGGAGGTTTGAAAGGAAATCTTGATGGAAGTAGGTGGCTAAATGATTTTTATCTATGGCCTTTGTCAAGAAAATTGTTTATTTTGACTTTCAGCATAGACTTTATAACATTAATTGTTCTACAAGGCCTTTAGTCTAACATCCAGATCTCTCATTGAATTTGAGACTGCTGTCCATTAAGTGGTGCTTGACATTATAATTAAGATGAAGACTACTACTTCTGAGGTTCAGCTGAACAGGAGAGGTGACTGCAAAATGGCTGTTATGGCCAGCAAACAAACTCCAGAGACTGGATCTGGGCCACAGATTCTTACACTGATAGCTGCACCTGCTGGGAATGTGGTAAAAATCATACCCCTGCTGAGTGCCAGCATGTTGTAGGTATAGTCTGTAGTGATAATGAGGTCCCGTTGATGCTGTTGCTAAAGCTCTTCTGAGAACTGAAGATTGAGAGGGAGAGTCTCTGTTTAAGCCCCACAGAGACCTGAAAGCACACAGTGTGCTTCATCAGGCTGTGACTGTGACTAAAGAAGTTCTATTATATGTAAGCTGTCATTCTTACTGTGTAGTAGTGGCCTGGTTTTGCTGACTTTAATTCTGAGAAGGCTGTTCCTCTGCCCCTACTCTTCTATTGAGTAACAGTGACGGAAGTGGAGGTATGGCTAGCATTTTAACCTCTGCAGCAGAGGTTCTTACTAACCAGCAGCTCAGAGAACTTTCAGTTTGTTGCTTTTCTTGATGTAGGTCTGCCTCAGTTAGCAGAACTTACATGGAGGTGTGCTTGATTGGAACTGGTCATTTTTGAGTGGCAATCTCTTTGTTTCAGGTTGAGTTTTTTTGTCTGAGGTTGTTTTTTCTTTTTTTTCTGCAGTTGTATGCTTTTTGAAAAGTAACTGCAGTGAGTTCTCAGGTTTGTGATTTGTTTTGGTATTTTATTTGAATCCTTTTCAGGAGGTTGACAGTCCTTCTAAGAGAATCCAAATGTTCACTGTTTAGTTTTTCATAACATACCCTGATTTTTTACTTATTTAGTAAATTATAGATGACAGGTGCCAAAGCACATAAAGCTCTGTCCATTTCAGCAGTATGGAGTTGGCCAGAATGCAGTTAAAGAATTGCAGTGGAGGTGTCTGTAGAGAGACTTTGTTTTGGCTACTCTTTGTGACAGCCCTTCTTCAAATTACCTCCCTCGTCCTCCATTCACCAGTGTCCCGAGTTACATATGCAGTGCATATTGTTGTACTTGTGATTTCACTGCCTAGTATTCAGAGGTCCAAATTTTGCCTGCTGGTATTAAAGTGATTCGTTGAGAGGAAGGGCTGTCTTTATGGCAGCCCTGTCCATCCTTACTAAATTTACCTCCAGCTTTCCCAGTTCTGCTTTCTCAGAGCTATCGTTTAAACCACATGGTGGAACTGCGTTATCTTTTCCTGATGAGCTTGTGGTAAAAGGAGTTGGTTTCCTTGGGTATGTTGGAGGCCTCTGAACGTGCACTGTAAGGGAGTAATTACAGATGCTTTCTCAAAGACAGCTTAAGGAGTTTTATTAGCACTGTCAAATGCACAAATCAGCTGCAGCATGGGTCAGGATTGAGTGGCCAGAGGAGGATGGTAGTGTCTGACTGTCTTGGCTGGAGGAACTGCTTGGGTGCCACCCTTCTTAACCACCATTTTCCTTAGATTTGTTTTTCCGAAGTGCCCCAGTAACAGCTGTAAACGCTCCAATGTGATCCTTGTCCAGAGAAGTCACAATCCTAAGTTAATGACATGATGATTTAAAGCTATCTAATTAAGAAAATTAATATAAGTATTACTACATCACTCTCTTGGTAGGACTTATAGGTCGTACCAGTTAGACTATATATAAGCTTGGGAAAAGCTCAGAGATAACAGGGTTGAAGAGAGCATAGGTGTAAAAGCAGCTTCTTCTGTTGTACCCTCAAGTAAAAATGTTTTTGTTAGTAACCTTTTTCAGTTGGTATATTATTACTCTTATGGCATCAGCATTATGAGTTCAGGGTGAATAAATCTAGAATAGCATGAGGAGGCTTTGAAATGTTTGTTTTTGTCAGATGCATTCCTGCAGTTCTTTTGTTGGTCATTACACTGTCTCAAACATTAGAGGTTTTAAATGGCTTGTGGCCATGTAATGTAATGCCAATGTAATTCCTTCCCTGCTGCAGAAGATTTGCATGGCTTCATGTGTTGAAAACTTAGTGTGAAGTATTTTGGGGCACTGAAGCTCCCTATGTGTCCATCACATTTAACTATTCAACTTCAGGATACTTGGAAGGAAGTGTTTGTAAAAATACATTTATTTTTAGGAAAATCACAGCCTTGGTGGGATCTGTGTACTACTTAAAATTTACGTTGTTAACCTTCAGCTAAATAACAGATGAATAACAGGTGGTGCTCCTTCAAACTGAAAATCAGCATTTAAAAAATGAAATATGCTGAGATAAGATGAATACTGTTTTCTCATGATTCATTATGCATGACTCATGGCACAGGATTCCATTTCCCAATGGCAAAGATAGATGCATCTTTCTTAATTGAACCAAGTCTCCTTAATCTTGGACAAGCTGAGCTCATTATTCACTCAGAGTAGTTCTCATGCTTCTGCATGGCTTCGCAAGGTACGCGGTACTTCAAAAATCACAGCAAATACTGCAATTCATAGGATTTACTACCTGTGCTATGAGTATGGGGCTCCAAATGAAGAGAATTGTGGAAATTGAGATTTTTACTTCTGTAAGAGTGAACTTTCAGCTTCCTATAATAGACTGAGGAGAACTACCACATTCTACCATACTGGTAGTCACATTCCTTCTGCAAGTGAGTATTAAGGATCTTCTTGTATTTCTTATGGAAGCTGTATTTTGTCTGTTGTCAGCAGACAAAAATACCACCTCATGCCTGACGCTCTAAAACATGCTTGCTTCTACAAGCAATAGAATACAAAGTGATTTCTCCTGTTTCACGACTGGTCTTATTGTATATATGTACATATATATATATACACACATATATGGTACTTCTACTTTTTAATGCATGAAGAACACAGTTGTAGTTGTTCCATACTATGCACATATGCCTTGGCTGGATGGTGGCTGGTAGAATAAGCATGTTTCACATGTGCGTATTCTTGTATAGTTGTATAGCACAAGTAAAGGAGGGGGTCTGAGGGAGAGCTGTCATTCCAATAAGTTGCAGTTGCTTGTGTAAATTCTCACTAACTGAAATGCAAAATTACACCTTTAGCCACATGTACTAGTGTAAGAGATTGTAATGACTGGTTTTGGTACATTTGAGGGTAATTTGTCATGCCTTTTGCAGATCACTTGAAAGGGTAAATCTGGTAGCTGTTTAGTAGTGGCTTCTGCAAACTCTGCAAGTAGCAATGAGGTCATGAATCACGTGAATTCTTTCATATGTTTTGAAAGAAAAGGCCACTTTAGGCAAAGCTTAAATGCAACCATATGCCCATACCTCAGTGTCGTCTTGGAAATTTGACGATAAAATTGCTGTGCATATGATTCGTTTTCTGAAGAAGAAACTCTCTTGCTTTTAGAGCAGTAGTATGGCAGCAACTAACTTGCTAGTATTTTTCTAGCTAAGTGTAAAAAACTAGAGTATAAAATTGATAACTAGATTGGTATAAGTAAGGTTTTTGGTCGTTTTTAAAGATAGTGTATGCCTTGTTACCTTACAGCAGTTAAAACCAGAAGAAATCTTGTTACAGTCTGTTCAATAGGAGAAAAGTATGCAAAATGGAACTGTTACGCTTTTCTTAAATTAGTGTGGCAGTATATGTGTAGACTCATTGAACAACCATTTTGTGTTAAGAAAAGTCTTCACAGCACAGTTTTCTGTTAAAGGAAGAAAAGTGTGAGCTTTCCCATGTTGACTTTTCCACAGTGATCTTGACTGTCCAAGTTGAATGATTTGGCTTTTGGAAATAATGTGAAAATCATTTAAATGTTCTCTCCCAGTATTCTGCATCTCTTCAAAGAGAGCAGTTTGCAAAAGTTGCTTCAGGGGCTGAAAGGAATACGCCCTTAAGCACTTAAAATCTTCTGCCCTCCATGTGATTAGAGCTGTTTAATGCGATTCTTCAGAAAGATTACTGAGAAATCTGTGGGTTTGTGCACCAGCAGTGACGTCAGTTGTCCTGTTCAGAGTTCTTCTGCATGTAGGAAAAGCAGATCATTTCCTTTAGTCGGAGTATGACCAGTGTAGATAGAGCACAGTGAGAAGATTATCTCACCCCTAAATACCTAAAATGTAACTAACATCAATACTGGGTGTGTAAATTTAGTAGGTAGCAATTGTGATACTTAAAATAGTGAGGGTGCTTCCAGAAAAAGAATGGCAGTACAACCACTAAAGAAAGGGCAAGAGGGAATTGTATTCTCTTGGGAACAGGCTGATTACTAGTGGGGTTTATTGAACGAACTCTTGTGTACATCAGAATGGGATCATTGCACATGAAAGGAAAATGTAACTTTAAATGGGTATTTAAAAGGGAGAAGAAAGAAACAGTTCTCCGTGTGGGTTAAGCTAACCAGTTGTACTGGTAAGTGTAAAATGAGGCAGGCAAGAACAGTAGATAAGGGAGGAAGAAGTGAACAGAGAAAGAAAAGTCTAAATTGGAGAAGATGGCATTGGCAGTATGTGCCAGAGGGTTAAGTCTGTTCCTGTCTCTTTCAACAAAATATGAGAAGTCTTTCAAAGGAGCTTTTTTTTTTAAATTATTCTTTTTTAAGCCTTGAATGTGGCAACTTACACCAGCTGGTGAGACTAATGGAGCTACATGGAGTAATGCTTGTGTTGTGAAGCCTCCCACCAGCTAAGAAGGTGGCCCTGGTACCATTTGTGGCGGGCCAAAGTGCCAGCTATTCATTCTGTACAAGACAAAAGTATCTGCACTGAAATGTCTTAAAAACCACCTAGCATATATTAGACATTCCCAGAGTTGAACTATTGCTTTAAAAGACTGATGTACTTGAGTTTTAAAGTATTTACCTGTAGCATTTGTGTGTGCAACTTGAAAGCAGCTTTTAGGTAGAGAGATAGTGATGTCTTTTATGGTGACTGATACTTGTTACAACTGACCATCCTTAACTTCCTCTTTCAAATGCCATCGACTCCAGCTGTTTAACAGAATAATTTATTTAAAGGAGAACTTGCATTATTTTTTTTTTAATACAGAGCTGTAATAAGTACTTGAGTTTCTCAGTTTTGTATTATTGTTAACTTCACAAGGGTGCCAAAGGAAAAAAGTATGCAGCGTTTAAACCCCAAGTGTTAAAATGTGTCAGTCTACAGTTTAAATTGTGCCAGTGTGTTATGTATATCATGTTATATGTATTTATATATCATGTTTATTCCAGACAAAGCTAAAGTAAATGTTTCTCACATAAAAATACTGAGGGGAGATCTATTTGGTACTGATGTAACATGTTCTGCCATCTTGCATTGTAGCCTTTCTCCCCAGGATCTTGATCCTGAAAACATTTACAGAAAAAGGTTAACAAGGGAATTTCACAGGAAAGAAAACAATTTTGGAAGAAGAGTGACAAAATTATTGCCTGTTTTAGAATTCTCTTGCTGATGGTTGAAGCAATGCTGAAAAGTGTTTCAGCCGGGCTGCAGGAGAGCCTCTGAGGCAGTCTGAGTGTGCACGTGTGTGTGCGTACTCACTCCCCAGAGCACCAGCCTTGCCTGCTCCCAGGCCAGAGCTCTGTACCCCTCCAGAGGGAGGAGGGCACCCCACTAGTGGGTCCACAGCCCTCCAGTAAGACTGCTGTTGGTTCTGAGGACCTATTGAATTTGGGAGGAGAATGATTGTGATGTTAGAAATTAATGCGTTGGTTACTGCTAGAAATGTAAAGTTTGTGCCTTTGAATTGTTTATGGTCTTAGCCGTGTTAATATGCTGAAGAAATTAACTGACAAGTTCTAAATATTTTTCTTTTTTTTTTTTTGATGCTAAATATGTCTTTATTAATGCAGGCAAGAAGACAACAAGACCCTAGTCCTGGATCTAATCTAGGAAGTGGCGATGATCTCAAACTACGTTAATCAACAACAGCAGGTGTACCATGGGTCTGCACACATGCATTGCTTCTACTTGGCAAAGGATTTAATAAAAGACCAGAAACTGTGATAACTGGGTATACTATGGTCTGTTTCCTGACCTGCGGCAGTCAGAATCACCATGAACTGCCATGGTTTGCACTATGTTTATGTTATAATACCTGCATTTCCCATTTTAAGCATGTAGCCAGTGGCAATTTGAGAGTTTGGTTTTTTTCTATGCAAACTTATTTTTGTTGGCACTATTTTAGTGAAATGGAAACCTATGCAGCTATAAAACCATTTTTCTCAACTGTTATAAAAATTGTTGCTTAAAAATAAGTCAAGATAATACAAATCTTAACTTTTTGCATTTGTTTTTTGGGTTGGATTTTTTTTTTTTGTTAAACTGCTGGAAGTCAATGCATTCCAAGCTTAATTTTTTTAATATGGGCTTTTGGAATTTTGATTGTCTTTACTGTGCTCCTGCTTTATGTTAGATACGCATTCTTGTTTTCCTTTCACTTTTTCTAAATTTGCAAGACCTTCTTAAAACTGCTGACATTATTTTGCATTATTTCCAAGCTAAACCCAGTGAATCAGAGCTGTTGGAATCCTTTCTCAAACTTTGTGGGTTTGTAAATGCTACAGTTGCAGTATGCTTTTAACTGCTAACAGTTCATTGGTTCCACTTTTTAAAGGATAAAATCTTAAAATGTAATTTTCATGCATTGATAATGCATTCTGCCCCAGTATCTGTCTCAGATTTTATTACGATACCAAGTGAGTTTGGGTGGTTATTATACCCCTGTATATAGTACTTTACTGAGACTCATAGGAAGTCGCAGGCTGGCTTCTGTTTTATTCAGGGATTTTTTTAACTATTTCTTCAAAGGGATACTGCAACTTTACAATCAGATTCAACAGCACATTTAACTGGGGATAAAAGGTGATATGTATTAAATCATGTTTAAGATAGCTGCTTTGAGTATATTTTGTATCTTAGGCTTTTTGTAAAGTTGTGCTGAATAGTGGAAAGTTAAGATTAGGTGCAGAGAATCTCATACAATGCATAGGACACTTCTTAATCTTATGCAAATTGAGACTACATTGCAGTATATATTGCATTTTCTAACAGGGTAAGATTTGGGATGAGTTAATCCGTGTGAATTATCGTGTTTTATTTGGGGTGATGGTGAATGGACTTGTTCCAAATTCTTCATTGCATCCAATATTTGAAGAAAATTGATTGGAAATTGTGATGATGTCATTTGGCTTTGTTAAAATGTGGTGTTTCCTGTACAGCCTGATGAATTAAAATGTCACTGCAATCCTTTTTTTTTTTTTTTTTAAATAGATGATCTGTCTTCAGTATCCTAAGAATTATTTTGAAGGTAGAAACTCCGTACGGTTAGAACAGTTAAAACTCTAAGTCTTTAAGATTCTATGATGAAGATAATTATGTTCCTCACAAATGGCAAAAAGGATGCAAAAAAGGTCTTGCAAAAATGTAAGCGGATGTCAATGTGAAGGAGACTGTATGTTAATAATAGGAATATTTAACATTCACACCAAATGTCACTAACTGCAAACTGTGAGAGTGTCATCAAATAAGAATATTTTGATACTTCATTTTAAATGTGATTCACCTGAAAAAACCTTTTTCACTCTGTGGCCACGTATTCTTCTTGCTCTTCTTACCCCAAAGACAGAATTTTTCTGAAGTGTGTCTGCAGTGAGTTATTTAAGGGACACCCGCATGCCCACGCACGCATCCCTAGCCTTGGAGCTCCTCTGCCATCTGTGTATTTTTTGATGGAATAGTCTGAAAATGTGTTTTAAAAGGTTTTCCTGCCGTTTCAGACAGTGGTTTTACACCATGAGTACACAGGAAATTATGCTATCAGATATTAACGTTGCTATCTTTGTGTAAATACTGAACTTTCCCTATCATCATCTAGCATTCTGCTGCTTTCAATATCTTAATGCTGGCATTAAGATCACAAGCCCTTACCCTCTGCTGGTTAGTGCAGACTTTTTAAAGCGCATTTTAAGTTATTGATGCAATTTGATATTTTTCATAATTCCTATTTAAACTGAAGTTGCATCATCTTTCTTGAATTCATCTCCTGTAAGAGTTGCCTTAAGCTACAGGCTTGCTTTTGCCACTTTTTGTGTTGTATGTTTAACTTTCATAATAAACCTCTGTGTAGTGAAAACAAGTCACTGTAAATTTATTTCTGACATCTTGGCAGTCTATTTCCGTATGTTAGGCGTTCATGGGGTGACTTTCCAACCTACTGCCTGAGCAGGGCTGCCTTGGTGTCCATGGCTAAAGCAATAGTGACATCCAGTGGTCGTGGAATTAAAGCGAGGACCTCCCTTTTTCAGGCACTGTCCGGAGGGTGTTCATGGCTCACAGAATCTCTAATATAAGGGCAGGTGTTGGGGAAAATGCATATTTTTCTGCCATAAAACTCTTGTTTTTATAAGCGATACACTCTGCTTACTGAAGGGGATACGCTTTCCAAGTAACCCTAAGAAAATTTGTCTTACTGGGTTGCAAGTTGTGCACGCTTCTAGAAGAGTGTTGTTTCTGAGCATGTTTTTACAGCAGCCATTAAACCTTGCTAATTGTGTGCTTTGAATGAGGAGGGAAACAAGGCAGTTTACACATTGAAAAAGAGGAAATGGGGAAATGCTGTGAAGTCCTGTGGGGAAAATATGAATGGTACATGCTACACCTGCAAACCTCCTGAGAAGCTGCTAAAATCTCAGGTGGTATAACTTCAAGTATATAATATTGACCCTCAGGGGTGGTTATGTTCTGAAATCACATAGAGGATTGGTTTGTGAATAGCTGGGGGTCTGCCACTGGCTTTGGGAGTGTTTGCACACAAAAGAACAGTGTAACCAGATATGCTTTTAAAATGTGGCTGTGAACAGGTTGGAGAGTGCCTCATGAAACCAGCATTGACTGAGATATGTGGCTTTTCTGAAGAAACTGCGGTTTGGAAGGGAGGTAGCTCTTAAAACAGACATAAATGATGAACTGTGTTACTATGCTTACGTGTTCCTGATGGCGGGTAGTTATGTTAGGTGCCATAGGCTCTGCCGTGAGAGCAGCTGATTTGGAAAGGCATCTGTAAAGAGCAGTTAGTAAAGCTGTTGGATAACTGTTCCACAAGCTCATGGGATGATGATTCACTTCTCTGCCCAAGGTGCATCACAGGTGGATGGGTACCTTGTTTATAAAGCCTTTTCTTGAGTGCAGGTGTTTAAAGGACAGAGGTGCTTTTTCTCTGTCTCCCCTTAGGTGGAGGTTGCCTCTTGGGTGCATGAATAGCAGAGGGGATCTGAGAAGCCTCCTGCATGAGGGACCTGCAGCAGAAGAGGATTTTTAAAACATTAATCATAGAATCCCAGACTGGTTTGGTTTGGAAGGGACCCTAAAGCTCATCCAGTTCCAACTTCTGCCATGGGCAGGGACACCTTCCACTAGACCAGGTTGCTCCAAGCCCCGTTCAACCTGAGCTTGAACACTGCCAGGGATGTGGCAGCCACAGCTTCCCTGGGCAATTGCTTACAATCCTTTCACTCAATTTGCATAGTGTTGGGGTGGCTATGTTCAATTTGGGAGTGGAAGATCACTGGACATGCTGGAGCTTACTGGAATGGAGAAAGGATGTCAGTGACCTGGAGCCCAGCTGGAGAAGGTGAGGTCCTGTCATGTATGGCTTGCTCTTTTCACCTCTTGAATTACATAGCCTCTTTCTAACCTGACAGAATTCACAGTAGTAAGTCTTCAGTCTGTTCTATGAAAGCTTCCAAATCCTGAACCCACGGGATTCCTCCTCCCTCTTGAAGGACATGGCAGCTCTGAGCTGCCCTGCCCTGCCCTGGTCTCCTGGCCCCCTTTTGAAAACAGGCCACCACAGAAATGAAACTGGGTGAACACAGCAGCTTTTCTGTTCCTGCAGATCTGGGAGGGTTTGTCTAATAACGAGTGTTCAGGTAAGGGCTGGGGAGTTAAATGAAGGATTTGAGGGTTTGGAGAACTCCAGGAGTATGTGGCCTGACAGGGTTTTGGCAGGACTTCGTATATTTTTGCCTGCCAGAGGACCCTGCTCTGCTACATCTGTACTCAGCTGAATGGTGTTCCTACACCATTCTGTGTGTAGGAACAGGACCCATTTCTATGGTTACATTATTCTTTTGCTACATTTTCCATGCAAATAAGAATGACAAAAACGGCTTCAAGGATGAGAACTGCAGTGCAAAGTCAGAGCGGAGCTGGCATTTGCATAAGCCACATTTCTCATAACTCATTTGCCTGACATCCTGTCCTCACACTGCTGCAGCATGGAAATCCCAGGACATGCATATTCACCAGCTGCCACACAGCTCGGAGCTGCTTGCAGATTGAGTAACTTTATTAAATAGCTTTCTCAATTACAGGTTGAGATAAGTGAGTTGCCAGAAATGCCTCGGGCTCAATTCTTAAAGCACAGGAGAGAGGAAAGGGGGAGAGTAACACAGAAGAGCCAGGTGCTGCCTTGGCTGGTGCTGTCACCTTGTAGTGGGTGCCTGTGGGAGGATGAGGTACATGTAGGAGGGGATGAAGTGGGAAATGGGAATGTTTCTTGCTCAGCTGGATGCTGCTTGCTCAGCTGGCCCACAGTTCATCACAGCTGGTGAGACTTCTGTGAAGTCTTTGTCATTTCCCACAGCTCCTCAGATGAGTAACTTGGTGTCCTGGGGGATGTGAGTTTTCCAAGTGCTCCGCTTTCCATCACTCCATGCTGTGATTCTGTTTTTTGCAGGAACTGGTGGCCTTATTGCCTTTCACGGTTTGCAATTCCATAGCAGGTGAAGGGGAAGGGTTAGTCTGAAAATAGGTGAAACCTTCTAGAGCTGGAGAAAAGTTTGTGCCTGGGAGCTCCTGTGTTTTCCAGTCATTCTGCGCTGGTTTGCTGCAAGAGGTGTCCCTCCAAGCCTTGCCCACTTGCATCCACAACTCAGCTTCTCCTATTCATACCATGCAAAAGTCCAGCAGAGTAGAAAAATGAGCAGTGTAAGAGGACTAAAACATTTTGGCTATTGGAAGTACTTGGCCTTGAAAGCTCCTTACGTGATTACACTGTTAGCAAAGTACAAGTTTGGGGTGATGGTACTTCAGCTGGGATATTTCTGGAGTGTTTCAGGACTTTGGCCCTTTTACAGCCAGGATGCAGATCCTGGCTCTTCAGGCTGTGTTTGGTGGGGATAACAAATGTGAAGAGCTGAGGTCTGCACAGGGGGAAGTAAGCAGTTCATAGAAGAAGCCACGCGAAGGTGGTTGGGGTTTGCCTTTGGGAAGTGAGCAGGTACCTGAGCACATCAGAGGGAAGGGGGAACCTGCAAAGGTAGGCATTTCTGACACCAACCATTTCCTTCAAGCCTAGCAGGCACTGTTGCATTTGCCCTTGCTATAGGTAGGCTGGCCATAAGGGTTGTGGTTCTTGGCTAGAGCAAAAGGAAGAGGGGACATGCAGTACTGAGAGCTTGTACCTGGTGCAGCAGCTGTGGGTGCCAATTAGTGGATTTGTTCAGGCCCACAGATTTCAGAGGATATTCGGGGATGCTCAGCCCTGAATGCGGGCTGCGTGTGGTTCTGTTCCAGGTCACTTGCTCCAGCTGTGTTTGAGGACAGAGGCCAGGGTGAGGAGGAAAGGGCTCATGCAACATGTGGTGTTGCATGCCCAGACTGCTCTTAGCTGCCCTGTGCTTGCCTTCTGCCTGGGCCAGAGCTGCTGCTGCTGCTGCCTCTGAGAGCCCCCTGAGCCCCTTCCTGGCAGGGACATCCCTGCTCAGAGCTGCTCACCGGATGCTCCCACACAGAGGAGAGGACAGATCCTCTTTCTAGTTCTGCTTTTGGTTCCGCTCTGCAGGGCGTGTCTGGTGTACGGCTGCTGGGACCTGGTGTCCGTGGGACCATGGGGTGTGTGGCTGAAACCACCAACACCTCCAAGATGCCTTTTTCACTGGCTCCTTCAAACCCTCTAGGTGTCTTGCCCTTTGGTTCTGCATCCCGGGCAGGGCACACTGGTGGGACCACAGAACGCCACGCAGCAAAACAGGACCAGAACGAGAGAGAATAAACTGGAAAATGAGCCCCTGTGGTCCAGGAGTGTGAGAGGTGGCTGCAAAGGGAAAAGGAAGGACCTTGCTCCAGCTGCTTGCCTCTGCCCAGGAAGGATGCCAGTCATTCCTTAGGCTTTTCTAGCGTGGCACACAGCTGTAGCAGGACCTATTCTGCCAGCAGACTGGGCTTGTGCTCTGCTAGGATGAGTCTGTAAGAGACTTTCAGTTGTGTCAGACAGCAGGCCTTATGAAAAGCTGTTCTTGTTATTGCATTGAAGATCTACCACCCTTTTAACATCCTGCCCTGTGTTTCAGTGCTGTAGTCCATTGGTCAGGCTGGGGATTTTAACAGAGCAGCAACTAGTGGATGTTTCCCACGTGGTGCCTGCTGTGGCACATGGTGCAGGATCTGCTCCCCCATTACTCCCCAAAAAAAGTTTCTTACTTTGAAGAAACCATTAGTGAAGGTGATGCACCCATCAAAGGAGGTGGAGGGTTTGCACAGGAGACCAGTGGCTCAGCTGTGTGGCTCAGCTCACTCCTAAGTGGTTTTTTAGTGTTTTATGGCTGTCAGCAGTGTGAGCTGGATTCCATGTGACAGCAGTAGCAAGGACAGATGTTGGCTTACGCGCAAAATGGGTCCTTTGGGTGCAAGACTTTCTTGTTGGGGCTGTGCTGCCACGGAGATGCTGTGAGGGCTGGAGCACCTCTGCTTGGAACCAGGTTGAGTGACCTGAACTGGTTCAACCTGGAGAAGGCTCTGGGAAGGCCTTAGAGCAGCTCCAGTGCCTAAAGGGGCTACAAGAAACCTGGAGAGGGGCTTTGGACAAGGGCCTTCAGGGGCAGGACAAGGGGAATGGCTTTAACCTGACGGGAGGGATTGACATGAGCTCTTAGGCGGAAGTTCTTCCCTTGTGAGGATGATGAGCCCCTGCTGGTTGCCCAGAGAAGCTGTGGCTGCCCCATCCCTGGCAGTGTTCAAGGCCAGACTGGAGGGGGCTTGGAGCAACCTGGGGTAGCAGAAGGTGTTCCTGCCTGTGGAAAGGGGGGTGGAACTGTGTGAGTTTTGAGGTCCCTTCCAACCCAAACCAGTCTGGGATTCTATTCCTGGCCAAGCACAGAATCACTTTGAAAATCATTGTTCTGGATATACTGCGCAGCCATGAGCCCAGCACACCCTGTGGCTGGTGGGGAGGAGGATCCTGTCTCAGACCGTGCAAGCCCCAGACCATTGAGGGTCTCTGGACAGGGCTCACAACCTGCTGGGTTTTTGTGTGTACAGGTAAACAGGCGATCAAAAAAGGCCCTTTCTGTTGCAGCTGGCTCCATGGGTGCTGCCCACCTCAGTGAGACCCAGAGCAGCCAGAGCTCTTGGTTGTCAGATTAAACCCTCCCCTGGAGATGTGGTATAACCCCTGCATAGAGTCCCAGCGCTTCCCCAGCAGGAAAAAAGCCCCCCGTGCTCTATAGCCAGAGGAGCTGCAAACACTGGGACTGTTTCTAACTGCAAACCCAAAGCTTTTCAGCAGGAAATGCACCTCTGAAAAAATAAAAGCAGCTTCAGATCTCCACAGCAATATCCCTCCCCCAGTGAAACAGCATTGCCAAGTTTGGGTCTGTTTCCAGAGCATTTTTTTTTTTTGGCAGTTGAAGGACAGATTTCCTTACAGACTGGTTTGTGCTGTTGCTGTTTGAATCCCATCAGGAGAGGGCAGATCGCCTTTAATGTGAGCCACTGCCGCGTTTCCCCGCCCCGGCTGCAGCCTCGCCAGGCGTGGTGTGGTTTTGATCCCTCCTTTTGGTTGCTTTTGCATTTTTTCTCCCTTTCTTTTGTCCGGCTGGATCACAAAGCCCAGCTCCTCTCTGCTAACATCTGCCTGCTGATATGTGGGATTTAGGACAGTCCAGTTAAAATCTAATAATTCCCTACAGTTGCTGATCCCACTCCAAGCTGTGATGCCGTTGTAAGCCTTTGTAGCAGGAACCAGGATGGACACGCTCCTGCCGTTCCTTCAGTCTGAAATAATTATGTTGTTCATTTATTTGAGTGGCATAAATAGAATACTATGACATTTTGTACAGTTCATGTGAACACATATATCAAGACTGAAGTAAAAGCTGTCCTGTGGCTGCCCCTTCCCTGGCATTGTTCCAGGCCAGGTTGGACGGGGCTTGGAGGAACCTGGTCTAGTGGAAGGTGCCCCTGCCCATGGCAAGGAGTTGAGACTGGATGAGGTTTAGCGTCCCTTCCAACCCAAACCAGTCTGGGATTCTATGAGTTGCTAACAACTGAGACAGTCTTTAAAATAAAAGTGAATATAAGCTTCAGGAAGCTGTGTATTGCTTCCTGAGCCTTGGGACCAAACTCGGGTATTTTTTATGAATTGCCCCCTAATCTGGAGAGTGAGGATATTATTATTATTATTATTATTATTATTATTAAATCTAGTTTTGTGTGTGCCAAATGGCTGCTGAAACGATGGTGCTTTGCTCCATCTGCCTTGAAAATGCCATTCGACCTGGTGTCACTGGAGGGCATGGAAGGGCTGCTCGTGTCAAATTGGTCTCCACTCATGATCTTTGTCAGCCCCAAAGCACCCAGTTCATAGTGGGAACACATGGGGCAGCTCCATGCTCTGGTATACTGGTTGCTCCTGGCTGCTGGACACAGCCCCCAGTACAGAGGTGTCCAAAGGGAAAACTGTCCCTGCCCGTGCTCCTGGGCATGTTGCTGGTGCTGGCTGTCCTTGGAGCACAATAAGTAATGGGGGAGCTAGGAATATTCATAACCAGTACTCAGCTGTGCAAAAGCATCCTCCAAAAGAACTCAGAAGCTGGATCTCACCCGGGATGGCCTGTGTAGGAGAGGAAAAAGTCAGGAGAGTGATGTGCCTGGAAGAGATGGAGGTGATCCCAGCAGTCTCCAGCACCTCTGTGGAGCAGATGGTCCCCTGTGCATCCCGTCACGCTCTCCTAAAAGCAAGGGGCTCAAAAGCAACCTTCCAGCTGCTCAACTTCAGTGCTGCAGCCACCCTCTGTACAAACAGAGCCCTGGGTGAGTTTTCTGCCTTCTAGAGAATAGGGAATTTTTTTTTTTCTTTACTTGTGCTTGCTCTTTACTTCCTTGGTGGAACAAGAGCCACAGTCTGAAAGGGAGCCAACCCCTCTGGGAATCCAGGGAGGATGCTGTAGGTGCAGAGGGTGCATTTTCTTGCACCCAGGGAATCAGAGGGCTCAGTCTCGGTGGTGGGTATGGGAGCAAGGAGGTGTTCTGTCTCCTGCTATGTCTGTGCTTGTTCTCCATCTGGATGCTGCGGTGGGATGTGTAAAGTCCCACACTGGTTTGGGTTGGAAGGGGCCTTAAAGCTCCTCTGTACCAACCCCCTGCCATGGGCAGGGACACCTTCCACCAGACCAGATTGCTCCAAGCCCTGTCCAACCTGGTCTTGAACACTGCCAGGGATAGGGCAGCCACAGCTTCTCTGGGCAACCTATACCAGGGCCTCACCGCCCTCATAGTGAAGAACTTGTATCTGACCTAAACGTCCCCTGTTTAAGTTTAAACCCATTACCCCTTGTCCTGTCACTACAGTCCCTGATCAAGAGTCGCTCCCCAGCATCCTTGTAGGCCCCCTTCAGATACTGGAAGGCTGCTATGAGGTCTCCACGCAACCTTCTCTTCTCCAGGCTGAACAGCCCCAACTTTCTCCTCCTGTCTTCATACGGGAGGTGCTCCTGCCCCTGATCATTCTTGTGGCCTCCTCCGGACTTGCTCCAACAGCTCCATGTCCTTCTTATGTTGAGGACGCCACAACTGTACACAGTGCTCCAAGTGGGGTCTCATGAGAGCAGAGTAGAGGGGCAGGATCACCTCCTTTGACCTGCTGGTCATGCTCCTTTTTCAGCCAGCTGTGATTCACTGCTGTTCCATGCCTGCACGCTGGGATCTCCCTGCTCACCCTGGGAAGTCCCTGCACTCATCCAGAGAACACACAGCACCCTGGCAGCTTTGCTTTGCCCTCCCAGTTATTTCAGGGTTTATTTTAAGCCCGAAGAGGCAGAGAGGGCTGGCACGCTCCCTGGATGGCAGCTCCTTGTCAACTCACTGGTTATTTCTACAGAGCAAAGCACAGAGCCTGCCCCCACCTCGGCTAGAGATGATGGGTGAAAACTGATGGAGGGCAGAGGCACATCCAGAAATCACAGAATCCCAGACTGGTTTGGGTGGGAAGCTCATCCAGTTCCACCCCCTGCCATGAGCAGGGACACCTTCCACTAGACCAGGTTGCTCCAAGCCCTGTCCAGCCTGGCCTTAATCAATTAGCTCAGGATTTATTTTGTTACCCAATTGTATTTGACCTGTTAACCTCACTGCTTTTCAGTCTCCAGACCTATGCAGGGATTCCAGCTCATACTTCCAATATTCTTTTCCAAAGGATGCTGGTTTTTTGTTTTAGTGAAGCCATGCCTGTGTCATTCCCCAGTTTGCAGCACTCAGCATCCAAAGGGCATCACCAAACACAGGGGTGAGTTGGAGAAGAGTTCTTACCAAGCCCAGTGGATCTGCATCCACATGCTTTCCACCCAGCATCCCTACGCAAGGGGTGTGCGTGCCCGGAGCCTGGTTTAAAGTGAGTGCTTCATGTCCTTTTAAATAGGTGGGATATGAAAGATTTATAGGTGGGTATTCTCTCAAGTACATTCCTCATAGCTATCACTATATATACACGCATGTATACAAATACATGCTGTAGTTGGAGCGCCACGGGTGGCTCACGAGGAAGGATCAGCCTGTGGCTTCTGGGAGAGGAAAGGCTAATTTCTCTTTTTGAGCCAACAAGGATGTATCAGAGGGCTAGGAGGAAGGGAGAAGTTGGCAGCACCACTGTGCTTTTCAGTGTATCTGAGATGTCACCGTGTTTGGACTTAAAAAAGGAAAATCCAGCAAGACATGAATAACAAATACAGCAGTGTGCATCTGGCTTCAGGGAAAGCTGATTTCCCTGGCGCTCGCCCCATGCTGCACACACTGAAATTTTGCTTGCTTCAACAGCTCTGTGACCTGAAGAGAGGTGCTGAGAAATGTGGTGTTTAGAGCAGAGCCTGGCTGAGGTCCTGCTCCCAGATGGGACTGGGATTTCTTTCTTAACACTCTGATTCTCTCTTTGGTTCCAGTGATGGCTTGGTCTGCCCATGGGAAGTGGAAAACCTAGATGGAGTATTTTAGCATTAAATATCAGAAGCCCACAGTTCTGTGGTAAGCTGCAGGAAGGATTTTCCTAACCAGTGTTTTTTGTCACACTGCAGCATATTCCTTGGGATGGATATTCTGTGTGATGGTCCTGGCTTGCTGCAGATCTCCAGTGGGATGTGGCGGGTACGTGGGATGTGGCGGGTACATGGGATGGGGCCAAGACAGGACTGAGCATCACCATCTCAAGCGATACAGCAGAGGAGGGGGGACAGCAGATGGGTATCACCCAAGGAAAAGTTTTTCTGCAATCACACTTAAATAAACGTGGAAAAAGAGGTCTCTCCCCACTCAACCTGCCAGCAGAAGGAATTACAGCCACTTCCAAACCCTCTGGATCCTCTTCTCTTTCCAGCCCTACTCCAGTGGACCACTCACTTCTGAAGGCAAGTCTTGCCTTTTCTCATTTACTTTTAATTCTCATATTGGGCAGTGTTTGGCCTGGTGCTGTTCATCTTGGATCAAGTTTCTGCTATGAAATGATCGATGGCCTGATGCGGGGCGTCCAAAGTGGTGTCAGTATCTTGGTGTCTTGGGAGAGCTTTGTTACCCTTGTTAGCTGTGTGGATGCTGCCTGCTTGCACATGGGGTCTTCTGGGCCTGAGTAAAGCAGGTTCATGTGTGGTGACCACCGCTCGGGGGGATACATGGGTTTCCCTAGGAACAAAGCACTGGGGTGGCAATACCCCTGTTTTCTCAAATAACATTGCAAAATCAGTGACCTCCTTACGATTTTCTTCCTCACTGAGTCATTCTTGAGCTTGTTCTGGTAACTTTGCTCATGCCACTGACTAATTTCTCCTTCACTCTTTTTTCCTCCACCCTGGCCTTTCAACTGGAAAAACTGGATGCAACTGGGCTGGTTTGGGTTTGGTGGTTTGGTTTGGGTTTTTTTCTTTTCACCCTGAGCTGACCGTGTCGGGCTGCGGCACGGTGTACTTAGGGCTGGTGCTGTAGGTCTGGTGACGAGGACAGGGGGCCACCACTCGGGACAGCCACAACCCTCCCGGGGCGGGACGCGAACCGCCGACCTCTCCTTCCCCAAGCCGACACCTTCCCCCATCCACCACGGTGGGCGGAGCGTACCCTTCCTTGGCCGCGCCCCCTCCCCCGCCCCGCGCGCGGGCTCGCCTGACGACAGCTGCAAAGCAGATTTTCAGCAGCCGCAAGTGAGGTGAGTCGCGACCCCGCAGCGCGGGGTGGGGGTGGGGGTGGGGGTGGGGAGTTGTCCCCCGCAGCCCCCTCGGCCGCGCCCCGCCGGTACGTGCGGGACGGGGGGCGGGCAGAGGTCCCTTCCCGGCGGGGCGGGTGGGGGGCGGTGGCTCCTTCCCCCGGAGGTGCGGGTTAGGGGGCGGCGGCAGCTGCCCGCGCTTGGTGCCCGGCCCGAGCGGGGCCGTGAGGCGGTGGGGGGGAGAGGAGGGCTGGTTGCTGTGGCAGCCGTGCCCGCGCTCCCCGCTCCGCCCGGCGCCGGGAGCTCCGCTGTGTGCTCAGCGCTGCCCTCCGGCTGTCTGTCGGGGTCGGGGCGCAGGCTGCCATCGAGCTGCTTCCGTCCCGCTTCCTCAGAGGTCCGGCGCCGCGACCGGGTGACCTGCCGTGCCAGCCCGCGGCCTCCGCGCTACCTGAGCCAATGCTAGATCTGGAGGTGGTGCCCGAGCGGTCTCTGGGGAACGAGCAATGGGAGTTCACCTTGGGTAAGTGAGCGTCCCCGTGTCCCCTGGGCGTGAGCGGGTGTTTCTGGTCCCTTCCTGACCTGTGAGGTTTCTCCCAGCGCTGTCAGGGGGTTGCGAGAGTGAAAGGGAGGGGGAGAGTTAAAACTGGCCTTTTTCCGTCACTAAAAATACTAACTTTTAAGCTTTGCGGATTTTAAGTCTCATCCTCAGGTTTTGCAGTGTGCTGTGCTTTGCTCGTCAGTGTTTGTGCCTTCTTTGTTTTCTTCTTTATTTACCTTGTCTTGCCTTGCTATCTTGGATTAGCAATTTTTTAAATGATTGCTAAAAGAGGAAGCATATGCGTGCTGACTGTCACCTGAGTATGTCAGGTGATACCTGGCATCTTCAGCTGTGCTAATGCTTAACATAAACACCGTGCTTTTTCTGTACAAACCCTTCATAAATGAGTCGAGTTTCACAACTTCTTTGTGTCGTTGCTGAATTGCGACATTACAGTGGGTAAACTCTTGAGAGCTTTTCTCCAGGTTAGATAACCAGTATTTCTCCGTACCAATAATTTGTGCTTTTCATGGCTAGGAGAGGTCCTTCCCTACCAGTCAGTACTCTGTTTACTGTGATGAGGAAGAATTTTTCCCTAGCTGTTGGAAATCTGGCTGGTGCTCAGCCCATGGCACTTCAATGTGCAGTTGAAACTCAGTATGCATTCTTCAGATAACCTGTGTTTTTAAGCTGATTCTGGTAGCCCTTAGCACTGTAGAAAATACTGTAGCTGCTACATTTTCAGAGTGATTCATAGAGTTACCAATGTTGGTATCTTAGTTTTATGTCTTTGCTGTTGCTTTGTCTGGAGCACACTTAATGGTAGTAGTAGTTTGGCTAATGTAAATGGTGCTCTGCACGGCAGCTGCCTGCATCTGCCAGAACTTGACTTATGCTGCTGCTGCTGCTCTTGTCACCTGTGACGGCAAGGAGGACATACTGTTCCCTAAAAACACTGTTACACTGCTGTCACAAGCTTGGATCACAAGGAAGGAGGGGTGATGTGACCTGGAGTTGTTTACATGGAACCCATCAAACACAAAGGGCTGTTGATGCTGCTGTGAATGTTTATGCTGTGCTTCAGAGTCAAGTACAACTTGATGGTTTCAGGCAGCATTAGAAGTGCTTTTGGAGACTAATTATAGTACTTCAGGTCCCACCCTTCAAAGTATGGTTATCTCCTAACATGTTCCTATGCTCTTTCAGCTCTGTGAGACCTTCCATGATCCTTTTGTGCCTCTGTTACCTGAAAAGAAATATAATCACAAATTATATACCCTGACAGTCTTCATTATATCATCTTCACCCCATTCTCCTTCTAAAAACCAGACAAAGGAAGAGAGAAAACGATCTTGTTTTTTCCAGGAACCTCTAAAGAGCCCGTTAATGCAATCTCATGGTTAAAATTATACACTGTGCCTTTGTGTGTACACACACAGACACATGCATAGATGAGAGAGGGAGGAAACTCAGCTGTAATTCTTGGAGTAAACATAGCCACCATGTGATGTGTCTAATATATAATTAGCATGACCTGCTGGTACAGAGCAGGAGGCTGACTAGGTATTAAGATACCTAACTTTGTCCTGTGATGTTGTATGAAAATTGTCCCTGCTGATAAAGCTGGTTGAACTGTGTTGGTGGTAACAAGTCTGGAAGTGCTGGTGTAAATGGGCCTGTGGCTGCCAGTGGTATTCCGCTCATGGTTTGTTTAGGTCTGCTCTTAGCAGAACTAATGGCAGTATTCCTGAACTGCTGCTGACTCTGGCTTCCAGTATTGTGTCCACAATGGAGATGACTGAGGGGAAATGCCAGGAAAATTTTTTACATGAGTTTTTGGATTCTTTTTTTGGCTCTGGTGTTGACTCACTATGTGACCAGAGCATAAAAAATTCAAGCAAGGCTGAGTTTTGTGTTCAATTAGATACCTGTGTCACTGCACCTCTCAGACTACATTCCTACCATTTTAAATGAGATCAATTAAATACTTGTTCTGTAGTGCCTATAGCTGTATTATTAGTGTTTGAGATGTATGATTTCTGAAGCATTCTTGCCTTTTATACTTTTCCTACCAAAAAGTTTCACTTCTTTTTATTTAATGCATTATGACTCATTTTCTCTTTTAATCTTTATTCACTCATCTACCCCTGTCCCCTTTATGACATAGCCTTACTATAGGCTAACACTTTGAGCCCTGTTATTCATGCCCAGTGCATGTGAGAGAAGTGTCTTGTGCTGCTTGTATTGCTCCACTATTTAGCAAAAAGTCTCCAGTGAGAGAGTCCTAGCACTGATATTTGTGGGTGTTATTTGCCATAGCTCAGTTTGGTTGACTGTCTGATGTGCTGGATACTGTTTGCTTCCCTGTTCCCCCTGCCTGGTGAGCACGGGAAAAAGAATTCTTTGTTTTCCTTCTTGACTGCAAAGGCTCATGAATGTTGAGGAAAAGGGAGTGTTGTGTGTGTGTGCGTGAGAAGGGTGGAGAAAAATTACCCAGTTCCTTTACTCCTCTTTTGACTCTCTGCTGATAGAGGCAAAGGGAGGATACTGGTTCCTCCACATACGTTTTAGGTTCTGCAAACTGTTCTTGGAGAACTTAAGCTCCTAATTGCAGCTTTGCTGAGCAAAATCTGCTTGATTCTCAGTTGTTGAACACCGAACAAAATCAGTCCATGTTCATTTGCTTGCAGCCTGAGAAAGCTCTGAGTAAGAGAGTCACGTGAGCCATCTGTTTGCACACTTACCAACCCAAGATTGCATCAGTTTACATCGGACTGCAGACTGGACTTCATGTTTGTGTGCACTTTTTTTAACCACATGCTTTTTTACTGAAACATTACCTGCTTTGACACTGGGTCATTCACTGGCTTTGCTTGAGCTTTTACCACTTGTTTGTTTTTTAAAAGAGCTCATGGTCTTACAAGTCTCCGAGATACACTGACTTTGAAAATTATTTTTATCCTTCTAAATGATCTTTTCTTTAATCAAGGCTTTAACTAGATTAAGAAATGCGAAACTTTCACAGCAGCATCTTTGATCTTAGCTTCCTGTTGTTATTTATGTTTCTGTTCCATTTTGAAAATACCTAATACATAATAGCTGTCTCTTTAAAACTCAGCTGCTTAGGTTACAAGACAACTGCTATTTCTTAGATAATAGGAAACAGTGGTGCTTTATTGCGTGGCTCTGTGCATTTTAAGTTTATTACTGTTATTAAGCTAATAGCTGTTCTTTTTGATATTATATAATCTTATGGTGTATAATTTCTAGCTAAAAAAATATTTTTTTCACGCTACTGTGAAAACCAATCTCACAGATACAGTTGTATATTGTATTTACAAATTTAATTAGTGTAGTGCTTATCTATAAGCCTGTTTTGCTAAAATTTGATTTCATAACTGCGGAAAAGCTGCAAGGTATGGGTGTGACAGTCTTGTTAGTTTGGAGTGACAGTGAATATATTGTATTTTTTTAGTGTTGTGCTAATATTGCATTAAAGCAGTACCTGTGGTGAGATAGGGGTACGTATGTGATATATGGAGAGAGATAAGGCATTTTCTCACTTTGGTTCTATAGATAATGTCTAAAAGGTGCTTTGGAACATGATGTACAGTCTGAGTGTGAGAGGTGTAGCTGGTAACTAAAAATCTGAAGGCCTGAATTGTTAACCTCAAGAAAAGTGTTAAGTCCCATGGTAAATTTTTCCTGATCAAGGCAAATTTCTTGATGTTTAAAAACTAGAAATAAAGAAGAACGAAGCAAGGAATGTAAATAAAATGTTGGATAACTAATCTAAATTGACTTGCAGCGATTAGTAGGGAAATAAAAATTCACAATTATGAGCTCATAACCTCTCTTTGTAAAGTCTTGCTTTGAATCCAGGGACACTCTCATGTTTCATTTGGAAAGGCAACAAAGGATTTGAGTGTGATAAAGGATGAGATGGTCTGGAGCTATTCTTCCTGCAGGATCAGCTGTTTGATTCAACTTTCAAAAATTTATAGCTGTAAAGATAAGATACACACCTAAGAAAAATAAATACAAGGAGGAGCCCTTGAAATTGTGTTAGAAAGTGAATGACTATTAAGCCTATTACTTCAACTGAGCCAAATTGCTTAGTAAACTGAGAAAATAAAAGTTCCCTGCTTGAGACAAATATAGCTGCATTAGCAGCTAACGTGGCCTGTTAGGTCGAAGGGGAATCATTGCTCCGCTTCCATATTTTTGTCTGTCCTGTATGACTACTCAGTCCTTTATCAAGCTTAGTAGAGGGTGTGCCATAAAATGTGGTCTGAGAGCCTATTGAATGTGTAACAGAGTGCTCTAGCTGGCTCTAGTGCATTTTGGAATACGTTATTTTATCAGTAACTGGATTGTTGACCCCCAACAGTATAAAATTTTGTGCATGGGTTGTAGAAAGATCTGTGCGTTTTCTGTCTGAACTTTGCTGTTTGATTTTGTTGCTAGAGATACTTTTATATATGCCTAACAAAATGGTAGATAAATAACGACACTCCTGTTTCAGAAAAACAGGTCTGTGCTGATACTGTGAGTCGGGTAGGCTTATCTGTTGATTGCATACCTTTCTGTTGTAATGTCCTGTTTGCTGATGGCAGCTGTTACTTCATCTGTAACCTTTCTTTTAAAAAGTGCTGTTAACTGGTCTTAGAACTGAAGAAATCTGTTTTTATTCACAGGAATGCCTTTGGCTCAGGCTGTAGCAATCCTTCAGAAACACTGTCGCATTATCAAAAACGTCCAGGTTCTCTACAGTGAGCAGGTGAGTAGTGTGTGTTCTGGCTAGGTCACTCACCTCCTTGTGTTGCAGAATTAAATTTCGGAAGGGGTAGGGAGTGCATGTGAGAATGCATAAGAAGTATTCAGGCTACAAGACAGCAGTCACATGAGAATAAGGAGGTGAGAGAATGTAGGATGAAAATCTGACAACCAAAACACAGACCTTCTGCCAGTAGAGCAAAGGGGAGAGTACAGTTTTTAAGATGGCTTATATTTAATTCATCAAAAGGTCTGCACGGTGTGTCTGCCTGCATTAGAAGCCTATATATGTCCCAGATATCCCATTCCCATTCTGTCTTTTGCTAGGTAACTACTAGGTGCAATTCTTTTTATCCTCTGAGGAGACAGTTGGGAAGGGTAGAGCTTTTTGAAGGAAATGTGTTTTAAATGGCACATGATGAAATAGCTGAATTAGGGGCAACTGACTCTGTACAGATGGATTGTACTGATTCAGGAGTGAGCAGCTTCTACAGTGTCGCAGCAGACTGAGATGTTGAAAAGCCTATAGAGACAGCAGTGAAACTGGTGGAATGTCTTATATTGAATCCAGCAGACTGCAAATTAAGCCTTTAGTTGTTATGATTCACAGTAACTAAGGAAACCTAAATTCCCAACAGAAGAGTCTTCTTTTTTTGTCAGGCCTCCTTTTGAAAAAGGCTGTGACAGTATTTCAGTTGTGAAGTGGAAAGCCCTCTTGCCAGCCTTTTATCAAGTGTACGTTTGGTTCTGCTGTGAGACTTGGTGAGATGAGCTGTTATTTTTGTGTGCCAAGAGTGCACCAGACTGTCCCTGCATGATGTCTCTGATGATAAACTTTGAATGCTAATTTTCAAGTTGGGTTTGGTGTTGTCCCCTGTACTTCCAGTTAAAGTGATGGACAGCCACCCTTTTGGGAGTTTTTGTATATCTTCTGCAGGCACTTTTTCGTAAGAGAACTGAGGGGGTGAGAGGTTTGGCCAAATATATTTTTCACTGAGCAGTGGTTGTTTTCAGAGGATGTTTTATTTTTTCAAAGTAACCAATTCATACTCCTACAATTATATATATCTTAACAAAGGAGCCTTGAAATGAAAAGCCTAACAGCTTCTTCTTTCATTTGTTTTGCAGTCACCTCTTAGCCATGACCTCATCCTTAACCTGACTCAGGATGGAATCAAACTGCTGTTTGATGCTTTCAATCAGAGACTTAAGGTAATAAAACACCTTTCCTGCAAACCAAGCAATGCAAACCAAAACCCTAGGATATGTTGATGCTTAACAAAGCATAAGTATGTGGTTCCTTTAGGCATTTAATTTCTATATATAGTGCTCTCTTGTGTTAATGAAATGCATTTTGTCTGTTTGGAGGTTAAGTCTTTGTTTTGAGGATTAAGATGCTTTACATTGTACTGGGAACTGTAAGTATGCCATAGTATAATGGTCCAGTGTGATCTTACTTGTCCATCTTGTCTGAAGTTGTAGCAGAAGCTGCTTCCTCCTATTCTTAGTGTTCAGTTGAGTTAGGTTCACAGAGTACTCCTGTGGCTGCAAGTACATGCTTTCTTCCAGAAAGCCACATTCAGGCGTGTTGTGAGCAGCTGCCTCCTGCTCTGACTTTGGTTTGTTCTGGATGAGTTTTTATTCTTGTGATCAAAGTCCTCAGCTCAGTGATTCTGCTTCATAGTATCATAGAATGGTTTGTGTTGGAAAGGACCTTACGATCATCCATTTCCAACCCCTCTGTCATGGGCAGGGACACCTCCCACGAGACCAGGTTGCTGAAGGCCTTGTCCAGCCCCGTCTGCTTCTGTGCTTTCAGATGACCACATTCTGCTTCTCTCTAGAGTGTTTTCTGTAGTTACAATGCAAAATGAGGGGCAGGCTGGTTACTAATCTCCCATGGCATATATGTTAACGAGAAGTCTCATGAAAGCGGTATGTTTTATCCATACAAGATGGGAGACTGTCATTTTGAAAGAATTTTCTTAACTGAAACACTTAAAATACCTGTATGTAATGTCTTAGTTACTCAGGGTGGTCCCTTAGTAGGACCAGCTGTGCTGAACAGTTGTCACTATGGTTCTTCTTGGTGTGCATAATTTACTCTGTGACCAAGGCGTTTATTTGGCTAATTGGGTGAGAGTATCCTACTCTAACAGCCATGCTATTTAACATCTAAAGCAGAAGTGTGGAGTTCAATGTGATGCTAAAAAATGGAATGCTTACCCTTTGGGTAAGTCTGGAATATGCTGCTTGCATCTGTACTTTCAAGCCTTGGAACAGTGCTAATTGGGGCTGTTTTCCCCTTACTCATATCTCAAATAAAACCAGCAATTAAAACCATAAAATGTCAGCCCTGTGCTTTATCTATGCTGTCAGCTGAAACGTGAGCTCTTCCTGTGCTTTAAATGTATCTATGAAATTCTTGAATAGCAACCCAAATGAGTAGATGTTGGAAGTACTTATTTCTCCGTTAATCTCTTTTATATTAACTACAAAAATACACATTTTGAAGAACAATTTTCTGTTCAAATTGAGTTCAGATGGGGATCAGCTGTGTGCTTTTTTACCAGATTTCAGTTTGGAATTGCCTGATGGTAGTTTCTGTTCATTAAGTCATCCTGTAACAATGGGATTTTTATTTTTGTCAAGGTTTAGAAGTGCGTTATAGATTGCATATGTGAATTTACAGCCTTTTTTTTTTTTTTTTTTTGGTCAGATGGGCTTTATCAGTGTAAGTTACACCTGCTGTACAAAACCTTTCCAAAATATATCTAATTCTTAAGGAAACTGAACTCAAAACTGACATAACACTTAAGGTGCCTGGCTTGCTTACTGATGATTTTTGAAGTATTGCAATCTTATAGTGTGTTTGACATGCTCTAACTAGTGCGTGCCATATCTCTTCAGCTCCAGGGTCTGAGGGTCTGACTTCTGTCATTTCAGCGCCCAGTGTTCTAAGAACTGTGCTAGAGCTTTTCCTCTCACCTTTCTCCACAGTGTTTTTTAAAATTTGTTTTAAAGAAAGGAAAAACAACTGCTTCTGGTATGTGTATTTGTTTCTTTTAAAAAAACAAAATAACCAAACCAATCTTTCCTGGTATGTTGTGGTTCAGTGGTCTAGTGGTACTGCTGTTCAACTATGAATAGTAAAACACTGCAAATGCATACAATGCTGTGAAAACTTTATAGCTTTCAGATAGCTTTATAGAAGAAATTCTGTGTGATCAGTTCAGAATTCAGCAGCAGGACTTCTTGAAGAATAGTTGTAGAATACAGCTGTAGCTGTAGAATAAGTGAGATGCCTGTTTTCAAGTTTGTATGAGACTCTTTTCAGTGTTGCTCAGCAGCACTGGATAAATCAGGATGCTTTTTTTCTTTGTTTTGTGTGACATTTGGTGTTTTTGTTTAATACACTTGCTATTACATTTGATTGTGGAAAAAGATGTTGAAATACAGGCTACTGAAGTGGGAAATCTTGACAGACCCAAAGAAGCTGGTGCAGGAAAAAAGCCATAGGAATATTCCTGAAAAGTTTCTGCTCTTTTTGTCAGGGAGGGTGGGGAGGTTTGTTTATAGTCTATACTCGCCTTCAGCAGCCAGAGGTCTGCAGGAGATGAGAGTTAAAGGGAAGGAGCAGATCCAGAATCAGGTTCTGAAAACATTACTATGAATTTGAGCAACAAGGTCTCTCATGCACGTTCCCTCTGGCATGGAAAAAGAATTAGATTTCACAGTGTTGGTCTGTTATTGCTGGTTAGTAAAAACCTGAACATTTGTTTATGTGTCTTACTCGGTAGTAATAATCAAAACAGTGAGTGTGACAAAGCATCAGATTTTACTCAAATCACCTGTCTTCTGGCTATATAGTAAACCCATCACTGAATAATCCTTAGCCTTCTCAGGTTTTGTTCCTCTGCAGAGGAACGAAATAGAATCACATTAACCCTTTTGTCAGTGTGGCTTCTGTAGTTTAAAAAATAAATCCTTTTCTAGTGCTATGTCCCATTGCAGTTTCTCCAATACTTCTCATTTCAGGAATGCCTGGGACAGGCATGGGGAATTCTGGGGGCTGCGAGTGATGTGCAGTGTGACTCTATTTTCAAAAACATTTGCGGGGGGGAGGATGAGAGATAATGTGCAGGGTCACATAAAAATACAAAATCATTCCTAGCTTTTCATAATAGTAGCCTTTGTTTATAACAAACTGCGCAGTAAAGGGAACCTGGACATGTCAAACTGCGTTTGTATGACAATACTGGATAACCCGTTTTTTCCAAGAAGCATAATTCAAAGTATATTTATTGAGAAGAAATATTTGCTTGCTGCTTTTTATGTTCTGCCAGAATGTACATTTGTTGTTACTTGGTGTGTACTTCACTTGTTGCTTATATCCTGAAGTGTGTGGGCTTCTGAGAAAACAGAGTGCTTCAGAGAACTCTTCCAACTTTTTATGAGTCAACAGTGTACTGCTAAATGTTGATTTTTATTTTTTTTTTTAATTTTTATTTTTTCAAATATATGGTGATTTAGACATGGCAGGTTGTTTTATTTAGGGTTACTTGCTGGGCATCTCCCCAAACCAAGACTTCTTTCTTAGCTGATGGTATTTTTAGGCTTTAAAGTCACATTTGGTAGCAAGCGCCCTGGGGAATTCTTTCTATTCTAGCTTCCGCTAGAATATACAAAGCAATAAGAAGTGTTCTGCCTTTTCTTTACAACAGTTACAATGTACTCTGTATGTTTTCATTTTCGTGCTGACACAGCAGCATGTCCATAGGATGGAAGAAGTTTGTGTTTAAGCGCGGTTACTTGCCAAAAATGGTCTGCCTAAAGCCCAGTCGAGCCTCAAACTCCAGCAGCAGTCACATAAAAATCATAGGAAATAAATCTCAGACGCATGTTTGCAGTAATGTGTTCAGAACAAAGGATCAATATTTAATATCTGCAGAGAGTGGAGCTCCTCAGAATATTCAATAAGGTCTAAAATATTTAATAAATATCAGAACTAGGTATTACGGCTTGCTCTGATTATTTGTGGGTTGTTCTTCTGATTATGTTCCATAATGCCTGGGGAGATTGCTAGGTACCTGTATATAGTATTGAAATGGAATAATACTTAGTCTTGCCATGTTCATCTTTTACTTCAGAAGGAGTTGAAAAGTTACAACAGCACAGTCAGGCGTTCTTCAGGGTAGTATGAGTAACCCAAGGAATGGCCTACTGATTAACATTCATTAGAGGATTCCCTAATTAGCTATTAGTTGCTGTTAGTTTCCTTTGAACTTACTTGCAGAAATAAGATGCTGATGCATTAGTGCAAAGATTACTTTGTGCAGGTCAGTGCTGATTTACACAGGATCTGGAGGTCCTGTACTGAACCCACAGTTGTTCTTCAGTACTTGTTTCTGTTGCTGAGTCAGTTTTTGGTTTTTAAGGTGTCTCAGTGTGATTTATGCTAGCAGAATTCTGTTAAGGAGGGGAGTGAGCAGCACTAACTAGTCTTGCCTTTTGACAGGAATTTGCCTCTATAATGACTTGCAGATGTGTGAAGTATGGTAATGTTTGTTTCCTGTTTTTCAGGTGATTGAAGTTTATGACTTGACAAAGGTGAAGTTAAAATATTGGTAAGTGATCTAAGATGTCCCGTGGTTTCTTCTTGATTACAGTGACTGGTTTTTGTCATTTTATTAATCCTGAATTAATTTTTTCAGTCATTCTTGTTAAAAGAACAAAAACCAAACCCAAACAAAACCAAGCAAAAAAAAACCAGTCAAAAAGGAATGTAGATAATCATCCTTTCTTGAATGTAGCACTTGGTTAAATTACTAGTTTACTCTTTCCTTCTGTCTTGGAGATTTCTTCCAATTTAAATGCGGTATTGCTATTAGTAAATGTTTGCAGCATCCATTCAGTATTCTTAAGGCAGATTAATTTTGTTTCTTTTTCAGTGGTGTCCATTTTAACTCTCAGGCAATTGCTCCAACCATAGAACAAATTGATCAGTCATTTGGAGCAACACATCCAGGAGGTAAGCCAAAGTATTTGAGAAACTCACCTAGACTGACTGACTTCTTTCTAGGAAGTCTTTCCTGTATGTCTGCCTAGAGGAATGTGTAGAAACTGCTGTCAAATGATCAGAAGTTGTGTTCCAGAATGGTTGTATTCTTATAGCTGGGATACCATGTAATACGTACTGTAAATTTAATTGTGGCTTTCTGGAAGTGCAGTAGTGAGGGAGAGAGTCATTGGCCCAGAATGGTGCAGTCAGATATCATTAATGATGTGATCTAACAGCCAGTACTGGAAAATGGTGAGCTTTGTTGTTGATGCTGCTGTTTTCCTACATTCTTATGCATGGTCAACTCCAAGTATATTTAGGGATTAACTATACCATAAATGTACATTTGCGCTGATCTCTGCTCCGCATCAGTCAGGGCTCAGGCTCCAAGCTATGAGAATGTGGTTGAACCTCTGCTAAGGCAGGATCAAGTCTGAGACTGTGTATAGCTGGCTTGCATTTCCCTGCACCTCCTTCCTATTACTGGGAGCACTGGGGAGGTGTGAAGCCAGCCCACATGCAGCATGACCAGAACCAGGACAAATTTAATAAACCTGGCTGAACCCACTCTGATTCTTTCACAGCTTCTTGGCTGTTCGCCGGCTCTGAACCAGGAAAAAGACTATCTTTAAGCTCCTTGTTTACATATGAAAATGAAACGTGTATTTCAGGGGTTTGTTAGCTAAGGAAAATAGGCTAGTGGTGAAAGTTTGAAGAGGATATTTAGAATTAAACTGTACAGGAACCCTCAAGAATTGGAGCCATAAACTGGTATAACAAGAAAAATTAACTCCATACAGACAAGATGCCCTTTTTAGAGCATCTTTTTCTATTTTTAGTTTAACTCAGTCCATTTGCAGTAGTCAGGCTGATGCCAAATACGCTGGTATTCTTTGTGATTGATGGTGGCTGCATATCCAGTCTTCATCCCTGTTCTCTGTAGACAATCTCTTGCATGTTACAGAATAGGATTTATTAACTGTGGAGGGTCATGTGTCTGAAGTAATATCATTACATAAAAGCCTGCTGTAGTAGATGAGTATCAGATGGACATAAATGAAGCTTGGAGGATTTCTAGTCATAATATTCCAAGGACCAGACTTGGCATTTTTAAACTTCTTTTTGGTCATTTCCTCTCAGTCAGAAACTCTGAGGTCTATAGCTAGATCTGTTATGGAACTAGTCTGTACAAGAAAGTATGTAGTATTTAGAAACGGTGAAAGTGGTTCCATATCCTTCACAGTTTATAAGTGACGATGGTTTATTTGCAAATATTTAGAGGTTAAGTGCTTGCAAAATTGTGATTTTGTGAATGATAAAAAGACCTACTCAACTGTAAGCCTTGCTTGTGATAGGAAGAGCATGGTATATTACCACATAAAATTGTGTATAGGCACTTAAAACATATATTGGCACCAGATATCCTCATGCTCAGTTTGCCAGATCTTGTGTGCCTGTCATATTCAATTAAGAAAACTTGTACACTTACTTCATCTGATGGTAGTTTTTCATAACATCTTTTCATCCTGTGGCATGTAGATAAGAAAATATATTTATTAAAATGTTGCCTCTGTTATCACTACACCAGTGCATTTGCTTATTCAGTTTTCTCATTGGAAGTTCACCATCTTTCATTAGCAGCCTACTTAGCAGAAGTAAATGCTCTGTTTAAAGCTACCTGTCATAATATGATACAGTTTGAACTGTATCATGGAATGCAAGTTTTGATAACTTTTTTTTTCTTTGAGGTTTCTGAAACAGAAAAGGCAGAAAGCAGTGGTTTTCAGCATGTGGGAGGAATGATGGCTGGCCCATAAAAATTTGAGCTAGGGTGAGGAGAGAAAGGTGGGAAACTTTCCTCTTAATGTGACCAAAGTACCAGATGCCGGGTTTCATGGATGAGAGTATGACATAACCACTGCTTTTCTCCTCTGTAGTAATACTCCTCCAAAACCCGAATGCAACCTCTTTAAGTTAAAGTCTTTTGTTGTTTATCTCTATGTTAACCTCCACTGGAACTTCAAACAAAATGTTGTCTTTCACTTATACCTAAGGTGGTTGCAGCAGGGCTTTCCTGCAACAGGATACAGTTTCAAAATGTATTTCAAGAAGCTAACAACAATTTTGTGCTGAAACCAACCTTCAGTAAGCAGTTTTGGTTTGCCAAATCAGTGGTTTTAGAAAGAGTCATCAGGAAAATTGCAACCAGCTTCATTACGTTTTGGCTATTGTTAGTATGAAACATTGTAGTGTCTTTGTCATGGGGGTGGTTGAAATATGACCACTTTGGAAGTCAATAGCATTGTCAAAACCAAGGTTTGATTCCCACATACCCGTGATTCTCTGACCTGATCTCCTGCTGGGAGGCATTTGTTCTTGCCAGTGGTTTTGCTGAAATCACATGCTGCTCTGAGTCCTCGTGGATGTGGCTGTTTGCTGAAGTGCCGTTCAGCATAGATAAGGGCTGTGGGATTGAACTGAAGTCGTAAGGTAGAAGAAAAAAACATCCTTTCCTCCTGCCGCAGTGGCTTTGCAAGGATGGAGGAGTCCTGTCTTGTACCTCTGTAACTCCAAGAGACTTCAGAGGTTGCCCAGGCTCCCCTGAGGTGCTGGAAAAGTCTTGCTGGTGTTGGTGGCCTGGAAGGCAAACTCTGTCCCTCACCCTCACCCAGAGTGCAGCTGCAAAACAGCAGTCTTTCTGCTTCTATCTGCAGGGTACCTGTGTAGAAAATCAATAAATTAAAAAGAATGAATGAAATAGATAGGCTTACTTTGTTCACCCCTTGTGATATACGGTCCTGAGGGAGATATGAGAGAACTACCTAAGGATAAAAACATTCCTTGCCCTTTAAGCCTAAGCATCAACAAACTTTGCAGGGGATGGGAGCTGATGCGATTTGTATAATCAGATATCACACTTGGCATGACTAGGGGAAAAACACTTATCCAGCTGGCTGTGGGCTTTGGAAAAGATGCATCATAATTTATCACATGAGATTTGTGTAATTTTCCTGCTGATCAAAACATTTCTGCCTCCCCACACGGTTTCCTTTGAGTGACAAGCAAGGAAAAGGCTCTTAACCAGCACATTCTACAGAAAAAACAAATGATTTCTTTTGAAAGCTTAATGCTTATTGCTCAACTATTATTTTTCTATCCTAGGTGGTCTGGCGTTGTCTAGACATCTTGTGGCATGCCTCTCAAGTTGAACATTTGAAAGACACTTTGGGATGGGGGAAAAATATATATTTATATGCATTTTTCTCTCTATGCTACATCATCTTAAATATGAAATTGTAAGGCAAAAAAGGAATATTTGTCCAATTTCCTTTTGTAAAGTGGAAAAAAGCAGCTTCTCTTGTTGGAGCATTTCTTTATTGTTTTTCAGCCTCTACTGTTTTCAAACAGTTTTGCAAATGAACCAGCTTCTATGTGTTACAAGAGCACTTCATTCCCTGCTGTGGCTACTGGACACAGGTTGAAGTTTGGGAGCATCAATCCCAAAACTGTTCCCAAGCTCCCAGTCTGCTGGGATTGTTTTTAAGCTTTCCAGAGTCTCACTAAACAGCATGTCTTGTTAGACAAGTACTGGCATGACTTTTATTGCAGTTTGTAGTTGATGTTGTGCAGTTTATATACAGTAAATCAGGAGGTCTTGTGAAGTGATGACAGCTGGAGGTCTCTGTATGTTCTGATTTATTACTGCGCTTTGTAAAAGCTGACCTATCAGCTGCTGTTCCTGGTGACACTATGCTTCATTACCACTGTAAATGGTCTAGGACCTGTGTGTAGAAAGCATTGCCTTCTTGTGCCATGTTACTTGGGAATGTGGGTCGCTGAACTGGGACACACAGGCAAGAGTCTCTGCTAGGAAGAGTGGCAGGCATGTACCTGTGAGCTCCTGCTTGGGAGCGCACTTCTCAGTGTATGAAATATGAAATTTATCAGTGCTCTGGACACATTGGTCTAAAAATACTTTTCTGGTTAATATTGTCCAAGTGTTTCACATAACAATGATTAGAATTGGTTTGCACTTCTTAGTGGCTATTTAAACTACTTGAGGAATATTAAGGTAATTGATTGTGCCATATTATATAATTGTATCATTAGGGATAGGCTCATGCCTACAGGCTTGCCTAGCCAGCTCTAATGAATCTAGGGTTTCTCTTATTGCCATGTTTCTACTGCAAGAAATTGAAACTATTAATTGTGCTGTGTAATTGTGTTCCTCCTGCATTTTGAGATGTAGTAAATTCATTGAGGTGATGAAAGTGCTGTTAGATCTGAACTGGAGAATTCTTAGTTCATTTTGTAACTCGTGTTTACTTTCTTTTCCCTTTTAGTGTATAATTCAGCTGAGCAGCTCTTTCACCTCAATTTCAGAGGACTTTCATTTTCTTTTCAGTTAGATTCCTGGACTGAAACTCCGAAGTACGAGGTCAGCAATCTTTCTTAGTTAATGGATAGTCTTTTTGCTTCTATGATACTTGCAGAATAACACCTACTACATGTCTTGCCTGCAAGCAGAAGAAACCAGTTATTTGGAAAGAATTTAACTTCTCAGTTGTGCTCTTGTTCTTATGCTCTTATTCTTATGCAATTGTTTTGAAATTAAAAATTTTCTTCCTTTTAGCAGAAAGCATAGGATTAGAGGGTTTGCTTGCATCATGAACTGGGAGTAGCAATTCTGTTGCTGAAAGGAGTCTGCTAAAAATACGAGTGCTGTCTATGCAAATACATAAATATTAAGCAATCAACTGGAAGGCTGTTCTTTTATCAGATATTTTTAAATCTCATCAAAGTGATTATGTAACTGATCTAGAGTAGAGTTCATAAAATACATTTTCATACTAAGTGTCCTTCAGCATGAGTGGTTTTAGAAAGCCAGATGAATAGGCTTTATTTGTCGTACCTGTTTGCATATTCACCAGATGTTCAAATGAGTTACTGAATAATTGAACGTATTGTGTTCTGTGATTTCCACCTATGCTAACAAAAATGTGTATATCACTTTTGTCTGAGGATGGAAAGGCTCTCAGTTGTGTTATCTAGTCTTACCAGTTAAAACGAACACATGCTGTATGGTATTAAAATAAAAAGGCACATATAAAGAACCAAAACAAAGTGGGAGAAATCAACCAACATGATGACATGTTTCATGTACAGCCTGGTACTTCAGTAGTTGTGTGTTGATATGTGAGAGAGCAGGGAGTAGGTAATCAGGGGAAGTTATCGTTTAGCAGTTGTAAAGGTCAGCTGGTTTTCAGGAATTTTGGAAAGTAAGCAGAAACCTAATACATCAAACAAAGAATGTCCCATCAAAGACTAGTTGCCTTTCATACAAGAGTTCTCAAGGCATTTGTAAATAAATAGCTGAGTTGCTAAGAAAGTCACTTGCTATACCAAAGATCTGGAAAGATCATAAAGTATCTCAGGTTGCAAGGTGCCCATAAGCATCATGGAGTCCAACTCTGTGCTTGTTGCAGGACTGTCTGAAAACTAGAAAATGTTAAAATAAAACTGCTAGAATCAGTTCTGGGCAGTGCTTCTGCATGTCTTGTTTTGGTGTATGGCTCAATTATCTGAGAAAATAGTTAGGGATAGTTATGGAATGCTTGGTGTGAATAAGTTTTGAGAGGAAAATAGCATGGTTCTTGGGGATGATACAGTTCTTAAGGACAAAAGACTCTTGCATTCTCATGTCTTTCATCCAGTTGATCAAATGGAGTTAGTAAAATGTTTGCACAAAGTGAAAGGCAAAATTGTCCCAGGATATAAATAGGTAGAAAAAGAATAGCATAAAAAAGAGTAGTGTGAAACAGTCCACAGGGAAAACAGCTATTTGTGAAGCCTTTCAGGGAGGAACAGTAGGAAAGATTGAAGAGTAAAATGAAATTAGAAGATGTCAAAATCTTGCAAGTTCAGAGAGGACTGTACAGGAATTTTAAATTCATCAGGAAAGCAGTGTAACCTCTGCTTATGGAAATGAAAAAGCTCTGAAGAAAACTTTGGGCTGTTTACATAGCTGGTAAACTGCAGGTGAGAACATGAAGACCTGCTCACACTGTCTCTATTAAGAAATAAGGCTTATGTATATATAGCTTGGGTGCTTCCGTGGCTCTAGAGAAGATTTCTTTGTTGCTAAGATGTAAGTATGTTAAAGTATAATCTTATGCCTGACCACTTTAGAAAGCTGTATTTGGGTTTTTCATGCTATGAACAAGTTCAGGAAGAGTCTTGAAATCAGGGCATGTCTAGGTTTGCAGAGTAGTGCAGATTCCTTTCCAAACACCTCAGGCAGTGAAAGTCATTGCTCTGGGTTACTTTTTTCTTTTTCTAAGAATAACATTCTGTATTTACTTTGTGATGTCCTGCTAAAGTAGACCAGGATAATAGTTTAGATATTGTGCATCTTGGTTTTGTTCACTGTGTGACAAAAATTAGTTTATTTTCTGTCCTGTGCCAGTGAAGTATGTTAATGATCTTGAAGAAGGTCCTGTCATCTTCAGAGTTGAAGGAAATAAGTTCTTAATGTACTAGAAGAATAAATCTGATTTCCTAGGCACACTTTTGATTTAATGGGAGCACTCAAAATCCCTATCAAAACAGTACATGTAAGAATGTGGTGGTAAGGAGAGCAGAAAATCTGTTTAATGAATGAGACTCTGTGCATCAAATAAAGGCATTTTACAAATCAGCAAAGATACTAAAAGACTAAAATTAATGCAGTGGGAGACAAAAAAAAGAAGTTCTACCTCTAAGACAGCCAATTTCTGAGAACTTAAATACAGTGTATCAGTACAAATACCTTTATAGCCTGTGAAGAGACCAAGCAAACTTGAATTCAGGCTGCGTGCCATGGCTGCTTGTCAGACTAGTGCCATCTTTTGGTGGATAAATATAGTGAGCATTTCACCCCCGTGGCAGAATCCAGGAGTGGGGTAATGTGAAAGAACACCATTGAGAAGGGGTTTTGTTGTTGGTTTTCCCCCTTGTTCTTTGGCTAGAGACTTATCTGAATTGGTAAGCATATGCTGTATTTATAGTGTAATTAATAACTTTGAACTCAGGTGTCTGCTGTGTCACGTAACAGGAATATTTTTATATGTCCACAGCCTAACTTTGCTCATGGTCTGGCCTCTCTGCAAATTCCACACGGTGCAACTGTGAAACGCATGTACATCTACAGTGGAAACAGTCTTCAGGATACCAAGTAGGTACAGCTGGTTGTGCCATTTTGATCAGTTAGAATACGCTTTTTCTTCCTCATTTATGTAGGGTTTTGCGAATGTTAAATGCAGTCATGCACTTTTTTTAGTTCCATTTTGGTCTTTCATGAATTTGGCAGTGTGCAGAATGCCTTTAGGTACTAACCTTTTTTGAATTTCCATAGGTATTGTCTTTGAACGTTATAATCAAACGTTGATTTATGTTGCTATAAAATCATCTTGGCTCTGCTGTCATAGGTAATTCATTGACCTGAGAATGAATTCATTATGTAAAGGAGGAAATTAGTGGATCTAGTACGTGGTGTGATTAGGCTATTCTTACTCTAGGTTGTGTTTGCTTGCTAATGGCCTTTCCCTAGACAAATCAAACTTGGTATAGGCAGTCAGTAATTTTGTAGTGTGTTGGCATTATTTATGTCTTGGTAGGGTCCTACCAAGGGTCTTAAACTCTCTTGCTATACAGAAATAATGCAATATGTATTTTCAGTCGTATGCCACATGCATAATCTGCCATAGATTAAATATCTTTGAAGTTACCTGGCTGAATTTACTGCTCTGAGGAAACTGATCTTCATACCTTATTACTAATGGAATAGTTATATATTGATATGGTTAATGTTTTCTATTGTGTTGTATTCTGTAATTTTTTAAGTTTTGCTCTTTCTAAAAACATTGGTCCTGGGGGTCCCTACTCACTTGAAAGGACTTCTGTAAATTCTTCCCTTCAGCTTATAAATACCCAGACTGATAAGGTATGGATATTTATATCCATATGCAGAGACAGTTGTGTTTTAATACCAGAAGTAGATTAACACATGCTTGGGCTACTGTTCAGAAGGGAGGGAACCTTATTTCTGCAGATGTTGTCTCCTAGTTAGAAATAAATGCACTTTGGGAAAATAATGTTGTCTCTGCCTGTCTGTGGCAGCGAGAGCACTAATTGTCACAAGGGGTTCTGGGGTATATGTGTGGATGAGAGCTCAAACCCTGACTTTTCCCCTCAAGTCATTCACACAGAGGAGAAATTCACATAAGTGAAACTTGTAGGGCATATACAAACTAATATACAAAAAAAAAATCCCTTTCACTGAAAATATCTTACTTGGGCTCTTGTTAATTTCTCAAATATTATTTTAATTGAAATAAAGTGTAACTTTCCCAGTAAAGTAGCACAATTATATGTAGTGTACCTGCAAAAGCTGGTTGCATGTTCTGGGCTATGGAGTACCTCCCTGAGAACATCACAGAGAAGGCTCTTCTGCTGCATTTGTGTGATACGCCTAGTTTAAGGAGTAGGCATCCTTAAAAGCTATGTAACTTCCGTTTTCCTCAGGAGAAAAGTGAGATGACACGTCCTCATAGGAGGCCTAGATGCAGTTTCTTTAATTCCCAGAATCATTGAAACCTGCTGTTTGTTTCATTACCAGTAAAGGTCCTGCATGTGAGCGGCATCTCGTTCCCCTTCCTTTTTGCCCAGACTTTCTGATCCTTGTGTTTGATATAACTTTCAGTCTTCAGCCTGAGCTAAATGCACATTTGTCAAAATTAATGTGCTCTGTTCCAGTGGACTGATGCCAGGAAATTTGAAGATTAAGCAAATCCTGTGTACATTTTATATGATTGCTTTCAGGGCTCCCCTGATGCCTCTCAGCTGTTTCCTTGGTAATGTGTATGCTGAGAACGTTGATGTTCTGAGAGATGGAACTGGACCCTCAGGTTTACGGCTTCGCCTCCTCACTGCAGGTATTGGTTACACTGAGAACATGGAATTGGTTGCTTTCCTCAGGAAAAGAGGGCTAAACTTGTATAAATTATTTGTGATGATTTTGCAAGTGATTTCAAGGTGTTCTTTGTACCTTATTTTGATATATTGAAACAAAAGATTTTGAACTAGTGAAACTAAACTCAAGAATTAACTCCTGTGAAGGCGAATCTGCCTGCTGCTATGTTTCCCTGGCCCTAGATAAATCATAGAATCATAGAATAGTTAGGGTTGGAAAGGACCTTAAGATCATCTAGTTCCAATCCCCCTGCCATGGGCAGGGACACCTCCCACTAAACTATGCCACCCAAGGCTCTGTCCGACTGGACCTTGAACAACACCAGCGATGGAGCATTCGCAACTTCCCTGGGCAACCCATTCCAGTGCCTCACCACCCTTACAGTAAAGAATTTCTTCCTCATATACAATCTAAACTTCCCCTGTTTAAGTTTGAACCCATTACCCCTTGTCATCTCACTACAGTCCCTAATGAAGAGTTCCTCCCCAGCATCTCTATAGGCCCCTTCAGATACTGGAAGGTTGCTCTGAGGTTTCCACGCAGCCTTGTCTTCTCCAGGCTGAACAGCCCCAACTTTCTCCTCCTATCTTCATACGGCAGGTGCTCCAGTCCCCTGATCATCCTCGTGGCCTCCTTTGGACTTGTTCCAACAGTTCCATGTCCTTTTTATGTTGAGGACACCAGAACTGCACACAATACTCCAAGTGAGGTCTCAGGAGAGCAGAGTAGAGGGGCAGGATCACCTCCCTTGACCTGCTGGTCACGCTCCTTTTGATGCAGCCCAGGATGCGGTTGGCTTTCTGGGCTGTGAGTGCACACCGCAGCTGGCTCATGTTGAGTTTCTCATCAACCAACACCCCCAGGTCCTTCTCCACAGGGCTGCTCTGAATGTCTTCTCTGCCCAACCTGTAGCTGTGCCTGGGATTGCTCCGACCCAGCTGTAGGACCTTGCACTTGGCATGGTTAAACTTCACCAGGTTGGCATCAGCCCACCTCACAAGTGTGTCAGGGTCCCTCTGGATGACATTCCTTCCCTCCAGGGTATCAAGCAAACCACACAGCTTGGTGTCATCGGCAAACTTGCTGAGGGCGCACTCAATCCCACTGTCCATGTCACCGACAAAGATGTTGAACAAGACTGGTCCCAGCACCAATCCCTGAGGGACACCACTCGTTACTGGTCTCCAGCTGGACATTGAGCCATTGAGCGCAACTCTTTGTGTGCAGCCAGCCAGCCAGTTCTTTATCTGCTGGTTGATCCACCTATCAAATTGATGTCTCTACAACTTAAAGACAAGGATGTCATGTGGCACAGTGTCAAATGCTTTGCACAAGTCCAGGTAGATGACATCAACTGCTCTACCCCTGTCCATCAGTTCCATAGCCCCATCATAGAAGGCCACCATATTGGTCAGGCAGGATTTCCCCTTAGTGAAGCCATGCTGGCTGTCACCAACCACTTTGTTTTTCATGTGCCTCAGATTCTCATTCCAGGAGAATCTGCTCTTAAGATTTTGCCAGGCACAGAGGTGAGGCTGACTGCTCTGTAGTTCCCCGGCTCATCCATTTTCCCCTTCTTGAAAATGGGGATTATATTTCCCTTTTTCCAGTCTTTGGGAACTTCACCTGACTGCCATGATTTTTCAACTATGATGGACTTATCCATGCTTAGCAACTTCATTTGCCAGCTCCTTCAGGACCCACGGATGGATTTCATCAGGTCCCATGGACTTGTATACCTTCAGGTTTCTAAGATGGTCTCAAGTCAGATCCTCTCCTACAGTGGGCCCAGGGTCTTCATTCTCACAGTCCTTGCGTCTGCCTTCCAGGACTTGGGTGGTGTGGTCAGAGCATTTGCCGGTGAAGACTGGGGCAGCCCTGTCCTCAGTAGTTCCAAGTCCTTAGAGTCTTTTTGCAGAAAGAAATTTGTCTCCAGGTGTATGTGTAGAATAAAACAGATGCAATCACATTACTGAAAAACATGAGAAATCAATAAACCTTAGGTACATGTGCATTTTCTGAGGTTCCAGTGAGCTGTATGATGTTATTTTTGTGACTAATTCTGGAAGGCTTTTAAAAATACCAGCAAGAGACTACATCAATGCTACAGCCCTAGACTGCACATGTAATTCTGTTTTCATTTGTTGTTAGAGACAGCAGTGGAATTGACAGGAGCTGATGAGTGCTTTCTTCCTGTGTGTGCTTTCAGAGGTGGGGGGTGCTCAGAAATTAGGAAAAGATATAATGACCTCAAAGGAGCCATGTTCAGTTACCAGAGCTTGAGACTTGACAATTTTTTTAAGAAAAAATGAGATGTCTTTACTAATTTTCATTAACAGGCTCAGCTTTTGACCTGTTCTGTCTATAGCTATATGTATATTGGGGAAACACTTGGGATATTTTTGCAATATGCAAAAGTTAAAAAGGAGAAGATTTAATGCAAAGAATAAAAAATTATGAATTACATGGGAGCAGATGCTTTCAAGTTACTTTGCTTCTGTCTTTACAGAAGAAGATAATGAAGAGCTGCCTAGGACAGGGAACATACATACTCGTGTACTAGGGGAGGAGTTAGCTATAGCATCATATTAATATAAATGATTTTGAGAAATCGGACATTTCTAAGGTATAGTGTCAAGTTCAGTTAATATATATGCAGCTTAAAGGAAATGTCAATAAAATAATTACTAAAATATATCACTAATGTTCAGACTAAAGCTTGCAGAGGGATAGTCCGGGCACGTCTTGCCAAAGTTGCAGAAACTCCTTTGTAAAATATTATATGCCTGTTCAAGCACAAGTTTCTCTGCAGGTATATTAATTCTTAGCATCTCTTCTGATAGAAATCAAGGATGACTTAATTGGATTTTTCTGATTTATTTAATTGGATAACTAGCTACATAAATAGTACATAGTGTGAAAAGCTAAGTGTGTGTTTAGACCCTATGCTATATTTTGCAGTAACTGCTGCATACCTGTACATGTATTCTCGTACATGTAAGATGCTGTGTTCTTGAAAGCAAATGGGATTACAGACTGTAAGATGCTTCTATTTCTGGTAAAATAATTCAGGAATTCATCTATGTAATGGCTACTCAGTAAAATCCCTTTTCAACATTGTTTGCATAGGAGCATACTTGCAATTGACTCAATAAGCTATGGGAATCCTCAGTAAAGGATGTATGTTTTCCAATACAGTTAATATGGATGAGGAATTTCACTTCATAGGCTTTACTTTTTTAGCTGGAGATAGATCTCTAGCTGCTGAAGTAGAGTATTTTAGGGATAGAAATAATTCCTGGAACGTACTGCTAAAAACCAGCTGATCAAATTGAGATAGGCTAGGAAAAAGGATGATGTTCATGTGAATGGCAAGGAAGAGAAGGTAGCACTGCTGAAGCTGGAGCTTAAGATGGGGATCTGTCTGACAGTCAAGACATCATTTTGATAAGAAATGTTTAACCTCATGAAAAATGCAGGGATAAATGTAGCTTGGCACTGTTTCTGAAGAATGCAGCTGTTTGGCTTGTGAATAGAGGAATGCTGAACTTTTGGAATGGATTTGCTGCTGATTTGCTGATCAGGAAGGATGAATTTTCAGTTGTTTTCCATTCCTCAGGCTGTGGCCCAGGTGTTTTAGCCGATGCAAAGATGCGGGTATTTGAGCGTTGTGTGTACTTCGGTGATTCGTGCCAGGACGTGCTGAGCACCTTGGGGTCTCCCCACAAAGTCTTCTACAAGTCTGAAGATAAGGTGAGGGGAGTCATTCAGGTGCAGGACTTTGTTTCTGTTCAGCCCTGTCTCAGTTTAATCGCAGGGCGTGTGTTTTGCAAGGCCAGTGAAATTAAACTGCCATGCAGTACAAATGATAGGCCAGGATGAACAGTTATAACTTGTTTATTTAAAAGCTTTCTAAAGCTAATTTAATGCAAATCAATTTAAATTAAAAACCAAACAAAAAAAAACAAACCCCAACCAAACCTCACACACACACAAATTAAATTGGAGCACTTCTGAATCCATTTGAAACTTAGCAAGTGTGTACTGTTTAATTGTTTAATTATGTTTTATGTAACAACTTCAGCATATAATTTGATCCTTTCCTAATGTTTATATATTATATATATGTTTTAAGTTGAATAACTTTTTTACTTCAGATAAAGGGAAAAGTTGATGTTGTGCCACTGCAAGCAGCTCATGATGTCTCACGAAGCACAATATCTTACATATTAGAACAAGGGCTTCAAATGAGATTGTGGCATTTTGACTGTAGGGATGTTGTTAATATTGTTAATAACTTTGTAAGAGCAATTAAATATATATGAGAGGTATTAAATAAATCTGAAAAATATGTTTCTTTCAGATGAAAATCCATTCACCCTCACCCCATAAGCAGGTCCCATCAAAGTGCAATGACTACTTCTTCAATTATTTCACACTTGGACTGGTGAGTGGGAAGCTTCCTTATAAACATTCATATAAAGTTTTGATTTAGTTACATGGCAATTTTTTCAGAATGCTAAAGGCTGTGGGAAATGAGAGACTGCAATCCCTTGATTGCTGCCTTAGAAATCTCTGCATATGAAAAATAACATCGCCTTTTCTCTAGCACTTGCAAATTCAAACAGTAACATTTTCTCATCTCCACCGGTGGATGGAGGTCTTTTTGTTTGCCTTTTGCATTCTGTTAGGTTTTCTCCCTCTGCCATGCCTAATGCATAGATGTATTGGTTGTTTCTGAAACTCTTGCCTCTGTCTCGTGGAACTGAGATAGGTAGCCCAGAACACCCATGTGGAAGTTAGCCAAGTTGTGGATGCAGTTCAACCTTCATGTCCTTAGGTTTTGCTGTAGTCCCTGTTACCCTGAAGAATATGCAGAGCAAGACCACCCTAGGAAATTTGCCAACATTAGCAAATGGAGCTGCAGTCTTAATGGGTTGCTGGAGGAGATGTATATTTATTTGAATTTACCAATAGTCTTGTTTTCAAATACTACTGTTCATAGTGTGTTCAGTTCCAGTAACACAGATCCGTACCACTGCATACAGGTACTATGGTAACTAGTCTCAGGTTCGTTTGGGAAAAACCACCTTCCTCTGTCCAAATTGTTTCAAGTATGTTTGTTTATTCTTCAACAGGATATTCTCTTTGATGCAAACACTCACAAAGTGAAGAAATTTGTCCTGCATACAAATTATCCTGGTCATTACAACTTTAACATGTGAGTGGAAAGAATTGATCTCTTAAAGAGTATTTTTAAAACAGGCAAAAAAGAAATTTTATGTTCCCTTTATAGAATTGCAGTATTTCTTCCCAAGTGTCTTTGGTGTATCTTGGTAACTGTTGGAGGTTCCAGCCATCATTAGCACTTCTATTTTATTTTAGATTTTATTTTTACTTTTAAAAGCCGTTATATTCTCAAATGTGTCTCAAAGCAGTAAATGAGGTGAGGTAGTTCTTGGTTCAGGTGTAACATGCAAACTCTCTTGCTAGAGGCAAACTTTGAATTAGGAAGAATGTCCATTTACTGGTAGGTAAGCTGCTGGCTTTTTCCTGACATTATTTCAGTTAGTCATTTAAAAAAAATTAAATTTCTCTCGTGCTTCAGAACATACTTTCTAAATGTAAACTCTTCAGTGGAGGAATGTGAGTTAAAAAATATAATTATTGTCTCTCTGATTTAAGCAGTTAGTGACAGAAATATATAGTACTGTTTCTAAGCTGAGTATTTCTCCATCCATTCTGTCTAAAAGCTGAGTAATTTGTGCTGAAGGAACTTTTGTTTCCTTTAGAAAATTGTTAGACGTGCCCAGGCTGGTGCCTTTTTTGATGCAGAAAGTAGAAATGAGAATTTTTAGCATTGAGACTCTCATTTTCATTTTATTCTTCATGTGACTTTTGTATATTAAACTGGTTAAGAGCTCCAAGTCTGTGCTATGCAGTTTATGTTGGGTTTTCTGGTTTCTAATAGCTTTACAATTTGCACTTTCTAGTTACCATCGCTGTGAATTCAAGATTCCACTAGTCATTAAGCGAGGTGAGTAGTTCTTCTGTTGTCAAGCTTCAGGGGACGTGTGTCACAACACGCTCAAAGGGGAGGTATGATCAGTTTTCATTTCTAATGCATCCTTCATTATCGGAGGATGCTAGCAGTGCAAGTCATCGAGACGGAGGAGAAATTTTGGGGTTAGGTTTATATTTAAGTGAAGAAGATACTTCAGGTTAGCATTTCTCTGATTTTGCTTACAGCACCTTGTTTTCTTGCTTGGATTATCCAAATGTTTAGCTGCAACATCACTAGCTTTCTGTAATGCTGCCACTCTGCTAAAATCACTTACCATGTACCTGGAGGCTCAGAATCTGTAAGGCAGTGTTAATCTGAGCTGATCTGTCCAATCCACAGGTGAACTTTCTAATGCTGAGCTTGCTCTTGAAAGGCTTATTCACAATAGTGAATATAAACTGGTTTAGCTGGGAATGAGAACAAACATCCAGTATATGCTGTCTCTGTGTGCTGTAGACAAAGTATGTGTTCAGTTGAAAATCTCTACTTGAAAAAGTGCATATATAACAGTAGTGTTGATTCCACAAGATACTAAGATGTGTACAGCTGTTTGCATGTAAATGATCTGAACAAAGCTTGAGGAACCTTGTTTGAAAATTGGTGATCAAGGTAGACATCTTTCCTTGTAAGAATTAGCAGTTGTACTGGGAAAGTGAGTATTTTGATTATCCAGGGAATACTGGATGCTGTGTAGGTTTTGGCCAGGGATGGTCTTCTCATTCTAACTGGTATTCACTGAAAGCACTTCCCAGTGTAAAGTGCAATTTTCCTGTGGCTGTCAATAGCAATTTGAGCATGTAGAGGAAAGAAACCTGGAAAACAATGTCTCTATATACAAGCTTATATGTAAGTTGTTTTGTACTATAGCCAAGAGAATAAAAAAGTTTTGGCTTTTTACATTATTTTCCCTTATGTCATTATACAGCACTTCAAAGGCATTAATTTCTACCTTTTTTTTTTATTCATCTCAAGTAATACCATGAATCTCTTCTGCATGTGTCTGGTTTGGGGTTGGGTTTTGTTTTCTTGTTTTTGTTTTTCGTTTTTTTTTTTTTTTTAACTCACCTTTCTGGTCTCAACCTTATATTCAGAACATGTAACAGGTTGTAAACAGAAGAACCCATTTTATTCCTTGTGGCAGTGCCTGATGCAGCTTTATTAACTCCCTTCTGTGTAGTTCAACCAGAGTTTTTGGAAGAATGGTGTTTTCGCTGATTCTAGGCCTGCCAGTGCCTGAGTCCCCAGCTGTCAGTTTTAGCCAGCTTCCATTGCAAGTGCAGTGGAGTGTTTGGTCTTGATAAATGGCTGTGCTAGGCATGTTAACTTAATACAAAGAGATGTAGTTTTCAGTCCCAAGCACTACTTTCTATTTTTTTTGCACTATATTTCTCTGCACTAAGACAGCCTAGGCAGAGAATGGGTTGAGGGCAGCCCTGAGGAGAAGGACTTGGCGGTGTTTGATGATGAGAAGCTCCCCATGACCCAGCTTCAATGTGCGCTTGAGCCCAGAATCCCCCTTCCTGCTGGGCTGCACCCCCAGAACATGAGCAGGAGGTCGAGGGAGGGGATTCTCCCCCTCTTCTCCTCTCTGAGGAGACCCCTCTGCAGTCCTGTGTCCAGCTCTGGGGCAGCAACACAAGAGGGACATAGAGCTGTTGAAACTAATCCAGAGGATGCCATGGAGATGCTGTGAGGGCTGGAGCATATCTCCTATGGAAACAGGCTGAGAGAGCTGGGCTTGTCCAGCCTGGAAAAGATAAGGCCCCAGGGAGACCCTAGAGCAGCTTCCAGTGCCTCAAAGGGCTACAAGAAACCTGGAGAGGGGCTTTCGACAAGGGCCTGTAGGGACAGGAAAAGGGGGAATGGCTTTAACCTGACAGAGGGGAGACTGAGATGAGATGTTAGGCAGAAGTTCTTCCCTGTGCAGGTGCTGAGGCCCTGGCACAGGTTGCCCAGAGAAGCTGTGGCTGCCCCATCCCTGGCAGTGTTCAAGCTCAGGTTGAACGGGGCTTGGAGCAGCCTGGTCTAGTGGAAGGTGCCCCTGCCCATGGCAGGGAGTTGGAACCGGGTGAGCTTTAAGATTCCTTCCAACCCAAACCGTTCTATGACATCTTTTTTATGATTTGATTCTTCTATGTAAGATTACAGCTTAAACATATAAAGTGTTAGAACTTGGAGCTTGCTTATAAATAGGCAGGTTTGTATAATCACCTTAACCAGCATTTAATCAATGTTGGTCACAGTTGTGATTGCTAGTAAATGCTGGTTAATTTCAGTGTATGAACTGGTCTGATGCTTGTATGTCTTCTACTATCTGAACTAATCTCCCAAAATAAAGGATTATACATGAGACTGGTCCAGCACGAACTATAAAGGGTGTTTTTGTTTTTCTTTCATAGACAGTGCTGATTCACAGACAGAAGTATGTACAACATACAGCAAGGTAAGTTTGTACAGAACTGCTTTCCTTCTTAAACCATCTGCATGATCTACACTAAATTTAAAATGCACTTTGAAGAAATAGTAACATTTGTATCATGTTTAAAAATAGAAAAGTTGAAGGCTAAAAGTTAATGTATGTTTTGTAGCTTAAACATTTTGTTAAGGATTGAAGGCATTTGTAATAGCATACTTTGAGTAAACTGAATTACTGCATTATTGGATGCTTTGCTTTGTAAGCTAGCTGTAGGTAGAAATACAACAATAAACTAAATCATATGGGAAAGCAGTGGCAGTGCTGGCTAAATGATGTCTGGAAAAGATATTTCTAAACAGAATTTTTACAGGGCTTTTCTATTTAATGCAGTTCTTGAAGACATGTGTTATTTAAGAAAAGAGTGCAGTGCCCTTCCACTTTCTTCTGAAGGGAGCCAATAATGGGATATTTCTCAGGCAGCAGCAGGCCTTACAGAAATGTCACTGCAGATTTGACACCCCCTGATGACAGTGGAATCCTTGAAGACTCTTCAGCTTTACCACCTAAATTAACATCCGCACTTGGCAGTTGCTGCTGTATCTTTGAGAGCTGCGTCAAATAGAAGAACTTCTCAGAAACTGTGTTAGGCAGAGTCTCTACAGTTGACATTCAGCCAGGGTCAGTGCTGCTTTCCTGGTTCCTGGGGCACCAGATTGAAGGCTTTTAGGGAATTTTGGGCCCCATACTGGGAAGAAAAAATTGGAGTCAGCAACCTGGAAGCTGCCATTCTTTGCTTTTCACTTTGAATTACTTACACCCTTTAGTGCTTTGACTTACTTCAGTTTTGTGTGTGGAACTACAGCTTCTTATTAAGTCTGATTAGAGTCATGAAAACTGCAAATTAAATAGTGCAGCCTTCCTCTTCTTTTCCAAACTTGTCACTTAAGGGAAGGTGTTCAGGAGATGTAACAGCAATTCTACTTTTCCCTCTGCAAAAGCATATAAGAGGATATTTTCTTGAAGTTTCCCACAGCTGCTTTGTTCTCTGAAGTGTTCCTGAAATGCTACAAGACTTTACAGCTACATTTTACCCATAAGATGCATAGATTTTTTTTTTTAATTAATAATTCTAATTCAAGCTGGTTTGAGACAAAAACAAGAATAAACCTGACAGGATTTCCTAGTCCTACCTAGTAATGGATAGTTTCCACTACTGAGTATGGCTCCAGTCACAAAATACATGTGTAAATAAAACCTCTGTGTTATTTGGCAAATGAGCATGCCATGGACAAACATGTATGACATTTTTCCTGGATCAAAAGAGTTTATGTGCCTCATTTTAACACAAAGTCTTCCATGTATTTACAGTGGGACAGTATTCAGGATCTTCTGGGGCACCCTGTAGAGAAGCCAGTGGTACTTCACAGGTAAAGATCTCTATTTTGCTTGGCAGGGGTTGAGCTGATAACAGAGAATGAGTTTGGGCAGAAGAGTGTTAATCGCACTACTTACTTTGTGCTGATTTGCTGTTAAAAGTTTCAGGCTTTTTGGCTGCTAACAAGGATAGATAGCTGTTCTCATTGGGAATAGTGACATACAGAATGAAAACATTTCCAACATTCCTTGAACTGTAAAATCAAGAGAAGAGCTAAGCAGCATATAAAGTAGTCTCTCTCTTCTTGTGTAATAAGTAGATTTTTTTTTTACATTAGTCACATGTGTTTCAACGACGTGACATCCTGCAGCAGTTTGTAGTTTATATGAGAGCAGTCTGTCTGAAGAACCTTTGCTTTTATGAACATACATGGCTGTTCTACAGTTCTTTTGGCCTGACTGAGGATAGAATAGTCCTTACATTTCCTGTGTTTCTACAGAGATTGAGCTGGGTCTTTGATTAAATAGGTGTTATCTCTTTGTAGCTACCTTTCTATGATATGAAACTATGATTTATCTCAGGACAAGTGTAAGTCATGGGTACTGTGAAAATACTGCAGCAATTTCAGATACACCAAACAAGGTATTTTCAAAAGGCTTTCATATGATTTTGAGGTCTGAGGTTTTATTTCCCCCTTTTTTCCCCTAAATCACTGTGCCCTTTGTTCTCCTTTTTTCCTGTTTTATCCACTGAGGTTGTTAAAGCAGAAGCCACCTGAGTATAGCTGAGGTGAAATAGTGATTACCTAGAGCCTTTCTATCTTTCATCTATAGTGTAGAAAGTAGTTCAGTCAGTTTGGTTTACTGAGCACATCTCAGATGTCTCAGACATGCAATCTGAGGAACTGGCCAGTTACAAAGAAGGCCAAAAGGTAAGTATTTCCTATGGGGCTTTTTTGGCTATGTCATGGGTTCAGCAGTAGCAGTCATTTTTCTCCTTCTTGGTAGCTGGTGCAGTGCTGTGGTTTTGATTTTGGGCCTGGGAGCAGCGCTGATAACACCAGTGTTTTCAGTTACTGCTTGGTGATGTTTTGGTCTGACCAAGGACTTTCTGAGTCTCATGCTATGCCAGGGAGGGAGGGGAAGCCAGGAGGAAGCAGAGACAAGACACGTGACCCAAACTGACCAGAGAGGTATTCCATACCACAGTACGTCATGGCCAGGATGTAAAAACGGAGGGCAGAGACCCGGAAGGGTCGGGGTGCACTGCTTGATCGGGCTGGGTATAGGTGGTGAGCAGTTGTATTCTCTTCCCTTGTACTTCTCTTGTCATTATTATTACTGGTGGTAGCAGCAGTGATTTGTGTTATACCTTAGTTACTGAACTGTTCTTATCTCAACCTGTGGGAGTTGCATTCTTTTGATTCTTCCCCCCATCCCCCCAGGACTGGGGGAAGAAAGAGAGGTGTGTGAGAAAACTGCGTGGCTGAGAGGCTTAAACCACGACAGGCTATAACCTAAAATCCATTGCAGTCAGCGGGAGTCTGCCATTGTTGTGTGTATATATATGTGTGTGTGTGTATGTCAAAAAGTAGCAGAAATAACTGAAGGAAAAGTGATGCATTAATCATGAAAAATACTGTTTAATAAAATTTCGATTATTCTATTTCAGCATCTTACAGGGTAATTTAACATGATAAAACCAGTGGATTAATAGGCAGCATATAGGGAATACATATGACAAAGGCTAAGGCAAAGTAGATTTAAGAGTGGCAAAGGACAAAAATAATTTATAGTAAGTTACATGGTGCTTCTCAGGGTTCTTTTTGTTCAAGTTAAATGAAAGAGAGTTTTCCTGTACAGGTCATCAGTAACTTGTTGATTACTTTTGGCTCTGTGACATGAAGCAGAGGTATCCACTGGCTCACTTGGGAGTCTAGCAGTGATGTCGCGTAGTGTGGGTTTATTTTCTTTTGATAAAAGCCATGATAAAGATGCTTTAATTTGCGTTGTATCACCGAGTGGTTATTCATCCCTAAATAGTTCCTGATCCTCATACATCCATCTTTATTTCCCTCCCCTCCCTCTTTTCTGTTCAGGTCGTCATCTCCGAACAACACTAATCCATTTGGGTCAACTTTTTGCTTTGGACTGCAACGAATGATCTTTGAGGTTAGGAGAAAAACTTTCATATTTGCTTAAGCAAGCGTCCTGGGTTCAGCAGTAGCAGTCATTTTTCTCCTTCTTAGTAGCCGGTGCAGCGCTGTGGTTTTGACTTTCAGCCTGGGAACAGCGCTGCTAACACCAATGTTTTTAGTTGCTGCTCAGTAATGTTTACTCTGACCAAGGACTTTCTGAGTCTCATGCTCTGCCAGGGAGGAGGGGAAGCTGGGAGGAAGCAGAGACAGGACACCTGACCCAAACTGACCAAAGAGGTATTCCATACCACAGCACGTCATGCCCAGTATATGAACTGGGGGCAGTTACCTGGAAGGGTTAGATCACTGCTCAGGTCAGGCTGGGTATCGATTGGCGGGTGGTGAGCGGTTGTATTCTCTCCCCTTGTTATTTCCCTTATCATTATTATTATTATTGGTGGTAGCAGCAGTGGTTTGTGTTATACCTTAGTTACTGGACTGTTCTTGTTGCGGGCATTCTTATACCACCAATGATAATAACGACAGTGCTTAAAATTAATTAATTATTAATGCTTAAATGCTTAAACCATAACAGCAAGAGAAGATGAGGGGTTCACTGTGCTTATGATTGGCTTTTTATTTCCCATTTCGATAAAAGCCAGTGCTGGGGAGTGGCTGTATTTTTAGAGCTTACTGGCAGAGACAGGCAACTTCCCAGTCATTTCTCTGAAGTTGTATATTTGCATGTTAAAAGCTGGAACTTCAAGTTTGTCACCTAGAACTCATACTAGCAGTAGATGCATGCGCTCTGCTCCAAGAAGTGGTGGAGCATACTGGTGTTTAGATGTGTAATGGAAATCTAGAGACCATTTGTAGGAACTAGCCAAGAGCTTATTGCTTTCTTTTGTTGTTGAAATTTCTTCTTTTTCAGGAAGATCAGTTCCATATTCACCATTTTCACTCTTTCCTGCTGTCGTTTTGCAGGTGATGCAGAATAATCACATAGCTTCTGTTACTCTGTATGGCCCAACAAGGCCCAGCAGCCAGTTGAGAACATCGGACCTTCCCCAGTGAGCATCCCCTGCAAAGTCAGCTAATCTCAATGCTACAAAATTAGTACAGCGTGCCTTGATTTGCTGCCACTTATAATATGGAAAGCACGTTATGATTTAGTTCTTTTCAATAAGCCTTTCCACCTAGGAATGGTGTGGAGGGGAAATTCTCTCAACCCTTCATCATGGGGCATGGAACTGTTGATGAAGAAAAGCAGCTTAGGTGCCTGTGCCATCATTTATTCCTCTCTGTTGCCCTCATCCTGTGCAGCACAGACCTGAAGAGACTGTCTCCCCTTCTTAGCTGGCAGAAGGGGGAAATAGAAGAGCGGCACGTAATGGCTGCAAGAGTTAGAAGCACAAACTTTCTGAGCCTTGGAGCATCTGGAAGCAGGTATTGATTTTAGTCTGTTTGTGTTACTGTATTGATGTGGTGGTCACATTTTAAGAAAACGTGTGTGTGTATATATAGTTATAAACACATTGGTATTTCTGTGGCTTAGGACATTGTACCAAGTGTGACAAGGATGTATATATGTCCATGATTTCAGGCACCACATCTTTGTGTAACTTCAAACCAAGCAAGTAGCATGTGCATAATACTTGGTTGTAACATTTGCACTACATACACTTTAATTACTTGATAAACATTTTATCTTCACTGAGAAGCATCTGTGTACTGGGTGTGAGTGGGGTGTGATGGTTATTTAATGTACGCTACGCATAAAGCTTATTTATACAGTGGATCAAATTTATCCACCTTCCTGCACTAATATGTACTTGATATGCTGAAACAATTTTTTTCTGCCATGGCTGGTGTGCTATTATTTTTTTTTTTTCATATGCTGTTTCAAAAACAATAATAATAAATTCTGGAAGAGGTTATTTCTATGATTGAATTATGTTTTAGTGAGAAGATTTGATACAATTTTTCATACTAGGGAAAAATTTAATGAAGGAATAGCGTTGCCTGTTCCAGAATCCTTCATTCCTACTCAGTTTCCTTAGAGAAAGAACAGATGTATATAGTGGTATCTCAGAAGGAAATTCCCAAGCTCTGCCATCACCAGGAAAACCTTTTCTGTAACTTTTGATGTATGACTTTAATTTATGCCAAAGGTTTAGCCAAAGACATCTTTATTGTAGTTTCACAATTTCTGTACATACATGCTAACTGCACACCCCACCCCAGCAGACAGGATATAAGCTTCTTTCTATTTGGGGATGCTGCTTGTGACATTTTATCCCAGGAGGATACTTTAGGTTTCTAGTTCTCTTACCAGTCTTATTTGGGGAAATAGATGGTCTGTCTTTGAAATATTAAACCCTTTTTAAAAATGGACAAGAGAAATGTATAATTTTATCCCATTTTTAATATTTTGGTGTCGCAACTTGTGATACATAGATGACGATTTTGTGAGTTTTACTATGTGTACAGATTTTGTAAATATGACATTTTTGTAATTTTAACTCCATGTACAGTGTAATCCTGTATAGTTTATCAGTGAATGAGAGGTAGGAAATTGAATGTTAACTGTAGGAAATGGAATGTTAACTGAAGTTCTGGATCCTGGACCAGTAGCAGGGATAAGTGTGTGTGTGTGTGTGTGAGAGACATTCTTTGCCATTTAGTCTTCCTGTATACTGTGATACTCTAAACTGTTTTGCTAAAACAAACAAAAAAGCCCCATGGAGATTCTAATGGATAAGGAAAAAGTTACTGTTTACCTTTATCCCTAGGTGTCACTCCTGTTGAATCCCTGTTCAATCTGTGCTGTCTCCTGTGATCATTGCTTGCTAAGAAAATTCTATGCCTCAACCTCCCTTTTGTTTCCTCTCTAATTTTAATTTCATTTTACATAGCCCCTCTGTAAATTAAATGGAATAATAATGAGCATGTATACTGAAAGAAAAATAAAAGAGACTCTCAGTTACTGTTTTTTGTGTTAAATACAGTTGCTGGGTGGTTTTGTAATAAAATCATGGATGGTCTTGCTTTTTTGTTATCAATTTGTTCTTTTTATTTTACTGTCTTTGCTATGTCATATTTGAAGTACCTGACTAGTCTTCCTCCTCTACATCCCATACAGTATGTTCTCCAAAGAGTATAAAAACCAATATAACTTGGAGTCTCTTTCCAGTAGATACTTGAAAGTGTATTTTTATTTTATGCCCTGAAGTGAAGAAGGAAGGTCTTTAAACAGTGGTAAATATCACTGTGGCTTCTGTATTAGGTTCAAAAAATGCAATTGCTATACTCAAGTCAGCCTGTGGGTTAGCATGAAAATTGATCAAGCTTCCAAGCCTTTGAATATTTTTCAGGAAAATGAAAGAAAGGCCTGCAGTAAAAGGAGCAAACATGATTCTCACAGTGCTTTCTTATGCCCTAAGGTACTTCAACAGTAGAGCATTGAAGTCTGCTTACCCTGCAGCAGCTTGGAGGTTAACGCAGGGCACCAGGATGGGATTCTTGTTTCCATTTTTGTTTCTCCTGAAGTCGCTGTGTAATGCAGGGTGGAACACTCAACTCTCCCTCCTTTAGCATCCTTCAGTTTTGGAATATGAAATGACCTCACATAGTGCTTGGCTCAGTGTGCTCTGGGAGAATTTGAAGATCTCTGAATTGAGATGGTGTGTGTGCTTATGCTTGTTACTAAAATATGACAGCAATCCTGCTAATAATTTCAATTTTTAATGAATCCTTTTCTAATAGAGGCTCCAGGTTAGCTGCAGGAGGAGAGAAATTCTTGATGGGATGACTTGAGTAATGGCTACACAGATGCTATCATTATCCTGCTCTCAAGCACATTTGGTTGAAATTCTTCAGAAGTATGAGGTCAGGACTGCTGCTGAAGACTTAGGGCAGGATGTCCAAAGGTATTTAACAATTGCAGTGACTCACATCTTCACTTGTAATGCTGTGGCAAATCAAAGCAGCTAAAACGATGTAGGTAATGAAATGTGTTCTCGTAACAGTATAGATAGTTCAGTAGGTTAGTCCCTTCATCATGAAAAGTTCCTCTGTAACACAAAAATTAAAGACAACTTTGTATGTTGGCTGTTGCTGCTGGGCTGAGCACAAAGCATTTGACTTTTGGGAGGGGCAGAGCTGAAGAAGGGCCTGTGGAGGTAATGTGGAGCAGCTCTTCTTGGTGTCATAACCCTTCCTTTGTGATTGCAGCTGTTCCTAACTCACTTGTCTGAGATGTTTTGATTTGTTTGCTACTATTTGGATGAAGCCAAGCTGTTCCCGTGCTGATGCATTAGGGGAGTTGCTGTGGAGCCTTAAGGACTTGCTGGCATGAGAAGTTTAGGATTTGTGGGTGGGGGCTTGTGGCAGTATGGAATCACCATAATAAAGAGAGGAAGGAGTAGGGAATAGGGAAGCTCTGGGGAAGAAAGTGGGGATGGCAGTACGGCAGGAAAGAGGTACTGGGACAAGGCTGGTGGCACATTTTGATGTGTGCCTTTTTCCTTAGTGTGGAAATTAAGTTTGTGTGTGTGTCTGCTTACCTTGATTATTGCCATATTTTCCACAGTATATCATTTGTGTACACTGAATAAAACTGATTGTTATGCCCTTCTTTGGGAGATGAAGCTGACTTTCTGTCCTGTATTTCTTAGGCTTTCATTCAGTCCCCAGGCTCCTGTGAATTTTATAGGCAGTACTACAGAGATCAGTGCTGTGTAACACTAGAACCCTCTGTTCCTCCTGTCAACCCAGTTTTCTCTTGCCAGGACACTTCTAAACATATATATATATATATATTTTTTTTTCCCCCAGAAAAAATTATTATCTGGTAGTGTGTGAGAAGTGATTCATATATTCATGATCACTCACATTCCAGAACTCCCATTAAATCTGTTTAAAACAAAATCTTCCCTAAGGCTCAGTTGCGTCAAGATGGTGATTCATCAGTACCGGGGGCTGGCTGGAAGTTAGGTGCCAGCTGGTGTTTTCCAAAGAGAAAACCAAGGGTGTTGGTGCCCACTTTACAGTGACTTTCTCCATGTTGTTAGAGCCTATGAGTAACTTTTAGTCTCTTAAGAACCCTGCTGAGCTGAATTTCTGTTAGGTTTTGTTTGACACTTCCAAACAGATATGAGAGTAAATCTGTGAGAGAAATGGGATGTCCAAGCTGCAGCAATTTACTTCCTTCAGAGTATCTGGACAAGGACCAAGGTGTTTTCAATTGTATCTCCTTTATCATGATTTCCCCAACACAAAGCACTCTCTTCTCTGGCTGACCCTGTCAGACATAACCTGACACTCAGGTGTAGAGAAATAAATCCATCACTGTGTTTGAAGAGTTAAAATACAAATTCTGGTTGGTTCTTTTCATGTAAGGTATGGGTGTTTCAGGGTAAGGTTGAAGCAAACTAAGGTGAAATTAAAAATAGAGCTTACTAAAGATGTGACTCAAGCATTAGAATAGGATGAGGAGTTAATGAAGCAGGGGGCTTTGTTCAAGGTCAGGTTATAACCAGTTATCAAGCGAAAACCCCGCCTAAGAGTGAGTTTGTTCTTGCAGGGAGTGTATCTGTTACTTGGACGGTTTAGGTGGAACTCAGATATTGTATTATCTCTCTATGTGAATTTTAGATGTAATTAATAAAGTCACGGTTTAAATGTTTAATCTGCTAAACCTTATATCCAAGGCTCTTGTTTTGTTTGTGGGGATGCTTGTGATGATTTTTCCAGCAGGCAGAATTATTCCTTTTTATCATTTGGGAGTGATGACTGCTTGAAACAGCACGAAAGGTAAGGAGAAGTTTGCAGAGTAGCTCATTACTGGAATGTCAGGTACCATTATAGTTGTAATTTTTGTTCTGGATTAGGCTGTAGTGATTTAACATAACCTTTTCTCTTTCATACCATAATTAATTTCCCTTTAAACATTACTAGTTTGGTCATTTTAAATTACTGACTGTCGCAATTTCAGAAGCGTTTTTTTAAGTGCCTTAATGTTTCACACCTACATTACATATTCCATTTAGTGCCTGTTTTATTCCAGTATCAGTATCTTTTGGAGAAACGTTTAGTTTAAATACCAGTCACAAAAAAAGCCCCTGCGTGATTATGCCGTGTGCAGTCTAATCAACACAGTAATCAAAACAGCCTGAATCACTGCGTTCCCTGTACACCTCTGCTTGTCTCTCTTAGACAAACTGAAGCCCTAAAATTTTGAGTTTACCCTGGTCCTCTCTGGGGAGCTCTGTTGCACCCACAAGTGTTGACATTACTAAGATAATTTCACCCTTTTGCTTCTGTGGCGGTAGGGAGTGTTTGCCTGAATTTTCTGCCTTTACGTTTGCCCTGCTCATTCAGCCCCCCTGGCAACAAGGCAGTCACTGCAGACTTCTGGTACTTTATTTTTCTCTGGTCTCAGCACTGGGATTATCAGTGGATGGGGTGGAATATGGAAGGGAAGAGAGAAGATCAGTGAGGAACTGGATTTGGATGAATTGCAGAGCAAGGATTGGGCTGGTCAGGTCTGGTGGATGTTTGTTGCTCTTGGAGGCATTTGATGCAGTCGTCTTTCAGAGTTTAGTTCCTTCTCATTTCTCAGTATGGTTTTCTTACTGACCACAAACCATTGAAAACAATGCAAAGTTGGATTTGAGAGTTTTACTGGGTTTGACAAACATCCGTGGTGTTAGTGGCATCGTTAGGACACGTGGTGGGCTAATTTTCAGGGCTGCCAAGACCTGACTCCAGTTGAAAGGTACAACTTGGGGGCTCAGACTTCTTCAAACTGGGCTTTGGGGTAGAGTTCTCTCCACTCACACATCTAGTGTCCCTTCAGCACTCTCCATGGATGTTCTCAGTGCTAATATTCAGTGAGGATTCTCCGAGCTGTTTATTTTGTACTTTTTGATTTCGCAGCTGGGGTTTGCTTCCAAGAACCTGCTGTAGGAAGATGAATAATTAAACTGCAGACAGGAAGCACAGCATTTTAACACTCAGTTGCTTCAGAGACATCTTTGGCTTTTGTGTTTTATGTCTTAGTCAGCAGTGGCCTGACGGATGGATCTTAGCATTTGCTACCAGTTTATGTGTTCAGAGGTGCATTTGGAGGTGATGAATGTGAGATTCAGGTCAGCTCTGCTCATTATAGTGACCAAATCTGGCTACTGATGTACAGTAGGAACAAAATTGGACTGTGTGTGGATCTCTGGGACTCAATAAAACCTACTGTACTCTATTAGCTTTAGATGTTTATGTCTGCTTGCTTTCCTTGCTACTGGTAGAATCCACTTAGGATGCTTTTGTATTTTCTTCTCTCATCTTGGGCTAGTCATGACGAAAAGTTGCCAAGCAAAGGCTTTGTAGCAAACCCCTGACTGGTGTATGGAATTAGGCAGTTAATAAAAGCAGCTCAGAATGTCATTCTGAAACAGATGGGTTTGGTTTTCTGATATGCATCAGAAAGGTTGGTAGAGGGTCCTTCCTGCCCGTTCTCATACACAGCCAGGGCTTTAGGATTTCTTGAAAAGAACTGCAGCTTCTAGGAAACGGTCTCCAGCTTGGGTGAAGTCGAAGACTTTTTGACTGCTGTAGCAGTAAACAGAATTGAATGAACTACAGGGGCTGCAGTGCTGCCCTCCAACATTTCCCCAGTGTATTATGCTTATATATGGTGTCTGTGAACTTCCAGCTCAACCCCAAAAGCAAATGGAAACTTAAAACCAGGTCAGATAGGCCATGCAGCAGGGCTGGTGAACAAAAGGCAGGTGTATCTTTCATTAATAGAAAGGCCTGGTATTCACTGGATGAAAGAAATGAGCTATTCTGTACACTAAAACAACAGAGTAAACAGTTGGCTCTAGTTCTGTTTCTGCCGGCTATTTGGGTATGTCCTGGTGCAGGTGAGTGTTGAATAACAACTTTGAACTGGGACAAAATGTACTCATTAATGCTGTGTTGTGGGTAGATTGCAGATCTGAAGATATCATAGAGGGAGGAGTCAATCTCTGTGCATCTTCAAGCTTAAAAGGAAGACCTTAATAAGGACTGTTGAACCTTAGTAGTCCTTGATGGAAATCATAATGTAAGCTGTGTTTATTTTTGTCATTGCCATTAAATTAAGTCCAGCATAAGTAAAGACTTACTAAGTTATCCAAAATAATGAGCAATATATTTTTCATGTTGCTGTCTTCATGAAAAATAGCCATAGTGTTAAGTCTCACCATGTGTGTGTGGCTGTACTTTACAGACTGACTCTGACAACTAGAAGCACATCTGCATGCTGTCTTTTAATTATGGTATAAATAGTTTCCCAAACTGTAAAATAATTGCAGAGAATACATTTCTGTACAAGCTCATCAATACATAACTATCACATGTTAGCAGCCAGGGGCATCTCTGGCTTTCTCCCACCAGCAATGCTCTGGCTTATTTCCACACCCTATAGAGCTCCCTGTAAAGCTTACAGGAGTATTTTGTATTTCAGGATTGCATTCTAAAAATATTTTAAATCAACATATGGTGTTTTGACTTCTATATAGCTGAGCTTTTCTTGGAAATACATTATAAAGCTTAAACTGTTATGATGAAAATAATATGTAAGACTGCTTTTAGTAGTCTAACAGTAGATAATACCAGCTTGCTTTCCTCCATGTTGTGCACAGGTAATACAAGTACTGAGCTAGGATTACTGCTGAGTGGAAGGAAGGTGATACCCAGATATGAAATGCAGCTGTGCTGCAGGTTCTGTTCAAGGAAAAGCAACTTCTTGGACATTTATGACTCACTGAAATTTTCTTTGAAGCTGGGTGTTATGTGCTCACCTGAAGAGGGATGGCATCAAAGATTCTCGGGTGGATAGGAGTTTTTTTCAGGGGAAAAAATTGCAAAGGAATCAACAAACACAGTATCAAGGGTGAATTCAGGCTTTTTGCCCCATGAATTTCACCACTTTTTAACCCTGATTTAGAGGAATTTCCTTCCTCTTTGATGTCCAAGCAAAGTATGTTCCTTTAAGGTAAACTGCTGCTGGAAAAACAAAAAAGCTTTAAAGTATTGACTATTCTTTGAGAAACTAAGCAATCCAGTGTTCTTATCCAATGCTTAAACTACGAAGCTACAAACTGACTGACCTTGGAAAGCCCAACAGAAAGCTTGCTGTGTATTTTTGCTTTCTTGCAATGAATTCAGAAAGGCTTTTATTCTGAAGCCCTTTTGTCTGAAGCCTGCTTTCTCCCTTCCTGTAACACCCACAGCAATATGCAAAGTATTGGCTGCTCTTTGCAGTTGACCATATGCCAAGCAAGAGCACTGAGGTTCATAGAAACCAGCTCAGACCATTGACAAGTTTCCGTTTGGTTTGAAGAAGCTCCCGAATGTGATGCCAGCAGTATCTCTCTGTGGTTTTACCTTCACAAGCAAAGGCCAAAGGATCTCTCCAGATGCAAACCTTCTGAAAATCTGGATTAGATGGTGAGGGAGATCACATACTATTGTATTACTTTGAGTTTTCACTGTCAGTCAGGCTAGGGGAGAGAACCTGAGCTCATGGAATTGCCACAAACTGGTCCCCTGTGTCCTGAGTGTGTCAGTTAGCAGATACTTGAACTGAGGAGTTGATGTGAATAATGAAAAATCAAGACTCGGAGGGATCAACTCAAAGTTCTTGTCCTTTCTTTAAGGGTTCTTTGGAAGTCTGCCCCTTCCCGTTTATCTACTTACCTATCCTTGCTCAAACAGGCAAGCCAGCCTCAGGATCCAGATTGTTTTCTTACAGTCAACCCTACCTGCAAAGTACAGGACACCATTTCAATACCAGTTAATTGCTCTTTCTTATGAGGCTACAGAAAGCCAAGCAGGCAGCAGTGACTTGATCTGAGCAGACACTAAGGTGTCTTGATTTTCTTTACTGTAGTTGCTGTGTAGTTCACTCATTTCTCAATGAGTCCAAGTGAAGGTAACAGTTGACAGCGGTCTCTGTGCAACTTGGTGTCATCTCTTACCCTGTCTTTTTTCCTTCCTCACATTTCTAACGATGCTGAAAAATCTCTAAGGACTGTGGTTTGCAATGTGCTTTTACACACTGGCCCACTAAGCACTACTGTAACTCTAATAAATAATAATAAATTAAAGATGCTGTTATTATTTGGACTCGCTAATGGAGAAGGACCTACATGGTATGCGTGTGTGTGCAAATATGGAATCTTTGCAAATTCCTGCAATAGTTTCTCATTTTCTCTAAACATTGTAAATAAGATGTGCTAAAATACTCTAAAGTTAGTTCATTTGGTTGCAACAGTTCCAGGCTCTGCTTCTCAGCTGGTCTGCTATGTGTTTCTGCTCCAGTCTGCCTGCGTTATCTGAGGGGTGATGCCTGCATTGTTGTTTGAGCTTTCTTTTTCCATTGGAAAGGTTTCTTCACTTGCTTCTTCTGAGTGCAGGATAGACGTGGGCTGTGGAGCAGGTTCCACATTAGCCAGATCTCAGCAACTTTCAGACTGTGGACTACCATGAGATCTTTGTAAAAACAGGGGTCAAATGTCTGTAGGTGTGGGGCAGCAGAGGGCTTGACAATGCCAAAGGTCTTGAATCCTTCATGCAAGATGGGTTTGAGATTGATTCTCTGTAAGCACATGCCCAAAAAGACATCGTCGATGGGGAAGAGTTCCACTTCTTTGCAAGCCCTAGAAAGCTTCCTCATGGTGTGGCTGGACAGCAAAAACCCTCCTCCCCCTGCATAAGCTGGATAGATGCTTAGCCCATACATGGTCTCTGGGATGTAGTATTTGCTCTTTCGGACACGGATAGGGCGGGCATTGTAGATGATGTCCCCAACAAAGAGGTCCTTGGTGGGGTCATGTCTTTCAAGGAAGTCAATGATGTTCTCAACATTGACAAAAACATCGGCATCACCTTTAAAAATAAACTTCACATTGTGGCAGAACTCAGCAGCCCAGTTCAGGAAGTGGATCTCCTTCAGGGTCAGGTTGAAGAAAGTGTCCATGAAGTCCCAGAGTAAAATGTCCCGGTATGTCTGACTCTCCTGGTGTATCAGGGTCTCCCACGTGGCCAGTGCTGTCCTATTCTTTGGTGTTCCCAGGAGGAACACCCGCTGGATCTGCTCACCATTCACAAGACCCTCCCTGCCCCAAGTTTTCCGGACAATCTCACGTCTGTCAAAGTCTTCAACTACTGATTTGATAGCAATAAGCAGAAAGGGACCTGCAGGTGTTCTCCTGCATTTCTTGGGCTGGTTAATGAGGAGATTGAAGTTCCTGTTATCCTTGTTTAGGAGATAGCCCTTGAAGTTGAAGGCAGAATCACTCAATGGGGATGGAGTTGTTGTTTGGACCCTTTTGTTGGTCACTTCTCTTTGTCTAAGGACAGGAGTTACTTGGAGCCTGGGTTCCTTTGCCTCTGCTGGCATCGGTCTCCAAGGTGCTCTGGAGTCAGAAAACGTTTTTGATGTTACTGAAGGCTTCTTCTGTGTCAGCTCCTTGTTTCCTGCAGGGACTAAATGTTCCAGTTGGGAGTAGAGTAAAGAGCAAAGTGCTACCAGCAGGAAGAGGGTACAGATCGCATCCCCTTTGAGACGAACTCTCATTGTCTCTGCAGTGTTTCTGGGACTGTTAAAAGCTGTGTTTGAGCTGCCTGGCACCAATGTCCATCTGTAAAGAAGCATACAGTGTCAGCAACGAGGATTTGGCAGCTTTGAGGCATGCAGGCAGATCTAACTGGAACACCATTTAAAAACTAGCAGTAAAATGCATTTTATGGAGCACTGAGACTTGTTAAAGACCTTGCCAAAGGGCATACAGGTTGCAAACCTTATGCTGGTCTTAGTGCTCTGGCTCTGTGACCTGGTTAGTTAAGTTACCAAGCACTCATTCAGCGTCCTGCAAACTGTTCTGTCAGCATTATGTGAAATCAGCCCTTTCTCCCATATCCCTCTCTGCCAAACACAGTCTGCCATTTTGGAGATTTCACTGCTTTGAGAAAAACAGGGTGGAAAATGAACAATGCCATTCTTCCAGAAATCATTAGGGTTTTTTTTTTTCCTTTTCTTTTTTCTTTTTCTCTCCCTTTTCCCCCCAGCTTGATAACTGTTTCTTGATGTTTTTACCCTTTTTGAGTGGACACAGGGAGGAGCAGAGCTGGTTGCTGAAGGGCAGGCTTTTCCGCTGCAGCGTGTCGCTGGCATTTCCGTGCACACGAAGCCAGCTCTTACATCCCAAGTATGATTTGTGCCTTCAGAATTAATACATTAGGCATCCTGTTGAATTTACGTAGCGCCTTTTTGCTGCCAGTAATCTTTATAAAATATTAAAGCATTACAAATAACTGCCATTAATAAGGTTAGAAGGAGCCACGGGTGTTTTGCCTTTGCCAAATGACCCTAACTGGTAAGCAAGAGATGGACAAATAAATCTCAATATGCAGACGCAAGGCAGAGCCTGGTGTGAGGAATGTTTAATTCATGTGTGATAGGTGAAGCTGCCTTTTGAAATACAAGATTTGATTCCTCACTTACGCTTTTCCTGGAGATCTTCTTCCTCATTGGATCTGTTCTTCAACTGCAAAAAAACAAACCCCAAAATTATGGAAGAGTGGTAAGAAGGCAGAAAGCAGCATTTAGTTCAGGGAAATTGCTATGTGAGTAGGAGCTGCTTCTGAAGGTATTACAGTTGTCAGTCTGCCTGGGATTAGCTGAGATCGTATCAAAAACTTCTTGAGTGAAAGCTGCAGGGTTGTATGGCAGTCTGCCTTCAGTTAAGGCACTCCCCTTACTGAGGGCTGGAAAGCAGAGGGGAGCCAGGGCTTGTGCCCCGCAGGTCTCTGTTTTCACGTATGGGTGCTGAGCCTCTAGTCGAGCCCTGCAGCCACCTTCCTGACTCAAATACCCAACGGGGTAGCCAATTGCTTGGTAAGAATATCGTTATTCAGTGTAATTCTGACCTGAAAGGCATCAGTTTTCAGCAAACCTCTTCTCCCTGTCGTGGATTGTATCACCTGCTAATTGTTCATTAACCATCAATTTTGCATCAGCCATAACATTATCTTTTCAAAACTCTAAATTGGACTACCAAGTCTGTAATTGTGAAGTATTATAACAGTGACACAGCATTACCTCCAGACCCCGTGAAATCTGGGCAATGTTTCAAGACTTAAGAGAGAGAAAAACTAATAACCCAGTTGATTTCTTGGCCAGCCCCTTTACAGTTCTTAGGTGTACATTATTTGGACCTAAAAAATTTAAACTATTTTGCTTTTCATTACTGGTTAACTGCCTCTCTGTTACTGTTGAAATGGAGAGTATTTCATCATCACATGGTATAAACTATCTGTAGCTCCAGACTATTTAACTGACCTCATCGTCTTTGTCTCCACTGTTTCTGAAAACTTCATTTTAGCAAATGGCTTATGTGTGCTTTGCTGTAAGGCTGTTTGCATTCCCAGCAGATTTAAAATATCTTCTTCCTTGTCCTTACGACCACACTTTTTTCCTTAGGCCCTTTTTCTTGCTGTTTTCTGGCCTGTGATAGAGATTGCTGTGTTTTTCTCCACTTATTGGCTTTTTTTACTGTACCTTTCACTCTTTCCTCTGCTAGGGGAGTGTTCTAACTGGTGTAGCTTTGATATTAACAGCAGGATTGCATCATCTCTCTCATAAATTGTTGTTAAAATGCTTATAATAATCAGAAGCTTCTTTGCCTTTATGTTCTTTCTGCCACATGTCTTAGCTCGTAACTATTTTCAGCCTTGTGAAACAGTCCTTCCTAGCACTTATAGGATATTAATTTGCATTCTATGTCTGTAGTGTGCAAATTACCCTTGGCAAGTCCTGATTGCAGTGCTCTGCAGCAACCCGCTGGGCTTCAGTTCTGTGCTAAATCATCCTTTAGCTGACACAACGTGGTTCCCAGCAAGTTTTCTCTCATGTAGCCTTCAATAATTTTCCAGAAGCTCCAGGGATATGGAGGGAGAGTCCTGCTACATCCAAGACATGCCGCTCATCTGGATCTACTCAGGAGAAAGAGTCTGTCCCTTTTCTGTGCATCACAAGCAAGAACTTCTGCTGGGTGGTGTTGAGAAACCTAATACAGGGAGCCCATCCCAAAAAGAAGTGGAATTGAGGCATTTTTGCTCCTGCTGTCGTCATGGGATAAGCTCTATATGCAGCTATGTGTTTGCAGTCTACTGAAGTAAGTGGGAGCTGCACAGCCCATGGCAGGATGGATCCGGGTAGTGCTGGGATGTTTGTGCCTCCACTCAAGCTCTTTGTAAAGTCTTATGTCTTTCCCCACTGTAACAGCACCCTTTTTTTTCCTCTTCTGCGCAGAAGTTTGATTTTGTTTCAGCTGCCAGGCTCCAGATGGGAATTAAAGAGCTGGATGAGAGTCCTGGCTCTTTCCTGTGTTTAATTTTATCAGCGAGGGTTTGGAATAAAATGTATGTGTCATGAAACTCCTCATTTCCATGGCTTACAGATTTATCCTGCCAGCATCTCAGAGTCTGGCAATAAGTGCCCTTGGAAAAGCCAAGAAAAACCGTGAATTGTTACAAGCCTGCCTGGGCTGATAGCCTGGATTTTGTTCTGTGTTTTCATTTATTGAAAGAAGCTGAAATAGCAGTATCCATGCTGAAATAAAACAGTTCAGTCCTGAATATAGACATCTCCTTTTCAAACAAAGTTGACAGCCCTCGAAGTGATTCCTTGATTAATACAAATTTTCCAGTCTTTGTTAGCTATTTCCTTCTTTTTAAGGAAATACCCTTGATTATTACACATGGGAGAGCTCTATACATGGATGTCAGTGTAGGAAAGCTGTCCTGTTCTTGAATTCAGAAGGATTGATGATTCTGGCAGGCACTGAGGTATGTTCCAAAGCCAAAACATTAATTCACCTTGACACTAGGGGAAAAAAATAATTACAGAGCTATCAAAGTGAGCAGAGAATATCGGATGCCAAACAACAGAGATGTGAGCACAGCAGAGCATTTCTCAGCTGAGCATCTTGCTGCGTGTGTGCATCCAAGTTAGACACACCTCTGCTTCATACACCATTTTGGGGGGGGGGGGAATCTCCATCCAGCTTGTGGCTTGGGGTTTAAAGCTGGTGCGTCAGTTGGTGCCTCAGGGAACTGCAGGGCTCAGCTGCCGGGGCTGCCCGCCATGTCCTCCAAACTTGGACAAGTGGGCAGTTATCCCTCTTTGTGCTGGCTGCAGGAGGGACGTTGAGTCTGACTTGGAACCCAGCAGTGGGACTAGGCATGTCCTAGGGAAGGCTGGGAATGTTCTGTGCTGGGCTGTGATAGCCAGCAGTGTTAGAGGGCTGAGGTGGTTGTAGGAAGAGGCTGAGAGGTGCTGTATCCATGAGGTGGCAATGTGGGGAGCCCCTACATAGGGAACATGCTGAAAGGACCAAGGGGGCCACAGCCTGCAGGGCCTGAGAGGCACAAAATGCTCTAAGCTGGAAGTGGCCAGAGCTGGACACAGCATCCTGATGAGCGTCCAGGCAGGGAACCCGACCTGTGCTGGTGCACACTTGGGCAGAGGGCCCAGACCTGTGCCGGATTTTCATTTATTTGAGGGGAGGACTCTGAAATATGGCCGAGGAGTGCTGCAATAAAAGCAGTTAAATGATGGTTTTTAAAATAAGCTTTTTTTTTGTTCCCAGCTGAATGACGTGAAGTCCTGAGCTCATCCTGGAAATGTCATTCTTTTCAGCAGCCATCACATCTCCATCACTTGGCACTTCTGGTCATGTGGGTCTCAGTGGGAAAGAATCTCTAGATCCTGTCCCCAGATTCAGTGAGGAAGCCTTGGTGGTTCTGGCATGTTGCTTTGTGCCTTGAAGTGTGGTTATTCAACCCACCTAGCCTTGGGAAAAGCAGCTGCAATGGAGAGGCAAACTGAAAAACGCGGTACACCAAGCAAGAGCATACAAAACAGCGATGAGTTGTGGCACACTCATCCCAGCCCGGCTCACAGGAGAATCCATCCCCACCAAGCATGGCTGTGGGTTGTCCCCAGATCAACTTGCTCCTCTGCTGAATGGGAAGTGTTTCTGGCTCCCTCCTGCTCCCCTCCTCGCTCCTGAAGCTGGAGCAGCCACTGGTAAGTTTGTGCAATGAAGGAGCCACATATGTTGTGGTTGCTGATGGAGATGTCTTTGTTTTTCTGTAAAATAAGCTGAGAAAAGTGTCGGGAATCCAGCGCTGATGGGTTTAATGGAGTTGTTTTGTTGGTTTTGTTTTTGTTTTTTTTTTGCAGTCTTCAGGGCAACTTGGAAAATTCTGGATGGTAGAGGTGTTCTGAAGCAAAGTTTTGGGTACTCTTTTTCAGTTCATGTTGGTTGAATGCATTTCATGAGAACAGAGTGAAGTTGTAACACCCAGTGCTGGAAGCAGAGACCCGGGCTCTGGCCTCTAATGAGGAGGTCTGTGCAGATGTCTGTCTCCCACCCCTTTGCCAGCAGTTTTTCCCATCAGTTTCCCAGTTTTTCCATCCACTCAGCAAGGGCCAATCAAGCTCCCAGGCTCCTCCTCACCTTGTGCTGCCACTTCCCTGCAGTCTTCTAGTGCTGTTCAAGAACCCACCAGTGACAACACAACTGTGTACCCACCCTGCAGCTGGGACTGTGTAGAACAGATGTGCACAGGTGAGCTCCATCCCACCAGATGAGGATGCTGACAGCAGGAAGTCAGCACCCCCCGAAGCTCTGGTGACTACATCTTCCTGTTGACTTACGTGGTCCCATCCTCTGAACCCCTGAGGCTTGGGACAGTATTTGACTCTGTGTCTGCACCAGTTTAGCTTAAATGCATTGCTGGACATGCAGACACAGGTTGCACTATGTCTTGTGTGGGGATCACTTTTGATCTCTTTAAGCCATGTTAGGCTGCGGTCCTTCTCTTGCCCGTGTAGAGAAACCTGGTGGGAAGTGCTAAGGCAAAGGTTTCAAACTCTCAGCTGAGTTATCTTGGTACGGGTCTTGCATAGGCAAATTCTTGTCTTCATTCTGCATCACACGGGTGTCTGGAATCCTCAGGGTACTCTCAAGGAAACATGTCTGCTTCCAGCACCGGGTTTGTTCTGCCCCGCATAGAAAAATACAAGTCAAACAACTCAGGTTTTGCAGTTCAAGCTTGCTTTGGAGTGTTAAACTTGTTTGGAGGGAGAAAAACTGTGTTTGGAGCAGGAGAGGAAGTGCCCTCACCTTTCTGTGTGGGTGTCATGTAATGAGATTTATTCCTGTGTGGTGTCTTGCTTTGGTTTTGTTTGTTTGGATTTTGTTTTGGTTCCTCCTCCCCTTCAGGTAAAATCAGAATCTCATCAAAGCTGATGCTGCAACTAGCTTTGGTGCCCAAGAACTCTTCTCTGTGTTTCTGAAGAGGTCTCATTTGGAGCTATAGGATTACAAAGCAAAGCTGAATGATTTGATCTTTTTGACTAGAAGACAGGGCTGGCTGCAACACGAGAGATGCCCTTTGGCATGCTGGTTAGGGCACAGCCCTAGAAAAAATGAAGTAACCAAAACAATCACAAACAAGCCTGTGATTCTATGATTTATCTCTTTGCTTGTCCCAGTCCTGCAGTTTGTTGTTTTATCGGCTGCCCAGCTGGCTGGTCCCAATTTATTACAGTCTCTTGTGGAGGCAGTGCCAGTCACACGTTAGATAACTGCTTGCAAGTGGCTGCTGTGATTGCTTCTCTTTAGCTGTCATCCCAGTCAGTGAAGTTTTGTGACGTTTTATGAAGTATACAACCTTAAACGCAGGTAAACTGCAGAGCTGCTGTGCACAGGCTGGAGGTGGATGCAAAGATGCCTGCTCCCACATAGAGGGGTCCCAGAAGGGAACTTGCACCATCCCTGGCGGGGAATCCTGTGGTGCAGTTGCAGAAGGCAGCAGTAGATGTGCACAGGTATGCCCTGATGACCCTGGGCAGCCCTGCCTTGGGTGCACGACCCATCTGCCTGTCTGAGGCCTGGCAGCCTCAGGAGGTGCTTCCCTGAGCCCAGTCCTGTGTGTAAGCGGTCTTATTTTTGGAGCTACAGAGAGCTCAGCAGCAAAAATCACACCCCGAGTCCTTCAGGGAGACAAGTCCCTCTTGGAGCAGCCAAGCGCAGGGCAAGGAGCCTGCCCCCTTTCATGCAAACGTCCATTTCCCCCGGCCTCAGGAAGAGGACAAAGCCTTGCAGGCTTGTGAAGGGGTACAAAACAGACCCTCAAAACAACTGTTCTCCTTTCCCAGCTCTTGTAGCACCCACTGACTCTTCAGCTCCCTGACCCCCTTCTGATCCAGTAAGTAACTTGCTTGATGTGCCCCAAACCCAGCAGTTACAGCATTAACATGGATGGGCTGTTACAGCCAGGCATGAGCCGGGCATGCTGTCTTGCCTAACTAATTTCAGGAGGACACCCAACACGTAATTTTATCAGAATCTGCCCAAAAGCTGTTACAAATGTGACCAGTAACTGCCCATTTCACTGGGACTGAATTCTTTTTCTGTGATGCCAGAGAACTTGAGAATTCCCATGTTTTACTTAGAGCATACAATAGTGTAACACGGGGAGAAAATACATGTCCTCTTAGTGCCGAGGAATGGCTTGTGTGACGTGCCACCTCTGGAACATGTTTGCAGCTGTGAAGAAACCCTGTCCTGGAGCACTGGAGACATTGTCTAAAGAAGACAGAATTTCTCCTGTAAAACCGCCTAAAACACCCAGAGAAAGTTCTTTGCAAAGTGAAGTGTAAAGCACAAATAGCAAGGCTGGAGGCTGCATGGTCAGAGCCTGTGGCTGGTCCTGCTCCATGTTAACCATCGCAGCTCGTGTTGCTGCACGTAGCAACTGCAACAGTAAGAAGGCAAAGAGAAAACTGCTGGAGGAAAAGCGAAGCGGAAAGGACACTGCTTGCTCCAGAACTCCCCAACCCACCCTGATCAGACATACATAACCGATACTTACATCCCATTTGATAACACTGATCCAGCGTCCCCTTGCAATGTCCCAGCAGTGAGCTGCCAAGTCGGCACATCTGGATGCAGTTAGTGTTAGACATTCCTCAGCCGTCCAGCGAAACCGAGGAAATCCTCGCGGAGCAAAGCAGCGCTCTGTCTCCTGCTCCCTGAGCCGTTCGCATGCTGAAACACAGCACAGTTCTGCCGCTGCCGGCCGGGCCGGGCGCGTCTGCCAGCGGCGCCAAGACGCGAGGCTGGGCTCCGTCCCCGCACACACTGTAGTGGTGGAAGCAGCAACCGCACCACGGGAAGGAGCCGGGGTGGCTTCCAAGCGCTGACACGTGATGGGCAGGCTGGGAGTGAGGATGGCCTCCAGCTCCGCACAGCCCTGCGCCAGCACCTCCCCGGCTCCTTCCGCGTATGGCCCTCCATGGGCAGGGACCGGGTGTCGAGGGATTGAATGCGGAGCCGGGATGGGGACTGCTGCCAGTTCTGCTGTTCGGCCTGTTACAAATAACGACCAGAAAAAAGCCTTTTTTTTTTTCTATAACTTTTTTTCATTAGGAAATGTACTGATTTCTCCACATTCCCCCCCCCCCCCCCCGTTTGCCTTTTTTCTCATTAATCCTCTTGTGATTATTGACTTTATCACTGCAAAGGCTCAAAATAAGAAAATTAGGTTAGGTGTAGAAAGAAAATCTACTGGCGGTTTGGTTTCTTTTTCTCTTGTAGGGAAGTGATGGGAGGAGGCAGGAGCTGAGCAGCACAGAGGCTGAAGACAGATGTGAGGATCCCTCCCAGACCTCAAAAGAATCCCAAACCACACTTCTTTCCACCATTTTATTTGAATTACTTCAAACAAAAATGTTTTTATTTAGAGCCAAATCTAAATTGCCAGTGCTACTGACCTGCCAGCTGACTGCAGCCATAGTGTTTCCTTATCTCTGTGGCTGTTTCTTTGTCTCTTCAATGAGAACAGCAACCCTTATTCCTGTAACAGAGGCCAAGGGTCTGGGGAATGATCCCTTTAGAATGCAGATGCTTTCATTTCCAGTGGATTTGTCACAAAAGCAGGTTTTGATCCACTCTGTTGTTTTCACAAACACCCAGCTGCTTTATAAGCATAACATAGAAGTTTTCTTTGTTGAACAAAATGTCACTGTGAAAAGCCGTCATATGGATGGGTTCCTGATCAGGTCCTGCGTTCCAGTGCTCCAGGCTAGGAAAGCCTTTTCCTCCTGATCTGTCTGAAACAGCAGTTCCTTGCTGAATCATGCAGCTGATTGGAAATCTCTGCCAGAAGTGCTACTCAGCTTCACACTTTCCCGGCACCAAGCCAAGGCACCTTTGTCCTTCTCCACACCAGCAGTCCCAGGCTGTTCTTCATCCCTTCTCCATAAGGAGGCAGGTGATGATCAGAAGAGCAGACCAGCGTCCACCTTTGCTCAGAGGCTGGCTGTGGGGCGAGGGGGGCTGCTCCCTGAAACCATCAGAGACTCACAGCAGGTATTGCCACTACATTTCTCCACCCAGCTTTTGGGACCTACTACGTTTTTTGATTGCTCCCATGGAGTGAGAGTTAAAGCAGAGGCTCTCACTGCTGTGCACTGCCTTTGTGGCTGCCATGGCTTGGAGAGCCATGCCAGGAGCTTAGGAGGGGAAAGATTTTTCTCCTTGGGTGCTTCTATTTGGTTGCTGTCTCACCTGTATCTTGTTCCCTGAGCATCAATGCACGGCAGATCCATTCTCACTGCCAGCAGGGGTGCCATTAGTCTGTCCCATAGCATGTCACTCCCTGTTAGAAGATTGGTTCATCTTGCTTACCCTCACCAGTAGGTCAGCCCTGTTGACCCCAGGTTGGCACACTTTAAGCCATGTGCCCAACGTCCTTCACACTCTGTAGGGAAGAGCCCTGCTCCCTGTCACTGTATTACTGCAGGCACTGAGCCATGTGGTTGGAGTACAGCTTTGTGGTGAATAAAGAAGGGCTGATCTTGTGATTTCCAAGGACTGTCTGAGATTTAAGTGACTCAGGGTGAAATACTGCTCTGCTCAAGTTCATGACAAAAGGAATTTTCCCAGGTTCAACAGCAAGGTCAGCCAGTGGCTTCCTGTGCAAAGCTGCTGGAGGAGACTTCATGTCCAAACTCCTTGGCTCCCCACCTACAGGGCAGGCAGCTTGTGGGAAAGCTCAGGAACAGGGAGGCACTTTGGGATTACAGTGATGCTGTGGCCTCGGAGAAGTCCTACATATATAATAGCACAGAAGGAAACACAGGGAGCTCTGCCAGGTGCCAGGTTTGGGACAAACATCCCCTTCTGGCTTTCAAAGCAGCAACTGGAAATGGAACAGATATGGTGGCTTAGCTTGGGTTTGACTTGAAATCACAGCTGTGAAGTTGCAGGTGGAGCACTGGCCCTGGTGTGTCAGTAGAAATGGAGAAGGACCCTTTTGTGCATCCAGACACTTTGGCTGGACACTCCTCGGACAGCTGATAGCCAGCATGGCCAGAACTTCAGAGAACTCCCTTCATACTACTGCATTAAGTGTTTAATGAAAGTCTTTGAGGCAATTTTCATCAAAAATATTTATTTATACAAAAGTATAGGGGAAAAAATAGACCAAAGTAATTTTTTCTATGAAAGACAATTCCTTGGAGGTTGAATGTCCTAGACCTGAGTATCCATGGCACTGCAGTCCGTAGCTATGGATGGCTGATACACATCTGATGCTGAATATTACAGAAATTTGGAATGAGAAAGTCAGCAAGGGATTTTTCCACTGATGACTGAGGGACTTAACCATACACCTCCTACAGATTTCAGTTAGAGATGTATTGCAAAATCCCTCCAGTGGCTTTAACATTCAAACCAGAGAATAAAATTTTTGAGGCCTTAAATTGCCTCACTGTTTGAGCCTACCTCTGTACAAAAGACAAATGGCCAGACACTGGTTTACATCAGACAAGGATCTCTCACCAATTTTACTTACACACTCCATGTGGGTTTGACTGAAGAAACCCTCTTGACTCCTATCCTAGTGTCTCTTTGGTTAAACATGTACAATACTAGACTATACCAGTATTTTCGGTTAAACCAAACCAGGAGTTAAGTGAATCTGAGGCTCCTTGTTGCTGTACATGCTCGCTCGTGGTTTCAGAGTCTGTGGGCTGCTGCCAGGGTGTGACTCAGAGGTGTTTCTAAGGTACCTTAGAGGGAAGGCAACATGGTGACCCAGGCAGCAAGACAGCTTCTCAAGGCTGGATTTTGAAATGAATGCCAAAATTAACAGGTAATGAAAACCCCCACAATTTCCTCACACTGGGAAAATACATTTGGCTGGAGCAGTGTCTGCACTGGGCACCTTGGCCTTCTCTGGACAAGCAGCTTTCCTCAGCCCTAAGCCTATGCACTTTTTTTTGCCTTATGTTTTGATATCTTGACAGTGGTGCAAAGTATATTCTGTGTTCTGCCTTGACATCCCCCAGATTTTGAACTGGATACAGTTCTGAGACTTCCCAGTTAAGGAACCCTGGGAAACTTCTACTTGGAGGCTCTCCTTTTTTTCAATAAAGCTCTGTAATCTGCCATGCCGTGACATTAGCACCCCATTTTGCATTAAAAATAATCACAGAATCATAGAATGGGTTGGACTGGAAGGGAACTTAAAGGTCATCTTAGTTCCAACCCCATGCTATGAGGGTGATGGATAATCCAGATATCCATCTTTTCAGTGGTAGGGTTGAAGCTGAAAATGGAAATCTGGGAAGTTGTCATGGGTTCATCAGCAGCAGTCATTTTTCTCCTTCTTGGTAGCTGGTGCATCACTGTGTTTTTGACTTTCGGCCTGGGAACAGTGCTGATAACACCAATGTTTTCAGTTACCGCTTAGAATGTTTGGTCTGACCAAGGGTTTTCTGAGTCTCATGCTCTGCCAGGGAGATGGGGAAGCCAGGAGGAAGCAGAAACGGGACACCTGACCCAAACTGACCAAAGATGTATTCCGTACCACAGCACGTCATGCTCAGGATCTAAAAACGAGGGGCAGGGACCCGGAAGGGTTGGGTTCGCTGCCGGGTTGGACTTCGTAGCGGGTGGTGAGCAGTTGTATCCTCTTTCCTTGTATTTCCCTTGTCATTATTATTATTGGTGGTAGCAGTAGTGATTTGTGTTATACCTTAGTTACTGCACTGTTCTTATCTCAACCTGCCAGAGTTGCATTCTTTCAATTCTCCTCCCCATCCCCCTGGGAGCAGGGGGAAGAAAGAGGGGTGAGTGAGCGAACCACGTGAAGGGCTTAAACCATGACAGAAGTGTTGCTGTGAGTTGTTGACATTTGTTTTTAATTTGACTTGCTCTGAAAATCTGAAGAAAAATTTTATGATTCCTTTAAAGTCCAGCTCATGATATTGAAGTGCTTCTGATCAATCACAACGAATCCATCCTTGTTTTTGAGACAAGTACTGTTTCCACCTGACAAACTGCCCCACTGTAAGCAGCGGTGGCAAGGGGAAACTGAAGCTGCTGGAAGAGAGCACCTTCCTTATGTGCTGTGATTCATCATGATACTCAGCAGATGAATTCATCTACGGTGTATTAACAAGTGTCTAAGAGGGTTAAGGTCAGCCCTTCAGTGACTCAGCCCTCCAGAAAGCTTTGATATTTTCCTTTGTGACAACCACGTACCAGGGTATACTCTCACTGTATACGTGTACGCTCATGTATCAGATGCCTCAAGTCAAAGTGTTTGTGAGTGTTTTAACTTTCACTCTCCTGTTTGTTGCTATCCCTTTGAACACTGTAGCTCAACTATGCCAAAACAAATCATTCAAATTCTCCTCTGGATGGATCTTTTATTCCTTCTGGCAGACTTAAAGGAGCCTCCTTCAAATCTGAAACATTGCTAAAACTACAAAAACAATCTCTTCCACAAAGAAGCCCTCTTGGATCCCTCCTGCAAGTGATTTTGGCTTGGTTTCTGCTGTTTTATATTTTCTCTGGTTTATTTTTTTTATATGCATCTGATTTGCATCTTTATTTGCTTTTAGTATGGTGCTGGTTTGATGTATGTTTGATTCTGAACCTCACCACCACAGAAAAACTATTACTTTTTTTCCCAACATATCTCAATACACAGAAAAGTGCTGTTAGGGGGTCAGGCCAAATTCACCAGCAGCAGCACTGCCCATGGCTTATCTCACACACTAGACATTAGCTAATCGGTATAAGAGAAGTAAGGGAGTGTCACTTCCATATCACATCTGAGTAGATGCGGTATGTGCGCAACTAACTTTGCACAGGCAAGGAAGAAAGCACGAGTGTGCTCCTCTTCCAACAGCATGACAGTCACGCAGTCACCAGGGGTGCTTATTATCTAGCTATCATCTACATTGTCTAGCATGTACCACCGAGTTTCTGGTGGTATCCCTAACATCTAGCTCTTTCTTCAGTTCCACTTTTTGCATTTCTATCCAAGGCAAAGGCACACCTCTAACTTTTCCAACAAATCTCTACTAATGTTTTTTCCTTTGTGAGTGCTTCTTGCTTCCCTGTTTAATCAAGTTCCCTTGTCTTTGTACTCTGGTGTAAAACCACTGTGAAATCTTCTTGGTAAAACAAGTAAATTCAGCGTCAAGCCCCAGCCAAATGCCAAATCAATGCAAATGACATTGTATACTCACAATCCAATTGACCTATTTAATCCTAAGGCTTCTGGGAAAATCGTCTCATCTAAGTTTGTGCCAGATAATACAAAAAAAAACCCTGTTCTTTCAGCAGGAAGGAGTCCACCTGAGACCAGAATTGAATTTTCATTGCATCTGATGATGATGACTGATCTGGAAAAGGCAGCATGAAACATCCACTGCTATGGTCCCAAACCAGCCATGTGCTCAAGACAATTCCACCATGGAATATCACTGGAAAACCCTTTTCCCTCGAGTATCTGCAATGAAGGCACCTGTGAATGCTGTTAAAGATGATGATATTCCAGGAAGGTTGCCATGAGCTCCAGCACTTAATGGCACTTTTGAGAGGGAATCTGTGAGTAAGAGGAAACACATATGCCAATTGCTGGCCAAGCAATAAAATATACAAGGTTTGCATTAAGAAAAAAAGCATTCATGTCCTCTGTAATACAGTAATAGCAGCAAAGAAGGTTTTTGGACTTTAAGTAGATGCTGGATAATAAGCCTTTCTTATTTTGAGCATTAACAGACTATAAAAACTAGCAGTTCTCACTACTCAGTGACTGCCTTATAACTGTATGAAAGTTGTGCACATGAACAGGTAGTCTGAGAAATAAGAAATACTCATTACAAAAAAGACACCAGGCTTATGCGTATGTCCCTGGTTTTAACAATCATTTTTTTGTTAATGTAATATTCAAGTTTCTGCTTTTTGTTTGTTTTAAAAGTACTGTTTGCCAGGTGGGTTGCTGCCAATCAGAGTGCCCCAGTTTGGCTCTGGCAGGAAAGCAACTGCTTTGAGGTATGGTTCCACAGCAGCCTGACCCAAGATCAGCATTGCTGTGCTGGTCCTAAAAGCAAAACTGTCAGACATATATTTGCTTCATTTTGGGAAGAACACTGTAAGGGAGACGGTAGGATGTGGAGCAGGAATGAGGGAGACGAGACTGCGACAGTACTCACACAGAATGGCTTAATAAAAGGTCACAGAATAACAGTCTTTGTAGAGATGATGCCTGCATGAAGTCCTGCTTCCTTTGAAGCTAAGGGCAAAAAGGAACCAGATTCACGCTGAAAACCTCCTCCTCATCTTTAATCCCCACAGTTTCCTTTCCATATTGTGTACATAACCTTGGGGATTCAAAGCCTGGCTTTTTTTCTGCAGATTTACACTGAGGAATGTGATGCTCAGCTCATGTGAGGCATGTGGACCCCAGCTGGGTAGAAGGTGGCTGTCTAAATCCTGCTCATCCAGGCTTTCAGCTGGCTGATGCTCACAGCATGCACTGCAGCAGGAACAAAGGGAGCAGCACCAGCTCCAGGAGCTCAGACCTGAGTCCACACCTGAACCCAAGGTTGTGCTCCTCCTCACTGAATTACAGCTTTGACTCCAGTGAAGGATTAAGATGTGAGTTGTGGTTTACAAGGCCATCAGGGCTGGACTGCCTGAAAGCTGGTCCATCATGACTGCCAGCAGCCCGATATTTGTGCACACATACAGTCTTTGTGTGTGCTGGCAGAGCCACCCTCTACTGCTGGAATACTTTCCAAGGCCCACTGCTATTTCTGTGGATGGGAAGGGCAAGGAGGGATAGAATTAATGGAAAAGGGTAAGTGAAAACATACTGGGAAAATATTTGGAATATGTCAAAGGTAATCAAGATGTCGTCGTGCTTCACAGGACCCGTGTCATGTTAGACACTTGCTGCTCTGTGCTATGTTATGGGCAAAGGTGTAAACTCTGCTTTGTTGCAGTCTGCACATCATATCATACATCCTATCACAGTCTGGTTTGGGTTAGAAGGGACATCAAAGCTCACTCAGTTCCAATTCCTGCCACGGGTAGGAACACCTTCCACCAGACCAGATTGCTCCAAGCCCTGTCCTGCCTGGCCTTGGACACTTCCAGGGATGGGGCAGCCACAGCTTCTCCAGGCAACCTGTACCAGGGCCTCAGCACCCTCACAGGGAAGAACTTCTTACTAATGTCTAATCTAAATCTCCTCTCTGTCAGGTTAAAGCCATTCCCCGTTGTCCTTTCACTGCATGCTCTTGTAAAAAGTCCCTCCTCAGCTTTCTTGTAGGCCGCCAACCATGCCAGGAGACAGTTGGCATGACAGTTGGGAAACAGCTCTGGTGTTTGGGTGCTTTGTCTTTTAAGCCATTTTTACCCTCAAAATCAGGTAAATCCAGGCATAGCAGCTGATGCCCAACTGTCTGTCACACAGTGACAACGCTGCCATGGAAAGGCTCTGTGCAGACCCTGACACTTGGGACATAAAACTGTGTGAACTGTCTTCTCCGGTGACCTCCAGAGGCCATGGGCAGTTGGTTAGGAAGTGAGGGAAGGCACCAGCAGCCAGCTGGTCAGAGGTGATTGCTCAGCTCTGTGAGCTGGTGCCAGGAGGGTATTTGATGCTGCAACACACCTTAGAGCAGCAGTTCCACTCTACACACTACAGGTCACTTGCTGACTAGGAGACTACTTTCCTTCCAGCATTGTTTTGCTTTTCATAGATGCAGGCTCCCTCTGGCTGGTGGGAAAGAGCTAAGCACAAGGTAGTCAGTATGTTACTGTTCACCACAGTCCAGAAAAAGTTGGGAACCATTCTCTGAATTTGTGTTTGTCCATATTGCTTGTTCAGTGCCTGAAACTTGTTCCACAGTGGCAATCTTGGGCCCTGTGGAAGATTCTGACTGTCCCAGGTAAAAGAACACTTTCAGGTGGTGAGAGGCGGGAAGGGGCTGCACTAGGACAGGGCAGGACAAATGCACTTGCTACAGATGTTGCTTGTTTGAAGAACAAAGAAGGAAAACAATGTAAAATTGAGTTTTCCTTAATTTACCCTTTGCCTTTGCTTGATGTGACATCTGAGGGAACAGATGTCATCAGTATTAAAAATATATTGTAGCTTTCCAGGTGACGGCTGTGAGACACAGCCTGAGAAACAGTGACACTGTCTGCTCCCCAGAGAAATTCTCTTGAGATGCCTTCCCCACTTTCCCCTCTCCCCCACTATCCCCTATGCTCTCTACCTGTCTGGCTGCTTCCCTGTGACGTTTCATTCCTGAAGGAAGTCACCAGTTCATAGGAAAGTAACGCTGACTTCGGGAAACATAATGAAATTAAGGAATGTCAGAGGTCTGTGCTGGCTTCTGCGAGCACAAAACCTCTCCCCTGGGCATCCCCACCTGCATGGAAACCTGCAGTGATTTTCAGGAGTTTACATTCCCAGACACTAGCAGCAGTCTCATTACACTAGCTGAAGCAAGAAAGCTCTTAGCAATGTCACTGCCCTTTGGGCTCTAGATCAGTCCTCACTGGAATGGAGGCCCAGCAGCTCCTCAGCCAAGCTGATGAGACCATTTTCTTCCAGGGCTGCAATGAGCCGTGCTATTGTGGCCTTCTGGCCCTCTGACTCCCTAAACCTGAGCAGCAGCTGGTAGGCTTGTTCATACAGTCCCTCTCGGTCATACTCAAGAGCCAGGTTATCAATGATAGGATCACGCAGGGCCCGGCAGTTCTTCTGCAAAGAGCGACCCACTTGCTTCCATTTCTTTGACACAAGCTTGGCAAACTTCTGGTGGTCGTCTGGTGTGAGTGTTCTGTTGGCTGAAAGGAACAGAGGGCAGATAAAACACAGAGGTTCCACAGCTGATGTGATGCAGCTTGGCCCAGTCCAAGGTTTGCTCAACATTCTGTGCAGCAGGGAGTCTGTTCAGTGTCCACAGCACATCACTAAACTGCTGTGGAGCTGCTCTGCTTGTCCCTGGTGGTTTAACACCAGGGCACCACTGTGAGCTTGGAGCACAAGTGCCAAAGCAGCAAAACTAAAGGGACTGCCGTGGGCAGGGCTCATGTACACATCTCTGTGCTCCAACAGCATTCCTCCACCACTGGGAAGGGAAAATCAGCTGAAGTAAGCCTCACCACCTAGTGTCTCCCTGTGCTCTCTGTGTAAGCTGGGCAGCTCTGCTCTCCGTGTAGTCTGCCAGCCCAGGGCAGTGCTGGTGCCTCGGGTGGCAAACTGGAGCAAGTGGTGACACACTTACCTGCTCACAGCCATCTGCCCTGGCACATCTAAGCTCCCTGCCTTGCTTAGGCCTTTTCCCTAATGGGAAAACAGGTTGAAGCCTGATCTGAAGCAGTGAGGCAATATCTTAGGACTACTGTAATTCCTTCTTTATGGGAAAACAGTTTGAAGCCTGATCTGAAGCAGTGAGGCAATATCTTAGGACTACTGTAATTCCTTCTTTATGGGATGCTGGAGAACCCCTGATTTATCTGAGACCCCACTGTGTAGTTACATTAATACTCCCTCTTGGGCTTTGAGATGAGGAAGACCAAGGGTGCTCTTGGTCAGCTCTAGCTACTCACCAAACTCTTGACCCTGAAAGGTGAAGGTGACTTGTGGGGAAAGGGAGTTGCCTTGAGAAGGGCCAGGTAGAGATGGAGAGTTGAGAGATGCGCCATCTTTTACAGCCGTGTTGTTATTGATGCTCTGGTGAACAATCAGGCTCTTGAGGCATTCCTCAAGCTTTGTGATCTCCTCATCCCGCAGGCGGTCTGGCTGCAATGCAAACAGCATCAGTGACGCGTGCCAGGTCCACTGTCTTGTGAAGCTGTAGATGCTTAGCCGGAAGGTGCAGCTTAAGACGTTGGTACCAAAAGAGAAGCAATGAGATAGCTATAGTGCAGGATATAAACTGACCCAATAAAATACTCTAATGGAGTTATAGCTATAAATGTGTGAATTTGAATCTGTAATGTGACAGGACATAGGCAATCTTGCCCTCCTGGGTTTCTCACATGCAGCAGTGAGCACTTACAAGTTGCATGAAGCTGCTATGACTCCATGTTTATTTTCAGCAGACCTCTGCAAGAATTAGGGTGCACCAGAGGCAGCATGGCTTTTCTGCCTTACTCCACATGAGGATCAGACCCACAGACTAGGGTGACCTGATCCAACAGCTCGTGGCTACCAAAGCAGACAGCTCCTGCTGCCCCTTCTCTCATTCTATGCCTCTATTTCTTAAGTTTTGTTGTTCCTGGATCCAATCCAAGATAGGTTTTCTCACTAACCAAGAGAAAACTAGTCCGACCTCCAAAAAGCAGGTAATGAGAAAAAGAGACATCAAAAGCACCCGGAAAGAGTCAAACCTGGTGACTGCTCTCAGTCTATTGTTTAGCTCACATACAGCAGGTACCCAGCACTGCCCTCAGACACAGATGCCTTTGCCCTGGTGTCATCTGTCTGACTGTTGCACAGTCAGGCACAAGTCAGACTGAGTTCTCAGTCTGGGGAACTAAGAATAAGCCCAACTCTTTTGTCCAGTCAGCTAGTTCAGCAGAGGAAGCAGCAGCAAGCAGAAGTTGACAGGCTATAGGATATCACATGTTGTTTGGTCCAGGGCTGAAATGTTCGCATTTCATTCTCTGTGCTCGCAGAAAAGCAATCTGGCACAACATGCTCCTGTGCCTAATCTTCCCAAGCAGTTGGTGCCTACCTATTTCCCAGGACCATCTGGAAGGAACCAGAGCTATAAGGTGTTGCTAGTTCCAGGTGGAAAAAAAGAGGAGAGAAAAAAAGCAATGAGTTTAATCACATCCAACTGCCTTGGTTTGAGGTACGATGTCAAGATCTCACTGTTCTCGCAAGCAGGATTGGAATGTCAGTGCCAAAGCGTGCGATGAGCTAGGCTTCAGATGTTGCTCCTGAGGGACTTTGCCTTCAGAAGGGCAGCCAATTCCTGCTCGCAGCAGATGCTGTGTCCCCCCACTCTGTCACAAGTTGGTATAATGTGCACACTGTTTGCACTCAGGCTCATTTCTACGTGCAGTTGCCATTGCTGCTCTGAGGTGTGCGAGGTGGGGAGGAAGATGGAGAGCACTGATCATCCACACTGCCTGCCTTGCAGGTGTATTGAGCACACTTGCTTGGGCTGTCAACTGCACCTTCTGTAATTCCTCATTTTAGCAGTGATCACACACATCTGAGCCACACTAGTTGTTATACACGGAAACCAGTGATTTAGCAGAATCTCTGTAAGCAGTTTTAGGCTCTTTTCTGGGGAAGGGCAGAGCTTACTCCATATTATAGCTGAGAAATGAAGGATGAAGAAGTCACCAAACCAGAATGCTGCAGCAGAGCAAGATTTGCACCCATCTTCCTGAGTTTTGTACTACTGCTCCTCATTGCTGCCTGTACTCCCTCCCTCTCCCACTCACCTTTTCCTTGTAGATACATTCCAGGCAGCGATCCTCGTCCTTCAGCATGCTGTCGAGGTGCTCACTGCCAGCCTTGAGCTCCATTTCAAGAGGCACTGCACTTACAGCTAAGGAGAGCTGGAGGTGTTTCTGGAGGGACTCCTGGAGCACTCCTTCCCGGTAGCTCTTCAGGAACCGGCGGCAGTTCTCCTGCTTGCAGAACTTGAGCTGGACTATCAGGTGCGGGTGGCTGCAGTGCACTTTGAGCATGTCCACACCATTTATGCTGCCGGTGGAGTCTGTCGGGGAGAAGTGAGCAGAGTCACTATCCACACATGAGACAGACAACCCAGACCCACTCCCATCCACCTCCAAGCCTGCAACGGAGCAGCTTTTGAATTGTCATCTCTGTACTGAAGTCCTCTGGGATTAAAATCCTGTGTGTAAAATCAAGAGGAAAGGATTAAGTTTTTGCTGTCCTGCCTCCATCCATCTCCACGAAGTATGGTGTTCAGCTGAAGACCTATGGTGCTACACATCAGGTAATTATCTCAACACTGCTTATTAGAGGAGGTTTTAAGTTTGAGGTTCCATTTCCAGGACAGAAATGGTTACGCTAAACTGCTAACACAGGGAAGTTTTATACATGAAAATGCATATTCCAGCTGTTCTCAGTCAGTCTTCAGTCCTTGTGAATGGAGTTTTAAGCAGTGATGAAGGTCCTGGAAAGAGGCACAGCGTTTCCTCTCCATTCCATGCCTGGAGGTAACTTTTGGCTGGCACTGAACCTTCAACACCTCTCACAAATGGTGAATGATGAATCCAGCCATAAGAATAAGGCTGCTTGAGACAGGGCTTTGACTTGTTAAGCTCTTTTGCACAAAGAATTAATTCATGGTAAAATCTAAGCAAGAAGCAGCCAGGGATGTACCCTCTGACGTTAGTTAGTCCGGAGGGAGCACAAGCACCATGGACAACAGAAATTGTTCAGCCTTCAGTCTCCCTTCTCCCAGAAAAATTCAATTTTGATTAGCTGTGCACATTGACCTTGTCTCCTCAGGGATTTCATATGCGGATTATGACAGTTTAGAGTATGTGTTTCTCTCTTTTTGCAGCAGAGGCCTGTGTGAGGCTTCCTGTACTGCTTCCAGATGTGAATTAACCTCTTGGCCTATCATTGTCAGGGCTGTGTGGAGGTAACAGCAAACAAATGCACTACATCAGGTATTTCTAAACCAGTGTCATGGTATTCTTTAGACATGCTTGGAGGACAGCCCTAAGGCAAAGCAGACTTGTGTGTTCCACATTAGGCAGAATAAGTGACCTGGCATTTAAAAGTATGTGATCTAACAGTGGCTTTACAGGGTTTACTGAGTCCTGGTTGCATCAGAAAGTCTATTTTGGACCAACTGTGTAACTGGGACATGAGGCTTGGCACCTAGGAGAGGCATTTTAATTCACTGTGGCTGACCAGAAATGTCTTTTTATCCCTTTCTTCATGCTTTGTTTTTTGTGAGTACTGGTTGAACAAAAGTTTCCATAACAGGGTAAGAGGGCTGGGAAGGGAAAAGTTGCACAGACATGGAAAACTTTGTGAATGTTGTATGAGACAGCTGTGAAGCCACCTCAAAAGAGAGGATTTTGCCTGCTTTCCTTCAAGAAACTTCAGTTTCAGATTTCATGTCCTTTTTAGGTCTGAATAAGTATCTTACAATTTAGTGGTTTCACGGGCTTTCCTTTAACATGTGAGCAGATTTACATTCCAATGACACAAAGCAGCAATAAATCGAGCCTAACAGGACAACTGTGTTCAGTTTCCTGCTGGTTCCCACCTTTGTATTGAGCTGCAAGAAGAGGAGCCTTGTACTGGATAAACTAGTGACTTGGACAGGCTTATGACTGCCAGAAGAAATTACAGAACAGTTACACAAGCCCCATTAAACAACATGGGCTCAGCTGTGTGACAGGTAAAGAATACCAGGGGAGTCTTTCTAGGCAAGTATGATAAACTATTCAAATTACTATTATTCTGTTGTAAGCCTGGTGCAAAGGTGGATAAAGAAATGTAGTTTTATGGCCATTTGCATCTCAACTCCTTTTTTGACGTAAATAGGGTTATATACACTTGAAGCTAATGTATTTGTGCCTGTTTATATCAAAGAATTGCTCATCTGAACAGGCTAACACTAAGTTTAAAAATCAGCTTCTCAAAGCAGCAATCTCCGTGGTGGTATAAAGACAGGAAATGCATCTTCTTTCCTAGCAATTGCAACCTTTTTCCCACTTATGTAAATGGGTTTAAACAAACATGCATAAACGGAGGATAACTCATAGGATAGTTCAATTTGGAAAGAAGCCCAGGAAGTGTCTAGCCCAACCTCCCATGCAAAGCAGGATCAGCTCTGAGGTCAGACCAAGTTGCTCAGGGCTTTATCCAGTCCCATTTTGAAACCCCCAAGGACAGGAAATACACAGTCACTCCAGGCAACTGCGTAACTGTCCTCATGGAGAAAATATTTGTCTTTCTGTCTGGTGCCTACCTCTCTTGTTTCAATTTTTGCCTGTTGACTCCCATTCCCTATGCACCACTATGAAGAGTGTGGCTCCACCTTCCCCTCCCTGTAGGTATTGGCAAGGACCAATAGGTAGGTCTTCCAAAGCCATCTGTTCCCCAGGATGAAATGGTCCACCTCCCTCAGCCTTTCCTCACAGGAGAAGTGCTCCAGCCCCCAGACATCTTGAGGGACCTCTGCTGAACTTGCTTCACTTCACTGTCTTTCCTAAATACAGTCAGCACCACCTTTCCTTACCCAGGAGTATGAGATTAAAGAAAGGCTGGCATTGTGTGAAGAGATGAGATGGTGTGACAAGGTATCAGAAGGGATGGGTACCTGCTAATGCCAGCTTCAGTGCCTTGAACACACTAGGTTTCTTCTGTGAGCTTTCGTAGAGAGATGGCAGAACGATGGTCTTACACGTTGACTGGAGGAAGAGATAAGCACAGCCAATCCAAGGAGCAGAGCTGTTTGCCATCTTCAGCACCCTACAAAACACTCAGGTGAGCTGAGAGACCACAGGGAAAATGGCCTGATGCTGGGTGAGAGCTTACAGCACAGGTTATGGGGATTTACCCTTATTTCATAGAGGAGGTGGTGATCTTAAAAGCAAGTGTCACCTTTGAGGAATTTACTATTATTCTGTAAAGCACAGCACAGTGGTGCATGGTGTCCCAAAGACTCAGCAGCTCACAAAGCTCTGCTTTAATTTTACGGTTTATAGTCCAAAGATAGTCTGAACCAAAAGGCTCCAGTCCTTGTGCCTCTGCCTGCCCAGTTGAGCTGGCAAAGTTTAAAGGTGCACAGTTGGGGTGCTGCACCCAGCAGCGCTGGTTCTGTCACGTTCACGCAGACTGAAGCCCTATTGCTGGCAAAGATGAACCAAAACACCTCTTGGCTCAGCCCCAGGCGTAGGTCCTGTTCCCTCTCTGACTGCTTGTGTATGCCTCTGGCACACCATCAGATGCTTTCCCACAGGCACCCTTCCTTCCAGCTTTCTTCCCAGTTGTACAAACCCAACAGCCTTCTCTCGGCTGCCAAATACTGACAGTATAACTGCTGGACATGACAGTGTCCCTCCCTTCAGATGCCCTTTAGCTTGGGGATGTGAAAGTTTTTTGTCACCAGGGACTGCCCTGCCAGACTGAGAAGGATGAGCTCCCATGGACTGGCTATCCTTCAGATGGTAGCTGAGGCTGGGAACCATTGCCATCCTTTGCAGCATGTCCAACAGAGTACTGGAACATACAGCCCACCCTGTTTCCTTCCTCAAACCTTGAACCTGTGCCCAGAACAGGAGCCTTTTACTTGTTCAGAAAATACAGGAAATAACCAGTGAATCATAAAATTCACGTTGAACTTGGAGATGAAGGAGTGCCTGCAAGATACAGGAGGGAGTGTTTCCAGGCTGTGGGCTCCACATTGCACAGGTTTTTTAGAAAAGCATCTTGTAAAGAAGAAAGACGAGGATGCACTGCTGCTGCAGTTCAGGTTTCATCTGACCTTCCAACCACTGGGAAGTCTGGGATCTGGGCACCCATCTCCTAGTGTCTCATAGAATGAAGGTATCAAATCTGAGTGCCATCTTACAGACATGGAATGTTTAAAAGATTTAACCCACAAATTGATTTATCTTTTCTAGTGCAGATGCCCCAGAACTCCCAACCAGCGCAGAGGCACGTGCAGTGCAAGGCCCCTGTTTTACCACTGCAGCATGGATCCTGCTACCCCTGTGCCCCTTCCCCACACAGACCAGGCTCTTGCTCCTCAGCAGCCATCTGGCTGACAGCGCTGGGGAGCCTGGAAATAACTTCAAAAACCCAGGTAAGGAGCCCTTTGCTGTTGTGCCTTGGCAGTGCTATCCCAGCAAGAGAGTTCTTCAGCCCATTCCCAGCCGGCAGCGGGAACCCTCGCTGTGGGTTTGAGCAGCAGCAGCGGTCAGACTGTTGTGGGGTGCTCTGGAAAAGCCAGCCCCAGGCAATACAGTGCGTGCTCACCGCTACCCGCTGCCCTTTGCTGTCAGGCCGCTGCTCAATTCCTGTAACAGCCTACGACGGGAAGGAAGAGGACCTAGGCGCTGGAGCCGGGGCAGCCGCCGGCCCGCGGTGGCAGTCGTTCTCCCGGAGCCCGCCTGACCCTCCCCGATCCGCTGCCACTGCGGGGCCCCGCTCACCCGCCCCGCGAACGCCCCGGCCCCGTCGTGTGCCAGCGGGGCAGCACCAGGGAAACCCGGCCCGGCCCTGTCCTGTCCTGACCCGGCGGGTCGCGCCCGGGCCAGCCCGAACCACCAGTCCCACGGCCCCGGCCCCGGCCCCGGCCCCGGCCTCTCTCCCGGTAGCTCCGGGCCCGCCCGGCGGCTCCGTGCGCTTTTACCTCCAGCCACCGCCGTCGCCCGGCCTCGGCGCCGCCACTTCCGCCTCTGCGAGGCGCCGCCCGCTGCTCCGCACACGGGCCGGGCGGGGAAGCGGGGAAGAGGGCCCGGAGGAGCCTGAGCAAGCCCGCTGCGGTGCGAGTGTGGCGCCGCGCCCCTCGCACCCCCCGCGGTACCCGTGCTGCCCCACAGCCGTGCGGGGCCGGCCCGGCGGCAGGGGCGCTGTGTGCTGGCGAGGCCTGAGCCGGTCCTGCCGTGCCTTGACACCTCCGGGTCTCCACGCTCAAGGCGGTGGCTCCGGTGGCGGCAGAACACCCACCCAGTCCTGGTCGCTTGGTCACCCTCTAGGTGAGGATCTAGAAGATGGTGAGAAAGGGCTCTGCTCAGATAGCTGAGCTCCAGTGGGGCTGGCTGTGTGCCCCTGGTCCTTAGTGATGGAGGAAAGCGAGGTGCTGGGATAACCTGTGTAGCTTGTGGCTGATGGCACTGCAAGGCTGCTGGGTACCAGCTGACTCTCGCCTGCTTTCTCCCGTGGCTCCACTAATGAGAGTGAATGGTGAAATGAAGATTGGTTGGGTTAATAATTACTGAGCACTGGAGGAAGTTCAGCTCTTAGACCATCCATTCCTTGGAGCTCACCTTTAAAAGGTGTCCTCGGATAATCTGTAACTGCAGCAGCTGTAGCAGCATCCAGAGCATGCTCAGGAGGGGAGAGGGATTCATGGTGTGGAGTTTCTTTCCCCAGACAAATCCATCAGGCTCAAAAGGACACTTCTGTCTCAGAGCACAGTGGGTGAAGGAGGAAAGCTCACAACAGAAAAGAGCAGCACTGATGGGAAGGGACCTCTGAGACCTTGCTGAGCAAAAATAGAGGTGATGCCGAGCTGTGCAAGCAGGTAGGGACATGGGGCTCGCCCTTGTATTTCTCCTATAGGCACTGTGAGGTGATGGTGTTAACATGGCTGCTGAATTCTGCTGGGTATTCTGGTTTAGTCCTCCCTGCAGTGATACCTGAATGATTTCCCACTTCCTTCTGAGTAAGCTGAGGCTGTTAACTCCACAGTGCTCCTCTGACAAACTGAATGCACAGGTAGAGAGCATAAAGCAGCTTTTCCTGAGTCCATGAGAGATTCTATAGTGAGCAAAGCAAGGAGCTAGATTTGTGTCTCTGTTGGTGAACCTCTGTTAGCAGTTTCCTGCCCAGGCTGTGTTTGTCTTGCCTGGAAGTCCTCCCACAGACAGAGGGGTAACAGCAGCAGCTCTCTTGTTTGTCCCCAGCTGGTGAGGGCCTGGGGCCAGGTTTTGTACCTGCATGCTTGCTGCTGTCATTCTGTCTCGGCAGTCAGTTTGTGCAGGCTCTCCAGAGACCTGACCTTCAAACAGAAGTGGAAAGCATTCTAAAACATTTCTTATACATACATATGTATATGTAATACATATAGATTTGATGCTTTTTTTGCAACAACAGTATTTTAACAATATAAGCTCTTTTGTTTGTCAAAGGAAAAACTTAATTGAAAGGAGTTAATCCAGGCTGGCCTCTTGGGTCCTGTGGTTTGCAGAGAGAGGGGCAGGCAGCACCCATCAGCCCCTTCCGCACCAGCACTGCCCATGCTTCTGGGAACCAGCCATTTACTTGCTGAAAGTTCAAGAAGCAATACATGAGTTCATGCATTTAAGGGTTAATGGGGTTAAATGAGCCCAGACATCCCAACCTTCCCCTGCAAAAAGCAAGCCTGAACCAGAACCAAAAAGCTCCCAGAACCAGGTGAGAAGCACAGGGTGAGGTGCTGCAGGGACCATCACCCACACAGGTCCCACAGGCATTTTCTCCTTGAAGGTAATCTGTTCTGTATATATGAGGGTTAAAAAACTGAAAAGGTGGCTGAGACTCGAGTTCCTCTTCCTCTGACTCTGCTGAGTGAAGGCTTTCAGGGAGCAGCCCACTGGATGAAGTCCAAGTGTTTTATAAGCACTTGGTGTTTCACCGTTGCTTCCTGTTTGGGAAGGAAAGATTCCAGGGGGGGGGGGCTGGCTGGGCTCAGCGGGACTTGAGTGTTGGGATGCAGTGGTGTGTCTTCATGGAGAATCCTTGACTGGGTCAGGACAGGCTCCCCTTAAGCCGGCAGTTGCAGTGTGGAAGGGTCAGTACTGGGGCCCTTCAGGGAAGTGGGGTCTTAAGTAACTGGTGTGTATGGGTGCTGGTGCAGGAGGAGGACGGGGCGCCTCATCGAGGGGAGCACAGCGTCCGGGCTGGGAAGGGGCCTCTCTCCCTGCAGTTATTTTTAGCATCTCCTCCTCCGCTCCTCCCTCTGGGGCGCAGCCGGAGCTGGGAGCCGCGGGCAGCCAGCGCAGAGGAAGAGGGGCTGTGCTCCAAGAGAAACAGGAGGTACGAGAGCTATGCCCTTGCCGCGGGTACTGGCGGGGATGCCGTGCCGGGGATGCTGCGGCGGGGGCTTAGGTGCGCTGCCTGCTCACAGCACTGGGCGTCTTGCCCGAGCGCAGCGCCGCCTGTTTCTGTTTGGGCCGCGGCCGCTCACTCCCAGCCTTCTTCCTTGTGCTGACGAACCTCGGCGCTGCGGCCAGCAGCACCCCTCTGTCCTGTGAGGTCCGTGATGGTCCGAACCCTGCCGTTCTCACCGGGCAGGCACCCGAGTTGGAACTAAGCCAAGCCACAGCACTCACCGGCCATGAACCGTGCTTCTCAGTGACTGAGTCATTTGCTTCATTAAAGTAACACTAATCATTTTGTCTTTCTGCCTGCCGTCCTGCTCTCAGGCCGTGTTTTTAAGCTTTTCCAAGCAATCACTACATCACTCTTACTTTATAAGAGAGTCAAGGTCCTTTTACATGGCTCCAAAGGCTCAGGCTTTAAGGAAAATGGCATAGTGAAATTAAAGGAGCTGAGCATGTGAGATTTCATGTAGGGCAAAGGGCAGTTTCACATTTAGTGACATGGTTTAGCAGTGGGCTTGGCAGTCCTGGGGTAATGGTTGGACTTGGTGATCTTAAAGGGCTTTTTCAACCAAACTGATTCTATGACTTTGACAGACATGTATTGCAGGCAGTGTTAAAGCAGCTAAAAGTAGGAAAGTCTGATGTGATTGTCAGAGAAAATGCTAAAACAAGTTCCTGGGAAGGAAGCAGGACTGTAGCCCTTGGCTGTTGTAGCTCTCGCTGGGTGGAAAGGGGGTTGTCACTGATACGATGGTAGATAAGATAGCAGAGCTGCTATGCTTCTGCCACCTCACACTCAATGAGTCACACTTCAGAGCTATTCTAGAAAAATGTGCAGTTGTGTTCCTCTCTGCGTTATGCTTTCTGCATCATTACTCCCTACTTCCTTCATGGTTTCAACTCTTTTCCTGCTTCGAGGATATCTAGAAGTGCAGGTTTTCATTCAACTGAAACCAGTGATGCTGAGATAATGCTGTGGTGCCAGGGCCTGGGGCTTCAAAAGTGGGAGGGCATGCCATGAAACTCAGATTGAGATCCACGCTCCAGTGCTAGCCTAGGAGGGGGAGTGTTTGCATTCAAAAATCCCTCACTTGTTTATGAGAGGGTTGAAAAAATACGCCATGTTGGTGGTTTTGTTTGCGTGTGAATCCAGAAGATGGGTACAACACACTTAGGAAGAAGGCAAATGATAAAGTTAGGTAGTCTGATGTTACAAACCTCAGCCTTCTTCCCAGGAACTTATTCTTTTGCATTATATTTCACATGAAAGGTGGATTTCTGAGAACTGGGTTCACAGTAATAAACCATTTTTTTCAGACTTTCAGATCTCATCACAGACAAGAACCATTGTAATTCAGCTACTGGTCTCTACAATAGGCCCTTCTGCATCACTGTCAGTAAAAAATGGATATGTGAAGCTGTTTTCTCCTGTAAAGTATCACCCAGCTTCTTAGGACTGGTTGAAAAAACTGTGCAAAACAGCTGGCCAATAGATTTCCTTATTTTTGTGTTCAATTTCAAAATTCAGTGGAATTTCAAAATTCAGTGGAATTTCAAAATGGAAAAAATTTTGACCTCTTTTATGATCCAGCTGCACTGGTTTGATGTGTTAAATAAATCCTGATGTGTGTCTGTCTTTTCTTGTTTTGTTTTGTTTTTCTGACCAGAGACTTTTGAGAATAATTGCAGTTTTGGAAGTTTCTCCCACTTTTATTACTGACTGAATCAGGAAAATGCCTGCTCCAGCTCCAGAACTATGGAACTGCATCCCAGAAGAAATCCTTATCCAGATTTTCTATTATCTTTCTCTTCGAGATAGATACACAGTCTTCCAGGTGTGCAGACAATGGGCTGCAGCTGTATCTTCTAGCTCTGTCTGGCACTTCACAGAGATCAGGTAAGAGGAATGGGGTTCTAATGTCCAAGTATCTTTGCAGGTGTAACTAGATCATTGTTTCCAGTGCATGTCAAACATTTCCGTCACTTTGCTATGACATTATTGACTTTGTGACTTCTATGTGTGATGATATTATCTTACATGTCTAGCACTTGTTTATATAATAGAGAAAATTGTGTTATATTCTGTGTTTTTTCAGTTGCTGCTAATGGTTTGAGTTCTATGGGAAATATTACATTATTAGGTACATTGTTCCAAGTTGTTATTTGTAAATGACAAGGGACAAAGTTACTGAACAGTTATCCTTCTCATGACACTTCTCTAATGGGTCTTTCTGGGAACTGATTCTTCTCACCTCCTGACTCCTTCTGTGTTTGGCCTCACAGTGACTTTCCAGGCAGCAAGTGTGAAGAAATGCCTGGGGGATCTTGTTGATGTTTGCAGAAGCACTAGTAAAGGAGAGTGTCTGCTCTGTGGTCACCAAGCTCAGCATTCACAGTGACTGAGAGTTTGTTTTCCCCTTCCAGCTGTGATTCAGAGGATAAGGAAGGCATGCTGCAGAGCCTGCTCCAGTTCCTCAGCCAGATCAAGCACTTGAAGATCGTGTTTGACCAGTCCAAGGAGGTCAACCGGAAGAATGTGACGCGCATCTTGGATGTGTTGGCAAAGCAGAACCACAAGCTGCAGCAGCTGTGCATTGTGTGCTGTGGGGAGAACCCCTATTTCTACTCTGGCCAGGACATTCTACGGAGCATACAAAATATTTGTGACACTAAAAACCAGATAGATCTTCAGCATATTGATTTTCGGCAAATGCCTTTCACTCTCAATGATGAGCTTGTTGAACTCTTAGCTACCACTAACCCAAACCTGCACAGTTTGTTCATCAACAACCGCACCCTGGTGTGCAACGTGGCTCCAGACACCATTAGGAAGGTTCTCAGAGCATGTCCCAGACTCTCAGCCTTGGGGGTTTACTATGTCAGTTTGTCTGACGATGTATTTGAGGAGCTGCTCAAGCCTGAAAGAGCAGCTTTCACCCATTTAGACATTTTCTGTGAACGTCTGGATAAATATATGCCAGTGATCTCAGAAGAGCTCTGGGCTGCTGTAAGCCAAAAGCATCCTCAACTCTGTGTAGACCTAGAGTTTGATCATACGATCCCTGCCTGCAAAATAACACACATCCTAAAGCTGAATATACCTGTGAGCACACTGCAACTTAACACCTATAATTACATGGTAAATCAGATTAGGTTTGTCACCCAGAACTACAGCAGTACTTTAAAGAAGCTGACGCTGCAAACCACCTCCTCGGGGGACTTAAATTCATCTCTAGTGGATCTGGCTAGGCAGTGCAGAAATCTGTTGGAGATCCACTGCTACTGTGTGGTCAGCCAGGAGGTGATAGAAGCATTCCTCATGCACTGCCCCAGTCTGAAACAGTACACTCTGAAGGTTACCAAGGAACGGCACCCCTGGAAACCAGTATCAGTTCAGTGACCAGTCATTTTAGTTCTCTGCTTCTTTATGTACCAGGAAAGCCAAATTTATCCTTGCAGGTTTTTACTGAGGACCTCAGTAAAACTTCATTTTGATACTGCATTTTAAAAGAACCTCGAAGACAAGCATTTTGCTCAGTCACCCAACAACCACTTAAATAGACAGTTAAGGAAGTGGCAGCATCAATGCAGCCATTTCCTGCCCAGTGGGGTACTTAGCCATTCAGATTCAGTGAGCTGTAACAATGAACTGTGGTTATCTGATGGAAAATCCATTCTAACCTTGATAATTCCTCTTTTGGCATTTCAGAGATGGTGAGCTCACTCGTTATCAGGTAACTTCCAGTTTGGAGAGATAGAACAGGAGCTGAATTATGTTAGAAAATTCAAGCAGAAGAAAATGCACTGAAGGAAAATAATTCACCAGGAGGTAATAAGAGACATGTAGTCTGCAAATTCCCTTGTCCATCTTGTCTTTCTCTTACTCAGAAATGCAGATTTCCAGGTTGTAAATTTGAATGCAAAGACCTTTGCTTTTATTACATTATTAGTATTTCTCAGGAGAATCAAGAGAACTAGCAGGTTTTGCATCTGATATCTGCATTTGCATGGAAGTTATCTTGCCTCTGAATTAGGAGATATGTGTGTTAGTCTATTGTAACAAAAATTTTGGTGAATGCTGTTTGAAAAGCAGTTTCTGAGTTGAAATAACCGTGGGATAAAGCTACACTGGGGTCACCTATTTAGAGCTATCTAAAGCATTTATAATAACAATGACAGTAACAAGAAATAATAAAAATAAAAGTATTGTTGTCATCTAGATTCTATGTGTAGCTGTTTTATCACCCTTTCTTCTCACCCAAGAGCCAAATAATTTCTCTTGACAAGTAACATGGGATCTGTAGCCAAACCAGCTTACAATTCTGACTTTTCAAAACCTTGCTGGAGGTGTGTGGTCCTGAGGTCTGGCCAGCCCTTGTTCATCTGTGCCAGCCAAAGTTTAGGATGAGGAAATTCCAAAATAACAATTTCTGTGTCTTCACCAACCAGGCATTGCTGTGCCTGTGTGTCCCAGAGGCTCTCAGCAGTGGATTCACCCGGATGAGTTGCCAGGCTCCCAGCAGAAGGTGCTCAGCACGTGTTCCCTGTGCATGACACTGCGTGTTTATTCACAGTGCTGAGAGATCGGCTGCAGTGCACTTTCATTCTGTGTATTGTTCTCCAGGGCTGGTGATGCCATCGTATTGTGCTGAGTTTTGAAGAGTTCGAGCAGCACTGCTGATGTGACTCCCTGGGAGCCTACTTTCCACTGGCCCAGGATAAAATTGGGTGGTTGGTTCTCTGAACCTGAGAGCAATGGGGCTGGAGTAGCTGGAACACTGGAAAACTATGCAGGATTCACCCAGCTCTTTGGTGATGGATGGATACTCCAGCAATGTGCCAGCCTTCCTAACCAAACTCTGGACGCTGGTGGAAGATCCTGAAACAAACCATCTCATCTGCTGGAGTACTGTAAGTACAGCAAGCATGGGGTGTCATCAAGTGCCTGCAACACCAGAAACACCCAGGTTTGAGGCCTGAGCACTGCACTGCACAGCAACTTCCCTTTGCTTTACGGTGCTGATGGCTAACTGGGAGAGTGAAAGGACTGACATTTCATCAAGAAGCCTTTTACATATACTTGATATTATTTATCTGCAATACTGTGGCTTTTCTGTTCAAAAGGGACAACTGGTTTGGGAGCATTTTAGTAACGATATATACACATTTCACTTGAATCATCTTAAAGGGTGCCTGATACTGAATCTTGTAAAAAGCCAGACTATTTGAGGGAGATTTTCATTTCAATTGAATCTGCAGTTTCCTCATATCTTCTAGAAAAGGTGCAAAGTCCTTAAAAATTTCCACTGCTGTTTTTATTACAGCTAAGAAACACGTGCCATTCACAAATTCCTTGTGAGCAGGCAGCAGATAAACAGCATTCAGACCTTGGGATAAAACTTGTAGTTTAAACAGATCTCAGACTGACACCCTAAATCACTCACGTTTTGGAAGAGCTTTACTTGATTTTTCAATGAGTCTGTGTGATGATTATGGCGATGTGTGTCTGTACAGCTTCATAAGGGTAGTCTGCTTTGCTTTGGCTTCTTATTTGTCACTAAGGCATTAATATAGTAAATGCAATCAGATAATTGGAATTATTTATTTATGCCCCGCATACAGCATTTTGATACCACGTTGTGCTTTTGACGTTAGACTTACTGCAAATAATGTGATTTGTCTTCAGCAGAGATTTATAAGTCATGGGCATTAACATGTTCTCCAAAACTGAGAATCTATAACAAAAGTAGATTTAAGGGTGTGGGGCAGTAAAGTCTAAAGCAGCCTTTCTGAGCCTTTCTGTCATGTATTTGTGTCCAGTAGAGTTTTCATTGAAGACATGAGATAGTATTTGAGCTGCATTATTATCCAAGGTGATGATTGCTTTCTGATGTTGGTATGACATGGCCATACCTTTGAGAACCACCAAGTTTTGGTATTTTGTGTTTTAAAAGAGGACTTTCAAACTTGGAAGGATGTTCTAACATGCATGAATAGTCCCCTGTCTGTTACAACATTATTTCTGACTCACCACCACCACCATGCTTTGCTTTCCTACAAGGTAACATAGGGTACAACAAAATTCTAACAACATAACAAATTCTAGAACCACAAATTCTAACAAAAGCTACATTCTTGGGAGGTTTTGGTAAGGCTTTCAGATGTCTAAGTTTCCCAGGTTGCATGCTCCCATGTTCCCTATGTTTTTCCTCTTATATCCAGCAGTGTTACTGGAGCTGAGAAATTGTGTGTATGCCTGAGGTTTCTGTACGCAATCAGGACTCTCAAAAAATAGGACCTATGAAGGAGAAGAGATGGAGAGGAAACGTGATAATGGTTTATATATACACTGAAGGCAGTTATAAGATAGAAAGCAAAAGTCTGCTGTCTGTGCCCATGGTAGATTGGAAAAAAGGTAATTAAATGAGTAGGTTTTTTTTAAATGGAAGATGCAGTTAGGAAGAACTGGCAAATTCCTGATGTAGCTTGCCTGGGCAGGGCATGGGGTGTCTGTCATTGTGTGTCTGTCAAAAACAGTGAAGATAAGCATCTGCCAAGACTGACAGTCAGTTTTGCTTTGGGCAGAGAAGACTTTCAGAGTTTCTCCCAGCTGATGCCCCTGCAATGTAAGTCAAGCTGCTGTATGGGAACAAGCTGGTACATGCAGCGTTCATTGGTGAACACACAGTAGCTCTGAAGTTTCTAGTGTCTGCAGGATCCCTTTCAGGTGTGCTGGCTTCTGAGTACCCTGCAGCCTTTCCAACCATAACTATTCTATGATTCTACGATTCTATGAATGACCTCTCAAGACAGGCCATAAGGAGATGTTCAGGTCACAAAACCCTTGTACTTCTCATTTCACATCAGCATGTGCAGCCTGGGATGCAGAGCTGTATCGCAGAGAGTGCATGGACAGAAGCACAAGAGAGGCAGTATAAACCAGCTCTGTCCCCAAGGCAGCCTTTGCAGTGCTGGGAAACCCTGGTCCCTGCTGTCATATCTGCAAGCTTGGTCTGTGAGGATGCTTCGAACATAGAGGTTATTAATGAATCTCTTAAGTTCTGGATCAGCCTTTGCTTCTGCTGCATGGGATGAGGAATGATAGGAAAAACTCTGGCGACGGTCAAAGGGTGCTGTCAAGGTGAACAGTCCTGTACAGTATTTGTAACAAACAGTGAACAAGGAGCAAGAAGTACAGCTGACCCAAAGTCGCATGTCTGGGCATGCAGGGTTGTTGGAACTGACAAATGAGCCAGAGCACAGAGGGAATTGAGAAAATTCACGCCATTTGGTGATGAAGATGTGGAGTCAACAAGTAGGGCAGCAGGGTTTGCCATGGGTGCATGGTGGGTCCTGCACTGAGTACTCATGGACCTCTGTCAAGTACCAGTCTGCTGTGAAATAACCCCCCCAGCTAACACACCACTTGACTGCTGGTAATAATGCTGAACACAGCAGGATTATGACGGTGGCCTTGCTGGTCTCAGACCCCAGCCTTGCCAAGGTCATGCAGCCCCTGGTGTCTTTGGCTCGCTGTCCCTTGAAACTTGGCTGCAGCTGGGTTGGTAAGTCCCTAACATCTGCTGGTGGCTTTGCACTGGTATAGGTCTCTGCATCTTGCCTGTCTCTGTAAAGCTGAGAGCTTAGATTGCACAGCTGGGTGGTTCCCCTGGAAGCTCTTTGCAGCAGCTTCTCCACAATCAAACCCAGTATTTGCCCCTCAGTAACATTCTCTGCAAGTTTACAGAAATGCACCATGTGCTGCAAAGCCTGAAATCATGATTCTTTGTTCCTCCAAATTCCGCATGTTGCTCTCCCATCCTGAGCAGAGATGGGATTTAAGCTGGTTTCCCCAGTCCCCGTATCCTGGAGACATTGTGGCTGCTGACATTGGGCATTTCGAAAACGTTGAAAATTAACTGACAGTTCTTCTGTCCCTTATAAAGCTTGCATGAATTGCTGTTTGCAGAATGTTTCAAGGCAGCTTCAGCGTGTTGCGTCTCACAGGCCCTCTCTGTACGAGCTGAACTCTCAGCAGTTAGAAAGCCAGGCAGGGAAAGCACATGGCTTGCAGTGTGCCTGTCTCTGCCAACAATCCCAGGCAGTCTGCTTTGCTTTGCAGTCACAGATCTTGACAATACAACCCCAGGAGCAGGTATTTTATCTGGTTAATATGCATGTTGCTAGCTTGGACTGTAGAGCATGGCTGTTAACATATTGCAGGTTGTCCTTGTGTCTGTGTGCTTTCAAAGATAATCAGGAGATGGTGTGTAGAGCTTCAGGATCAGTGTGGTGTCTCCAGAGATGATGTGCTTTCTTGCCTTGCTGTGTTTCTTGTGCCATGTTTCCAAGCTGCAATTCCTCCAGGACGCCTGTGCTCTGGAGCAGATAGGTTGGGTTAGACCTATGCAAGCAGATTGAGAGGTTATAATGGCAGTTTCTACCTTCCAGGACCTCTTCAGACATCAGAATCTTTCTGTGAGGTCCACATAAGGGGGGCTGATCACAGGCTAACAGGATCTGGATGCAAATGTCTGCAGTTTTTCTCACATCCGAGGTTCTCAACTAAGCAGTGACAAAGCTTAGTAGGAAAAGATCAAAACTGCAGTCGTAGAGGACTGACTGTACCAGAACTGAAAGGAGCACATGCGTCACTGAAGGATATTGTCGCTGGTCTTAGCTTCAAGGTGACAATTCTGGGAGCGTCACTTGCCCTTATGTAGGACTCAAGGGAACCGCCACCTCCTGGGCCGCTCTCATGGTCAGGGATGCTCCTCGGACCGTGACTTTGTCCTTGTCTCCTTTGCAGAATGGCACCAGCTTCCATGTGTTCGACCAAGGACGCTTTGCCAAAGAGGTGCTGCCCAAGTATTTCAAACACAACAACATGGCCAGTTTTGTCCGGCAGCTGAACATGTGTGAGTTCAACCTCCAGAGCCTGGCCATGGGGGTCCTAGAGACAGGGGGGTGACAGAAAGAGCAGGTGGAAAGGGATCATGAAAGAGAAGCGTGGGTAGAAAAGTTGAGATTTCCCATTTATGCATTGTTGGGCATTATTGATTTTCCTGAAGAGGACTTGCCTCTGAGACCCCAGGGGGTCCCAGACTTCCTTGAACTGACCTTTGATTCCAGCATGAAATTTCTGTTAGATTACATTGTGAGATGTACAGATTTTAAGTACGAGGTTTTCTGCTTATCAAATTGCTTCAATTTGATATCAAATCATTTGATAATTTGATTATAATTTGATATTTTGATATCAAAGTTGATATCAAATTGCTTCAATCTGATAACCTATTTTTATTTATTTTTCATTTTATTCTACATGGGGCTTTTTCCAGCAGTCTCATACTCTGTCACCTCCCTCAGAAACTGCAGCTTCTGGGGGTAGCATGCCTAGAACTTACCCATTTCACCAGCTGTATCACTGAACTAATAACACAGTACTTCTCCCTGTAAACCTTGCCTTGCTGATCATTTTCACTCCTTAAAGCAGGTTTAGGTGTAGTTTTCAGACACATCTAGATCATGATTGTGTTAAGTATGGTTCTTTTCTTATATCTTTTGGGAGTTTTTCAGTGACCAATTCACAAAATTCTCCAGTGAAGTTTTAACTTTGATATTTAACTATACAGTAGCACTACTGCATATTTTAGGCCAGCCATTAGATATGGTTTAAAAAAGTTTCTAGGGCTCCAGTACTCAAAGTAGATTTCTAAATGTGCATGGGACCCTTTTTTGGGTCACCTGCTGCTGGTCTGTGCCTTTGAAAATTCTTCCCTTGAATCCCTTTGGCTTGCAAATCCCAGACTGGTTTGGGTTGGAAGGTACCTCAAAGCTCATCCAGTCCCAACCCCCGGCCATGGGCAGGGACACCTTCCACTAGACCAGGTTGCTCCAAGCCCTGTCCATCCTGGCCTTGAACATTGCCAGGGATGGGGTACCCACAGCTTCTCTGGGGAACCTCAAACCAGAGATTTCATAAGAGTGGGCATTTTAGCTCCTGTCAGTCCAACATGCCCAAGGGATTGCTGGCAAGTCCTCCATGGTGTGGGCCAGCAGCTGGGGTGGCAAGTGGGGTGTTCAATGCTCTCCTTCATGCTGGATTTCTTGTAGATGTGGCCCAAAAGCATGCCCAGATGCAGGGAGGGGGCATAGCTTGAAAAAGTGAGGGGAAAGAACACAAACATCCTCAGAAGTGATGGCATGGGAGGTGAGAAGGAAGGCCTGGTCTGTCAGCCAGACAGACTACCTGCACCCTCTACTTGCAGATGGCTTCAGGAAGGTGGTGAACATCGAGCAGGGGGGTCTCGTCAAGCCTGAGCGGGATGACACTGAGTTCCAGCACCTTTGCTTCCTGCAGGGCCATGAGCACCTCCTGGAGCACATCAAGAGGAAGGTGAGGGGACACGGCGTGGGGGGACCCCTGGTGAGCCCCTTGGGTGGGAAGAAAGGCTGAGGCATGGCAGATTCCTGGTCCAGAAGGTTCCACACCACCTGTGTGGAGAGGCTACTTGGTGCTTCTTCAAAACATCCCTCGACAATATGCTCCACAACGTAGCCTCTGTGTGGAGATGTAGCTCTCTCGGTTTGCTTTAAGCCTGTTGTCTCTTTATTTTTTTTTCCTCAGGCCTTCTGCTAGGAGAGAAGTAATGAATACTTTTTTTCCATACGTTAGGCATCTTGAGTAGGAAATGCCCCAGTAGGAGCCTTGGGCCTTTCTAACCCTCTCAGATCCCCTTTTTGGGGGTGGATTGACCAGAACAGCACTCCGTGGTCATTGTGAAGGTTTATACCACGGCTGCATTCCCCTCTTTGACTCCCCAGCTGCTTTATTCCTTTCAGACCACAGGGCCCTGAGCTATGGACTGCTCAGCATAACTCCACAACCACTGCGTGGTCTGGTCTCTGTCCATCTCCATGGACAGTTGGGGCAGGGATCCTTGGTGTGCAGGTCTGGACTTTCAGAGTTTTGAATGTGGTTATTTACTCTGTTGTCAGTATTACGAGACCTTTGTGTAGTGCTGCACGGTCAGACTTGACTCCACCTCTGCTTTTAATTGTTACAAGCACAGCATAACTCCTGCAGGGTCTCCCAACAGTCATCTCCTGTTATTATAGAAGAGATAACCTTTTTCTGTCCTCTGTTTCCATTTTTTTAGCCTGTTACTGATGCCCAGAAAAGGCTGTCATCTCTGAATTAGCATAGCAACTCCAGGAAAGGGGCTTCAGCAAAAGCCTTCTTGAAATCCAAATGTAGTACATCAATTTGACAGCCTCATCTGTGTAAGACGCAAAGCTGAATTGGGTCTTTCTGAAGTTAAAGTAGAAAGATTTAATCAAACAAGACAGTTCAATGCCTCCCTGCTCCTCAAAATACTTTGTTTTTTTTTCCCCCAAGCTGATTTGAAATAAATTCCCCCTCTGCTGAGAAATGTTCTGCTGCCAACACACCCTCTGCATGAAAGGATTTGTCCCACACTTTGCCCTGTTTTATCCCTTTGGCTCTTGCAGTAATACCTTAGGGATAGTTCAGACTCTTGTGCACGTTACCTTTCCCACCATTTCAGCACATCAGAGTCCAGCTAGTGGAAGTCCTGCCGCCAAGCCACAGCAAGGACTCTGCCCATGGCCCTTCTTGTATTGGTAAAATCCACGTTTGGTTTTCTCTTCTCAGGTATCAGTAGTGAAAAGTGAGGAGACCAAGATGCGACAGGAGGACCTCAGCAGGTTGCTATACGAGGTACAGATACTGAGAAGTCAGCAGGAGAACATGGAGAGTCAAGTGCAGGACATGAAGCAGTAAGTTGAATTCTACTTAGTCTGTATTTGTTTCTCTAGAGTTGTTGGTCTTGGGGGAAGTTTGAAAGAAAGAGCCATGTGAGATTTCTGTGCAGACCCTGTGACTTACAACATATGGATAAATGCTGAGCCTTTCTGTCTTCTGTGAAATGCAGACATATTCTCTTCATCTGTGTTTTCCCTTTACAGATGAGGAAAGCTCAGAGGCAGACATATAGGAAATACGTGTATATCCTGGGGTCTTAACTCAGATAACTGCATTTCCTCCAGATAGAAATCTCTGTCATCCTCCTCCTTCAAGATATATGACTGGCCTAAAGTACATAAGAACTAAAGAACTCCTGTAGTGTTTATACTGTGGACCCATCTCTCTGAAGACTCTGTCTTCTGACATGACCAAAATTGTTGTATAAGAGCAGAACAAGCAAATGCAATAATGCTTGCATGACCTCCAGCTGTCTGAGCCTCTGGGATTTTCTGAGTCAGACATGGTCCCTAGGAATTTAGAATCATAGAATCATAGAATAGTTAGGGTTGGAAAGGACCTTAAGATCATCTAGTTCCAATCCCCCTGCCATGGGCAGGGACACCTCCCACTAAACTATGCCACCCAAGGCTCTGTCCAACTGGACCTTGAACACCACCAGGGATGGAGCATTCACAACTTCCCTGGGCAACCCATTCGAGTGCCTCACCACCCTTACAGTAAAGAATTTCTTCATCATATCCAATCTAAACTTCCCCTGTTTAAGTTTAAACCATTACCCCCTGTCCTATCACTACAGTCCCTAATGAAGAGTTCCTCCCCAGCATCCCTATAGGCCCCCTTCAGGTACTGGAAGGCTGCTATGAGGTTTCCACGCAGCCTTGTCTTCTCCAGGCTGAACAGCCCCAACTTTCTCCTCCTATCTTCATATGGGAGGTGCTCCAGTCCCCTGATCATCCTCGTGGCCCTCCTCTGGTCTTGTTCCAACAGTTCCATGTCCTTTTCATGTTGAGGACACCAGAACTGCACACAGTACTCCAAGTGAGGTCTCAGGAGAGCAGAGTAGAGGGGCAGGATCACCTCCCTCGACCTGCTGGTCACGCTCCTTTTGATGCATCCCAGGGCACGGTTGGCTTTCTGGGTTGCAAGCACACACTGCCAGCTCATGTTAATTTTCTCATCTACCAACACCGCCGAGTCCTTCTCTGCAGGGCTGCTCTTAATCTCTTTTCTGCCCAACCTGTAGCTGTGCCTGGGATTGCTCTGGCGCAGGTGTAGGACTTTGCACTTGGCATGGTTAAATGGTTAAATCACATCCATTGTTAAACCATGTCCATTTAGTCAGTGGATATGGTTTTATAAATCAGGTACTCTGAGAGGTTTTTACTTGCCTCCAGAATTTTAATCCTTATAGAGAACTCTGTTTAAAAAGCACTTCAATAATAAGAAAGACCCCAAAACCTTTTTTTACACTGAAAGCTGGTATGCATACATCACCAGATGACCCTGGCATCCCAGGCTTTGACAGAACACCTCACACTGGGAAGCTTCATTCCAGCCCAGCACCCTACGTGCTGTAGATAAATACTTTTATCCTACCTCTGTTTTTAGTGATTCCCACACTTAGCATATGCATGAAAAACACAGTATGCAATCCAGGTGCAGTGGCAATGAAAGAGTTTCTAGGTTTGTACCTTATTTAATTTTTAAGGAATTCCAGTATCGATGATTTGGCCTTGATTTTAGTTTGTTCTCCCTTTGGATTTGCTTGCTACCTTCCTCCATCTAGCAAAAGGCAAAGTTGCATTCAACTGAAGAAAATAATGCAAATTTTATAAAGACAGACCAGAAATCCCAGGCTGAAACTATGGTGAAGAACCATTAGCACATAACTCCAATTCAAGCTGTCAGACTGAGGAACCTGCTTTGCTGAAAATTCTGTCAGTACCACTTCAGAAAGTTCACTGCAGAGATTCTGCCTGTGGTACTAGGGCAGCTACTGTGCTTTTTCGAGCCCTGTACCTCATCTTCCCAGTTCTAGCATCAATCCACACTAGAAAAGCTAAAAAATCCCAAAGGATTTACAAATTTCACCTGTGTGATAGGTTTTGCTGGCCTGACAGTTTTCGTACATCCGATTACTCAAGATAAATTGACTGACAAAATCTTCTGCTCATGGACTTGGCTGGCATCCTGATTTGCAGGCAGCACAGTAAATAAACTCCACATTTTCCCATCCCACTTTCTGGGCTGACTGTTCAAGGAAGTCCGTAAACTCCCTTGTGAGCTGCATCTGCAGACAGAAATGAAATATGCTCTGTGCAGTTGCAAGCTGGACACAGGCCTGTGCTGGATAAAAGCAGTGACTCCCACTAATAAACTCATCACAGACTTCCCAGTTCAAGGCTCTAAGATGCAGAAGCATCTCTCTAGCTGCTCCAGTCACTCACAAACATACCTCAAACCACCACGTGTTTGAGGTTTCAGCAGGCAGAATACATAGGCTCTCTATCCACAGGATCTCTTGGCCCTTGGGGGCAATGGGGCAGTTGTGGAGAGGTTAGGCTTTCTTGGCTCCTACAGGAAGAACAGTCTTGGTATTCAAAATCATACCAAGTGACAAGTCAGGCCTTGCTGAAATTCTGAGTTTGGCCCAAATGCCCCATGATACCTACACATGTGCCCTCTTGTACCCTCCCCTATAAGTGCTGGCTTCTCTTTTATTTGTTTTTCCTCCATTATTTGTTCTTTTGAGATCAAGGGAAAACAAGAAAAGCAACTGTGTGACCCTCTTTGGGACACCTGAAAAGAGCCAAGCACTGCAAGAGCCCCAGAGCGGGACAGACTTTGCACAACTGGGTCTGTTGGGCATCATGGCAGCACCATGGGCTGTTGCGATGCTTCTGTGCTTGTGGAAAGTTTCTAGTTTTCTCTTTCAGGCAAAATGAAGTTCTTTGGCGGGAAGTTGTTTCTCTCCGGCAGAACCACTCACAGCAACAGAAAGTGATCAACAAGGTAATGGTCGTATTAACTCCAAACTTACTTGTGTGACATGGTGTATGTCCTCCTCTGATTTTTGTTTTTCTTGTTCCATAATCTCCTCCACACTGATATTGGAGTATATTTAGTTTCACTCTCTCTCAAACTGTGTGATGCTCTTGTGTGTCATATGGAAAGCATAGATTATGCCCCTGAGCAAAAGGTTTTAATTTTCCCATGAGTCCTTGCTGATGGTGAAGTTAGAGACGACTTTTCTGTTGAAGACCTGAGCCAGAGAGCACAGCTCTCACTAATTGCCCTGTATTGCCTGAGCTGTGGTTGTACAAATACCTTTAAACTTCCCAAATCTTTTCTCTTTCCTTCGTATCGGAGAGGAGCCTCCCTCTCCTGCCAGCAGGGAAGCTGCAGGCAGCAGAATTGATTATCTGTTCCTGCAGTGGGGACCTCCAGCAACATTTGCTGGTGTTACTGGGTATGGAAACATAGAATCCCAGAATGGTTGGGGGTTGTAAGGAGCCTTAAAGCTCGTCTGGTTCCAGCCCCTGCCACGAGCAGGGATGCCTTCCATTAGACCAGGTTGCTCCAAGCGCCGTCCAACCTGGACTTGGACACTGCCAGGGATCGAGCATTCCCCACTTCTTTGGGCAGTTGTGGAATTGCTAGTTGAAGAATTACTGTACAACCTTGTAGACCCAAGCAGAGCTGCAGAACCATTTCCCATAACACCTGGCGTGACCAGTGCTAGAAAAGGCCTCTCCAGTGATTCCCACATGGTGCTGATGTGACTGAGCATGTCACATTGCCCAATCCCCCCAAGAGCCACATTCTGACCCTCACGTGGCATCACAGAGTCATAGGACCAGACAGAAATGCACGAGGCTATCAAGCTTTCCTCCAGCTCTGAGGCTGGGCCAGCCACACCACTCATGGTGGAAACATTTACGCAACTCTTTTTTGTTATATTAAGCAATGAGTAAGAGACAGCTGTGATATAATAATGCTCTTTTTGTCTGGAGGGCAAAGCAGAGCATTAGGCTCAAGCTGACGTGAGAATACGTTGCCAAGTGATTCCTCTCCAAAGCCATTCTGCATCCTTTTTAGAGTGCTCTTCTGTCACTACTGAATTTCACGGAGCTGAAGAACTCATCCAAAAGAGATGAGAACTCCATCCAGGGTCTTCCCTAGGGGGTTGCCTCTTTCACTTGCAAAGTCTTTGTCAGACTTTATAGAGCCTCTTGTAAAGGTCTTTAAAGACTTTTATGGAGAAAAAGTCTAACTGCAGGCCTAGGAATGTTTGCATATGTACTTCACAGGCAGATTCCCAGGTCTAATCAGGGTAACTGAAGTTCTGCTTGCACAGATGCAAAGACAGAAGGCACTCAGCACGTGCATCTAGCAGCCTTTGCCCAAAGCAGGCACCTGGCTGAGTTCCTTGAAAGCCAGGCAGGTCGTTTCAGTTCTTGGAATGCTTGGAGGTATCTTGGGCTCCAGTGTCTCATGCCATTTGGCTCCCATATTCCACAGGTGCTCCCAGCTTTGGGGTGGTGTCGGGAGGGAGGAATGCATGAGATAAGGATGGCTGCGAGAGCAGGGAGTGCTGAATCACTCTGCTGATGAACAGCAAATTTTGATCTCTCCTGACAGCTGATTCAGTTTCTGTTTGGCCAGCTCCAATCAAGCCCTACCAGCACTGGGATAAAGAGGAAGCTGTAAGTACCCTTGTGTGGTGCACACACGCTCACAGTGCATAATGCTGCCCCTCACTAAAAACACAAGCTCAGCTTGCCCAGGCAGGCGGTCACCGGACCAGGGCACCATGGTGATGGGAAATGAATGGGCTGAACTGCTGAGTCAGACCTGCTGACATGCCCCATTCAGTGGCCTTTAGAGAAGCACCGTGTCAGCTTGTGACCTTTATTGGGGGAACACAGTGCATGGTGGGAGATGGGAGCACTGATTATTGGGAGGGTAAAGGACAGGACCCAACTGCTCATCCTACAGTTTTGCCACTTGCCATCAGTAGGAGCAGGGCCTGTACAAAGTAGGAGCAGAACGCAGCTAGCCCATAGACACCTTTAGATTGATCCACTGTCACTGCATGGAGTGTGTCTTCAACACAGGTTTGGTGGCAGGTAATCTGCAGGCCTTACAGAGAGGAAGGTGGAAAAAGATTTTAGCTGAGATAAATAAAATAAATAAGCTCTTCATGAGCGGGATTGGTATGTCTGTAGATGTCACAGGAGCGTCTGACCCAGGAGGCTTTAAATGGGTTAGTTGCCAAAGTTACTTTGATAATAAGTGTTGGATGGGGAGGGTCATTTGTGGCCCTTGGAGCAGAGAGCTGGATGCTTAGAAATTCATAATTTTCTTAGGGCTGACTATGGTATCTCACTAGGCGCTGAAGGACAGATTATGCTACAGCAAGGCCAATGTCAGGGTGATTCAAATGCTTATTTCTATTTTGTATCTTCAGTTAATGTCATAAAATAGGAACAGACTCTTAAACAAGCTGTTATACCACACTGAGATCTCACGTGCTGTGGTCACTGTGACCTGCTGTATAATGACCTTCACTGTGGGATTTATTTGGGCTGAGGAAACCCATATGTTCTCCCAGCATATCCAGCTCCAGTGTCTGTAGAATGAAAGGAGCTAGGAATGATCTTCTGTCAAGCCTGTTAGACATTACTGGAGAAAGAAGCTGTTGGCTTTTCCTACTGCACCCCACCAAACCCCTGTCTTCTAAAAGAGCACTGAAGACACTTTTCCTGGCTGCAGGACAGCTGGAAGAGAAAAGCGATTTGCTAGGCAGTTTTATAGGATCATCACAGCAGTAACGATAGTGGGTGTGTAGGAAAATATACCAGTTTCCAGCCCCTCTGGGACTGTATCACAAGCCCAAAGACTGCCACCCAGGAAGTTTCATGATGGAAAGGTAGTGCTAGTTTGGGGCTCCTCATTTTCTCTTGATTTCAATTATTTACTAAACATAAAGCACTACTGTACAGGACCCAGCACACAGATTGCTTCTTATTGCCAGTTACCACATCTGCAAAAGCCTGTTAATCATTTATAAAATGCCTGTATGCAATGAGTTTAGGCTCTGCTCTGCTAATGCCCTTTTTTAACTGTGACCTCAAAAACCATTTTCCTTCCTTGTCCATAACACTGGACAAGAAAGCACCTTACAGCTGAGGAAAAGCAGAGTACCAGGGCAAAATAATCCTTGCCTGAGAGAAGTTTCTCATATAAACAGCCAGGAACAGTCAGTTATGGGCTTGGAAAACAAACCTGTTTCTCTTCACAGTCCTCTGATGCTTGACAATGGGACCTCAGCTCCACAAATGTCCAAGTTCAGCCGGTATTTGTCTACAGACTCGCTTCATGACCCCTATTTCATACAGTCGGTAGGTTTATACCAGCCTCTGAGCTTTGTGGGATGTCTTTGGCTGGGGTGGGAAAATGTTTGAAGCAATAATACAGGTTACACAGCAAGTAGTTTGGCAAGAGCTTGGCAGAGAAGAGGCTCGCCAAGCTGGGTGACAGTCATTATTTCTTCAGCTCCCCTGTTTCAGGAGGAACACATCCTTGCATGCCCTTGTGCTGCTGTGTTGATGTGGGAGGGAAAGGCAGCCCCTGCACACCAAACACTCCATGGTGTTACCCCAGCCTGGATCACCTTAAGGGCAGAGAGGAAGAAGTATGTTCTAGCAGGGAGCACTGTGATCTTAATGACCAGAGCCAGGTTGTTGCAGTTGATGATGGACAACAACTCCCAAGAGGGGAGCTGTGCTCTGTTGGATCTTTCCCTCCAGAGGAAGCCAAGCAGTCTAAGCAAAATATCAGCCATGGCAAACTCTCTCAGTAGCTGACACATTGGTCACAGTGCTTATTTTACACCTGTACCTCTGTATGTTTGGAGGAAAGACCGGAGGAAAATATATTGTTGCATAGTAGGTAAAACCTTTCTTGATTTCTGTACAAAGAGGACTCAGGTGCATGGTGAGCAAACCCTTACTGTCTCAGATAGGGCCTTGGATTGTTCTGGGCTTCAGAAGAATAAATAAGATTTTTGCTTTCTTTTTTAGCCATCAACAGAACCTGTCTCTTGCTTAAACAGCCCCACAGTTGCTGGAGGACCTATCATATCTGATGTAACTGAAGTGTCACCATCCAACATAATAAATATGCAGTCTCCTCCTGAAAATGAGAGGTAAACATGTTTGTGATTAAAACCAGGGTGAGTCAGGTGTGGAAATGCATAACTTTAACATTTTTTCCTGGCTGTAACACTACCAAAGTCTCTGATACACAAATCTCCATAGAAATAGTGGGCTGGAATATTTTATCCAATGTAGGTCAGGTTGTCAGGAATTAGGGAGGGATAATAACAGTATAAATTTGGAAACAAAGTAATCACTTTCATGCTGAGAACCTCCACTAACTCTTGGAGAAGTATTCCATGTTTGTTTATATTTTGTTCTCAGGATAGGGGCTCTCTCAGAGTTTATCAAATAATGAGGCACTAACGCTTGTTGGGCTTGTTGAGAGAGAGAAGGAAGTTTCCTTTTTGACTTTGGCAAAGAAGAAACAGAATCAGGCTTGTTCATCTTTCTGCTAATGAGAACAGAAAGGCTGCATCACAACTTCCGATGTTCAACAGCTTTTCTGTGAAAAGGCCCCAGTAACTTAAGAACTGAAGGCAGGGGTATTTTAATGCTTATCTCTTCCTGCCACAGACATGCAGAGTATTTAGGGCTAGTAGCAGAATAGAGCTAAGAGTGTCAGTGGAAAGTAAGTAGACAGATGAGTCATGGAAACAAGTGTCTCAGACATAGAGGCAAGGTAGTTATACTTTAGAAATTGCCTGTAAATCTGCTTCGTAATTGAAACTATAGCAATAAAATCAGCTAGAAACATGTAAAGATCTCCAGATAAGAAGCAACAGCAACAACAAAACCACTACCACCACCAGTAAAACTACCACCACCACTGAAAACCAGGAGCCATTACAAAGGCAGAAATTGAATTATAACCTTCAAGTTGCTTATTTCTGCTAATTACTGAGTGCCATCTGGTGGCCTCTGATCTGTGCTGTGCCTGAGGATCTGAGCCAGCCATGGCCCTCATGAGCTTAGCACTGTGCTACTTCCTAAACTACCATGAGCTTCTGATGGGGGTTTAGGATTAGTGAGATGAGAAGATGATCTGAAACGAATGCTGAGGAAGGCTTTGTAGTGTCACATCCCATCCCCTAGGTGTGACATGCCTGTGTGTTGTCATGCAGCAAAGCTAGTCTGTAAGTGGTGTAAGACAGTATTTTTCCAGTATGGCTTTCCATGCCCTGTGCCTGTTGATCAACATGGCTTTGTTCCTTTTGCTCCAGTTGTGCAGCATCCCATGGAGCTGTAAAAACACCTACTGGCAGTACGGAGTAGATTTTTACACACAAAATGCTACTACTCAAAACTTCAATGTCTGCCTAGCAATAACAGGGAGTGCCTTTTCCACTGGAAAAACGCAAACCTCTGATTTCAAACCAGTAAAACATCCTACTGGGACTGTCAGATCTTGACAGCTCCTGTTCCAAATCCTTCAGAGCCCAAGGTCCTGACCTGTGTTATTGGGATCTAGAGTGCTTGCTGGTTGAATCCTAACTCTGGCATGGAGAAGGTCTTACTGATCCCGTTTCTGTCTCTAGGATGGAGGCTTTTTCAGGGGAACCTCCCTAGCCTTTTGACCCTTTAGCTTGTCTCAAGTTTAGTGCTCATCTGAGGAATGATTTACACATGGAAGTGTATTTTCCATATTTGCAAACAGTGAAAGGGGCAAGTTCAGTATAACTCTGACTGATGGAGTAACTGAAGGTATTCCAGATGACCATGTTTCTAGTTCTCGCTTTTGCCTGTCTAGGGAAGTGGAAAGACACTGTGGGGCAGTTTGAGAATTGAAAGCAAGCCCTTGTGCTACTCCACTTCCCAGCAGGGTCTTTGTGGAGCAAATGTGTATGTGCTGCTAAGTCTTGTCTCTGATACAGAGAGAAGTGCCTCATGCTGATCAAGGAAGAGCCGGTCAGCCCTGGAGTGAAAGCCACCGCCGAGCCTGATGTTCCGCTGCCAGGCTGCCGCGCTTGCTCCGAGCCCCCCGTGCTCCCAGTGGCCATGGTTCAGTCTGTTTTGGAAGGCAAAGGGAGCTGTGGCACAGCCCCTCCAGGGACCTCACAACCATCTGAGAGAAGAAGCAGAAGGGCACTGCTGGACAGGTGAGGGGCGCAAGGGATTGCTGTGGCCCTGTGTATTCATGGCCCTCTTTTCCCTTTCACAGCAGGAAAAGGGAGGCTGAATTTGTCATCTAATGCAGCCTGGTGAGCTCCATCCTGTACCTGTAGCACCTGCTTAGAGGATGCTTGAAGCCCAGGGGGCAGTTCACAGGGGTAGGGGGATCTGTGGGTGAGTTTGCTTGGGGGACACAACAGAGAAACAGTGGTCAGCAGGAAGAGGCTTTTTGGAGTGAGAGGGATTTGCCCAAGTTCCAAGTGTCTGTATCTACAGACTTGCAGGCCACTGCACCACACTACACCTCCAATAGCTTGTGTGCCCTCTGCCACTTGTTTTGTTGAGTCATTACGTGAAGTCGTAAGGAAATATTTGTCAGTGGTGTTTCTGTGCAGTGAATGAGGTGTCACTTGTGTGCAAGTATGCTGACAGTGATGGACAGTGACAATCACTAAGTAGGGCGTATATTTGATAAGGCATCAAAGCATTTATCAGGTCCAGGCTTGGACTTGAGAAGGAAATGATTTTCCCCGTCTTTTCCTCTCCTGTACTGTAAAGTCAAATAGACTTTTCTCCTTAGTCTGTTCTCCCTGTGCATCTCCTCCTATCCCTTTTCCAAGGTGACTTTCCTCTTTCAGTGCTAGATCTGTCCTCAGAGGGCAGTCGCCATATGGGCAGCATGCTCTGGGGAGGCACCAGGGAGCTGACACCACAAGAGATCTGGTTTTCCCATCTCTGACTTGGCGTGAAACCCCACAGAACTTAGCTGCCTTGCCATGCCTGCCTACTTGAGCTGGAGCGGCTCAGTAAAATGCTAGGCATCCAAAGCAAGATTTTATAAAAGGGTGCAAAATCATGCCTTAAAATAATGAAATAGCAGGTGAGACGACTCACAGGGATGGAGAGTAGGGAGTTTATGTTCACTGAGTGCAGGGGTCTGGTACAAAGGGATGGAGGTTTCATTATTTTGAAGCCAGGCCATGCAGGTATCCTGCATGTGACAGTCACTCAGAGGATGATGTCTTCTTGCAAGGGGCTTTAGCACAGTGCTGTAAGGCTCAGCCACAGGGCAATTGGGATGAGCTTTTTCTGGAGCTGGAGTCTGCCATGGGCTGAGTCTGAAATCCCAGTAGTACCAGTGTTGTGAGTGAGTGCACAGCAAACTTCAGCTGGAGGAGAGCATGGTCTACAGAATTCAATCTTGATGGCAACTGCAGCAACATAAGGAGAACTGGGCAGAAAAACCACTATAGGGTTATCAGAAAGACTTCTATTTTCCTTTGATTCCTTACAGAGAACCAAATTCCTCCTTCTGAACCCACTGGGTACTTCAAACCATTTTATTAGAAGAAAAATAATCCTTTTTTTTTTTAAAGGTTTGAAAGAGAATTTTTAATTGCTTTTTGGGGGGGTTAAACACAGCAATTCCTTTAGGTGAATGTCTCAGATAAATGCAGCCTGCAGGCTGCCTTGAAAACCATTAGTTAATTCAGCCATCTTGGACCCAGTAGGATGGGAATACAGCCTGTTCTGGGTCCAAAGTGCCTCTCTAGGGTTTCTTCTAAGGAGAGCTTTGCATATCCCAGTCTTGAGGAGATGTGCACAGACTCTCCATCCTCAAACCACATGTCACCCAGGAAAGTAGTCCCACTTGTTTTACCACCAGCCCAGCTCCCTGTGTGCCCTGCTGGGTTGTGCTTCTGGGACTAAAGAAAGTTATATGGCATAAACTCAGGCTGACAGTGAGCTCTGGGTTTTCAGAAAGGTTTAAGTATAAACTCATGTTGGAAGGCTGCTCAGTCCTGCTTTCTATATGTATCTATGCAAGTCTCATTCATGGCAATATTTCCCCTTGTCTTTTCTCAGAACAGATATTTCAGATCCCTTGGAGGGCTCCGACTGGAGCTTGGAAGGGCTGCAGCTGCTGCTGAGGAGCCAGCAGTATGGCCTGGAGCCAGCCAGCCTCTTGGATGTGAGTATCCAGCTGCAGGGAACAATTGTGGGGTTCACAGTGGTACTTAGGGCTGTAAATCAGACAGACACACAGATCACGCTGCTTGTCCTGGTGTGGTACTTTATCTGTCACATGCTGCTGCTGCCCTACTTTGACCTGCTTGAAAGAACTGGCAAGATTTCAGACTTTAAATGATGCTTTTTTGCATTTGTTCTGAAAATACATGTTTGAACTTCATGGAGCACAAAACACAGTGCATTTTGTGAAGACTTCAACTTGAGACCTAACACATTTACATAAAATAGGTTTAATACAACTGTCTAACTAGTTTGGTAATTACTTCGGGTGGGTTAGATTATTTTCTGCATATGCTGCATTTAGATACTCCTAGACTGTTTAGCTCTACTACCTTCCCCTCTTCTTCGCATTATGGGAAGTGTAGCTGATGTCAGATTTTCTCTCTGCTGAGATATTTATCTGTCTGCAGTTCTTAGGTCACTTTTTTCTTTAGAAATGGATGGTGCCTTTTTTCTTAACCACATATGCAGCAATATGAAGGTTTGTTTATTTATCTCTTTTTCTCTCCCCCCATACATACAGTTAGTATACGAAAGGCTTTTTGCCAACAATCAAATAACTCTGTATGTAAGAATCTATATGTCAGATATATGCTTCCTTGAGTAGGTGCTTCAAATACAGACACACGGTAAACTTGCATGGATAAACAGGAATGAAAAATAATTTAAAAAAATCAATCTTGTTCTCTTAAAGCCAATTCCCAAGTGTCTGTGATTGATTTTGACTTTACAGTAAGCTTTTGTAATGGCCTGATCTATCACTGACTCCATTGGTTTCTGTTCCTTATTTCTCATTAAAAGATGTTTTCCTGTTACTGACACACTTTTCTTTCTGTGCCACTCAGCATCACAATGGTAAGAATGAATCATTAAACTGTATCCCCAGATCAGCAACTCTTTTCCCAGGTTGCTCAGACTTCTTAAGAAATGGCCATTGAGGCATTGATGCAGCAGTAATCTGCCCTCTCCTACTGTGTTTTGGAATGCTTTTAAAAAAATATGAATCTGGAAGTGCCCTGGGACTCAAAAGCAGCAAGAAAGGTCTTTGGATTGCATGTACAGTAACACAAAGAGCTGCCCTGGTTTACAGCATGACTGTGGCACAGGGTGTCTGTGCTGTATGTGCTGTCCCACCACTGAAAGCAGTGAGGCTTGGGGCTCAGCACAAGTGCTCACCCCTGGGCCCTTGCTCTTCTAGCTGTGCTGCAGATCAATACTCTTGGAGCGTGTAGCTTCAGTCAGTATGTTGTAGGAGCTAAGGCACAGGCCAGAATTGCTTTCTGGCATCTCTGCCAGCACAGTTGTGACCGCAGCAGGCAGCCAAGGCAGGCAGATGAGCACTGGAGTATCTTAAACCATGACATCTTTGAGCCCTCATTGTATTTTTCTCTTAACAGGTCTTTAATCCCAATTTATCTTTAAATGAGTGGAATTTGACTGAAATGGAAGCTAGTCTGTCCCCGGTAAGTAATGTGTGTTTCTGAGATAATAATAATAATAATGATGATGCAAGGCTTGTGTGTAACTGAAGAATGCTGAGATATTTTACAGAGGCAAGAGTGGTAAAGCACAGCAAGTACATACCTCCTGAGGCTAGGCTGAGAGTGCTACCTTATACTCTTGCGCTGCCTTTCCTAGTAATACAGAGCTTGTTCAGAAACACACTGGTGTTGTGGAGTCTTTAATTGAAACTGGCTCTGAACTTTCTCTTGGCATGAATATCACATCCTGCTAATACCAAAGATTCATAAAGTGTCTTTGTGCCAAAACTCTTTAGAAAGTACTGCCATCCCTGTACATCTTGGGAGCAGTAAACCCACATGTAATTAGAATAGAGGCTCATGCATGCCCCTACAGAAGAAACAAGCAGGAATTGCTTGGCAGTACTTCTTTGGGATTGACATTGAGACAGACATTTCTGATGTGCACATGGTGATTTAATAAGCAGTGAAGGAAATGTGTGTTTTGTGGTTGGGTTCTTTTTCCTGCTGGATGAAGGGTTAATTTTCAGAGCCTTCATTGCCAGCCAGGCTGGATAAAGACTTGGATGGTTCTGCCATCTCTACAAATGTGCAAGCAAAGTGTAATCTATTCTAATGAAGTGTGAAAGGTCTCTAAGCCTGCTTCATGATATCACTGTCCTTTTTAAATTTTGATTTAATCGTTTCAAATTTATTAGGTAATTCCACTTCCTGAGTGTTAAGAGGGAGAGTCTTTGAAGAGATACATAATATTAGCAAGTTGTGGAAGCAAGGGGCAGTCCCTTTTTAAAAGGATTAGCATTAGAGAAAAGGCCAAGGAAGAGGCTGCAATGTTCTATAGTTCAGTTCCCAAGTGCACTGAATTTCCCAGCATCTGGTGTAGCCCTCCAGAGGTAGGCTTGCTTGTCCTACAGGAAGTTCTGAGCACAGAGAAGCCTGGAAGGTAATAACCTGCTGCAACTCTGTGCCTAGAAGTGCCATGAAAACAGAAGCTAGCTGTACTTTAAACAGTCATAGGCAAATGAAATGAAGATTCCATTTATATGGAAATGGAAGGAAATTCATTCAAATATGAAAGGTTCCTTTCATATTTGTTGCTGGCTGCAGAGGACTCTGGGTTTGCTTTGTCTGGCAGCCAGGCAGGGATAGCCAAAGTGACACTAGTCTGGGCTCCTTGTGTGGCATGAACCTCATGCCATCCTAGCCAGTGCTGACAGGGGCTTACATCTCTTTTAGCCCTCTCACTCAGGCATTCTTCCCTGAGCACACACTTCTGGCTGTTTTAGCAAAGTGGAGGAGAGGCAGGGCAGGGAGCGCAGCATTGATGAAGAACTGATTTTTCAGAAATGGTCTAGTTCTAACAAGCTCCCCTGTCTTTGTATAATTGTACATTGTAGTTTATATTTTTGCATCAAGATACAGCGACTCACAGTGGACCTGGAGAAGAATGCAACTGAGCTGTCCTCAAAAGTGTTCAACCCACCTTTTAACAGCACCTGTCCAGGTAGGAGCACTGACAGCTCTCGCAGACTCAAGAATGAGGATGTAATGAAGGTGTTAAACATGTCAGCAGCTAGATGCAACGTCCAGCACTGACCATTTGCCTCTTTGAGGGAACAAAACATATTGGTTATTTGACTTTCACAACTGTCAATCTGCAATGTTTCCACAACAACTGTGAAGCTAGTTACTGAGCAGTAGAAAAAGTATGGGCGATAAACTGAGGCTTAAATGTAATTGAACTACCACCGTTTCTGCTTGGGTCCACATTGTGTCTACTGGTATCTGCTCTGCCTGTTCATTGCCACCTAAGAGCAGTGTGGGTAGGGGTAGTAAGGGCTTCACGGATCTTGTGTTTCCTTTTCCTCCTGCTGCAGAGAGGTGACCCGGTAGCTGCTGGCAGCCAGAGGCAAAGGTTATGTCTCGACTTCTCCAGACATTTTTACCAGACCTCAAGGGAACTGTCCAGCTGACCTTCTCTCACCCACTGATTCTGATAGCGTGTCATTGACCTTGGATATGAATCCAGAAGTGTTTTCCTGATCTTGGAATAGTGATATTATTTTCATGTGTATTTAGCTGGGATAGAACTGAAATAAAAGTTTTTGTGAGCCTCCACTTGGTACTGTAGCCACCTGAGACCAATCCTGGAATTCTGGTCCAAGACCAGAATCTGGACATGTGTGTTGTTCAAGGACTTCCAGTCTCCACTTTAAACTCAGCATCTTGCATGAGCATCAAAGGCGTTAGAAGCCCAGATGCTTTGGAGAGAATTCTTCAGCAGGCTGGAGCTGAACTGCGCAGGAGGAGCATCCTGTGAACTGCACAGGAGTTTGCAAAACCTTTCCGGTCCCTGCAGTGGCATGGTACTGGAATAGCAGGGCAATTAACAGATGTCTCCTTCTGCAAAGATGAGGAAAACCAGACAATTCTTAAGTGAAGGAGAAGAAAAGCTTTCCAGTGTCTCCAACCATTTGGTCATCCCTCTTTGACTCCTTGTGAGGCACCAGTGTTCAGACAGAACCCAGCTTGGCAACCTGCAGAGATTCTTATCGATTTTAATGAGCATTTGAGTGAGTCCGAGTTTGACTCAAGTGTTTCTAAGCATTTTTTGCTTGGAATGAGGCCCCTCACCTCCTGATGCAGTGGGGATTTGCCACTTTTCAGCTCTACATATGTAAAGCCTGGTAACTTGCCTTCCAGAAACTGAGTTTTCTCTTGTCCATTTGCATTACAGGGAGAGATGTCATTCTTGAAAGCACGCAGCAGTTCCTCGTTGATCGTCAGTCAGTCTTTGGAAATGACCTCATCAACTCGCCTGAAAGTTCGTCGCTTTATGTTCCATCTGACAGTATGGCTTCCTACCTGTCCTCTGTGGGTGTCCAAGGGGAGATCCCATTAAACCTGAGCTCCTCAACTGACAACAACCAGTGATTTAGATTCCAAGAAATGACTTCTCACTCCCACCCATCCAAGCATCCACAGGTTTGAATGTAAAGAAACAAAAGTGACTCAGAAACCCACAAGAGAGTTTCTTTTTCTGCCCTTTCTTTTTGAGTAGATGGAAATAATCAGTAACTGTTGCATTACCCTCCCTGCACCTGGATTTCAGTGTTTGCTCAGGATAGTAACCTTAAATGAAATACTGCTTCTGGTGCTTGCTCCTATGGGGAGTGAGAACTTGGCAGGTTTGGGGCTTTTTTGCCTTGTAAATGCTTTTAGAAGTTTCAAATCTAATAAAATTTAAGTGAAGAGTAGCTTGAAAGTATGTCAGGGACTTCATAAAATATAATGATCCCAACTAGTGTCTGCAACTCCAGACACTACTGGATTTTATTGGGGCAGCACAGATCAGCTAAGATGCCTGACCCTTCTGAATGCTGTTTTTTTAATAGGGAAATAGATCTATATGCCAGTCCAATGCTCTAAAAATATTCCTTTATTGATTTTCTGGTTTTTATGGGAGGCACTTGTGCCTCTCCTTTATCCTCCTAGGGTGAGTAGGAAAATGAAGATCTCTTCTGGTGTGCCGAAGATAATTTTCTGAGTGGCCACTCAGAATGTGTCTCTGGCTCCCAGGGGAGCTACAGACCACTACAGAACCCAAAACATCCTGTGCTGAGTTGAAGGGGTTTGTTGTTTGGGATGTTTTTCCCCAAAATTTATTTCCTCTAACATACAAACAAAAGGGGTAGATTGTTCTGCATGCACAATTTTCCACTTTGCAAAGAGGACAGAGGAGGTGGACTCTGGGTTTTGGTGCTGGCTAAGTATTCTATGTCCAGTCCAGTGTTTTTTTCCCTTGGCCTTGACCTGTTCTATTTCCCCTGAAAATGTGCCTGTTGTTTATTGATGTATAAAATCTGATGAACCAGTTTAATAGATTGGATCCCCTTTTTAGAAGGGCTCTCAGCTGCTCAGTGTAGGAGAAAGGCAGAAGGGTTAGTCTACCATGTCCACTAACTTTCTTCCTGTCCTTTGTGCATCTGAGACCAGCCTCCAAAGGTTGAATTAATCTTCCTCTTCCATGTGGTTTCTGACAACTGATTTTCTCAACAAAGCAGAGCTTTGTTTTTTATTGTAGTAGTTCTAATGAGAACGTATTATTTATCTCAGTAGCTTCTGAGTTGCTTTTCCTTAGGAAAGCTACCCAAATGCAGTAAGAAAGATCCAGGAAATTCAGCTAACTCAGGCCTCCTAAGGGCTTAGACAGGGAGGCGTGAGCCATGCCAGTATCATTTGAAGAAATGCTCTGCTTGCTTCCATTGCCATGACGATTCTTGGTTCTAAACTGTATTTCTGAGCATCCACCCCAAAACATAGTCAATCAGGTGAATGCAGGCTCACATTCTCCTTAGTAAGATGAGCATGTTTTCAATGGACCTTCCTGTCACAGCTCTTCCCTCCATCCATTTATCAGTATGTGAAAGATGTGTTAGTTCAGAAACATCAATTTTTGAGCATGTTTTTCCCCAGGTGATTACTGTGTGCTGGGAGCTCTGCCACCACTGTGGTGATGCAGACTTTGCGGGAGTGGGGTTGTGGGAGTTTCTGAATTAATTCCAGCCACTGGTTGGTTTTGTTCAGGACTGAGGGAGAATGCTGGCAGCCCCCATTGGCCTGGTATTTAGATGATGTGCTTGAGTGTAGGTTTGTTTCCTTTTCTGACAGATATGTGCTTTGACAGTTCACCTAGATCAGTCCATTTGCCACTGTATTTTGTCATTTCCAGGGGTGGAAAGTGGTTGAGTTGCACACTGTTTTCTTCTTTTCTTGTGATTGAAAACTGTCTGGTGTCTCCTATTACCTGTATGTTGTCCCCATTCAAGATTTACCTCCTTCTCTGAACCTTCACATGCTAGATTGCCTTAATGTTAACACTGAATATATTGAACTGGTAAGGTTTAAGCATGTGCTTAACTTCAAGCTCCTAGTAGTTTTCCCATATTTTTATGAAGCCTATCACATGCTTGAGGTTAGACATGTGCTTCCGAGTCTTACTGGATTGTCTAGTTAGGGTTGAGAATGAACCACCTTAGGAGAGCTACTCATGGGTAGACAGAGGTGCAGCTCAGGCAGCATGGGGCTGCAGCATTTTAACAGTGCCGAGGGGCAGACTGCACCCTCTGCGAGCAGCCCCTCAGGGTGGCTCTTGGGTTATTCTTTAAGCTTTGTGCTCTACTATAAACAAAAGATTGGAACTCAATGGTGAGAGAGGAATCTTCAGGAACAGTATTCGAGAGCCAGACCTGTGAAGAAGCAAGCTTGTGTTCCTTGGCTTTTTACATGGTTAATTTGACTTGAAGGTGATGTGCTGAGACTGTGTTTTTGCACTATGCTGTATATTTGTAAAGTTTTTCAGAAAACACTAATTAAACATGTTTCCTTTTTCTCATTTAGTCCTGCTCTGGCATTTCTCTCACTACTTTCCCCTACCCCTTACTCCTTTCCTCCTTCCCAAGTCTTCACCAATAAATAAAAATCACTCCAGGAGTTCAGGACAGTCACCTGTGAGATCATGTAGGGCTCACTGATGAGATCTGGTGGGTAAAATGTGGCACAGTAAACATAGCTCAGAGAGCAGCTGAATTCTAGCAATTAAATGCCTGTCAGGGTGGGCGTATCTGGTAAAATCAGGATAAGAATAAAAGAATCAATAGTTCTTTTGCAACTTTTATCTTTATTTTCTTGCTTTCAGTGGTAGCAGAGTTCAAACTTCACCCTTGCAATTACCTTTGATATACTTTCCTTTTGTAACTGGGACATGATCAGATAGTCCTTCCTGCTTGTGTTGTCTTAGGGCATGATTCGGAGAAATCTCCAGGAACTTGCCAACAAAGTTTAAGTTGACAAGCAGGTTTTATTGCGGCGCCGGGGCACACGGGGGATAGCTCCTCCTAGCGTGTCTCTCTGAATTGCTAAACTTAGCCGTCCTTATATAGTCACTAAACATACATGTTCATTACGTATGCACATGCATGTTCATGAGATGACTTATGTATTACATCATTCTTCTAGAAAGTTTCCCCGTGTGCACACAAAAATGTGGTGGTGGTCTTTGGGGTTGTTTACTTCTTCGAACAATCTTCATCACTTCTGGCAGTCTTTGAAGCAGGTGCAATAGATAATGCTTACAGCAGCTTAAATGGTTTGGTAACACTGCAGACATAATCATCCTGTCCTTCTATGTATCAGTTAGCTTAGCTGCAGCCCATCCTAGACATCTGCTAGTTTCAGATACTCTTTATCTACATGTCCTGTTTTTCTATCCTGTTTTTCTTACACTTATTTTTGTACTAAGGTCATAAGGACCTAAAACTATGCCAACTATGACGAATTATCTTATACAAGGATTCTCATTATGTTCTGTAGCTGCACTCTATTTTTTTTTTTCTTCTGTGAAACATGTACCTCAGTTATTTTCCATTGCTACTGTTACAAAGCCATCAAACTTGACATTACTTAGAACTGATTCCACTTACTTAACAAAGGTTTGTATTTAATTTTGTGCCTCCTTGTCTCAGGCAGTAAAGGGGTAACAGGACAGGTATTAATCTGCAGCACAAAACCACACAACTCCAAGCTGTAAGTTTTCTCTCAGAAAAGGGGAGATGTTTGTTAGATGAAGCTCACAGATGTTGTTGGCAGCATTTGCAGCTTTCCAAGGAGAAGATTCTTGTGAGGATGCTTCCAGATAAGCCTGTCCTCCAAGGCCCTTGCTCATCCTCCTGCCCTGTCCTGGAGGCCAGGGATTTTATCAGCATATTTGTACTCACAGAAGGTGGAAAATGGCTGAAGTTTAAAGCAATTGTGTTATCTTCCCTGAGGGCTTTTTACAATTGTGTTAGTTAGGACCAGTTCTCTTGCCACCAGATGGCACCTAAGCCCAGAGAGCTGGAAGTCTATTTTTTCAACAAGCCAGTATTAGTATTTCTTTTCTTTAAATGTGCACCTCTACATACCTGTGCAATTATGTTTATTAAACACTATTAGACATTTATAGAAATATGAAAAGACATCCACCTAAACTTGGGTGTGGCTTAATGAAGTGAGGTCACTTAATGCCTAACCTATTCCTCACATTTCTCTTAAATCACAAAAACATCAGCACTTGAAGATGAGGCCAACTCATTATGTTGTGCTTAAACAGTGTGCAATTAATTCTTTTAACCTCCTGTGTGAGGAAAAGAAGCCATTAATGCCTCAGCAGAACTGGCCAACGGTTGTCCACTTCCTCAACTCTTTTGTGGTGTTGCAAAGGAAGCACTGCTCTCAAGCAGTATCTGCTTCCTCAAATTTTATTCTCCAGCTCAGAAGAGGGCAATAAGAGAGAATCTGGCTGAGGCATCATTGCTATTATCTTACATTTCACTTCAGCACAAGGCTATGACTGTGATATAAGAGAGAAGCAAATGGAAGAATTCCTTTCATTGGCTTTTTTTATACCAAAGCTGCCTTTCTGCCATGACTATCAAGCTAGTTATTTTTCTGTTATATTTGAAATTCAGATCCTGACACACATCACACAATGAAAAATGATGAAAGTGGCAGATATAAGCATATGCTCCATCACAGATCGCCTGAACAGGTAAAACAAAATGTTCATGCATGGACACTAGTTCTGCATCTGGTTTTGTATAAACAATGATGTCTATAAATGTTAGAACAATAAAAGACCATGTTAAGAAGCAATCTCTATTTGTCATCAAGGTTCATCTGGTATGAAATATGAGATTATACAAGTTAAAATATATGTGGTTACAAGTAAATTCTTTATTTAGTTCAAGTGAGAGAAACATGTTATAGTATGCACTGAAAGGATATATGTAACAAAACCTTAAGACGTAAACATTCAACCAAGTAATTCCTAGGATGCAAGGGAAAAAATGACAGCAGAGAAATTAATATAACTGCAACACAATAGTGCACTCACAAAGGAGCGAATGCTGCCAGCCGCCCTGAATACTTGGAGGTTTTTTGCAAAGTGATTAATCTAAACCACTCTCACTGTCCTTGTCGTCTCATGCCTCCTGAGGACATCCTTCACTCTCAGCTAGGTACTTTGCATCTCTGTTGCTGCCATTCCCTGTTGAAAGCATGAAGGCAAAACACAAATGAAACTCACCAGTGGTTTGTAATACTGGAAAAAGAAATGTAGAGCTCAAGTTTTAAAAAACATTTAAATAAAACTCAGCAAGAAATCCTGTGTAGAAAAAGAAAAAAAAAATAGTATTTTAGTTCCTAATTTGTTGGGATTCCCACATAAATAAAAGGAAGAGGTGACTCTTAACTAACCATGGATTGAAAATTTTCTCAACAAGAGAGCTGAACAAATCTTTAATTTTAATATGTATGTATCAGCCACTGTTTTCTCCATTATAAGTTATGTCCCTGTAAACTTACCATCCTCCTCTGTTGGGCTTGGGTCATCTGGTTGCTTGTAAACTGGTGACAAGAGTAGATTATCCTCGGGCTCAGTGTTAATCTCTTGTATCAAGGATCTTGAGGGGGTTGTTTGTTGACCTTTGAACTCCTGGTATCTTTTGGAATTAGCAGGCTGTGTAAAGAAGCTTTCAACAAGGGGTCTTAAGTGCTCCTTTCCACGCTGTTTATGTATCTTACATGCATTTGAAAAGACTGCTGTTGGAACTTCTCCTCCTGAATTCTCAAACATGCTTTTATTGTTTTCCTCTAATGCTGAATCGCTGTAATTTGTCATTTCAGAAATTATTTCAATCTTTGGGTGATATTCCTGCTGTAAAGGTGGAAAATCTAATTAAAAATATATTATTCTAGATGTAAAAGCTAAAAGATGGGTAAATATCTCTTGGACCCACATAACAGCTGTCAGCTTTGATGCGCCATTCTCCCAGAATGCATGGAAAATGTGCTTTACCCATAGCTCTGCTCTCTGTGGATGAATCTTGGGTTAACTATTCCTCAGGCATTAGTGATGAACTACTAACAGTTTGTAAAATGAAAAACCATTTCAGCAATTCAGCAATGTGGGGGCTCAGTTCTGTTACTTTACCTCCAAGCAGAGGAACCTGACTAATATCTTCATCTGACATCGCTTAAGAACCAAAAACCATTCAGGGTGTGACAGTGCTAGCATATCCTCTTTGTTCCCTTATCTTCTTCTAATTGGAGGCTTTGTTGCAAAGATATTTTTCAATGCTGATATTAGTCTGTGACCAAAGGAGTAAATAAATTCCATGGCTTATGGAATCATAGAATGGTTTGGGCTGGAGGGGACCTTAAAGCTCATACAGTTCCAACCTCTTGCCATGGGACACCTTCCAGTAGACCAGGTTGCTCCAAACCCTGTCCAGCCTGGCCTTGAAACACTGCCAGGTGTGGTGCAGCCACAGCTTCTATGGGCAACCTGTGCCAGTGTCTTACCACAGTGAAGAACTTCTTCCTAATGTCTAATCTAAATCTATGCTCTTTCAGTTTAAAACCCATTCCCCTTGTCCTATCACTACATGCCCTTGTCAAAACCCCTCTCCAGGTTTCTTGTAGCCCCTTTAGGCACTGGAAGCTGCTTGAGAGTCTCCCCAGAGCCTTATCTTCTCCAGGCTGAACAAGCCCACCTCTCTCAGCCTGTCTCCAGAGCAGAGGTGCTCCAGCCCTCTGAACATGCTTATGGCCTCCTCTGAACTTGCTGAAGCAGGTTAATGTCCCTCCCCATTTCTCACATCGTATTGTAGTTATCAAGAGCTGCTGCTTCTTCTGTGCATAAATTTGAGCTCCCACCAAGTGCAGTGCTCTGGTTCTGAAGCTCTCCTGCATTTCCATCCTTGTCACATTTGTTTAATCAACTTAAGCAGCCTGTGAGACCATGCAATATTTTCAGCCATTACCACCCTCAAGGAAGAATATGGAATTGTCATCTTGCTGACAGCTATCATGAGCTGCAGCAACATTTTAGACTACAGTCTAAACTCAGTTTTAGCACAGTATGGCCCCAGGACAAACACATCAAGTTAAATCCACTTTATATAAAAATGGTTGATTTGCCTTACGCTGACTGAAGGAAAAGTTCTCATTAGCTTGGAGATACTTGTGAGAACATGCACTGTATTGCCCTCTGTCTCCAGCAAGGCAAGTACGAGTTAACATCAGCACAAGAATCATGCTGTGCAGTTCATCTTTGTTGCTCTCTTTTTCTTTTTTCTCTTCTGTTTCTCCTTATAGGCTTTTGCCTAGAAGATTATTTTGAGCCCAGCATAATGCTAATGTGGGCATAAACTGCCTTGTATCTGACTAGCATGCAGTGGAGCTGAGACGATTCAATTTCTCTGTGTTTTCAGTTGGAAAGACTGATATTATTCAGTTGGAGGCATTTTGTTCTATCTGTTCAGTACTTTGCAGCATATTAGTATTGTAAAGTATATTTTAAAAGTCATTTTTGTAAAACCACTACATACTACTAAGAAATTAATCTTAGAATTAAGCTATTAAACAGCTGCATTACTTGATCTTAGGTGTTCATTCTTCTTTTTTTGTAATACAATAATATAAAACCTTAAATTAAGAAACTATTTACAAGTGGATAGAGAAGATCTTCTGAAACACCCCTTTCAGTTTATAAATGCATGACTGATTGCATCTCCCAGAACCATTTCACAACTTAGATTGTTGTCATTTTGCAAGACAATTTGTAAATGTGTTTAGGGAAGATCCACCACTGGAATGAATAAAAATCTTACCTTTTGAACAAAGCTTTCCTCTTCTGGGGGAAATTCATTTACATCAGTGTCTTCTAAATCAGGCAGTTCCTGAAAACAATCATGAAATTATTGGTCAGTAGGAAAAGCTACTATAACCAATAAAATCTCTCTCTCAGGTGGAATCTTCTTCAAAGCCATGCTTTTCTGGGTAAGAAGCCACAGCCAGAAATACCACACTGTCATTTTCTCTAATGTGACAGTTTCCTCTGTTAAACACTTGTGGGAAAAGGAAAATTCATCTGTCTCCAGAAATAGCAGATGGGAAGGCAATAACCTTAATGTCAGCCTAAATGCTGTTTTCTACTATGCTGTGTGATCATGAAGGAGAAAAGGACAAACAGCAAGGCATTAACAGGGTTTTAAAAGCAAGCATGGTTTACATCTATTAGCTGTTTCATAGCTATTCAATAGACTTCACCTCAGCTGCAATTCATGTTTATGGACAGTGATCTGCAGTCTAAACTCTGTTAACCTAAATATATCCAATAACACAATATTTTACTGTGAATGCCTCATAATTAGGGATGCAGCACTGCAAACTTCCTGAGAACTGAGGCATGTGCAGCAACAGGAGCTTGTTTCTGCTTGACAGAGGGATGTCATAACCACCACATTACAAATCCTCCTCCACTCTTCTCCCTTATATTACTATTGAGACCATCCACTGACTCCAGGAGATCAGTAAAGACAAGGGAGCTGCACTAGAGCTTTTCACAAGTGGCATCTTCACAGCCATTCCCTGCCATGTCAGTGCTAAATCTCTGGAAAATCCGCATAGCGTAAATATTGGAGGTTGTTGCAAGAAGCTCTTTCCATTACTAAACATCATTTGAAGAACAAAGTAGCACAGAACATGAAATGTATATTTGTGTGTGATTTGACTTTGTTTCTTTTTCTGTAAAATTACAATAGTAATACTTTTTATGTGTCATAAGAAACCCCATGCATGTATGTTGAAGTGTTCCTTTTATGCCATGTTAAAGTTTGTGCAAAGGAGCTTGCTATGGTGCCATACAGCGCCAAGAAAAAAAACAAACATTGAATCTATATGATATTTACATTTTGGGTACCTACAGTACTGCTATTTCTTTAAAGTTCTTATGTCAGCCTCTGCAAGATCTGCTTACAAAAATAATATTGTATATACTTGGAATTGCTGCCAATTCTCTCCACTGTCCTTGTTAAACCTGTTATTAAAAACAGTCAAATGGAAGGATACAGCAGTAGGCCCTCTACTGAAGCAGTGGGTAGAGCCCTTTGATAATAGGATGGCTTTTTTTTTTTTTTCCTGGGGAAGATATAAGAGGCTTTTCTAAAACATTACAGCAAGAATTTAGTTAAGGGTGGCAGTATAAAGGATCAAAGAGCGTATTAAGTGGTCTGGGAAATCATAAACTCAGTTTGTTATTGCTAGGAATGTCATAATCTGACATGGTCAGTTTAGCAGCAGTGTTATAATTAGGACATATTAAATAATTCTTCTTTGAAGTGAGATTGTATTTTTCAGTGGCATCCATGTCTTCTCTTGGTTAAATGTGGTTGAACATATTTAAATGTTTGCATCATCAGACAGACATCTTAGATAATAAAAGATCATATTATAAATGTCAATTGCTTATTATGTACCTGAATAACACACATTCTGCTTTTCTCAGAAACATACTTAGAAGTTATATTTTGAGAAGTGATTTATAATATCTAATACTGCTAGCTAACATTTACAGTATGGCTATTTCTTCCTTATGCTTTTTCTGCGATAGTTCACATTTTCAACCTCATTTTTCATTTCAGTTTTGCCTAAGAGGAGGCATGTATCATAGAATCATAGAATAGTTAGGGTTGGAAAGGACCTTAAGATCATCTAGTTCCAACCCCCCTGCCATGGGCAGGGACACCTCCCACTAAACCATGTCACCCAAGGCTCTGTCCAACCTGGCCTTTAACACCGCCAGGGATGGAGCATTCAGAGCTTCCCTGGGGATTCCTTCTGTTGTGAGTTCTATTTTTTTAAATGAGAACCCTCATGAACTTCTCCAGAAAAATCAGAGATAGAAGGTCAGCTGCAGGTGATTTATAGCCAAAGGACAAAATAAACTTTGGAAGTGGTGGTAAATTTTTTACACTTGCTACACTGGAGAGAATGAGTAGGGGTACTGCAACTTTCATTTGTTGTTTTGTTTTTTTTATTTTCCTTCTACTTTTCTTACCAGTAGACCTTTCTTAGAAACCTGGCCATATAGTTTTATTATCCAGGATGTTACAAGAATTAATTTGGGAGCAGGCAATAATGAAATGTGAACTTCTCAAAATCTGAATCCAATACATACATCAAGACAAAGTTTCTCCAGTATCTCCAGTTTGGTTTGTTCAGTTTCAGCATATTGACCCAGTTCAGGAAGTATGGCCTTTCCAGTAGCTGCCTTCTCTCTTGGTAGATCTAAAGAATAAACAATACTCAGTTGCAGAGAACTGACTGAATAAAAGACTGTCTGTATAGCAACAGCAAGCACTGCAAAATCAGATTGCTGGGGACCTGACTACCACTGCAGAATTCACAGCTGAATCCTGCACTGTCTTGCATCATACATCCCTTTATATTGTATAAATTAATGTTGGTATTTTGCAATAATATATTCCACATATCTAAAAAGGGTGCTTCCATGTGTGAAGGCACAAAACCACTCTAGATTGATGTCCAGCTTCTGTGGCATGTTCATTCCTGCGTTACATAGCAGAAATTGCAGGCTGAGCCCTGGGAAATGTCTGTTGTTGTAGTTAAAGAATATTTTATCCAGTATTACTTAATTATCGCCTAGTCACTGTGGAAATCTAGTGGGATGTTCCTATCTATGAGTCAGTTGGTTTGAATCACAGCAGAGGCAGTGCTAAGAGTTTGTCTCATTATCTCTGCATCCTCAGTTTGGTTTGATTCTTTACCATGTACATTACCACCTGTCTCCTTGTTGAAGTTTGGGCATTTGTTACAGTTTGATTCCTGTGAGTCCTCTTGAATTCTAGCAGATGTGAAATCTGTGTTCTCTCTTCCATTTTGTAAAAGTGTTATCACTTCATCATGACCATCAAAACTTTCATTTCTAAATTTGTCTGTCTTCTCTTGAGTTTCTTCCTCTTCTGATATATTTGAAGTCTCCAGTGTATTAGAATTTCCATCTTTGTCATCTGAATTTTCAGGTGCCCCTACAAAAGAAACAAGTTCATTAAAACTGCTGAGTGAATCTACCATTACTCATTCTAAATATCCAAACTTTACTAGATACTCTTAACAGTGTGGCCTAAAATACGCATCAAAAGCTTCTACTTGGTTTGAGCAGTTATTCATCGATCAGCAGTCCTCCTAGGGGAAACATTACAGTAAAGAATTGCATCGTACCTGTAGTTGACTTTGAAAAGATTCACAAGTGACTATGTACTTAAATACATGCTTAAGCAATAAGGTGGATCAATCAGTGACAGACGTTGAAGTTATCCTCTCCTTTATGCAACCTACCTGCTTGCAAAAAAAGTTTTACTTGTTGGTCAACTATGTCTGACTTCAGTGCCTGTGAAACCCAAAAAACATATCAGATGGTAGATAAACACTTCTCCGCACTGCAGTACTTCCCTCTTGTTTGGCTTCAGTCCTGTTTATTCTGAAATGTGTATTTCTCTGTAAAGGTTAGGCTGGAACCTGACTTACTACTGGTTGTAAAATGTTTTCCTCCTTGAATAATATGACAGGAGAATTTGTGGCATAAAAAATGGCACTAATTAAGTGAAGCAAATTATTAAAGACTTTCCTCTTCCTGTGCCTTTATTACCACTGCTGTAGGCTCTAGGCTGAAGCTCTCGCTGCTTGCGAAAGCAGGACTGGAGAGTTGTCTGGATGAGGGCTGATGAGGCAGCTGTCTCCAGGTATTACTGGAGTGCACAGCCCTGTTGAAGACAGCACTGTTCTGCATCTTGGGGAAAGATTGTTCTTGATGCATAACTGCCCATGAATGCCTGCTGGAACCATTATGGCACTTGCTAGTACATGGTTGCTTCAGTGAAGAGCACAAGAGCTTGAAACACTGGGACATGAAGTGATTTGTTGATTTCCTGTTTCATCAGCAGTGAAAAAGGTGATGATTGCTTAATGATTGCTGTGGTTAATCTAAGATGCACCAAGATAAATAAAGTATTTGATATTGGAAAAGAAGATTCATAAATATATTCAAAAATTGCATCAGCCTGCTTCTGAACTTTTAGGAATTATTCAGTTCCTATATTTGAATTATTTTAAGCATTCAAATTGAAGCAGACACAAACATGTTCCAAAATAGTAACCACAAACCTTCTAGGATGTCTGTTACGTCTCTGTTTCCAGATTTAGCACTTGCCTCTTTTTCTTCCATATACTTTCTTCTTTTCTTTTCCTCTGCTTTCCACCTGATTGCTGCTAAAGCATCAATGCTATCTTGGATTTTTTTTCTCTCTCTGGTTTCCCATTTTTCCCTTTCTGCTTTCTCAGCTTCCACACCTCCAACAGCCCAGGCTTCTGCACAGGCTCTAATGAAAACACAAAAGCCTAACTATAATATAGCTATAAAAGCCCACCTTTATAAATGAGACATGTATCTTATCTTGCATGAGGAACTGCAACAAAAGAACCAAAGATATACAAATGCTGATGATTGCACCACCAGAGATCTGCCAGGAGTGCTGAACTTGGCTCTGCTTTTCCAAATACCTGTTCCATTTCTGCAGAAATCAGGATTTGCCTTTGATTTACAGACTTGGTGTAAAACAATTCTGTTAAAAAATTAATTATCTTGTGAAAAAATGTTTGTTTGTTTGTTTTCTAGGTATGTTAGATGTAGAACTCTGTAATACAATACCCTTGCACCCTTCATAAATTATACCGCTCAGCCTTCCTTTACTTCCCTGACAATACTGGCAAAAACTGGAGAAGTGATCATCAGCATTTGAACTTTATTGCTGTGTAAAGACGATGGCTCTGTTTCTTACCTATCTTTTGGGAAAACTGGTCTGTCATCCAGATACGTTAGTTGTTTTAATCGAACAGTAAGTGTTTTTCTATAATTAGCAATGTTCTTTATCACTTGGTTTCCCATCAAATTCAGCACATGCTGGAGAAACAAGGGAAACCATTTTTAAAGTTGAGTTGCAAAAAACCCCACACTACATATGCACTCCCTCTATCATTTTAAAAATAAGAAGTGAATAAAACATCTTGGGTATTACAGGTAACCTACAAAACCCCAAGTAATGTTTACTAACATTTCTTTTAGACCGGTACCTATTGTGAACTGGCCTACCCAATGAAACCTTTTAACGGGATTCATCTATATACACAATACAAACTTTCAGCTAGATTTGGCTTACCAAATTAGGCATGGTTTCCAGAAGAGTTATAATAGCTGGATCACTTAGATTGTTGTGGGAAAGATCAAGAACAGAAATACTTGGGCATTCTTGCAAGTGTTGTATGTCTTCCACTGTTTCTAACTTGTTGTGAGCAATCTGTAGAGTCTGCAGGACCTTCAGACAAGCTGTCAGACAGGAATAGAACAGTGAAAAGAAAGGTGAGAGCCATTACTTCAAAGAAGGTTTTCTGGAGCAAGTAGAAAACTGCATTGCCAAAATCATAGAATCACAGAATGGTTTGGGTTGGAAAGGACCTTAAAGCTCATCCAGTTTCAATCACTTGCTGCAGGCAGGGACATCTTTCACTAGGCCAGGTTTGCTCAAAGACACATCGAAGTCATTGTTTATATTGAATTGGGAGGTTTTTTTTCTAAATTTGTTATTCTGCTATATGCACTTTCTGGCTATGCCTCCAAAGGTGCTTTCTTCACCCAAAAAACCCCAGTTATTTGGTTTTAGGGGAGTGGTTGTTTTTAATTTGCATTTCAAAATAGTCAGTTACACAACAGCAAGAGCTTGTGTTTCAAATTACTCCCAATGTACACAAATAATAATGTAGAGGAATTATTTTTTATTTTCTGTTGAAGATGGAATGCATCCTTTAACAGGATAAAAGATGTAAGATATTTGGTAATCACGTCTGCAGCTGTCAAAGCACGCCTTAACCATAAAGTAAGTAATGAAAACTGGGTTGCCAGCCTGTCTGCAACAGCTAAGTACTGAGCTAGTATTAAGAAGTGAGAAAAAACTACTTAATTATCACAAGTATCCATGCGTAAGTAACTATTATATCCTTTTTGTTTTGTCATCTATTTAAATTGCAACATACGTAGGCTTGACACTTCAGTAGAAGCCTTGTGGACTTTGGTATTGCGCAAAATTTTAACAGAAATAACCCCCCCTTGAAACTAGTGCCACTAATAATAGCTTAGCTTAGTCAAAGCTTAGAAATATGGGCTCATTATACGTTAAAACATGTTCCAACAGTTCTTACAGAGATTCTCAATGGTCTTGATGTAGTTGTTACTGATATTGAGGGAATCCAGCTTTTGTAAGGGTTCAAGGTTTTCAATTTTCTTAATCAGATTGAGTTGCAGGTAGAGGCAACGCAACTCTGTCTGAGCCTCCAAATTCTCGATTTTTGTTATGCCATTGCATTCTAGCCATAAACACTTCAACCCAGTATACTCCTCAAGATTCTCCAGGCAGTCAAATCCTGCAAGAAAGGATGTCTCAAAATCAAATGGCATTGGCTGAAATCAAGTCTCTGGAAGAGTAAATTTCATTAAACGAATACTGCTGAAACAGTCTGCAAGAACACTCATACTCAAGTTGCTGCCAGTATTTCCACTGAATTAATTGGTACAGTACATGGCCCATAAAGGGCAAAAACATGTATGTACCTACTGTGGTCTATATCTCATGAAGCCCTTTAGGTGCTCAAATAATCCTGAGAAAATAGCAAAACCAGGGCCAAACACAGAAGGTAGATTTATTATGTCCTATTTATTTAAAACAATTACGCTAACCTGAACCAGCTAACCCTATCATGCACAAACCTACTGCAAGATTACAAGAGGATGGTCCATGTTCATCCTAACAACTTCTTTTACTTTCAGTTGTTTCTGAGAACATGTAGCAAGTCTTTACTGTCACTTTCTTCCTGACCTTTTTTATTTGGTAGTAATAAAGTTCCCAAAGCTAGAAAACAGCTTCTTTGTACAAACACATTCAAGAAGAAATTATATGTATTTTCCTATAAATGCAATCCAGATTGCTATTTTAAGATATTTCTCAGAGGCTACTGGGTTTTTTGGGAAAAAAAGAGTGCTCCTTGACTTCTACTAATCCTTTGATGACTCCACAAAGTGAATTAGGACAACTAGATCTATAATGAGTTCACTTTTCTACCTTCATCCTGACTCACTTTGTTTCACAATTTTGTTATTATATAAAATTAAACTATGTTTCTAATTTAAAAGAACTATTAGATACCTTATTTGAATAAGCCATAAAATAGATACTCTGCTAAAATGCTAAGTAAGTCTAATCAGTCATGTCCACATCTTACCTTTATAATGCAAGTAAAGAGTGTCATTTAAGTATGGGGTCATGTACAATTTCTGCTGTTTACAGATGTCTTGCAGAACCTTTTTTGTCATTCTAAAATAATGAAAGCAGAAGTAAAAAAAAAAAAAACAACAAAAAAAGTATCTCAGTGCATATTCTGAAATCTCTGGGGTTTTACCAGATATCAATGCAATACAATTAATCATTCTTTTGTGCATGAGAAATAGCTTCAGCTTTCAAGACTGTACTCCAAATAAAAAAGCAGCAGTTTTCTTCAGAGTGGCTTTCCATTTCTACCTGTTGGAAGTTGAGTTACCATGCTGTTCCACTAAAAACCAGAGTGTATGTAGGGAATGGGTAGGAATTAGAAAGTCTGTCTTCTTGGAAAAGGTCAGCATGATTCTATGTTGTATTCTGGTTCCTTCCTCTCCAATTCTTTCCCCCATTCCTTGCTGCTTCGGCGCAGGACCTTTTCTGGCAATATGCAACACTTTTATGAGATCAGAAAAATCAATATGTATCAACCCAAAATTTTAATGAAATGCTGATTCTGAAATAGCACTCAAGGCAGTTTTAATGTACAACTGTGATGGGTAGAAATGCTGCAGTAAGAAAAATAATCATACCTGTTCCGCTGATTTTTCCAATTGATTAGTATTCAGCTCCACTCCTTTTGGGATTCATGTAAGTGAGAAGCAAGAAAAGGCTGTTCAGGGATGCTGTGGGCTTCAGCTGAACAGTACAGGGGCAGAGAACTTGGTAAGAGAGATTGTGCAGAAAGCTACAGTGTGAAACAGTGGAGGTTGCAAGGGCAAAGCACTTGGGCTAGCAGCCAACAGCAGCTAGACAAGGCCAAAGCTGCACATAGCAGTCAGGAGGACAGCAAAACCCCAAAGGGTAAGAAAGTACATGGGTGGCCTTAAAACTGTTAAGAATGGATTGAAGTGAAGAGTGGCAGAAGGGATGAGTTATGCCATTATCTGGGAACCATGTGCTAGACAGCACTGGATCAACAGTTTCATAGAGCTGGTGGTCCCCTAGCAGGGACTTTACAAAGAGTGATGGGACACTGTTCTGGGAGACAAGCTGTGCAGGGCAACATAAAATTTAGTAACATTACAGAAAAGCAACTTGGGATCCATACAGAAAACACCTAGCAAAAACAGTCCAAAGCAAAAAATATTTGTATCTTCTTGCTTAGAAAGATTAGGTTCTGTAAAACAAAATTCTTGAATAAAACTTCTAGTTGATATCCCTCACTTCAAGAAATACTGCAAGAGTACAAAATAATCCAAAATTATTTTCTACTCCTAAATTCTTTGTTAACAAAATGCACTTTGCATTTGTGGTCATAAGCACTTGTAGGCCTAAGGACTGTCATAGTAAGACCTTCTTGGCATGAAGATATTTTCAAAATAAAAAAAAAAAAACCAACTTTTAGTAAATGCAGTGAATTTAAACCTTTTGTAGCAATTTTGCTTTTAGAATACTTACTAAATTAAAAATCGCAATATTTAAATCTCAATATTTAACCATGCCAAGTGCAAGGTCCTACAGCTGGGTCAGAGCAATCCCAGGCACAGCTACAGGTTGGGCAGAGAAGACATTCAGAGCAGCCCTGCAGAGAAGGACTTGACGGTGTTGGTAGATGAGAAAATGAACATAAGCCGTCAGTGTGCGCTCGCAACCCAGAAAGCCAACCGTGCCCTGGGATGCATCAAAAGGAGCGTGACCAGCAGGTCGAGGGAGGTGATCCTGCCCCTCTACTCTGCTCTCCTGAGACCTCACTTGGAGTACTGTGCGCAGTTCTGGTGTCCTCAACATAAAAAGGACATGGAACTGTTGGAACAGGTCCAGAGGAGGGCCACGAGGATGATCAGGGGACTGGAGCACCTCCCATATGAAGATAGGAGGAGAAAGTTGGGGCTGTTCAGCCTGGAGAAGACAAGGCTGCGTGGAAACCTCATAGCAGCCTTCCAGTACCTGAAGGGGGCCTATAGGGATGCTGGGGAGGAACTCTTCATTAGGGACTGTAGTGATAGGACAGGGGGTAACGGGTTCAAACTTAAACAGGGGAAGTTTAGATTGGATATGATGAAGAAATTCTTTACTGTAAGGGTGGTGAGGCACTCGAATGGGTTGCCCAGGGAAGTTGTGAATGCTCCATCGCTGGCAGCGCTCAAGGCCCTGTTGGACAGAGCTGTGGGTGACTTAGTTTAGTGGGAGTTGTCCCTGCCCACAGCAGGGGGGTTGGAACTAGATGATCTTAAGGTCCTTTCCAACCCTAGCTATTCTGTGATTCTATGATTCTATGAATGTTGCTTAAGAACAAACCTGTAATACAGTCAACTAGTCAATTAAGTTCCTGGGGCAATATAAAATATGAATGTCAGCCTTTAATAGCCCTGTAAGTCAAATGTGCCTGACATAAATCTCTGAAGGAATGAGAGACTTATAAACCTTGAGCACATCTTTAAATATATAATGTTTTCTTGTATTGTCAGCATAGGTAGATTATTGCATGCTAGCTACTTGCAGTATATCTCACTGTTTTTCACTGAGGTATTTGAAGTAAGATTTAATCAAATTATTAGCATTCTCATGCAATTTATAGGATCACAAAAGGTATTTCTTCAAAACACTAATTTTCTCATGCAGTTACTGCTCTCTGCTGCCATTCTTCATAAAATCTTAATTCTGAAGTGTGCTAGGCTATCAGCTCAGGTTAACCAAGTTTTCTCTGTAAGTTCAGTCCACTCTACCTTCTGATAACTCAGTCTTTCCCTTGGCTTCAAAAGATTGTTAACTGTCTATAATAGAACAACTGCCCCAAAGTTAGCATCAATATAAACTTGGAAGTTTCACAAGCATGTAAGCAGATACAGGATCAGAGGGTAAATCTTCACTGTTCTTTATATATCACTCCGTAACTAGCCCACGTGACCAGCCTTTCAAAAATGTAATTAAATAGTACGAAATGATGGGTTTAATTTTAATAGTTGCTTGCAATGTGCTTCATCAGAGGTAACAGGAGAATAATCCCATTTCACAAGTATTAATAAAGAGCCATTGCAGCATATCCTGGTTTAGAGCAGACCACAATTAGAGCCAAAGCTTATAAAGGAGATATGTGTCTTATTGTCAGCCATTTGAGGTACTTCTGGATTTCCTCTACTAAAAATTATCTTGACAACTGTAATATCTACATTGTGATGAATTAATACAATGCATTATCTGATTCAATGCTGAGAAATGGTCAAGTCTACTGAAAAATTACTCTTGAAAGAGCTTGTGAAGTTTTCTCCAGAACTATTGAACAGACTACATCATCTACTTAGAATGTAGTTTTGGTACTGTAGCCATAAAAAAAACCAACAACAAACCCAACAAACAAGAGCTGTACAGATGCTGGAAATAACACTGATTCCTGATTTATCAACTATTCTCATCTTTGAAATTGTTCTCCTGAATTAAGATTAACATACAGAAGAGCAAAACTCCCACTGACTCCAGTGATGCCAAGAGTAAAATAAAAAACTTCCACAACAAATGTATTACCTTAGACAGCCCCTCTTTTCTTCTGTCCTTTGATGGAATAAGCTGGTGACAGCTTTGTGATCACCATCTGATTTTTGCTCATTCTGTTGATCTGCTCCGGACATCCAGTTTATGGCTTTCTCTTGAGTTTTAACATCTTTGTGAGGAAGAAAACAAGTTGCAGTTTAACAGCATGAGTGGGGGGAAAAAGCTAATTATTTTAAAGAAATATTGAAGAGTAATTTAATATGAACTTCAAGAAAAGAAGTGTTATAACCAAGATTTTTTCTGACATTTTTAATAAATGGAAGCTTAACTTTTTAGAAGGCAAAGTAGTAAAATAAGTAGTGCCAAAATAAACTGTTGAAATCTCCATTTTATATTTTATTAGATCTGGAAGTCACTAGTTACACAATTATTATAACATACAGTGAAATAAAGTACTGGCACCTGTGTTCTTATGGTTTTAGACATCTACTACATACATTTAGTTAGCAATAATTTGAGTTTAACAAGACTGCTAACTTTGCATGTAACGAGACCACAGTAATGGTGTATCTGAGTCATTACAAGCACTGTTAGTGTAGCTCTTCTACAAATTTACTCTTTTGTACTCTGTGGAGGTTGTCTCCAGTGCTATACTCATTCGAGCTGTCTTTAGATTGCCATTGATTAATTGCATTTTCAATATTCTTCAGAATCTTGCTCTGCACCTTCTAGTTGCAGTTGTAGTCCACACACTTAAAAAGAGACAGCACAAACAAGATGATTATGCCAGATCACTTAAATATGATTGTATTTAAAACATTTAGAGGTCAGACTGGTTGTATAATTGGAACACAGAGAAAGGTATCCCTCCAGCAAGAGAAAAGTAAAGCAATAGAACATGGGGGAAAAAAAAAAAAAAAAAAAAAAAAAAGGCACAAGAAGGTAGCAATTGAATGAGCCTCAGTTACGGCAAGATTTTCAGTGGCTTTACTAAGGGAAAAAATAAACTTCAGGCGAGTAATTACAAACTTGATATCTAGGCTTTATGTTCACTAATGTTCCCTAAATTAGACCTAGCAAGGCAGCTGGACAGGCTCACCTGTGCTGACAGAACTGCCTTCATTTTCTGTGTGGGAAGGTTCATTGTTGGTGTCGTTCAGAGATTCCCCTGCCAACTCTTGCACAGTCACCTCCCCTCCATGGCCTTTGTTTGAGTCTCCAAATTGTGACTGCATTTTGAGATATGTGATTTAGATCAGCCAAGTCAGTATTTGATTTACTATCCAACTTTTCCAGACAAAACATCTAAAGGTTTTAGAAGGAGAACCTGTTACAGATAAGAAGACCATCATGAGTAAATTATGAAGCCTACAGGGAACCTTGGTCTAGTCATTGTGAAGATATCAAAATGCAGGGAGAGTTTATGCTCAGAGCAGGGAGGAAAACGTCTGAGAAGCCTTCCAAAGTAGAGTAAGTCAACTCTTCCCTTTCAAAGCTGTAGAGCTGAGGATGCAGTGATGGTGCTCAGTCTGCTCTTGCAAGATGCCTGCTTCCTGCCCCACCAAAACCTAGACAGCCTCCTGAGGCATTTTCATTTCCCCACAGGGACGGCAGATGCAGCAGCATTTCCCCTCAGCACTTTTTGCTACTATAGACCTCTAGAGCTCTCTAGATGAGAGTTCTGCCCTAAAGGGCACTGCTATATTGCCCATTAAACCTCCAGCTCCTTTTACCTGACCCCGGACCCAGGCTACGCTGGGCCGGGCGTTCGGACCCGGATCACCGCTCGCTGCGGTCTCTCCCAGACAGTAGGAGGTGTAAACACCGACGGACGGGACGGAGCGATCACAGCCCCGGTTACAGTCCTTGAGGCGCGTACAGCCCGATCACCAACTCTGCCGCCCTAACAGCCTCCGTCGCCCTAACAGCCTCCGTCGCCCTAACAGCCTCCGTCGCCATGGCGACGCAGCGCGCAGGCCCACAAAGCCTCTCGGCCGCTCCCGGCGGCCCCGCGCAGCTGTGCGGGTGGTGGCGGGAGTGCGGCGCCGCAAAAGGGCCCGGAGCGGTCCCGCGGTGAGTCACTCTGGGTCCGTAACAGCCCCGCGAGGGCGACGGGTTCCTCCACATGGGCCATGGATGGGGGGTGGTTTCTCTCCGTGACAGCCCGACCCGACCTGGGGCTGAGCGGGATGCTGAGGCGCCGGGTCAGGCCCATTTGTCGCTGGGGCTGGTCGGGGAGAACGCCCCCTGAGGTTGCCGTCCTCGCGGGAGGGGTGAAGCCTGCGTCTCGGTGTGCCCTTGGTCACAGCCCTGACGCCAGTAGCGGTAAGCTGCCGGCTGCAGCTGTAAATCGGGTGCTGCCGTGGAGGCGGTGGTGGGGTTCTGTGCTTCTCTTAAGAAATATTGACCCGTGAAAACCATGTGAGGCTTTTACTGCTGAAAGCCGGTATGCGGTGTGTTATTAACGCACAGCAGCGTGCCGTGGTTCAAGGATTTTCAGTCCCGAGAGCCGCGGTTGGTGCTTCTGTCTCTGAGCTTGCTTTGTTTCTCCTGTAGTTTTCTGTGCTTGAAAGAGCCTGTTTTTTCTCCTGTACTCAGCTCTCTGCCTGGTTTATCCCTGCCTCTTTTGTAGGTTGTTCTTAATCTTCCAAAATTAGCTTTATGTGTTGATCTGCCCCTATCTGGGAATTTCTTCACTGAGAGAGCAATCAGGTATTGGAACAGGCTTCCCAGGAAACTAGTGGAATCACTATCCCTGAGAGTGTTAAAAAACTGTGTAGATGAGGCCCTTAGTGACATGGTTTAGTGGTCTTGGCAGTGCTGGGTAATGGTTGGACTTGATGATCTTAAAGGGCTTTTCCAACCTAGTTGATTCTGTGATCTGTGCTTTATTTACAGTATGATTGATCAGAGTCATTGCAGTATAACTGGTTAACACCTGAATGCTTGAACAAAGGCTAAGGAGCAGGTAAACCACTGAGGATGATGGTAGGTGATATCCAAATTTTAGCAGGCTGACTTGTGTCTTTTCTGCATCAAAATGGTGCTCAGACCTCAGGCTACAACATGCTGAATCTCAAAGGTTATCCATATAGTCTGAAAAGTTTATGTGTCCCAAGAAGCAGTTGTAATTTTCTGTATTTTTTTTTTCCAGGCTTATGGTCACCATGGCTGCAGTGGATCGTTTCCACCTCTTATACAGAGAGATCAGTCGTTCCTGCAATTTTTACATAGAGGCCCTGGCTATAGTTGGAGCATGGTACACAATCAGGAAGTGTATGTCCCTTGCGATTGACACTTACAGCATGCTTAGGTTGCATTTAATTCCAAAGCTGGGCGGCGAGATTGATCTTGTCAAGCGCTATGGAAAATGGGCCGTGGTCACTGGTAAGAGACTTGAAGCAGAATATTTGCTTATGTGTGTATAACATACTGTGTCATACTGCAAAACTTGGTAGCCTGAACTGCTGGGTGAACTTCCTGTCACAAGCTGGGGCGTGTATTACCTCATGTTGTGAGTTGCTCTGCATGAGCAGTGACAGTTGTACAGCACCTTACTAAATTAAACTCCTCAAGAGATGGGCAAGCTCAGTGCGTTGACTGACTGCTGGGAAAGAATCACAGAGCAGTTTGTCCCAAAACTTGAAGGTACACCCTGAACATCTACAGGTGCAAACAGAGATGCAGACAAGATCCTCTTTTTGCTATGGGGTTTTATGTGCTCAGGTTCTTTTGTAATTGAAGGAACTGTCAAAATAGAAGGCTGGGGCTGCTCTGATTTTTCACTTTGGGATTTTATTTTCTGTTACAGGTAGCACAGATGGTATTGGGAAGGCATATGCTGAAGAGCTGGCGAAGCGTGGTGTCAACATTATCTTAATCAGCCGAAACAAAGAGAAGCTGGAGGCTGTATCTAAAAGCATATCTGAAACCTATAAAGTGGAAACAGATTTCATAGTAGCTGACTTCAGCAAGGGTCGAGAGCCTTATCCAGCGATTAAGGAGGCTCTGAAAGACAGAGAAATTGGGATTTTGGTGAATAATGTAGGAATGTTTTATTCCTACCCAGACTATTTTACCAGTCTGTCTGAGGATATGCTGTGGGACATGATCAACATAAATATTGCTTCTGCTAACATGATGACACATATTGTGCTGCCAGGCATGGTAGAGAAGAAGAAAGGTGCAATTGTGAATGTTTCTTCTGCATCCTGTTGTCAGCCAACACCAATGTTGACGATCTATGGTGCTTCTAAAGTAAGCTGGGGTGTAATGTTTAATGGTATGCACTGAAAAATGGATTATAGCTTGTTTGCATTTGTTTGGTGTTTTTCACATTCAGCAAGACTTGAATTTGATTTCACAGTCAGGTTTTCTAGAGATTTTTTCAAACACCAGAGGTGAGTGTTACATGTATGATGCAGTAAATTTTTTAACCTCACTGGTGCTCTGAACCAAAGTCAGTGCTTCCTGGATTATGTGCAAATTATGGCAGAACAGTAGTTCTACAAGAAATGTTACCTCGCTCAGAGGAATGATGTACAAAGCAAAGTGGCAGTTCTATGAGCTGTTGAAAGAGTCAAGATTTCATTTCTCCTTTTCAGCTGAACTGTGCAGGCATACCTCAAGCTACTTACACACTAGTATTTGGTAGTAAAAGGAGCTATACTCATGCTCAAGCCACCACTGTGACAAGGCTGTGGTCAAACCAAGCCACTGCTTCACCTAACACCAAGAGGCAGAAGGCTTCTTATACCATTGTACTGTATTTGGGGAAAAGTGAAAGGAACTTCCCTCACTGTAATTATTGTTCCTGAGGAGATCCAGTCAATCATGCATAGGATGGGACAGCTGGATGATGCTGGAAGTATGATTGCTTGTGGGGATGCAGATTTACATGGGATGACCTGCTGAATCCACAAAAGCAGCTGAGATTGTAGATGGGATCTTGCCTAGAAACAGTGTCTAAAGACAAGTGGTTATTGCTCCCTGCTGTCGGTGGCTGCCCTCTCCTGTAGCCTAGCCCCTGTGCAGCCTTGCTTCTGAGGTAGCTCTTGTACTTTACTTTGCCTGGAGTAAAACCAGCTCTCTAATACCCCAGTGTATAAAACTTGCAGATTTTCTTCAGTGAGGAAACTGTTTTAAAATTCCTATTTCTGTTGCAAAGTATCTCCCTCCTTTGTTAATACTAATGTATGTAGAACTGCACTCTGAACTAAAACAATTAAAAGGCGTGGATGGAAAAGAACAGAACAAAACCAAATGTATCCAAATTTCTTCCTTTAGGTGGCATTACTAATCCAAATCCTGTATCAGCAATACAGTTTAAAGCCTGGCCTCTGAATATTATTACATGGGCGTAGCAGTGTGAACAAGCTGTTCTAGCATGCTAAGCCTAAAGCATTTCTAAATTCCTGAAATAGATGTAAGAGATGTTCTTTCTCAGCAGTAACTGGCTTTGCAGCACAGCAGTAGCTTCAGCACAGCGTCAGTGTTGCTGCTGTGGTAAGACTGAGCTGTGCTCATTTTTCTGTCTGATTCCAGCAATCCCAGTTACCAACTTGGGCAGGTTTTTTTTTTTTTTGTCGTATTGTAAAAGTAAAATGAGCTAAATGAGGTAATACAGATGCACATAAATAAACGAATGTTTAATTTTGCATCGAAGGAGTCCCAGGAAATAATTCACCTAGCTTCTGGGGAAGTTGAATATAAAATGCACTTGTAAATGTACTGAAGAATGGGACTTCATTTTGTCCTTTTGACAGTAGAATGTATAGTCAGTTTTGGAGTGTCTTTACAATTACCCCAGACTAAACAAGGTGTTTTAGATGAAATAAATGTGTTTGTGTTTAAGCAGAATTGTCAGATTGTTTGCCAAATTCACATCAGAGAGTTAAGCGGTCATTTTGTTCTGCAAGTTACTGTACTGTTGCAGTTGCAGGTTTTTAGCAAACAAATAACAACAAATAGAAATGTTGATAATACTTCAGAAATGTGTATTTTTATACTCGTTATTCCAGTGTCTCTTTCTGCTTTTGTCTTTCTAGACCTACCTGGACTATTTCAGTAGAGCACTACATTATGAGTGTGCCTCAAAAGGAATTTTTGTTCAGAGTTTAACTCCATTTGTCATTTCTAAGATGACGTCACGCAGTGGCATGGCATCAAAGAGATCTTTCTTTTTTCCTTCTGCTGAAGAGTATGCAAGTCATGCTGTTTCTACTCTTGGGTTATCGACAAGGACTACTGGTTACTGGAAGCATGCAATAAAGGTAATATAATCTATTAAACTATGTAATGTTTATCAGTAGAAGTTAAATAAGCTTCCACTGTTTACTTTCTTAGGAAACTGAATGAAAAGTATGCTCATATTCTGAAAAAGTGCAGTATTTATTGCAGGACTTAAAGGCATTGTGCCATATTTTCTCACTAATTCTACTTCAGAAAGTTATGTTTGGGCATGCTTATTTTTTAGGATGAGTGAATCCAATTCCCACTTAATGCACAGCAAAAAATGGGAGACTTATTCAGAAGTAGAGAGTCTCATTTGAATTGGGGTGCTGCTGACCGGGCAAGCATTTCACTGTCGTCTCTGCTAACAGAAGTAGTGTTTTTCAGTCTTGCTTAATTGAGTATATTTCTACTTTGAGGAAGAGTGGGTAGAGGGGATGGAATAACAGCAGAAAAAAAAGCTCACATTTTTATTCTAAGCTACCTAAAAGCAGGTCCTCCATTTGTTAGCTTTTCATTTTGGAGGGCAAACTCTGGGCTGCAAGGTAATTTTAAGAACGTTGGTCACATCTCAGGTGTCCTACTGTCATGGGTTCAGCAGTAGCAGTCATTTTAAAATTATTAAAATATTAAATTATTATTAAATATTATTATTTAAAATCATTACTAAACTGTTCTTATCTCAACCTGTGCGAGTTGAATTCTTTTGATTCTCCTCCCCATCCCCCCGGGACTGGGGAAAGAAAGAGGGGCAGTGAGTGAGTGAGCGACTTCGTGAGTTTTAGAGACTTAAACCACGACACCTACCTAGTGGTCTCCTATAGCATTAAGTCAAGCAGAAGGAGTCAAAAGAAGTGAGGATTAGTGTAAAAATAATAAAAGAGACAGTGTCGTGGTTTAAGTCCCCAACACCCCACGCAGTTTTCTCACTCCCTCCCTCCCCTCTATTTCTTCCCCCAGTCCCAGGGGGATGGGGAGGAGAATTAAAAGAATGCAATTTCCACAGGTTGAGATAAGAACAGTTTAGTAATTAAGGTATAACACAAATCACTACTGCTACCACCAGTAATAATAATGACAAGAGAAGTACAAGAGAAATACAAGGAAAGAAAATACAACTGCTCACCAAGCCCGACCCAGCCAGTGCACCCCCCAGCAGTGAACCCCCCAGTGCACCACCACACCCTTCCGGGTCTCTGCTCTCCGTTTTCACATCCTGGGCATGACGTGCTGTGGTATGGAATAACCTCTTTGGTCAGTTTGGGTCAGGTGTCCTGTCTCTGCTTCCTCACGGCTCCCCTCCTCCCTGGCATAGCATGAGACTCAGAAAGTCCTTGGCCAGATCAAAACATTACCAAGCAGTAACTGAAAACACTGGTGTTATCAGCACAGCTCCAAAGCCCAAAAATCAAAAACACGGCACTGCACCAGCTACCAAGAAGGAGAAAAATGACTGCTACTGCTGAACCCAGGACAGACAGGAACAACAGTGGCAATTAAAGAAAGTAGACAGTATTGCTGTCGCAAACTTCAACAAAGCATTTCAGGATTTATTTGCAGAACCTACCTGTGGGCACTACTTCCAAAATGGCTAAAGATGTACTCCAGGGGGTTGAATTTAAGGCTTAGTTTGTTAATGTTCAAACTTTTGACTTGCTTTAGTTGTAATTTGAGGAATGGTTTGTTTACTTTAATGAAATATATCTTAATCTGTCCCTTTGTTTTTTTTCTTTTCTCTTCTCTTGTCTCCGTGTCTCTCCACAGTTCACGTTGGGTGAGCGCCTACCTGAATGGATCTGGGCACAGCTTGCATTGTATATTTTCAGAATTACACGCAAGGAAGCTTTAACATGCAAAGTGAAATAGGAGTGTTCAGATGTCCTTTGGCACAAATACTGTATATTCTGATCAGAGTGCTGCCAAAATGTATAGTGAATGCTGGTGGGCTTACCATAAGTTACCCATACCTTGCTACATGTAGCCTGGACATCAGAGCTCTGGATCCTCTCCGCGTTGTTAATAATAATTAACAATTATTATATAATTGTTATATAATCCTGTTGTATAATCTTTTGCATTAAACCACTCTTCTGCTGCTTTCTTGTGTGACAGAGAGCTAGTCTTGTTGAGGTTAATGTATGTTCACTTTCTCTTCAAGGCAGGCAGGCAGTTGTCTGTTGTATAGTACTACATAATGTCAGCTTGCAAAGTTGACTGAATTTGAGAATTCTCCAAATTTGTTAGAAATGAGCCGCCCCCCAAACATGACACTGTTCAAAAAGACAAACCCTGTCAACTGTATTAAGCTTCTTTAACATGTAGTTTTGCAAACTTTCCTGTCTTCTAGTGGCAGATGTTTGGTGGTTTAAGTGTAAATGTTGTTGCTTTTGAATTATGTTATTTAAGAAACTTCTCAAGGTGCACAGCAAAGGACTGCTGACCTGGAGATAGTTTAAGTGACTGAAGAGGTTTTACAGAGCTGTAAAGGAATTTGGAGATAAGCTTGTATGCTTTTATATTGAAAGTGCCAGTGATCTTGATAATACTTTAAATATTGCTTCAGCAATCTGAAATACAGCTGGAGAAATGAATAAAGAATATAAAACTGTAAAAAACCATAATCACTAAAGAAAATGAAGTAACATTTTGGTTTAAAAATACTGATCAGTTTCTTAAGATGATGATAATAATGATAATAAACTTTACTGAAGTTTTGATGTTGTATGGTTTGTATGCTTTTGTTTGTATAAATAAATATGTTTATGGATATATACTTGCTAGATGTCACACATTGCTCGTATGTGTTGCAGGCTTTACATGTGAGAGTCAGGAAAGTTGCCCTTTCTGTGTGCACATAATTGCTATCTAAAAGAGAGACATGACTTGCATTAAGAATGTTCTCAATCTTTTTATTTTATACTGTCACGGGCTCCTTAGTACTGCTTCTGTGATGTTATAGTGAAATCCTACACACAGCAGGATGACTTGAGGAGCACCTTTTCCTTGTTTTGCTAGCATTTGTGTCTTGAATGTTTCAGTGCTTATTCCCTGATGGTGACAATGGGAGGTCAGTATACTATACAGCAGTTGTTGCTCAGTAATGTCTACTCTGACCAAGGACTTCCTGAGTCTCATGCTCTGCCTGGGAGATAGGGAAGCTGGGAGGAAGCATAAACAGGACACCTGACCCAAACTAAACAAAGAGGTATTCCATATCAGAGCACATCATGCCCAGTATATAAACGGGGCAGTTACCCGGAAGGGCGAGATTGCTGCTCAGGTAGGGCTGGCTATAGGTCAGCAGGTGCTGAGCAATTGTATTCTCTTCCCTTGTTATTTCCCTGGTCATTATTATTATTGGTGGTAGCAGCAGTGGTTTGTGTTACACCTTAGTTACTGGACTGTTCTTATCTCAATCCATGGGAGTTACATTCTTTCCATTCTCCCCATCCCTCCAGGAGCAGGGGAGCAAGAAAAGGGGGAGTGAGCAGCTGTGTGGTTCTGAGTTACAGGCTGGGCTTAAACCATAACAAGGATGTATGTATAGCAGTTGCATGGTGTTGCTGAATAGTGCAATTGTGATTATAAAGTGGGTGTTGCTCCTCCACAGTAGCTCTGCATTGGTGATGTCAGAGCCTGAAGTTCTAATAGGGACAATGCCCATAAAGCTTTTATGAGTAGGTTTTGTAAAGAATGATTTAGTAGTTACCCTCATAGAGTCAGAGACTGTGTACAAATCTTGTTTGCAAATAAGTAATTCTAAGTTGTATCACTGAAATGCTTGAAAAGTTGTTGTCCAGAGGGAAATTCAGGCTGTAATTTTTATGATTATGGAGCTACCTCCCATGACACTTTGATACTGCTGTGTCACTGCAGCACCATATTCTCAAGCTTTTTGGGGTGAAGGAAGGAGAAGTATTGGGTCAGGGACTCATTCAAAGGTTTGGTCTGCCACTCACCTCATGTCAGCTGCAGCTGATCCCGGCCTCAGAGGCCCTGGAAGCTATTTGTTTGAATTGTGAAGTATAAAACTACATACGAAGTGTTGCGAATAACACCTTATGCCTGTTTGCAATTGGGATTTAAACAAATCTGGTTTTAGCAAGCGCTTAAACGAAGCTTGAGAAACGTGAAGCTGCAGCACATTCCTACTTCCACCTCTCTCTCTCGCTCGCTCGTCGGGCGCTGCCGGCCCATGCCCACCGGTCACATCCACATCTCAAGCCTCCCTTGCAGGAGAAGCTAAACCCCGCTTACCCATCTCCCAGTAACCGGGTTTCCACACAACCTCTCCTTGCCAGCCGAGCACCGCCTACCTCAGCACGGCCCGTTACGCCCGCCCGCGCACTGACGGTAGGGGACTCTCGCGAGAACACGGTGATAAACAGTGCACAAAATGGCGGCGACGGGCCGGGCGGCGGCGGCACGGTGAGCGCGGGGACGCGGCGTCGTTGCTGCTTGCTCGGGTTGCGGGTTGTGCGGTGCCGGCAAGTGGTGTGGGGCACAGAGCGGGACCTGCAGCACCCGGCCACCATTCCCGGTGCTCGCTTCCGCTCGCCTCTGGGGCTGCCTCGTCCGCCGCCGCGCTCCGGGCGGCTGCCGCTCCTCCTCAGCCGCTCCTCCTCAGCCTCTCCCTAGCGCGGGGTGAGCTGGGAGCGGCTGCGCTGTCCGCGCGGCTGCGGTCTCCTGGGTGGCGCGGGCGACTCGCGGAAACGGCCCGGCCTAAGTGAGGGTACTCGTTCGGTAGCTGCGCGGTGATCGGGACCGGCGGCCCCGCCTGTGACACGGGCAGGGCTCCCGGAAGGGGATCGCTACTCCGCCAGGGTAACTCCGAGCGGAGCTGCTCAGGGGCTGGGCAAGGCTCAGTACTTGTCCAGCTCCACATAGTAAGGCTGTTGCACAGAATAAACAAGTGAGCGTGCTTTTCCTTTGCCTCTAGTTTCTGTATTTCATCATTATGCTTACGTACAGTCAGCTGTAAGGATTTTGCTCGTTTGCGTAGTTGAATGTTTATTAAGGGCTATAAACAAATGAAGTGATAAGGTACCCAGAGCTCAGCCGAGAGCAGGAGTACTGTAGCTGTGCCTAGTTTAGAGATGAAGAGGAAACTTTTTAATCACAAGCAATTCGCAGTCTGTCGGGATGTCGGAACTAGAGGGGAATTCCATCCCTGTTACAAAAAAAATACATGAGAATGCTAAATAAAGTTAAATAAAAGTGGACAGCTGTCACATGCAGACTCAGTTTGTTCTATTGCTGTGCTGTGAGCTCAGCCCATCCTTCTCCTAAGGAGTATGAATTCTCTCATAAGGCTCCTACTTTTCAGTCCTGGTCACTGTGGCAATGTATGATTCTGCTTCTCCAAGTGCTGTGGTAGATCAAATGAATATTGCTCATTACTTGTGTCTTAATGGCCATTTACCTACTAGTTGCTGGTTAAATGTTTGGAATTTTAAAAAATACTAGCATTACAATTTTATTTTTTTTTTCATTATTTTTCACACCTTGGAGTATAAATCATGGAGGCTTCCCCTTCATGTGAGAAACCTTCAATGCTATCCTTTATCCAACGCTATACATTACTACATCTGTAGTCCCAGCCCTTATTTTCTCAGGTGCCCATGTTGTAGTAACACACATTCCACCTCAGGAAAATTTGAAAGACTTCTTTCAAGCTCAGGAACTGAATGTTTGCTTCCTGCAGTGTCTTTTGTCCTTACCAGGCTTTGACATGGAGTTTGAATCTTGATTCTTCTTGTGTAAAGTGATGTACCTTAGCAGAATTTTTGTTTGCCCCATTTCTGACTGGCAAAAAAGCTACCATGCTATTCATGAAAAATTACTGAATGAAAATTAAGAACAACTTTTTCCATATTATTTCTAATACTAACTGCAAAAGGGTTTTTTTTTACGTTTTTCAGGCTCTACAGTTGCACCAACACAACTCTTAATTATTTTCTTTATTGCCCTGCCTTACAGGTTGGCTTGCAATCAGCTTTGCTAATTCTTCTTGGGAGTTAACTTTGCCATCAGAAATGGAGTACAGGACTCAGCTACCACATCCCGAGTGACCGAATCCTTTAATACAAAATGGAGAAGAAGCGGAGAAAGAAATGAACCTGTTTACTAGGCTTTACCTCAGAAGACCATGAAATCTCAACTTATTTTGGACATAGCTTTAAGAAGTAACCAATTGATCAGTGCAGTGACAGCAACATTTACTGAAACAAAAATGAACTAGTTTTTAAAGAAGAAAGTTGTGCTTTGAATATATGGAATTTTTGGAATGAAACCATTTTCTCCTGTGACCATGAAGTTTGCAAACATCTGGTTTGTTCTGGTTGTTATTTTACTCTGTGGCAAAAAACACTTCAGTACCAGACTAGAGAATTCCTCTCATGAAGCTCACATATGTCCTGGATGTTCTCGCCTTACTTTGAAAGTGGAATTCACTTCAACAGTCGTAGAGCATGGTAATAAGAGTTAAGCAGTAAAAAAAGAAAAAAAACAAATCCATGAAAAGTTCGAATGTATTTTACTGGTTTGTGGTATTTGTGCAATTGTAACATTCCAAGTTTGTGTAGAAGCATATTGTCTGCTGAATTCTCTGTATGCAAAGAGAGAAATAGATTTTTTCAAAGGTTCTTGGTTTAACTGGAAACAAGACTCAGAGAACAAGAGAAAGAGGAGAGGGGGAAATAAAAAGGATGTTAAAAGTGTAAATGGAGTGTGAAGGCTCAGGTGGGCAAGCCTCCTCACTTTGGTGTGTTTAGTCCCTGTTTGTTTTGACCTAGCCAGTGGTATCATTGAGGGTTTTTTATGAAATGTAACCACAAGTGGGCCTTGAAGGGGTAAGAAAGGCAAGCAATTTCTATGGGCTTGTTCAAGAAGTGGTGTGGAAGTGTTAATGTACAGAAGATAATTGTGAAGGGAGCAGATGAAAGACAAAGTGAGGCACATGTCACTTCGGGGATGGCAAAGGATAGCAGTAGGATACTTTTACCCTGTGTCCACTTGCTGTCTCAGGTACCTGTAATGTTCCTGCAGTGAAACTGTATGTGTCCCTGGGTGCTGACAGGCAGGATGTCAGTAGTGAAGTTTCTGCACATAGTGAGCCAAAGTTTGAATGGGATGGTGTCTGCTGGGGCTCTGCTCCTCTCTTACTGATACAAATCTAGGACTGGGCTGTTGGGACCGCCTTTATTCTCGATATGTGTTATAGTTTGTGTCAGTAATTTGCACTAATACGCAATACCATGTAGAGGCTAGATACTTTAAATCATATGTGCCAAGAGGTATACTGAACTGGCATAATAGCTTTAAGCTGACAGAGGGGAGATTTAGATTCGACATTAGGAAAAAATTCTTCCCTGTGAGGGGTGGTGGGGCCCTGGCACAGGTTGTCCAGAGGAGCTGTGGCTGCCTCATTGCTGGCAGTGTCCAAGGCCAGGTTCAATGGGGCTTGGAGCAACCTGGGCTAGTGGAAGGTGTCCCTGCCCATGGCAGGGGTTGGAACTGGATGAGCTTAAAGGTCACTTCCACCCCAGATCATTCTGTGATTCTATGCTAATGAAGCAGTTTGTACTGCTGGATGTAATAGTAAGTGTTTTCTTTCTACTGCTCCCCTGATGTTTCACCTTTCTGTTACAATTCTACCTTCCTTTCGAAGTTTTTGATCATATGTTGCAGCTTTCCTGATAAAGAAAAAAACCAAAACAATATAGTGCAGACATAAACTGCAGATTTCTAAAAGCAACAGAAAAATGCCTCAAATTGTGATTATTTGTTCTGGAAAAAGAAAAAAAATGTATTTGGACCATTGTGATGTGAATTCATTAGTAAGCTGCTTAAACATCAGTTCTGATAAGTTGTGCTCTTGTTTCAGAGTATATTGTGGCTTTTAATGGATACTTCACAGCTAAAGCTAGAAGTAAATTTATTTCAAGTGCATTAAAAAGTAGCGATATTGAGAACTGGAGGATTGTACCTCGCAACAACCCAGCCACTGACTATCCCAGTGATTTTGAAGTTATTCAGATCAATGAGAAACAGAGAGATGGCGTACTGACACTTGAAGATCATCCAAACATCAAGCGTGTAACGCCTCAGCGAAGGGTTTTCCGAGCGCTCAAATATTTGGAGTGTAAGTAATTTTCTGTGTGGTTGCATGAAATCTGCTTTGAGGATGTGTCTCAGCCTAATTTCAGACCATCAACTTGGCATTACACAAATGGGAAGTGGCCTACAGGTTTCCTTTACATAAATCTATTTTTTTGTCTATAAAATTATCAGGGTCTCGTCATACCTTTGCTGAAGTGTGGCAACAATTATATCTACAACACAGAAACATTTCTTTTGCAGCAGCCAGTTACCTGAGACTATGGACCATGATATCTATAGTAGATGAGACAGAAGCTTTTACTGACTTTGATTAGAGAAAATTGATACTTGCTTGTTTAAAACTTATGTTGTTTTGCATATTTTTGATTCTGCATATTTTGTTTGTATATTTGCATAACATACAATCTTCTGTGTTTTTCCTCATACTGTTTTTTCTGTTCTTCATCCTAATTCTACATAGCTGATCCAGTGTTGCACTGCAATGAAACCAGATGGACTCAGAAGTGGCAGTCATCTCGTCCCTTGAGAAGAGCAAGTCTTTCCTTAGGTTCTGGCTTCTGGCATGCAACAGGTCGACACTCAAGCAGGCGTTTGCTGAGGGCTATCCCTCGCCAAGTTGCTCAGACCTTGCAGGCAGATGTCCTCTGGCAGATGGGTTACACAGGTATGGTTTTGTCTGTTGGCATAGAATGGTCACCTTTGTTGAGAAACAAGGGAAGTCTGTGGAGAGGCTAAATGACTCCTATGAAGTAATCTCTCTTTGGGTGCCAGTTCCAGAAAGATTGAGAAATTATTTGTTTTGAGATACGTTGTATACTTACAGAGTGCTATTCTCTGTGTGTACTGAGAAATTGGTTATATTTATGATGTGTGGCTGAATTTCTGAATTGGAATGTAAGTTCTGTTTGAGATCTGTAACTTATTGAGCTTGTAAGTTGCAAGCCACATTAAACGAAAGTTCTCTTTAACCTGATAGATTAGATTTGCTACAAAGCTGAGTCAGAAAAAGCAGTGTTTTTCTGTTACAGGTGCTGGTGTAAGAGTAGCTGTGTTTGACACTGGTCTGAGTGAGAAACATCCACATTTCAAAAATGTGAAGGAGAGAACAAACTGGACTAATGAGAGAACCTTGGATGACGGTGAGTTACTGTGCAGAATTGTCCAGCTCTTCATGACCTGGCATGTTCGGTTTTCCATTGTAAAACTGCTGCTGCTGATGTGATGTTAACATCTGTTGAAACTGTGTATCTTGAGATTTCAAGCTTAAATTTATACGGTCCTGAGAACTTTGTAGTCATACCATATCCAACAAAGAGTGTTAATGTCCCAAGAGGCTATTGCATAAATCTCTTTTGGATCGCATGTGTCATTTTATCACAGCATTTGAAAAATGTCAAGGCAAGAAGACACTATGCAGGCATAGAATCACAGAATAGTTAGGGTTGGAAGGGACCTTAAGATCATCTAGTTCCAACCCCCCTGCCGTGGGCAGGGACAGCTCCCACTAAACCAAGTCACCTACAGCTCTGTCCAACCGGGCCTTGAACACTGCCAGCGATGGAGCATTCACAGCTTCCCTGGGCAACCCATTCGAGTGCCTCACCACCCTTACAGTAAAGAATTTCTTCCTCATATCCAATCTAAACTTCCCGTGTTTAAGTTTGAGCCATTACCCCTTGTCCTCTCACGGCAGTCCCTCATGAAGAGTCCCTCCTCAGCATCCTTATAGCCCTCCTTCAGATACTGGAAGGCTGCTCTGAGGTCTCCACGCAGCCTTCTCTTCTCCAGGCTGAACAGCCCCAACTTTCTCATCCTATCTTCATACGGGAGGTGCTCCAGTCCCCTGATCATCCTCGTGGCCCTCCTCTGGAGTTGGTCCAACACTTCCATGTCCTTTTCATGTTGAGGACACCAGAACTGCGCACAGTACTCCAAGTGAGGTCTCAGGAGAGCAGAGTAGAGGGGCAGGATCACCACCTTTGACCTGCTGGTCACGCTCCTTTTGATGCAGCCCAGGATACGGTTGGCTTTCTGGGTTGCGAGTGCACACTGCCAGCTCATGTTAATTTTCTCATCTACCAACACCGCCGAGTCCTTCTCTGCAGGGCTGCTCTGAATGTCTTCTCTGCCCAACCTGTAGCTGTGCCTGGGATTGCTCTGACCCAGGTGTAGGACCTTGCACTTGGCATGATTAAAATTCATCAGTTTGGCATCAGCCCACCTCACAAGCGTGTCAGGGTCCCTCTGGATGGCATTCCTTCCCTCTAGGGTATCAGCTGAATCACACAGCTTGGTGTCATCGGCAAACTTGCTGAGGGTGCACTCAATCCCACTGTCCGCGTCATCGACGAAGATGTTGAACAAGACCAGTCCCAGCACCGATTCCTGAGGGACACCACTCGTTACTGGTCTCCAGCTGGACATTGAGCCATTGAGCACAACTTTTTGCGTACAGCCATCCAGCCAGTTCTTTATCCACAGAGTAGTCCACCTATCAAATTGATGTCTCTCCAACTTAGAGACAAGGATGTCATAAATACATTGTCAGAGTAGGTGGTGGTAAAAGCAAATGCCACAAAGCTGTTTATTTCCTTTTTATGTATTCTGATATTTGCTACTGCCTGCATATTTCCATATAGAAGGAGAACATTTTCCTTCTTTACTGTGCAATCTCAAACTAACCATAGTTTTGGCACCTTCTTGTAAAGTTCTTCTAATCTGTATAGTTCTCATCAACAATCGTTGTGCTCATGCCCATCAACAGCCAAAGAACTTTTTATTTTCTACACTGTTTGTGTTCCTTTTTTTGTATGTTGACCTTAACTTGCCCTGACCCACATTGCCGATATAACAATACGCTTTCTTACGTTGTTAACTTCATACAGCCTGGGTCAGTGAGTCAGTTGGCAATTTAATCTCTTTAGAGTTCAAGGTATGTGCATATCATGCTCAGTCTTTTGTGTACCTTTGTAGATTTATCATGTAGGATTTCTTTGCATTGCAGCAGCTGCTTTTGGTAGCACTTTCTATTAGTTTCTGAGCCCAGATGATTGCTGGACAGGCAGATTTGGAGTGCAGAAATATAATGTAGGCAGTTCAATAAAGCAAAAGCTAAATTGTTTTTTGAGCAGAGGAAAAAAATGCGTTTTCTTATCTCACTATTCGTAGAATCGCAGGATAGTTTGGGTTAGAAAGGACCTTAGGATCATCTAGTTCCACCCCCCTGCCATGGGTGGGGACGGTACACACTAAACTGTGTCACCCAAGGCTCTGTCCAGCCTGGTCTTGAACACTGCTATGGATGGAGCGTTCACAGCTACCTTGGACAGCCTGTTCCAGTGCCTCACCACACTCACAGTAGAGAACTTTTTCCTTATATCTAACCTAAACTTCTCCTGTTTAAATTTGAACACATCCCCCTTGTCCTGTCACTCCAATCCCTAATCCTTAACAAAATACAGTTATTGTAGAGCCAGGATAAAAGTCTTTTTAAGAAGTTTACATAAAAATAGATTGGCCTCATAACTTGTATTACCCCAAATGACGTTTTTCTTTCATGAGTGCTTTGCAGGGCTCCTGATTTCATTGGTTGCAATCAGGAGTGGATAGACTGGAGAGCTTATCACTTGGAGTTTCATCAGCTAGTTCTGTGGCTACACAGACTGGAAATTCTGGTCCCACTGAATCCAGCAGCAAAATGTGATGCAGAAAGTCTAGGACTGAACCCAGTGTTTGCAGTTTGTTATAAAGTCTGTTAGATTGATGTGATTTTTTTGTATAGGATATCTTAAACAGTACAAATCCTGGACGATGTAAAGGTTTGTCTTGTAATGTTTTGTTTCCTTCTTCCTGTCATAGGCTTAGGCCATGGGACTTTCGTAGCAGGTGTGATAGCCAGCATGAGAGAGTGCCAGGGATTTGCTCCAAATGCAGAACTGCACATTTTTAGAGTGTTCACCAATAACCAGGTAGCTATTTTACATGTGTTTCAATTGTGCCTTTCCATATCAATGCTGTAGTAATCCTTTCCTTTGGGAATATTGCAAGTACTTATAAATGTTGACATATTTTGTTTGATAAGTGGGAGGAATATATCTTTCTATTTATAAGCGATTTACTTTAAGGAGACTGTTGACATTTTTGTGATTTAAGGAGACTGCTGACATTTTTGTGCTTTATTTTGGTGGTGTTTCTCCCCTCTGAAGTCCTTATTGTCACGGAATCCCTGGATTTTCCAATGATAGCTATTTTCCCCCCTTCTTTTTACGTAGGTCTCGTACACATCTTGGTTTCTGGATGCCTTTAATTACGCAATTTTAAAGAAGATAGATGTATTGAATCTAAGTATTGGTGGGCCAGACTTCATGGATCATCCATTTGTTGACAAAGTTAGTATGAGGAAATGAACTGGTCATGGTCTTCATATCCCTCACATGGATGCTGTACTTACAGAGCTACTTGTTTGCCAGTGCTCATGACAGATTCTGGTGATGCTGACAGTTTTTGTGGGGTTTCATTTGCATGAGAGAAATTTTGTACAGTGTACAGGCTTTTAGGAATATGTTTCAGGAATGAAGAATTGTAGAAAAAATGTCCATTTACAAAATGCTGTATGTACTGCTAGAAGTACAGGCAACTAACTAGGCCCTTATTATAAGCTTAACTGAAATCCTCCTTGTTTTGTTTTGGTTGGTTTTTGTTTGGTTTTTATTCTTAATCTCAGCATGGGGTTGATTTATTTCATGGTAAAAATATGTATAGTGTAAATTTAGTATCAAATTGTCTTAAGAGCAAATAGGTAAAAAGTTGATACGGCTATGTGTTAAGAACGTGTTTCAGGTTAAGAATTCAGTTAGGTTTTTGACTTCGTAAAAAATAAGTGGATTGTTAATATGTCCTTCAAAAGCACTAAATAAATTAATTTAGATTTACAAAAAGGATAAAATCTTTCTTTGTAAAGGGTAATTAAAGGGATTTAAAGCTTAGAAATTCTTGATTTTTTTTAAGTGATAACTTGCATTGAAATATAGTTTGATAGTGACTTCACTACTCTCCCCATATTATTACTGGAGGGGATTCAGAAGAACTGGACTTTAGCAACTGGAGTGCTTTGTTATGGATAGGAGTTTTATCTTTGGTGTAACCTGAATACAAACTATCAGCAGTGTTGCTGTTGAGGCTGGGTTATTGGTCATATAATCTTAAGAAAGTTTAGAGCTTAATTTTGAGTACACCAGTAAGATGTATTTTATAAATCTCAGTAAGAAAGAGAGGTTCAACTAATTGTTAGCTTATGTCAAGCTCCATGGAGTGTATACTTCTCAGAAAAGCCTCTTTTTTGATGGCAGAGCCTTACTGTAAACATTTTTGTAGGTATGGGAACTGACAGCTAACAACGTCATCATGGTCTCTGCTATTGGCAATGATGGCCCTTTGTATGGGTAAGTTTCAATGACCACTTCAAAGGAAAGGAAGTACCTTATTATGTGCTTTTGGAAGTAGTTGTGTTTGGTCAGGAAGTTTTCCCTCCTATTTTCTGTAATCTGTTTATAGAAAGTGTCTCAGTCTCCACTGTCTTTACCACTTGCTGTAGTAGTTCAGCAATTTGTGAAGTACTTGGCTGAATATTTTCCACTGAAACAGTGGAAAGTCAGTAAAAGAAGAATGGTAGTACTTCCAGCTGTCATTTCCCTGTTACTTTGAGCAGGCATGTTTGAGTACTCAGCTTGGGTTTAAGGAATATAGAAATATAGAAAGGATCAAGCCAGAATGATTTGTGGTATATTTCTAAAATAAGTGCCTAAAAATAAATTTGTTTTGTCTTCAGGATATGTGGTTTGGTAGTTACTGAGTTAGTTATTGAGTTACTAACTGCCTGAAAAGTTGCTCTTTCATTTAAAATGTAACTGCATCACACAGGGCCGAAATTTGTTTCTGTAGAGGTTGAAAAGAGTGTCTAACAAAAGCCTAATGGCAGTATGTCCATTATCAGGATTGAACTTATGACTGTGTCTTGATTTTGGGGTTTGTTGTTTTTGTTTTTGTCTTCCTATCTCCCAACTTATTCTAGGACTCTAAATAACCCTGCTGACCAGATGGATGTGATTGGAGTGGGTGGCATTGACTTTGAAGATAATATAGCTCGCTTTTCATCTAGGGGAATGACCACTTGGGTAAGATTTTTTATTATGGTCAACCACATTTGCAGCCAAAACAAAGGCCTTGGAAAGGTGGCCTTTTTGAAGGGGTAATCCTGTGCAGATGATATGTATGGGAGTAACCAGTGATAAAAGATTTCATAAAAGATCAGATAGGGATTGTAAGTCTTTAAGCAAGAAGCTTAATATTCTTTACAGGGATTTTCATTAACCTTGGCTAGTACTGACATTCTTCATGTATTTGTAGAATCCAGTACCTTTGATTTATGGTGAGGACTTATATGTGTAGTTACGTCTGCAAAACTGAAGGCCTCTTCTTGTCCTTTGTTTTGTTTAAAAATCTCAGGATTTCCAGATGCTACATCAACAAGCATGCATTTGCCTGTTGAACTGATGTAATAGGTACTGATTTCAGATGAGGTAGCATTGTCATCTTCATTAAAGAGACTATTACATGTTTCTGTTTGTGCTGCATCTTACTCATTATTCAGGCGGCAGTGTGGTTATAATTTTGTTAGTGGTTTCACTCTTAGCATAGATACTAGAGTAACTGGCAGTAATGTTACCTTTGAAACACTGAAAACTTGTCATAGACAAGTTGAGCCCTTCTTTGGGTGTTGCTATTCTGGGATGCTCAATCTCAGCTAATTTTGTTGGTAGTTCTACTTCTGAATGGTCTGCAATTAGTTTAAGTGGCCAAACGAAGCAACCAGTATTCATTATGTATTAGGGCAATAATCCATCCATTTTGTTTCACAGGAGCTGCCTGGAGGTTATGGTAGAGTGAAGCCTGATATTGTTACTTATGGCTCTGGAGTAAGAGGTTCTGGTATGAAAGGTGGATGCCGCTCTCTCTCTGGGACAAGCGTAGCATCTCCTGTGGTGGCAGGTGCTGTTACTTTGTTAGTGAGGTAAGGCTTATATAAAAATATCTAAAAAGATACTGATGCAGGAGGGTCATAAAAGGTCCTGTAAAGGAACCTGCCAAATTAAATTATATTCAGGTGTAGAAAAAAAACCTCAGAGGACAAAATCCTATTTCTTCTGCCTGAGATATTACTGTATCTACCTAGCTCTAAGTTTCCTGAGAAAAAACTGAGAAATTATTTATTTGATAATAGTCTTTAAAATATACCTAGGGAGAATTTTGTCACATTTTTTAATAATTTTGAATTGCTGAGCTCCTGTCAGTAGTGTTGTAGAAGAGCAGCTGCTGGAAGTAGGCACCTGTAGAAGTTTATTATCTAAATAGTCATAAATTTTATGGGATTTAGGGGTTTATGGCTATTATCCAGTTGCGTAAGTCATCTGTTACACACTGAAGAAAGGAAGGTGAGTGTTGCAAAGCTGTACTTTGTTGTTGCTACTACATAAGGAGGAGATGAATCTTTTTGAGAAACATGCCAGAATTTCTAAGTCATCATCACATTTCTTCCATAAAGTGGTTTGCAAAAGATACCAGCAAGTTTTGAGACACAGGGGCTTTGATTTTCAGATTACTTTATGTAGCATTTAAAAGATAGTGTCCTGATTGTAATGACTGCTGGTAATGGATCACACTGTAATGAGATAAATTAACGTGGTATTAGTTTTTAAGACAAATGTGTCAGAAACTTGATTAGATATCAAGTAATAGTATACAAATATGAAGAGAAGATGTTACTTACAATAAGGTGATTTTTTAATGCATTTTCACATCAAATTTAATGCATTTTTACATCAAATGACTGTTAAGGCACAATGGTAAAAAGACTAGCTAGAAAGTGGAATAAAAGCCACCTAACGTGATCTGTTGTTTCCTGCTTCAGCACAGTTCAGAAGCGTGAAATGGTGAATCCAGCAAGTATGAAGCAGGCACTTATTGCGTCAGCACGCAGACTTCCTGGAGTCAACATGTTTGAACAAGGACATGGCAAGTTGGATCTTCTGAGAGCTTATCAGATCCTCAACAGCTATAAACCACAGGCCAGGTTAATTTTAATCCTTAATTAATCAATGATAGGCTATAATCTGCTTTATTTCTCAAAGAGCAGGTGTAACTCAGTTGAGCAATCTGTGCTTACGCAACAAAGAACTAGCACAGGTTTTAAGTAATTCTAAGTGTGAATTTTGACTGCAGAATGGATGAAAAGTCAAGGTATTTTCTGCAGTTTAGGGGATGAAGTGTCTGTGAGAGCTAAATTTTCTTTCTCTTCTGGACTCAGATGTTATGAATTATGTAACCTACAACACAATGGAAACAAACTTTAGAAAATAAGAATATTCTCACAGTGCTGAAAAGTGGGTTTTGTGTGTGAAATTTTTTTCACAAAACTTAAAAAAAAATTAGAGCGGAAGAGAGGAAGATTTTGGGGCAAATTTGGGAAGCGAGGTGGGAAATCTTGATAGAGTAACTGTAGCATGTTTTATCTGTATTTTTTTCATTGTTATGTATAGCAGCATGTTCTTCTGGGTTTTGGGTTTTGGGTTTGGTTTGGGTTTTTTTTGTTTGGTTGTTTTTTTTAATTTTACCTCCTTCACCCTGTAGTTTGAGTCCAAGCTATATTGACCTGACGGAATGTCCATACATGTGGCCCTATTGTTCTCAGCCCATATATTATGGAGGGATGCCAACCATTGTTAATGTTACTATCCTTAATGGTATGGGAGTCACTGGGAGAATTGTAGACAAGGTAAGACTTAACATTGTTCCAAGTCCTGGCTATTAATGTTGCTTAAACATTTATGAATTTCACAAAACAAATCAGGTTTCTTACTGCTTAGAGGAAGAGATGCAAAATGTTTGATTTTAAAGGACACACCCTGATTAGTAAGATTTGTCAACATGACCTGTCTACAAGTTTTCAAGCAATGCATTGTTTTCAGGGGCATGCAGCTTTTTGTCTTTGTAAAACCAGTTTGGACTGACAGGTGCTTAGAGAATACAAAGTAATCTCTGATAGCATTTAAAATCTTCTGGAAAGACTTTCCTCATCTGTTGTTTTTTTTTTTTTTTTGTTTTGCTTTGTGGTCTGAAGCATAAGCAGTTTCAGTAGAGACATTCCAGATCATGTTTCTTCCATACGTCAAAATGACCCGAATGTATTGACTTAACCAAGGTCTGCTGCAGAACCTGTTCTTTTACACCACTGAAGTTTGAGTGTGTTGGTTAACTAACGAGATTTTTAATTATTTTTTTTAATTAATCTAGTAAGTTTAAATGTAGAGCACATTTGGGAATTTCATGCCAGTTAAATAAGGCACCTATCCCAGAGCTCCAGCCAGCGTACACAAACTTAATTTCAACATTTTATTGTGAATCCTGAGGTCTGTTTTAGATTTAAGCTGACATTAAAGAGCGTTGCAGCTCTTATCCAACATCATTAGCTTGTGGTAGTGCACACAGCTTATGTAATTCGCCTGTGTCTGTTGTAGCATTAGCTCTCTATTACTGAAGGGAGATTTTGTGTTCTTAGCAATAAATTTTTGCATAGCACCCCAAAACATTAAAGCAGGTGCACTTAGGCAGCATGCTGTTCATATAGCTTCTTAGAGAGCCTTGCCACTGAAAAGCCTATAGTCTGGATCATTAAGGCTGTCACGATTAGGTTAATTCACTGACACACCACCAATCTTTTGGGCTTTGTGGTCATTTTAAAATTTGACATAATCTTCAGAAAAGCTAAGATTTGTTATTCTTTATACAGAGCGTGCAAAAATTAGTGACTGCCAATACTGTTTTGCCAATGTTTTGTATTTTCCATTTCACAGCCAGACTGGCAACCCTATCTCCCGCAAAATGGGGATAATATTGAAGTGGCTTTTTCCTATTCCCCTGTGTTGTGGCCCTGGTCTGGATACTTAGCAATTTCCATCTCTGTAGCAAAGAAAGCAGCATCCTGGGAGGGCATTGCTCAAGGTCATGTTATGATCACGATATCATCCCCTGCAGAAAATGAGGTAAGTTCTGCACATATTGGTTTTTCTGTGTTAACAATTACTAAAACTGCTTCTCAATATATAAGTACCTTCTTTTAAGGGGTTGCTGTGGTCCCATCATTTGAAGTGTAGGTTAGATTGGGGTCAGGGAATTGAAGAATATAAATCACAATCTTTATAGTTGAGGGCAGGATTAACCTGCAAATTGAATATACTTTAAAATCAAAAAACCTCACTTAGAAGCTGACTTCATAATTTCACCTGTTTACTGTGAATTATAAATAATGTGTTTTGATAAAGAGATTACTTTAATATTTCTTCTGGAACAATGCTTAGTTGTTCCTGAGAAGTTTTTAAACTTCTTGAACAATTGAACCAGATCTTGTTGTAACATTTTAAGTATTTTATGTTCTGAGAGTAAATATCAATGTTGAGTGCAGAAAAATTGCAATGGTGATTTAAGGCAGAAATCATCTCTGTCTCCAGAACTGGTACTGGTGACTGAAAGAAGATTTGATACCTCCATTTTACTGGTCTTTTACAATCCACAGTTAACTGGTGAATGTTCCTGTGGGGGAAAAAGGATTTCACTGTATTTTGTTCTGTCCTTCAGTCTAAGAATGGTGCAGAGCAGACTTCAACGGTGAAGCTTCCAATAAAAGTGAAGATAATTCCTACTCCACCTCGTAGTAAGCGAGTCCTTTGGGATCAATATCATAATCTCCGTTATCCACCAGGGTACTTCCCCAGGGATAATTTGAGGATGAAGAATGATCCATTAGATTGGTATTTATCTCAGATTGTATAGAATTTCTTGATTTTGTGTTAGTGATATGGGTAAACTTTACTGAATGCCAGAGTACTCTGGCCTTATTCAGTGTGGCATGGGATTAGTTTTTTAGGAAATCTATGAAAAGCGCTTGGACTCAGTATGCTTTTAGTTCAGGATTTTTGTTGTGTTCTATGGTTTTATTCATGTGAAATGAAAAGCTTTTAAAATGCAGATTGAAGACAGTGAGGTTTTTGTTTGGCTTTCAAAGAGCAGCATTTTTCTTTTCTGCCATAATTTCTCCCAGGAAGTTATGGGACACACTTTATTAGCCACTTCAGCATTCACTTATCGAAAAAAATCCCATGAGAAGTTTTAAATACTAAATCCTAAAGAAGAAAGTGGGAATGGCTCTAAGCTGAGGGAGACTAGATTTAGGTAAGGCATTATAAAAAAGTTCTTCACTATGATGCTGGCACAGGTTTCCCAGACAAGCTGTGGCTGCCCCATCCCTGGCAGTGTTCAAAGCCACGCTGGATGGGGCTTGGAGTAACCTGGTGTAGTGGAAGGTGTGCCCGCCCATGGCAGGGGGTTGGAACTGGATGAGCTTAAAGGTTCCTTCCAACCCAGACCAGTCTACAATTCTATGAGACCCTTTGTCTGTTAAGGGAGGCTGTCTTTGAAGCAGGGAGGGGCTTGGCTGCCCTGTTGTCTTTCACAGGTGGAGAGGGAAAGCATCCATAGGAAGAATTGTGCAACAGTGAATAAGGATTAATTGGGTCAGTGGCCAAATCACAGGCTTTGGAAAGATATTTGGGCCATACAGGTATGGCAAATGGACAGAAACTCTGCTGAATTTCAGTAACTGTTTACTGGTGGTCCTGTGAGTTTCTTCCAGTTAGTAGTTAAAATTGTTCTTACTAGCTTTTGCAAGGATGAAGTCCTGTGAAGAGCATCTGGTTTTAATGCAAGAGTGTTTCTCTGTGGGGCTGTGCAAACATGCTAATTGTGCTTTGTAAGGAACATGCTCAATTCCTACCTTTGACTCCTCTCTGTAGGACTCAGAACCAGTGTCATTTGTGAATAATTTTGCAAAGAGGAGATAGCTCTTGGAAGACTACAGGTTTTCATTTGAGAAAAATGGACCCTTTAGAAAGGAAACTAGGAAATAATCTGAAATTAGAGGATTTACATTTTATTTCTGCATGCCAGATTTAAATGTTTTCAATGCTTTTCTCTTTTCCTAAGGAATGGTGATCATATCCATACAAACTTCAGAGACATGTACCAGCACCTAAGGAGCATGGGATACTTTGTTGAGGTTCTTGGTTCCCCATTTACATGTTTTGATGCCAGTCAGTATGGTAAGCATGAGTTAATATCCTTGTTCTCTATACTCTTAACTTCTTCCTAAAATGGCCTCAGTTTTGGAAGACCAGGAATGTTGCAGGAATGCGAAGAAAAATCCTCATGATAGTAGAAAAATATAACAGTGGGTGTACTTATTTACATGCTGATATGTAGTTGTACAAAGAGTTGCTTCAGGTGCTTGGTAGTCTAATAGAATTAGGGCAGTTTTCTACCTTTGTCATGAAAAAATGAGAGGGAAAGCCTACCTCTGAGTGGGATAAAAGCCCCTCTGTATTCAGTCCCACAAAGGCAGAACTGTACTTGCCAAAATATTGTGGCATAGTCAGAATGAAGCATAATGTTGTCCTGGGTTCAGCAGTAGCAGTCATTTTTCTCCTTAGTAGCTGGTGCAGTGCTGTGGTTTTGGCTTTCAGCCTGGGAACAGTGCTGATAACACCGATATTTTTAGTTGTTGCTCAGTAATGTTTACTCCGACTAAGGACTTTGTTAAGTCTCGTGTTCTGCCAGGGAGAAGGGGTCTACTAAAATGCAGCTGTAGTTTTCAGGGTCTGAATCAAACAGTTTCAGAATAATTGTTTACCTGGCTGCAAGCCTGCAGTAGGAAGTGGAGTTCCTCTGACTACAAGTGCATGTAGTTTAGTTTGGTTCAGCAGTGAATCTTCTGATTGTCCTCCTGTATCACAGTTTGGCTCAGGTTATGGAGCATGAATAGCAGTAATGTTACAGTGAACAGCCTGGTTGTCTCTTGGTTTTGCTTTTATACACAGGCACTTTACTGATGGTGGACAGTGAGGAGGAGTATTTTCCTGAAGAGATCACCAAGCTGAGGAGGGATGTCGATAATGGACTTTCGCTTATAGTGTTTAGTGACTGGTACAACACATCCGTGATGAGAAAAGTCAAGTTTTATGATGAAAACACAAGGTACTGATTTGTGTCAATTCTTTGGGGAATAAAATGCCATAGAATTGTCATTTTATGCACTTATTACCCTAAAAATCCCAGATGTGATAAACTGCAGGATGTGATAAGCTGCAGCTTAAGGAGAGTAGCTCCCTATTTTATCATGATTACGTTGGCAGCCTTGGTAATACAATCTTCCATTCAAGTTAGGAAAAACATTTACAATGACGAGAAATAAGAATTTAGAGACTGACAAATTAAAATGGCTGTCTTTTCACTTTCAGGGAGCAAATCAGAAAGTGTGCATTGCAAGCAATATCGCCAGGTTGTGCTTTCATTGTTGAAATTACTCCAGTGTATCACATAAAGTGAAAATATGCAATATGTCACCACTGGTGATAGATACCCTTATAGTTATTGTAGTTATCAGCCTGTTTCATGTTAAGCTAGAAAAATCTGTTCTGCAGTTTGTGAGCAAGTAACATTTTGCTTTGTTAGAAAAATGAGAAGCAGATCACATCTGTTGTTTTTGCGCACGTTTTTGCCTCTTGTGAGCAAAGAGCCTAAGACTGAATTTCTTCCTAGCAAATTGAAATTTTTTATGGGACTAAAATGCACTGAGAACTTTACATTTGTATTATTTAACTTCTGCTCAAAAGCACTGGTGTTGAAGAGTGACAGCTGCTCACGTGCCCCTGGGGTTATATAAGATGTAGTTCATTATTTAAGTGACTTTGACAAAGTCTGCTTGTGGGAAGGAACATGACTTTTCCTTATACAAACTCTAGGAGCATATTCTGTGTACTAATAACCTGTGTTATGCTGTCATTTTCACAGACAGTGGTGGATGCCGGATACTGGAGGTGCCAATATACCAGCTCTCAATGATATGCTTTCTGTCTGGAATATGGCCTTCAGTGATGGGCTCTATGAAGGTGACTTTAGCATGGCAAATCATGAAAGTGAGTACTGGAATCCATCTCTTGCGCAGGCTACAGTGTGTTGTTTATAGAGTTTTCTGTGTGAATGCAATTGAACAAGTGTCAAGGGAGCCACTCAGATTCAATGAAGAGGGTCTCATAAGCATGCTTAAACGTGTTTTAAGCATGCTTAACATTTCTTCCTTTGTAGACTGTATGTGAAACATTTTCTGTTCAGATAATGAATGTCCTCAGTTTAGGGTTGTATTCCAGTATTCCAGGTGCTGACACTCTGAAGAGTATTGTTGGGATCTGTATTTTTCTGGACTTTAAATATTAGTTGCGAATGTGAAACCTTTGGTTTTAATTTTGCGATTAAATAGAAATTTGAAATTTTGGAGGAAGAAAATTGATAGGGACCTTTTCCTTGGAATATGCCACCTTAAGCATGCACCACAGCATCCTGTTTTATGAATTCCTGTTGTTGAAATCTTTTGAATTGTTCCCCATGAAATGAGTATGTTTGATTAGTTTCAAGTTCAAACTTGAAACTTTTTTGTGGTTAGACCACAGGTCTGTGATCTTACAGTTTTTCACTTTCTAAATCTAGTGAGTCTTTTATCGTGGTTTAAGTCTCTAAAAGTCACGAAGTTGCTCACTCACTCACTTCCCTCTCTTTCTCCCCCCAGTCCCGGGGGGATGGGGAGGAGAATTGAAGAATGCAACTCCCACAGGTTGAGATAAGAACAGTTCAGTAACTAAGGTATAACACAAATCACTGCTGCTACCACCAATTATAATACAAGAGAAATACAAGGAAAGAGAATACAACTGCTCACCAAGCCCGACCCAGCTAGTGCACCCCCCAGCAGCGAACCCCCCAGTCCACCACCACACCCTTCCGGGTCTCTGCTCTCCGTTTTCACATCCTGGACATGATGTGCTGTGGTATGGAATACCTCTTTGGTCAGTTTGGGTCAGGTGTCCTATCTCTGCTTCCTCCCGGCTTCCCCGCCTCCCTGACATAGCATGAGGCTCAGAAAGTCCTTGGCTAGACCAAAATGTTACCAAGCAGTAACTGAAAACACTGGTGTTATCAGCGCTGCTCCCAGGGCCAAAGTCAAAACCACAGCGCTGCACCAGCTACCAAGGAGAAAAATGACTGCTACTGCTGAACCCATGACGGCTTTCTTTTTATCTCACCAAGTCACTTGACGTTTTCATTCCATCATTTTGTTCGGAAATCTCTTGGTCTTCTGACTGGTTCATTCAGAAGGTATATGTGAAAAGAAAATTGATTGAAGGAGTCAGGTTCTCTAGTATAAATAATGACTGTTAATGTGAAATACTGCATTTCTCACTGCATTTGATTAAGCTTTTCAGTTTAAAAAAGATGATGTCAATCTGCTAAGTGGAAACATTTGAAAGCAGTATCTAAAGGTGAACTTGCAAAAGCTGTGCTTAGAAATGTCTTCTGTATGAATTCACATATTGATCAAAATATGCAGATTCAGAGCAGTGTTCCTGGGATTTTTTCTTCTGTGCTTTAACAGCTCACTGAAATATGGTGGGGAGGGAGGGAGTGTCATTTTTAGTCTAAACTGTAATTTTGTGATGTCTTTCAGTGAATTATGCATCAGGATGCAGTATTGCAAAGTTTCCGGAAGATGGCATTGTCATTGCACAGACTTTTAAGGATCAAGGTATGTGCTTCCTTGTCTTTTTTCTGTGTTCTAAGTAGAACTTTGGCGTTGATGCACAAGCAGAGTTACAAAGTCTAAAGGTGTAAGATACAAGTGGCAGGTTTACAGGATTTATCTTGCAGATGCTGGTTATGGAGGGAGAGGTGTTGTCATTCATGGAAAGTCTCTATCTTCTTTTGTTAGTTCCATAGTAGATTTTCTTGTAGGAATAGGCAAGCATGGCAGCAAAGTAAGCTGGCAAAAAGCAGCATGCAGTGTGATGGCTTATTCTTAGAATCATAGAATCATAGAATAGTTATGGTTGGAAGGGACCTGAAGTTACTGTGTCCTATAGAATTCTGCAGAAGGACTAAAACAACATGAAGCAGTTTGTAAGGCAGAAGGCTATGATTTTAAACCTGTAGCTGAAAATACTAGGATTTTTCATTTGAGCATGTTGAAGATAATCCAGGTTATGAGGTCATCTTCTGCTTCTCCACCAAAGAAGGAAAAACATTAATACGGTAGGAAACTTCGCAATCAGAGTCTTGGAGCAGTTTCATTTTTAGCATAACATCATGGGGGTTTTGAAAACATTTTGCATGAATGTGTGACATGAAGAGTAGCATAGCTGCAACTGTAAGTTTGCACTGTAGGCTGAGTTGACTTACAGGTAGATTGATGTTGATGCTTTTCAGGCTATGAAACTTATTTGTGCTTTGCTTTAGGTCTTGAAGTTTTAAAGCAGGAGACTGCTGTAGTTGAAAATGTCCCTATTTTGGGACTTTACCAAGTTCCTTCTGAAGGCAGTGGCAGGATTGTTTTGTATGGTGACTCTAACTGCTTGGATGACAGCCATCGACAGAAAGGTGTGTAAGCTTTGACATGCAAGAAGTTACTGTCTTAAACTAGTAAGTGTCCTATGTAGCATTTTCTAGGGACTCTAATTTGTAACTGGGGATTCATCTCACTTCTGCAGAGCTCTGCTGATAATGCTGTAAGGAGCAGCTACAGTGGAAGAGCCCCCACAATTAAATAACCCTCTGATAGATAGGACCATTCCGGTCCCTATGGAATCCTTCCCTATTTTTCTGTTCCACAAGCTTTGGGTGCGGGGCTGATTTTGAGATGGGTTTTTTGCAGGGTGGGGGAGATACGAGGGTTGTTGGTTGGTTGGTGGAGTTTTTTTTGCTTCCTTGAGGTATTTTTGCTCCACATACTTAATGTTGTGAAAAGGCCATTAGGGCAGCTCTTCACTTTTTCCCCAGTTGCATTTTCAGAACGTGTATGTAGTACAATGGATCTTACATTTTGCGTTTGCTCATCAGTGTGCCTTGTTTCCTGTGAGGATTTCTGGTAATATTCAACGTTTTGGTTGCGTGTTACTATTTTCAGGCTATTCTACTTTGACGCAAACCAGCTGGTGTAAATGTCAAAAAGTAGGGATTTCTCTTTGAGTTTTCAACGGGTTTTTTTGCAACTCCAGGTAGCAAGTGTGTGAGCTGTGTGTGATTTCTGTGACTTCTGGAGAAGCCATTCTCTCTGCTTGCACACTGTGGTTGGTCCTTAGAAAACCGTGTTTCTAGCACTTTATCTGATCTGACTTTTTTAAGTTTTAAGAGATTGATTGGGCTTCTCATGACACATGAAGCACAAGCTGGCTTTAGAGGCCGAAGATAATCCAGTATGTGAGCAAGGTCTTTTTCTGCATTTCCACTGAATGTGATGTTCAGTCTGAATTCTCCTTTTGTGATGAAAAGTACATTTATAATTCTTTAAGTTTTGTCACCAACATTTTAAAATACTGGGTTATATCATCCATCCCTTGTCTAATTTATTTAACACTTAGGTCCGTTAGCTCTTGCCTAAGGAAGCTGTCTGTCTATAACTCATTTCTTTGTCACCCAAGTGTTTTTTTTTATTTGAAAGCTTTCTGGTTTCCCCTTATCTGTCTTTGGGTGGGTTCTAGTGAGCTGCATGTCAGTACCTTGTGTACTTGCTGTAGGTTATCGAAAGCACTTAGTATAAAAGAAGATATGCAGCTTTAAATTAAGTAACAGAAAACAGTGCTTTGTGAGCTCCTTAATGCTGTTAAATTCAGTGTGACCTGTAAAGCAAGAAAAAGTGAAAGGTTCTAAAGAAATCCTTTAAAATTAGCTTTTAAATTGTGAAGCAGGAGCTATGTCTCCTACAGAGACATCGGTGGCTTTGACTGAAGTAAATTCCTAACATTAGTGAGTGTAAGTCTTTGAAATCTGATTTACCTCTTTAAAAATCAAAGGTGAGGGTTTAAGGGACACCAGGATTATGAAGATTAACACCCATTCCCAGCCAACTGTTCCTGGGGCTAGAAGTTCTGAGAAAAATAGTTTGCTGTGTCGTTGAAATAGCTGATAAGGCACTGTCCTACTTCTGCAACTGGAAGTTTTAGAGAGTTGTGATGTTAATTGGCTGAAATGCTTAGAGGTAGCTCTGGATAAGGTAGTAGTAATTCAAGAGAGAATCAAAATGAGGGAATGAGGGTTCATGTGCTGTTGAAGTGCAAAGGAAAACCATGATCAAGTATATTGTGGAATTGATTCCCAGCCTGCTTTGTACCGCAGCTGCTGTAATTAGTGCTTTTGTTTTAGCTAAGAGATACCCAGAACCTTTCATTTATTTGGTTTTTTTAAGCTTGGAAAAGCAATTGAGTCATAATGTTCCACTGAAAACACTACCTTGTTCTTACTTTTCTTTGCAAGATATTTATTTTGTCCTGTCTTCTCTGTTTTCCTCTTAAAAATGGTATCTGAAGCTCTCACCTTCCTGTATTTCCGCACCAAAAAATTTTTGGAATTTTTGTAAAGTGTAGTTTTTGTAGTGACTTGCACGGCCTTGCACAACCTGGTATTTGAGACCTGTTGTCTTATGTCCTACTCTCCAGAAGAGCCTGATTTATACATGAAAGAAGACATTTCATGACAGAACACACTGGGTTTGTGTTTATGAATTGCTGTAGGGGTATTGGGTGTGTGCTGAAAGTTGCATCTTTCAGAAATTCGGCCTAGAACTTCAGTGGGAGAAAAATAAGACCCAGAAATACTGACTACTTCTGAATGTCATTACAGCCTTCTCAACAGAAAGATAAGCCAATTTAAATGTGACATAATGCATATATTGTTTTGTGGTTTGGGGCTATAAAATCCACAGATTGCTTTTGGCTCCTGGATTCCCTCCTGCAGTACACTTCTTATGGCGTGATGCCGCCAAGTCTCAGCCATTCCGAAAACAGACAGCGCCCGCCATCAGGAGCAGGCTACCCTCTCCCTGAGCGGATGGAAGGTGAGGTCCTTCATTACCAAGCAACTGAGAGAGCATCAGAGTGGAATTTAGGAAGACTCAGGCAGACTGAGTTACACGACAGTAAGGTTAGACTGGTGTGAGCTCTACAATGTTGTGTTGTTTTACTAGATGAGAGCATTTACTGTAGAGGTTTGTTGTGATATAGTTGTGATTCAACTGAAGTAAACGTTCTGCTCGCAGAGTAGGAGTCTTCAGATACCTAGTTCTGCGGGGGAGCTTTCTAGTTACTTGCTACAAAGTGCATATAAAGCATTCAGTCTTGTCTCACGTGCTGCCAGCAAAACCTGGATTGCCTGTCACTGTAGGTGCAGTTTTACTGTTTTGTAAGGTACCCTTTGGTTAATTCTAATCCAGATTTAGCTATGACTTGTCATTACTGTGAAGAGCCCCTTGTTTGACTGCAGCATTGTTTAGGTGGTGTGAATGTTGGTAACTCTTACCCTCCCTGTTTGGTAACCCAGTCTGTCCCTCCTGTGAGTTGTAGGTAACCATCTGCATCGATACTCAAAGGTGCTCGAGGCTCACTTGGGAGACCCTAAACCCAGGGCCCTTCCTGCTTGTCCTCACCTTTCCTGGGCCAAACCACAGCCTTTGAATGAAACTGCCCCCAGGTTAGTGTATGTCTGTCTTATAGTTACACAAGAAGCCTTGTGTCTGAGTTCAGCTGAAAGATTATTTGTTCCATCTGCTTTTGAAAGGGACAGCTGGAATGCCTTTCCTAGAGAAACACCAGATTGCCAAGAGGAAATTAATGCCTCTTCAGTGAATAATTCTGACTCACCTTATTGCTACAGTATGAAAGTGGGGGGTTTTAAAAATAGTTTCACAAGTCACTGTTGTGATTGAGTTATCCCAGCTTAAAGTGTATGGTCTTGCAGTCGATTGTCCATTGTCACTGCATGCCTTTGAAATAGTTTTCTGAAGCAGCTTCTTGGACAGCTTGCCTAACTCTGCCTGCTGGTTGTATCATTTGTCAAGTCACTTGTCAGCCTATAGCCTGTATTTGTCTGCTGAGCTGCTAATGGTTACTTTTGGTAGTCTGTGTGCAAGAGACTTGTTGGCAAATAGTTGCCAATCCAAGTGTGAAACTGTGTCATCTGATTTTAGCTTTGGAGGCCTGCAAACTGCAGAACCTTTAGAATGAATCTTTTGAGTCCAAACCATTGAGTTTTTTGTAGGCTCCGACTATCACTTTCTCTGAATGTTTCAGCAAAATTCCTTGCATTACTTAAGTAAGTGAGCAGATAACTCTGTCCGTGAATTGATTCTAGCAACCTTTGGAAACATCAGAAGTTACTGTCAATTGACCTCGATAAAGTGGCTTTGCCCAGTTTTCGACAGAACCGACCCCAAGTGAGACCATTGTCCCCTGGAGAAAGTGGTGCATGGGATATACCTGGAGGTAAATATTGAAAAGTTTGAAAGCCGCTGTTTTGTTTTGCTTTTTGTATAAGCTTTGAAAAAAACAAACAGCACAGTCAGAAGAGAGGCCATATGTTTATTTTCAGTTGTGAAAAACATGCCAATAATAGTGTGGCTGTGTTGTTACAACCTGGGAGAAATAGTTTTGCATGTGAATAGTTTATTCAGAAGCAGTGTGACATACTGAGAGGAAGATTTTGATGGGTGATTTTGGGGTTGCTGAAGTTTGTTTCGGTGCTGTTTGGACTGACAGGTGTCTGCAGCAGTCCCTGTCCTTGGGAACTGTGGCTGGATATCTCCTGCTAATTAAAATTACGTGTGTCAGTGCACAAGAACAAGGTTCAGAAGAGTTTGAATGGTGCCTTGGGCAAGGCATTACACTAACAAATGATGCTAAGCACTTGAAAAAGATTTGAGTCTAATGGTGGGCTGCTCTCCTGTGCAAGCTTGGCACTGCAGGTGCAGCTGGAAGCAGTGTGAAAGCCTTACATGAAAGCTGCTAGGCCAAAAGATACCTGCGAAAACAAAGGGTCTGATTCTCTAGCTCATCCTCATCACCTACATGCACAGTCTCTGGAGCAAGCACGCAATCACTTCCCTTATAGCATCAGGATTTGGTATGATTTGTAGAAATTAGTGATAAAATCATGGTCAAGTGTTTGATCTCCCTCCTAATCCAGAACAGAAAATTGTTGTTGCAGGGGGAGTCTGGATTATACTTTCATGTGCCCAAATAAGTTGAGGGGGAAATGCTTTTCTGTAATGTTTCCATCCTGTCTTATTTTTGGTAGTCAATCTGCAGTTGTTAATCTTCCTTTCTGAAATGTAATCTGATTAATAGATGATTTGTCTTTGAAAAAGAGTTACTGTTGGGTCTTTTGGTAGATGGTGCTGACGCTGTGAAGACATTGTCGTTCATGTGATCACTAGTCACCTCCAAACCTCTTTGCCTTTCCTAGGTATAATGCCTGGCCGGTACAACCAGGACGTAGGGCAGACTATTCCAGTCTTTGCTTTTCTTGGTGCCATGGTGGTTCTGGCGTTCTTTGTGGTACAGATCAACAAAGCGAAGAGCAGGCCAAAGAGACGGAAACCACGAGTGAAGCGACCGCAGCTCATGCAGCAGGTTCACCCACCAAAGACGCCTTCAGTGTGAAAGCTCTTGCTTGCCAAAGATGACCTCCTTGTACCAGCTGCTTTCCTGGGCCGTCCATGGTCCCCAGTGAAAGTGCTGGTCATGTTAGTGGTCCACACATGACATCATCTCATAGTCTTTGGTTTCTGGAGAGTAAAAAAAAGGACCTCAGTTGATCGTCTGTACATAAAGCAGCAGCTTTAAGCAGCCAAAGCCACCAAAGACTTAAATACTGTTTAAATGGCTGCTTAGTCACTACATATCCCAAGAGGGGTGAAAACAGACCTTTTTTTTTAAGCTGACCAAACTAAAATTTATTTGTTTAGAGGCTATTTTCTATATTTATTTTTGGGGAGGGCGGGGGGAAATGTCACTTTAAGGACCTCTGCTAAGGAAAAAGTGCATTTTTTTTGATGGAATGCAATTTTCTAGAACGGTATTATGCTGAAGAGTAATGTGCACCATGCCAGGAGGGAAGGGGATGAGGTAGACCAGTATAAATCAGTGAGACATACTCCTGCAGTTTATTTTTATAAAGCCAACTACCATGATGTTTTTGTAATTTTTGGTCACGATTTCACCATTGTTGGTGAAGCAGATTTTCAATAAATATGTTATCTATATGAAGCAAAGACATGTACTGTCTGGCTTTGCTTTCCACTGCCGGTCACAGCAAGTTGCAGCCCAAGCTGCAGACTTCCCTTTGGAGCACAACCTGGGGAGTGACGCAAATGGCACTGGCCTGTCAGCAAGCACAGGAGAAACTTGTATGGATGGCACTAGTGGCATAATGTATGTCACAAAGCCAAAACCCTTGTCTCCTTTTGTTTGTCCTGCTTCAAAGCTTACAACTGATCAGAGATCATCGGAGGAAGGTCAGGCTCTTCAAAGGTGCTCCAAGGGCTGGAGCATTCTGGAGGCAGGCTGAGAGACCTGGGCTTGTTCAGCCTGAAGAAGATAAGGGTTTGGGGAGACCTTCCAGTCTCCAGTTTTGGGAGCAGCTTCCAGTGCCTAAAGGGGCTACAAGAAACCCAGAGAGAGACTTCCGACAAGGGCATGCAGGGACAGGACAAGGAGGAATGGCTTTAAACTGGAAGAAGGTACATTTAGATAAGGTATTAGGAAGTTCTTCATTATGAGGGTGATGAGGCACTGGCACAGGTTGCCCAAAGAAACTGTGGCTGCCCTGTCCCTGTCAGTGTTCAAGGCAGTGCCCCATCCCTGGCAGTGTTGGACAGGGCTTGGAGCAGCCTGGTGTAGTGGAAGGCGTCCCTGCCTGTGGCAGGAGGTTGGAACTATGTGAGTATTTAAGACCCCTTCCAACCTAGACCAGTCCATGATTCTGTGACTTGTCGCAGGTTTAAATAAGGATGCTCTTGTTTAAAGGCACAAGTTACCCCTGACCATGCAGTGTTGGTTAACATTACCATCACTGAAATAGCTTTTCTCTTTTGCAGTGAAGTTGCAAGGTTTCCCTGACAGCTGCTTTTGTCACCACTGCATGTAACGGTACATTTTCCCGAGAGCAGGAGGGAGCTGGTGGCTGCCTCCGTCAGTGAGCAGAAGTGGTGCCCAGGAAAAAAAGTAGTATGTACCAGCGAATGGTCCTGGTGAGCTCTTAGGCAGTTCACCTTTGCCCATACCGCCCTGGGCATGCCTGGAGGAGGAGAATGCGAGGGACAGCCCTGCTGGGCCATCTGGCTACACTCACCCCGTTCAGAGCTTACAGTCATGGACTGTGGTGGGGGGACTTGGGAAGGGTGCTGCAGGAGAGAATATTTCTCCATGTAGCCTGGAGGAGCCTCCCAAGAGGTGGCTGTGGAGAGGGTTTTGCAGTACACAAGTGTCCTGCAAAACATTAGGAAAACCCATTTTCCCTAACCCAGAGAGCAGTTGGCTTTTCCCAGGCTGCATTCCCTTCCAAAGATGAGGATGCACTGAGTGAGGCAATATCCTGTTGCTGAGACAGAAGACACTGAACTTTCACTTTGGAGTTGTTATTTGAAGCTCTTTGGGGCTGAGGAGGTGCTGAGGTTGGGCTGCCTGTGCCGTCCCGGTGGCACTGGAGTGAACACCTGGAGTGAGTCCTTCTTCTCCAACCATGGACCTGTGTTGGCAGGGAGGGGATTTTCTCCATCTCATCCATGGCATCAGAGTCTCTTGTAGGACCAACCTGCTCTGCAGGGCATAGTGGTTACAAAAGAGCTGTCAGTAAAGGTGTAAGATCTCTAGGGCCAGACCTTAGAAGGGATAGCAGGTAGCAAGATGTAATTGTAGTTGGTGTTTTCATTTGTCCAAAACAGGGGCTGTTGTCTTGCCTTCTTGTACCTTTGACTGTCTTCGAAGACAATAATGTGGAAAATAGATTGTCAACCCTCTTCCATCAAAAAGAAGAGAGGAGGGCACCTGCTGAAGGGACACAGAGTGGGTAAAGCTGCCAGCCAACAGGAACCCTCAGGTTATGGCTTGTGGCCCAGTGATTGGAGCACCCAGATAAATGAGAGAAAGAGGGAAGAAAATAAGTGAGGGATCTCAGAGCCACTGAGCAGAGAAATTGCTTGGGGCTGCTGTGCTGGCATGGGAGGTGGGCTGCATCCCTTTGATTTGAGGCACTCTCATCAGAGGCAGCCTAGAAAGCTTTAGTCCTAATGAGGAGGGGCACTAATGAGAGATGACAGTTCCACTGCAGCATTCAAACCAGAGTCAAGCTCTATCAAAGCGCCAGTCTGAATTAAAAGCCTTTCCCAGTGGCTGGTATTTTACAGCCCAGTGGCCAATTTCTAAATCGTAGAGGCCAATTATTTCCGAAGCCTTTGGTGTGCAGCTAATGAAGGCCTGGAAGGGCCCTGCTAAATGGTTATAGGCCCTGTAGGTGGCAGAGATGTAATGGAGGTGACAGGCACAATTAGCCGTCCATAATTCCTCCTAGCAGCTGATTAAAGTCTCTTTATCCGTCTTACCGAGATCAGAAGGGCACATATTTGGGAAATCAAAAATGCATTAGGGGCTGTTGGCCAGCACTGGGGGCCTGTGTGCTGAGCCCTGGGGTGGTGGCATGTACTGAGAGTGGCACAGAGCTGCTGCATGTCGACAGTGTAGGGGATGAGCCCATCATCCCCGTGGGGTGTAGCCTTCTCCGTGCGGGTCTCATGTGGCATCAGTTACCCCATCCTGTTATCCTAGCACCCTCTTCCCTGTTTGGAGCAGGGGATGGGATGCTCCAAAGAGGTGGTGCCTTCCTATGGTCTCCCGAGTGCAGAAGCACCTCAGTGTGCTTTTAACTGGTGCAGACACTGACGAGTGCTGGCCTAATCCTGTACTCAGTCAGTGGTGAAGCATCCATCAGTCAAACTGTCTGAAGGGAGCTCACTGCAGCTCCCTTTCCTCACCCTCCCTGACCCAGGATACTCCAAAATGTCCCGTGGTGGGAATTGCGTGGATGGGGTGAATGCCACTGGAACAGGGAGCCCCAAGGCTGACCCCCGTGCTGGATGCTTCTGAGGCTGTTGGTTTTTCTTGGGCTGTACGAGCTCTTTGAGGCTCAGGGGTGCTCACAGGCAGTGGGACACGACCGCTGGTCCCGAGCTGGGAAGGTGCATGAACCGCGGTCCCCCTGCTGTCTGTCCACCCATTTTCAGGGCTATGCCGCTGCCCTGCCCCAAGATACGGCGGGATCAGGAGGGGGCTCTGGGGGGGGTGTCCCATGGCCGGCTCCTGCCCCGCCTCCCGCTGCCCACTCCCCGCAGTGGCGGGGGGGGGGTCCGCGGAGGCCCATCGGAGGGGTCAGCTCAGCCGCGGCCCGCCCGGCGCAGAGTCCCGTCGGGATGGAGCGGGCGGGCGAGGCCCGGCCCCTGCTGCCGCCGCCGGGTCCCACCGGGCTCTCCTCCGCCGGCGCCGTCTGCATCCTGCTCAAGTCGGCGCTGGGCGCTGGGCTGCTGAGCTTCCCCTGGGCCTTCGGCAGGGCTGGCGGAGCTGTCCCGGCCCTCCTGGTGGAGCTGGTAAGGGAGGAGCGGGTGGCCGGGAACGGAGCGCGGGGCTGGCGGCAGCGGCGTTCTCGGGGAGACCGCCGCGGTGCTCGGGGGCAGCGTCCATATTCCAAGCCAGGCTGGTGGGGGAACAGGCAGGGCAGGAGCTGCCGCCTTAGAGATGCTCTTTGGATCAATATAACCTACAGTATAATTGGGTGTCTGGTACCAATTGACAGGCTGGAAAAATTGGGGCTGTTCAGTCTGGAGAAGAGAATCTGCAAGGAGACCTCATAACAGGTTTCCAGTATCTGAAGGGGCCTACAAGGATGCTGGAGAGGATTCATCAAGGACTGTAGTGATAGGACAAGGGGTGATAGGTTTAAACTTTTAACAGAGGAAAGTAGGTTAGATGGAAGGAAGAAGGGTTTAAACTTTTAACAGAGGAAATCAGGTTTGATAGAAGGAAGAAGTTCTTTACTGTGCAGGTGGTGAGGCACTGGAACAGGTTGCCCAAAGAAGTGGTAAATGTTGCATCCCTGTCTTTGCAAGATCAAAAGCATCACCTAGGGCTGGTTCTCCACCCATCTGCTGGCCGTGTTACCTAGATGGCCACCTAATCACTGGCCATGGCCCTGCTGGTCTCCCTTGGGTCCAGGAGTGAAGTGATGCTTCTTGATGACTCCTGTCCCCACAGGGCTCGCTGGTCTTCCTGGTGAGCGGGCTGGCGGTGCTGGGCTATGCAGCGGCCCTCAGCGCCCAGCCCACCTACCAGGGGGTGGTCCGGGCTGTGTGCGGGGCGGCAGTGGGGAAGCTCTGCGAGGTCTGCTTCCTCCTCAACCTCTTCATGATCTCTGTGGCCCTCCTCAGGGTGGTGGGTGACCAGCTGGAGAAATGTGAGTTGTTTCCCTCTGTAGCTTTCTGGGGAGCAGGGGAAGGTGGTCTCATGTGGGCTGGGAGCAGCCCCGACATTTTCTTTGGATGCCTGAGGTCATGGAGCTCCCTGGCCCTGCCATGTTCTGATGCTCCCTACCTCCTTGGGCCACCCTTTGGGCACAACTGACCTCCCTGCTGCTCCCCACAGTGTGTGACTCCCTGTACCCCAATGGGACGCTGAGTGGGCCCCCCCTGTCACCCCCCTGGTATGCAGACCAGCGCTTCACCCTCTCAGCTCTCTGTGTCTTCGTCATCTTCCCGCTCTCTGTCCCCAAGGAGATCGGCTTCCAGAAGTACTCCAGGTACCACCTGGGCTACCCCCGTGGTGTAGTCACCCCACGGCACCCTGTACCCCAGGCCACCTCCTCCCGGGTCCCTGCAGGGCCATGGGACACACCCCCCCCCCCTTCTGGCTGCCAGGGGTCTGTGTGCTGATGCTCTGTCATGCCTCTGCAGCATCTTGGGCACGCTGGCCGCCTGTTACCTCACCCTGGTCATCATCCTGAAATACCACCTGCAGGCAGAGAGCCTGGGCTTGCCAGAGCCCTCCCAGCCCTCCAGGTAGGGGGATCAGCCCCACACCCCACCCACTCTGGTCTCTATGGCATTAGCATGCGCAAGGGGTGGCCCTGGGTGAGAGCATAGGGAGGAATGAGCTGGGGACAGCGCTGGCAGGTTGGTGGGTGAGTGGCAGCCCCAGCTCCAGCTTTCACCCCAGCAATCCCCTCCTTCTCCCAAAATTACTGGGTGAGAGGTTCCTACCTTGGCATACAGGCTTCACAGCTTATGCCACGCTTTGTGCTTCTTCCCCTCCATGCCACAGGTCCTCCTCCTGGGCCTCCATTTTCAGTGTCATCCCCACCATCTGCTTTGGCTTCCAGGTAGGTCACCCTGGCACCACTGCCTCCTGTTGCTGGGGCAGTGCTGACAGCATCCTGGACAGTGGGGACACTATTCCTTGCAGGGGGGTTGCAAGGAAGGGGACCCATTCTGCGTCCAGAGGTGGCTGCAGGGCAGGACAGAAGCCCCTGGGGATGGGTGAGAGTGGGGCAGGGCACCCCTGGGTGGGAAGGAAGGCACTGGGGGTGGGGGTTGTCCCTGCATGGGGCCCCAGCACCACCCCTCCTTGCTTTGCAGTGCCACGAGGCCTGCGTGGCCATCTACAGCAGCATGCGCAACCAGAGCTTCTCCCACTGGGTCACCGTCTCCGTGATCTCCATGCTCATCTGCCTGCTCATCTACTCCCTCACGGGTAACCCCAGCACCAGAGACCTTCACCTCCTCCTTCTCCCGCTTGTTCTCATCTGTCTCGGGGCTCCTCTGCTCTTCTCATGACCACCTGACCCCACTGCTCCTTTGACAGGGCTCTATGGCTACTTGACCTTCGGGGAGGCTGTGGCACCGGACGTCCTAATGTCCTACCCAGGGAATGACCCAGTTGTCATTGTTGCCCGCCTGCTCTTTGGTGTCTCCATCATTACCATCTACCCCATTGTGGTGCTGCTGGGCAGGTGAAGGGGTGGTGACCAGCCAGGTGTCCCCTTACCAGTGCAGCTCCACTGGGTACTATCAGCCTCCCTGTTCCTCCCCAGGTCAGTGGTGCGGGATGTGTGGGTGACCCCCAAGCGCGGAGCCATGGCAGTGCCTGAGGCGCAGGAGCAGCGGAGCCGGGTGGCACTGACAGTCACCTGGATGGCTACCACGCTTGCCATCGCCCTCTTTGTCCCAGACATCGGCAAGGTCATTGAGCTCATTGGAGGCATCAGCGCCTTCTTCATCTTCATCTTCCCAGGCAAGAGTGAGCAGTGGGAGGCAGGAGGCAGAGAGGGGGTGCTGGTGCCAAAGCATTGTTGGTGCAGGGTGGGTGCTGTGGTGGCGATGGGTAGTCCATCATGGCCCCATTTTGGGGTGCAGGGACGCATGCATGGGGACACTGCTGCTGGGCCTGAGTGAGGGGTGCAGGGTGGTGGAGCTGAGCCTATGTGTTGGTGGCAGGGCTGTGCCTGGTGTGCATGACTGGGACCCGCACCCTCGGGCCACGCAAAAAGTGAGTATCTGCGCACTTGGGAGTGGTGGGGAAGGGCAGGGGGACAGCATCCCATGATCCATGGCTCCAGCAGGGTTGCTGGGGTCACCCTGGCCAAGGCACGTGGAGTCTCATGAGGAGGGGGATTTGGGGCACCTGTAGGCACTGACTGTAGGAGCCTGTGGTGGGGCTGAAGAATGGGTATGGAGGGTGTGTTCCAACGCTGGGGATGTGGCTGGGTACCAGGGTTGAGGTGAGGTATTGGGGAGGTGCCCATAAATTGGGAATGTGCCTGTGCACCAGGGGTGTGCCCAGGAAGGAGGTTGTGCCTTGATACGAGGGATGTGCACAGGGATCAGGGATGTGTCTGGATACCCGACCCCTTGCAGCAAGGTTTAAAGGCACTGGGGCACACAGTGGGGACTTGGGTGGGGGTTGGAAGGCCATGGTGCTCCAAGGCTGCAGAAGCCCATGTCAGGGGGACCTGCCATGTTTCTGGTGAGTTTTGGTGTAGCCGTGTGCCAAAGTGTGTCTGTGCTTCTGGGGGAGCAGTGGAATCTGAGTGAGGATGTGTGTGGGGTCCTGTCCTCCCCAGAGCAGCTGGTGGGAGCACATCGAGACCTTGGAGTCTTGGCCAGGAGGGTGCGCTGGGGGATGCATGGCTATCTGGGCAGGAGGGAGGGTGCCCTAGGGATGCCAAAGCACTGGGAGACCAATGCAGGCAGTGGGCAGTGGCACCAAGGTGAGCAACAAGGACTTGGAGAGGTCCATCAGGGAGACCCACCAGAGTGTGACCACAAGAGTGCCATCACCATGAGAGGGGACAACACGAGCCAGGGCGATGGGGACAGCGAGGGGACAGTCCCAGCCTGCCTGGGGCAGTTCAGGAAGATGCACAGTGCTGATGACCCCACGATGGAGCAGCAGCAGGGTTTGGGGTGAGTACTACTTCCCAAGGGCTTGGTGTTGGTCAGAGGCTGTGTGCCTGGGGGAGAGGGCGACAAGGAGGTGCAGACCCACAGGTCGCAGGGCTGGGATGGAGCCGAGTAGGGGACATGTGGCAATGGGGCGGGGGTATGTGGAGATTGTGTGGATGTGGCTGTGTCTGAGCACCCCTTCGGCGGGTCCACCGGGTGCAGGCAGAGCCGGGGATGGTCTGATGGTGGTGCTGTCAGGCTTCTGACCAAGTGTTGTGTGTCTTTGCAGTGGGAATGCGCCAGAGGGGCTGCTGGGGTCTTCAGCCATCCGTGATGCAGAGGAGCGTGGCAGGAGAGGCTGAGACCTCACAGAAGGCTTCACATATGGGGTTCAGCGGGTTGCATGTTAATGGGGGTCAGTTTGGTCCCTCTAGCCCCGGCTCATGTTCCCGCAGGGCAGCTCTCATCACCTGGGGTGTCCTCTCCGTGCTCGGTGGTGCCTTCGTCTGCGGGCAGAGCGCTGCCCTGGCCGTGCTGGGGCTGCTGCGCTGAGGGGCCATGGACCCGCCTCATCACGCCTCCCAGAATGACGCCCCCACCATGCCCTCGGCACAGCTACACCTCTGGATCTCATCACGGTTTTATTTGGCATGACCATCCCCATTATACACAGGCTAATAAAGACAGGAGAGGGAATCGGTGAGGGCCCTGTGCCACGTACCCCCCCAAGGGACCCCCATACAAGATGGGCTTGGGACAGGATGAGCAGCGAGCTCCTCACATGCACGGACAGACACACAGACAGAAGTACAGACCCCAGGAAGGGGGCATTGATCCCCACATCTACAAGGCACCCACTGCCACCATGAAGTAAACCCCTTGGGACTACCCACACCTCACAGGACTAAGGGGCACCCCTTCATCACCACCCTGACCACCTCCCCCCATTTGTCATGGGTCCCTATCCCTACAGGCACAGCCTTCTCCACTGGGGAATAGCAGGGACCCAATTTACCTCCCAGGGGGCCTTCAGCCTCTTCCTCTCACTCCCTGTTCCTCATCACCAGCTGCCACTCCCTGCACGCCTGTGCGTGGGGAAGCACCCCCCCAAACCCTGTGGGGGAAAATGCCCCACAGCCCACCCAACTCCAGAAAGTGGTGATGGGGTAGTTGAGGGTGGGGGAAAACACTATGGGGTGCTGGGGACACACACAGGGGTTTCCTTCACTGCAGACAGGTCACACTGACCCACACAGGTGTCACGGCCACCCCACAGCTGGCAGGCACCAGCGGTCACTCTCGGCTCAGGGTGCACCAGGCAGCTGCAGGGGAACAGGACCAGAGGGTCAGACCTTTCCAGCCCTGCATCACCCTGACCCCCACCCCTGCTCCCCACACTGGGAGTGGTGCTGACTGCTCCGGGGTCCCTGTGCCCACCCCACGGAATGGACACCCTCCTACCTGGCACAGCCACACTGGAGATGGCCTCGGGCTGGCTCAGCGTGTCCACCTTGACGTGCTGGAAGCCCTTGCAGGTGGCACTCTGCAGATGCCTGCACCCGAGTGGGAGACAGTGAGTGCCAGTGTTCCACCAAATCACCATCCCAGGCCCCTGCCACCCCATTGCCTCTGGCAGGGGCTGGGTGACCGCAGCCTCTTCACCCTCCCCTTGGGCAGAGCACCCTGCCATGGCTTAGGGCAGTGAGACCTCCCTCCCATCCCCTATGTCCAAAGGCATCTCCAGGTGGGACATGCACAGAGACATCCCAAGCTCCTCATACCCTTTACAGTGACAGCCCCAGGACAGACAGACAGACATATCCTCACCCCTGCCATCAGGCAGGGGACAGAGCTTGGGGCTCAGCAGCTCCAACACCCCTCCACAACCAAGGACCCCACCCAAACAGAGCTTTTTACCCCTTCCCTACCTCTTCCAGTCCTCCTCAGTCTCCCAGAACTCATAGACGATGAAGGTGACCCCATCGGGCAGCTTCACCGCAGTGACACTGGCAGGAGTGAGGAGAGGGGTGAGCCCCAAACCATGGGGCATCCCTCCCCCCTCCCCTCTCAGCCTCTGCAGCCCCTGATGGGTGATCCCAGCCCCAGCAGCCCAAGTGAAGGGGAACTCCCCCTTCAACACCTCACCCCACACAAAAGGGTTTTGGTGATTGAGCATCACTGCACCCCAAATCCTGGCTGCTTTGCCTCAGCTCTTCATTTGGTGGAGTGCCCCTTGCTGCATGGGCAGATGGACACCCCTGTGCCCACCCCCCAAGCCCCTTTGTTCCCCATGCACATCTGCTGGTGGTACGCACTGGAAGCAGTCCCGCTCCCCGGACACGCTCTTCAGGTACTGCTTTAGAGAGCTGCAGAACTCGCTCAGGTGCTTGTGCGACACCGTCATCTCATCCCGCACCAGGAGGAGGTACTGCCGGGCCCCCAAAACACAGCAGCATGACAGACCCCAAAAACATGGTGACATGCCCCACCCCAAGGGCAACACCACACCGCAGGGAGACCCCAGCACCCCAGGGTGCTCTCACCGTGCAAGCTGTGCTCTCACTGTCCGACAGCCGCTGGTGCAGGTCAAACCAGAGGGTCTGGGGAAGGGTGAAAAGCAGTGAGAGGGTGGGCTGAGGTTGTGTGTCCCTCCCAGGCTGGGGGATTTCTGTCCCCAGTGCTTGGGGACATGACAGGCTGTGTCCCCTTCTCTGCACGGGGGGTTCTGAGACCCATGCTCCCCTTCCATCAGGACCCTCTGCAGAAGCTCCCTGGGCAGCCAGCATCCTCACCGCCATGTCCTCACACCAGCCCCAAGACAGCCATCACCTTTCAGTCCCTGATTGTCCCAGGGGTAGGGGAACCGTCCGTCCCCAGTGCCCACTTGTGCTTTCCCAGCCCTTGGGACACTCTATTTCCTCAGGCAACCATGACTGACACTTTTCTCACACCCTCACCCTTCACAGCACCTCTCTGCCCCCACGTACAGCACCACCTTTTTGCTGCCTCCTTATGTCCTGAAAGCACAAACCAGGAGGATTTTGGAAACATCTCTTGTATTAACATTTTCTTTTTCAGTCCCTAGATGGAGTAAGGCTGCCTCTGCAAGAGATGTTGCCTTCTTCCTCATGTTTTTTTCTTGTTTAAACAAACTCACAGTTAATCATTCCACATTACAATAGCTGTCATCAACTCATCAGATGTAGTATCCTCCAACCCCACCACCACCCACCCAGCTCCCACCACCACGCACGCCATGGGATAGGTATGGGTATGGCCACTTCTTGGTCATCTCAGTACCAAACAGGACAGGGAGCTGTGGACCCCAGGGACAGCCCCATGTGTGGAAACACTGGCCCTTACCTTGTCCTCCAGCTTGCCAATCAGCTCAGCCAGCCTGTTGATCTGCCCCTCCAGCCCCTCCACCTTGGTGTCAGGGGAACCTGCATGGAGCCAGGAGGCAGTGGTGGAGAGGTCTGCCTCCATCTCCTCTCTGCCTCCCAGAGAGGCACCCTGGGCACCCCGAGAGCCCTGCTGCCCTCCAGGGATATCTAGCATCACCTCCATGATGCTGCTGGGACTGCAGCTCCCTTCCCTGAGCACCCTAAGTCACCCCAGGCTGTGAGTGCAGCTGGAAGCAGCCATCACTTACCACTCTGGAAGGTCTTCCCCTGCTCCCTGGGGACCATCCAACTGGTGGGAGAGTAGCTGGGCACAGGGCTGTCATACCAAGTCTCCATCAGACCATGGCCCGTCTTGCTGGGGTAGTGCCTGCAACCAGAGAGCACACAGGCCACCATGAAGGGCAGAGCTGGGCACATACAGCGCAGTGTAAGCCAGTCCCAGGGAGCTGACACTGGAGCATCCTATTTGGCACCTCTGCCACCAACTCCAGACCCCTTGGAGAGCAGCAGTGCCCATGCAGAACACTCTTCCCTTCAGTGCCATCCTTCAGCATTAGAAGCAGCATCAGCAGGCTGCTCCCAGCAGCCATCACTTTTCTTTCCTGCTTAGGAAACACTAGAGCTGCCCATCTCTTGCAGCCCACAGGGATATTTACTCTTCTAGACAGACATCACAACAGTGGGGAACCTGTAGCTGTGCCCAGGCAGCTGGCTGCACCTTAGTGGGGCTGGTTTTGCAGTTGGGTGGCTTTGGCTACTAACACATGGGAAAAGTGGTTGTCATGGCTGCTTGGCATGCGCTCCACTGACAGGCTCTAGTTCTCCTGGAAAATGGAAAAATATTCACTGTAGCATCTCCTCCAACTTGCTGCTGCTTCTTCTGGGGCTACAAAGCCCATTTGGCCCGGGTCATCCTGCATCACCTCTTGGAGAAAAGCATATATGTGTGTGTGTATGTGCATGCACATACCCCTGAGGCATCAATGACCACTCAGAGGTCCCCACAGGCCCTTGTTCATTTGCAAACTGGAGAGGATGCTAAGACCTGCCATCCCTGCAAGGTTTGTAGCTGCCATTCCTGTGTGGCAAGACAGGAGTGGGCTTTGGGTAGGATGACCCTCTCCTTCCTCCTCCACCGATGGGAAGCCTGAGCTGCAGAGTCTGAGCTTCTCAAAGGGTTTTCAGTGTTTCCTTCTAGCAAGAGCTGCTCTGTGCTGCCTGCCTGCTTATGGAGGTGCCTGGGATCCTGACTCCTCCTGGCACTTCTTGCCAGCCACACAGCTCACACTGGAGACAACATGCTGAGCGCCAGGAGCCAATATGCACCACACTGGCCAGCACTGTTGTGTCCTCCTGTCCCTCCCAAGGCACCCAGCTTCCTCTGGAGTGCAGCAGCCGGGTGTCCTCTCTACCTTCCCTGTCTACTCTGAGCAATTTCACCTGGCTCCTTTGGGGCAGGGTCTGGGCTGCTGTTGTCCCTCAAAATCAGCTGGTGGAGACTTGACCATGCACATGGGAACACGGCGAGCAGATCTGGCGCTGAAGAACATTCCCAAGATAGGGAAGCAAGAACAGTGATAAAGATAGCAGGAACATCCCTGTCCCTACAGACAGTGTGATAATCCCCCTGCCTGCGCTGAATAATCCTCTGTCAATAGGCAGGAAATTAGGTGATAATAGACAGAGATTTCTTTTTAATCACAATTTTATGAGGTGTCTCAGGCTTGAACATCTGCCTTTGCACTTCATTTTATAGCCCTTTACCTTGGTGCTTTTTAGGCCACCTCTTTGTCTTCATGTGGATACATGAGATCACTTTTTGTGGGTTTGGTAGTGTTTTTTTTGCTATTACCACCATGAGAAAACAGGTACAATACTACTCATTATGAACTGGGCCCATACATCAGCAAATAACAGCCAGCAAAGTTCTTCATGGGTTCTGATTGCTGCGTCTTACATTGGGCTTGTTTTCTCCTCATTGTTTCCCTTTTACTTTTTTTGTATAAAGTTCGACACAGTCTCTTTCCAAAATGGGGAGAAGAAAGTGATATGTGAGATGAAAACCAGAGCATTGCTCCTAAGAAAGCTGGTGAGATGTCACCAGAGCTGCCCAGGGTCTCACTGTTGTCCCCAGGCAGCAACAGCTCCAGTGAGAGCAGCCCAGTGTTGCCCGTCCACAGTGCAACTGCTGCTGATGTTAAAAACCAAAACACCAAGACCTGGATGCTGTGAAGCATTTGGGTACATCAGCCCCTGTTGTATCCCAGCAGGGAGATGGGATTTCCATGTGGCTTGAGGAACCGAAGGCATCCCCCAGAGCATTCCATGGCCTCCTGGTCTGCAAGTACAATAGGAGCAGGCTTCACTTGATCAGCATGTGATGAATGGTTTCCACGGCAACTTGTCCTGGTTACAGCTGGTGACAGGGAAGTGAGTGACACAGTGACACCAAGTGACCATCTGGGCTATGCTGCCAGGTACCCCTTATATTCTAGCTCTGGCAGCACTTGAGAAAGCTTGGAACTGCCTGCTCTGCCTTCTCCAGGCTTGGTAGCACATGCCAGGCTGCTGGGATGGGGATGGCCCCTCACGTGGGACCCAAGGACATGGTACCTGTCCCCAGCAAACAAGCACCTTTTGCCTCTGTGGATATCACCTGCTGAGTGCCCAGCAGGAGGGACAGTATCCCTGCCATGGGAAGCCACTGCATGGGCTGTCCCCAGTACACCCCAGACACAGCCACCCTGCTGCTCGTGCCTGCATTTTGCTCTGAACGGGACCAGTGGATTTGCTCGAAGAAGCAGCCCCATGCACCCAGGGCTGCGCAGCCCCAGGGTGCTGCCTCCTGTTTGCATCTGCCCCTGTGCTGCTTGTGGGTGAAAACGTCAGGAGGGACCTTTAAGGCTGCAGGAAGGTAAGGGACAGGGCAGAACACAGTGGTGGAGGAAAGCCCCAGGAGCTCTCAGGAAGCTGGGAAGGGAGTGTGCCAAAATCACTGTTGGTGCAGGAGAAAACTAACAGAAGTTGTAGTATTATAGAAACATTTTTATGGTAAAATATCACTTGAACCAACCTGAAAGTTGCCACATTCAGGACGGTTGATGTGCATGGAATCTACTCCACAATGGTTCCCTAGGCAACACAACCTCCTATCTTAGAGGAGCAATGGAGGGTGGAGTGGAGACACCACAGCCAGGCTCTGCTGTACTCCCTGCAGACTGGGGTTTGCGAGCTTGGTACCATGCAGCTGATAAGTCACATAACAGCTGTCAGATGGGAAATACAAAAGACAATGTCCGTTGCTGAGCCAGCCACTGTGGCGAAATCACTTCCTTTAGGTGAGCCTTGCTAATTATAATCTCATTATAATACCAACACACATCTGCATCCCAAAGTTACCCACCTTCAAGGTATGACTACCCCTCACTGATCACACACTTTAAACTTTTTATCATCTGTATCTTTAAATGAGAAGTGAAAGAATTTTATGCCATCAATAGTAGAAGAATATATGACTGGAGCCACTCAAGCTCCACCCGAGAGTAAGGGAAAGTATAAAAGTGAATGAGAGAGGGGGGAAGATAGGAAAGACTCCGTCATAACCTCTGGAATCAGTCAATGGGCTGAACCAGTCTTCTACCCCATATGGATGCCTATTGAGTAAGAACTTTATCTAATGCATGCTAAAAACTCAAGCTAGCTGTTATTAGTGATTATAGTATGGTTGTGTATCAGTTGTTTTTGTAACAGTTTTTGGTTGGTTTTGCAGACAATCCCTATTACCAGCAATCACAAACCTTAATTTGTCACGATTTTATATTAATAAAGAATGTTATTCCATAAACTGCTAGTGTTAGTCCTTTGTGGGTGCCAGCAATTGCTGACAGGGGGTAACATAAAGAGAGAAGACCCCCTGATGCTGTTGGCATGTTTCCCGGAACAAGTCAGTTGAATTGTCCTCCCATCCAGTGGGACTGTTCAGTGAAGGGTCCCTATAACAAGACACTAACACTGGTTGGGCACAAGGGTCTTGGCTTTCCAGGGGCACTGATAGACAGATCAAACATGAGGGGTCAAGAAAATCTCTTCCCCCACCCCCATTTCACATGACAGAGAAGCAAAGGGAAAAGCAGCTGTTTGCCTTTTGCTCTCTGCACACCATTTGCTGCATTTTCCCTCATCCCACAAAATCACCCTCGTCCTCTCCCTCCACTCCCTGCACCAGAATCATCCTGGAAGTGGAGGGCGGGAGGTGCTGCAGACCTGGCAGGGTTGGTTTGCTCATCAATGGCATCCACAGCACTCTCCACAGAGTTCAGCAGTGACTGGGTCTGGTTTGCTGTCTCCTTCAGCAGGAAGCGGGTCACAAACTGGTCCACATTGCTGCCACTTTCGTACACCTGCCAAGGCAAAGAGTGAGCATAGTGAGATCCAGCACTGACCACACAGCACCACTGGTGGTGCAGCATCCATCCAACATTGCATGCACAAGCTGAGTCCCCAACCATAAGGGCCACAGGAGGAATGAGCATGTGCTCTCCCACCCCACAGGGAGCATCGTCCAGTACCTGTAGGTCACCCAGCATGCAGCCCTCTGGCATCCATCAGCCCTGGGACACACTTGTAGAGGCTGTGACAAGAGGCAGTGTGGGCAGCAAAGTACATAATTTATTTATCCATAAACAGAGCAACAAAAAGGGACAATTACCCTGAGCCCATCATTGCTCACCTCACTGTGATCTTAAATCTACCTTGCATTGCAGGATAAGACACAGCAGGTGCAGGTATGAAAAGTGATCCCTCCTGTGCTTTGGATCCCTACTCTGAGAGCTTCAGCATGCTATTTAGTGCCTTAATCCACAGCAGTATGTCTGACCCAGTGCTAAAGTGAAAGTGGTTTTGGGATCATTAATATGGCTCTTCCCAGGCAGCTGCTAGTTGAAGATGCCTTCAAGCCAGTGGCAGAAAGCCCTGGCAGGACCCACCAGCTGTGACACAAGAGCCTCGACATGCTTTGACATTAGGGTTTTTTTTTTTCTGCGGAGGGAGAAAAAGAAAGTTCTGTCCATCTGGGGCCAAAAGCAGAATGTAGTGGGAATGCCTTCACCAGGAGACAGGCTGCTCCCAGGGAGCTTTGTTGGAAGCTTGTTGGACAAGCTGTTTGAGCAACAGCAGCTTCTGGGGTAATCCAAACCCTCTCAAGACAGAAAACACTTAATAAAATGTATTAACAGAACAGCTGATCTGCTTAAAGCACCCAGGGTTCCTTCCCCAGCACAGCCTTCTGTGCCCTGCCCATGGCATGGTCCTGCTCCTCCACCTCCTGCCAACCAATCAGCTGAGGCAGGAGACTGGCACAACTGGACCAACACTGGCACAACCAGCCCGACATTGGCCCAACATCATTCCAATACCAGCCCAACTGATCTGACCTCAGCCCAACTAGACCAAGCCCAAGCCACTGGCCACACCAGGTCTGGCTGAATCTAATCACTTGGCATCAGAGCTGAATAAACTTGCCGTGACAAAAAAGAAAGGCTCCTCTAAACCCAAACTTACTAACATAATTTTTTCCCAGACACTTCCTAACCTGGTGCCTGGTGGGACAGCATGTGGCCCAGACAAAACCCTGTTGGGTAGCCTGACCCTGTGCAGGTCTCCTGGCACTGGACTTCTCCAGGATCTTCATCTATTTGGTGCCATAACATGAAGACCTATGCTCCCTGCTCCCTACATGACATTGACAATCACCAGCCTCAAGGCGTGAGACTGGAGCAGTTCCAGCACCACCAGTTATCTGACATGCAGCAGCACATGAGTATCCCAAGCTCCCCAGAGCAAATTATTCCTGAATTATGGTGAAGTGATTAATGAAGGTTATTTCCATGGCAACCAGAGCAGCTCTGCAAGAATCTGGAGGACCTTTATCTCCTGTATTAAATCATAAAAGAAGAATGAGAAGAAGAAAAACACTTCTGGGGAAACTGGACACAGCTGATTTCTCACCCCTAATTTGGTAGAGGAGCATGAATTTCTTGATGGCTTCTTCAGCATCAAACCAGTGCGGCAGTTAATGACTTGTCTCTAACACAAAACCTTGCTCCTTCCCCCTCACAACCACGGTGTTTCTGGGGGACACACATGATGTGGTGAGCATTGCCGGACAGTGATGCTGAATCAAACTGCCATGCAGTGTGACGTATCCATGATCTCCTGCAGCTGCTTGCTCTAGCACTATCGTGTGGCAGGGAGGAAGACATAAGGAAGGCAGGGATTGATTCTCTGCGTCAGATATCTCCTGACAGGTCCTGCCCAGTTTTTCCTCGCCCTGTGTAGGCAGGCAAAGTAATGAATGGGCAGTCTGGAACCATAGATGTGGCAGCTGGTGGGGAACAGCACCCGAGCCCTTCTATGGGAGGCATGGGCACCACCATAAACAGCAATAGAGCCAAGGGAATAATATGAAAATATTTGATGAGAATTTGTATTGGGAAAAAAATGTGGATGCAGTCACAAGTATTCTTGGATAGCTGATCAATCTCTGCTCTGCCTAGAAAATACAGTTTTTCTGAACATGGAGTATACACTATATACATAGATGTGTGTAATCTTTCTAAGCACTATATTATATATATACTCATACATATCACATCTGAGCAAGTCTGTATAGGCAGTGTATAAAATTCACTGTCAGGGTACCCCATTCTTCATCTTCCTCAGCCAGTATCCTTGGAAATGGCTCCACACCAGGCCAAATCTGTCCCTTTTCCCAGGCAATTATCATTAAATATGTTTCCACTGTCCACACTCTGCCTAAGGAGGAAGTATTAAATCAATATATCTCTTTGGCAAAGACGTACTGCATTTGGGATAGAAAACAATTTCTTTTGCTGTTCTGTGCTTCCACAGCTGCTCCCCCCTTGCAAAAGCCTGCCTTCAACTTCCGGTCTGCCCCTGATGAAGGCATAAATATATTAGCCAGGCGCTCAAGCAAGCTCTGGTATAATTACAGACTAACCCTCACACCCAACACTGCTCTGATTGCTGCCTCGGAGGAGGATGGCTGTTCATAGCCTCAGGACAATGTCCTTCCTCATGGGTTTAATATAGACCTGCAGGCCTCTGGGAGCTGCTGCTGCTGCTAAAGGTGAAGCTGTGTGTGCTCCTGATTGTATTATTCCTTTAATTAAGACTGCAGGTTTTCTGGGACATGATTCGCCCAGCCAAGCATGGGGGCTGGATGCAAGTGTGGGGCTGGCCAGAGCTGGGGGCTGCCCCCACGTCTCCACTGCTGCTGGAAATAATTCCCCTTTAAAGTCCCTTTCTAGCAGGATACAAAACAGCACTGCATTGTCATCTTCTAATAGTCACCCAGATCACATACCACATCCCCAGGGATGCTCCAATTCCATCAACTGATTTTATCCCATGCTGTTTATCCCACTCACCTTCCTATCCAGAGGTGTGAAGAGTGTACCACCTTTTTTTTCCATTTTAATCCATGCATCAAATAAATGCAGTAACGTGCTGCTATGTACCTCCACTTTTCTGCTGCTCTCCAAGGCCCTACAGCCTGTCTCCTGCAAATACCACCGAACAATTTCCTGATCAATCCTTCCCATACCACGTGTGAGCGGATTGTTCTCCCCAGCATGGGAGCCTGCCTCTTTTGAAAAATCCTATTCATGAAGGTGCAGGTGATGCTGAGTGCTGCCTCATCACATGGACTGGCTCTGGGGCATAGTTGTGGGAGTTGAATGCATAGCTAAATGTTGGGATTTTATTACCGAACTGCCTATCATGTTGGTTCAGCTTTAGGAAAAATCATGAAGGTGATTCCCATGTTCATTTAAATCAGCTTAACTCCCTACATTTGGATTCATTCGATGGATGGATGTTGGGTACAAAGCTATGCCAGCTGGTGCAGAGGAATATTGAAGTGTCTGTGAGGATCTGATGCGTTTTAGCAGGCCAGTAAGTACAACAGTGGGATCTGAAATGTGTGTGCTCAAAAGGCTTTTCAGCAGCCCCTCAGGCTCTCCTCTAGCAAATGTCTCATTTGGTGTTGAGAAAATCAACTCATTAAGGAGGCCAGCTCTGAAGGAATCCTTCCCATCGTCTTATTGAAACATTTGTTTGCCTGTCCTAGGGAGATTTAATGCGGTTTGGTCTTACTAATTCCACCCTGAAGAGTCATTTCTTCCTTGCTTTGCTTGAGAAGTTAAAATACTTATGGAGATAATATAATAATTGCTGCTCAGTGAAGCTGCTTTGTGCCAGAAGCTCGTGAGGGACACATCTCTAAACCTGCTCTTTTCCATTCAGCTAGTCCACTAGTTCAAGGCTAGAAAGACTTTGCCCAGCTGCCTGGCCTTGATGTCTGCTGTTGCATGTAGGTGGCTCTGTGCATCTGCAGTGAGAAGCAAATGTTAAATCCCAGTTGAAAGGAGAGCCTCGAGATGTCTGCAGGGGATAGCACTCAGAACAGCATTGGGAAGTGTCACTGTTTGACAAACTGAGCATGAGCCAGAGACATTGAAAAATGAGATAAGGAAGGAGTGGGATAAACACAACTTGTTTTAGCCACAGGCAATTGTGAACAATATTGTCCTGTGCTGGGTCCTCTGGTCACTCAGCTGAAGTGCAGGCCCCAAATCCCACTCCTCTCACATCACAGGCTTTTTATGTGTCTGTCATGTACCTTCCCACACACAGCGGGAGTACACCTTGTGGCACAGGCTGTTCAAAGCCCCACTGTGGCTCTTCCAGTTTTCCATTTCTGTATGCACCTGCCCTGAATCTGCCAAATTCTAGCACAGATTAATGGAAACATCTTTAGAATGTATTACCTGTGCAAATTACTGCTGGCTGGCATTTTGAGGCAAATTGACTGCTTGGACTTGCCAACACCAGTGTCAAGCATCCCTTACCAGCTATTGCAAACTAGTGCCTAAAACTGGGCACTCATGGCCAGTGTTCCTGTGAGTATCAAATGTCTGAAAAAGATTTTCCATGTTGTTGACCATCTCAAATCTTCTTTGCTGGCATTTTTAAAGGTCACTATTTAGCTCGTTAAGGCCACAGGATGTAAAATATAAATGAGTCTGTGCCACCCATGCACAACAGAGCAGGGGGTTGGAACTAGATGATCTTAAGGTCCTTTCCAACCCTAACTATTCTATGATTCTTTGATTCCCCGACAATCCCCCCCCTGATAATCCCACACCTTCCCTTTGCCTTGCTGCATTACAGCCTCCCAGTGAGGCTTTCTAGCACTGGTTTTCAGTTAGATTATCTAAACTGGCTGACATTTACCAAGCCTGGGGACATAGTTGGCTTCCCCAATTTTTATTAACTACAACCATGGCCAAAGCATGCCCACAGAGTGATGGCACCAAACCCAGAAGGCTTTTCAAGCAGAAACTAAAGCCAGTTCTGTTTCACCCACATTTTTCCTCCAGTTTAAAAAACAACAACAAAACATTGCCATGCCATGAAACATCCTTGTCAAACCTCATCCCAGGATAATAGAGAGTTTGTCTTCCACCTTCTCCCCCCTTTAAAAAAGAGGCATGTGTTGCACTGTAACCTCTGAGTGGCTGATTTAAATGCATTGCTCATAATTGCTGTTTCCTTCCAAGAGATATTTTCTTGCAATTAGAATAAAACTCAGACCTGCCTCTTGCTCGTTTCCCTCTCCTCCTGATGCTAAATCCCTTCAACAACGGACGACCCAAAACTGATTGCCTGGCACATAATCAGTAGAAGAAACCTGAGGAGAAGAGACACTTAGATAGTTGATAAATGAAAGCATTAACATATGAAAGATCCTCAGCCTTCCTGAAACGGCTCTAAAAAACCATATAAGACACTTGTTCTGATAGATAAAAAACTTGTCCATGGCATCACACGGGGCTTAGAAGTCTTTTGCTATAAAATCATCCTTTTATAAAACTTGGTGTTTGACCCTTCTCAGCTCATGTTTGCCTTGTCTGGTCCTGAATTTCTTCTGCCATGGACCCTTCCCAAGCAACTTATCACAGGACTCTCCCCTTCTCATTTTTAGAAAATCTTGTTGCTGCAATATAATCCCATCATTTCTTGTTGCTGCCACATGGATGTGAAGGGCAGGTAACTGTTGGCTCATGCATATATTATACAGCACAACCCCTGAGGTCACCTATGGATAAGGCATGTGGCACTTTTGCACCCTGTCTACTTACTTAGCAGACAAAGAACAGACTTGAAAATGATGCAAACACCCTACTTCTTAACCCCTAGCTATAATTGGCTTTTTCCTTCACACAAGTTCTTAATTAGTTGTATTTAGTATCCACAAGACAGTAAATTAATACATATTTTATTTCAGTTTTCCAAGGAAAGTACAGATTTTGTTTTCCAGACAGGTCCTCCTCAAAATCCCTGCAGATGCAACAACGTGGGATGGTCAAACTGCTGATGGATCAGCCTGGTTGTGCCAGCTGGTTATGTGTTGACGTGATCCCTGCCTTTCTTAAATTTGGCTCCTTCAAAGCTGCCCTAGGGCTATTTGGCAAGACAACAGTGCTGATGTCTGGTAGATTTATTCCTCTCACCATACTATTTATCTAATCCTAGGAGCAATGGCCTTAAAATAGGAGGAAGGAGGGAAAAACAGGGGTCCATGAGAGCTGGAGCCTGGGCAGCATGAGCAGGATTTCCGAAGAATCGCAGAATCTTAAGGAAAGGACCATAAGATCATCTAGTTCTAACCCCCTGCCATGGGCAGGGACACTTCACACTAGACCATGTCACCAAAGGCTCCATCCAACCTGGCCTTGAGCACTACCAGGGATGGACCATTTACCACTTCTTTGGGTGACCTGTTCCAGTGCCTCACCACCCTCAAGTAAAGAACTGCTTCCTTATATTTAATCTGAACTTCCCCTGTTTCAGTTTAAACCCATCACCCCTTGTCCTATCACTACAGCCCCTAATGAAGAGCCCCTCTCTGGCATCCTTGTAGGCCCCCTTCAGCTACTGGAAGGCTGCTATGAGGTCTCCATGAAGCTTCTCTTCTCCAGGCTGAACAATTTTCTCAGCCTGTCCTCATACGGGAGGTGCTCCAGCCCCTGATCATCCTCATGGCCTCCTCTGGACTTGCTCTAACAGCTCCATGTCCTTCTGATGTTGAGGACACCAGAACTGCAACAGTGCTCCAAGAAGATGCTCTTCCTTCTCAGAACAAGAAGAGGGACATGAATTTTGCAACAACAGACAAACAGATGAGCAGTGAATAAATATCTTTATCTAAAATGAGCTCAAAAAGAAACCTTCTTAAGATTCATCTCCCAGGCAGCCCCCTGTGCTCCTGGCAGTCTGGCAGCCTGGCATGGAGAATTGACATTCTGGTCTGGAGTCTGAACAGAGAAGTTGGGAAAAATTCAGTTCTTGCTGAACTGGAGTAGCACTTTTTGATTTAATTTGTGGTGCAATAATTTCTTAAATTCAGAGAAGACTTGCAGAAATACTTTCTGAGAAGCTAAACAAATCATAGAATCACAGACTGGTTTGGGTTGGAAAGGACCTTAAGATCATCTAGCTCCAACCCCTATGTCTCACCCTAGATAGACCATATCAACCAAGGCTCTGTCCAACCTGGCCTTGCACGCTGCCAGGGATGGAGCATTTACCATTTATTTAAATACGCCTTGCTTCCTGTTAGATTATTACTGAACTATAAAGTTCATAACTTTTCACAAAATCCGCATCATTATTTTGCTATAGAATTTGATACTGAAATTGTTCAGAAATGTATCATTCAAAAGATATGGAAAGATGACTCATCCTTTACCAATTCACCGCCCCAATGCCACTCCTTTCTTTTTTCATCCAAAACCATTCACCATGAATACATTTTTAACTGCTTTGTAGGAGTGCTTCAAAGCTGGTACTTCATCATAAGAATCACCCATACAAGAAAGGGGAAAAAAAGCAGCTAATAATCCCTAAAACAACTTCTTCTCCATTGGGGCAGATCTCTGTGCTGCAAGGGTGAGGATGGACAATGCTCTGAGACCCCTAGAACAGGCAAACGGGCCATTTTAGCAAACATCTTGGCCTCTAAAGAAGAGCCAAATGTTTCCAAGGTGGAAGATGACAAGATGTGCAGGATCCCCCAGCAGTCAGCCAGGTACAAAGTACCAGGAGATAAGCTGTCAGCCTCCTGACACAGCAAATTGCTGCTCCAGGAGCCTCAGAGACCTTGATATGAACATTAACTTTGTTCAGCAGAGCAGGAGAAAACAAGCTCAAATTAAACCAAAGGAAGAGATAAAGGATTAGCTGAGGGTGGGAGGAAAAGATAACTTTGAAGAACTAATTCTACTGAATATTTTATCTTGAGGTGTCATCATTCAAAGAAGAGCAATATCATATTTGGCAAGCTTAATTTGGGCAGGTAAGAATGCAACTGAGAGCACTCTATATTGCTGTTCTGGACTGTGCTATAAAACAAGAAAAAAACCATACATCATTTTTAGCATCCAAGACTGGTGGCTGCACAGACAAGCATTCCTTTGTAGTGTGCTGCTAGTGGCTGAGAGCTGGAGAAGACCTGCGGCCACGCTGGCACCAGCAGCAGGGAGAGGTCTGCAGCTCCCACCAAGCCTGGCATCTCCTGTTCACTGTGATGACATATCATATCATAAGGCAGAGATAAGATGGGTGAATTGCAACAGCAACAATTTAACTCACAAAAATAACTTATGCAGACCTACTCACCCATATGTATATACTGCTGAGCTCCCTAGCGCTGCTGGAGCATCAGCAGCTGGCACTGAAGGTCGGTACACTCACTTTTTTCTTTATGATTTACATGTTCTCTCATCTATATAATGTTTTTCCAGGAAAATGTGTTCACAACTGGTTTGGGTACAGTGTCTGTCCATAAGATACACACGTGGTATTTGGACCCTGACATAGAAAGGCTTTCAGGGGACTGCAATGTGTCCCCACTTGGTCATATTTCGACTCCAGGTCCATTAAATGAGACAAAAAGGATTTTGGCAAGTGACAGACTGGCAATGGAGAAGCAGCAAGCAAATAAGCAATAAAACACTGTTCCACATCTCCTTTTACTCCCTTCCAGGACTGAAGGTGATGCTGAACACCAAGGAGAGAGAGTCCCAGGGCCACCTGTAGGTCTTCAAGCCACCCCTCCTGCTGCCCCTCACCCATCCCTGAAGCCAGTCTCCAAATCCCCCCAAATTTGTCAGCACCACCTCCCCTGCCCTGCTCACCCCATCCCTGTCCCTTGATGAACCAGAGCAGCGTAGCCTTTCCTCACACCATGTTCAAGAGTGCCAGAGACAGCAGCTCCATTTCATTCCAGTATGTGCATAAGGGCTGTTGGCAATTTCACCACCAGTTTTGAGCAGTTGTGCTTTCCAAGCTGAGAGAGGGCATATGCTAAGGACAGTCACCAGCACTTCTTGGACCCATTTGGTGCCCAACAGGAGCATCTCCAGCAAGGAAAGTTTTGACCTTAAAACTGAGTTGCTTCATCTTTGAGCACATTCCTCAAACAGTATTTTTGGGAATTCTTTGCAGCTTGATCTTAAAGTTTGCCTCACCATTAAAGTTCAGCCTTACTAATGTTTCCATGCCCAATACTGCAAAAAGTAAGGAGCAGGAACAACCCCAGTGTGGCAGTGGAAGCCATGCTTAGCAGGAACAGGGCCAGTTGAGCCTTTTGGGTTCAAAAACCCACAAAATGTGTTTTTTTTTAACCAAGCCAAAGCACATTTCCCAGGGTGAGAGTGCTGTTCAGTGGTAACCATTCCCTAAGTGCTGTCCTCCCTAAGTGCTGTCCTCCCAGCTCCCCAGGCACTGCCCTCAAGGCTGGCAGGGCTGGTGGAGGCATTGAGTGGACAGCTGGAGGCAGGGGGTCAGTAACAGAAGGGGAGAGACAGCATCCACCTGGCTTCTATTCCCTAGCTACCACCGTGCCCCACACACCCTTTGACGCTCAGACTTACAAATCACATCCTTCTCAGTCACATTGGATTTGGTACCTGTTGATTGCACTATAAGCCAGTAAATGATTACTGTATAAGAACATCTCCCACCATCAGCTTTTTTTATATTCTGGAAGTTCATTTCCTTTCTATCCAGTTTAACCTTGCATTTCCCATCATCACAAGCAGTCATTTCAACACAGCATGGACAGCATTGTATTGGAAAATAATTACAATTACAGATTTTGTTTTGCTGTATGAGACCTTCCGCCACTGAATCTAATTACTGCTGACACTTTATGAGCTCCTCCAGCACGAGATAATTGCTGCTTTCTCTTTTTATGAGCAAGAAATAATCAGTGGTCTTTTAAGGTGAGAAATATAAACAACAATTAAACACCATGGCTATCCAGCCCCTCTTGACAGCAGGCACCTTTCATCAGTAAGCCAACACAGGAGGAGGTAAGGCTTCATTTATCGTATGCACTGAATACTTCCTTAATGGAAAGGAAAAGAAGGGAATAAAGAACACCCTGAAATGATCACTGCTTTTCTCCAGATGATGAAATGCTTATTTTAATATGGAGAAGCAGGAGCGTCTCACAAATAAAGCAGTTTATTCACAAGACCCAGTGATCAGCATCAGCACCAAGCCCTTTGCAGGACCTGACTCTGGGGAAAAGCTGCAGAGACAGCAACAGGCTTGACAATCAAGCATGGGGGTGCACAAAACCACACTTGGCTTCTACTAACCTGCTGCTTCAGCAGTCTTTTCCCTGACCCAGTGTTTCTAAAAATACATTTATATGTGTGTCTCTCTTAAACATCCTGACACCAGCACAGGCTCTTGGTTGCAGTGTCGCACATGGAGAAGATGAAGCAGCAGGAGACTTTTATAGAGAGACCCATCAGAGAAGAGGGAGCTCACAGTGGCTTTTGCATCGTAAGATTGTATTGGTTCAGATCCCCAGAAGCCTTCTTCTAACCTTCTAACACTCTGTTTTGGCAATCCAAACACTAAAACCAGAAAGTCTAGTAAATAAATCCTTTTCTTTTTTTTTTTTTTTTTTTTTTTTTTTTTTAGGGAAAACATAGTGAAAAAATCTCCCATCTCAAAAAAAAGCACTAATGGTTTACACTCGGGAAAAGCTTCTGGTGTTCTGATGCTGCCTGGAAATCTGCCCTCTCTGAATGCTGGAGATGAGTTTCACTCCCATCTACAACAGCTTACTTTCTGGTTTTGGGGTGTTGCTTTTTCTTTTTACCTTCAGTTCTTTACTTGAACAAAGCCCCTGCTTTTGAATAATTCAGTGATGAGGCTTGCACCACTTTATTCACAAAATCACAGCAGGGAGTGATGTTTCTTACAGAATACTTTTGTCGGATACTTTCTGTGAAGGAGTCTTGCTCCTTTTGCTCGCTTGCAAAAACCCTGCCAGATGATGAAGAGCGGCACACCCCATGGGCTGTTAAAACAGGGGTAATGAGGGCATGCTGGGGCAGCTTTAGCCATCTAGAAGGGAAATGTCTGCATTTGAGATGAAGAATCATAGAATCACAGAATGGTTGTGGTTGGAAGGGACATTAAAGCTCATCTAGCTCCAACACCCTGCCAGGGGCAGGGGCACATTCCACTAGACCAGGTTGCTCAAAGTCCCGTCCAACCTGACCTTGAGTTCCAAGAAGGATCAGGTGTTGAATCAAGGAGGAAGAAGGGATTATGAATAACTATCCTGCTTCTGCTTCAGATTTCTAATGCAAGGTAGTAGCGACACCCCCAGATGCCTGATTTATAAACTGGGAATAAGCTGCCTTCCACTTGTAAATTACTGGGAGAAATTAGTCATATACATTAACCTCACATTCAAAAAACAATAGTGGAAGACATCATGAATAGCAAGTTGGAGTGAATTAGAGAGATATCTATTATCATGTTAATGTGTATTTAAAATACATATTTGGCAAATCTGACTGCCGGAAAATTTGCTAATAAAGAATATAAATGAGGCATTAAGAGAGTCAGCAACTTAGAAAAAATGAACTATTACTGTTGTTCTGATTTTTTTTACCTTTTCATAATATTGATTAAAAAATCACGAACACTTCAGAGAGGCCAGTGCTTGGCCAAAGACTTTTGTCATTAGTTTGTTATGGCAAGACATCAACATGTGAAATATGTCTCTTCACTTTTCATGCTGCCCTCCTCACAACCAGTAAAAAGGACAGATTTTGATCAAGCAAGAAAATCAGACTCTTCACTCAGAAACCAGGGGAGAGAAATTTGCTGCTTCCCATTCTAAATGCTTAAACTTCTTATCATTATCACATCTTTAATGTGTAGTAATTGAGTTTCTAAGATAAACTAGCTTCAAAGATAAATGAAAGTGAGATTTCAATTTGGATTACTCAGAGGGCTGGAGTGGAATTAGAAAGTCCTTACAGGTGCTTGGAAAAAACAAAACCTTCTTCCTTGGCTTCATATTACTGCTCACAAGAGAAGAAGACTACTTTTGTCTTGTCAAAGCACAAAAGAATGATGCAATTATGGTTGAAGTTAAAAATGGGAGAAGAACTTATTATCCTGAGGTAATAAATATCACTGATACAGCCCAGTTATTTTGCTAAGTGGCATGAAAAGGACAGGAAAATGGTTTCAAAGGAGCAAGATCTTTATAAACACTTCTCTCCTCCTGGTAAGACACCAAAAGAATGGTGCACCTTTCAGCAGGATGTTTAACTGGCACATCGGCTTAGATTTTTCTCGGTATTCGTAAATAAACTTTGATATTCTTACTGATTAGTGCCACTGCCTAGCAGTCCGTTGTTAACAGTATCATTAAGGTACATGGTGGATTTTTTAAGAAGCTAGGAGTACTCTGCACATATACAATAGCACATTATGTCTCAGGTTTGGTGCTTGCATTATTCCCCAGCAGACCCCTATGCAGACCTCTAGTTTCTAACACAGCAGCTGTGCACATGAATTTCTGGAGCTCAGGACACCTTCTAACATGGAAGCCGTATTTAGTTGCAGCTCTACAACATGAAGTTTCCAAAAGCACTCCTAATGATGCTAACAAGAACTCATACATTCAAAATGCCACTCAGGAGACCCACAGGCTGTGCTGTCTGAAGACAGCTGCAGTACCTTCATGCTTCAGGCAACACAGAGTGTAAGCCATGGCACAGCCAAGACTGCCTGTCAGACCTAGGAAAAGTGAGAAGGCGAGGAGGAACGGTGCTCTGCCACGGAGTCTCTTAATGCACACGTGATTGGCACCTTGGTTCACAATATGGCCAAGATTTTCAAGAATCATCCTCTGTTAACACAAATCCACTGTTGTCATGTTGCTGTAATGATCCACTTCCCACACAAATGAAACAGCATGAGGAGACAACACTGCTGAATAGGACAAAGACCTTCAGATTTAAATGCTCTGTTAAAGTAGCATTTGCATCATTGCTCTGAGCATACAGAGGACCAGGCACAGTAAGGAGAACTCACTCGTTTGGTGTAGTCCATTGCCTTCAGGATGGAGAGGTTCAGCATCTCCAGTGAGGCCAAGACATCTTCGTAGTCTCCCATATGGTCAGCAAAATAGTCTGGGAAAACCAAGAAGGTCATGATGGGAACTATTGGTGTAAATTAATGCTTCAAGACTACATCAAGGGCTATTTATTGGTGGAAAGAAAAATCTGAAACTGTTCTTTCAAGTGTATTTGTTATAATATGCATCCTGAGCCAAAGTCACAACTTGTCCTGCAGAGAATTTTGGGACCATTGTAAAAAGAGATGTAAGGCATAGTAGCTCCAATTGAAAATAACTTAGCAGGTGTTCTATTTCCATGCCCACTTTTGCATTTGACTGAATCTTGTCTCCCTCCTACTGCCAAGACGGAGGAAGAAGTCTCAAAAGAAACCCCCTTTCCATTACCTTGAGTGTTTTCACCACTCTAAGCATCAAAATACTTGCCAGGTTCACCCCAATTTACATGAGCTGCAACTAGCCTTACATCTTTCCCTACATTCCCATCACATTTGCACCACAGCTCACAATCACAGGTTGCACAGGCTTCTGAGAACAAACTACTCCTCAAAAGGAAAAGAATGGAGCTGCAAGCTGGGCCCAAAAGCGCATGTTGTCCATGAAGAGGGAGTCCACACTTTGCTTCTGCCATCCTCATCCTGTGAGAAAGGTGATCTGTGCCAGGCTGCCATGCAGTGGCTGGACTCTCTTCACTGATGTAAAATACAGCCAAAATCAGTGCGTCCACATGCAGTCAGTGGCTCTATGGCATATATGAGCCCTGGTGCGTTTTCGTGGATGAGCTATGGACTCCTGAAATTCACTGTTCAAAATGGAAACAGACAGAAGTGAAGCACAGCAGCAAGGTTTGCAGTGAATTTGCAGCATACATGTGAAGTCAGCCAACTTCTGGGTGACTAAAAGCTGTTCCTAAAAAGCCACTGGTGCTATTCTTAGTGCTAAGACATAAGCTTCACACCGAGGTGACATCTCTGAGGAATGTAACAAGATATAAGCTCCAGGAAACAACAGCACTAATTAGGTTCTCCTGGCTTAATTAGAAGTGCCTATAGCTATTTACAGCCCCAGAACATATCCAAGGGGAAGAAGATTTTGGCAGAAACCGGAATGTAACAAGCATGATTGACAGCAGCTCTTTGCTGTCAAACAACTTATTCTCACTGGAGTGTGTTTGTGTTATGAATTTACTTGGGAAAGAAAAACTAAGCAGATAAAGAGCAGGTAAAGACTTTTTGTAAGTGCTGAAACAAAAAGCTGGAGCCAGTTTTTCAGAAAGAATGAACTGCTGTGGGCAGAGCACAGCCCTCAAGAGTGACCAAGGAGTACCTGGGAGGAGAACAGTGTTGACTTAACCAAAGTATTCAGTTTTACTCTTTTAGCCATATTTATCCACATGAACACCCGAGATCAGCTCTTCCTATCCTACATGGATCTTGCTCCTACAAGTCTTCAGAGAGCAATGGGATCAACACAAAGGAGATGAGCATCACTGCCATCCAGGGCTGGTGTGGGAGAAGCAAAGCCATCACCCACTGCCCTGGCTGTCTGCAACAGGACGATGCGCATTTCCCATTTGCAAAGTACACTTCAATTTGCTGGATGGCTTGTAGCACTGCCTGCAATGTCTGCGTTCCATTTAAACTGAAAGGTGGCTGGTACAGTTTAGTGGCCGTACTCACATCTCCTGCATGTATTAAGTGCTCCCAGCTCTGACTGGAAGCTCCTCTGAGAGCTACACAACCATGCTTAAGTCAGACTAGGTGCTGGCGGTTGGTGCAGAACTTGATAAGATGCTACCTGATGTGGATTAAACCATATCAAGTTTCTCATCTAAGCTGCAGGGTCAAGAAATCCTTTTTAAGATGCCTTCATCTTCTTACAACACACAACCTATTTCAAGAGAGATCACAGCTTTCATTTAGCCAAAATGAAGTTTCATTTTTAAACTAATACCTGTAAGAGTAGCAAGTAAATAAATTGCAGGCAAGGGCAAGCATTTAGCAGATAACAGGTCTAGGCAGATCTCATGCTGATCAATCTTCCTCTGGCTTCCTGTGGGAGGTGATGGGTTTATCTCCATCCTCTTCTGCCAACTTCATCCCCAGGAGAGGTAGGAAGGTGGGTGAAAGCTGTGATTGTCTGATTTTATCAAACTGATGGAGAACGCACAGTGGGGTCAAACAACAACTTTACTATCCCTGTATGTCCTGGCAAAGCTGATGGTAAAAGCTGCTGGGTTTTGGTTTCTTGGGTCAGCTGGCAAGGAGACCTAACACAATGAAAGAGGAGTGATGGGAACAAGGCCATCATATTGTCAGCAAACCAAAAGGATTTTATGAAAGGCTTCCTTTCTCACACACTAAAGCAAGAACAAGTGGGGATAACCAGCTGAAAGCCTCTGCTGCAGTCTTGAATGCTCAAAACCCTATAGGATGCTGCAGCAAGGGAGGCAAGGGAGGAGAGAATATACTGGGAGGAGAGAAACCCAGGGCAATATCTTGGTGCAGGCAGATCTGCAGATGGACAGAGAAGTCTTAAAAGTACCAGGAATAATGAGTAACTACCTGGGGGTGGCACAAGCACCCCAGCAAGTGCCTTTCTGGCTGTGCAACCTGCTCTCAGCCAGACCCCTGAAGGCTGGAATTAATGGAAAAGTGATGGAGGTAAATGGTGAAGACCTGTCGAGGTGGCTTTATATGTTCTTATGCATCCTGGCACGGGAAAGGAGGAGAAGAGATGGATAAGCCTTCTGCAAGGCCACAAAACTCTGACTTCCCATCTCCTCCCAAAAAGATGGAGCACAGGAAACTTTTCCCAATATCAAGCATCCATGGAAAAACACAACCTAGTGAGCAGCATGAGCTCTGTGCACGAGTCACCTCCCACGGAGGCAAAACCCTTCAGAAACCCAGCAGGAAATATACCCTTTCTGGTCAAGGTATGGGACAAAGAATTATCAGAAATTTTCTTTTCAGCCTTTAATTTCTGGGAGCCAAGGGAGGTGTAGCAGAGGTGGTGTACACCTTAGGTAGCCTGCAGGAAACACAGAGTTTTTCTGAAGGAGAAACATATAGGGGTTATTGCAGACGGATACTGGTTTATTGAACTTCAGAATGAGCTGGAAGGCACAACATTACCAGAAATTAAGTTTCATCTTGTTACTGAATGGGAGCCAAGAGCTCTGTTCAGCTCTGACCCCATTTGTGTTGCAAGAAAATAAAGAAAAACTTTGCCAATGTTTCTGCAGAACAAGGGGCAAAGCAGTAGGAGTGCTGAGACCCCCATCTGCGCAGCCACCATGGCATCATCAGCTTTGTAATGGGTTTCATGCATCCTTTGAAAGCACACAAAGCACATAATGATTGCTTTGGCCCCAAGAGAGGGACCGCACTCACCACACAGCTCCTTGGTATCCACGTTGCTGGAAGAGGGGAAGGACAAAGCAGGGGAGGAAGCAGGAAAAAAAGAGAGAAAGGCAATTTTAAAGGACAGACGAAGGCTATAGTTAGGATTTCTGCAGGCTTAACCCCAGATACCCACCTGCAACATTACCCATCCCCTCAGCATCCCCTCAGGCACAAGCGGGGACAGCCTAAAGAGCAACCAAATGGTTGGTGCCACTCATGGCACACATGCACCTCTTCATCTTCAGCATCCGCACAGGTAGGACAGGTTCATACATAATTTTGGAATACCTTAGGGAGAAATTAGGATTTGTGCCTAAGGGGGACCCAGCACACCCCACAGCAGCACTTCTCCCTTCCTCCTAAGTATCCACACCCAACAATACCTGGTGAGGTGCTCAGTGCAGAACAAGAATGTATTTTGCTCCCATTTGCTCAGAATAAAAACTTGTAAGATTTACTTTTCTAGATGGATTGGTTCTGGACTGTGTGCAGCTCCCAGCCAGGACTCTTTCCGACAAAACAGTACAATTACTTCTTAATACATGAACATTTAGTTTATATAACTACATAGAACATGTTTATATAACAACAGACAGCCTGCTTGGGAAATGAAGATACCTACTAATCTCTTTGTGCCTCAGATTACAACACAATTATTAATTCCTTTCAAGCACTGCAATAATCTCTTAATATAATTATATTTTGTCAATCCATTTATGTCTAGAAAGATATTTCTTTAACAAAACTCATCCCTGCTCTGTCTGACCTGTCAACATAAATGGATTAGGGAAAGAGATGTTTTCAGTACTGTTTTCATTAGTGAATCCTCCCACAGCTCTACCCTGGACACTGAGATTCTCCTAACAGCTTGTCCATGCCCTGACCAACAGATCTGCTCACAGGCCACAGGTCCTGGACTCCTCCTTATCCCCACGACCTGACACTTTCACTTGCTTCTGGCCCTTTCCTGGGATAAGATATTCTTTTGAAGGGATGATGCACGGTGGGAAGGTGTTAATTTGGGGTTGCTTTTCACTACCCATAGCTACTCTTGAACCCCATCATCAGGACTGATGACATAAAGCCACAAAGTACCTTTGCAGCAAGCTAAAGTACCCAGGAAAGCCTCATTTCTGCGGAATGTGTCATCTTCTGCAGCAGGCTCAGAGTCAGTGTGAGCAGAGCAGCCTTACCAGGCTGTGTGACAGCCGGACAGGCACAGGCTGTATTTGTCACGCCAACAGGGTTTTCAAGTGAGCTTCTGCTTCAGCTGAGAGGCTAATATAGGAGCCTTTTTCTTTATATTTAGGTTCTGCCTGAGAGGATGAAAGTTTCTGTAGCTTGGGGACCCCTCTGGCCTCTCACTGGGTGGATTTCATCCCCTAAGCATGTTAGCCAGGTGCACTAGAGCCAAGAGAAACAGTGTGCATTGGTGATATTTGAGGAGGAAATCCGCCAAATTCTGTGTCACCCATGCCTGGGCTCTCCTCAGAAGCAGGACCCCCCATGATGGCACTGGGGACCCTTCCACTACCACTCCTGAACGGTGGGACCTGCTGGGTGCTGGAGGAAAACACAAACATCTTGATCCTATTAGCTGCTGGCTGCCAGAAAGATGCCACCCAACCTGTCTCATGCTGTAAAGCACATTACACGCACCCTCATTCCCAATTCCACTGAATATGCAGATCCAAAACACTACCCACAAGAGATGTCTCCTGACCGAATAACACACAGCACTTTGGCAGCATGTGATTGCTAACACAGAGCCTCAGCAATTCACAGGCAGAGAATATTCAGACGATTCATTTCCACCACTGGCAGAGCCCCATGTCTGACCGGGGATCATGGTTGGTCTTTCATCCAAGCTCTCTCCAGCCCAGAGCCTGGGAAGACAATTGATACTCTCGGACGCGCACACAGGAGTCAGTTTTACAACAGCGTTCTCCACAAAGTGCTTAAATAATATTGTTCAGAAACCAGTTTGTGTTTGTAAGCACTTAATGAAGTGGTTATGGATTGTAGGGTTATAGGGCATGTTACTGATAAAAAAAAAATCTACTCTTGTTTTCCACATTGCTTTGCATTGTAGTAATTGATCTGCTGCTGCCAAAAAAGGACTTTTATTTCCTCACATCCTGCCATTGTATCATTCAACCTAATTGTGCTTGAATGTTAATTTGGCTGAGAAGCTGCTTTTAATTTTAAGCTATCTTGTATTATGACTAAGCCTAATTAAAGAAATTACTTAAGTCATAAACCAACAATAAAAAAAAATACGATAATGTTCAGATGAAAATTCTTAAGGAGAAATTAATGGGTACTTGAACACAACTCAAGGCATTTCCTACAGTGTTTCCATCCCGTGGGACTGTGCCCACTGGGAGCATCGCTGACACACAGCCATGGTCCCATTAGTGTTACAAGGAGGTTTTGCTGCCCAACATGGGCACTGCACAGGAGAACACACAGTGCAAAGGATGTTGCAAAACCCAGCTCCAAAAGAGTCTGCAGGCTGCTCTGGCAGCTTAATGGAACTAAGCACCCTATGAGTGATGCCAGTAAAATGTTATGATGCAGGTATTCAGCATCTGGGTTTCAAGCCTTGTAAAATAGGAGGTGGCAGCTCCCCACAAACACCCTCACAGTCCTTAATGCTTCATCCTAGAACTGACCTTCAGAGCAGTCACATATCAAAAAGCCCTTTCACAGGAAAATATTTAGGTGAGTATCAGTTACCAATATTTTTTTCAACTGGCAATTATTTGATGTTCTCATAAGTCACAATAAGCTAAAAAGAAAAATCATGACAAGTTGTGCTCATTTTTTCAGAATAATAAAAAAAATCTTTCAGCTACCAAAACACTTGGCTGCAAATTAACTTTAAAGCTTTCTTACATTAATAGTGTGACTAATTAAAGAACTTACTGAAGCCATAACCCAACTAAGAAAAATATAATGATGTTCAAATGGAAGTTTAAATGATGAAATCATAAAGACTTCTGTCTTGTACAGTTTTTTCTACATAGTAGAAGCCACATCTATCTGATCTCTTTCCAAAACAAAAGCCTTTCTTTCAAAGCAGAAAATAAATTAAGAAAATACAAGTCTTGCTGGTGTCAGACTTTTTACTCTTTTCTAACCACAGAAACTATAACATGGAGCAATAACAACCTTGCATCTCCCATCTTGCTGGGGATGTGCACCTTTTGAGATGACTTTCCAGGGCAAAGATATACTTTGGAGATCCTCCATTTGCTACTTGTGACCTAATTTCTCTGACAGAAATAGGAACCAAACATAAGATCTCAGCTTTCAACCTACAGCACCTTCTGAAAAAGCAAACTCCAAGAAAAATGTCAATTTGGTCACTAAAAGGACTGTTCATTGCTCACCACCCACCACCATTTAAATACACTGAGATAATTTGACCTGATAACCATATGGCAATAGGGAAATAATTTTCCCTGCTGGTTCATATTCAATTATTTCAAAGAAAAAGAAAAGTTCTCCAAGTGTGATACTCATCCCTTGGATGCGGCAGTTTAAAGAACAACCACCACACTGTGAGCACCTCTTCAGTGGGCCTTATTAAGAGCCCAGGGAGTAATTACTGCTGCATGACCAGCAAGAGGAAGAAGCTGCCCAGAGTAATTGCTGTGCCTCCTGCCTACTCCAGAGAGAAATCCATTCCCCTCCCCATGAAAACCCCACCCAACATTAAAACACAGTTTAAGGAGTGCCTGGGCTAATGAAGATCTCTGGGAAGTCACAGCTTTGCCTCTCTGCATTCCTGATTGTAGATTGTCCAACCAATGGGCTTTCACCAAAGTCATCCATGTACCAACTTTCCGCAGCTTTTCCATGGGCTCAAGGCCCTTACCAGCTTTTTTACTTCTCTACCCGCCTTTCTTGAAACATGTTGCCATCTTTGAAACTTTATCCCAGGGAGGAGCAGAGGGTGAAATTCCCATCTGAGGCTCCACTCAGCTAAGGGAAAGGTGCTCCAGCGGCACAATCAGAAACATAATGGGAATTCAGAAGCTGCAAATACATCAGTCTCATCTTCACAGCATATTTCTCATGCAAATAGCTGCCTGGATGTGCTGCTCAAATGCCACTCAAGACCTGATCAGCTTCTGCAGAAGATAACAGCCCTTTTACTTGAGCAAATTTTCTTTTGCACCGGAAGCCACACAGCTTAGTTGCTTCACCTGCACAGAAAATGGAGGTTTTTCTGAAATTACGTTCTCCTTTTGTTTCCATCTTCTATTCACAGCTTTGAGTTTGCTACAAGGCTTCAAATGAGCACAGAAACAAATTATCCTCTAGTGTTAACCACCTGCAAAACTCATTTTCCTTTAGGAAAGACTAAAAAAACAACATGTGCAGCTGGGAAGTAGTATTATATCTGATGATATGCCTCTTAGTCCCAGCAGTAAGAGTGCTGTGTTATCTCAACACCTCAGAAGTGGAAAATGTACATCCAGATGCCTACTAAGGGGTTACAGATGGTCACTCTTGATCATTAGTTCCTAACTCAAAGAAAAATTCTTACACAAATCCCAGAGTGACGGAAATTATTCCAGGCAGAGCAAGAACAATAGCAAATACTGGATACCAGCCAGAAGCAGAGTAACTTTCATTCTAAAGAAATAGGCAACTTTCCAAGCCAAGCATCATGCTCTCCTGGATAACCTTGCTAAATCCTTCCCAAGACCTACCCAAGAACCTTCTTCACCTGACCACTTGCTTGAAAAAAAAGCCAAAACAACAACAAAAAGCAAACAAAACCATTCTTATCATATGATATAAATAAAAGACTTCCAAAATCTAAGGTGCCAGATGCAAAGAAACAGTGTAAATCGTATGTTATGGCTGTCCATGGCCAGCCCGCTTCAGCTTCAAATGACATAGACAAGTACTCATAATGTATGTCAGTCTGAACTTTGATATCTTTAGCCATGGCAAGCTGGCAGTCAGGTCTCTGATTTCTCATAGCAGGAGCAAAACTCACAAAAATGATGCGAAGAGGCGATTAAACTTGCTAGACACTACCTCTGAAGGCCAAAACCATCGAAGCCGAGGCATGGATATAGCAGCCAAAGGGATTCCAGCCTCCCATGACCTTATCTCTGGTCTTTTCTTTCCATGCCCACCTCTCCTGGCAGGTCCCCTTACCTCTGTACGGTTTCACACTCATCATGGTCCCTGAGAAATGGCTTTTAGTGTGCCCTTTCCTGGGTTTGGAAAAGGGAAAACTCTTCTGCAATGACAGCTCACACTCTCAGGGGCCCCACAAGTGACCCTGCCAGCCCACACGGACCATGTACCCATTGCCTAACCCATGACTGTGCACAGGGTGTAAGGCAAGATGAGCAAAAAGGCCATATACCCATGCTGGAGCTTGGTTTGGCCATAACACCTGCTAACAGCAATATTCTTGCTTTGGCTTGTGCTGCTGATAAAACCCACATGGGCACTTTGTCAGAGTGGGTTGGATTAAACATCCCTCCTTTTTAACAGGCTTTCTCCAGCACAACTGTCAGAGTTTCTGATTCCTTCCAGGGAATCGATATCTACCATAAAGACCATCACTACATTACACATTATTTGCTTAGTTTTCATTTAAAAAGACTGCTGCTCCATTTCATGGCTGGTTCAGCTCCTCTCTCCTCTGGCATATTGACCCATTCTGCAGTCACAGACATTTATGAAGCAGCAGCTCCTACGTAACATCAACCTGCCCTCTGCAAGCCTCCATGCAACCTGATTTCCTACCTATAGCTGTAGGTACAGATCAGAAACAGCATGATGAAGCCCCCAGTTGCTCTCCCACATCCTCAGAAAGTCCCTGCAAACCATCCCTGATGCAGACCAGATGTTTTCATCGATAGTTTCCAGAAAACGAAAATAACATTTTCTACATAGTGAAGTATTTTTTAGAACAAACCCCCTACCTCTAATCATCAAGGGCACCAAGAAAAGTGTCTGAATATGGCTAAAAATGAAACAAATGGCCTGGATGCTGTTGGGAAACATGCCCTAAGCTCTTGTTAGTTAAAAGAGACATAAATGTCACTTTAAAAAAGACAGGGCCAATAAACTGGCACCTGCAGAGTACCAGGCATTTGTTCATTCATCAGCAACTGCAATATGGCATTTCAGGCTGTCAGCTGGTGCCAGATTGTCTTGCTTTGTCACACAGCTCCGGAGCTGGGGTCTGGGTACCACTGATGAGCTGGGCTCAGCATCAGTGAAGCTGTGCCCTTCTGTAAATTAACATCAAAAATGCAGCATAAAGGTGTCATTTTCTGCAAAGTGCTGATCATGAAACCAGATCCCCAAACTCCGTGGAGTGCAATAGAATCCCAAAGCAGAGATGCCTCGCTGCTGCTCTCATTGCCTGCCCTCCATGGAGCACAACACCTTGCTGCCTATGGCCACCCCACAGAGGCACTATGGATTGGGTATACCACAGAATCTGCATGCTAAGAGCAAAAACCGGTGGAGTTGTTTCTTATGTTTTGATTTGGGTGATTAAGGCATTGTCCCCTTGTATCTCTCTTTGTACTTTGTAAAACCATTTCACACTATGTTAAAAATTATCATTGTCTTCTCTCTCTGCTTTGTCACAGGCGGCCAGAACCTCTAATCACTCACTCAAAAAGGAAAAGTCTCTTGAAAAAGCTCATAAAAACTTTGAACAAGATGACAACACAATAAAAACCCTGTTTACAGTGCAATTGATATCCTGGAAAACACAACAATGCAGCACACTGATTTACTATGCTCAATCCAACAGTTAGTTTCTAAGAACAGTCACCACCTTAAGCAGACGTTTTGTACAGTACCAAACATTTTCAAAGTCTCTGCATGTGCCAAATCCTTAATGAATTGCATCTAAACCCTCTTCTTTTTTGGGGGATGGATGACTTCTGTTGAAAATCTGTTCACATCAAATAAAAGGCATGTTTAATTAGTGGAACTTAGCTGCCAGGAGGGATAGTACCTCCAAATTTATTAAGTAAGTTGCCAATTATTACACACACATTTGGGCCCAGTGTGTATATACACCAGGTTATATGAGCTTTCAATTAATTTATCCCCAGACAGTGCCAGGCAAACCCGGGACTATAATCCTTGAAAGGATGGCTTGTACACACTAGCACAGAGGCAGCACAAGCAACCCCCGTTTGCTCTCAGGGTATTTCCACCAGATTTGGAAACACAGCATGACTTTTTGGTGATGTTTTCATTGTGTCGCAGCGACATAATGGATTATTTACTTTTGGCATCCTGGGCCTGCACAGAGCCAGTATTTCCAGCCTGCATCCTGCATCACAACCTGCTTGTAAACTGAGCTCTCCAGCTGTCCTACGCATTTCATCAACAGTAAATACAACAACTGCATCTGAGTTAACAACACATCAGTTTTGCTCTCAGGCTTGTTCAAGTTGACCAGTGTCAAGACAGATTTTTAAAGTACTGTTTGTGATGCATTTCGACTGTTCTGTAATGTCAACTCTCTTCCTGGGGTAGTTACTGTAATATTTGGGGTTTGCCAAATAGAGATTCTATATGCAGGGAAAAAAAGAATCGCATACATGCATACATTCTTATATTTATATACACACATAAACACACACACACATACATATGCACACATATGTAAACAAACCAGGAAGGAAAAGAATGGTTTCAACCTACGATGCTCATTTAAAAAATCACAACATAGCACTCCTGCCATGGAGTGCTTGATAAAATGATTTAAAAACCAAAGAAACAGAAAATTGCCCAGGTGGGCTCCCATCCACCGCTGAGCCTTTGAGCCTACCAGTGTTTTTCCCAGTCTGGCCAGTTCAGTAGTATTTTCCCAGCTGCTTTGTTAAAAGCCAACAACACCTACAAGCATGTTAAAGCCTAATCAGGATTCAGATAAGGCTGCCTGATGCATGGCCTGATGACCTTCCCAGAGAGTGTTTTGGTTTACAAGCTTATTTTCTTTGGTAAGACCAAGATGTTTTGCAGCTCTGTCAGCACACAGCTGTTGAGCACCGCTCTGGCATGAAGCGTTTCTTTACTTAAATGAAAAGTAGAGCACAGCATAGTTTAAGTGACATGCTGGCACAGAGGAGAATAAGCTACGACTCAAAAAACAGCTTCCACATAAACAGAAAGAACAAAATCCACCAAATGCCCACACTTTTGAGAGCCAGAAATTAGAGCCAGACATATAATTTTTGTGCAATCATTTTGTCCCTTTCAGAAGAGACAAGAACTGTCTCTTGAATCAGTTAATCAAACTCTCAGCTGATTATACCATCCATTGTTTGTTTCCCAGAGAGCTAATTGAGAACATTCAATATTCAAAAATTAAGTTGGTTTCAATGGGCACATCCATCTCCATAGTGTGGTCTTAGGCTCCCAGACGAATCCGGCACTCAGCTGAATAAAGTTTGCAATGCAAACAGCCAGAATTAGGGAGGGGGACAAAAAAACAGGAAAAAAACACTCAATCATAATCATCATTGGTCCTTGTCCAAGAAGTGGAAGCACTTTCTGTTCAAGTTTGAGGAAACTGGACCAAAGAAACCTGAAGAAAAGCATGGGCACTGCAGTCTCCCTGTCCACTGTGGGCTCTATCAGGTTGTTGTGGTTTAAGCCCAGCTAGCAACCCAGGAATACTTGCTCACTCCCCCCCTTCCTCCCCCTGGTCCCAAAGGGATGAGGAGGAGAATGGAAAGAATGTAACTCCCATGGGTTCAGATAAAAACAGTCCAGTAACTAAGGTATAACACAAACCACTGCTGCTACCACCACCAATAATAATGATGATAAGGGAAATAACAAGAGGAGAGAATACAACCGCTCACCACCCGCCAATCGATACCCAGCCTAACCTGAGCAGTGATCTCTCCCTTCCGGGTAACTGCCCCCAGTTCATATACTGGGCATGATGTGCTGTGGTATGGAATACCTCTTTGGTCAGTTTGGGTCAGGTGTCCTGTCTCTGCTTCCTCCTGGCTTCCCCTCCTCCCTGGCAGAGCATGAGACTCAGGAAGTCCTTGGTCAGAGTAAATATTACTGAGCAGCAACTAAAAACATGGATGTTATCAGCGATATTCCCAGTCTGAAAGTCAAAAACACAGCACTGCAACAATTACTAAGAAGGAGAAAATTGACTGCTGCTGCTGAACCCAGGACACAAGTAGAGTCTCCTCACACCAAAGAACACCAGACCTGATGTAGGTTGTGGGAACACCATCCCAGAGGGTATGCCAGCAGGGACTGTGCTATCCAGATAAAGTGGTAACAATGACCTCTTCCATCAGGGGAAAATAAGTACTGGAGCAGAAGGACAGAAGGCTGCCACATGATCAAAGTTACTGAAGGTGTCCAGGTGTGGAGCAGGGTTGTATGCTGGAAGGAGGGTATGAAGGACATCATGTTCATTTCTGATGATGTGAAGTTCCATTTCTGCCCAGGTTATCTTCTGAAGCACAAGGTGTAGCTTTAGCTTCCTAGCAAGCTATTTCTTGCTTAATACTCAGGAATAGATTTTTATCTCCTTTGCATTTGTCTTTGACCTCACTAGAATGCTGCATTGCTCTTACACAACACTATGGCAGCAGTTTTCAGAGCTCAGGGTACCACCAAGACAGAGCTGTAGGGCTTCTACTGAGACATCTTCCTTTGGCTCCTATAGTGAGGAATAGCATCAGTCCAGACCTGCAACTACACCAGCAGTACGTTGCTGACATCTCTTCCCACTCTTTAGATGCTACTTACCATTGCAAAGCATTAAGCTCCATAGCCACAGGCACAACCACAGGGTCAAACATAAACCGGTTTTATTATTTGGGTATTGATGCAATCAAACTAACAGAGAAGCAGAATTAATCCATGCAAACTATCAGCCTAATTTTGAGAGCTTCTGGCCCTGCAAATGCCCCGGTGATGTCTGCAGTGGGTAGAAATCAGACAAGAGCTGTGGGATTATTCCCAGCTGAGTTAGACGAGGAAGGGGCTGGGGATGCAGGGCAGGAGGAGCACACGCTGCTGTGCTCCCTCCCTCTCCTTAGAGGCCCTAGCACTGGCAGTCATGCCCTGCATGCCTGCTTCTGACTCAAAATTCACACTGTAACCAAGTCATAACTGCAGGAGACAGATCACTCCTGCTCATTAGCCCTAACATAGTCTTCACAGCTTCTCCTGCACAAGGAATGGCCAGTGAAATATAGACTTGTCCTTCCTCATCTGCTCTGCTTCCATCATCCTTAAGGAAGGAGGGCTGGCAGCCAGGCCCCGAGGAGCAGCTGTCCCACCGCATCAGTGCAGGGCTGGACCCACCTCAGCCAGCTTCACTTTGCCAGGCAGCAGGTTGCCCCCATAACAGCTTTGCTTGGGATTGCAGCCATTTAAACACTCATGCAGGGCCAGGTACACTCTGTCTCCCTAACAAAGCAGGGGAAGCCCAAAGCTCCCACCCTGTCCACACAGGCACTGCAGGGCTCTTGAAAATGCTGGAGCTGAATCCACCCCTCTTGGAAAGAATAGTGCTCTCCCGGCTAACATGCTCTGCTTTGCGGCAGGACTAATTAGTGCAGGCAGAGCAGCTCATCAGCATCATTACTTGCACCAGGGTGGCCCTGTGCAGCTGCGCCTCACGTTGCTCTGGGGTTGAGCACACAACCTCTGGGTGGTAGCTGCCCTGCCTGTACCCTACCACATCCCTGTGCCCCAAAGCAGCCCCAAATTATTCTGCTTTATAATACAGCTCCCTGTGGTATCTGAGCAGCAATGGGGTTGGTAGGAAGGTGGTTCCATATTTCCAAGAAGGATGTAGTTCAGCATGCAAAGGTATTGTGATCAATTTTCCCATCTATCCCCTATCATTATCCCTCTGGACTACCACCCCATGACAGGTAACTGTCATGAAGGGCAGGAGGTGGCACACTGCTGGATGTTGTACAGGCTGGAGAACCCCACTGCCTTCAGCTCTCCATTTGTTACAATCTTCCAGCAAATGTGGCAGCCTGGGGAAGCTGTGACAGACTTCTGAGAGGCGATAATGCTTCTGTTAATTATTCTACATGCACAATCCAACCTTTTCTAGTGCTTGCACTGGAGAAAAGAGCTCATTTAGAGAGACAGGGGAAATAAAGCCATTAAAAGAACAGTTATAAGCCTAAAGAGGAGTTAACAAATGGTAGAGCAGCAGAATGCCAATGCCATGTTCTTGGTTTCTTGTGAATAGAACTGTACAGCTCATTCGAGAAGTCCTGCTCCAGTGAGGAGGACTGCCCTCTGTAGCTATGAAAAATACAAAGGTTAGTAAAGGAATTCTTAAAATCCTGTGCCAGGACTAAATTTGATTGTTCAAAAGCCCCATCTGACCTCCCCTTGCTTTCACAAGAGAGAGGTGGTCCTTCCTTCCAGTGCGATGCAAAGTGGGTTTAAGTGTTGGCTCAGGGAGCTGGAAGATCTGTGGATCAGACAAAGCAAGTTTCATCCAGTATCACAGTAATTTTTTTTAAGGGTTTCATCTGGCCATTTGTGACCCTACAACTTTGACTTCTCATTTGCAATGACTTTTGATACATATTTTTAGGGAAAGTTTGCAAACAAAAGAGGATTTCCCAGGCGACCACCAATTTAATGTTTTCTAAAGCCCTGTTCTGCCACCAAACCAAGCATACATATTTAAATATGTGTGTTTACATATCATACACATAATTTGTGCATCCCAGTAGCACTGATATTAATAGTGACATATCATTACCTCCCCAGTAATCTTCAGGCAGCTCCCCATAAAGCACTGCTGAAACCTCCTGAAATAGTAGCCATAAAAAGAACACCTAGCAAAGGCTTGCTTTTGCCTCCTGCTTCAGCTGGGAGGAGGGAAGGAGGGCAGCCAGTGTGAGCAACAGGGAGAAATCCCACTTGATCATCCTTTTTAAGCAACAGCAGGTTATGAGCATAACTTTGCCAAAAACCCAAATGAAATAAGTGACACATTTTGCACGTTGCTGCTGCCAGATGAAATAACCAGTGATGGTGGGACTTGTACACTACAAGCACAGCCCTTGTACCCTACCATAGATGGCAGGTTCTCTTATGAGGATACTGGGTAATAAACTCTGGGATGGGGGTTTGGAGCCTGTGTCCACCATGGCATATTAACATCCTTGAGACATTTCCACAGCAGGCACAAAAAAGGGGGATCCTCACTAATCCCCTGGGCTTTTTTGGGTATCTCAGTTCAGTTCAGCATCCTCCTAACTACACCTTACTGACAACGAGGTGTTTCACCGGGGGAGTGTGATGCCCAAGGCAGAAGCACACGTTGCTCTAGCTCAGCTACTCCTGCATCCATAACTAACCTCATCTTCCCACTCCTCCGCCCAACTTTTCTCCTTTCCACTATCATCCCAACTAAAGCAAGTCAACAAATCAGTACAGACATTCATTTTATCTCCTCCAGTAAGGCAGTTCTGTGCTCCTAAAAATACTTCAGGAAATTGAATCAACATTTTGTAATTTGGCTGGCAACAGCAATTACTAATAATCAGCAGGAATATAATTTCCTTCATTTTCTACTGTAGCTGTAATGTAATTTCAATAGCAAACTTTGCTTTGCACACCAAACATACATGATTGACGATATGAGAAAAACACAGAGATAAAACAGTATCAAAAAACAGCCTTAAAAAGAAATAAACTTCTATCAAATAGCAAGTAAGTGGCACTTTAACAGCCTTTTTGGAAGATAAAGTTAATACCGTTCTTCTGTTCCACCATAAAATGAAATCTCCATTCCTCTTACTCAGTGGCAGCAATGCTCAAAATTGCAATGCTAGCGCTTGGGCACAGTGGAGGCTGAAGGCAGCATCCTTCCTACCCCAAATTCCACTGACCTGCTGATTTACTGTGCAGAGAACAAAAGACAGGGCTAGGTGAAGAGCACATACAACTTGAAGGACTGTATGAGCTTCAAGACTGAAGTCAAGCAAACTACTTGTTTCATAGTGAAAAGCACTTTTGCAGAAGGAAGCCCAGCTCTGAAACGTGTTTTCTGGAGACTGAAAGAGTTTTTGTAGATAAAAAATGAGGAATATTTTCTTCTTTCAACTTGACAAATTTCCTGTAGGCGTCAATGCTTTCCAAATCAACAAGCAAGTGCCAATTTCATGCAAGGATTTAACTTGGAAGGGTGACCAACTCATTACTTTTCCTTTCAGCCAAGAACAGCAGATGCTAAACTGCTCTGTTCAACTATCAATCCCTCATGGGTATTGAAGATTGGATCAAGCCAGCTTGGCAAAAGAAAAACACTCTTGAGTTGTAGGAACTCTTGCCATGCTCAGGAGCTGCTCAAAACCCCTCCCTTCCTAGCAGCATTGTTGTATAATATTTAGAAATGACACCTTTTCTCTCTGTCCAATTTTAAAGATATCCCTTACTAAGGCTTGGAGCAAGCTGCCGATTCTTAACAATACCTAAGTAAAAATGGACTGCAATCCAAATTCCCACTTCAAGAAACCAGAATAGACACACACACACACACACACACACACACACACACAAATCCCCATCTGCCCTGGTTTACACGTTGACTGTCTGCATCCTTTCAAAGGCAAGATGAAAACTGATGAGCTCAAGCGATGCTAAAGATTATTTCAGAATAGAGGCACATGAGCACCCGAGTCCCAGAGTCTATAGAGAGCCCACCCAGGAACATCACAATAAATAGACCTACAAGGCATAAGACAGCATCTAATATCTATTGAAGAGGAATCATCAGAAGGGATGGATCATTCCCAGCTAATTTTAAGAACAAGATCATGACAATTCCTTTGATGAGTGAATAACATATACCAAGCTGGTCTTTAACATTTCTGATCTTGGGGTAAACTTTGGAAAGCACACACAGATCAGGGTATCTTTTGGATGAGTGTAAAGAATGCACCACTCACACTGGCAAGACTCCATGTACCTGCTGCCAGAAGGCTTCATAATTAACCAGACAACTATTTTTTTTGAGCACTTGCTGCAAGGCTTCTAATTTGAAATTAGATTCTCTTTTCATCTGCTTTTGGACAGATTTTATCTCTCCAGAGCCTGAAGAGACACACTGGAATAAGACTCATTGCTGGCTGTTGTTTGTATTTCCTGACAGCCTAAGCTACTTAGGCTTTTGAAAATGGAGTCCTCTTGGAAAGAGAAGACCCACCAGTGGGCTGTGCTTTTTTGTACTGGTGCCCAGGGCCACCATTACCTGTTAACAGGGGGGCTTCCACTGAGGGTCCATGCTGATCCCAAACACCATCAGTGCCAGACACTTGTCACAAGACTCACAAACACCTGAGACCCCAGCAAAGGCAGTCAGAGGGGCATGGCACTGAGGGAGAGATGGCAAAGGCAGGTGGAGTGGAAGAAAACATCAGCTGTTAATGAGCCTGTCACCTTAATTTGATAGCTTGGCACAACCTGCAAAAGCTTGCATCTCAGTGAGAGCAGTCAGGTGCCATATTTAGCTTTGACTTTGATGTAACGTCAAACTAAAACACACCTAAAGCCCTCCTCTGCCATTGCTTTTCCCAGCTGCTATTGAAGCTGCGATTCAGTCAGTGCAGTGCTGCTCATGGATCTATCCCCTTGCTGCCTTGTCCAGGCTTTGTGCAGACAGAACTACAGCCACATCAGGCTGCTGGGACCAGAGCAGAGGCAAAGCATCTACAACACTGGCTGCAGGACTTGTGCTGGCCTCTGTGCAGCTGAACTTCATGTTGAAGAGAAAGGTGCTGTTTCTATTCGGTGCTAGAGCAATCACTGCTTTCTAGGGGGTATTTTGGATGGGGGGCGAAGCAGGCATGGCCCAAGTGCAGGGGATATAGAAACATCACAAAGAGACAAGACCACACATCATTCCAGTTTGTCATGTGTAAAATAGCTGGATAGGACTATGCTTACGGAGACTCAAAAAGTTGTCTTTCATAGCACAGAAATGCTTTTAGATAAAGTGGAAAAGCTGAAAAAACATTTCAATGTCCTCATAGGTAAAACTAAGCACCATTTCGGATCAGATTGCACTAAAGAAAATAACCTGAAAAAAAACAGCGAGAGAAGTCATAGTGGCCACCACAAAGTGACACAAACTAAGCAGAAATGGAAGTTTTGCAAAGTTTTGTAAAGCAAGTTTCACTTTGTTTAGCTCTCCAGAACAGCACTGCTACTGCATATTCTTGCTGTGATCTGAAGGCTCTGTGAAATGCTAGGGTGTCAGCAGGGGCAACTTACTTGGTGTTGTCTGAGTCAATGGTATGAAAGAGCTTCTCAAGTTCTTCTTCATTGAGAGTTCCATCAGAAAAAAAGGCCTGGAACTCCTCCAGGGACAGCTTCCCATCATCTGCAAAGAGCAACAGAGCCACCATTAGGGAACAGGCAAAGTGAGGAGCAAGACTGAAAATCAAGAGTTATGTTCAGATACAGAGATTTAGACCAAAATTATCTCCAGGTGCTTCTGCGGGACTGGCTCTCAACCAGTGCAGAGCTCATGGGCCACAGGGTTGGACCCAGCAGCTCTGGCAGCACCAGAGCCAAGGAAGATGCATTGCTCCTGGGCATGGATGCACTGCCAGTTAGCAATTAATTAGGCTATTAACCAAGGCAAGACTCAAGCCAAAAGGGGGAAAGCCTGTAAGCTTAATCATAAAAGTGACTTACATTTAAGAAATTATGGAGCGTTTTGTCTACCCTATGTTCAAATTATGTAGGATGCACACTAAGAGACATGTAATAGATAGGAAAAGACCCAGGACTGGAATTAACATCAGACTCAGCAGTATCTTTTGCCACCTCCATTCAGCTGCATCTTTTTTTCACCAGAGTATGTCTCCCGGCTCTAGACAGGAATGTAAAATAGCACCTACTAAGCATAACAAGACACACCTTGCTTAAGCTGTCAACAGTTTAAACATACAAGCGCTGCATCACCTTAATGTTGTGCCTTTACTTCCAAAGGGACCTGATGACGCACAAAATCCATCTGCCTGGCCATAAGGGCTGCAGCTTGCTGAATGCCTTTTGGCTAACCTACCAGCAGGTGAAGCAGTCACAAGACCAAGGTATAACAATGTTCTTCTGGGCACCTAGAGGGGTAATTTCAGCAGCAAGCTCCAAACTCAACCTTAAACATCTATTTTAATGCCAGTGCTGGCTGTTGCACAGGCACTTTAGCAACCTTATCTGCAGCTGTACAAAGAGGCCCTGCAAACATCAGTGGTTGGGCGGAAGTGGCTCTAGTCTCAACTCAGAGATTGAAAAATAACATCTGGATTTAAAAATCTGGACACAGACTTTGCATGTTATTTTACATGTTAGCCCCAGTGTTTAATTTAACACTGGGATTACCACAGCCTATTTAAATGACCAAGAAAGAAAGAAAGAAAAATCTCAAATCTATATACAAGGAGATATAAGGAGGATTTCTTTGCAACTTTTGACGACAAGGTGACAAAGGCTTGCACTTAACTTAAATCTGGAACCTTTCTCTGAGTGCTGTGGACAGGTACACCATGTCTTTAAAAACCACAGCTGGAAGTACGAAGTCTGGAGAAAGCTCCTGTGAAGTTCAGCAGTAAAGCAACGAGAGGGAGACAAGAGAAACTCTAAATTTACCTGTGTTTTTCTAGTGCAAGCTGCCAACACTGAGCTCTGGTGTACAGCAGTGCCTGGGGGAATAACCAGCTCATGTATTATTTAGAGTCTTTCCATTCATGTCCACAGAAGATTCACAGACTATATGCTGCCTACCTTGTAGCAGGAGAATGTATAATTTATTATTTAATCAAAGCAATTCTAAACCCTGTTGCTTCTTTTTCAGGAAATTACACTAGAGGACAAAATTAGCCAATTTACCACATACTTATCAATATTTCTTTCTCAAACTAAATAAGTCTGCTGCTTCTAAAACATACCTGAATTGCCAAATGCTAACACAGCTTCTCTTGCCTGACACAGACAAATTTAGACCAGTGATAAATTTAGTCTAAGATAGCTATTTAATTGACAATTATGAGAGGAACACAGCATGAGAACATCATCTACCGCAACATTGGGCAAAAAGGGTATTATTTTCAGAGCAGCACAGTGGCTACAGAGAGTGCCCAGCTGCCTATATTGTTTTTCTGTGTTCCTTCCCCAAAATGTGACCTCTTTGCAGCAGGCATGGTGCAGAATACTAATGCACAGCTAAGAGGATGGATCCCAGATTTGCTCTCTGTTTCTGATTAAAACATCTGTACCTTAACAAGTGCCTATTGCTTGAAGAATCCCATCAGTGTCACCTGGAGGTCAACTCAGTGGAGACACCCTTGCTGAAGGAGATAAGAAGACTGAGCCTCATCCACCTTCACCTCTGCATCTTGAAAAACTGGATGAGAAGCTGCTCCCACAGGGCTCCTATTTATGCAGTATCTTAGCCAAGATCAAGGTTTGGCTTCTGCTCCTGACTGGCAATGAATATATGTCTTCAAGCATCAAGATCAAAAGAAGAGCAGCATTTCTATCCCATGAGGACTAAACAGTTCTTTATATACAGTATGCTTTTCCTAAAACCTTAAATCAGTGCTTTTTCATCTCGGAATTGCCCTTCCATACAAAGGGCAGGCAGAATGAAATTCCCAGGAAAGTCACATAAATCAACTTACTGGGAAAAAGAAACCATAAAATGAAATTATTTCTTTTTTTTCAGGAGAGTAATCTGAATTTACCATTTGCTCATCTCTGAAAGGCATGAAGGTATTTCTATGCTTATGGAAAAAATAACAAACCAACCCAAAACAAGCAACATTTCCTTTACCTAGGTTATGTCTTGGTTGTTTTTTTTTCTTTTTTTTTGTTGTGTTTTTTTTTAATTATGCATGCATGCCAGGCTGCATTTTTTAAACATGTTGGTGTTTAACACCAGTGCCAAAATGCTGCTCTGCCTCCTGTCTTGGAGGTGATAACAGGAGAGGCAGGTACCAACTACCACAACAGGCTGGATCACAGAAAACAAGCACGTGCAAATTTTTGTTGGTGTTTAATAGCCCAAGATAATACAGGATGAGTGAAGGATCTAAAGGAAGCAGGGGGTGACAGTGAATTTTATTTAATTTTTGTGGTTTGGACACCCCACAGAATTAGTTGGTTCCCAGCAGGAATTTGAATTAAAGTGGAAATTTTACTCATAAACAATGCTCTGAGACTTTCAGCCCCCAACAAACACCACCATAGAGTACCAGTCAGCTTAAAGCTGATTGTTATTTAATACAAGCTGGAATACTGGTCTGCAAAAACACAAAGCAAAAGCCTCCCACAGTAAGGAGATAATCCTTGAGCTGCATATCTGTAATTGTGAAACAGCCTGAAAGCCACTGGCTGCTGGAGTCCAGCAGACAAGGAAGCCTGCAGGGAACTCAGGTGATAAGAGGAAGCACACCAGGCTGGGACTTGGCAGTTAAAATTAAAGTGGTAGAAAATCCTGGGCAAGGAGGATTGACCACAATGTTACTGACACCAGGGCTACCTGCTGGCTGGTGCTGTGATAAGAGCTGATGGAGATGCTGTGCTCCAGGAGCAGCCTTATCAGTAGAGTTACAGGAAAGCAGCTTTTTCTCAAAGCAGAAGTGTCTGCACTTGCCAAAGAACAGCTTATATTTTCAGAAATCTGCTTTTTGCTGAAGGCTCCTGGGCTCAAGATATACAAGTTCTCCAAATGAACTGGCAGACGTATCAGAGCAGCAGCCTCAGTCGTAGGGTTCAACCTCACCCATGCCCTGCCCTGTTGGAGCTTATCTGGGGACACTTCAGCCTTAGGTAACTGCTTTTGATATGAAGGATAATAGAAAAATGGAGAATCCACACAAAATCTCACTAACAAAGTGAAACTTCCATCAGTTTTAAGTTTTAGAGAAATCTTTCTGACCTTTTTCATGTGGATGACCATATTAAAGGCAGGTAACCTACTTGCACCTACTCTCCCCCCTCCCCTTTAAACACAGTACTTGAAATCAACACATAAGCTGGCAGTGAGGACAAATGCCAGCTAGAAATCACCTAAATTGGTGCTGATCAGCTCAGAAAGTAGGTAATCAGGCTATAGCTATTCTGCCACTACTTTTTCCTGAGGCAGTAATATTCATTTTACTCTTGCTTTTCAAAATACTCCAATCACAGGCAAACACCAAAGCAAATTATTACCAGCTGGAATTATCAAAGCTAAAATTAACTGAGGAGAGAAGGATGTAACAGAGAACATCAGAAAGCACCAACTGGGATTTTATTGTTCCTCCACTAGCCATCACGAAAATCTGAGGAGTCCAGAGGAAGTCCTTACACCTTCTAACTCACATGATCAGGCTATTCTCACCTGATAGTGCAGCCAGAGGAAAAAATCAAAATAGGATAATAAATAGTCCAAAATATATGGAATCTGATGGCTGAGTTTTTGGCAGTTCATTCAGCAATACAAACAGTTAATAGCATCTACAAAATAAGGCCACTGTTCTGAGCCTGAGTTTACTAAATCCATTTTCAATTACATCAGGTTGAGATTGCTCACGTATTTTCTAGCTATATTATGAATGTACTTCATTACTTATTTTTATTACTCTATAAATTCTAAAGCTCTTTAGGCCCCACTTCCTGTGCAAACACCACCACAACAATGGGTAAGTAAATTGGATTTTTATTGTGGCCTGTGAATAAAAATGAAAGCTGTATTTTTTATTTCTTTCTTGTGTGTGTGTGCAAATACACAAACCAGTAAGAACATGGAATGGCTTCTACCCTGGACCCTTCTTCCAGCCCCCTTAAATGTCAGAAAGTGCAGCTTTATTCATTTAAATGAAGCTGGATACAGGCTTGAGCTTTCAGCCTGGCCTGTTAGGAAAAATTATCTCCAGCTCCACAGATCTGATTTATGGAGAACCTTTCCACTGGCCGAAAGAGGCTGCATTCACTGCAGCACCCAAAGTCATCTGCAGCTCCTACGCAACTTACTGAGGCAAGCAGCAGTCAGCTGAAAATTATCATAGAATCACAGAATAGTTAGGGTTGGAAAGGACCTTAAGATCATCTAGTTCCAGTCCCCCTGCCATGGGCAGGGACACCTCACACTAAGCCATGCCACTCAAGGCTATGTCCAACCGAGCCTTGAACACAGCAAGTGATGGAGCATTCACAACTTCCCTGGGCAACCCATTCCAGTGCCTCACCACCCGTACAGTAAAGAATTTCTTCCTTATATCCAATCTAAACTTGCCCTGTTTAAGTTTGAACTCATTACCCCTTGTCCTATCACTACAGTCCCTAATGAAGAGTTCCTCCCCAGCATCCCTATAGGCCCCCTTCAGATATTGGAAGGCTGCTATGAGGTCTCCACACAGCCTCTTCTTCTCCACTCTGAACAGCCCCAACTTTCTCAGACTATCTTCATACAGGAGGTGCTCCAGCCCCTGATCATCCTCGTGGCCGTCCTTTGGACTTGATCCAACAGTTCCATGTCCTTTTTCTGTCGAGGACACCAGAACTGCACACAATCCACCCCTTCTGACGCCAGTATCACAGCATTATTTCAGGGGTGACAGAGCTGGGCTGAAACCAGGGCTGGTGATGCACCTCCAGCCTTGGCTGAAGGTGCAAAGGCCACAAGAACTCTGTATGAGGAGCACAGCCCATGTTTCTGTGGCTTCTTGCGAGAACAACATACCATTGCTGCTGCAACAGCCCCCAACAATGTCTTCACTACTGAGATGTAACACACATCATTAAACAGAAATTACCACAATTACTGCAATTTCCTAGCAAAAGAAATTTACTGAATGACTCCGAAATTACCTTTTTTGTTCAAGATAACTAATGCCCAGTCCAGATGCTTTCACAAGGGTTGGTACCACACCAAGGAATCTGCATAGACAACCTGAGAGTCAGATTGATGTTTCATTATATACATGTATCTGTTGATAATATCTGGAACACTCCTCTGCATTTCCTAATGCCAGCTGGGATTGCTGATGGGACCTGACTGGTTGATGCTGGCACAGGAATACAAAGACTGGCACAGAAGAAGCCAGTTTCCCAATCAAACAAAGCCTTGGACTGAACTTCAGGGGTTTTGTTTACTCAACTCAGTGGAAAATACTTGATAAATGCTTTTCTTTGCACCCGGTATGATCTCTTCCTTCATCTTCTTGCCACTAATACAGTTTCGAGGTGGTGTCTCCTGTCTTCTGCCAGTGACCCTACCACAGGTCTCACCAGCCTAACCCACAGCACTACTTGCTCTGGGTGCTATGCATGTCCAGCTCAGTGGACAATGCCACATGCAGCTCTACTTTCAGCATTACCATTTTATTTTTGTCATGTGTTATACAAATCTTTAGGATTTTTATCATCCTGAGACATCTTTCCTGCCTATGCTCACACAAGGCCTTGTAGAGACATAAATTGCACATAGCAAATGAAAGAACATCTCTTAAGAAGACAGACAATACCCCTCCCTAGTCAGTCATTCATCCTGGTAATAAAGACCAGCTCTTCGCCTGTAATCCGAAGGCACTTCTCTCCATATCAAAGCTCAGAGTTCATCAAACACAATATATAGCCAATATTCCTTTCTACTCTGAAGCAGATGATGTAGCTTTGTGGTACAACTGGAACTGATGCATATTCAAAATCTTTCAGGGGCAGTATATAGCAGGGCTGAGTCTCCTTTCTGTGGCAGATTGAACCTTTTAATTTCTATTAAAAATGGGGATAAAGATACTTTCATTTCAAAATGACCATATCGGTCAGCATAAGATGTTGAGGAATGACTTAGAAGCTTGGTTCTTGTCTAGGGTGATGAGCAACACTGCATGCAGCAAGTAGAGAAAGGCTGGCAATCTTCCCTGTAGAACTTGGCCTGGGTAGAACTGGGGATTTCTACTGTAGTCAGAAACCTGCATCTCGTTCCCACCATAAATAGCCTGTACATCAACGGTGTCCATTAACATGCCAGAATATTTCCCAAGCTGCTCAGCTTTTATCATCAAATCAAGCCTTTTGTCATCCTAAAATTAGAAGTAATTTTGAAATTACTTTTAATAGCAGCTCTAGCTAGGTATCAAATATAGGCCAGTAGACAGGGAGCCATGCAGGAGAGATAGAGCATATTTTCTTCCACTGGCTTTTCTGTAGACTCTACCTTTTATTTTTTTTTTCAGTTTCCCAGATAATCCTCACCCTGCTCTAATGTGCTGATTCAAATGTGGGGCTTAGGGTTTTTTCTGCACTTTTCAAATGTATTGATTTTGGATGTTTTATCACAGGTATTTAGGAATACCTTCCAAAGAAATTTCCGATTATTTATAAATTAAATGCTGGCATCAGACTTTCCCATGGTGCAAATAGCCTGGCCAGGTTCAATGCAACTGCTGCTTAATAGAAACTGTAACAAAAATTACCCAAACACTTAGAAGAGGATTCAGACAGAGACGCTAGCAGTCCACAAAGCTTTCTTGACCCATCATTTTCCTATAGAAACAAGGAGGTAACTTGTTTCAGTTTTCCTCTCATTAATTAGATTTCTTTTTTTGCAGTTTTAAAAGAAAATGAAAGTCAAGAGCTAATTTCAGTGCATCTGCTTCACATCTGTAGCAGCACAAGGAAAATACTGAGTCACCCCTTCCACTAACTGCTGCTCTGTAATAATTTATGAGGACCACAGGTTATTAGGCCTCTGAAATACTTTGTACATGGACATGTTGATTTAGCTATGGGCACACTTGTGAGAAAACGCTTGGGAAAGAAAATCTGGCTTGCAGTAAGTGACCTCCAAGTAAACAGTTCACGTTAACAGGAAATAGGTGAACTTCCAATGCCTGCCTCTGGACTCCAGCCTGGGCAGCTGAGAGGGGCTGGAGAGGAGGCAGCTCAGATAGGGGGATGAACACTAAGGGTATGTACTGGTCAGTGTGGTAACACACCTCAGGGCTTCTCTGGGCTAAATAAATAAATATAAATATATTATATAAATATATTATATAAATATAAATATATTGCATATAATAAGTTAATAAATAAAAAAATGATTGGGGACATACATTCTTCCCCCTTTTTTCACTCTCCCCCATCAGACCTTTGTTGCCAAGCTATTGCACCAAACCCAACTTACCTCCGGACTTAAAACTACAACTGCCTCTCAGTTATTTCTCATCTGAGTTGGGATAAACCTGTCTCTTTATATTGAGTGTTGTTAAATGGCTGACTGACTTTGAATAATCATAGCTTTTTAGCACCTTTGGTTTATTTGCCCATTCAGACTGTTTCCCCTGTGGGTTACACAAGCACATGCCACCACAGCAAAGTAGCAGATTCCTGTGCAGAGCTTGCAGCCTCCTGAAACAAATAGCCCAATTCTCCCTCCCAAAGGCTTTTGTTCTCCATGTATTCAAAGATCTACCTTGCTCTCTCCATCATTATTCAGCCCCATCTTTCTTTGTCATCCTTAATGTTGTCTTCCTTCTCCATTAAAGTACCTTCAGCACCTCCTTTCCCTTATTTCCCACCTCCTTTTTCTTTTTGAGCCCTTGAGTGTGCCATGCAATGACACTGTAGATACAGTTGTATAAAGCTAGAATTTCTAGTTTAGAGGAGATTCAGTGGCTGCAACACCATCAACCTTTGGCCCCTACCACTTGATACCCCAAATTTCTGATTACTGCCCAGCAGCCTTGTTGCAGACCTCTTCTTCAGTAGTCTCCCTCAAACACTCATTTCAAAAACACCAGCAAGTTCTCCACTACCAAACCCCTGGTCAAAGCACATGAGCTACAGTCAGCCTCTCTCAAGATCTGATCTAAAAGGGAAATAAAACACAAAGACAGCACAGCCTGTCTTTAATACAAGTCCAGTCTGTGCCCCAGTAATCTCAAAACTGTAAATCCTGACTTCAAAACTTCCTCCTTCCATTTAAGGCAAAATTCTCCCAAGGAGACCTTGTTAAAAGAGAACAGAACCTGCCTCCTACAGTGCCCTAGAAACAACTGTTCTGCACAGGAAGTACTACAAATCATGAAAAATACACTATAATAAACAGTGGGAGAAAACCTGATATTTGGATACTCAAAATACTGAAGAGCATAGTTCCTATTTTCTTGTGCAACAAATAGTTAATTTCTATGCATCAGTAAACAGCAGTATGTTACACATAATTTCCTGCAGGGTTAAGTACTTCTTTGTATGCACAATAGAGGTGGTCTGGGAATCACAGAGCTATTTAAATCTGCTACTGAGCCCTGCCACCATCAAAGCAGAGGAGTGGGTTTATCTAGGAGGCTGTTTCGCAATTCACCCCACGCACATCAAGAGCTACAAATGGTTTGAGGCTGTCGCAAGGCTTTTATTCCTGCCATGCCATGGTCTTTATTCAGATGCATCATATTGGATATGCTGAAAGGCAGAAAGCCAGGGGTGACAGGCAGAGACAGAGAACCACAGCAGCACTCAGCAGGTCTTCTACAATGAGATGGCGTCTAAGGGGAGTCATGTGGTCCTGAATTCCACATTACCTTCACTTTATCTGAATAAAAAGCCTCTGAAAACCCACACAGGTAACATATTGCAGAGTCCCTTCTTTCCAGGGTGGCTGAGGACAGACCGGCAGTGCCTGACCTCCTGCTATCTTCTTCAGCAGAGAGGAAAACCTGCGTTTCTTTGTAGAAACAAGTCAAAGTATCACATCTGGACCCCCCAGCTTTCAGACTCCTTGGAAAGCAGCAGCAGATGCATGCCTAAATAGGAAAGTGAGAAGGAAGAAAATTTTAGGCAGCAGTTTCTTTATCTTAAGTTAAAACGTGTGGAAACACCACTTCTTACTGGCAGTAACTTCTCACACATTCCTAAAACACATTACAGTCTGTAATGACCATCTCACTCCCAAAACAGCAGCAAAACAGGGGGCCCTCTGATGAGGGAGAGAGAGGACCACATAAAATATGCTTGCAGCAATGCAGACCATAGCAGAACCCAGTCCGTGGAACTGTAGACCTGCAGCAACGTTGCCAAATAAGTGCATAAATAGCAGTCTTTCTGACCACATTACTGTCCAAACTTGGGGGTTCTTTCACTGGCATCATACGGATCTCTTCTGCCAAATTAACATCCCTCTGTCTGATTGAGGACAACTCAGAAAACAGATTCAGAAAGGCACTGCATGTTATTTTGCGCTGTGCCCCAGCTGGGAGCACATTAGCTGAAACATTCAGGAACTGTCAGGTCCAGGCACACTGCCAGCACATAAGTTTTCAAACTTGACCATTAAACTTTGGCAGAAACATCAAAAAAAAGTGAACCTGGGAGGAGATATCCGGAGTTTTCAATCAGGCTGAAGCAGAAGCTAACATTACCAGCTCTAGTACACCCCGGCTCTGCAAGAGCCTATTAAATCCACATTTCTTGGAATGCTCAGACACAGGCACCAAACAGCCCTAAATCCCCTCTGCTTATCATGAACCAGCCATAGTCGCTTGCTTTTTCTTCTCTAAGATGAGAAGATGTGCAGGTGAATATTTCAGAGAGCCAGGGTAGGGTTTGCACTGTTTTCAGATCATTATACCCAGCACTCAGCTTTAAAAAAAAAAAAAAAAAGGAAGGAAGAAGCAAGCATTTGAGCAAAAAAGGAAAACTTTATGCAAATGCATGGTGTTTCCTCTCCAAAGTGTGGTCCTGGTGTGGCCAGGTCAAGGCAGGGAGAGAACCCCTGGGGTTTGGACTGTTCTCAGTGGGGCTTGTAACACCACAGTCAATTTGCTCCTCTGGAATTGCTGCTGCCAAGAGCAGCCTGGGCAGGAGCTACGGGTGGCATTCCAGTTGCTGCCCTTCCCAGGGAAGCAGGGTGCTTGGTACAAAAATGGCAATGAATGCAACTGTAACATCTTGTTTGATTTCCTGAGATACGATAGCAGAAGCAGCATTTCAGCCTAACTGAAGGGTTTAGCATAGAAGCCAGAACCAGGCCGCAGGGTACAGAGGCTGTAGCAGTTTCCTGTGGGATGGAAGGGTCTTCCTGAGTCACGAATGACCCACCCGGTCAGGGGCAAGTCTAAAACCTCACCTGGTTTCTGTCACTTGTATCAGTTACATTGTGATTTTGTTTCCCCCTTGCGAAATAAGCATTATTCTGTGCTTCGTAAAACACTCATAGCTGCGTTTTGCATCTGGTACAAATGACCTTTTATTACCACTGATAAGAAGGTGGCACCACGACTATTTTGATGCAGTAGCCACTGGATCTGTTGACTGTTGATAAATTAGTAGCAAATTACCATGGATTAGGGAGCTACAAACTCATTGCTTTCTGCAGTCCCATGGAACAATATCCAGATTGCATTGGCAGCATCCGCAGTTTTCCATTCAGCTAACAAGCTGCACAGAGATGAAGACAGCAAATTAACTCAAAAAGTAGATCTCTCATTTGCATTCTCAGAAGGCAGAAAAAGTTACCCTGCTGCATAATCATTTGCAGCATACAGGACAGCCTGCTCATTGTGCCAGGCCTTTACAGGTACTTGAATAGTAAATCAGAACCTGCATAATTAGTAACTTGCTTAGTTGTCAAGCAACTTCAACTTGGTTGAAGTTCAGGTGTAAGCCCACAACTCTGATCTCTTGCAACACGGGTGTTTAATTTCCTGAAACTCAATGGTCTCAAAATTCCCACTGAAAAAAGATTCAGGTTCTAAACCAAACTACTGCTCATGTTTGACGATCCCTCTCTGAGACACTCCTTTGCCAGCAGCCATGTCTCCTCCAAAGACTTCTCTTTGGGGGATAATCTTTGCTTCACAACCCAGTATAAAAGAAAGCCAGTGCAGTCCCACCCTATGGGATGCTCCTGCAGGTCTCCAGCACTCCTCATCCTGGCTCCCTGCGGTTACACAAGGGAGAGTAATGTAGCAAAACCTTGCTCAATCCAACACAGTTGCTCTAAATTTTATGCTCCCACTTAATCAGCTTCTGTATTTCTCATTTATATTCTCAGAAAAAAATGTAAGCCCTATGCTCAATGTCTCAAGCTATTTGTCCAGGGCAGGATGGGTGCCCCAGCCCTGTCAGAGATATCTAATGTCTCTAAAGCAAACAATGCAGATCTTTTCCACACTCTCTCATCTCTTTGCTTCAGCAAGCCAGCTGAGCAGCACAGAAGCAGAGCCATCCTGCAGGGAAGGTGCATCTGCTCTGAAAAGATTGCACAGAAAAAATCCTAACTCTGTTTTTCTGCTCCAGCGAATTAAACAAGTGCATCTTCAATCACATACTTTGCAACTTGCCTTTAACAAAGCTGCTGCACCAGTATATTTCCTGTTCACCTTTTTGTAGTTGCTCATTTCAAAATTGGTTAAAAAAAATAACAAAACAATGGGACTCTTATCAGGCTTTTTGGTTTTACAGGACAAGAAAGATATTTTGCTCCATTTTCCACAATGCCCCATATTTTAGAAAATAGAGAATAAACTATAGATTACAAAATACAAAATTAAAAAAATAATGAATAAATAAGAACAAGAGTCATCACAGCATTGACCTGCATGATGAAAACCTACCCCAGACCCACGCCAAGTGGGTGCTGGTTTTACAAGTAGGTCACAGCACTGCAAAAGGCTGAGGCAGAGCATCCCCAAAGTATGCGTTCTGTGTGCACTCCACTCAAAACTGAATTGCAAAAGCAGCCCAACCCCATTAGTATCAGCACAAAAGGCAGAGGGAAAGTTGTATACCAAGTCAAGACTCTTGTTCTGAAGCACCCCTGGCACCCACATCTCAGCATCTCCCCATCAGTTCTTTTCAGGTCCCATCCCCAGCATCCTAGCTGCTGACTCTGGGGTTCTGCTGTTCAGCCCAGCTTGCTTTAATTTGCCTAAATCTAAGGTGAGAGAAGAAAATATTTCAAGGACAAAGCCACTGGGAAAAGGGTCACAAGTTTTGTTTCTCCTTTTTTTATTTCCCCATGGGAAAATGAGGTCATGTGGCTTCGAAAATGAGGTCATGTGGCTTCTCTTCTTAAACAAAATCCCACACCCAAAGCATTTCAAGTTTTGTTTCCATTTAATCCCAACATTTCCCCTTGCACACTGACAAAAATCTCCCAATTTTTAATTTACCTTTCCACAGCAAACCTAAGTTTTCACTGAGTTCCTAAGCACGAAAAGAAGACAAAAGCCCACTGATGCAGTTTTTCATTGAAAATTGTGAAACATAATTGCAGAGGAAGTTCAGGTTAGATTTAAGGCAGAAGTTCTTCCCTGCAAGGGTGGTGAGGCGCTGGCACAGGTTGCCCAGAGAAGCTGTGGTTGCCTCATCCCTGGCAGTGTTCAAGGCCAGCTTGGATGGTGCTTGGAGTAACCTGGTCTAGCGGAAGGTGTCCTGGCCCGTGGCAGGGGGTTGGAACTGGGTGAGTTTAAAGGTCCTTTCCAAACCAGTCTGGGATTCTATGAACAAATGGGGGATGAACAACGGCATGACCATGGGCACATGGGGGTTGTTTCCTAACACAATGCTGGTGAAGGGTTCCCCCACTCTCTCACCCAGCCCTGCTGCAGCTCATTAAAACACTTCTCCGGGAAACTGGTTTTCAAGAAATGTTTATGAATTTCTAATGCTGTGTGCTACACAGTTTTTGCTGAATCCACATTTTCTCCATGCTGTCTCAGCAGGATGCACTGCAGCTATGCAATCCGCAGCAGCATGCAGCCTTTCCTGGCATGACCATTGACCCAGGATCATGTAGACCCCAAGGCGACCACACATGGGTAGCATGGGGACATGCTGTCAGACCTTGCTGCTGAACCTCTGCAATGCAAAGCTGCATGAGGCACCATCCAGGCTTAACATGGATTCAAACGATGCACCCACAGGAACACAGAGCAACGCTGCTGGTATCAGCGTGTCTAACAGGTTCAAGCTTAAACAGTGGAGATTTAGGTTGGATAACAAAAAAGTTCTTTATTGTGAGAGTGATGAGGCACTGGAACAAGCTGCCCAAGGAAGCTGTGAATGCCCTGCCCCTGGCAGAATTCAAGGCCAGGTTAGATGGGGCTTTGAGCAAGCTGGTATAGTGTGAGGTGTCCCTGCCCATATTAGGGGGCTTGGAACTAGGTAATCTTAAGGTACCTTCCAACCCAAACCATTCCATGATTCTATGATTCTACATCCAAACCCACCAGCACAACAGTGTTTGTAGCCTCTACACAGGAAGCAACTGCTCTCTTTCCTTCTCTTCCCCTTAAGGTCTAACGAAACATGAAGGTGATGGCTGGAGCAAAAGGGGAAGTATGAGCAACCAGCTGGGAACCAGTGCATTGTGCTGAATGAGGAGGAAAATGGTTACATGGCCCACATAAAGATACACACCTAGTTTGACACAAGGGTGAAGCATGAACCACCTGCCCTCAGCAGAACAGAACTAACATAGGATCATGGCATCACTGAGGGCCTCCAGCACTTACAGTGATGCTGAAGAGTTTACAAGATAAAACACAGTAATTTGAACTTTGTTCCCCTCCCCAGGTTCTGGTAACAAAATCATTGGAATCCTTTTGTAGTTTAAAAAAAAAAAAAAAAGAAAGTAAAAAATCCCACCAAAAAGCATCTAGGTTTCCCAAAAATGCCATCCCAGGAAACACTACATAAGCTACTTATAGGAAACACAAATTGTTGACATTTTCTTTCCCCAAGGTTGGGGAGTTCTGAGACAGGGAGCACAGACCCACTCCATTCTGCTTGTGACTTGCAACAGGAGCAAAGATAACCAAGCAACCCAGAAAGAAAATCAGGAGTCACTCTGCAGCTGGATATTTCACTGCAGGTTGCTCAGCTTGGCAATTGAAACACTTGAAGGAATGCTCTACTTCTTTGATACACTCAGCACTACAAGCTTCAGCTAGTGGAATAGAAAATGTTAGGTTTAGCCCTCAGTGGTATCTCCTGTGATGTTTAATCAAACCCTCCTTGCATGGAGGTGGTGCTTTATTAGCACAGATTGGATCCATTTGAAGCAATAAGCATCCTGGTGCAGGAGAGGGCTCATCTATGAGCTTCATCAAAGGAGCAGTTTTTAGAGGTGTCTTCTGTCTTCCAGTGCTAGCAGCTCATATGTCACTGCCAAACCTGTAATGGAAAACCTTTTCATAAAGCAGACAAATGTTGTCGCAGCCTCAGAGGAGCACAGCTCCCTCCGGGCTCTCCTCTGCCTTTAGGAAATGCACCAAATCTGCCTGCTTTTCCAAACTATTAGCACAAGCTGGATTTCTAGACCAGTTCAATGCAGAAAGCATCGAAGTTAAGATTTCTGAGCCACACCTTATTCTTAGCGACCTGTCTGCCGTAGTGTACACACCTGAGCTTGAAATGTTTGTGTCTATCTTACATACAAAAAAACCCAACCAACCAACCAAAAAAACAAACAAACAAAAAAAACATGAAAATAATCCAGGGTATAGGAAACAAAACAGTCTTTGCAAGAGCACTGGCGTGTGTGAGGGTCATGGTGCTGCATGAAGGAGGTAGTGCTGGCTGAGCAGACCACAGGTGCTGAACTACCTGCTTTCTCCCAGAAACCCATCTGAGCACACTGAGGGTCATCCATGATCCAGTTTCCCTCCATGAAATCTTAGCAAACTTCCCAGCAAAGAGCAAGGTCCAGCTGAGGAAGAGCACGCTGCTGCATTCATAGGAAACCTCTCACTGAGGGTTCAAGTGGCATTTGGCATGGAAGATCATAGAATCATGGTTTGGGTTGGAATGGACCTTAAAGGTTATCTAGTTCCATGCCATAGGCAGGGACACCTTCCAGTAGACCAGGTTGCTCAAAGCCCCATTCAGCATGGCCTTGACACATTTGCTGTTTCTTGCTATTACAACCCTAATTAAATAGAAGCTAATTCCAAATCTCATCTGTCCCTCTGTCTTGGAGCATGCTCATACACTTTGCATAGAGAAAGGCACTTGCAGATGATGAGCTCGGTGGTTTCCTCTTGTTGAAGTCCTGTGGGATATTTGTGCTAAAGAACAACCTGTCTTCTACGTCAAAATGAGCCTCTGTGAATCTGAGCTAAGTGCTGCAATAGCTTTGAGAAACATTTAATCCTCATTCTTGTTTTAGAAAAGGATCCAAATGCTCAGTGTGTTGATAATTCAAAGGTTTAGCAGTTCCAATATCCAAGTATCAGAACAAAGAAATATAGACTGCAGGCTTAAACCCAAATAGAAAAACTGTATAAGACAGGAGATAAAAGGAGAAAAAAACCCTGCTTTTGCTACACTGCAATGGCCTAGTCCTGCTCTGTAGTGAATTATGAATATAATAAAACTGGTTTTTTTTTTATGTTGCCTTGGTTATTTGGTCGCTTCCTGTATGAATACCTTTGCTCAGTTCAATGCAAGGCTCTTCAAAAAGCACACGGGAAGGAAGCGAGTGGCTCCAGTGACTCACAGTTTAACGTTTTTAGTATTTAAACAAAATACAGACCTGTTTTCCCAGCTGATCCTTCCTCTAGTTGTAGCCAGTCCTCAGCTGGGTTTTGTGCTGAAGAGACTGAGCCTTCAACCCCAGGACGCTGTGGCCGGGATGGGGCAGGGACATGTCCAGATGCTACTGCAGGGCACATCACCTCACAGCATCCAGCTGTTAGCAAAGCAAGGGTATCTCTGGTGTTAACTGCTACCTTGGTCTGCAGAGAGGTCTTGTGGGCCAACAGATACCTTCTGCATTCATCTCCTCTACCCAAAGCCACCCTCAAACTTCCATAAGTTATCTTTTGGCCCATTTCTCCCTTATTAGCCCTCCTAGAGGGAGGAGAAATGAGAAAAATAACAGGTATCCTGCCTCACTTGGGTATTGCAAATGTGCCTTTTTAAGAAACATCTACAGAAATTGTCTCCCTAGGCAATTAGGCAACACCACACCCTGATGTGAAGGACACAGCAAGCTAATAAGCACAGTCTCTGATTGCATGTGTTCCCTGGCTGCTGACCTTTAAAATGTCAGGGTCCTCATTTAGAAAGCAACAACTGGTTTGAATAAGTTTCTAGTGTCAGTGTTCTTCTCAAGCCACATTTGCAGATGGTGCTTTACAAGAACATCCCCCACTGCTCTATTTTCCTTTCCCCTCATCTCCCCAGGATCTCAGCACATATCACTTCATTCGCTCACAGTGCTCTTGCTATACCAGGACTGAATATTTCTTACTGTCTACAGTCCTACTTTTACAACTTCTTTGCAGTTAACTCTTCTTCCACTTAAATGCTACAGAACCATTTTCCACTTTAGTTCCCAGCTTAAGAATTCCACTTGCAAGATCTAAACTCTGCTGCTTTCCAGCAACTAGGTTACAGGATGCAGGGGAGAAGAAACAAGTCTGGTTCCCTTCTTTGAAAGATGGAAATATTTCATCTTGTTTTTACAGTCTTGTGCAAGTACTTTGAATTATAATACACACTTTTTCCCCCACTGTTTCACACCTACCCAGTGTATTAATCGGTATCACTATCTATCCTGCTACAAAAATACAACAAGACAACGCTGCACTTGGATATGTTTGCATATAAACAAAGCCTGACTTCCATAAAGGCCAGGAATGCACTCAGATCCCTCTTTTCCTAGTCCTGGTCTCCAGTTAGAAACGCAGACAGGCAAGTTGTGCCTTCCCATTGCTCACTTTTCGCAGGTGGAAGCATTTCAAATCCATGCACACTTCCTTTTTGCCCCTCCACCCTTCCTTTCCTCTTATCCCACCCCACAGGGAAACCACAGGGATTGGTGAGTGTTGCACATTCACTATCTGCAGCACCAAGGAAGCTGGCAGCGTGCTGCCATGACAGGACCGTAGCTGTTCCTGACTGCCATGAGTGCAGATTGCCCCATTTATCTCCTGCAGAGCCAAAAGTAGTCCCTCTGTGCTCTATTGGGAAAAACAAACCGCTAAGGGGCTTCAGACATTAATTCCTAACAGGTGTGTCTATTACACATTAAGAAAGCAAAAAGCCTGTTATACTGTGAGGAGCCTGTTAATATGAATACACTGATTTTGGTTGGTCTTGAATTATTTGCCACTATTAATTGAAGCATTTTTAGAAACTGGGCAGGGAGGTGTAAGGAACAAAGCAAGCAGCTGATGGTACTACAAAGGGGAGGAAGGAAAAGCAGCCTTTCTTGACAGAAGGTAGCATGGTAGAAAGCCAGGAAACCAGCCGTCTGGAAAAGTAACATTTCCCCAATGAATAGAAAATCCTTTGGAAAAGAAAATAAGTCTCAGCATACTTATTATTATTAGCAGATGAGGTGAAAAACTGTGTTTCAGTGCCCACACAGCAGTGCAATACATAACCGAACCACTACGTGCCTAAAAAATACACAGGCTCTGCAAGCTCCTAGAGTTATTTTGGTTTAAGAAAAAGAAATCCCATGTTTACATGCCAAGCATCAGAAGCACTAGAAAGCCACCCACTCTGAAGGATGTGCCCCAGAATCTGGCCCCTTTCACAGTGTGAGGTTAGGAAGGAATGGGTAACAAGAGGGCTGAAACCACTTGATGTCTGTGCTGTGCCCTGCTGGTGCCTCAATACAGGTATCTAATTAGGGCAGAAACTTGGCAGCTGGGACCAACCTCAGATCCAAACCTAAATCCAGGGTTGAGCCATTCTCAAACCTGAGCCCAGGGGGTACCAGCCTTTTAATGTTGTGCTGAGCAGCAGCACAAGTGCAGTCAGAGTATCTTCCCAGGCAGCTGAGCACAGGTTTCCCCTCTGCACTGAGGCTGCAGCAGGGTCACAGCACTGAAATTTCCACTCTAAAAATAATTTTAAATTATTTCAACCTGTAAAACTTTCTGAAAGTTTCAGACTTCTTCCAGAGCTACACACTGCCTTCCTGCTGTGCAGACAAGCCAGCATAAAGCCAAACACAATTGGGTTCCCCTTTCTCAGGTCGATGGACATCCATTTTTACACTTTTCTAACACATCTTCCCAGGCAAAAAATTAGTTGTTCCTGTCTCCCAGATTGTCCTCGCAGGGAGTTACAGATCTGGATGTATCACTGTTTTAGCTCGACATCTTATTCCCTTCTGTCCAATGTATATTATCTGGTAACCCATGGATTTTAGAAGAGTGAGAAAGATAATAGGAAGGAAAAGATATACATGATTTGTAGCTGTTCCTGGCCAATTGTCTGAACATAAGCTGCCAGAACATTTTCTCACAATTGTCTGGCAAAAATTGCTAGCAAATTATAAGGATTACTTGCAGCAGTGTATTTGTTCTGAATTGAATTTTTGCCGTATTTAATTTGAACAGCTATAATAAACCATCTTCAATAAATACAGCTCATCTGCAGAGGATACCTAATTAAAGCGATGGCAGAACACAGTGCTGCCCCCTGCTCCCATGCCATGGAAAGCAGAGGATGGCATGCAAGAGCAGGGCAGGAGGCAAAAGCAATAGTTTTGTTCCATGCAGGAACAGCTCTGCTGCTCCTGAGGGGACTTCTCAGGGATCTAAACTGAAAGGCAAACACAGGGAAGTCCTGCTATGGAGAGAAAGTAGCCATAGAATGTGCTGATCCTATGTGCTGGTCACCTCCACTCAGGTGTGTACTGCGGTTGCCATACTGCTCATTGCCACTCATTTGTAATACACTGGGAGCATACAAACCTCATCACTTATCCAATTAAAAACAAGGTAAAACATCCAGGCTTTTAGTGGAGAGGAACATCTCTCCACTAAAAGCATCATCATCTATAAGTGCTTCCAAGGGAAATTCATTGAACACTGATAAGAAGCTTTGTATAAAGTCATCTCACAGCAGTTTGGGAAACACTTGTGACAGTGACAGCCTCCCATCAAGGCAGTAGGACAAAATCAAGCCTTCTTTTTAGCTCAGTTATGGCAAAGGGGCTTGGATCTTTCAAGAACAATTCCAGGGCAGGAAGATGCAGACTGCACCATTGGCTGCAATGCCTGGCACAGTCCCTGCTACCTTCTTAGGGGACACATAGGGGCAGCTGAGATAACCGCACACAACACGAAACAGCAGCTGAGATCCTTCATACTAATATCTAGCAGTGGAACTATATATCACAAGAATTTAATCAAGAGGTTCAAACCCAAACTACACCTAACTTTGATGCAGAAGAAAGCAGCAACATCTTTGGGTGTCCTGCATGAGGGTGGAGTACATTGCCTGCTGAAGAAGGGAACTATGCAAGGTGGATGGAGCCCACACTTTGTAGGGATGGACTCCCAACACTCGAAATGTGCAGGTCCACCCTAGGAGCTTGCTGCTGCACCCAAGCCATGTCCAAAGGTCACTGCCACACATCAGCAGAGTCCCCAGAGCCTGCAGTCAGCTGCACCAGTTTAATCTACCAGACTACTGCAGCCAGTCAAGCTGCAGAAGTCCTTTACAAGCACTTTAAAACTTCATCTCTGCCAAAAAAAAAACCCACATGAAGAATTTAACAGGAGGAATGTTGATTTGCTGGATCTACTTTGAAAAGCTTCCTGGATACAGCAACATGAGATATTAATGAGATAGGTCAAAAAGCACCATAGGTGTTAAACCCTCAATGTCCATCAGTGCCCTGGCTTACTGTTACACACTTCCCTTTGCGTTGTGCTGCCGTTTCCACATAGAAAAAACCTTCCTGTAGATACCCTCCTCTCCTGAAACTGAAGCATGGCATTATGGCAAGGTATTTCACAAAGACTGACCCATCAGTAAGAAAAACACATGAATACAAGATTTCAACTGAAATGGCCTCCAGGGCACCTACAGCTGCAGCTCCCCAGGTCAGATGACAGCATCCAGCAATTTCCATGCTCCAGAAAAACCAGGGCAAGAACCACTACTTTTAAGGCACTACCAATAAAGCTCATGGGTTTTGGCTAGGAATCACAATTAGGTTATAGCTCCATGGATGTTTCATAGTGCCCTTTTGCTGGCTGTCATCATGCCATGTAGACACATTTTCTGCGCAGCCCCCAATTAAATCTCTCAACTCTGGCTCTGGAAAGAAATGTCTTTGAAAATCTTCTTTGCTAAATGAGCGTCTTTCAATCTCCTTGGGAAACCACAATCCCTTCACAACCTGCAATGAGGCCATTTAATCCGTTACAATAGCATATCCCGTTCACTCTTGTCCAGCCTGAAGTCTCTAATGAGGTTTGCAGAAGAAAACCCACATCTTCCAACCCACAGACGGAAGAAAATAATGAACCCTGTCTTCTTTAGGTTACATCGTATGTCAAACCTTAATTGGTGCACTTCAAAGCAAAGCAGGAGTATTTGGAAACACTGCCCTCCAGATCAAATGTTCAGCCTTAAATTGCCAGGCTAAAGCAGTAACCTCTGCTTGATCTCCTCTCCCTGCATCTCTCAGGGATACTTGAATGCTGCTGTTTGCTTTCAGCTCTCTGTATTAAAAGAACTGAAAGGAGGAGCCGTGCAAGAGAACAGACACAGCAGAAAAAGAGCATTGCTTATAGAAACATTCAGGGTCCACCACACACACAAAACCTACTCTAAAAGCTAAACACAACTACACTGCCCCACTTTCCAATGCAAACCAATTGCATTATTCAGAGCCCAAACACAGACACATCTTTGCTCTGTCAGATCAGCATTTGCTAAGCATAGGGAGCAACATTTCCTGAGGGCAAGAGGTGTGATGAACTGGGGACGCATGCTCATGGGCAGACAGGTCTCAGACCACCCTGAACCTCTAACAATGATAAATGCAGACAGCAGGAAGGCTCGACTGACGGCACAGGCTGGAAATCCAGGCATGAGGCAGACCAACAGGTGGTTTCCAATGCAAAAGCTCTGATCTAGCTTGCTCCTCTATGTCTGACCCTTCTGAGCAAGGTCCAGCAGAAAACAGACATCAGTGTTGACCCAAAGGCAGATGCTTCTGCCCAGACAGCACTTGTAGGAAGATGACTCCTTAGGTCAGCATCACCAACTGATTTTTTGATGTGCTGAGGTATAGGCTAATAAGAAAGTGTGCAGGTGTGAAAAAACTGTGCACTTAAGTATCTGACTGTCTATGAGGCTCAAATCCATTTATCATCAATGCAGAAATGTCAGGAAACCTTTAAGGTTATAGAAGTCATTGACTTTTACCATGGGTTTTACTTAATTTTGTTTAGCAGCTGAATTTCTGAGGGAGGGAGGAGAAAAGCCTGGCAGCCAGAAGAAGGGAAGATGCTGGGAAGAGAGAGCAGCCTGGAGATGCCAGCACAGCCCCAGAATGGACTAACATGTAAATAGCTTTACAGTCACAAGGCAGCAAGTGCCCTGGGCTGGCAAGCATGCCCGAAGAAGGCCTTAATATTAAGTGATGCGGATTTTTTCTTTAAGTCTGTCTTGATATTCTGGCTGCAGATTTTACAGCGTAAGGGTGAGGACACAGGTGATGTCCACCAATACTGCCACAATTTCTACTTTCAATAATGAGGAAAGGCCATTCTGCACGACAGCAGTCAAGCATCTGCATTATCAGATTTCAAATGAAGTGACAGCAAGCCAGTTGCTTGGAAAGCCATGCACTCTGTTTTAATAGATCAACTTTCCAATCTGTGGATAACCCCACAGTACTTTTGCCAGCACACCATCATGTGCAGGTCACAATCAGAGCAATAGTGACTTCATTGCCTACTGTTCATGAATGCTTTCATGATACCTGCTATTTGGGTTGCCTGTTCTCTCAACAAAGAAAAGCTTTAGGAGCAGGACAGGAACAACAGCTTTAGAGAGTGATGGGCCATAAATTGATGCTGTGCAGAAATAGGTGGGATACAGACATTTCTGTTGTGGAAATTAAAGCTCATCTGCTGGCTACACCACTGGCTTGAATTCATGGGGGATTTTGTGGGCAGGATCCAAACCTTCCCCAGCTCAAACCTTCTCTAGCTTAAAGTATAAAACCACTCTATAATTCTAATATGTTTGCTAATAAAAAGTGACATGAGAAGAAAAAAGTCCTTAAAAATCTCAGCTCTTTCCTTCTGCTGCACACAGGTGCACCAGACACTTTCATATCCTTGTTGAAAGGAAAAAGCAGCCCTGAAAGGGTAGAAGCAGCTGAGAAATGCCTTTTCAAGCCAGTCAGTCAATGACGGAAATCAAGTCCTAAGTTCAAAGTGTTAAAGGATGGACAGAAGCACTGGACACATCTAATGGCAGCCTATAGAGCATGGCCATCAACCGCCTGCAGAAAATGTCTACGTTCTCTCAGAATTCATCATTAGGTTCTAGGCCTGTTTATTAATTTTGGGAACTGCATGTTCCCATTTAAATATATGTAATCTCTTCAAAACCATGTACTGTGAACTTTGCAAGGACTTGGAAGGATAAGTGAACATACAATAGAGAGCTAAGAGATGACACAGGAGTCCCAATACCTGAAAAACAAATTCAAACTTCCTCCTTGTAAATAAAGGTTATTACATAGCTTTATAAGGTGCATTTTGATTGTCACATGAAATCTAAATGTAAATCTTTATTTATTTATGAAAGAGAAATACGTTTAGACTGGTCATCTGGGCATGGAAAAACCTACCAGATACATCCATACTCAGATAATCTGATTCGTCACTGCATTTTTCCACTTATATGTGGGTGGTTGCTAATAGTGTTTTTGCTATACAAGACTTAAAATATGTTAACTTACAGCTAATGATTAAATTTGGACACACCAGGGGGCTATGAATAGCTCAAGGTTTTCCCTGTGTGTGAGGAGCAGTAGCCATGCAGAAGATAATTACTTTGGTCTGCAAAATAAGTGTTTTTGGTAAGTGGTAGCCCATTTCAGCAAGGACTGCAAGGCTCCTGAGAGCTCACAGTAAAGCTGTAATTCCAAAATAGGCGCAGAGCTGTGGAAGGAACTGTTGTATGTGCAGCAGGAGGCTCATTAGGTGTTTGGGGTCTTTTTATTCTGAGATACATAGATATAGATATAGATGACAGAGATAGAGATCGATAGATAGATGGAGGTATCATGGTCCTTACCTAGCATCTTTTTAAGATCTGATAAAAACACCCAAAGTCACAATGTCTTCATATTTCTTCCTTGATGCCTTGGGTGGAATATTATTGGAGTCCCAGCTGCTACCCACCATTCAAGTCCTGTGCAAGTTAATTTTCCAAAAGGGCCAAGATTGATGAATTAAGGTGGGGAGATAAATACTTGGAGTCTTAAACCACCTGGACAACTACCATGCTAAATTGCAATCAAGTAGTTTTCTAAAAATGTTTCAATAAATTAACAAGGTAATTAATAATGGATGCCTGCTATTTCTAAACTCAGAACAACTCCAGAATGGAAGGGTTTTGCCCAGCAATCAGATGCCATTAAGAAAAAAAAAAAAAGGATGGGCCTGGGTAGGATGAGCAAGCTAAATAGTGACAGGCTCTTGGGTTTCCAAAGTAAAGAATGGACTAAGGTACAACCATCACTACAGGCAGGAAACCAAGCAAACGGTACATGATGTTTAGCACGTCATGCTAGCAGTGCTGTGCTCAGACCTTAATCCCAATTTCCTGATTCAAAAATGTCTCCTCTAACGTGCAGATCAGGAGTGCACAGGGACATAAAGCATTGAAAATGAGCACTAAAAATGGAGTATTTGCACCATTTGCTCACCAGTGGCAGTTTTGTCTTTCCCTCTTTCCTAGCCAGAACCAAAGACACATTTTCACTCCTTTCTTCCCCAGTTTCCATATTAATGTCTCAAGCTCAGTGAGGGGCATTCTTGGAGTGAAACAAGGAAAATGAAACATTTGCGCAGTGATCTGGATCCGGTTGCTGTGAATTTGAGCTCTAATCACATCCACAACAAACACCCATTTCTTCCTATTTAAGGCTCATTAGAGGTGACCAGAATAATTTCTCCAAGTGGAGGCTGGAATGGGTGGGTGAGGCTTTGAGAATTATTGCTATTAAAAATCCTGCAAATTTCCCAGATCCATGAAGTCTTGAAAGCAGAGAAACAGTCTCTGCTTACAAATGAGACTCTGAAGACAGGCACACAGCCCTTAGGAAGACTGGAAATTGCTGGGCACTTCATCCACTGCTCTTTTGGAGACCCACCACACCAAGACGCATTCAGCCCTTTCCCTCTGCTGAAGGCCCAAGGCTTTCCCACAGCCATCTCTTAAGCAAAAAAACCTTATTTGTGAAGAAACCTCAAGCCCCAGCCTCATCATTTGCATATTGGTGATTAACAAGACTGCTTTCTTCTTAGGTGGCACTTATGCCATGCCTCAGTTCTTTAACATATCAAGCTGGGGTTGTGAGATGTGCCTGAGGCTTTTTGTTTACTTGGTTTTCTTTTACTCCTTTTTCCAGCTTTTGAAGCTTGTGAGCTCCACAGATTAAGGGACAGTGGCAAAGGCATTATGGCCACAAAGCCATCAATCAGAGCAGTGCCAGTAGTTTATATGTAAGAAGCAGACCTTGCTCTGCTCAGAAGGGCACATCCCTGCTGCCAGCTAACCAGGCTCCTCAGCCAGTTTGTTATGATGCTGATGTCCAAAGATGTTCACCAATTGTCATCAGCTTGTATGTGCCCCCAGCATTTGTAGTGCAATTTGCTATAAGGCAACACTGGATATGCAAACTATAATTTGCAACACTGGGATATGCAAACCTTTACTTCCAATGAATAACAGCATAAATCTCCTTTAATGAGCTCTTAAGTGACTAACAGATATCCGTGTGCAGCTATTTAAAGGGCAAGTGTACTGGGATAGGAATGGGCATAACTCCATTGCTTTTGCTGACTCTTAACCAAGAAGCCCTTTCCAACCACCTTTATGCATTCATCCTCCCTTTTTTCCTTTACCAGCTCTGCTACATCCTTCTACAGGCTTTCAGCTGGTCATCCAGGTCAACTGAAAACTGAAACCTCCTCTCACCATTTGCACTCCAGATCTCTATGTTAAATTTATAAATGAAATTTGTTTAATCCATGTTCATACTTCATTGGATTTAATTTTTGATAACAGCAAAAGCTATCCAAGGCAGCATGTGTTGAACGGCTTCCTTCCCATTCACACCTCTCTAGATATGATACATACAAGGGAAAAGGACAATGATTAGGGCCAGTTCTTGGTGCAGCGGCCACAAGGACAGCAGCAATTGGAAGGTGCCAAGTTGGCCAAACCACAATGCTAACTTCCCTGGTCACTGTCAAGTGAAATCCTGCACCACTGCCAGCTACTCCTGCCATTTTCTCTAGGCACTTTATAACCATATGCCAAGTTTTTTTTCTGGCACATCTTCCTTTGCATCTCTCCTGTTCCATGGCAGAGATCCAGGGGAAACCACCTAACCCCTAGTACCCAGCAAGCCAGCCCCATGAATAGGCAGAACCAACGGCCATTTCCATGAACCAGATCTGATAATTGCAGCAAAACCCATCCAACTGAACAAGAGTAAAGCTGGATGCACTTCACAGTTAGTTACACTCAAGACATGGCAGTTGAGTGGTAGCAGTGACTGGAGATTTCAAGATAATAAAACTCCATTTTTCAGGAAGCAACATTTTTGCAGTGAATTGTTAGCAATTAGGCTGCTCTGTCAAAATTCTACAGTTTTAATCTTTCAAAGAGGATCCTGGCTATTTAACTTATAATTGACTAACAGCTTTCTAATGAGATTATTAAAGTACACAGTAGATAACTCAGATGACTGACAGCTCTGCTTCACCAGCCTAAAACTAGATAACTCCATTTGCCTACGATACATCGAAGAAAATATTGTTTACTGGGACTAGGAGGGTTACAAGACAGTAGGTGGATTTATTAGCAGAGAAAGGAAAAACACTCTTACACAGAAGAAAAAGATTATTTTGAATGAGAAACAGCCATGCCACTGCAAAGCATGACTAAAGCTAGTTGAATTATTACTGTCAGAAGGTTACGCTTCTTCTTTTTTTCAGACCATTTGCCAGTTTATCCAGGTATCTCTAACGTGCTCCCCATTTCAAGGTGTGCTAGCCAAACCATTTGCTGAGTTTACCATATAGATAGTTATAAATCCAGCTGCTTGATATTATCAATGGGGAAAAAGGTTGGGGACTTAAATCACATCAGAGACAATCTCATTTTTCTGGGCCAGGGGACCAGGACATCTTTAAAAGAGCAAGGGCTGGCTTCATTAGCAATGTCTTAGTATGTAGGCACTGAATCAAATCACCTTAATGCAAGTACCTGAACATGGCAGGGATAATGATGTGTTTTAGCATCCTGCACCAAGAATATCCAGTTTTACATGAATTAACAATTTATGCTGAGGAGTTTTGGAAGGAAGGGGATGAGGGAGAATTCACATGATCACATTCCATAGTTACTGTGTCAGAACCAGCCACATTGCTTTAACACCTTAAGAGCTGTTTTTACCATGCTGGAGGGAAAAAAAAGAATAAATTTTTTAAAATCAAGATGCTGATTTATGGCTTCTTGACTATAGGAAGCTAGACATTAAATAAGACAATGCCTTAAGCTTAAAATCTCTCCTCTCTCTTACATGACCCTTTAATCACCTGATTTCTGCACGGCAGAAGTTACATGAGATGTTCTAGTTAAACTAGACAGCAAGAGATGAAGTTTTATTCAGATTTCCCCCTGCTATTTCTGTAGGGCTCCTACACAGGTCTGTAAGAGCCAAGGAGAGCAAGAGTCATCAGTTCTGGGTAAAGCTGCCAGCACTCCCTGCCCTGGGAAGTCTGTCCCCCGTATGCCACCATCACACCGCGCCATAGAATGACTTGTTTCAGCTGGTCAATTAAACAAGCAGAGTCCCTGCCAGACAAGAACCTCTGCACGTGTGCAGACAGCACAAGCGTGTTAACAGAGTAAAATATTTTGGAAAGCTGTGAGCCTGTGTTCCCAGCAGCCTGCCCAGGGCTCAGCCCACCTTCCCGGAATTCCAACAAAAAATTAACAGTGTAGGATTTTCATTGTACAGCACACAGGCCACCCATGGGAAAGCATGAAAGCAGCAGGCTGATACTTCCACTGCTCCTCAGAGCTGCACCAGGTAAAGCCATGAGAAGACTGAATTTCAACAAATCAATAAATGAAAGGCCAAGACGTCAAAGAGAAAACTGTGAAAAAGAGGTTCCTGGTGATATTAAATACAAAGATATGACCTCTGTCTCTGGAAACATCTGGGCCACAGTTTGCAGGGAGGCTGCACCAAGGGAAATATTCCTGCCTGTTTCCTGCAGCAGTTGCTGTGAGCTGCAGGGGACTGGAGGGGCAGCTGTGGGAAGCCGTGACCCAAAAAAGCTGGAGAGGAATATACTGAGCTAATTATGAAAGGTAGCAGCCTTCATACTGGTACCAGTATATATACTGGTACCAGTATATATATATATTATATATATGTATATATATGTATATATATATATATATACACACCAGTATATATATACACACCAGTATATATAGTATACCTTCATAAAGGTACCAGCTCACAGCAGCCTTCACTGCCTTTCCTAGGGGCAGTGATCCTATGTATCTATAAGCTCTTGCAGAAATCAGGTATTTCCCTTGGAAATCTGCCAGGGAAAAAAACTCTCCCCTGTGCTCCTTTGCTCCCACATGTCTATCTGCAAACACACACAGTTTTAACACATATTTAATTTTCTCCTTGTACAACAGGGACTAGCTAGAGACTACCTCTTGGAATTTTAGCTAGGAGCTAAAATTAAATTGCTTTTCAGGATGGAAAGGGATCCTGAGATTGGACCCATTGCCTCTTTCTCCCATAACCGTTACCTCACAGCGGAGCAGCTCCTTTCAGGATCCCAAGTCATATAGCCCCCACGTTACTCCCTATCTAAGAGAAAGACTAGACTCAGCAAAGTTATTCAGCTTTCTACAGGCACATACTGAAAACACAAATCAATACATGTTGCTCCTCAATGAATGTATCCAGTCCTTCAGGAACCAAACTACTAATATTTACAGATTAGGTTCATTTTGCAAAGCTATTCCAAGAGGTGGATTGTCACTTACCACTTAGTTGTGATTTATTTTTATGCTCTTTTTTGTGAAATTGCCCCAAATCTGGTGAATCTCACCATGCTGACTTGCACACTAGTAACACATCTGCTCTAAGAATATCTCAGCCAAAGAAATAATGAAATGTTTTCTGATGCTTAGACCCTATCAGCATCATGCCCAATAAGCTGAAAGACATCTAAATAGAGGTCGCTATAAGGAAAAATGGTAATACTGACAAAAGTTCAGTCAAGAAATGTGAAATATGAGTGTATAGACTTACCATTTTTGTCAGCTCTTCTGAAAATCTAGAATTGAAAGAGAGAGAGAAACATTTTTACTATGTTGTTTGAGTTCGAGAGGGTGAAGCCTTTAGCACCGAGACAGCGTTCAACCGCACACACAGAGCAGGACCACACACTCCAGCCCCTTCAGCCAATTCAGGTGTTTTACTGATCTCACCCTTCCCAAGGCTCAGCCCATCATGCCCAGACTCACATGATGGACAACCACTGCTGGAGTAGAGTATCAGCATGGTTGCCTTTAGAATAACTGGTGGAAAATGGGTTAGCTAGCAAAATAAACACAAAATACTTTCAGCAGTTCCACCATTTCCCATCTCCGTTGCAGAAGAAAGCCAAAACCATGGATCCAACACATGAAAAATACCCATTACAAAAAATCATAACAGCTGTGCAGCATCCCTAGCCAACTTCTCTAGCATCATTAATATCTCTTAAAGTAGGTTTCACAGTTCTGCACTTCTAAAACTATTTACAATATTCTTTTTAAAAAAGCACATTTCCTCTGGGGGAAAGAGATTATATTTGGACTTAAAACTACAGTGTGAAGGAGCTGTCCACAGAGAGGAATCACATAGCCGTTTCAGAAGAAAAAAGAATTGCAGTAGTGTGTAGTATGGTTGAATTTGCAAGGGAAAAACAGCAGAAACAACTGCTATGTCTTTGACTAATTTCATTTTAGAAACTGATCCCTGACAATGCAGTTAATAGCAAAAGGCTTGTACAAAGGTTGAAATCTTACAGGTTCCTGCCAAAAATAGCTGCTGGCACAGGTTTGGCCATAAATTACCAAAAAATTAACATGCTCAAACTGGGCAGGAAAGGAAAATGTTTTCTTCGTCTCTTCAGTCCTGACCTTATTAATTTGAGCAACAGCAGAGATTTTGACTGTACAAAGACATTTCCCTGCGGAGGGAAAAAAGGCACCAGCAGGACAGATCACAGTCAGCTCTAAAATGAAATCTCTTCTTTTCTGGGTCATAAAATCATTTAAAAAAAGAGAAAAATATCAGGAGAGAAACTGCTGCACAAAAAAAAAGAATCCCAAGAGGCAAACTGAATTGCAGAATATGCTATTTAAGTGAACATAGCTTAATTAAGGAATAATAATCATTCTTTTGCCCAAATTCCTCCTTAGCTGCACAGGGCAAAGTCAAAGGTGGACTTTCTGGTGTATTTCAGCAGGGGCAAACACCCTCTGGTGAAGCCAGACCTAAATGGTGGGAGTCACCAAGTTCTAGCTTCAAGAGAGAGTCATAGAAACCCTACAAGGATTACAGCTTGTAACTGCTCCAAAACTCCTTATTTCTTGGACTGACCTTTATTTTTTTTAGATTAATTAGAAGCTCTGGGGGGAAATCCTACCATACTTATGGACTTCACTGAGGTTAAACATGGGGTTTGAAGGGCCAGATAGTCACAGCTTGTCTATGGGGAAGAAAGAATAAAGCCAGGCAAGACAAGCAGGAACCCCAGCAGGCCCCGTGGCTTTGGCTCACGTCAGTCAGCCATGCACAACATGCACTGCCCAGAGTACAAAATAGTCCTTTTTTTCCTGGCTCAGACACCCCAACTCCTCACACCACCATGAGCACCTCCAGATGAGGCACTTTTCTTTTTAGATGCTGATTATTTCTGGATTTGTTTCATCACCACATTTTTTACCACATTATTACTATTCCCACTGCTTTGAAATAAAGACATTACATCAAGTCCAATGCAGAAGCAGCTAAGTCTATTTTAAGATCCTGTGGGAGATTGCCACACTGCTAAGCACAAATGGCAGAGGGAGAATGGGAAGGAAAAAACAATAAGTAAAACATAGCTTAAAGTGTGAAAAGTCTGCAGTGCTCTGCTCTGTGGAGCCACCAACCTTGTCATGAGCAGTGGGTGCAAGAGGGAAAAAAAAAGAAAAAAGGTAAAAATGTTAAGAAATTGAAGTATTGATGTCCAGCTTCACTAAGTGAACCTTTCAGGGCTTTAGCTCCCACAGATACACCTAGAAAGTATCATTACTTGTAAACAAGCACATTGATGGAAGATCACATCAGCTGTGTTACCTACTGAGGTTTACTCTACAGGACTAAGCTGTTTAGTTCTTATTGCTAATGAACAAGATTTATTCTTCCAGCTAAATTGAACCACCTAAAATCTGCACACACACAAAAATATTCAAAACAGGACACCTGGAGGGAAAGCAGTTTAAGATAAAGACATCTATCATCACAGGCAGGCAGTACATCAAGGTATGAGCACTGGAATGAGCATCAGGAGGCTGATAAAGACATAATATACTCTGTAGATAGCTTGGTAATGCTGTCAGAAACACTGCTGCTGTGAAGACCCAGGATTCATACTCTGTCTCAGCAAACAAGAGTGCCCTCCCACACACACCTGAAGATGATCTCTGTTCATGTCTTGAATTAGTTCTTCCACAGTGGGAAGGACGTGATGTGCTTTCGGTAAGAGAAAGATCTGCTGAAGGAAGGGAAAATGCAGCCCCTCATGCCTCTCCTATGGCCGAGCAAGGCAAGCCCCCGATGGCAGCTCAGTGCCAGGCTCCTAGGGAGTTCATGGAAAGGAATGCTCTAACCAGCTCCAGGAAGAAGAGAATATAAGCAGGGATGCTGTGTCATCTCCAACATAGACACTGCAAAGCCAGTCATCCCTGCAGTCACTCTCTGCAGGCCTGCAGTAACTCCGTCACTAATCTCACTCAGCAGTGAAGTTGCTTAGACTTAGCCAAGGCAGCAGCTCTGGAGGTCAGCAGGAGTGGAGGCTATGAAATATTGATGGAGAAACATCCTGTCCTGCTATGTCCTTGGCAGCAATTGGCTTCCCATGCCTCCACCCCAGACAAGGACCACCCCCAACATGGAACAGGAGCTGGCAGCACCACACAGCCTGACCAGGGATGCTCCTTCCGCTCCATCACCCACAGTTCTCCAACCGTCAGGGCTTTCAGATGGTAAATGAAAAATTATCCAGTCCAAAAAGTACTACGGCAACCATCTCCCCCATGAGCTGCATTTTAAACCTATTAAGCAAGTCTCCTGAAGTGCAAGCTAAGTTGCATGGTGAACCCACAGGATGCCCGCAATATGGGCCAGATTAACTCATTTTATAGGCTTTTCACAGGCATGTGGTTTGCTGTCTGCAGCATACTTATTCCATTTATTGTGTTTAGATGACTATAAAATGTTTTATTTAAAGTGAGGAACATCTGTCAAGATTTCCAATTACTTTTAAAATACAAATTTTTGCTATACTCTCAAAGGGCTACTATAGATGTTTGGCTGGCAGAAATAAGCAATTCAAAACACTAGTGGTTAATAATGAACTTAAAAAACCCCAATGCTTTCAATTTAAACATTCAATTCTGCCTTTTCAAAGCTCCTGCATGAGAATGTGCAATACTAGAGGCTGCTTAATGGAGGTTTTCTTAGGAATTTTATTAAATTCACACAAGCACTCCACTAATGAGCCTAAGATTTATTACAGGGTTTGTAGAGTTTATTGTCCCTTCAGCAGGTTAATATGATGTTGATTTAAATAGACTGCAACTGAGCTAGAATTTTGTTTTCCATTATAAACTTGGTGCAGAATTGAGGACAAACAAAATCTTAAGTCTTCAGGGTGAGGAAATCCTAATGGATGAGAAAGCATCCAGATATACCTAAACTCTCAATTAATCTGTTCATGATGTCCCCACATTCTTGTTCTTCCTTTCTGTTCCTCTCCCTACAAGCCTCCACACCTCATGTGGAGCTGAGACAAGGTTTGGTGTCAGGTATGGCCTTTATTTCTCTAGCTTGAGGTACTGGTAGGAATGTATTCTACAGCCTCTCTATGTTGGTCTTTCCAGTAACAATCCAAGAATGTAATGACCTGAATCTTTTCCACTTTGGATGACATCTTTTGGCATCATCAGGCTAAAGAGCTTTCCCCATGCAAATGAAAAGTTTTGATTTGGATGTTTCAGAAATAAGCTATTGGAGTGCAAATAATATTGTCCTTTCTGAAGCAGCTTCCCTGCCAAAGCAAGGCTTCTGCAGACCTCCAGGTTTCCTGGCTCTTTTTTCCACCCCAAGAGAAGGGCAGTTAACACCATGTCTTAGCCACTCCTTTCACTCGTACCTTTCTCCTTAGACTTCACCTGGTTGTCCTAAATAAAAGTTGCATGAGATAGGCAAGAGTTGCACTTGCTGTTACCACCTACACAGCACTAGAAGTCACTTTTCCATTAATATCATCCCTGGGTACAGCTCCATTTCAAGCACTCACGAAGACCTGAAGAGCAGAAGAGAAAGGCTGAACTCTTTGGTGCCATTATGTACCTTGCCATGAGCAATACCTGAATGCGCAGAGCACAGCCCTGCTCTGCCCCCACTTTGCAGCCATGCCTTGCTGGCATGGCTCAAGGGGATGATTTCAAACCATGGATTTCACATAACAATAAGGAAGGAGGAGGAAGATAGCCTTCCTTATTCCCTTTGAGAAGTGAGAAAGTAAATAAGGTTACAAGACTGGAAGGCAATCAACCTTAAAAACAATCCAAAGAAGAAAAAAAAAACAATGACGTGGTTTAAGTCCAGTTAACCATGAAGTTTTCTCATTCACTCCCTCCCTCCCTCCCTCCCTCCTCTCTCTTTCTTCCCCCAGTCCGGGGGAGGGGATGGGGAGAAGAATCGAAAGAATGCAACTCCCACAGGCTGAGATAAGAACAGTTTAGTAACTAAGGTATAACACAAATCACTACTGCTACCACCAGTAATAATAATGACAGAGAAGTACAAAGAAAGAGAATACAACTGCTCACCAAGCCCAACCCAGCCAGTGCACCCCCCAGCAGCAAGCCCCACCACCCTGCCAGGTCCCTGCTCCCCGTTTTCACATCCTGGACATGATGTGCTGTGGTATGGAATACCTCTTTGGTCAGTTTGGGTCAGGTGTCCTATCTCTGCTTCCTCCCGGCTTCCCCTCCTCCCTGGCATAGCATGAGACTCATAAAGTCCTTGATCGGACCAAAACACTACCAAGCAGTAACTGAAAACACTGGTGTTATCAGCGCTGCTCTCAGGCCCAAAATCAAAAACACAGCGTTGCACCAGCTACCAAGAAAGAGAAAAATGACTGCTGCTGCTGAACCCATGACAAACAACAACCAACCAACACACAAAAAAAAGCACAGACGAATAAAGATCAAAGCAGAAAAGAAGGGATTTTGTGGCTGCAATAGCTTTGCTGCACTGGAAATTGTGTTATTCACAAAGCACTTGGAAAACTCTGATAATTCTTGGATCTACATTTGGAAATGCACCCTTGGCACAAGCCAAATTCTCTGTATCTTCTATCCAAACACCTCTCTCAGTCCCATGGGGTTGAAGAAATGCAAATCAGATCTGGCAGGTAAGCAAGTGTGCAAGAGCAGCCATTAGCAAGAGAGCTGGATTTGAAATGATTTTTCTGACCCTGTTGAAGAATAAAAGAGGCAGATAAGGGTCGATATTAGTTTTCAGGAAAAGACAGTTCAGATCAGACAAAAAGCTTCATCTGACCTGAAATGAATAGCACTGCTTTCTTAGGCACATTTAAAATAAAGCCAAAAAGCAATGCATTTAGTCACCATCGGCAAAGCTCGAGAGGAGGCAGGGATGCCAGTACCCCTTGGAGTACATAGTCCTGCCACAGGGATGCACACTCATACCCAGGGCTGACCCTTATATTTTAGATGCCAAGGAGTCAATGAGGGCTTCCAACAGGCTCCCCCTGGTGTAAACCAGATGGGGGATCTCTGCCTGCAGCCACTGTGGCTGACCAGGTCTTAACGTACACTGGAGTTCACACTCCTGACAACAATGTAGGTTTTTGACAGTGACACGAAGGCAGGAATTCATGAGCAAGTATGTAAGTCAGCACTCAAGTACTCCCACTGAGACAGAGCAATGCCTGTCTAGACATTTCTCAGTCCTTGGGAACCATCCAGTTCAGTTCTGTACTGCATGAGGACTCACTTCCACTCAGCAAACATCTGATATAGGCTTACCTGCACACCCACTATACTATCCTTTCATAAGTCTTGTGATGTGTGAGGACTTGTTCTGGACTGGAAATGCCACCATCACCACACATCAGCATCATCACAGCACACACCATCAGCAGCAGTATGACAGTTTCAGCTTCCTTTTAATAAAGGGGTTTTGTCCTTGTGAGTTTAGAGTAAAGCTCAGGGCATCTTCAAGCAGTCCAGAAGGCGAAAGAAACATAGAGTTACTACTCATATAATTAGCTGTAGATAGACACTAGTTATCTACAGCAGATTACACACGCTGCCAAACCTGAGCTTTTGGCTCTTGCAGGTGAAGCAGCTGTGTGCAATCCAGACCAAAGGAGAAAATATACTGAGGCAGACACCTGAGGGTGAGCACAGGAGGGGTACAAACCCTATGCTTAACCCCTTGTTCTAGTTTGCCTGACATCAAATGCAAAGTGATGTTTTCCAGGTTCCTAGAGTGACACATCACCTCCACTTGATCTGCTACCACTACTGAAAAGCATCAGTGGCCCCCTCAGTTTAACTCATTGCTTATTTAAGACAATGCTTAGGACTTAAATATCTACTTCATTAATTTCTCACCAGGGTTTAGTTAATCTACAATTTTAGCTTTTCTTTTTTTTTTTTCCTGAGCTGAACTCATAAACATTATTCAACCTTTTTTAATCTTTTACCTGAAAAGACACAGGCAAAATGAAAGAAAAATACTGAAACCAGCCCAAAGCTAAGATTCAACCTCCAAGTGGAAGTTGCCAGGTTGATGACAAAAGGTATCCAGTTCTGTTGTTGTATTTTGTTCTTCCTCTACCCTGGGTTTTGCCCCACACCAGCACAGTTCTCTTTCTTTGGCAGAAAGGGCACAGGGAACATTGTACTGACCCACCAGCCACCTCCACAATATGGAGGAGTCAGAACAAGCACATTGAGGGTGGCTGAGTCAAAAGAAACCCAGAACAGAAGAGGAAGAAAAAGTGACTAAGGTACCGCTAGCATCAGAGCCATCTAATTCATAGCTAAAACCAAGCTTAACCCTCCTTTCCCCGCCCCCTGTGAACTACCTATATAGCACACCAGCTCATGCAAACATGGTAGTTAAATATAAAATATCACAGGTTTTCTACTTCATCCAATCCCACCGAGTCGCACTGCTGCATGGCTGGGACTCACTGCTTCCCCTGGACATCCACATAATGCAGGAATGTGAATAAGTTAATTGGAAAACATGTTCTCATCTCTGAGGATTCAGTGGGATGTTTGTTATGTTCCTGATAATGAATAAAAATTAACCTAAATGTGTGTTCCTGTGTTTAAACCCTTCAGTAAGGGGGGGGGTAGGGGTGGTGTGTGTGCACCTCACAGTGCACTTGAAGAGCCTGTTACAGTGAAACCACAGCTTCAGTTGATGTTCTAATTGTAACTGGAGAAAAGGAGAGAAGAAAATTCTAAGGAAGGAGGAAAAAAGTATCCCACACCCTCAGGCTTTACATTTCCAGCATCCATTTCTACTTTCAGCAGGTGAGAAAGGGCTCCCAGCCCCATTGTGAAAGGGAAAATGGATCACGAGTTGCATGCCCAGCTCCATTGTATTTCCCACTGGTCAAGGCATTATGAAAGTTCATGGTTCATTTTCTCAGCTCAAACCTCAAAGTGGGGAAAAAAAAATCCATTTAATGATTGTAAGGTAAGATACCATTTACTGGAAAAGCAGCCTTAATTCAGGAACCTGTTGTATAAATTTAATGCTGCTTTCCGATTGCATTTGTGCTCTGAAGCCCAGGTTCCAGATTGCTGTAAAACTTCAGTAATTTCAGGGCAGATAAAAGAAGAAGAAAAAGACCCCAACATCTAACAGAAAACCCAAACAAGTTTTCTTAAAAGACATAGAGGCACTAGTTGCGTTTGCCCTTTCAGCTGCCCCATGAAACAGCATTTCCTACAGCCAGCAGATGCGTACTTGCCAGCCCATTTCATTGGGCAGGACTATCCTTAAGCACTCTGATCTCCAAGCTGCTTTTGGGAGCTCAATAGACACAGTCGTGTTGGTTCATTCAGGAATCAAAAAGTCTGTGAGCCCGGAGTGCCCAGAGATGTAGTGAATTTTTGATTCATTACACCAGCCCACACCAATGCCTACCGGAGATGTGGTAGAAGATTCAGCAAATTATTTAGAAAACACAAAGACTTGCCTGGAAGTGCTACTACTGCCTGACTCTGAGGGGGCTGGAGGAGAGCGTGAATTACCCTTTACTACAGCCGGTGTCTCAGTAGTTTATTTTTGCATTGACTACATTTTTATTTTTAAAACTAGGAGATAGTACAGCTGCAGATCTATGTGTTTAATTACTAAAAGCTGCAGAAAGACTGTGTAATTACACCGTTTGCACTCCGATTGATTCTACCCCATTCTCCCAATTCATTTAAGTGCAAACAGCCTTGTTAGTTTCCTAATCAGGAAGTCTATAAGTACCGCACTCGAGGCACAAAGCACGCTCCTGCCTGCCCCCCAGACCTCGGCAAGGGTTCCCTGGAGTCCTACGCAGTTACACACATGATCATGCTGCACAGCCCCCACTGCACAGACCCTCACAGCTACAGCCCTTCTGGTACTGATGCCCAGGACTTGAAGTGGATGCTGGACCCTCGTCCACCCTTATGCCCAGCTAACCTGGGGCAACCCATGGTGCAAGCCTGGGGAGTCTGCAGGACCTGGAGTCCTGCATCCCCATCCAGTCAAGCTAATACCAGGATTAAGGACCTACAGTTCATCTCCATCCCAGCTGATCCATGGGATGCAGGACCTGGGGTGCACCCCATACCCAGCTGGTCCAAAGGGTGCAGGAACCTGGCAAGGAGATAATGAATACAGGCTGCACCCCCATGCTCAGCCAGTCAGAACAAAATGCAGGACCTAGGCTGCACCATTATGCCCAGCAACTTTAGGGGTGCAGGACACAGGAAAGGGGCTACAGGATCCTAAATGGCATCCTCATTCCCAGACAGTCCAGCGGATGCATGACCAGTATGCACCTTATTCCCAGCTGTCGACAGTGTTCAGGGCAAAGGAGTGCAGCTCCCAGACTGCACCCCACGTGCTCAGCCAGTCCAGGGGTGCAAGATCCACTTGTCTGGATCTTGCACCACCCCCCCCCCCCCCCCCCCCCATGCCCAGCCAGCTAGGGGCACAGGATCTGGAAAGAGGCTGCTGGATCTGAGCATCCCTACACACAGCCTGCCCAGGAGATGGACGACCTGAACTGCACCCCATCCTCAACCGGTGGGGGATGCAGGATCCGAGGAATAACCCTGATGCCAAGCCGGTTGGGGGGTGCAGGATCCTGCAACGAGGGTGCAGGAGCCCCGGTGCACCCCAAGTGCCCATGCAGTGAGTGAAGGAGCAAGGCAAGCAGTTACAGGAGCCGGGGTACAGCCTCTTTCCGGTCTGGGAGATGCTGGATCCGAGCACAGCCCGGAATGCAGAACCCAGGAAATAACACCGATCTTGAGCTGGAGGTGGGACCTGGGCAGGGGGAAGTGCGACACGTGCTGCACACCTATGCTGAGCTGGCCGGGGGTTGCAGAACCCGGGGTACAACTCGTGCCCAACCGGGCAGATTGCAGGACCCGGGGCACAGCTCGTCCCCAGCCGGGCAGAGGTGTGCAGGACCAGGGATAGAACCCCGCTCCCTGGCCGGTGCGGAAGGTGGGGTGCGGGACGCGGGTCGCTACTCACATCGAGGATGACGGAGGTGCCCTTCCTCTGCGCGGCTGCGGCTCCCGGAGTGAGTAACTCCAGCTCCGCGACGCCCTTGTCGCTCATCCTGGCCACCACCCAGCGCAGGATCCCGTCCAGCCCGCGGAGCGCTGGCGGAGGCTTGCGCAGCAGTCTCTGCACGCCGGCCCGGCAGTACCGCGCTGCCTGCTCGCACATAGCTCAGCCCGGCCTCATGCCGGAGATGGGGACTGCCTCCCACCCACCCCCCCGCCTTCTTTCCCCTCTTCCTCCTCCCCCACCGCCGGGCATGGGAGGACCCGAAGAGCAAGGAGGGAATTTTGGGGTGGGGTAGATCACCCTGGAGTAGTCTCGGTGAGTGCCCATACCCCAAAGCATGCCTGTAGGTATTTTCTATCCAAAAAGAGTATTCCTATTGTATGCCCTCTCTCTCCCACCCCACCCCACCCCCCCCGCAGCAGATTTTAGCAGCTCTTTGTAAGCGGAGCAGAGTACAAATTTCTTGCTGGTAAATCAAACTCGACCCTGGCCCCTTACTCCTACTCCAGAAAGTCTGTACAACGAATAGCCAGCTATTCCAGCTGGGATATTGCAGCATTCATGGCTACAGAGCTAACCACAGTGCTTAGCTGGACAAATACTTCTAACCCTGTTATTCTATGTTATGAAGATGTTCCTTTGGGATATTCCAATGATCACATACAGAGGTCAAGACTTAGACTTGCAGGAGTGGCAATGAGTCTTTTGGCCAAAAAAGGCACTAAGTCATTTTGTCTCTCCCTGCATGCTTGAGGAGATGCTCCCAGTTTGAGTTCATACCTAGAAATGCACCAGAGAACTCCAGAACCTCTCAGGGGATTCCCAGGGTGCTGCAGTGGCCACAGGCTCTGAATGGCCTCTCCTGTCACCCATAGCAGCAAGACCCTCTTGCAGGGAGCTGTAGGGACTTCATGCCCCTCTAAGGGTCACATTCCCAGATTTGAACATCTCTGATATAGGAGCCAGCAAGCCCAGTCTCCCCATGCAAGCCTTACACACTTCTCAGGAGCCTTATGCCTCATCTCCAGATGAGGGAAAGCATGATCACTCCAAAAGGCCTGACCAGCTACTGCTTTAAAAGAAAAAACAGCAATAAATTCTTTAAAGCACCAGAGCCCAGACCCCCCAGCAAAGTCTACCTGAAGGTATTATTTAGCCCCTTCTTCTAACTGCCAATCTTTGTTCAGGTAAATTAGGGTGAAATTCTTGTGTTTGAGGTGACAGGCAGGGGAATGTGCATTTTCCTCTCAGCTGCTGCTCAAAGAAAAGTGAGTGGGAGCCCAGTTCTCTCTGCTGGAGCGCATGGATAATGGCTGAAGGCTCCTGAAAGGCTTTTAAATAGCTGTGTCTCTGTGCTCCAGCTATTTAGAAGCCGCAGCCTCAGCTATTTAAAAGAAATAAACTGGGATGCCTGTTGGCTAAGTTCCTCTTTCACCAGGCTCTTGTTTTCCAGGGTTTCCTTCTTCTCCAGCAATATAAAATTAATGGGGGGAAATGGAGGAAATTCAGGGTACTGGCTTGCAGGAGCTGTTTGGAGCACTTTAACATCACCGTGCTCATTTACAGGAATGCTCAGGGCACGCTGGTGTACAACCTAGCCAACACTCAATCCCCATTTACGTCTCACAGCAAACATAATCTAAGGCAAGACACACCATCCTTGCCACAGGCTTAGGAGCGCTGTACCCCTACACACTGACTGCTGGTGCCAAGCAGTCTGTACTCCTTGTTGACCTGAATTACTGCTCTGTTCTGTATTTCTATAATCCTCAGATTGGTCATATGCTGCTTTCTGCTTTGGACATCCCTCCACTAAATGGCTGGTTCAAGCTGTATTAATCACACCCAGTTTAGGGTTACTGTATGCTCATTATTTAAAACTATTTACTGAATAAGTTTATAAATAAGGTTCTTTGAATTTTCCTTTCTGTTTGCCATGAAGATTCATTACGTCGCTTGGAAGTCTGGGGCTATTTCTGTGCTTTTGTCAAAATCAGTTCTTGTTACCGTCAAAACCATCTCTATGGCATTTAAATACTCATTTTTCCTCCTAAATGGATCTAGATAGAAAACAAAAAGTTTCAGCTACTGTTGTGGTTTAAGCCCCTCACCCACGACACCACGAAACCATGACAGCTACTCAGACATTAGAGAGAAGCCAGCCATTCACTCTGAGCTGTGTTATTAGGGGCTGAGTTATTCCCAAGTTTCCATGAGGTTGAAGTCTTTCTTTAAGGAAAAAATGGGAAAGACAGTTCCTACTTATCTGAGCCAGGTGATAAACACAGGAACCTCCAAGTCACGTGCTCAGGCTGGTCCCACACCGCAGCCAAGGCGGAGGGCAAAGGCACAGCCCTCAGGTTGGGCACTGTGTGCCAAAACTCATCCCCTGCCTCTTGCCAAGGGAAACAGGACACTGTCGTGTGCAAATAAACGCAACTGCAGCCAATGCACTGGGGCTTTGCCAGCCTGTGCTACCGGTTATAATGCTGTCCAGGTTCCCGGCAAGCAGCCATCACAACCAGGGCCAGAAGAAAAAAACAAACAGGTGATGGACAAGTAGAGATGATAGGGTTTTGCCTGCTGTAGGACATGTGCCTGCCTCTTCGGCTGCAGCTCCCTGGCATCCAGCGCACATTTTGCTCTTTCATTAAAGGCGGAGACAGTAGGACTGGTTGCCTTGAAAGCTTTATATATATGCATATTGCAGATGGTGAGGGGCATAAGAATAAATAGGGGAGAATAGAGAGGAGACAACAAAAAAAGCACAGTTAATTCCACCCAAAGTGCATGGTAGTGGAAGCACCAAACATTCATTACAGGTTTTGATGGACTCACTGCTCAGGCCATGTGGTGCCCAGCAGCAGCAGAACTCAGCAGGCAGCACAGCTCCTTGTCGCCACTGCTGACCCAGTGGCATTTTGCTTTCCATGCTGCTTTGCAGGCAGGGAACTCAAACCCTGCTCAACTGCAGTACAGTCAAGATGCAGAGGGAAGGCAGCAGCTGCAGCTCCTCCTTCTCTTCCTTGACATTTAACAATGAGCTTCCCCACTGCTGCACTAGCCAGGCACATAAGGGGTCCCAGACCACTACAGTCTAAATGAATGATTCAGTTGTTGAAGAGAAGGTTGTTGGCAGTTGGTAGAGATGTATTCTCCCTCACCCCAGCTCCAAGTTCAGAAACTCGAAGATCTCAAGAAAAGGCTATTGCCATTCCAGTTTCATGTCTGATCCTGACCCAACAGTTTTTCCTCCCTGGATTACATGGTGCCCAGCACAAAGCAATGGTTTATCCCTATCATTCATGAGATTTGCTTTACAAGCTTTCATGGGGGGGGTTATTCAGGTGCTACACCCAGTTATTTTCCAGCATCTCCTGGAAAGGCTGTTGGAGCAGGAGCTCAACCATGTGCTGTAATTTCAGAGGCCACATGAAGAACCCAAGAGCTTCTCTGAAAGAAGGGCTGAGGCATAGCAGAATTCCTACCTGCACCCCAGGGTGGCAGGGCTTTCATCTCCCCTTTGAATTCTGCCTTCTCCCCCCTGCCCCTCTGTGCACCACAGGGAGCTTTAGTTAATTAAACCTTCCAACAGGCAGTACCTGCAGCCTCACTCAGTGCAAAATGTCACACATAACTAATAATATTTACTAATGACTGAGGGATTGGTGTTAATCTAACAATGCAGGCAATGATGCCTCAATAGCAGGAGGAAGAAATGGCAACCTCATTACAGACATGGGGATTAGGCAGAGCAACCTCACCTGTGCAGCCTGGAGACTGAAATGCTGTTTTAGACCCTATACTAATTTATGTTTAGTGTAATGCAACACGTAATTACCTGGTGATTTTATAAAGACTTTGTTCACAAAGCTTGAAAAAGCCACACTGCCAACAGCACCAAGATCATGCACCAGCCTAAACTTAGGAAGATCCAAGGAGACCACATACAATGGGCAATGTATGTTGACTCCGAAAATACAACCTCCTCCCCTCTGCAAGTTGAGGGTGCAGAGCTCATGATTTGGGGAGCAGAGTTCCCCCACACCACTAACAAAGCATAGGGTCCAACCCAGTCACTGGGATCCTGGATTTCTGTACCAGGCCCTGCAATCAGGGCAGGAGCTAAAGCAAGGATGATGCTTCAAATGCCCCTTTTTTTGTGCCACATTGACCTTACATTGATCTTAGATCTTGCCTTAAGCCAAAACGTGGACTTTGACTTTATCTCCAGAGCCTTTTCCAACTGGTCTTACAGAGCTTGTCCTTTAAAGCACTTCTGCTTGCACTGAACATCCCCTCTTGCTCCAGGACCAGCACTGCAGCCATGAGGGAATCACGGGGGTGGGATTGCTCTGTGTGAAAGCAGGCCACAAAAAGGGGTTTTCTGAGGAATTACTCAGCCCACCGAAATGCACCCAGTTGCTACAGAGAACAGGCACAGGGTGAGATCAGGTTATTTCTGGTCACAATCCTAAAGGCAACGCACAGGTAGATAGGAATCATTGTAAAATGAAATTACCTGAACTAACCTCACCATCAAATAAAACTCCTGCAGCATGAGATCATAGTCCTCAGATGCCCCAGTTTCCCCAGAGCTCTGAGATGGTTCTCCAGAGCAGTATGAGGAATTTCCACCATAAGAAAAAGAAACCAACAGATAACTAATAACAAAAAAGCTCCAAATCATAGGGAATACCTTCCAAAACCTACAGAGGCTCGTCCAAGAGAGGGCCTGGGAACTGTGCAACTTCTCCCAAGCTCTCAGCAGCAACACATCTCCTGGTTGGGACTATCCATAGGCTCTGGGTGTCCTGTGGACACCAGCTCCCAGCTCCAGGCATGGTCTTTCATCCCTGGGGAATCTACCACTGTTTAGTGGAAACCTTACCAACCAATGGATATTGCACTGCTGTTATTCTGAGATGCAGGGATACTGGCAAACAGCTGGTAAAACCCTTCTGATGGCTGCTAAGTAAATACAGAGGGTGATTTTGTTTTGGTGGTTTTGCTTGTTTGGGTATTAAAGCAAGCATGACCCATCTGTGTTGTTTGGGAAATTGAGAAAATGAGCATTTAACACTAAATTCCACACGTCCTCACTTAAAATTACATGCTACTGACTTGGTAGAATTTGTGATTGCATAGTTATAGGGAAGAAATACGGTAACATTTTTCTTGTGTGTTTATTACTTATAATGGCATTCACATACAGCAGACCAAAATGTTTTCCCCTTCAACATGCAATTTAGGTCAGAATTTAGGTCAGAACTATTAAGAACCCTTGGAATAAGTAATTCCATTTCTGATGAGTTTTCAAAATTACCTTTTGTTTCATGTGGCTGGTACACCTCATGTGGGTTCATATATAATAGTATAAAAAGCCTCAAAATGTGGAACTGTAGACTTTCAGATTTATGAGCCTCCCTGTGTGGGCATGACTACCAATTAAAAAAAATCATTTGAGTTGCTGCACCTAAATAAATGTCTTGATAATTGACCTCCCCAATTGCAGCATTGAAGTGTTAATTTACACCATTTTAATGGACAAAATGTGTCTGAAAATGCAGTGAAATTAGAATTATCAAGCTTCTCCATAGCAAAAGTGGGGAGGGAGGGACTGGTCTTTTCCCATTGCTCATGCCCTTTGTAACTAATTTCTAAAGTAATTTCCTCCTTTGCCCAGCAGATACCACCTCTGGCCACATTTGTGGGAGGAAAGATTTCCCCATTTTACTATTCACAATAAATACTATTAATTACTGCTCAGAGGGTAAAATCTGACAGCTTTCAATGTAAGAGGGACCCCCTCTGGAGTATCCCATACAGGCATGATTGCAAAACTCCTCTGGCAAGAGCCTGGACAGTGTCTCAGGGCACAGCCAGGAGAGTGGCTGAAAGTTGCCCAAGGGGTACTTCATTTAGAGAAATAAAAGAGAAACCTTCCTTATTCTTAACATATTCAGCCTGTGGCTAAAGCTGTGAACATATGAAGGTTATTCAAAAGGGCATAAATCTTGCCTGAGTATCCTTTCACCTGCAGCATTGCTCTCTCTCCTCAAAGCGATGCTGGAACTGCAGAACAGGAGGGATTTTGGCACAAAACCTGTGACCAGAGAAGATGAACCTACAAGCCAGGCTTGCTTCACAAAACCCTAGTACCATGCTGAAGCCTGAGGGTGCGAAAACCCCACAACCAGCTCTGGGGGTGCTGGAGGAAGAGTTGGATGTGGAAACACAAGAGGAGCCTGGCATGCTGTGCTGACACTCAATGATTGCTTGAGCAGCTGCTAGGTGGCTATGATTTGCCCTTGGCCACCCTGGGGACACCCAGGACCAAAGTTCCACATAGCTCCAAGGATTGCTGGTGTATTTACCTCTGCAGGCAGCCATGCTCCTAGATGAGGTCCCTAGGGCAGAGGGATCACTGCCACAAGCACAAGTGGTAAATGAAGCTCAGGGTAAGCACATGGCATGACAACGAGGAGAGGTCTGTCAGGGACTCCCCAAAGGATACTGCTTAGTGCAACTCCCAGGAGTGAACGTTTCATGTACAGGTCATTGGTTTAGTTGCTTACTTAAGGCTGCTCCTTACTGCTCAAGCACCAGGCACATTCCTTTCCCCACAACATTTTATTTGTCCTTACTTGCCATCCTAGAAGTGACAGAAGTGAGGAAATTGTTTGTATCCTACGCTGCTCTAGTAATTACTCACCAAGAGTCTGGCTGAGTAACATCTTCCATTTCTCCAGTACTGTTCACCACTGGTCACACATCAAAATCACTCTATGAGCATCTTATTTGGTTTCCTGACTATGGAGCTATTTTAAAATGCCGCTATGTTTGCCACTTTGGGATCATATTAGTGTGACTTAATGGGTTTCACTGAGACATTGACATGCCCACAAGGCAGCTATAATTTTCCCACCACAAAAAGCTGCTCTTGAAACAATTTAAAGGGACCACCACTGAGTGATTTCGAGCTGCTGGTGCTGGGATGTGCACAGAGGAGAGCTTGCTGTGATCTCATGGGAGATCTCATGACTGCACAAGTAAGGCATCTCCTGACCTGGCACCCCTAGGGAAGTGTGAAGATGAGCAGAACAGAAAGTGCATTTCCCTCATGAAATCCCTTCTATCGCCAAGGCCAGAGCTAGAAAATTGCCACCGTCATCCTGTGGTCATCACCCTCATGGAAATCTGCCTGCAGCCTGTGTGGTACCGGAGGGGCTGCGCACCAGTTGCATGGCATGCAAGGACATCTAGTGCCTGATGCTGAGGCTGCAAGGAGGCACTGGGTACAGCAAAATGCTGTTTTCTGGTGGTTTATCTCCTTGCAGCAACCAAAAGCCCCCACGGGCCCAGCACCAGCAGAAGTCCAGAGAGTGGGTCCGGGTGGGAGGGTCGCTGCGAGGCTCTGACATGCATTTCAGCTGTCAGTGACATCTGGGGCTTCGTCTCACAAACTGGAGTGCCCCAAGAGTCCATGCTCCTTCCCTGAAACACAGCTCCTCTGACAAGTCCAGTTTGGCCAGCTTTGGGCTGTTTCCCAAGCCAGACTTTGACACATCCCACACAGCTCATGGGGTAATGCACGTAACACAGTATGGCTGATAAGCATGTGAGATTTGTGTCTTCACCTACATGTAGCGCCCTCCTTTCTATTCCTCCATCTGTTCTGTGAACTCCACAAAGTCTGGCACGGATCCAGCATCCGAATGGAGTGCTGCATCTGGCATGGAGCTGACCACATAGCATGCAGCACAATAAACTAATTTTGCTTTCAAAGGACATACTTCCGTCCAAGCCATCCGTAGACAAGCTGGTGCTTTAAAGCTGCTTAGGTAACACAAACAGGGCTTGTCAAGCCCTTGTACAAGCAGAAATAACATATTCCTGAGGATAATCTAAGCTGTCCACCTTTGAGGAAGATAAACAATCAAGACTTCAAAACCATATCATGGGTCTAAAAGATCAGAGCATGCAGATTGACACATGGGTGTATATAGGTTTATTCACAGAGCATGTTTTCACAATACCTGTACTGCTGATGTCCCTGCAGGGCCTCAGGATATGGGATGGCAGCAGGGGAAGCAGTCAAGGTCAGAAGCTCATTGCACCAAGGTGCCATCAACAGATGCCCCTGTCCACCACCCCTCCTTAGGCAGTGGCACTCGCTGTAAAACAGAGATTTTCTTTACATGAGACTTGGAGAAGACGGTTGGAAATAGGAAATGGCCCACTGGGTCACACAGTTCAACAGAGAGCCTGAGATAATGATAGATTTGGGATGTCTTAACCTAATCCGTCCTCACAGGTAGGGATGCACCCCCCGGTGCTTAAAGGATCTCTGCTCTTGGAGAGTGACCTGGCTGTTAGCGAGCTTCGTCCCAGTGCTGATGGGCTTTGCAGCCGGGAGAGGGAGCCGTGCTGCTGCGGGATGGACGCCTCGGGGAGGGTAAAGCCTGTTTTCAAACCAGACGTTGCAGCATGCCATACTTGTGCTTCCTAAATAAAATACTGATTTAGAGAGGGTTTAATTGAATACATCAGCATTTTTCGAGTTGTCTTTCCCTCTCTCCTTGGTGATTTAAAAACCCCCATGGCTATTCCCAAAGTTGGTGCAAGTTTATAAATAACTTCCTCCCCCCCCCCCAAAAAAAAAATCACTCTTTTAACTAGCTTGCTACCTTCCTGCTTGCACAAAGCCCTTGTGTGACACCCTAGCACACCCTGGCATCCCTGTCCCCCCTATCCCACCCAGCACCTCCTGATCATGAATGAAAGGTCCCAGCTCTGACCTTCCCACCACCAACTGCATCCCAAGTCACACATAGTCTAGAGGTTTTATCCTCTTAGTTGGGGTTTGACTCACACCTTCAGCCTGAAACTGTTTCCCAGCAAAACGTGTCCTGACAGCTTTACCACCCTGTGCAAATCCAGATTGGTGATTTGGGATTGGCAAGATAGCTAATCACCTGCTTGAAAACGTGTCTGTGCAGTCCATACTCATATAATTACATCATAAATGTCCAAAATTTCATGATGGAGATCTCCATGTCATTCCTGTGCAAGCACCCTGAGAGTCACTGGCAAAGCCCTGTCTGTCTTCTCCTGCTGCCAGGCCAGCACGCGAAGCACGCAGCCCAGCAGAGAACAGCATCTTCTGCAGGCTCCCAAGCACCAGCCTTCTAGCACAGGTGCGGTCTATCCTTCCTCTGTCTGCTACTTAGTGATTTCAGCTAGCAAGACTCAGGGGTAGCAAATAACTCCAGGTAACTCCAACTTCGTAACATCTGGAAGATCAAGGTTAAAAGATCCAAAGTAAACTTAAGTGGTAAATTAAGTGGTAAAATTAAGTGGTAAACTTAAGTGATAAAATTAAGTGGTAAAAGACCTATTTAAATGTATTTCCAATGATGCATTCATTCTCAGTTTCTAACTGCACCTGATGGTCCATATATTTCAGTAGGAGACAATGCAGTATGAGACACAGTGACAGAAATATGCAGCTAATTATTTACCATGTGAGTTTTCCATTAAAAATGGCAGAAATAGAGCTATTAAATAAAACCATGCTATATATCCAAATATTCTAAATTCATTGCAGCAAGCTCTGTCTTAAAAGGAGAAGTTTCTTTCTTGGGTTCCTTAGTACCAGCTCTCATGTAGTAGAAGCCTGCTTTTCATGCTGGACTTTTGACGCATGAACATTTGGTGGGATGTTGGGTATGTGGTTGCAAGCCTCCCAGCTGACAGATCTACCAGCAACGTTCTTCAGGTGTCACTTCAGATTTGTCAAGAGTGGCTATATTAAATGGCAGAAAAAGCTTGTGGTCATGACTTTAGAAATACAGAAATCTTGAATTGCATTGAGGTAAGCTACCTGAATCTCTGGTTTTCTTCCTGGCAGAGAAAGCAATGCTTGTGGGTTGCATCCAGGAGTTCTTTCAGATTCTTGATTGGGTTTCCTTTGTTTCTGAACAATTTTATAGGGATTCCCCCAATGCCCTCACTTGCTGTCTCCAGAATAAATCTGGTGCCTTGCAGTAATGCTTCCAAGGGTGCACATGACCAGGTGCACACTTGGAACCACAGACCTACTGCTTCACCTCTGCCTCCAGGTTTATAGCAAGTGCCTCCAGAAGCCCATTATAGATTTGAGAACCATTCCACCTCCAGCAGACAGACTCTCAGTGCAATGCTCCTGTGTCACTATGTATTCTCTAAGGCCATGAAGCATTAGAGCACACCCTAATGGCCTATTGCAAATGTAGGTTACATACAAACTTTGAGTGCAGCAGGGAGATGTGAATCTCCCACAACTAGTCTTGAGAAGAGCAAGCATCTTTCAGTCCCGAAGTGCCAGCAAGCTGGAGGACACAGGGGCTGTTGGCTTAGGGAGAAATAGAGCAGGACCAAGAGAGGGCACAAAGCCTGGTAAGAAGATCCTCGGTACCTGCAGGGGCCCCTGGACTCGCATGGCTGCACCAACTGTGTATTGCTGGGAGTAATCTTGTTGCTAGGAAATTCAGGCATCAGGCAGATAAATCACCAATAGGTGCCAGAGGTGCTTGGTTGGAATTACAACTTGCCACACATCGCAATCCTGAACCAGCTGGGGAAAAGTCCCTCCAGGAAGACATCTAGGATTTGGAAAATATATGACGTTGGCTTACTAACCCATCCTCTTCCCCAGCTTATGGATCTTACTTATATTCTATTGTACTGGCAAGCTCTGTGCTATCAATCACGACATCCCTGACAACAAAGCTGCCTCCTACTCCCACCCCTACACACACCAATGCTCACCTGCTCTGGCACTCTGCAGAAAAGTGATGGATGCTCCATTTTTAAGGCAAAATACAAAAGCTTCGGCTAATACGTTTGTGAGTCCATCTGGCAAGAGGAGGCTTTCTCAATGACTTTTGAGGTTGGAATTATGACAACATAACACCATCATGTATTCATCCTCCACCTGAACAACTTGCTGCTTGTGCTTGATCTCTGGTGATGGTTCACATGCCAACCTCAAAAAACAATCCTCATGGTACAATACATTTGGGTAATAGCCTGGCCCGGTATCAACCACAAAATGTCTAGAAGTGTGGGCAGTACCCTGCAGCTCTGGCAGCCAGATTAGATACTGCCAGGAGGCGGTATCTGGGGCCGTTCCTTCAGCAAATAAACAGTGATTTCTTTTAATATTTACTAGGATATAAGCACCAGTCATTGCAGTCATGCTAGGAGGTAAGCTGGCCAGAGAGCAGGGCTTGGCAGTTCCACCCAGGGCAAGCAGACTGCAATAAATACAATACTTCACCTCCTAAATCAGCACGAGGATGCTCACCTGTGACCTGCATTAAAGGAGTTCTAGATATAACTAAAGTTTATGATAGACAAAAATGGAGAGAAAAGCTAGAAAGAAAAAGGCACCTGTGGCTCTCATGAAGGCCAGTTTGAACATACCACCCTGCATGACAGTGAAGCAGGACAAACTGCCTGCCCTTTCCAGACTGAAAATACAGGAGGAATCAACTTCATGCAAGGGCTGTGTGGTGTTGATGAAGGGCAGTTAAACATCCCTAGAAAATGCCTGCTTTTAATACAAGCAACATTATTTCCCAGCTCCCTGTAATAAACTCATTGTTCTTTCTCCACAAATGTTCTGCATTTCTCATCTAAAAGAAAGCAAGAAAATGCAGCCCGGGCCCAGCTAGTTGCTGCTTCAGCACCAACAGAGCCTCTAAAGAAAACCATCAGCGGCTGAAGGGCTGATCATTCCAGCACCCTGCCACAGCTGCCACTTTCAAATCCTCCAGTCCAAATCCAAGGAAGTTTCCTCAAATAGTTCATTCTCTTTAAGCTTGTCCTCTATCAGCCTATCAGCCTTTTACATCTTTGCTGCCCTGTTAAAGGCTTTCCTTCAGCTCCCCAACCTAGACAATCTCTGTTTGCTGAACCAGTGACCAGTGATGACTGTCCATCACTAGTCACACTGTCCATTACTAGGACATGTCCCATCCTTCTTGTAGACGGGGTGGCTGCTTATCTGCAGATGATTGTAAGGATTTTGAAGCCAAACTTGGCCAGCAATCAGATTTCCTTCCTGTTTATTGAGAATGTAGTTCCCAGTTGTTATTGTAAGAGCTGTTGGAAAAGAAAAAAACAAAACACATGCAGGTGGCAATTTCAAGGTATGATCAAATGGAGCATCCTGCTTGCTGAGCTTTTTCCATGTAATATAAACTTCAAAGTACTAAATAATTCATGAAACATTACCCTGACAAATCTGAGTATTAGCCAATCAAGAGAACATGGAAATTAGGTTTCCATATGGAAAATGTTTAGTATTAGTTCTTCCACCAAGCAGGAGACATTGAGACTTCCTAGACTCAGAAAGAGTGAGAATTTGGGGCTCAGGCATTTGGCCCTTAACAGAATAAACACTTCTATCCTGTTCATTTCTGCCTCCTTTATCAGTGCAGTGTTCAAAAGGTATTGGGACTGCTCATGTGAGGAATGGGGGAAAGGTGATTCATCCATCCTTAATGATATTCCACCAGAATAAGACTTTATTGTTTCAGCTGTGGGATTCCTTTCAAAGCTCTGTAATTTGCTTCACCTAAAGCTGAGAAAGCAATACGTGCTCTGCTTGTAAACAGTGATCTGATCCAGTGGAGCCACATCGCTTCCTCTGCAGCAAGCCATTCCCCAACACATGGATAGAAGGGTATCCATTACATCGTTTAAAGGAAGAGGGGAAAAAGTATAAAATTTGCTCCAAATGGATGAAACAGAATGCAAGGAAGGTCACAGGGGACACAGGCAGCCTGGGAACGGGCAATTCCACCTCCCTTTGACTTGCTTTCCTTTGTTTCAGGGTGAGAACATTTCACTTGGCCGGCTCTCGGCCAGCTCCCTAGTTATGTCATATCCAGATTACGCAGTGGATAAGGCATTTGGAGTGTTGCATCAGAGAGATAACACTGGTTTATATAACTTTATATTTTTCTCAGACACCTGCTTCTCCACCTTCCTGAAAAATGTTTACATAAATATTTATATTTTCAGGAATGTGACCTTATTTATATTAGCCTCAGGATGACAGTCACCTTAACTATAAAATGGTACATTTTGTTGCTGCACAGGTACCTCCACAGCATTGCCTGGGAACTTTTTTCTGCTTCTTATAAACACCACTTCACCAAAACCAGAAACACGCAGGGGAAGAAATTGGTTCTGGTGAAAAACAAATCTAGAGCTGTTTCTCAGCCTTGAGGTAGAAGTGCAAGCCAAAAAGGGAACCAGAAATCACCCTAAAATCCCAAAGGTTACAGCAGTCACCCCGATGTCGGAGCACTGTGTCTGAGGCTCTACTAAAAATCCCCTATCGAGCACTGATTTGTGTCTGTTCCTAATAAAAAATTTCCAAAGGCCTTACTTCCACCTCAGAGTAAAACAGGGAGGATTTTAAGGCTTTTGTTTTGTTTTGAGAGGAGAAAACCTTCTTACTATTACACATTTGATCAGGTCAGTATCTCACAGAGGTTGTGTGCTGCCTTCTTTAACGTGCTGCCTTCTTTAACATGCTGCCTTTAGCCATCTTAGTTACTAATTAATACTGCCAGTTATTAATGCTCCTGAGAAATCTCTTTTGCTGAAACTTCATGGAAGAGAGGGATGAGATACATTTTTACAAATAGGTTACTTCAGGTACTTCAGGCAGTGCCAATCACATGTAATTCATTCATACAAAATGCAACCCTTCCCTCTTGCTGCTCATGAATCTCATTGCACGTCAATTGCCTTAATTTCATGAGCAGCTGCCATGACAAGAGCAACGTTTACACGAAAGCTGCTCCGGCAACCCTCATGAAAGGGAGTTTGGTGAGCAGGTACTGGAAAGGGCTCAAGGAAAACTTCAATTGCAACATCTGAACTTGGAATTGGTGTTCCCACCACAGCACCCAGGATGGGCCATGCTGACATGGTTCTTCCAGCCAGCTGTAGGAAAACTGGTGGGGCGTGGGTACCCCATATACCTAGTTTCACTTTCCTTGCATTCTACACATGCAGCGTCAGATCCTGCAGAACCTCTCCCATTTGAACAGTCCCCAGGCCTATGCAGACACCCACCTGTGCCCGGGCAGGGCTGCCACTACCACCCTTGTGGGAGCAAGCCCACAGAACATCCTGCCTGCAAAGCATGGGCTATGAAATCCTTCTAGCCCTGAGTCACGACATGTCAGCGTCTGCTGCTGCTGCTTCTTTTCCCAGGCTGCTGTTGGATAAAACAGTTAATCCAGCACTGTCATCCCAGCAACCACATTGAAAAAAAAGGAGAAGAAAAAGAAAACTAAGCTGCATAACACAAGCTATTTACATGGTATGGACTTCCCATTAGTTCAAATTTGCTTAGAAACGACACTGCCAAGTTAACTTTGTGTAACTTGACTCATCGTTCATTTACCGTTTTTGCAGCAGATATTGCAGCTTGGGAAGAAAATCCGTGTCATGATGCCCATCACATATATCCATTTCCTCATGGCCAAGGCCATATAGCCCCTGTATCCCCTTTGATCCCCATGTAGGATGCCTTGTGAGACAGGCTGAATCTGGCACAGCCTATGGTGCTCCGGGCACTGTAGCCACTGAGGCATCCGCATTAGGCATCCCACCACTTTGCCATTTGCTTGTTTTTGCTAGACCTTAATGTTTAAACTGAAAAGTCCATTTATTACCTCAGAAAAACACCAAGGAATTTTTTTCTGACATACAAGTTCCCTGGCCTTTTCAGTTGAAAGATCTGTTGGCCAGTTTATAAGCTCTGAAAGCTATCTATGCCTCCAAGACCTCTGCTGACTTGGAGTTACCGTAATACTGGATAATTTTGGTATTAATGCCAAGTTGCAAATGATGTTTGCTCTGCTGGACTGGCTCTCAAAAAGAATGAATGTTTTAGGCCTGAAACTGTGTCTGTGGTCTCATAAAAACTCCCAGCTCTCCTCATTTTCTATTTATTTCTTTGCCATTAAAGGAATTATTTCATCCTGCCCTTTGCTCATCCTCTGTTTCAAGTTTGCCTCTCTGGCAAAAAGTTCAGTGGGCTATAAAGGCACAACTCGAAGTTGGAGACTCACCCAATGTAATATCCCGAAATCCACACTTTGTCATCAGCAGTAACCTTACACGCTTACAACCTCGGTTGAACCTCCTTCTCATTCCCAGCTTGCAGTTGGCCACTATTTCACCAAGCAGCCCCCCTCCGCCCTGGCCCTGATCTAATGCTGCAGCCAGACCAGCTCTGTTTACCCCCGGAGATAGCTGGGATGTAATCAAACACCCTGGCTTGGCCTGGGGACCACAGCAATTTGCAGCTGTGTCCCAGCTGGTAAAGGTGGTTTCTGCAGTTATTTCACCAACCCCTTCGCTTGCAGTGAGACCAAGATGTGGAAATTCAGCTGTGGGATAAATATCTTATATAAATGGTGCTTTCACCTTCCAAACCAGGTTTCTCTGCTGGCAGTGGTGCCAGTTGTGGAGCAGGGCCATACTGCCTCTGCACGTGCGCTGCCTGGCTCAAGATGTCCCCCTTTTTACAGCTTGCTGCGGCGTAGCTGTAAAATCAAGCTGAACTGTCAACAGTGCTTCCAAGGAATGAATGCAACCAGCAAAAATTGGGCTGGAAAACAAAATCCATGCTGCTTCCTTCACAGAAAGTTCATGGGAGCTGCTTGCTCTGCCTCTCCTCAGGCAAGCTTCTGTAAATCAATGCATTAGTAAGTCCTGCTTCTCTGAGGCAATTTTTGTAATGTGGATGCTCATATAGAGCAGAAAGGCATAGTCATGCTGCCAAAGGCAGAAATACCAGAAGGTTTTTTCCTTCCCTCACCAGAGCAGAATCTCTCTGTCTCCAAGCTGCACGTCAGAGGATCCAAGTTTTGTCCTGGCCTTCAGGGCTTGGTCTCTAGCGACAGCACAGAGAACTCTTCTTGGACAGCAGATCCACACAGTTTTCCAGGCTCTGGCAGAAGGCAGGATCCAGACAACAACAGCAACTAAATTTGCACCCCGTTTTCTTACTCCCCACTTAGTGACTCTTTAATCATGAGCTTGCTTTCAACCCTTGCAGCTTGCTTCGGAGCCCTGGAATTCAGGTGGTTTTCTCTGGAGTCTCCAGGCTTGGTTCCAGCTTGAAATCCCTTCTGCTAAAGCCATGCCCTCAAGCACTCCTCATTTACAAGCAGTTTAGCACAGCCTCGGGAGCTGTCAGTTAGCAGTGGTGCACTGGCTGCTGGCCTGCCCACAAATATCTGTATTTCACAAATAAAGCAGGTTGATTCAAGCCACCACAGTCTGCCACAGTCTGACAGGTCCCTAAAGGTCCTTACAAAGCTGAGACTTAGGCAGTCTTCAGATTTGCAATATATCATAATGCTTTGTAGACCTTGTAAATAGTGGTCATTGACAAGACAAGCAAGAATGGCTTTAAATTGACAGAGAGGAGATTTAGATTAGACATTAGGAAGAAGTTCTTCCCTGTGAGGGTGGTGAGGCCCTGTCACAGGTTGCCCCGAAAAGCTGTGGTTGCCCCATCCCTGGCAGTGTTCAAGGCCAGGTTGAATGGGGCTTGGAGCAACCTGCTCTAGTGGAAGGTGTTCCTGCCCATGGCAGGGGGTTTGAACTGGATGAGCTTTAAGGTCCGTTCCAACCCAAACCATTCTGTGATTCTGTGAAGATGTAGCTGGATTTAGTCCTGTGCTCCTAGACAGAAGTATGGCCAAAGAAAGCGAGCAGCCAAAGGGGTTCCCAAGATTATTTTACAGAAAAAATTTCAATCCAGATGATATGTGAAAAATGTGATTTTTTAAGAAGGTACCCTTCTTTTAAGAAGCAAAAGCTCACAATCAACATGCTCTGACGTCTCAGAAGTCCTACACCAAAGTGAAAAGTAGACACAGTACGTTTGTACATTAATTGCATAACCAAAGGCGCCTGAGTTTAGGCTTGCACAGACAGTTCTGCCGCACCCACAAGTGTGTTTATTTAAAACACATCAGCCCTGACTACAAGGACTCACCAGCACAATAAAAGCAAAAAACCACAAGTCTTTCTTTCTCTTTTTTTTTTTTTTTTGGTCTTTTTTTGTCTTGTTGGTAAACTTCAAATCATTGTTTCTGTTATAGGTTCGCAATTTTTCCACTGCTCTTGACAAGCACCAGCAGGTCTCAAGAACTTGTTCTGCAAAAACACAAACTGGAGACTGATCAGTCCAGGGAGGAAACCAAAGGAGGCTGAGGAGCCCTTAAGGACAGAAAATAGGGGCCTGACATGGAGCCCTTGTTGTGAAGTGATGAACATCATCTCTTAGCAGCAGCCAGAGATCTGACTGAAAAAACCAAACTGCTCCATGTGAATTTAGCAGAGCATGGAAGTTGCTTGAGGCTTCCTAGACTGACCTACTGTGGTCACCGTGGCTGCAGAAGATTCCCGTTGGGCCGCATGAAGAGGACACCAAAGGACTTGCAGGAGACAAAGAAATAAAGTAGAGTGGTCTTCAATTTTAAATAGCCAGTAACCAAGGTAACCTCCCAGCTGGCTCTCACGTGCATGGATACAGACAATGGGGAAAGTATTTAGCATCTCCACAGACAGAACGTGATGCACATATCCAAAACTCCATAAGGAGACTTTTTTCTGGTCTTATCACATGCTGTAGGTCAAGGTTGTAATGCAGGGATGAATTCCACACGTAACAAAGCTGATATCTGTTAACTCTCACAGATGATTGTTTTGGAACAGTAATTCATATTTGCCTTCCTGGATACAGAATGGTAACATGGATTAGCACTGCACAGCCTTGCCCTGAGGACTTGCTGAGTAAGCCCCCACCTCTGCTCTTGAGATCCTCTGCTTTGATATTCCTCCGGGGCAGAATGTAGGATATTTCCTAAGCATCGGTTTTGAAAAACCACTTCCCTTTCCAGTCCTATAATCAGCTCATCCCTCTTGGGCAAGAAAGCTTGCAATTTAAAACACAGCCACCCAAGATCCACTGACACAGGCTGCTGTGCTTGTTAGGAGCTCCCCAGTACAGGCCAAATTAGAGTAGCATAATACAATGTGGAATACAGGAATGATCAGCACATACACTGCAACTTTGACCCCAGAGATGGTAAGAGCAGCATTTCACTTGACACCAGTCCTATGCCTTTATTCCCAAAACACTCTGATGCTCCTTCGTTTTTTTAAGATGCCCTTTAGTTTTTGTTCTTCCCTCTGGTTTTGATGCAGGATTTTGAGACCTAGGTGTTTTTAGAAAGGTAAATATTGATCACTGATTTTTTTTTTCTTCTAGCAAGGCCAAGTGCAGGAGAGGAACAGCACAATCTTGCACTACTTGGGACCTAATCTCCTAAAAGGAGCATAAGGCAGGGTGAAAAGAGTATCAGTTCATCTTTCCTATGGAGCTGAAAGATGTAGGATTTGGCAAGCACAAGGCACACCCTGGTGCTTGCCAGGAAGCTGATGAAAAGTTCATCAGATCTTCTCTGGGTCAGAGTTTCAAATTCAGACTGAAAGAAGGATGCACAAAAGCACAAAATGTAATCAGTTCTAAATGAGGTTATGGCTTTGTAATGGGGGTGCTTGAGGGCGGCTTTAGGTCCATAGGACCTTAGTACAAAAAGTGTAAGAAAAATAAAATAGAAAAACAGGACCTGGGGATGAGCACATTTAAACCGGCTGATGGGTGGGGGGACAGGGTGATTGCTAAGTCAATGAACCCATTAAATTGGTGTAAACATCTACTGGGGAGTATCCCCGACCAGCAGATGTCCCAAGGAGGGGGCAGTGAAACTATCTGCTCAACAAAAGGACAGGATGATTAAGTCTAATGTTAAGGACTGGCAGCGGGTATGAATGCTGTAAACAACTCTCAAAGACCACCATCACCTTTTGTGTACCTATGAATATGAATGTATGCCCAGTGACTGTAAAAGGACGGCCTGTGCGGCAATACGGAGAGACACGCTTGGAGGAGCTATCCCCCGTGTCTCCCGGCGCCGCAACAAAGAGTACCTGCTTGTCAACTCGAAACTTTGTTGGCGAGTTCCTGGAGTTTTCTCCGAATCAGAACTGAAAACCACACAAAGTCTGGAATCCCTTTATTGAAAAAATTCATACAAGAATAGTTGATATCAAAATTACTCAAGTATGATACAGCAACACCACAGACAAGCTCTTTACACACCAGCTTGAGGCTGACCCATTTACAAACTGCCACTGTCTCCACATATTGAGCTTTCCAGAGGCTCAGAAGTGTCCTGTCATGTCAGTGAGTTTCGGTGCAGCACAGGGAGCAAAGTCTGTCTTTATGACAAATAAGATTAGCTCTGAGACAGATTTTTTTTCCTGTGAGAGGTATGAAGGCCCCGTTGGTCTGTTGAGAATCCTGTTTGCAACATAAAGCACCATTCCCTCCTTCCCAAGCTCATTCAAAATGCTGACTGAAAGCCTGTAATAAAATATTTTGCCAATAAAAATCTTTTAGAAAACTAGTTTGCTATATACAGCATCAAACTATAAAAAAGTGACTGTGCCAATTTCCCCTTTACACAATTATGTTTTTTTTAAATCACGTTAGAATTTCACACAGTATATAAAAAATTGCATCTTTCTGAAATATTGTGCAGCAGAAGCCCCATACAGTACCTGGGTGGTTATAGGGCAGAGTAGTAGCACCCTTTAGTTCTGCTGTCTTCAACAGCAGCTGCCAAGAATTTTCCTATTGCAGTTCTAGGATTTGGAACATAGAAGCTGCAAGATGGTAAACAAAGTGTTTATAAATCAATGCCATTTCTTCTCAAGAAGGAAAAAACATCATCATAGGAACCTGTTGATTGAAAAGATACTACATATTGCTTACTGCTGCTGTTAATGAGACAGTACAGTTTGGCTATCTGATGTCAGTTTTGATTTGCAGAGTATCACTTCACATGCCAGAGAGGTACCTGAAGAATCTGTCAGCCATTTCTGATCTAATAAGACCATACAGCCAAGGCACAGGAGCAAATAAAACCACAACATCTTACTTCATTTATTGAAAAAACACTGTATGACACTGACACACACAGGACTGTCAGCCTGCTGTCTGGAAATAATAAACATTGATTGATCCCCAATTCAATTGTCAGTAATCTGGAAGGTGTTACAAAGAAAAGCAATCACTGTCTTGCCCTCTACTTTTCCAGGCACAAGATCCGAAGCCCCTGCAGCTTTTATGCACAGCTGTGCATGCAAGGAGCTGAATCCCCAGGGGTTGAAGGCACTACCATGTGCGAAACCCACTCTATTTGGCAACTTAATTTTCTCAAATAACTCAGCAAGAACTTACTAACTTTCTGCAGAACCTCAGAGGATACCAGGAGTGGGCTTTACATTTGAGGATGTACAAATTACATGAGGTGCTTCTTCAAGAAAACAGCAGTAACCCATTCAGACAGTTAGCATAGGGATGTTATTTGTTAGGGGGGATTTTTCTTTGCTTTCTTTAACAGAGAGCTGGCAATAGCCAGAGCTCCTCCTTGTACAAAACGTACAAAGTTATCCCCAGCTAAAGGTCCTAGAGCGTAAAGTCCTTTCTCCTGGGTGGACTCATAGGTGAATGGATCAACATTTATGGGATTCCTCTTTGGATTGACTGGTTGGCTGCTGTTCATTGCCAAGTCAACACCATTATTTGGCAGATAGGAGAGGCTGGGGTTTGAGCCAGTCAAAACAAGAGCCATAGAAATTTTATAAACTTTCTGGTGGCCATTCTTATCTTGAAAAATACATTTCTTGTCCTCGCTAAAGGATAGCACATGATGTTCAGGAAGGCTAACATAACATTCATAGGGCCCTGCACAAGCAGCTGACTGTTCTTTCATCATCTGATGAACTTTGTGGTATTCAGGGTACATCATTTTGGGGAGCTGGTTAAAAATAAGACCTGGATCACTGACTTTTCTTCGGAAAACATGGATTACTGGAATATTGCAATGGTGAGCAAAGAGAATCGCATCAGCAGCTGTCAGACCAGCACCTACAATCAAGACTGGATCTGACATGATGCCAATGCTGTTATTTTTCACTGCTTCCTCTAGGGCAGACAGCTGGTGATGGACATAGGAAAGGTTCTCTCCCTTGACCCCAAGCCAAGTAGGACTATCATATGTTCCTGTAGCTAAGACCACATTCTCTGCATAGATGGAGAAGGGTTCTTTATCACCTTTCATAGTTTTGAAAAAGCCATCCACCTGAAAGACCTCTGTGCTTTTCTCATTGAAATTCCCGAGTGAGTCATCACTATTCTCTTGCTGATCTTCTTGTGTGTGGTTGGAGATGCTATCTGCACTCACTTTCCTCACGGAGGTCACAACAGTACTGCATCTGAAATTCTTCTGCAGTCTTTTCTTCACCACATAGTGTTGGTAATATTGAGCAATGTCTTCTGCTGTGGCTCTATTATTTCTGAGACCTCTGTAATATAACACAAATGAAGGTCAAGCAGCAGTTAAGTAAGAGACTGGAATTTCTCCCCTCTCCCACTGAATGTATCCTAAAGCCATCTATCCTTGCAGTACCAGAGAAGACTTACCTAGTTTCCTTAACTTCACCAAAGTTATCACTGGTACATAGAGCTAGTATGGAGGTCAACAAGATGCTAAACAGAGGCAGCTTCCTCTAGCATTAATCTCATCCTTAAAAATATGGTTGCTCATTTGTATCTTCCTCTCACATTTTGCTTTGATTCCATTTTTAACTCTTGGACTTTTGAAGGCTGTTACACATCAAGAGCAGAAGCATCTCAGCCTGCACAGTAGCTGAGCTGATTATACTTGCCATTTGGGACAGCAGCAGTAGACACAGAAATTGGATCACCATGGCTTTTCCAAGCTTTATTCAGAACCCATGGTCACTGTGATCCATCTCCCTAGTGGTTGTTAAGGACACATTCCAAGCAGCACCGCAATATTACCTGAATCCCTGAATTTAGAACTGGCTTTTACAGGGGTGTGGGAAAGTGTCCTTTCTCTCAATAGAATGATCCATAATAGCTAAGTAGTTACACTCAAGAAGTCCACTCCACTCTACATACCTAAACCTCTGGATGTTTGCAAATAATCACACCGTAAGTATCTCACCTTTTCTTTTGCTTCAGCCAGTCTTTGAATGGGAGATCTGGGAGCCCCATCCATTCTCCTCTGCTCAGGGTAACCATAGAGCCTTCAATAGACTGAAACAAAAAACAGAGTAAAATGACTTTCAGTTACTTAATATAAGATGTGAAATGCAATTTTGTCATGTTTCAATATGGCACAGATAATGAAATCAGTGAATTCCCCTGATCTGCTCTCATGCATGAAGCCATCTGTGTTCTCCAAAAAGAATACAAGGCTGGAAATAGAAATGCATTTCATGCTTTTTTCCTTTTAAACTTTTGTTTGTCTATATACATAAAATCAGATGTGCCTGACTGGCATTTTAAAGGAGCTTTTGCTTCTCAGTCAACACATTTGCCTATCTTACAACATGTAGACCTAAGGCTTCTATTCACGTACATGCCAGGCACCTCCAGGAGCATTTCTGCCAAGGACCACGTGGGGGATGGCTCTGTCAGTCTCATGCCACCAAGTGAGGACAGATTCTGCTGTTCCACCGAAGTCTGTGTCTGGATGCTGAAGAGTGTCAAACAGAAGAGCCACAGGGCTGTGGGATCGTCCCTCCAAGCCTTCAGACAGATACTCCAGATCCTAAAGAGAGGCAGAAGAGATGCTCAAGATGCATGTCCTGCCATGTAGCAGACTGCTTGTTACTCCAGTGCTTCCAGTCAATGGTGTTGGACTTCTGTGAAGTTTATGTACTGGCACACAGATCCTGAGGACCACCACAAGGATCTTATCAGCAATGCTAGCATTTCATACAAGGCAAATCTGGAAAACTAAACATGCATTGCTTAAGGTTCATTCTGTTTGTGTGCTTAACTGTGATGTTATACTGCTTGTCTTTACACAAACCTGGTCCAAAATGGAGATATCTCGTGCCTCTTCCAGTTTCTTCTGAAGAATGGGATGAGGATGAAGAGAGTCTCTTTTGAAGTAAGGGGTGTACCCTGACAGCAAGTATGACAGACAGATTCCTGAAGGTCCATTCCCTAAAAAGACAGTGGAGAAAAATTAATACTCCCACAGAAAGAAATGCTTCTCAATGGGCTGCTCTAATATCCCGATCAATTCAAAGGACACAGCATTGCTATGGATACAGAGGACTTTCTATTCCAGGTTGACACTGACCTATTGGGAGGAGCTGGGGAAGTCATTTTACCCTTATGCCCCCTTCTTCTCCTCAGTTGCATCTATTTGCATTGCAAGATCTTCAGAACTTGCTGAAAAGGCATTGGGTTAAACAAGCCAGAGGTTAACCTCACCTGGAGTTTGAAGTCTCTAGGATGCTGATGAATTGAATTATTGCTCATTACTTTAAAGGTTTAGAAACTGGCCCCATATGGACTGGGGACCGCAGCTCTCCTGGATGCACATTTCACACGCATGAAGAGTGGTTCATGGTGCACAGGATACAGAGTAAATCCAGAAAAGAGAATTACTATTGAAGAGAAGGGGAAACAGCTCTGCTCAGTGACAAATCCCATCAAATAAGGGGTTTCTGGCAGTAAGAGTTTTGACTAACAGATCCTGGGGACACTTTCAAATGGGAATCAGCCCCACCTTGGTACTGTAGGCAGTGTGTTAAGGAAAAAAGTCACTCTGCCATGCCAAGACAACTCCCCAGAATACAGCACTTTGAACAGATTGCTGGACAGCTGAACTCCTCCTGCTGACCCCCCAACAGCCGGTGGAAAAACTTAATCTATGTGACTCCAAAGCCTAGTGAGAGTAGTGCGTGGAAAGTTTTCCCATGGCTGTTTTCCAGCATGTTTAATATTTTACAGCGTCTGCATAACTAGGTGTCAGCCTCTCTGGCTGCTCAGCCTTTGCTGCTCACCAGTATGTGACTAACCACCATTACATAATGCAGTGACGATGTAGGGGAGGAGGGCTGAAGTGACACAGCAGCTTGCATTGACACAGTGCCCATGCTGCATGTGTGAGTGACTGGGGCAAAGGCTGCTTGCTGCTTGTGGATTTGAGATAGAGGGAGGCTCAGCCTGTAAAGCTTTACAGCAAGCTGAGTTATGTGCAGTGCAGTATGTCTCATAGCGGGGGCCAAAGTCTGAGCAAAAACCAGCAGCTGCAGGTCAGTGTTTGGAATATTCCACTTGCAGGAAAAAAACCAACAAAATCAAAAGCAAACTAAACTACAGATGTAGTAAAATGTAACATTTTTCAGGTTACTACTTTGCTTTAGGAAGTACAAGAAGGTACCTAAGCTAAACCGAATTATCTGAGTGCACAATACTCAGCAATACATGGGAGGACTTGCTGTGAATCACATCCGTTTGGCATGGACAGTCACATGTACAGCTGCCTCTAGGACTCAAACTATTCTAGAAAGCAACTGCTTTCATGAGGCTGCCAGCAGAGCAGAGGGAAACCACAGGCTTCCTGGAGCAGGGCTTGGGGAAGCAGGGCCTGAACCTGCATGCAATGTCCAGCTGCGGTGAAAGAGCTGTGCTGTTTCAGTCCAACAGCCTCCTCAGAGTGCACATCTGCACACCAGTGCTTCTGTGGCTTTAGTGAGATTTCCACACCAGATCACTGGATAGCCCTAGGGATGCATCAAAATAGCCTCTCTCCCACCTAAAGGCTTGTACAACTGGGCGGTACAAAGTCGCTCTCAGACTAGAACCTGCTGGTAGTGGTAATCTTGTCAAACTTGCTGCTAGTGATAATTAAGCGTGATTTATGTGGTGCTCTAACTTTGGACTACATCTCTTGGGTACTATAAATTAGGCAACAGATAGGGAAGGAACCCAGCCCTACAAGGCATTTAAATACATGCTTAGATAAACAGGGTCCAACACCTGCACCGAAGCACAGATTACAATCAGTCACAGAGGGGAAGGCACTGACATAACTTATTCTGCTTTGCTCATTCACCTCACATTACAAAGCTCCCCTCTTACAAAGGAAACAAGACGGTTACTACATAACCCACTTTCTAAACTGGTAGAAAACCCACAGATTTTTACTTTTCTATTAAATCTGTACAAAATCAGTGTAGCTGACTTGCATTTTAAAAGAACTCTGAAAATTTTCAAGAAATTTTAACAGCATCTGGGACACTTTCTACATACACAATGGGGAAAAAAATAATCAAACAAACCCACCTCCAACCCAAGCATTATGGGTCATTACTTCATGGCAAGTTGATCAACTATTTGTAGTAAAAGGTTTCAAACCCTTCTAAATATGAGAAAAAACAGGCCCAGCTGAATTGATGCCCAAAAGGTTGCCAATTTTACTGTTTAAAGAGAGGTGTGTGTTTTAGTGTGTCAGCTACCTGGTCCCCTACTTCCCACAACTCTTAGTGGTCTTCCTTTTAGTACTAGAGGAAATTTGGCTGTTAGAGAAAGGATGCAGAAGCAGTGGTCAAGCATTTCTGGTTTGGATAAGTACACTTGGAACAAAAGCTGAAGACCACAAGTCCAAAGCAACAGCAGCATAAGAGAACACAGTAATGCTGGCAAGAGAAAGCTTACCGATGATCACAACAGGCAGTGGCTTGAGCCCATTCTTATTTTGGGATCTGGTCAATAATGCACACATCTTTCCGTCTGGAAGCATTTAGGTCCTGAAGTCTACCTGTTAAAACAAATAAGCTTTTAATTATTTGGTTTTTTGACTAAAATCCCCACAACTTCCTACATCCCACAAACCCAGCTGGATCTAAAGTATTATCCTTATATTACAGACAATCACATTACACTTCCACACTCAGCACAGACATCCTTATCTTTTTCTCCTCCTGCCCCCTAAACTGAAGGATGATTCCCTGATTATATATCACCAAAAGAAAAAAAAAAAAAAAAAAAAAAAAAAAAAGGAGAGAACCCTTATCTTTCGCTTCCACACATGAATTCCAGTCCCTCCAGAAGAGCTGGCAACTCTGGAAACCTTCTGCCTATGGTAACTGAAGTGTTGCATCTTATTAATGAAAACTTTATTTTTTCACATACTGTGTAGAAAATGGTAATAATTATCATGAACAGTTCATACTTTTTAAATCAACTTGTGCATTTACTCAAGACTGCTGCCCAAAGGCTGGAAATCTTCCTGCATTTTCAAATTTGTACCATTGTCATGGTTTAAGCCAGTTCACTCACTCACTCACTCCCCATCTTTCTTTCCCCAGTCCCGGGGGATGGGGAAGAGAATCAAAAGAACTCAACTTCCACAGGTTGAGATAAGAAGAGTTTAGTAACTAAGGCATAACACAAATCACTACTGCTACCACCAATAATAATACAAGAAAAATACAAGGAAAGAGAATACAACTGCTCATCAAGCCCGACCCAGCCAGTGCACCCCCCAGCAGCAAACCCCCCAATGCACCACCCCAACACCCTTCCGGGTCTCTGCTCTCCGTCTTCACATCCTGGGCATGACGTGCTGTGGTATGGAATAACGTCTTTGGTCCATTTGGATCAGGTGTCCTGTCTCTGCTTCCTCCCAGCTTCCCTTCCTCCCTGGCAGAACATAGACTCAGAAAGTCCTTGGCCAGACCAAAACATTACCAAGCAGTAACTGAAAACACTGGTGTTATCAGCACTGCTCCCAGACCCAAAATCAAAAACACAGCATTGCACCAGCTACCAGGAAGGAGAAAAATGACTGCTGCTGCTGAACCCATGACAGTATCCACCCCTTATTCCATACCATTCACGTCATGCTCAGATCCCACATTTTCAATATACCATCACAAGTATATGTATACATACACACACACACAGAGGGAGGGAGATCATCCCTTAGTGCATGGACCAATCCCTATAAGGCTGCTGAGTCCATCCAGTCCATAATATCGGGCTCCATCTTTTGTAACAGTCTTTCAGAGCAGGGGAGGCTGTGTGCAGTGCTAACACTCATGAATAACCTGGGCAATAATGTCCATTGCTAAGTCCATCCCTCGATCATAAGTCCACCCCTCGATCATGAGACCATATGTATGCTGCATCTCTGCCCTGATGGCCTGAGGTGTCATGGGCCCACCAGGCTCAAAATAATTCATCTTTATGTTGCCAATCTAAGTCCATCTGAGCCACTTCTTTTTAGCAGCTTGTCACTGGGGACACCATACAGCTGCCTTCCATCTACAGTGCTTCCAAAGCACTGGAGGGGTCCAGTGGACTAGATACGCGCACTCGCCCACATTGTCCCACACACCCTGCCACTCATGACTGCTCAGCTTTGGGGAAAATCTCTTGGTCATCCTAGATAGTAGTCTAACCCAGACAAGGCCCACACCCCACTGTGCTTAACTCTCAGGACCAGACGAAATGGTTGTGGGTAAGACACACTCTGAATGCATGCCAACATGCTGATCCCCATCACAATCAGCAGGCAGGTCCCAAGGGTGCTTAAAGGCCATTCAAACCCTTCAAAAAGGCTGCTGCACTTGTCACTGGGGCTGGTGTAGCTGCTGTGCTTGCCGGCTCTCTCATCACCAGCTGCTCTCTGTCTGAGTCCAGATCTTCCTCCTCTGTCCTGCTGGGAAGTGCTGCGTGGTCTCCTGCATCCTCCTGGGGCTCGGGCTCGCGGGGCTCTGCGGGTGGCCGCTGGGGAATGCTCTCGGTCACCGCGGGGCCGGGCTCGGGCTCGGGGCTCGGCTTCTCCACCGCCATCCCCCGCCCGGCGGCGGGGCTCACCCCTTCTGCCACCTCCTTCGGGGCGTCCTGGTCCCGGGGCAGCTCTCCCGGGCCGTTTCGGCCGCCGGCGGCTGCCGGGGCCGCCCCGCCGCGGCTTCCCCTCCTCCCTTCTGGAGCTCGCCCGTATTACAGGCCATTCCAATAGAGTACCATGGAACAAGAACCTTAACCCAAAACCCAGATCTGAAAAACGTTAAGATAAGAAATACCGGCGGCAAGTAAAGTATCATAGGCTGAACCTGTGAGAACCAGAGCAACAACTTTGAGAGGCAATAAATCAGCATTGCGATGAGTGGCTATTAATCCTGCCTTTATCTCAACCCTTTGTGCCCCACGTTGGACGCCAAAAAGAACGGTCGTGGTTTAAGCCAGTTCAATCACTTGTTCACTCACTGCCCATCTTTCTTTCCCCAGTCCTGGGTGGATGGGGAAGAGAATCAAAAGAATGCAACTCTCACAGGTTGAGATAGGAACAGTTCAGTAACTAAGGTATAACACAAATCACTACTGCTACCACCAGTAATAATACAAGAGAAATACAAGGAAAGAGAATACAACTGCTCATCAAGCCCGACCCAGCCAGTGCACCCCCCAGCAGCGAACCCCCCAGTGCACCACCACACCCTTCTGGGTCTCTGCTCTCCGTCTTCACATCCTGGGCATGACGTGCTGTGGTATGGAATAACCTCTTTGGTCAGTTTGGGTCAGTGTCCTGTCTCTGCTTCCTCCCGGCTTCCCCTCCTCCCTGGCAGAGCATGAGGCTCAGAAAGTCCTTGGTCAGACCAAAACATTACCAAGCAGTAACTGAAAACACTGGTGTTATCAGCGCTGCTCCCAAGCCCGAAATCAAAAACACAGCACTGCACCAGCTACCAAGAAGGAGAAAAATGACTTTTTTTTTTTTTCGGAACTGCTGAACCCATGACAACCATTCCATCGCTACAGAGTTTTTTGAGAAGTGCTAGCTTAGTTCCTGAACCTTCTTTGCTAGTTTTCCAGAAAACAGAGTTCTTAGTTTGAATAAGTAAATAACAACAAGTCTTTAGACAAATTATACATCATAACTATCTTGGAGACTAAGGTGTCAGAGTGTAATCAACAAAACTAATATAATAATTTTAGATATTTAATTAATTTAATAAAAAAAAATCAAAGTTATTTTGTCATTCCTGCAGGAATCCCACCATGTCAAATAATGACTTTATTTTTCCAGTGAATCCAACTATGCCATCACAAATCTAGAGAAGTTAAAAATTATTTTTACCAGAATAAATGTGAGATTTTTGAAATCCAGCATAAGCTTTTTGGTTATTCTACAGAGAATAGAGTCTTCTATAAAGACATTATTCTCATTTTGGAAAGCTAAATGAAAAAAAAAATGTGAGTGAATGGCTTGATTTTGTTCAGTACAGCATGCTCTCCACACCCTTTTCACTGCAGAAAGATCTTTGGCAAGCACACTGCACACTTCCATAAGATCTGGCACATCACTGCCTTTGACACAGGTATTGCAGCAAATGTCATCTTACAAGTGTAATGTTTCACTTTAAGCCTGACATTTACATGACCAGCAACTACAGTAATGTGGTAAGACCCTGGTGGCTGAATGAGCACACAGGAATCTACAGGTCAGCTCAGGACCTGCAGAATCCCAGGCTTCAGGAGAAGTCTCGCAAGTGGATTTGCCTGCAAGGATGTGGCAATTGTAATATACACCAATATACAGCCATTGCTGGGCTAGACCCCATGAGGACTGGCTTCATCCAGGTAAAGAGGCACAAAATAAGGCTTACAAGCTGAATTCAAAATTAGTAGCTTTGTTCAAAGTTTTGGATCACAGTTTTGTAGCACTTACTGGTTGCCTATTGCACTTAACTAAGCATTAGTCTAAGACTCATACACTTTGCCTGACAGGGCAAGGACCACTTAAAAATATAATAGTGCTTTCAAATTCAAGTAATTTCTAGCACCTGGCTTTGAAGAGAGTTGGATTTCAAGAAAACTAAAGTTCCCAAGGTAACCTAAAGTTACCTTAGACTGGAAAGTAGGTGCATGCACTACAGAAGATGAACACTTCTGTTCTGTCCATACTGAGGCATGCATCATCCCTTTACGGCATATTTAATCCAACCCTAGTGGCTGCAGGAGCACAGTTTAACTGTCCAAGTATTTCCCCAGCATTTTGGGTAGGTTCTGCCACATGAATCAAAACCTGCACCGCCTTCAGCAGATTGATGTGTAAATTTACCCCCAAATAAATCCCTATCACAAAGCTCCAGAGTTACCCTAGAGAGTTCAGCCCTAGCACCTGGGATGGCCAGAGACACGAAAGGAACAAGACACTGGGGTGACAAGTGAGGTATTCCTCTCAAACCAGCTAAACCAGAGTACCTATCTGAAGGGCAGCAATTTCTTCTGCGTGGTAACAAATAAATCCCTCTCCACGGCTGTACTACACAAGAAGACAAGTTCTTATTAATATTTCCTAACAGAGAGTGCACATCTTATTTCTGTGAAACTATTGGGAGTCTGGAAGAGGGAAGTAAAATCCCTGGAAGCAATCTTCCAGGTTTCTGCTCCATAGCACCCTGCAGCAGCATGCATGGAAAAACTGTATGCACTCTGTAGACAGTGGTAACCCAGCAACATCCATGAGATTTTTGCTGGAAGCAAGGACTGCTGAACCAACCCAATACAGCATGTATTCCAGGAAAGCAGCAAAGCCAGCATGTAAATAACAAGCCTGCAAACCTGTTTGTAAAACTTGGGTGCAAATTCATGTTGTTCTGTGCCAGCCCTTTTCTGGGTGAGCCTGAAGGGGACAAAAAGGCACAAGACAGTAGAAGTCAGCCTGGCAGTCCTGTTTGCTTTAGAGGATAGGTTGCCTTGGCTCCTTGCCATTGCACTATGCCACCTTATCCCACCCTGATACAGAGCAAAGCCAGCAGCCACTAGCTCAATGATAACATTCTCATTTTACCCTCCTCCTTCTCCTCCTCCATTCCATATCTTCTGACACATGAAGAAGGAGCATTTGCTCGAACTAAACTGAACCTTAACGGCTAAAGGAGCACAATTGTTAGTCTGTGAAATTACTTGATCCATACACATACATGACCATTTTTAGCCATGGACCATTTTTAGTCAGGACCTGAGTTCCAAAATGACCATTTTAGTGCTACATGCTTTGTTTCCTTAAGTTTTGACACTGGACAATTCTATCTACACAAGATCAACCATCAGAGATGCTTGTGTTTATTCTGGCATGTCCCGACACACAGGAAAGGTCTCTTCGACAACCTATAGCTACCATCTCTCAAATTCATAGAGATGGTGGATAATGTTTCTCTTTTAAGTAGAAAGTAAACTGGATGCTGAACCTGTTTGTAGCTATTCCCACCTTGTAGGCTAAATGCTTGACTTCTGGAAGCAAAACTAAGCTCAGAGCATTTCAGTTTCAGACCAAATATTCACTTTTACTGCCATTTGAAGTAAAGGTGGACTTTTTTTTCCCCCTAATCTTAGAATCAAGGGACCACATGTAACTCAACACCTGTACAACTAATACAGTGCAGCAGATGAAAACCTGTTCTTGCAGAGGTTACTGGAAAGCATAGAGGACATTAAAGTTCATTTCAAATCTATACAGAATTAATTACCAGCAAGAGAAAACCTCAGCTAGCAAGAAACCCCAGACTGCTCTTTTCACCCTGCTTTTATGTAGTGTAGGCTGCTGGGCATTCACACGTAGTCAACTTAGTGACATTCATCTTAGGTTGAACTCCTGCTTTAGGCTTCCTAGTTTAAATGGCTGTATTTTTCCTCCTCTTCATTTGGGAGCATGCTGCAAGCTTAACAATTATCTCCTTGCTGATTACAAAGCATTTCAGTATCTACGGGATACTGGCTTGTAGTTCTGCCCTGGTACAGTACCCAGCTCATTCTGGGCCAAGTTCTCCATACCTTCTTAAAACAGCCCGAAGCCCAGAGGGACTATAACTCGCAAAGTCAGTCAGTGTGGCCCCTAGTAGCTCCAGGATGTACAACTGAAGCAGATTTTAAGTCGGAAAAGAAAAAGCAAAGATGCATTTAAGCAGGACAATGACATTAAGTGATCTTCAGCAGAAATAAAAAGCCAAGTTACAACAGTCATATGCAAGCAGTTCTCCCTAGGACACCAATGAAACTTTTGCTCAAGTAAGGACAACCAAATATGACCTGTATGTGAGGAGAGTTCAAGAGAACAGGGCATTCAGTATATAAATAATGGAAGAGACTGAAAGAACTACTGTGACAGTCAGGTTTAAACAGGAACAATTCTAAGAGAAAGGCAACAGTTTTCTACAGCTTCATTTCTTCATCAACCCATTCATTTCACCAGCAGTTTCTAAAATTTAATTATTTTTTAGAAAAGAGCAGAAATCTCAATAGATTTTACATTTTATACTTTCCTACAAGTTTCAGAAATTTCCCTGCTCCCCACCCCTTGCATCTTATATGCCAGGCTAGTTACCCCACAAACACAATTAAAGTATGTGGAAAAAATTCAACTTCACAATAATACCTTCCTAAAAACACCCCTGTGATATTCAGAAAAGCAATGTTACAGTATGCCAGACACAGCTCTCTACATTTACTCACAGCCTTCTTACCTTTAGCAGTAGGTCTGATGAGAAGAATTGGGATCTTTAGGAAAATGCCTGTACAGTCAGGAAAGCCAACCAAACTACAAGCCTCAAATCCTGTCTCTGCTCTAAGGCAGCTGTTTAAATATAGTAGGCTACCAGCAATAAGAGAGAAGAGGAGGAGCTGAAATGAATGGAGGCGGAGCAAAGAAAATAGTTATAAGCATGAGTCAGCAGAATATTTCCCTTCCCAGCTTGTGAATGAATGAGGTAGTGATCTTCCTCTTAGTAATGCTCAGCTGACTACATAACTACAGCAAAAGCAGGCTTATAGGAGCCACACATGGCAGAAGTCCTGCCTTGAATAAATATCTTACTTTTTAACCTCTAGGGTAAATTAAAACCTGAGACTTTATAAAATCCAATACTTCCTGTTGCAGAGCTGGGGTTTTCCTCTGTATTTAAAATAAAAACAGCTAGTTATAATTGCAGATGGGAATAAAACTGATAGCATAGCACTGCATGCTTTCTATGAAGGCAGTGATCTTTTTGACTACAAAAGGACAAGAAAATATGATCACTTTCTTCCTACTTTGGACAGTTTGTGGTTTTATTTTCATTTTATTATTATATAATAGATACAGTGGGTGTCAAAATTCTAGCTTTTTCTTCAGTGAGATGAAGTCTTACAAACCTGTTGCACAGTAGCAGTAAAAGGAGTCAGACTACTTCCTGTAAAACTTAAAAACCACCTTGGATGAGAATATTGTTGTCTTACTCAATGCAGTGGAATAATCTGTTAAGGTTGTTAAATTTAAAGTGCCCTTAACAAATGAAATCAAGTTGTGCCAAAGAGTTCAGTTCAAGTCTTAAGTGAAGCATATTTTCATCTCTGAGGCTAGTAGTTCCAGGGAATCAGGACTGCTGATACCAAGTTAAGATGCATACTTTCAATCTTGTGACAAAAAAGACAAAAACTGTTCATAAAAAGGAATTCCATCCTCTTCTGACCCACATAAAAGCAGGATACTTCATAATATATTTTAATTCCACCACAGTAAGTTGTTTTAATAAATATGAAGCCATTGTTTCATTCTGAATTTAAACTAACACTGATCCCTCTAAAGATCTGACTTGGCAAATACTTGTCAGGTTGAGGAATGGGTTTTTTTATGTCTCTTTCAAGTTGCCTGGGCCTTTGTTTGCACAGAGCATTTAAAGAACTCATACTTATTTTTTGACAGAAGGCTTTTATATGCATTATTCAGATACTCGTGGACAAGTAACAAATGTATCCATGTTGGTGAAGCAAAAAAATTAAGCTTTCAGAGAAACGACAACATTTATTTGGTTAGGTGATTTAAGACTGACCTGTAACCAGTTTTTTAAAGAACACAGATGTTAAAGTCCATACTTGCTCGTACCATTGATACAAGAGGAAACCAAACAACAGTTTGGCTGGCTTTATAACCAGTAAAATCAGGAGTATTACCTGTGTGTGCAAACCTGCAGAAATAAAGTGTCCTCTCTGTACAAGGAGGAGATCCTCTCCATTTCCCACTAGAATTTGGAAAATTAGAATCTCTATTACCTCTGCAAATAAAGCCAGAATGTCTTTCCAAAAACCATAAGCTCTAGCATCTGTTTTGCACACAGTATGATTCTTTAGAGGAAAACGTGCATGTACAACAACAACCCACTATCTTGTATTTGCTTGTACCACAAGACGATTGAATTCATCAGTTTGGGGGCTTCTTTTTTGTAGATATCGCAACAAATACACCCCATGGAATATATACCAATGTTACTGTTTCTTCTTGCATACCTTATCTGGCAACAAATAATTCAGCCCAACACTCTTGTCTGAGCAAACTTTCCAGAAGAGGAAATAATTGCGTAATCTGCACTTGGCCTGGCCGTCAGCCCTTGACCTACAAATTTTTGTGATTCACTTACATTTTCTTCCTGATTTATTGCAAGCAGTATCATTCAGATTAGTTAAGTGCCCATGTAAAAAGCTTATATAGAGATTTCCAGCATGACTTTGCACTATCTGTATTCATAGCTGTCAGAGTTTGCAGTTGACTAACATTTTCTAGCTTCTTTCTGCGCACAAACTGACAAAAACATTTTCTTGGTACACAAATTTAAAGGGCTTCAGAGGGATTTGTACAGAAATAAAACCCTCCTAAATTACTGATCTGCAGGCTCATTCATTGATGCATATTGCACTATATTCCAGCTGAGATCCAAGGAATCCAGCCTCTATCACACAGGGTACAAATAGATTTGTCAGGTTTAAGTGGAAACTGTCAGTAAAATGAATGAAGGGTTTCTCTCTTGTTCTTTAAATTTTTTCTTTTTAAAAATAAAATAGTAAAGCTTACACTCTAAGGAACATTATCCCCAAACTAGATACTAAGCTAGATGAGCAAGACAGCATCAGATGAGCCAGCTATGTGCCCTTGCGACTAAGAAGGCAAATGGTATCCCGGGGTGCATCAGGAAGTGGAAAGCCAGCAGATTGAAAGATGTGATCTTTTCCCTCTGCTTTTGCCTGGTGAGGCCACATCTGGGGTCCTGTGTCTGGCTCTTGGCTCCCTAGTTCAAGAAAGACAAGGAGCTACTAGAGAGGATCCAGCAGAGGGCTATGAAGATGATTAGGGGACTGGAACATCCCTGTTATGAGGAAAGGCTGGAAGAGCTAGGCCTGTTTAGCCTGAAGAAGAGAAAACTGATAGGGGATTTTATCAATGCATACAAATATCTTAAGGGCAAGTGTCAAGAGGATGGGACCAGACTCTTTTTCAGTGATGCCCAGTGACAGCATAAGGGGCAACGGGTATAAACTGAAATACAGGGAATTCCATCTGAATATGAGGAAAAACATCTTTACCTTGAGGGCAACAGAGAACTGGAACAGGCTGCCCAGAGAGGTTGTGGAGGTACTCAAAACCCATATGGACATAATCCTGTGCAGCCTGCTCTAGGTGAACCTGCTTAAGTAGGGCATTGGACTAGATGATCTTCAGATGCCCCTTTCAACCCCAACTATTCTGAGAGTCTGTGAAAAGCAGAATAATACTGATGCAGCAGCTTGCGGAAAGCTTCTTTCATCCTAAAGTTCGTTTGGTTTTGTTTTGTTTTTTTTTAAATGGGTCTTATGACATTAAAGACTGGCAATGTAAAGGATTAATTGTATCTTTGCCTTTACTTGCAAAAACACAGAGCATGGAGGTAGAGCATTACATTTGCTTTTATATCAGCAAGCATTGCACATAATATAATGGTAGCCAGGCAAATCATCCCCTATCAGATGAAGAATTCAAAATACTGCACCACTCAAACCCCACCTGATAAGGTTTCATCCCACAGGAAGGAGGGGCAGACTTCATTGGTAGTCATTCATTCCACCTTCAAGTCATACTCTTCAGTTCACAGTATCATCAATCCTAAGCTCATTTGTTGCCAAGATCAGCCTGTTTCTCCTTTAGGTCAGCTAGAATATGGTTCTCAGAACTCCAAAAAAGTTGGATGGCTTTTACCAAGGTAAAATTTGGAGAGCATGCCAGGAAGCATGGACAGAGCCATAGCACTGTTCTGAGGGAACTTTTTGCACCTGAACCATATGCTATAGCCAAGAAGTTTCCTTGGTATCAATTGACTTTTCATTAAGTTCTACCCATCCATGTCCTACACATGAAATCTGTCAGATAGCTCTGATTTGGGGAAGTTTAAGGAGTAACACACCTCTGGTATCCGAATTCATTGCTGTTAGCTCTGCTGCTGACAACTCACAGAAGAACACTTCTTACAGTGCCTCTCTAGCATACACTCTTCCCTCCACCCAGTCCTAAGGTTTACCATCACTCTGTGCAAATTATCATGACATACTACAATGCTTCACGTACTAGAACTTCATGTTCTGCTGTTTTTTCATAATTAGAACAACACTCCCAAGTGTGATCCTCCATGGGTCACAAAGCTCAGATGCATTGGCGTTTCTTTCAATTATGGTAAAACACATACACAAATCCTGCATATTTTCTGCCTAAGAGAACATTAAGCTCTTCACCCACACCCAAGTGCAGATCATTTAATCTAGGGCAGAATCTCAAATTCAAGTGTTAAAAAAACTGACCAAGTGTTTTGTGTCTGTATGATCTCTGTGCAGTACCTAAAATTCTGCTTTGCTCTGTTGCTACCTAAAGCATCTCTACCTTTTTCTCACTGGAAAGCTTCCACTGACAAAACTGTATGTTAGCTTATTCACCAAAACTAGAACCCACATATTTAATGATAACAAAGATTTTGACATCAATACTGGAACATTTTATCTGGTTTCTTTTCGCTTCAACTAAAAAAACCCGCACTTTTCACCAACCCCACAACCTGAACCCACATCAGCAAGATGTTCCTTGTAGATGCCCTGGCAGCCCCAAATCAGAAGCAGCAAGCTGTGGCCATGTCAACTGAGAGGAGTTGGATATCTCCTATGATAGTATGTTACTTGCTCTGGTAAATGACAAAGGTAAAAAAGCCATGGGGAAGCCCAGATAATTGCTAGGCTTGACAAAAAGAGCAGTTTAAGCAACTTTGCAAGTGTGACACGCAGTTCTGCTCCCAGAACTTGCGACTCCCTACATGTGTTTGTGCTTTCACATGGCTTTCTCTGAAGAAAGATTTGGTCAGGAGTGTGTATCCTACTTTCCTGTATCCGAGCCAAGGCCTTATTTGTTCTGCGTGCATACTTCTTGCAGTGTTTAGGCAGCTGGATCCAAGGGGACAGAAATAAAGGTTCACAGCACCCATTTGTTATTCAAAGGAACACTGACCTCCCAGTCAGATAAATGATTGAAATGGTTCTGTCTGGGTAACCTGGAAAATTGTTTGAGCAATGTAAAAGCAAATACCTACGTTTTGCTGTAACTATTTTTAGACAGTGAGTTTTACTTTTCCCTGTTCTCAACTCATTATTTTGATATCATTCTCTGTTCTAAGAGCATTTTCTTCCTAAATCAATGAGACTAAAACAAAGATTTTCACCACCCTTTGTTGTCAAGTGGTATCAACCCCTTCTACCTGTGTCTTGAAAACATCTGTTTAGAAATCAACCTGGGGGTTTGAGAATCAGACATACTCCCCAAGAGGGCTCTGAAGCTCTCTACATTCATGCAGCCATTCTCTTTGGCTACTCTACTGTAAAGACTTTCGTGGGCGCTCTAGTGGATACAAAAGATGCCTTATTGGGAGATACTGCATGTCTTCCATAAACAGGCTAAGGGAGTGGTAATGGAGAGCACTAGGAGAGATCTAGCTAGTCTGAATAAACATACCCTGAAAAAAGATGTTCCTAGCAAGTACAAAGTGCCCACTATGCTGTGGGATATCTTCCCAAAATGTAGTCACTGACTTCACATGTGAAGTGTCCATGTAGAGAAGCAGTGCAGAGTGCTGGGTGCCTGCATATGCATTTCCCCTGGTTCCCCTTAGAAAACAGGCCAGGATGATTGTCCTCTCCTCAGGTGTATGGGGATGACAGCCAAATCTAGTGTGCTTTCTACTTCCCAGCACATATACTTCCTTTCAAAAACCCTTAGGATGCAAAGAGGTACAGTCGTTAGGCCCAAGAGACTACAGCCATGCTTGTTTCCCAGGACTGGTCCTTGACAGGTTATATATTCCAAGTACAACATGCAGAGAAAAGCTCGAATCACATGCACTGCAACCAGATCTCCATCATGATCTCAATATTGATGTGGTTTGTGGAAAAAGTAAACACATGCACTTTAATTTCAAACAAACAGCAGCTATGACTTAGTCAAAGATTAAAGTGCGTATGAAGCTGGAAGAGAATTTTCCTCTTCTTATCTTAATGTCAATATATTCATAAATATTTACATGAGTTCAGGATATCAGGATCATTTGAAGACACAGTCTTTAGTCTACATATCTTACTGTCAGTGTTCAGTTATGCTCTTTTAATCTATACTGGCATTTAGCAACTGACAGCTTAATTTAATAAGCTTCTGTATCATATTATGATGTGCCAGACTGAGCAGCTTGGCAAGCATATGCCCCAAAGCAGAAAATATCCCACAGAAGCTAACTCTCATGGTTTCTTGACTGGAATATCCAACAGAGGAGAAACACTGAAGTAGGAGTGACAGCTTAACAGTGAGCACTGAACATATTCTCTGTACATATTTTTCCTCAACACAAACCAGTAATTTTCAAATACAAGTGGGTAAATCGAAACTGGAAAAGGAGCAATGAGTTTCTTCTACTCAGTAACACAAAATTTCATAAAGAGGGCTGCAGAAAACTGGTAGAGATTCTTAGATTCATTTGCTTGTGTTGTGGTTCAAGCCCAGTCAGTCACGCAGGTTTCTCTCTCACTCACTCACTTTCCACTCTTTCTTCCCCCCTACTCTGGGAGGAGATGGGGAGGAGAATTGAAAGAATGGAACTCGCACAGGTTGAGATAAGAGCAGTTCAGTAACTAAGGTATAACACAAATCACTGCTGCTACCACCAATAATAATAATGACAAGGAAAATACACGGAAAGTGAATACAATCACTCACCACCCAATACCAAGCCCGACCCAGCAGTGAACTCCCCTCTTCCAGGTCTCCTGCCCCCAGTTTTTACATCCGGGGCATGACATGCTGTGGTATGGAATACCTCTTTGGTCAGTTTGGGTCATGTATCCTGTCTCTGCTTCCTCCTGGCTTCCCCTCCTCCCTGGCAGAGCATGAGACTCAGAAAGTCCTTGGTCAAACCAAACATTCTGAGCCGTAACCATAAACATTGGTGTTATCAGCGCTGTTCCCAGGCCGAAAGTCAAAAACACAGCGTTGCACCAGCTACTACGAAGGAGAGAAAATGACTGCTACTGCTGAACCCAGGACAGCTTGCCACAGGTCAGGCCAATCAGCAGGTCTTTAGCCCAACTTTAAAGTTTTTTCTTTTATCAAGATCAAAACCCATTTAATCAAGTTAAAGTATTTAGTAGCATTCCTAAAAGGCTTAGAAACACATAGAGCTAAAGGCCTCCAGATCTAATATAGCCCTCATCATCAATTTCATCAAAGAAATATAAGTGTTTCTCCAGCAGAGCACACTAGTTTTTAGCCGTGAAGGTTTGGATTAGGATAGTGCTAGAGTTATCCTGTAACTTCCGACCCTCAGGGTTTATTTTCATCTTTCTCTTAAGCAGCTGGTACTGACTATGAGAGGTAGATGCTGCTTCGATCTAAGCTACCCATTCTGATGTTCCTGATTTGCAGCATTTCCTTTCTGCTGTAATTTTAAGAGTTTCTGGTCCCTTTCTCTTAAGATGGCTTTCATGCACATCAAAAGACTAGCTGAAGCAATATGTTCAAACACATGGTTTTCTTAGAACCCAATTTTGCCCTTCCAGTAGTGCCATGCATTGCAACATGAACTGCCAGGAGTGAAATTTAAAGTCCCTTGGAACTGTCCTACATAAAGCGGAATAAACAAGGATCTTTCTCAAACACAATCTTATCACATAGTCACAATATAACAGTAATGCATAAAAGTGTAACAAATTTCATAGGTCAAGGTTTCTCGCGTGTAATTCACAACTGTTTCTAGACTAGCTTAAGGAAGCCAGAACATGAAAGGCCTTAGCTCTTGCTGTAAAATAGAATGTGCTATTTTGAAACACGTACATATATTCTGGGGTAGTTTCTGTGGTTTAGCAAAATACAAAATATTCACTATGAACTCTGAAAAGATTTGGCACACTGAATTTACTGGAAAGAAAGAGGCAGGGTTTCTGCACAAGAATAAAAGCTATTCAGTAACTAATTCCCCAATGCATTTGTTTTAGAAATACCTAGTGATTTGTGTAGTTCCACATTTAGCTTGCAGTCACCCATTTTTGCACATATCAAAGCTTCAAGATGAGTACAGGTCAGTGAAAAAAGTGTGCAATCTTGCTGTGGCAAGAATTATCTTTCAATATACATCTTCAGCATCTAACAGATTAAAAAACAAACTCCTGGAAGATCTTGTCCAAGTTGCTTTTTCTGAAGAATTCTTATTGAAGGTGTCTCCCTTATTTCTTCTCCCCAGCTGTTTTACCAAAAGATTACTACTCTTGTTTCAGCTGTATTTCTACTTGAATGACTTAGGCTTGATTTTTTTTTTTAAGTGTGCTATTTTTTTTTTTTTTTTTCCCCAGTCAGGCAACTGTTTCTAGATTAGCCCCATGCCCTTGCCAATAATTATTCTATGGAGAAACATAACTTATCTGTAATCCACTCACATTTTTGACAACTGCCAGACCAGCTGCAGCATTCCTCAGTTTTTCAGGTTTGCCTGAGAAATTGTCCCAAGCAGCGATGAAAAGGAGGTGTTTCTGGTTCCCTGGTTATTATCTGTCTTGATTGTGAAAATGCTAAGTTGAATCATCACGCAAAACCTCGACCAAAGAGCCTTCTTTTGCGCTCCTGACTCCCTGAAGATTAACATTCAAGGCTACCAGCAATAACTGCAGATCAGAGCTATCCTGCCATGTTGTGGGTAGCTTATGACTTTCTCCCTGCTGTTGCAGCTTGCTGTGCCTGAACACGTGCCTGAGCTGTCACACTTGGTAACTACAGCTCCTTGTACCTGCACTGCCTGTAGAGGTACAAATGTAAGATAAGCCGGGTTGCCCAAAGAGTTCATCTAGCCTGGTATCCCATCCTCAGCAGTGGGCATCAGCAGACACCCACAGAAGAGAACAGGACAAGCCTGCGTGCTTGTCTTGTGTTTTTCCCTACCTCCGGCTCTTTGCAGCTGAGGGAGCTGTCTGAAATCTGACTAGGTTTACTCACTTGCTAGTGCCTTCAACTTCTTTTCATTGCATTCCTAGTAATTTCACATGTGGTCTCTAGTACTTGTATAGAAGGGGGACTGATCTCTCCACACCATTCAGCTCTATATACTTACATTCTTTTCAGTCTTTTTATCCCAAATACAGAAACTATTCATACCTATATGAACCTGGTTTGCCTCCTCTAGAACTTCTTCAGATCTCTCATATGCTGAGACGAGAAAACCAGCACACCATCCAGTAATCTAAGCACATAAACCTCAGATTTATGCAGGTTTTTGGTTTGGCCTCCATCCTTTCCTAGTGCTTGATTTGCTTCACTACCAGTAATCACTGAGCTGACAGTTCACAGAACTATTTATCATGAACTTAGATTCAAGTTCAAGCTATTCCCTGCTCTGACTGAGGTTCCTTGCCTGGGCCTGTGCCAGAGTGTACAACAGCACATAGGAATTGTGCAAAAGTGTGAAATTATGACAGTATAGAAGCACTGCACAGCTTGTTCTTCAAACCAGTGCCGTCATTCACATGCCTGATAAAAAGCAGAGTGGAAAGCCTTGGAGATTTTCTGGATACTTCTTGTTTACAGAGAAACCTCAACAAAATAACTGAAGGGCAAGTATATTCTCACCTTGTACCTCAAGTGGGAGGTGGCCTGAAGTAAACATAGCAGCGAAACATGAAGAGCTCATATTGCACTCGATACCCTGGCCTTGTCTTCATCTGCTCTTACCCTCACCTGATAAAAAAGCATAGATGAAGAGCTTATGCAAGTCACTCCTAGGTTTGCCTCAGGAGTAGTGTTACTCATGCATATTGGAAGAGACAAAGTACTGATTCAGAGAAAACTCCAGGCACAAACTTGCCAACAAAGTTTTCTAGTTGGCAAGCAGGTATTCTTTATTACGGGCACCAAGAGACACAGGGCATAGCTCCTCCTAACATGTGTCCACCTATTGCTACACAAGCAGTCCTTATATAACTACAGAGCATACGTACATATTCATGAGGCTACGTATGGATTATCTCATTTTCCAGAAAGCTCCCCGCATGCGTACAAAAATGTGGTGGTGGTCTCTGAGGGTCGTTTACTTCTTCCAACAGTCTTCATCACTGCTGGCAGCCTTTAAAGCACGCACAGTAGATGCTTATACCAGCTTAATCGGTTCGTTAGCACCACAGACATAGTAATCATCCCATCCTCCTACTTACCAGTTAGTTTAACTGCAGCCTATCCTGGGCCCCTGCCTTTCCAGATACTCTCTATCTTTACGTCCCGTTCTTCTAGCCTTTTTTCTTACACTTATTTTGTACTAAGGTCATAAAGGCCTAAACTACGTCAACTACAACAGTTTATCTTATGCAAGAATTCTCAGCATGTTCTCCAGCTGTACTTTATATTTTTTTCTCTGTATATCTTGCATCTCATTTACTTTCCATTACTACTGTTACAAAGCCATCAAAATTAACATTACTTAAAATTGATTCTAAAGCTTTATATATTTCATTTTGTAATTTTTTCACCCCCCTTTGTCTCAGTGATTGTATTCTCTTTCCGTGTATTCCCCTTATTATTATTATTGATGGTAGCAGTAGTGATTTGTGTTATACCTTAGTTACTAAACTGTTCTTATCTCAACCCATGGGAGTTACATTCTTTCAATTCTTCTCCCCATTCTTCCCCTCCTCAGGGGGGGGGGGGGGGGGAAGAGGGGGGAGTGGGTGAGCAGGCTGTGTGCTTTACGGCTGAAGCCACGGCAGTTTTTTTGGCGCCCAACGTGGGGCTTGAAGGGTTGAGATAATGACAGGATTACTAGTCACAATGCTGATTTATTGCTCTCAAAGCTGTTGCTCTGGTTCTCACAGGTTCAGCGTAGGATACTTTACTTACAGCTGATATTTGTTATCTTAACATTTTTCAGATATGGGGTTTGGGTTAAGGTTCTTGTTACATTGTACTTTATTGGAATGACTTTTAATATAATAGACTCATTGATCATGAAACTGACCTGGCTTTTGTTCCCAGTGTGGTCACCAACTCTATACTTTGGGAGGTATATAATAGAAGTGTTTAGAAATTACACATCTCTTTTCACGTCCTTGAGTGGTCAGCCTGTGAAGGAGACGTTCTTTTATGCCCCCCCCCCCCCCGACCGTTTACAGCATCATTTGAGAATTTTGAAGGTTTTGAATGGCTTTTAGGTACCCTTGAGACCTGCCTGCTGATTGCGATGGGGATTGCCATGTTGGCGCACATACCAAGTGTGTTTTACCCACAACCATTTCGTCTGGTCCTGAGAGTTATGCAGAGTCAGGTTTGGGCCTTGTCTAGGGTTAGACAACGATATAGGAGGACCAAGAGATTTTCCCAGAGGCTGACACTGGGGTTTGAGTAGGTTCAAACTTAAATAAGGGAAGTTTAGTTTGGATATGAGGAAGAAATTCTTTACTGTAAGGGTGGTGGGACACTGGAATGAGTTGCCCATGGAAGCTGTGAATGCTCCATCCCTGGTGGTGTTCAAGGCCAGGCTGGACAGAGCCTTGGGTGTCATGGTTTAGTGGGAGGTGTCCCTAGCCATGGCAACTGAGTTGGAAATAGATGATCTTAAGGTCCTTTCCAACCCTAACTATTCTAGGATTCTATGATTTTTATGCAGTTTTTCACCTGTGTTGTGAACAGAAACTATTACAACTAAAGTAATTTTAGAAAATATGCATTTTTTTTTTAGTTTCCCTTAAAACTTTGCTGCCCGATTTTGAGTAGCACTTAGCTCTGGGATACTTTCATATCTTGAAAATGAAATGCATACAGCATAAAGTCTTGATGATTTCCTCTCTGTTCTGTCATTTGGGAAAGGGTAAGCCAACTTGTCCTGCTGTCAGTCTTGGAATATTATTAAGAGTCAATGTGCCATTACTAAGTTGTGTCTTGAGAGTGCATTCAAAATTGCACAATCAATCATAAACACATTGAAGTGTTGTAGAAAATAAAAAAATACAATCAAATAACTGAGAGGCACACAAATTAACATGTTGTAGCAGAAATCCTCTTACAAAACAATATAAGAATTGAATAATACAAGGAAAACGTCTAATCTTAACAGGGTGTTAGTCTGTCACTTGAGTCTCATATAGGTGTGACTGTCATAGAAATGCTTTCAATCACTTAAGGACACGGAAATAGATCACAGAGATTAAGCGTCTGCTTATTAACTGCCATGAGAGAGGCAGGGAGTGAACTCAGCCACAGGGCTTCTTTAACACAAAAATTATCCCGATTTCTTCCTGCTCTACTCCTTTCTGTGCCTGATCTTAAATACAAAGCATCTCACAAGAAGTGCTAAAGCTTCATAATACAAAGCATGGAGTGATTTGTAATAGTTATTTACAATACAAGTTCATTTTTATTTATAGAATATGATCCCCCAGGAATGAATTCACATTTGCATGCTGTGAGTAGGTTTTTTTGTCTTGAAAAGCCTGTGCAGACACCCTCCTCAGCCACGTGCCATCCTGTAATGTACCCAAGCACTGTTCAGGCACGTTCTCCTTTAAACAGGCAACTTGTCTGTTGCAGTTGCTAAACTCCTCAGCATCACGAGGGTAGAGTGCATTTCATATCAACCATTCTTGTTGAAAACCCCCCAAAATTCCTGTGTAACGGGCCACTATAGGAACTATGACTTGGCTATTCCTTCATCTCTACAGCTACATTATTTTTTCAGTTTCACATCTCTCCAAGATGTTGCAATTTTCTACAGAGCTGCAATTTCTACAGAAACTTTCAATATTTTCCAATATACAAGCATTTATTTCCAAATACATATGTGAAAAACTGAAACAAGAATTCTGTTACAGCAAGTTTGTTGAACTGGGTGTTAAGACTGTTTCTATGCTGCGTTTATCCTGGAGGCACGTTTGTCCCACAGGTTCTGATCTTATCTTTAGCTGGTACTGAGAAATTACTTCCATGAACTTTGGAAGGTCAACTTGTTAAACATCTATCCACTCTCCCCTACTCTTCCTAATCTTCTAGAAATAATAATTAACTTAATTTTCTGAGAAGCGGATGGTGACTTTTCCACCCAATTCATGTTAATGTGTTTCAGATGACTCATATATTGCAACTATGTTGCCTGCAAGGGTTCCTCACTACAAAAGTTCCTTGCTGAAACTTACCAAATGATTTTTTTTCTGTTCCTTATTTCTTCGGCCAAGCAGCAACATACTTTTCTAAAACTTGCAAAAGATGGCTTCATGCCCTGGCACAGGTATAAGCTCGTACAAAGCAACATGCCATGAAGCAGGGAGCTTGCATTTGGGACTCTGTTGGGAAATGAAAAAAATTAAGTGAAGCAGAATCCCATGCCAAACCTCTTCTGCCTAATATCAACTTCAGTCCTTTAAAGATCTTGCCTTTGGATATTAGTTGCCCAATACCACATTGGGAATAATATTGGCGTATTCACCAGAACAGAGCAGATATTTCAGCAGCTTGCTGAAGGAGTGTTCGGTGCATCTGAAGAACGCGCCTAGCACAGGAAGGCGAGTTCACCAGTTGCAGCTGGCAGAGGGAGAAAAAGAGCCTTGAGGGAAATAACCCCATATTTAGGTAATTGTGTGCAATAACTCCTTGAAGGAAACTTGCTAGTTTCAGCAGCAACCAGTTTCCACTGGTGCAGATTAGTGTCACACAAGGTGTCCACAGGACATTTCTCACCACAGAATTGCTCTAAGAACTGGAAAACACAGACTATAATGTATTGCATTTGAATGCCACTAGCCCACATCTCCAGAGATGCTTTGTCTACTGAGGAAATCACCTGTTGGGAGCCCAGCAGGTACTCCACATCTCCTTCACTCAAACAAAACCTTGCTGATTTATTTAAACTCCTAAACTTAAAGGTGTTTTGAAAGCAGTTCAAGACATACAAAAAGTGTCTGAGCAACACATTAAGACAAGCCTTAATTTCTAGTTTATAGAGTATCATTATATCAGGCATCACAAAGGAGTTCTTTCTGGGTGAGTATCAGTGATGGCTTAAAGGGAATGTGTTAGCTGAGATACCACAAAAAAAGCTGCCAGAATTGCATGCAGCCTTAGCCAGTCAGTTCCTTACTTTCAGAAGCACATTTTTCATAAAAGCTAGGATAAATATTCCTCCTGGTTTTACTCAGGTTGGTGTTGAGCAAGGCAGTCAGTCTTTAAGGGATAAACAATAAATATTTTTTCAGCTTGTAAATGCAGCTCATACATGTTAATTACCCACTTTAATCTCCTAATCTGAAATACTAATGAAGCTGAGGCTGTTGGAGGACTGAAGGTGCCTGCCAGCATTCCTGAAGACACCTTTTGGAAGATCTTGTGGTTCTTGTTTTTAAGAGGTGTCTGACCCAAATCACACCACATTAAATAGAAAGGCTTGTTGAAGCAAAGGTAAGCATTCCAATTAGCTTAAAGGGCATCAGGATTAGCCTTCCCATACAACTGATATAATGGTTTTGTAATATAGGAAAAGGTACAATGTTTTTCCACATACCAAGGCAGTAATCTCAAAGTCTTAGGAAGAAACTTGGTAAAGAGAAGATCAATCAAACAGGATCAGATTGCTCCTTTTCCAGTAGGGCTTTGTTTTACTAGAAAGCACACTTGCAGTTCTAAGAATGGTAAAAAACAAACAAATATTAAAAATGAGCATAAGCTCTTTCTACAGCTTTGAGCTGAACCGGCCTCCATCCTACTTCCATGAGCTTGCAGTTGTATTTACGGTAGCAGCTTCTTTATATCTATAAATCTCTTCTTCCCCTGGCTTACAGCAGCAGCTTGTGCAAATGATTCAGAGTTGACCTGAACACAGTCTGTTGCAGTCCACTACATGCTGCTTTCATTTATGTGAAAACAGGAGTTCAGAAATCCCTTTTGTGCTTTCCAAACATCTTCAGCTGCAATTTCAATTCCCCATCTGCTGCTGAGAGCAGCACAGATGGGCTCTAGTTTCTCCAGTCTAACATCTGCACATTTTTAGTCCCTTACTTTAGCTGGGCAGGCAGCTCCTGAAGTGCCAGTTTGAGATTGACAGGTACAATTTTAGCCTTTCAGCTCCAGGGTTTAATTCATATTGACAAAGGCAGAATGGCGCTCCTTACTGATGAGAGCATACTGAACAGTTCTCTGTTAGCTTCCCCTTACCTTTACTCTTATGCTAACTGCCCCATTCTGGGTGTTTTCTTACATTAAAAAAAAAAAAAAAAAAAAGCTAAAAAAAAATGGGAGGGAAAGGGGAGAGGGCAGAAGAGAGAGGGGAGAAGAGGGGAGGGAGGAGAAGGAGAGGAGAAGAAAAGGAAAAGAGAAAAAGAAAAGGAAAAGAGGAAAAGAGGAAAAGGAAAAGAGGAAAAGAGGAAAAGGAAAAGAGGAAAAGGAAAAGAGGAAAAGAGGTAAAGGAAAACAGAAGGAAAAGGAGAAGGAAAAGGAGAAGGAGAAGGAGAAGGAAAAGGAGAAGGAGAAGGAAAAGGAGAAGGAAAAGGAGAAGGAAAAGGAGAATAAAAAGGAGAAGAAAAAGGAGAAAGGAGAAGGAGAAAGAAAAGGAAAAGGAGAAGGAAAAGGAAAAGGAGAAGGAAAAGGAAAGAAAAGGAAAGAAAAAAAGGAAAGAAAAGGAAGAGGAAGGAAAAGGAAAAGGAAAAGGAAAGAAAAGAAAAGAGAAAAGAAAAGAAAAGAAAAGAAAAGAAAAGAAAAGAAAAGAAAAGAAAAGAAAAGAAAAGAAAAGAAAAGAAAAGAAAAGAAAAAAGAAAAGAAAAGAGAAGAAAAGAAAACCAAGTTTTATCTGCATCCTACACAGTAGTCAAACAAGGAAAGAGCAAATTGATCTCTTGTCGTCTATGATTAACAACCACAATTCAGTTGGCAGAAGAAGCTTGGGGATCACAACTCACATATGAAGCTCAGCTGCAAGTAGTGCTGAACTTGATCAAGACAACAGTACCCACAGTTTTGCAATCATGTTCGCCTCGCTTGCAAGTTTAGTTTTACTATGTAATCAAAGAATAAAAACCTCAGACCTGAGAATTCTAAAATGGCAAGAGTTCCAATGTTTTGTTGAACTAGAAGTATCCAAACTGAGTAAGTCTGAGAAGCTGTGAAATATAAAGACTCACACCCAGAGAAGTCAGAAGTCTGTTACCTTGCAAAGGCATTCAGCTTCCTAAGAGTGAATTATATCAGAGCAGAAAGCCCAGGGACACCATATCTTATTGACTGGTGCATCCTCAGTGAGATCAACAGTAAGTAATGAGTCCTACAACACGGGTAAAAAGGTTTCATCCTTGTCAAGGATTAGCCCAGTTACACAGCTTATTATAGCTTCCTGGGTGTTCTCTATTCACTGTCCAACACTAAAATTGTTGGAAAATGTGACAGTACCACAATGATCTTACAGTAGCAGAGGGGGTTTTACTTCTGTCCTGTGCTCCAGAGCACTTTTCAGCTATGCCTAGGTATTAGAAGTGTTAATTTGAATTTGGAATATGATTTTAAAAGCAATGGGTAGAAAGATTTAGAAGTCCTGTGTCTTGACACAGTCCCTTTAGTATAAAGAGTTATTCCTGATCTCTTTCTAAAGCAACCAGGAAACATGCAGAAGAATAACAGAACACATCTATGTGAAAGGAAGTGTTTACACATTGTTAGTTATTAAAAGTATTACCTGACAGATAAAAACAACCTAGATATTAGGGTTATCTCCAGACTTGAGTGTCATTCCATAAATCACTTGAGCTCTCTGAACTTGCTATATTCAGACTGTAGCTGCTTTGCATGGGTGGGGAATATTTTTCAAAGCATGTCTGTACAGCACTGAGAAAAATAAGATTGCAATCCTTTTTACAGCATCAAAAGCTAACACAAACAATTTAAACAGATCGTTTCTACAGACCTATGATGATGAACATCTGATTTTTTTTTACCACATAATTAGAGGCCTTTTCCAAATATCTAAGTATACTTCTCATGCCTCTGGATGAGTAATCTGAAAATCCCAGCGCTTGGTATATTAACACCACAATAGAAACTGAACATATTCCAGAATTACATACTCATGGTTTCTTGAAGGCTTTTAAAGCAATATACAGTTACACTTGTATTGAATCAATAAGATATATTACTCTCCATAAAAATACTGCCTCTTCCTGTGGTATTTCATTGTCATGACTCTAAACCCAGCATGGTTCTTGTGAATTCCAGCTGACACACTTAGAAGATTTCTGGCCACATATCTGTATTAAGTGGCCTGCAGCCATACCTCCTGAAGCTTTAATCTCATACAGCTTCACAACAGGACTGATCAAGCCGTATGTAAATGGAGATTTCCAAGGAAAACAGCTTAAGAAGCATAAAAGCTGAGTGAGATAGTTCTGAACGAGATTACACAATGTGACTGCATCCAGAGGGTCTGTACTTGGTGCCCATTCTGATTCCAGTCCTGAAACACTGCTAAAACCAACTAAACAAAAAAAAAACAATGGGAGAACATTATATATATACATATATATAATGTAATACGGGTTTCTGTATCTTAGCACAAAACAGTTTCCACCAGGACACTTGATGTACCATCTTGTGGAAAATCAGTCTGAACTACTGAGTGACTTTAGCAATCAAAAAAACATTGAAGACTTTTTAAGTCCAGGTACAAGAGAAATTCATAGAGGATATGATGGTCAAATTCAGACGTTATCATTACAGCCTGAGGAATTAGCAAAATACAGCAAACTGCTGACTCTCAGTCTACTATTATTTGCATTATAGATCCATAAATACTATGAAATCAGTTTACTTAGCCCACTTTTGTCAGAAACCATCCCACTACATTCAAAAGAGCTAAAAAAACATTAGAAAACAGTGTTCTAGACTGGTATGAGGTGCTTACTGGATGAAAAGCACTCTGTAAGAGACTGCCTCTGAAATATATAGCTGTCAGTTACATCAGACAAGAACAAATCCTGGGCTGACATCAACCACCACATTCCCAAGAAAGTAACAACACAGACTCTGGGTCCATTAACTGCAAGGTAAATAATAGATTCAACTCCTGTGCATACAGCATGAATGTAAGGCAAGAAAAGCTAGGATAAAGTCTGTCTCATGGGAGTTCAAGAAGAACAAGTATGTGTTTTAACCTAAGGATTTTCTTTTCAATAAAAGGAGGCAAGAAAACAGCAACAAATACTTTCAAAAAGCCCACTGTACCTCTCATCACTGGATGCATAGAACCAGCATGGCTGTTCCTGCAGAAGGTAGAAGGGAAGGTACGCTACAGAAATTATTACACAGCTAGTAAGTACTAGCAGGCATTGCACAGTTGCAACAGCATCTAATCTTAGACTTTCATATATTAAATAAGATGTTCTTTAAGATGATGAGGAGAAACCCCTTAACTACTCACATCTCAAGAAGACATTAACAATTAAATTTTATCATTTAAAAACTAAATGAAGATTATAATCTTCCAGTAAGAAAGAAATTTCCACTTTATTTACCACATCTACTTTTCTCTACTGCTAGACTGAGCTTACAGAAACTTCATAACATTCCTGCCCAATATCAAAAGTATTCGTTTTTAGATGATATCAATATTGCTCATGCACAGTAGTAAGGCATATTGCTCTGATTTCCATATATATATATATACACACACATGTGCGAGCAAATCCAACCGCTTTGAAGTAACCGGTTTACTACAGATACTAAAGCAATAACAGGAAGTTCAGTGCTTCTGCATTACAGTATCTTTATATTAGCTGCACTTTTTACTTTTCCACTACCAGAAGTGCTTTGCATTGTATCATAGAATCCTAGAATGGTTTGAGTTGAAAGAGACCTTAAAGCTCATCCAGTTCCAACCTCCTGCCATGGGCAGGGACACCTTCCACTATACCAAATTGCTCAAAGCCTATCATTAGTAAGCTTATAAAGACAATTAAAGACCAGTATTTTTCCAAGAAGGTGATTTAAAACACAAAGCCCTAGTTTCAGAGATTACACCCTGACACATCTTATGGAGTTCAGTAGAATCTGTACTTCAAGAATCACAGAAAAAAATAGTTTTTAAAAATTGTCTAAAAGCAAACTTAAGTGCCTGATATAAGGCATTCTCATTCAAAAACACAGGTAAGAGTTTCAAATTAATAACACTTCACACTTTCAGGTTTTCTACTGGAAGAATAACACCAAGAAAATCAAAACTTTGTTCACAACAGCTGCCTAGCATTGCCTTGAAGATTAACCGAAGTATGAACATAGAAACAGTTTGTCCCACTCCACATTATTAGCGCTACGTTTAATGCAACTGATAACTTAGATGTTAGTGCAACACAAACACAGTTATCTAAGGCTTGATTTCAGCTCCTGTGAGTTTCCACCCTGGCAGCTCCACAGAAAACATATGCAAGATGCCCATTGCTACTCGGAGACCTGAAATAAAACCATATTTATTGACAGGAACACCCAGCAGATTAATATCCAATTAAGCTGTCAGACTGCCATACAATTCCAGATGAGTTTCATGAACTGTTTAACCCATATTTGACCTTGTACTATAACCTTATAAAAACCAAATTAAATAGATATCCAAGTAATTAGCTTTTAATTAATTCTTACATTCAAAAACTGATTCAGCATTGCGGTTAAAACGAAGAAGCCTTGGCATTGAAGGGAAGCAATGTAAACAACCCCCTTGTGCTTGCTCAGTGAACTTAATGTCATTGCACAGGTTCATATCCACTTGGAACAACCTTAAAGCCTCAACACAAAAACCACTTCTATAAACTATGTTCCACTGTAACCCCTAAAGCCAGGACTCTCAGGACATGTTTTGATGACACAAACCCTCAGCAACAGAAACAGCCAGGTCATAGTATTTGTCCATCTTTCCTGTCAGTGGTTTCTCATCCTATCGGCTGTGTCCTCACCTGTAGTATGCTTTTTGTTGCTACAGTCAATTAAAAACAGGAGCAAACTCTTGTTTCAAAAGGAGAACTTGCTTGCATCTTCTCTAAGCCAATAAATGTCAATCCACTTTGCCTCATAACTCCAACCACTGTATTAATCATCTCAGCACAATCTACATTCTTGCTTTGTTTTTCATCCCATAATTAGTATTTCATTGCTTCCAAGCTGATTAGGAACAGTGGAAGTTGAAGGAAGTTCATGAATATCGGTAACTACTGGGAAAATGGTAGGCTGAAACTTTGTCTGAAGGCTTTCATGACCAGGTCCCGGGAGGACAGCCAGGGTTTGCTGAGAGCCCACATCATGAGAAAGGCTCATGGTAACAAGACAGGTCCAAGGTCAAGCCAGCAATTCAGTGGGCACATGAGCTCCAGTGGGTTTAACTAAGGTCAGAGACAGGCTAGCAATTGCTAAACAGATCCATAGTGACAAAGTCAGAGTGAGAAATCCTTCGGGAGCAGCAAGAACCATGATGCCATGCACAGGGACTAGCACATTCACAGCTCAGGCAGAGACCAGGGGTCCAGAACTGAGCTTAAATGGGCTCCTGGGCACATGGGGTTGGGATGGGGGTGGTGGGACGGAGATCCCAGGTGAGGCTGTCCAGGGTCATTAAAGCCTGCTCTCAGGTTCTCACAATTGTAAAAATAGGCCCTATGAAGACACCATCAGTCTCTTCAGGAAGGCAAAGAGATGTTATATCAGTAAGACCACCTTAATACTCTGAAACTCATCTTTCTGCACCAAAAATAAGCACATTCAGGAGAATATGGCTAGCTTTTCCTCCTCTTGCTGCTTGTCATATGGATGGGTAGATGATTTCTCCCTCTTTGGTTACTAATCTGAATGGCTCGTAAACACTACTGTTCTCCTTAAGCTTTTGGTAGTTACTGTGTGTGCATACATATACACATATGCACATACATACAGAATCACAGAATAGTTAGGGTTGGAAAGGACCTTAAGATCATCTAGTTCCAACTCCCCTGCCATGGGCAGGGACACCTCCCACTAAACCATGCCATCCAAGGCTCTGTCCAGCCTGGCCTTGAACACTGCCAGGCATGGAGCACTGGAATGGGATGCCCAGGGAAGTTGTGAATACTCCCTCGCTGGCAGTGTTCAAGGCCGGGCTGGACAAAGACTTGGGTGGCATGGTTTAGTGGGAGGTATCCCTGCCCATGGCAGGGGGGTTGGAACTAGATATCTTAAGGTCCTTTCCAACCCTAACTATTCTATGGTTCTATGATTCACAGCTTCCCTGGGCAACCCATTCCAGTGCCTCACCACCCTTACAGTAAAGAATTTCTTCCTTGTATGCAATCTAAACTTCCCCTGTTTAAGTTTGAACCCATTACCCCTTGTCCTATCACGGCAGTCCCTAATGAAGAGTCCCTCCCGAGCACTCCTATAGGCCCCCTTCAGATACTGGAAGGCTGCTCTGAGGTCTCCACGCAGCCTTCTCTTCAGGGTGAACAGCCCCAATTTTCTCAGCCTATCTTCATATGGGAGGTGCTCCAGTCCCCTGGCCATCCTCATGGCCCTCCTCTGCACTTGTTCCAACAGTTCCATGTCCTTTTTATGTTGAGGACACCAGAACTGCACACAATACTCCAAGTGAGGTCTCACAAGAGCAAAGGGTCAGGATCACCTCCCTCGACCTGCTGGTCATGCTTCTTTTAATGCAGCCCAGGATACGGTTGGCTTTCTGGGCTGTGAGCGCACACTGCTGGCTCATGTTCATTTTCTCATAGACCAAAATATGCACATATATTATGCACATATATATGTATGCATATGAAATGACTAGCAGCTAACTTGGGCTCTCAGGCCCTAGCTGAAGGGCCAGTGAAATCAGCAAAATTCTTCTCACACACTTCAATAGCCTGAATCAGGTGATGGTATGATAAATGAAGCTAAAAGGAAGAATGGAAGAAAGGAAGATATGTTGGGTCAGATCTTCTTGAGGAACAGTTCTTGAAAGTTTTCTAGCATGAGATAAATATAAAATTTGCTTCTTAACTGTGTAGAATTGAATATTGATTTTTGTCCTTTGAAAGCAGGGCAGACAGCATGGTTCTCAGGAGTAATAGGTGTTATTATACGAATAACTACAGTAGACATTACAGAATGTTGGAGGTACGTTCAGGAACCACTTACAGTTTTTAACATTTCATTCAGCTCAACCAAATTGGACTGCCTCTAGAATAGCTCTGCATCTAATGGAAAAATGTGTGTACAAGAGTAACCATGAAAATCATTTTATCTCATGTGCAACCCATGTCACTCAAACATATAGGCAATTTTCTTCTGCATGAACTAGTATCTCTATTCAGTCCTTTCTTCTCTCCTGGCAGTGGTCTGACCAATGTAATCTTTGTTATTATGAGTTTAAAAAACTTAAAACGCAAACTTGACACTGGCAGTTCTTAAATCTGGGTTGTAAGGATAGGTAAGACAGTTACCTGAATCACAGGAGCAGGTTTGCATGCATTACCTCATCACATCACTTTCCTAATAGACAAGCAGAAAGCTAATCTGTTTGCCCTGACAGAATCTTTTATCATGCTCTGCTCAAGAGGAAACTGAATGTAGCTGTATAGCTTCCTCTAATAAAACCTAGAAAATTAAATTCCCACGAGTTTCTCACTGATATGTCCTCTAGGCAAAGCAGTTGCAGAGACCACATGACAAGGCTATGAAAGCCTAAGATCTCAATTATTCTCAAGAGAGAGAAAATGCTTCAAGCCTCATGTGAGGATAAGCTGTTCCCTATCACCTTGTCTGACCCTCTGAACCTCTTCTGGTACCATAAATTCTTAAGGCTGCTTCATTCCACTGGTACCTCTTATAATCCTCTTTCTTCCAGTTGACAAATCAGCAAATAAAAATAGGTAAAAATACAGACTGCAAAAATTAGGGCTGGCAGCTGCAGTGGTTACTGCTCAGGTGCCACACGAAGCAATCTGGACAGCAGCTTGCACAGCCTGGAGTGCCAGGCAAGTCTCACAGGCATTGACTTTCAAACCTAAATGTTTCAAAATGCCCCAGATAGATTTCTGCTCCTTCTGGGAATTTTCTGCCCATTTAAAATATCTTTTGCTCTTCTGAAGCCTGAAATAGGCTACAAATCCATTGCTAAATGCTTCCTTCAGTTTGGTGTGAGGCTGTCTCCTTCCAAACTCATCATTCACTTCCACACCTAACAGCAAGGTGTATGCAATTACTTGCTATATTGTTTGTCTTTAATTTAATTAACTTGAAAAAATATAGCAAAACCTTCCTGACCGAAAGACCTTTCAACATACATGAACTTTACCTAACCTTACCTAGCTTCTACTTCAGTAATTAGTTTAAGGCCTGGTTCTGACAGCCGCCAGAGTGCAAACTTTGATGATTTGTGAAGACATGCAGTTTAATACTGATTCATAATTCTCTGCTCTCAGCTGCACAATCTACCCACAAGGAGAATGCTCCATCAGATCCACCAGAACATCCTCAGAGAGCTAAAGTCTATGCCCACCTTCAAAAAGGAAACAGAAGACAGTAAGAAAGTCCACATTCCTAGAAACTCCAAAGACTTTATTAATAGAGAGAAGTGTTTGATAGTCAGGATTTATACATCCACTTTATCTCATTAGAAAGAAAAATAAGTTTCACTCTATCATTTATACCCCAATGCCAGTGTTACAGGCAAAATGGGCTTCAAGGAGATAACTTCTTTCCATTGGATTTTTCATCCGTGATTCACAGGACAGTACTGCTGCCAGACACATGTTTTACTAGAAATGGAAAACAAGTTAGCCTCGGAATGGCTGCATCTATTCTGGGTTCAAATGAGTTTAAGTCACTTTTCTTCACAGATCAGCTTTAAAATGATTTGTTTTGGAGAAATTGTAAGCCAGTTTCTTTAACTTCTAGTCTACTAACTTGGGCATAATAGTAATGGAGATGTACTTGTACTTTCCAGTAACTGGTAAAATAATGGGGTTTGTATATAGAAGAATTTTTATATTAATTCTAAATGAGATAGGAGCTTGAAAAGATATTTTGAAAAATAAAATCCATTAGATGAAGGAACTGCTTTCCCTAAGCATGCGAACATTTGAATAACTAACTGACATTCCTGTCTGAGCACAGATTGGATCCTTTATCCTTCTCTATCCCCCTTGTTGCAAGGATTCATTTTTTAGGAATTTTATTTACTTTCCAACAAATATTTACTGTACTGGAAGCTAAAATACACCCAGATTAGTGTGCTATGCTGAATAACGGTCGATGCCCTTGTTTTCAAAGACCAATGTCCAAATAAAAGTTCTGCAGAGTTAAGTTGAAGACATACTTAAAACAATGTAGTTATGTGGAAGAAGGAAATGCAGACAAAAAACCTTTCTGTGGAAATTTAGACAGTGAAAAAGGTAATTTAATTCTGCCTACCCAAGAAAAAGTTAGATAACTGGAGGCAAGGAAAAAAATCCACCCAGAAAAATATCTTGGTTTTCTTGTTCCAAGGCGTTCCAAGACAATGTTTCCTTGGAACAGTCTGAATAAAAAAACTCCCTTGTACAAAGCTTTCCTGGCACCCTGCTCTTTCAGCTAACACTGCATGCACATTCTTTTAGCCCCTCACATTGCTAAATAAATGACTTCCACTTACAAAAGCAAAATCTTGTTTGCACAAGTGTTTTCTACCTGCTGGAATGTGTCAGGGCCCTGGGAGCTCCAGCAGATCCCACTTGCCCTCCTCAACATCATCTGGGGCCTCCATCCATGCAGCATTGTCCCCTTGGCCCAGGAACTGCATTGAAGCTCTAGGCCTTGCTCTCAGCCCTTATGTGAGCTGTACACAACTTGGTGCCTTACTGCTCCTGTTTTGCTTTCAGACCTATCTTAGTACTTCGACTCATGCAGTGACAACCAGATCTTCTCTCTTCCTTGTCCAAGTACTGGAAGACTGCAGCCTCTGCTGGAAGGACACTGCTGCTGCCCACTCACCTTCCCTTGCAGAGCATCCCTTTCTTGCTTCTCCCTGACAGCCTGCTTAGTGAGTAATGCATAAGAAAAGCAAATTTTTGTAAAGGGATGAAGCTGAAAAACAACGAAACCCTCCCAAAGGGGAAGGGGGCTGAAGAAATATATAACCACCAATCTCTCCAGCCAATCTGAGCAGTCAGAGAAGGAAGGGCCTAGTTATGGTTGCAAATTTATTCATTGCTGGATCTAAAGCTACAGCTGGGATCCTTCAGTAGGCTCTGATCTATATAATGACATTTTCAGCTACCCAAGGTGCATGCCTGCTGACGGCTTGTGAGAGAAAGCCATTGCTTAATAAACAAGCTGGGTCTAAACAGTAGATGGAATTCCTAAATCCTTTATTTTGCTAAGGGTCTATGTTGCTCAGTTTGGCCCTTCTCCATTCATATACAATGTAAGTTTTAAGTGTTATTGTATTTACTTATTTGTAATACATACAGAACTAACAGTTGGTGTCACAAACCATGTATAAAATGTCACTTACAAATATGAAAGATGTGATCTTTCATTACATACATTGTTCTTAACTCTCACCCTAGCAAGCATTCTCGAAAACTTCCATCATTTGTAGGTTTATCAGAATTCAATTGCTTTCTTAAGTCAGAACATAAAGGATATAAAAGGATAGTGTTCTGTAATCCAAAATAACACCTACATTCTGATTATTGGCTGAGAAACAGATTGGGGATCTATATCCTAGATGCCATAGATTCATTTCCTGGTCTTAAAAAAATCCTTCTAGCTATATTTTAAGTATGTAGCATCTTGCAGACAACAGGCAAACTAAAATTAAACCTTTAGTTTGCTAAGCTAGTCCAAAGAAGCTTAAATAAGCCTACTCACAGACGTACTTTATTACTCAGGCTTTTAGTTCATGTAATGAATTTAGTGTGTCAAGTACACAAGTGATTATAGTCACATGGCAGTGCAGGCTTTTTCCATCCCATATGATACGCACAGGATGCCACAAAGACTTAAGTATATGTTGATTTCAAAGTAAAACACCACAAACTCCCAATAAGAATGAAAAGGTCAGTTCTGCTGTAGATAACATCAGTGGTAACTTAGTACCGTCACAGTATGCTTACTGCAGATTGAAAAATAATATAATGCTGTACCAAACTTCACCCCAAGAACTTCCGTACCATAATTTCTTATGGTTTCTGAAATTTGCCATCAGACCCTGTCAGAGACTACACAGGAACCAGAATAAGAATCAGTGAATCATTCCTAGTTCCAAGAACCAGGCCGCAAGCGGTTTCTAGGTAATGAATATAGAGAAAATATACTCCATAGAAAAAAAGAAACTGAGAACACTGAGACATCCACAATGACTGAGTTAGGATTGCTTACTCCAGAGAGGAAGCAGCTGATGCATGATGATGAATTTAGAAAACAATAAAGGGCTGCTGCAGAGCTCTGGGTATACCAGATGGGGCAAGATGCAGTGCTGTAAAATTATATCAAAGATCTAAGCAGGGCATTTGGGAAAACTTTCTCAGGAAGCAAACTGATCCATGTAATAGATGGCCTGGAAGATCTAAGCTGCCTGAGGAGGCCTTGGGGTCCCTATCACAGAGGATTTCTGAGAAGAGTTTGAATAAACACCTTCAGTGGAAGAGAGATCTATTGATCTTTCTTGGACTACGTGAGAGGATCCACCTTTATATTGCTGCTCAAAAGCCTACCTTAACAATATGGAAAGAGAGGGAAATATGACGTACCAGGATCAAATAATGAGGAACAGATATATTCTAATTTTGCTCTATGACTGTAGTGCTACTTTTAACAGCAGATGTGCACCTTTGAACTTCTCAAACTTGCAGTCAAGGTACTGTCCTTTACACTGGTGACACTGGCATCAGCATCCTGGTAACTCTTTATAAAGAAGCCATCATCACCTTTTGTGTGGACTAATAACAGTGTCTTGGTAACCAAGTGACAGAAACTTTGAAAATTCCAGATAAGTACAGAAGTCTTACAGAGGCTTCAGTAAATTTCCATGATTTTGCATTAATTACGAATATTGGTTACAGAACACAAGAAAATCCTTTACCACCACTTTCACCATCAGTTGCATTTGCTGAATCACAGGCTACCGGATTTCAACATTAACAGAATGAAGTCACATTGTTTTTTGTCCTTTTGGTGGGTTTTGGTGGGGTTTTTTTTGTAAACAGTAAGGCACTTTCCCAGTACACATACAATGTTTTAGAAGTCACTGTTCTCAAGTGTGGACTGTAGCTTAAAAGAGAGAAATAAGGGTATTTGTTTAACAGCTTTCAAGAGTAGACTATAACCAACAAGAGGTCATGCAGAGATGCATCTGCAAATGTAGGAAATCAGTTCTTCTGACATTCACATAGACAAAGCTGGCTCAAGAATATTGGGAAGGTTCCTTGTTGGGGCCACCTCTACATCAGTCCAAGACAACTACAGTGGGAGAAATAGTACTGCCAGTATATGTCTACCCCAGCTTCTTGGTTTGGTTCTACTCCTACTCTTTCCACTTTTACTGAAGCAGATGCTGGTCTGACAGGGAAGAATAAGGAGCTAGGAGAGGCAACCATGAAAAGTGACAAGCCAGCAGCAGCGTGAGAGGACTTTAAAGGAAATACACTTCAATAAAAGTCTGGATTGCTGAGACTACAGTTATCAGAGAAAAGGAAGAGAATGTCAGGCTGAGAATTAAATTGCAGGATGACTCTTGGTGAAAGCTTAGCTGTTGTATTTGTCCTGCAGCAAGAATAAGTGAGAACCTGGAGATAAAGCTAAACCCAAAGTGAGCTCTTTGACAAGTAGGACAATGATCTCCACAGGAGCTTAGATATAATGATTAGCAGAAGGAGGGAGTCTTCAGCCACCTGCTGTTACTGTACAGGTGGCTGAATACCAGAACATGTTGTGCAGACATGGAGGCTCCATTCTTGGATATATTTAAAACCTAACTGACCCTGGGCGATCTGCTCTAGTTGACCCTGCTTTGAGCAGGATGGTTAGACTAGAAGGCCTCCAGAGGTCACATTCACCCTTAACTATTCTGTTCAGCTACAATGAATTTAACACTATGTCAGAATATAAATTTTATCCAAGGTTTCCTTCCTGATAGAAGACAGAAATACAAAGGTAGATTTCTTAGTCTTCAATAACTGACATATAAATGGATAATTTTGTATATGGATCATAGCAAAAAATGTGGCAGAAAAGAGGCATTTTGGCCTCCCACATGCAGAAAACATACAGAGAGGATTTGCAAGATCTTCTGAAGATACACCAAGGGGAAAGATCAGAGAGAGGGTGGACAACTAGGAAATCACTGTAGTCAAGGGAGCAGAGCTTTCAAAACTGTGTTTCAGTATGGTCAGGGACCGTAAGGATGAAGTTCCATTCTTGATTGCGTGTTCATTGTAGACTTTGGCAAGAACAACTATCAACTCAGGAAATAGCTCACATATTTTGCTTTACTTAAGTGCTAAATAAAATGTTAAAGCAATGCTTTGTTTTGGTTTTGGCTTTTTTTTTTTTTTTAAACCAGTAATCACCTTTTATAATTCAAGTTATTCCTAAACACAGAAGTTTCTGGGTAAAGTTTCTGAGAGCACCTAAGTGCCTTAGATGCTTCTAAAAAAACTCATCTCTTGCTGCGCACTGTCAGTACTGTAGACAGCAGTGCACTTAATTTGGTCCAGGCATTCCCGGGTAACTGAAAGCATGATTGCAGCACATCTCAGATGTAACTCTCTAGAAAACATCAAAATGGTTTTGCACTTATTCCCATTCTTGCCCAAGTCTTACCCTGCACTGCTGCTCTCTGCCCTATGCTGCTAATGGTTTGTTGTCTTCACAACAAAATGACAATTATGTGAAGGTCTCTACAGCTCTTGCCTTACAGTATCAGGTGCAAATTTATCCAAGGTGCTTAGTTTCTGAAATAATTAAGAACAGAGCAGACTACAATCAAACCATATAAAGGACTACTAATGCCAGGGACAAGTGCCAAAATAATTCTGGAAAACAGTGTCTATGTTAAGATTTCCTGAGATAGTTTGGTTTTATTTATTAACTGAAGGAATATTTTCCCTCATGCCAACACCAATGTGTGATCATAAATGTAAAAATCTACTTTCTGAAATCTGCTGAAGGTCCAGGAAAGAGTTATACAGGCTCCATGTATAAACTTATAATGGAATCCATGTTCAGTCCTGCTCTAAGAATGTTCTGCTAGTGCTGAATTCAGTGGGATCCATAAAGACTGGAGGTTTACTCTCTTTATCCACAGCAGAAATGCAACTGGTATGGGAAGATCCACATTTGTTAGAGGTTTCTGTTTATACTTTTCTCTATTTGTGCTGATCGTTCACTTGATAAGCAGATTGGACTGGCTTTTCAAAGAGCCTGAGGACTTAAAATACCAAACAGAGCTGCAATCTGTTAGCTACAAAGAGAAAAGAAAGCTTGTGATTTCTCTTGAAATGAAGAAGTAAGGATCCAATAATCCAGAAGTTCCTGTTGAAAAATGTGGCCCAAAGATGTGAAGCAGTGGTTAATATAATCAGTCACATGAAAGAAGTGGACTTGGTGGACTGAGCATGGAGTGCAGAAAGCCCAGAGTAGCTTTGGTCTTGGCTCGCCTAGAGAGCTCAGGTCTTGATCTCACGAGGCACCTACTGACTTCTACAGGCCTCCTTAGGCAGATCAGGGACACGTTTAAACAACCAATTAGACTGGAGCCAGAATGTACAGTACTGTGTAACCAAGCCCAGAATTTACTGTAACACTAACCTGGCTCAGTTGTGATTGGAAATAATATCTTTGTAAATACTGCTCAGAAATTATTTGGATACTGACCCTGCTAGCTGTTTGTCAGAAATTAATTCCTTTTCTCTATACAACTCGTTTCATTTCAGTGAGGCTGTGCCACTAATGTCTCCCATAACTCCAATTCTGATTTTAAATCCTTTTTGCATTGCTCTCTGGAAACAAAGGAGGGTAACAAAACTCTTATTTTTTGCACCTGCAATATATTTTTGGCAGACTTCCTCAGAACAGTTTGGTCTTGCACTGCACCCTCTTTTCTTTCTTTCCTAAGTCTGTGCATCCTGACTGACCTCGATGCAGTCTTTCACACTTTGGAAATAATAATTGCTGGGTCCTTGTTCTTTTTCTTAGCTTATCCTTTGATCACTGTTCTTACCAGGTTATGCCTGGGAACAAAGAGAGCTGGTGCTGTACTTACTTATTGTTCCATTTAATGGACAAAAGCTATTCACTAGATTTTTCTATTGAGGAAGTTCACCATGTTTCTAAACACTCTCTAAAACTCTTTAAATTGGTAAATAACGCCTGATAACACTCCAGAAAATGCTGAAGTGCAGCAGGCTCAGTCTTTTTTTTTTTTTTTTTTTTTTTAGGATTCCATCCAAGTACTGATTTACAGATTTGAATTTTAAGTTACTAGTAAATCTGTCTCCTTAAATAAGGAAAAAAGTCCTGGTAGAGACCGCATTTCTCCATCATTCTTCCAGGTTCAGTGGTCTGCACAGGGTAAAATGCTGGGTGGAATTACTCTTCATCTGCTATCAGATGCCTGATGCTATTGAGTCAACATCACCAGATCTGACACCACATCTCAGACTCTCCTACTTCGCTTCAGAATGGTGCTGGGTCCTGGGTTCAGCAGTAGCAGTAATTTTTCTCCTTCTTAGTAGCTGGTGGAGTTTTTCACTTTCAGCCTGGGAACATCGCTGATAACACTGATATTTTTAGTTGCTGCTCAGTTATGTTTACTCTGACCAAGGGCTTTCTGAGTCTCGTGTTCTGCCAGGGAGGAGGGGAAGCCAGGAGGAAGCAGAGACAGGACACCTGACCGAAACTAACCAAAGAGGTATTCCATGCCACAGCATGTCATGCCCAGGATGTAAAAATAGGGGGCAGTTACCCAGTTAGATTGGGTTAATCAGTTAGATTGCTGCTCTAATTGAGCTGGGTATTGGTCAGTGGGTGGTGAGTGGTTGTATTCTCTTCCCTTGTTATTTCCCTTTTCATTATTATTATTGTTGGTAGTAACAGTGGTTTGTGTTATACCTTAGTTACTGGACTGTTCTTATCTCAACCCATGGGAGTTACATTCTTTTGATTCTCCTCCCCATCCCTTGGGGGGGGGGAGGGGGGGAAGTTGGGGAGTGAGTGAGTGGTTCTGAGTTACTGGCTGGGCTTAAACCACGACATGCTGAAATGTTTCAGGGATTTCTGAGGTGTGAAATGGTGTTAAATGGGTAAGTACTCTTAAATGAGTGAGTATTATTAAAGCATAAGGCATAAGGAGCAATTGAATTGCAAATTTATGCCACGTGATCTGTTATTAACATTATTTAACACTTACTGTGTACATCGAGAGAGAGTTCTTTAGTATTATTTATACGTAATTTTTCACATTCAGAGTTGTTTTTTTTGAAAGGTAAAATCTTGTGTGGATAGTTTTACTTCAGTATTTTTTTACATTACTCAGTTCGTCCTGAATGGCTGTAATTGTCCCATTTTCTGCTACTGTGCATTTAGAAATGGGGTAGAATAAATAATTTGTATGTGGAAAGGACCTACTCATGACATTTGCTTGAAACACTGGAAAAAAAGCATGATGGTCTTCCAGGTTACGTTTGTTATTTTGTACAGCTACTTTAGGCTTAGTGGTTTTCTCTGCAGAAAATATAGTTTTCTATGTAGCAGATGTAGTCTAGCTACATCTAAAAAAGCTGACGGATTAAACCTAAAATGGTTTAAGCACCACAGGTGTGATGGATCAAATCCAAAGACAGGTCTACCTGAATTCCTACCTACAGTCCTGGTCCAATACCCTCGGGTTGGGTCTCTTTCCCATCCTTTCCTCTCCTGACTGTTCACTTCTGTGGTAGACTTCTAGATGTGTTCCAAACCATTGTCTCTAAAACAAACCTGCCAACTGGACTTGGCACAGCACTGTGACCTGAACTGCTCCAGGATCAGGCATCGGTATGCACATGACTCCCCTGGTTCCTTAGCAAGCCAAGCAGCCACAGGACTTTGCCCTGTGCAGCATGGTCAGATCAATCATGGGCACACCGCTAGCCCCATGGGTCATGTGCTTGAGGATATCCACTATAGAACTAGGAGCCTGTTTCCAATGAGACACAAACCTGGACTGACTTGTCTGTAAAACTGATTCTTGTCCATTCTGTGGGTGCTAAGAGTAAAAGACATGACATGAAAATAGGTGCCTGTGTTATATCTCTCTGTGAGAGTTTCCTATCAGGCTGTAATTGACAAGACCATGTTTTTTGAATAGCTGCAGAATCCCAGGAGTATAAGTTCTGTGTATGTAGCTCATCAGGTGCTTTTTCTCTCTTTCTAAGAAACAAACAATTCAGAGAAATATTTATTTCCTTGAAATACCAAAACTGTGAATTCAAAATCCTTTGACAGGCCTATCAAGCACACAGCAACATTTATATAAGTAATTCAGCAGTGACCTCTGCTGCACAACTGATGCTATTTCATACTTTTGCTAAATTAAGCCAACTCTTGATACTCTTTCAGATAAGTTAAAATACCCTGATTTTTTCAAAATCAAGTATATTTGCCATAAGGTAAGATCATTTCTCTTTTTACTCGTAAAGAGGAGGGCTTCAAACCACAGAAGATTCTTTTAAAAGCTACCGGTGTAAAGATACCACAATTTATTTTGAATGTTTTCACTGTTTATCAAGAAAAGTATTAGCATTAAATGAACCTTGAGCTACCCTCATAGAAATATTCCTGTTTAGTGGAAGGAATCTGAGGCACAAGTCACAGAGTGATGTGCCCACAGTCACATCCAAAGTCAATAGCAGAGGCATCAATTTCAAGGGAAATAATGATTTCGAGCCCTGGTCTTTAACCACAACATGATCCTTCCCTTTTCTGTGCTGGATCAGAGGAATGTCAACAAACTGTAAACAGCATGTGTCACGCCTGTACGTTATGCTCCACGTCACCCATGTGACAAAACAAGAGAAACTGGAAAAAATATAGAATGCTTGTTTTCAGCTCTTGACTCTACTTGATCACATGAGAGACCAAATGCTGTAAAGCAACCATAAGCTTCTTCATTTGACCTTAATGAATTACTGAGCAACCATAAAGTCTGCTAGGTCAGCAGGAGCAACACTCCTTCCTCTTTCTTCCCATGATTAAATTTTCTCTTTCCACTCAGTCTCCAAAGGACCAGGACCTGTCCCTATATTGTATGCATGAGGAATCTGAGCTTGGCCCCTGCAACAGTCCAGTATTACTGCACACTGCCCACCCCAAAAAGCTAAAAGCTGGCAGAGTGAAAAACTGTGTGATTCCATGCTGCCCCTTTGTGGTGAAACACAGGGCTGGAGCAAGCAGGAAACTCAAACTTTCCAGCTGTAAGCAGAAAGCTTCCTGGGAGTGTTGCGAAGTTATTACTCAGTTACTGCTGCGAGTGACATCTAATTTAGCTGATAACAAGGGTAGAAAGAGTTTTCAAAACTTGAATTTCAGATATAGATAGGCAAAGGACAGTGAGCAAGTGTAGCCTGCTTGGGTGAAACACTGGTGCCTGCTGCAGATTAAGATTGCACCTATAGATTTCCTCAGGAGATCATTGGAGGGTAGGATTTATGAAGTATGAGGGTTCTGACTACTGTACTGCTGACCAATGCAGATGTTCTCAAAATACTTAAAATCCAGAAGTTCTGCTGAGAAGAGCATGGCAAACAGTGCTGCCCTCAAATCAGGCTTTGCTGAAAGTAAGAAAAAACACAGACTGTTAACAAAATGTGGTGAATGACATGCTACAAGAGTCCAATCTTCCTGCCCAAAGGCAAAAGTTACGTAGATGTGTTTAATCTTATGGCCTTGATTACAGGCAAGAGCCACAGTCATGACAATTTAAAAAGAAGCAGATGAACCCTGATGTAGCCCAATAGCTTGGTTTTGAATAATGCGGCTATGTTTTTGTTAGCACTAGGCATACACATATGTCCACACTGTCTCAGGCTCTAAGAGCTCTCTATATCATTCAGCTTAATCCCCTAGCTCCTATATTGCAGGTAAAAACTTCACCCGAGTAACATACCTCTTCTGAAAAGTATCTAATTATTGTCTGAATAAATCAAATGACAGACACTATATTCCTGCGCCTGTTAGATTTTGTTTCCCTGGTCGACTACACCCAGTGTTAAAAAGGCACGCCTCTATTTCACACTGCCTGTTTGTGTCTCCAGCAACTTGTTCACTCATTTTTCTCTAAAAGCTTATCTGTCCCATCTTGCTTCCTCATGGAAGAACTTAAAAACCAGTAACCAAAAAAATAAATGAAAGAGACATCATTCTCTAGCATCTTGCTGTGAGGTGTTTTTTGCTGGCCCTCAGGTTTTCTACAAATCATTCACTGCTCTTTCCAGTTTTTCAGCATTCTTTTCAGAGACATGCTGGAGCTTTGTGTGGATTTCCACGTTGGTGGTGCTCTCTACACAAACATCACCACCATGTTTCTGTCACCCTTGTCCTCATTTCAGTTACAGAGGTACTGCTTTCCAAGGTAAATCTTACTGTCTAAGCCAACTAGGTATTTTTTCTCCATGATATATTAGCTTCAGCCCTACTTTAATGAAATTTTATTTTGCTGGAACAAACCCAGAAAACAAACAATATAGTTGTCTTCTGTATTACTTTTTAGTAGTCTACCATTTTAATGATATTTCACATTTATTCTCGGATTAGATGACAAGGGTATTAGGTCGTCTATAAACCACTGAAAAGCCCAGCTAGTGATAAATCTAATACTGGCAGTCCTCTCCAACATCTGCTGTGTTAGATTTTTTTGCAAGCCAGTACATCATCAATTTCATCAATGTTTGCCTAACATTTGCAAAATCCTTCTCTGTCTGCCAACCAGTGCTGAGGCCTGAAGACAGCTTTTGTCACATGCAGCGTTTTCTGAACACCATTCTCAGTCAAACCTGATTCTTGTCACGACTTTTGTGATTTTACATGCTGATCAGACCTACTACCATGCACCAGAACAAAGCCTTCGTCTTCTAAAGTCTTTATCAGATTTCAATGCATCAACTCCTGATTTAGAAAGAAACTAACTTGTATGAAGCCTATTAGAAACTATTCAGGGAAAGTTACTATCTTTAAGGTCTCTTCCAATCCAAACCATATTATGACACTTCCTTCATGGCTTTCCACCTTCTGATGAAGTTCCTCTAAATAAACCATGACTGTTTTCTCTAGAAGGATACATGAAACTTGCAATGCCTGTGAAACAGTCCCTGTGCTAAAAGAAACAGAACTTACTAACCAGACTGTCAAATCACACTGCCTGTTTACTTCTGTAAAACATATTTGAAGCATCATGGCACATTAAAGCTTTTAACAAAACTGTTTGTTGTATCTATGCAGCTATCCTCTGAACTTGCAATCTCAAAGAATATATTTTCTGTGCAGTATTTCCTATCAAATATGTTAGCTGTAATTCTATTCTGATCACTTTTCAGCTAAGTCTTTTCCTTGCTTTTTATGATTTTGCTCAAAACATACATCAAGCAGACTTGCCTTGAGTTACTATTTCCTCTTTGAATCCTGGAAACCAGGATTCACCTTTTGTAAACCCTGCCACCAATGGTCTTCTGGTTTCATAAAATTCTGCAGTTTTTACAAAACATTTAATCCCTGCAACATACTCAATGTTTGAGCCAAATAATAAGCTGTATTCATACATTTAGAATGCTTTGTACTTCCATCATATTGGCACTACATTTATAACATTTCTTGGAGCAAAGTGTAAAAATACCCCAGGAGGCTGGTATAAATAAATTATTTTTAGGATACTAAGCAAATAACATACTCTGTTCCAGAAAGTACGTATACTCACTTAGCATTCCTGAATGTTGCCCTCTAAATGAGACTCAAATGTGCTTGCAGAGCTTGCTAGATCCATGGAATGATCTCCTATCATGACTCAACCGTTTCATCTTACACCTATCTGTTCAGTGCTACTACAGCAACTCTTTGACCTACGACCAGAACTTTTTGTTCCAAGCACTACAAGTGCACATCACCCTTGCTTCAGCCATAGTTTACAGTCCTCCCAAGCAATGAGGTAAAGTAAGGAGAGGGAAAGCAAACTTGTGGAAAAGAAAATAACAGCTGCACAATACACCCTAGCAAGGAGACAATATTCTCAACATTGAACTGCCTGTTTCAGGGCCAGAAACAAATCAACAGTTTTCCGCCCTATATTTTTGACACTGTAATATTCCTTATTTTCTTATTATTCCTTATGTATGCAAGACTGCTAACTAAGCATCTTGAGATAGTAGTTGCAAGCAGAACATATAAAACAGAAATGAGATTATGCTACTCTATGCTGAAAGGGACAGTTTCCCCTCTGAAGCGGATCTAAAAATAGCTCACAGAGTCTCTCAGAATGAAAATGGATGTTTTGCAAGTAAGGCTAAAAAACTTTACCAGAAAACCCCACTGATGAAATAGCAGGGGGGAAAAAAAGCCCCACTGAACCATGTTTTTCCCAGTACTGAAAGGATAAGAGAGAGAGAAAAATTGTGGTTATGTGGTAGCTGGATAAAATTAAATAATGTCAAGTTGCAAGAAATTAAAATTAAAATAGATTTTCTTTAATAGCTTTTTATTCTTGTGGATACAGTGTCTTAAAAATAACCTAAGTTTTTCAGTTCTCAGATTTCAATGCTCAAACTAGCACAAATGACCTCATGAAACCAAAGCGTTGATGTCTTTGTGACTCTGCATATACAGTGATTTTTCTGAGTATGCATAGTATTGGAAGACAAAACAGAATAGCAACCTTTCAAATGATATGCAATGTGTCACAAAATCAGTATAGCCTCTTACATGACAAGGACAATTTAATTTTTAACTTCTTTATTCACCTTTAAGTGTTTGATATCATTGTATCATTGATATCATCCTGTACATGAAGTACTTACCTTCTACTGCCATAAGACCAGTGAAAATCAGAAGACACTTGTGAAAGGTCACTGTATGTCTGCATAGAAAGCTTTATGAACAGGTTAATCCTTCTCTGTCTGCCAACCAGTGCTGAGGCCTGAAGACAGCTTTTGTCACATGCAGCGTTTTCTGAACACCATTCTCAGTCAAACCTGATTCTTGTCACGACTTTTGTGATTTTACATGCTGATCAGACCTACTACCATGCACCAGAACAAAGCCTTCATCTTCTAAAGTCTTTATCAGATTTCAATGCATCAACTCCTGATTTAGAAAGAAACTAACTTGTATGAAGCCTATTAGAAACTATTCAGGGAAAGTTACTATCTTTAAGGTCTCTTCCAATCCAAACCATATTATGACACTTCCTTCATGGCTTTCCACCTTCTGATGAAGTTCCTCTAAATAAACCATGACTGTTTTCTCTAGAAGGATACATGAAACTTGCAATGCCTGTGAAACAGTCCCTGTGCTAAAAGAAACAGAACTTACTAACCAGACTGTCAAATCACACTTTCTGGGGAGAACCACGAAAAAGAGAAGGGAGAAGAGACTTGAGCTCTAAAATTAGAGATTTTTTCAGAAGAGATAACAATATTAAATTCTGTAGCTTTTGCCAATAGCTAATCACAACTGCATGAAAGTAGCATTGTAGTGCACAATACTACAAAATTATTCTTTTTAAGGTAAGTTTTAAACATTCAGAAACAGATCCTAACAAAGCCTACTAAACTCGTACAGATTAAAAATCCATTATGGCTTAATAAATTAAAGCCTTTAATACAAACTCAATGCTTTCAAAGGGCTTACCTATAAGGGGAGATAGGCAATGACTACTGAAATTTATCTTCTGTCAGGGCCCTGAGATCACTAACAGCCCCTAATTGCCCTTCCACATCAGCATCATCTGGGACCTCCACCCATTATGCTGGTAGCCTCTTGGTCCAGGAACTACACTTAAGCTCTGGCCATCACTAGTATTCTTCTCTAAACTGCTTTGTTGGTGTGGTTGATTTTAGCCTGGTATTTCGCAGGGGGAAATCAGCACTTGGTTTTGCCTCTTTGCTTGGAACTTGTATGTTAACTACCAGGTCTGCTCTGTGCCATGCCGCTTGCTTGGGTATTTGTGGCCCTTTTTGGTAAGGACATGGCCCCCATCTACACTCTGTCCCTTGTGGCTCCTGCTCACCTTCCCTTGCAGAGCAGCACACTCTTGCAGCTTTGTGATAACAATAATTCTAATCCTAAAAGGAGCAACACAGTAACTTTCTTTTGATTAAACAAGCATTGCAATGGATAAAGAATAATCTCAATAAAGCACAAATCACAATGATGGCCTTTCTCTTCCAGTTTGCTTTTGCTTTCTTGGGAACATAAGAAGTAGAATAGAGCCTATGTGAAACTAGGTGAGACAAAACCAGCTGGGATGGATAGAATTAAAAACTTATTTGAATTTTAAGCAGATGCATTGATGTAGAAACTAGTATATGTTGAAAGTAATATATAATAATATAACTACTATATATGTATAGAAACTAATACACTTTGAGATTAATATAGCATGATTTTCTGAAGACTTGCATCTTGTGGTTAATAACTTTTTAAATCCAGGTATATTAAAGCTGCAGTACGAACCTATGACAGAGTCTTTAGTCTCATTAGAACTTATCTTTTCTATAGCACTGCTGATTTATCTTCATGCTTGTTCTTTCTCTCTTCTACCAAGCTCCTTATTTTCAAACAACTTTGAGAAGTCAGTATCTTCGGGAATCTTCTTCCTGCATAAAATGTAGATCAGACCTCTTAAATGATTATAACACTGAAGAAAGGGTACAGACTGAGATGTGCTATGATGGCTTTCGTGTTGTGCTTCTTGTGGACCAACCTTTTGAAAGATCATGAACTCCTACTTGTGAATTCTGAGAATTCAATTCTACTTAAAATTGCTATTAAAAAGCTGTGACATATAACAGCAGGACTTAATTTTTCTGTCTATCGTTGCTATTAACTTCTGATTGCTTTCTCACTTTCAATTCTGTCTATGGTATGCTTGTAACACACGTATTGCAATGTGACCCTGCAGAGATAACTGCACTTTTTGACAGTATCATGAACTGAACTTTTACAGCTTACAGGAGCAGTGAAGCTGCTTGTTGTGTCTATGACTGATTTGACTTAACAATGCATCTCCAATGACTTTTTACTCCATTAAAGGTGGAGGTCAGGAAAGTTAAACAACTGCTCTCTGCAGACAAGTAAGAAAAAGCAGTGATGAAACTCACAAAGGCCCCTGAACGTGAGAACTCATGATGATGTGGGGAGCAAAAACATCTATGGGGAAACCCTTAGATAACCTTAATTTTAAGTTATCTGATGAAGCCACATGTAATAATTCAAATTGGGTTGACAGGCGCAGTGGAGATTTTTCCTAATTTTTCAACAGTTCAAAGCTACTAAAAATGTTAAGCAGTGTGCCATGGTTTAAGCTGTAAATCACGCAGCCCGCTCACTCACTCTCCCCTCTTTCTTCCCCCCCACTCCGGGGGGGCATGGGGAGTGGGGAGAAGAATCGAAAGAATGTAACTCCCACAGGTTGAGATAAGAACAGTCCAGTAACTAAGGTATAACACAAACCACTGCTGCTACCACCAATAATAATAATGACCAGGGAAATATTAGGAAAGAGGATACAACTGCTCACCACTCGACGACCAAGCTGTGAACTGAACTCTTCTGGGTTCCTGCCCCCAGTTTTTCATCCTGGACATGACGTACTGTGGTATGGAATACCTCTTTGGTCAGTTTGGGTCAGGTGTCCTGTTTATGCTTCCTCCCGGCTTCCCCTCCTCCCTGGCAGAGCTGAGGCTCAGAAAGTCCTTGGTCAGACCAAAACATTCAAAGCTGTAACTATAAATACTGGTGTTATCAGCGCTGTTCCCAGGCCGAAAGTCAAAAACACAGCACTGCACCAGCTACTACGAAGGAGAAAAATGACTGCTACTGCTGAACCCATGACACAGTGGAAAATGTTTGATGTCACATCCTTTCTTAGGACTATATTTCACAGTTATTTTACAAAAAGGTTTGGGGTTTTGGGTATTTTTCAGAAAGACTGCAATCAAACTATGCTTATAAGACCATGTCCAGCTACATTTGAAACATCTTTTAGGATGGAGATTTCAGCCTCTGTGGGGAACCTGTTCCAGTGTTCAATCACCTTTACAGTGTTTTTTGATGTTTAAACAGTTTCTTGCATTTTAATTTCTGCCCATCACCTTTTGCCTACTCACTGGACAACATTAAAGAGTTACTCCATCTTCTTTAACCCCTCTCATCAGGTGTTTATATACACACGTAAGATCTCTCTGAGCCCTATCTTAAAGCTAAGCAATCTTCGTTATCCCAGCCTCTCCTATCTCAGATACTTCAACTGCTGAATTATATGATCGTCTTCCTCACCTTCTGCTAGACTCCCTCCAGTGTGTCCATGTCTGTCTTGTACTGGAAAGCCCAGAACTGTGAATGTAACTCCAGATGTGGTTTCACCAGCGCTGAGCAAGATCTCTTTGGGCTTACTGTCACATTCTTCCTGATGCAGCCCAGAGTGCTTTTTGTCCTTCACCACAAATGCACATGCTGGCTGGCATTCAGCTGCTTATCTACTAAGGACTCCAAAGTTCTCTCATGCAGAGCTGCATTACAACTGGTTGGCCCCCAGCATGTACTGGTGGCTAAGGTCATGCCTCCTGGGTGTGGAATTTGACATTTCCCTCTGACTTCATGGGACTCTTGTTTTCTCATTCCTTCATCCTATTGAGCTGCTTCTGAGCGGCAGCACAACCATTGCCTGCTAATCAGAGAGTCACTAAATTTGGTGTTCACACTGCCAAATATCTGCTGTTGTATTTTCCTTTAAAGTGGAAAATATATTCTGAAGGCGTGTAGGCCATTAAGCAAATATACTTAATGCTAGCTGCTCCTCATAATCATGAACCAGAGCCTACATCTGATGTCCACCTATTCTGGAAAGACCACAGCTTTCCCCTAAGCCTGCCAGTGTTAGTGGTCATCAAATTCTCTTGCACAATTTCTGAATGTTTCCTTTTTAATATTTTCCATACAGCTGTCTGTTTTGCTACTGCTTTCCTGTACTACTGAAGCCAAACAGAAGTGGGTGTATTTTTTACCTCAGGACATGGGTAAGCCTCGGTGTGTTTTCTTCTTTCTCACAGTACAATGGGGGAATTTGCAAAAGGTCATTTATTTTTGTTGCTCTTCCTGGAAAGAACACAATAGAAAAAAGTCCATCCCATACAGCCTGTTTTCACACACGCCACACTGCTATTTTCAGCTTCAATAACCAAAAAGCAAAAAAGTACTTCAGGTGATATTATTAGAACAGTTTACTTTTCAGTGATGTTCATTTGCCTGTATTAAAATGGATAATTATGTTAGGTAATTAGTTAGGCAATTGAGAAGTGAAGAAGTCAGAATATCAGTCCCAAAATATTATGTTGCATTATTGCAACATTTTCTTAAACTCTGTGACTATTAAGTATTCTGGTTTTGGCTCAGGTGTCTTTGCTACAGACGAAATGCTGGCTTCCAAAGAAAGCAAGCAAGATAGCAAAGCAAGCAACACACTGCAGAGGACGAACAGCACTTGGGTTCTCTAGCCTGTTTGGATGCTGCCAACATGTTCCTCTCCCTGCTTGTACCTATTCTCTCACCACTTTCACAGGAGAAATGATAGTGATTTCAATCACTAATCTAATTAAAAATTTACTGAGAGAAAGTGCTAAGCAAAACCTAAAGACTGCAGTGCTTGGCCTCCTTTGAGGAGTTTGTATGCAGTGTTGCTGTCTCAAGCATTCAAAAATTCAGCTTCTCAAACTAGTATGTTTTTCATGAAACTAGGTGTAATAAAGAAACATGTCTTGTGTTCTCTTTAGTTGTGTTTCAAACTCTTCAGTAATGAATAGAGTGTCAGAGAATTTTGATTTGGCAGCCTCCAAATGAGAGCTGAAACTTGTACTTAGCCCCTTGATAGCGGCAGTATCTGTTAAAACTATTTCATTAATAAATTTGTAGTATGATTGAAGTCCCATAAGGGGTTGTTTGTTTGTTTGTTTTTTTTTTTTTTGTGAAAAAGACCTGCTTTCTCTCTTTTTTTTTTTTTAAGGTGTTATAACTTTGCATCATTCATTGAGGCAATGGATTCTAGCCCAGCTAAAATTTCTCAGGTTGATAAAGCCTTCTTTGATCTGCAAAGGGCAATGATCCTTGTGGCTGGAAAGACTGTTGTGAAATCAAGGTAAATTCTCCTTTTTTAACATCCTCTGCGTGAAGCTGGCTGCACTCCACGGAACAGAAGGAAGTATTCATCTCTAGCAGTGGTGGACTTAATTCCAGTTGAGTGTGTTAATGATCAAATTCAAAGAATACAAATACAATAGAAGACAATTTCAGTCGAGCATAGTTTCACCATAAGCAGAGTGAAAGTCCACTGGTGCTTACTGCAGCAATTCACAATTCTTTCTCCATGTCACCAAATACAAGTGACCTACAAGTAGAATGGCTTATACTGACACTTAAGCAAGTTGATAGCAATCTGTTTATTTCAGATGCCTTTAATGTACATACTGTTGCAGCCCAAATCAAAAAAATCCCAAAGTAAACCAACCCAAACTGTCCCACAATGGAAAAACTACATTTAGTTTAAATTTGATTTAAAAAAATAGTAATTTCTTGTTGATTATTTGTGCTCAGTTGCATATTTTCATATTTCAGAACTGTCACACTGAGAAAACTGGACACTTCAGATCGAACCAGTTAAAAATTTGCCCACTTTCCAATCCAGGAAGGAAAGTGCCTCCTGGAAAAATCCAGGGGGAAAGCATGGGTTTGGTAGAGATGTTAGTGCTGTGCTCCTCTATAGGATGGGCTTTTTTGGGGGGTTTGATGAATATGGCTGTAGTTCCTTTCTCTTGACAACAGGTATCCTTAGGAAGGAAGGAAGTGCTTGCTATGTTCTTTTGCCTAGAAGAGCTTGAGTTTTGCTTGGTATGTGTAAAGGCTTTGAAAGCCTGCTTATATTCTCTTACATACCTGTGCTATACGTTCACAGCAAGGTCATACAGTCTAGGCCTCTGTTATTTCACCATTAGTTTACTGGAACTACTTATTTGCAGGTACGTAATTGAGTAACCTGGAGGTTTAGCATTTCTCCACCCTATCTTAATATTGTTTAGTACATCTTGTTCCAAAATGCTTGGGACATGGACTAGGGCACTTTTACGAACCATTTAACAAGTTGAGGTATAACAAACCAAGGTCTCTGCAGTCTAGGAGTTCTTCATCTTGTTTTTCACATTTACATGAATTATGAACTCTGATACTTGTTTAAGATTCCACTATTTAAAACAGCTGGGTAAAAAATCAGTTAATTTCTATAGTACCATCTAATTAGCAAAGACGCTTGACACTGCTCATTTTAGAGAAACTGCCCAAGGCCAGCAGCTGCGATACTCTAGTTTGGTCATCTCATTAATGACAAGGTGAATGTTACAACTATTTTCCAAAATAGGGTGGCATGTGTGTTTGAGGAACCAATTTTCTTCAATACAAAAGAAGCCTTCGTTTAACCGCAAATCCATGAGATGGACACTATAACTTTGTATCTTGAAGTATCCCATTACAGTAGGCAAGTATTGTGCCTGTTTGAAATCCTATCTACCTTCTAAAGCAGCATGATTGTATCATCGGCTGCACTAAAGCACTCTAGCTTAGGTTTTATAAAGGTGAAATTCAGAGTGTTTAAATCCCACAGATTTGAATCCTAACAGCATTTTGGTATTCATATCCTGAAAAACACAAGGTGCCAGAAATTGCTCCTTAGAACCTACCTACCTCTTTGCCAAAAGTTACCCTGCACAGATGCCCAACCGGAATAACCAGATTGGGAAATGATGATGGGAACTCTTCTGAAATTACCACAGAGTAGTATTTACTGAACATGCATCAGAGCCTTTGGTATTTGGGTCATCTTATTTCTTCAATCTTCTGGTACTGCGTCATTCTTTTATTGTACATACTCTATTAATGCTTTGTTTTATGCTGTAGTCCTTTAATGACGCTTATTGTAAAGCTCCCATTTTGTTTTAGATTTGACTGTAACTGGGTTCAGTCTCTGTGACTATTATGAGGGAGAGACTTATAAACCACTCATGTCTTAAACCATGTTATCCTTTAGGCATCACTATTATTCCTACTTTCAGGATGTTAAAGTATTAAGAACATGTTTGTGCTCCCTATATGCTCTTTTAGCTTGTGAATGAACCACAAAACCAAGGTTGAATTAAAAAAGCATATGTTCTAGTTCTTGCATTGTTATGGTCAGGTTCCAAAAGACCTTCTTTGGACACTTTGGAATGTTTAAATATGGTGGAGTTTTACTGTCCATTCTTTGTCATTCAGAAGTTCAGACTTTTGCCTTCTGAATGAAATAAAAAATTGTCTTAGCAAGTTTTGAAATCTGTGGCTCTTCTGTGAAAGACTTGGACTGTCATTTAGTGTGAACAAATGTACATACGAGAAATAACATACTGTCTCTGAGTTCTTCCTGCAGTTGTAGTTGGAGGCTGCCTGCTATGTGCAGTTCTAGTCCTGCTGTGATGTCTGGGTTTGCTTACCAAATAAGGAGTGCTGATATAATGGTCATCCTAAGTACTCTTCAAATTACCTTCTTATTCATTTTTGTGCCCTTTGCATATGGTCACAAGTGCACTCAGTAGTATTTCTGTTAAGACCCCAGTCTATCCCTGTGATGATAGCACACAGTTTGTAGGCATCAAGCAGCTACTGGTTTTGGCAAGAGCTGTCTGTACTTCTCCAGTATCTGTGTATTTAGGTATTTGTGTGGCAATGGATGAATCCTGTGCATAGGATATTAGAAAGACTCAGTGTCTGCCTGTCATTCCTGATGGACGGCTTTAGTCGAAGTATTTTCTATAGCAAAACAAACAAAGAAATCCAAACAAAAAATCCAACAATCCCATTCTGACAGTCAAACTAAACTTTAGTTTCCTTAGTTTTGACTAATTACTGCAAAAGAGAGCACCTGTGTGAGCTTATAGTGGTTTTTCCCTTGTCCATTATTTATGAGCTTTCATATTATTTGAGAGGCTTTAAATTTCTCTGGATAAATTATGTGTACGTAAAATCTTAACTGATTCTTTTTAACTAACATGTTCAGTAATAATGTTGTTTAATTAGTTCAGACCTGCACTACAAATTGGCCTGTATGTTTCCGGTTTCTCCAAATATGGATTAAAATCAAGCTTTAGAGTCTTACGCTGAGATGTCTTTAAACTGAAAATAATAGTCAAAAGGAGTAAACAAACGCAGGATTGTTCTAGTACTCTTCTTCTTCAGTAAATGATATCTAAAAATACAGAAGTACCTAAGAGCACTTAAAGTGACAAAGAATTTCTGCAAAATTAAGTCCTTCAAACTGTCTAAAAGCTCCCGCTAAGAAGTTTCTTTAATTAGTTGTAAGGATTTTGAACAGCTGCGATTCTACTGCAGTGCAATCTGAGCCTGACAGGCTAATACCTTAAGCAGAAGAAAACATCTTTAACGCACTTTTTACAGAAGTGTACACTATGGACACAAATGAATGAGCTGTTGGTAAATCAAAGCTGAAGGAAGGAGGATCCTGTGACCACAGCAACTTTACAATGCTTTTACCCTTCTCCAGAACTGTTACAGACCACTTGTTTTACCTTTGCTATTTTAGCTCCCTTATATTAATTTCACTTTTGGAGGGGTGTGCCTGTCAGGGAAAGCTGATGCTGGTCAGACAGCTACAGCTATCAGGACACAACACATTGTACATGAAGGCACACTTCACACTTCCTACTCGTGATGTGCTTCCCCTCAGGCCACAGAGCCCTAGCCATGTGATTTCTAGATATAAGGGACTTTCCCATGATCATAGGAATATTTGGTAACTGCCCTACTGCTTGTTCCCTCCCTGCTGGGGGCCTAGGATTTGATCCAAAACCAACAGAGGTCTGCTGACAATCTCACTGACTTACACAGGCTTTTGAAGTCAGACTCTATAAATAAAGACAGCCTTCATGGAGCGGAAAGTTTGAATAGATGTGATTGACTGAAATGACTGCTTTCTCTTGAAGTCTTTCCCCTGCATCCAGCAGTCCCATCAACCTTCAGTGTGAATGTGTATGTTGGAGGCTTAGCCAGAACACATTTAAGCCTCACAGGCCTTTCACAAAATTAAAGGTATCCTGGACTTTTAGCATTTTTTAGCTGAGCCTCCTGCTCAAAGCAGGACTACCAGCAGCGCTGGATTGGGTCAGCCATGGCTTTGCCTTGCCGAGTCTAGAAAACCTTAGAGGATAGACTCTGCAACCAGTACTGCATTACCCACCTGGTAAACTTTTTTTCCTAGTATCTGGCTTGAACCTCTGAAGTAGAGTCATCTGCCTATGCCACTGGTTGTTATCTGCCACTATTTAGACATTGGTTCTTTATAACTGACCTTCAAGTAGATGTAGGCCTCTAGTAGACACCCCCACAGCCTCCTTCTCCTGACTAACCAAGAATGGCTCCCTCAACCTCTCCTGGTAAAACATATGCTCAGTACTTCAGACACAGCCACACCATTTCTGAGTACTGATGCATAATGGCTTCTCTCAGTCTGCTGATGATCACCACTTGTGATGAGAGCGCACTGTTGGCTCATCATCAACTTCCACCATAACCCCTACATCCTTTGCAGCAGGACTACTCAACAGCCAGTTGATACTTCTTTGCAACCTTGTAACACCCCCTTGTTTACCTACCCTCTAAGCAGAAAAACAGCTCTTTTCTCCTGTTTTAAGATCAACTTGTCTTAAAAACTTGTGCTGTTGACTTGATCTACTGCAGAGATAAGCATCAGCAGCACAACCTGCTTGCAGCTCCCCACACTTTCATGTTCAGGCTGTATCCAGTATGGTGGTTTTCATTGCTATATTGCTTTCCCTCTTGGCATTCCTCATTGTGGAAAAAGTAGCTACACAACATATTTTTTCTGTAATCTCTTATTGATTCATTCTAGGCAGCTAACAACTGAGCTTGTGAAAACCCATCTGCAGTCACGAAAGAGTTACAGTTTGTATGTCCAACCAGGAAATTTTAGATGTGTGCAGGCAGCCAATAAAAGGAGAGACCAACAGCACAGCTGACTCACAGTTAGGAAAGCTTCAGTTGCATTTGAATAGAGTTCACAGCTGACTCGCACTTGGTATCTCCACCAGTTTCACCCCATCATTGCATAGTTTTTATGCCTATATTTCCAGAGGTAAGTTGATTTTTATTTCCCATTTATTTTCCTGAGACATCTGTATATTAACAGAATGTAGAGTTTCTTTTAAGGAAAATATCTTTGCTATGAATTACTTTTTTAAAAATTGCCTTTAGAATTAGAAACTTGAAATAAATGGTATTGCAGCTGTCTCCCTCCTGCCTCTGCCTGCCCAGCTATGGGAGAATAACAAAGCTGTCTGAGACTTTTACTGTCTTACTAAAAAATAATACAAAACCCATCATTGCAAAAGTCACCTAAGAAATACTGGGGTTGTGGTTTGATAGCGAGTTTCTAAAACTGTCTAGCAGAAAAAGCATCTGGAAGAGTAGGACAACTGGAAAAAATGGCTTTGGTACCAAACTTTCACTCTGGAGGGTAGAGAGAGACTTTGTAAACTGCAATTCCATGATAGCCCCATATTTCATGAATACTCCTTCCTACTGTTTTAGGTAGCACCCTGGATAAATAAAATATTTCTCATTTTAGGGTTAAACTCTTTTGGAGATTATCAGAAAAGATGAGGTGTGGAAACAGATGTACAAACTCAGACACAGAGACAGTGGTACTTGGTATGTCATGCTTCGTAACAAAAATTCAAATGGTTTTCATTTTGTTTTTAGAAAATCTCCTGTTAAATTAGGATTTTCAAATCCAAAGCAGGAGTTGATGGCTAGCCCTTGTTTTTATCTAAGTAGCCACCTAGCAAGAATTTTAAAAACTGTTATACCTTTACTTGATACCATTTTAACTAAAACCAGATATTTCAGGAATGGTTTAGATCCCATATTTATTGCGCGATCTTCCTTGTACCATGTATGCTTGGAGTTGAGTAAACTCATTTGGCTATTTAAATGATTATTTATCATAGTATATAATAAAAATAAGACATAATTCTGCTCTTGACAGCTGTTTGATTACTTCCTTTATATTTAGGATTAGTAGATCTGTGTGGTCTGTCTTTGCAACTTTGAAGGATATACGGCTCATTTGGAAATTTATCTTAATTTAGAGGAATTTTTTTAAATTTTATGTAACTCTTAACCTGTCCATCATCCTTCTACTATATTGGATTTATTCTTTAAGGAATTCTTCAAGTGACGCACCCAAGGCAGCTATTGCTTTCAAACTACAATAATCTAACAAAAAGCAAAAATTCAACTGTGCTTTCCTATCAGAATCAAATATTGCTAAAGCTGAGCTAGTAAATCAGCTGCTGAATATTTTTTTGTATTTTTATTGTGGCTGTATACAGAACTGAACCTAGTACCTCTCTGATTGTGAATATGCCTTCATGGTGCAGCTGAGATATTGAGATTAACCAAAAATAAGTGGGTTGTTAACTAGAAACAATTCAGCCATAAGCATAGGCTAATTTATCTTCAGGTTTTTGTTTGTATTGTACCCATGGAGAACAAGTGATGTGCTCAAAGTCAGAAGATTTTCAGGCCTTCTGTATCCCAGGAGCTTTTTATAGATTCCGTCCTTCAGAAGGACACAATTCATGCTCAACAGTCCTTAATGGTTACTTCAAATTTTTGGCCCTATTACTTCAGTTCCCTCATTTGTTTCATTTTCTAGTCCTAGTCTACAGGACCCTGAAGGGAGTATTCCAGTTCTTCTGACTCACTGACCACTGATCTTGCTGTAATCTTTACCAATGTCTTTATCCCAAGAATTTTCTTAAATTGCTTGTTTTTCTCTTTCACCACTGACTTTTGGTTGTCTCTTCTCCAATGAAGCTACACAAAAGTAATAAAAAATGTTACTCATGTAGTAACACAGCGGTGTTTTGCAGAGGTTATCCCTAATCCAGCTGCACTGCCGTGAAATCTACCTGAGACATTCAGATGGCCCTGGAGAAATACTGCACAGAGAGAGTATTGGCTCAATTAGTGGCTGCTATAAAGACAAAACTCCATTTAGTAGAATTCCACCAGCTTACAATAGCAGGAAATTTGCCTTTTACCTTGCTTTTGTGTTCACATGTGATGTAATAAAGAAAATTATGTACAACACACTGACATGAGTTACTGAATAATTACTTTTTTCACAGTAAGCAGGGAAACTATATTTGTCCACAGGAAACTAAGATACTAGTTTGTTGCCTACATAATTCAGTATCACTTTAAAGTCACATTTTGTATTATAAACATTTCAAAGTCATCAGATGGAAACAATTATGAACAATTAATCAGCACCTTGCAGCCTCAGATGGCAAGTTATGATCCAGACACTCCTTTGCAATTTGGGTGCTTTCCTGTCTTTATAAGGAAAGTCTGACAAAGATCACCCTGTTGGATTAGGGTGACAGTTATTTGGGAAGTAAAGGGTAGTACAACTTCACTGCGCTTTGGTGATAGTGACAAAATACAGTTCTTAAAACATTTTTCTTTCCTGCCATTTTTTCCCTGAAGCCAGACATCAAGAAATGGCTAAATCATTACCTGTGATAGCCCAGGAAGATTTGGATAGCATTACCTTGACCACAACAGGCTCAGGCTTTGCACTCAAAGCTTTTCATATTTCTTGGAATACTCACATCTCCGTGAAGCTGCTGACCAGCCAGGACACTACAAAGAGGTATGTGTCTTATTTGGGCAACTAACAACAGATGGGCAACAAACACCTGCAGTGATGGCACCAGAATGAAACATGGATGCCCAGGATCATCAGTCCCTAAACACATTCCCATTCCTAGAAATCACAGAATCATAGAATGGTTTGGGTTGGAAAGGACCTCAAGGTCATCCAGTTCCAACCCCCTGCCATGGGCAGGGACACTTCACACTAGACCATGTTGCCCAAGGCTCTGTCCAGCCTGGCCTTGAACACTGCCAAGGATGGAGCATTCACAACGTCCTCGGGCAGCCCATTCCAGGGCCTCACCACCCTCACAGTAAAGAATTTCTTCCCCATATCCAATCTAAACTTCCCCTGTTTAAGTTTGAACCCATTACCACTTGTAATCACTATCGCTACAGTCGCTGATGAAGACGCTCTCTCTGGCATACTTGTAGAGCCCCTTCAAACACTGGAAGGCTGCCATGAGGACTCCATGCAGCTTCTCTTCTCCAGGGACTTCAAATAGCCCCAACTTTCTTAGCCTGTCTTCATAGGGGAGGTGCTCCATACCCTTCATCATTCTCATGGTCTTCTCTGGACTTGCTCCAATAGCTCCATGTCCTTCTTATGTTGAGGACACCAGAACTGCACAAAGTAGCCCAGGTGGGGTCCCACAACAGCAAGAGTAGAGGGGCAGGATCACCTCCTTCGCTGTGCTGGTCATGCTCTTTTTGATGCAGCCCAGTACACAGTTGGCTTTCTGGCCAAATCCTGACTAGCCAAGAGGCAGTTTTAGTAAGAAACAAGCTCTATGTTTTTTTACAAATATTTATAAACTTAGACCTTAATCCTGAAGTCATTAATTCTCTTTGTCTACAATGTCTACAAACTTTGATCAGTAACACTCAGCATGTGAAGGTATTATATCCTTCTGGTGGTCCCTGAAGAGATCTCAGTTGAAATAATCTACATGAGCATGTACAGGTGAGAGAGTAGAGAAATGGGAGGAAAGAGGGATAATGGTTGGGGTTACAGGGCAGTGAGATGTGTACATGTCCTAATTACAAAAAATAAGTGACAGGCATCAGCCTACTGACCAGAAAATTCCAGTCTGCAGAAAGTTTCCAAGAATAACCATGAGATACTTTTGAGGAAGCAAGACCAAAGCATTTTAGGGAATGGGCTGACCAGACTGTTTAACAAAAAAGGAGTGTTTGATATGCATCTACAGACTAGTTTCTCTTGTTAACCGAGAGCACTGCCATTCAGGTGGCTTTTGCTAAAGACAAAATACAAATGTGTCCTACTCAAATGGTATTTCATATAAATATTATTAAATTAACAGTTTATATTGTCAGTGAGACTTCAAAAACCAAATGCTGCCAGATTTTGGGAATGCAAATTTTAAAGATTGGGGTTTTTTTTGTGGTTGGGGGAGAATTGCTCTTTTTTTTAGACAATAGATGTCCAGCAATTTTGTAATCTGAACAAAAGTTACTTGTTTGATAGCTTGCCTGAAGAAAAAATTTCCTCCATCCCTTATTCATATTTCCTTTGAATCAAACAAACCTCAATCTAAAATAGTTAAAATCACACTTAAAATGTCCTTTGCTTTGAACTTAACATGCTATCCTGATTGGGTAACTTTTCACTCAGGCCTGCTCCCTTAAACTAAAGCCACTGTTTTGCTTTTCTCTCACTTCCTATCATACTGATCTCTTGTTTATACCACACAGTGGTAAGTTTGGACAATAAATTGTGTTTCACTCTGGCTGCAAAATGTTTAACTGTGCACCCATGATAAATATTTAGGTTTGTGGTAGTAAGTATTAGAACAGGCAGGGCTGTGAATTACTTCCAGTGATTAGTGTACAGGCCTGTGAATCAGCACAGTAAGTATGAGAAACTGAGCCTGAAGTCTCAGTGTAAAGGCTGGTTAGAATAATGAGAATGAGCTCCAGGTCTGTTGAAATGAATTGAATTTTTAATTAATGTCAATGAATTTTTATCTTACAAGTACCACAGAGTAGAGATAATCAGATCTTTAAAATCAAACATACAATTAACAAAAACTGAAACTGTAGCATAAGTTTAGTAATTTCCATGAAAGTGCGCAATTGAATGGATAGTTCAGGGTTTCCTGTGCATGAAGAAGCATTTGTTTGAGGTCTGTAGATAACAAAACTTTATTCATCTCATGATGAACAAAGCAAATCTTGGCTCTTCTCGATAAATAAACTCTGTTTGAATTCAGGTCTACAATCCAGCCACAGCTGAGCTTGAATCGAATTTGGCAAAGTCACTAGAGTGATACTGCTTACATCAGATCTGAATTTGGCTTCCCTTTTACATCAAGCTATGACATGCTAGATTATGTATCATTTATAAAACATGGTCCCACTACATAAGCATGAAAGATATAATTTCTTTGTAAAGGTGAATCTTGCTGATAGCAAAAGGATACAATTTCTTGGGAACAGTAAGGTGAAAAAACCCTTGATTTTTCTTAATCTAGCATTTAATTTAATTCAGCTTTCTCCTGCTTTTGCTCTTCAATCCTGGTTTAAATGGTGTTCTGATGTTCATATTAAGCATCCAGAGGTTTTTCACATTATACTAGAAAATTTCACTTAGGCAACGGATTGCTTCATTTTCTCAGGATTGCTTGGAAGATGACATAATAATGTTTTATTGGTAGAACTTGTGTTCAACCATATGGTTGTTTCTTACTTCCATATCCTACACTCTCTCATTTGTAGCTGAAATTCCCTTCAGTCTAACCTGCCTCTACCTCTTCTTCTTTTGCTTTCTACAGGGACTGGAATTTGCTACTTCAAGATATAGCAAATGTCAAGTCCTGTGAGTCTGAGCATCTCCTGCCTCCTCTTGGGATTTACCAGTATCATGGACTCGTGGGGATAGTGACTGAATGGATGAACAATGGATCCCTCCACTCTCTCATCCATGAGGTACATAAAAAAAGTATCTTTTATGTGACAAAATTAATGACAAGTTCAGCCAACAGAGATCAGTCAGCACATAAATTATGGACAGTAGTCATAGCCAATCTGGTTTTAGCTTATGTATTGTACTTTCGTTTATTGTCAAATGAATATGTGATTAATAACCATTTCACACTACCAAACCCTGTATTTTGTGTTACTTAGCACCAACAGTACCCAGAACTTCCACTACCCTTACTCATAAGGATCCTGTCGGATGTGGCTGAAGGGCTTTATCACCTTCACAGTCTTGGACCTGCTTTCTGCCACTGCAGTCTGAAACCTTCCAATGTGCTTTTGGACACACAGTACAGAGCCAAGGTAGGAGCTTCTATTTTTAGCCTATTCATGTCAAATCCAGGGATTGTCCTATTGTTGCATATATTTATCCCAATAGTCAATACTTAATACCAAGGCTTGAGGTATTCTTACTAAAACTTACTTTTTCTTCTACCTCTCTAGATATCAGATTATGGTCTAATCAGCTGGAGGAAACAGCAACTGAGGTCAGACCTGAATAACTGCAATCAGAGAACCTGCCAGGATTTAGTGTACTTACCTCCTGAAGTCCTTGAAGGAGGCCTTCCTTCCCAGGAAGGTGATATTTACAGGTGAACGACATTTCTAGGTCATACATAGTCCTTGCTATTCTACAGTGTTGCTGAAATACTTATTTTAGAAGACACTACAGTAAGAATAATGCAGTAGGATTGTATTCCACATTAGGCCAATTAGAGAGGTGAATTAAATGTGAAATTCCTCATACTTGGTGAATAACATACCAAGGTTAAGAGCTGCATACAAAGTTCATCATATAAATATTTATAAAATGGACCTAAAAGTTTAAAAAGTGTAACATAGCTGCCAAAACTTCCATATATAGTTGGAGACATACTAACTACTTCACATAGTTTCTAAGCATGAACTATTGCTGGCTTGAGTTTTAGGAAGAATTATCTACACTTAGATGAGGCCCAAGTAAAAGTAAGACCTTTCTTTCAACAATGTCCAGTTAAGGCCCTATGGAATCTCTGCTGGAATAATTTACTGAGCCACTCAAGCGTTCATTCTTTTTAACAACATGATTTATACAAAGAAGGATTACCTACTGTCACATGTCCCTTTCAGGTATGTTACATGCTCTGTGGCTGCCTCAATAAATGAGACAAGCTCAAACTGCAACTGCTGTCTGTATGGACATACATCTCTACAGCCGGCACAGAGAGACTATGGACCAATATTATAAATAACTTTTAAGCAACAAATTTAAACTCCTACTTTGTTGTCACAGAGGCAGACTCTAAGATGAGTCAAATAATGCATGCACTTGAGGATACTTATAAATGATGTGACTAATCTGGTGTTGTTCTTACACACAAGATTTGCATGTAGGAAGAGTGGAGTGTAACTTTCAGGTAGCATAATCCATTTTCCACCATGTCACTTTCATACAATTTTAGATATCCAGATGTGACTCAATGCATGTGATAGGTGCATGTCTAGACAGTGGTGCAACAAAGAAAACACAAGTATGTGTCATATATGAAGTATTAAGTATATGCAAGTTATGTGTATGTCCATATCACATTAATACTTTCCTAGAGGTTATTTAAGTAAAAACCCTTTCAGATTTTGTGTGAAAAAAAGGCACAAGAGGGGGTTCTTTTAAACACTGTAATTCAGCACTACAGCACGATATATGAGTAAGCAGATGTGTTTATCCTAGAACTGCTATTCCCCTTTTAATGGCTTTGCTTCTGACTCATCTGTAGCCTGCTTTCTCTCATCCGGCAGCCTCTGTGTTTCTGCTTCTAATTTTGCAGATTGGTCTTTTTTTATTAAACAACCATATTTTATATCATCTGATCTGTGGGTTGTATATGTACATCTATGGTATCACTGGAATACTTCAAAGGATGCTAGGAAAGAAAAAAGGTGTTTGGAACCCCATCAAAATTTGCTGAAAACAGACACACAGTGGGTTAGAATCAAGTTTTTTGTAGGTTAATTGATGCGTCTGTCAGTACCTGCTGAAAATCCAGCTCTTTCAGCTGCTATTTAGCTTACTTCAAAACAAAATTGATGGAGAAAGGGAAACAGAAGGTTCTGCAATTCACAAGAACAAATGGAGATAAGGAGGTAACCTGAAATGTAATTCTAATTAACCCTACGTCAAAAAAAAAAAAAAAAAAAAATCTGATTTATTATTTTATAAGAACAGCTCAGCTAAAAACTGAAACGTAATGCAGGAAAAAGGATCTCATCAGATTAGGAAAGACTTGGATAGACTTTATCTTGAAAAACTCTCTTTCTTTTAAATCAGTGAACTTGCTCTTGGCCATGAGAGCATAAATACAGATTGCAAACTAATGGATGGCCTTTCACTGTTCTTTTTTGTGGTTTTGGATTTTTTTCCCCAAGTTTTGGAATCCTGTCCTGGGAGAGCCTAAGCAGACGGAAACCTTTTGAAGGTATTTCTCTCTACTGCTCATGTCAGACTTTGTGTTGCCCTAGTCTTTTTCAGAATTCCCTCATTGTAGGGAAATCATGATACAAACAGCATTGTCTTTTCAGATGTCCCTTTGCCTTCTTTTATTCTTACAGCAAAAAATTCCATGTTACGGGATGTAAAGATTAAAATACCTCGACAAGCCCTCAGTGTTTCCAAAGCAGATGATCTTTCTGAAGGGGAAAGGCATAGCTTCTTACCCCAGTTTTACTGCATCTCTGTGCTTGCTGAAGTACTCCATTACTGAGATGGTTTTTCCACTTACCTTTAGTGAGAAAGAAAAAGGAACATTTCAGTGACAATCAGCTCCCTGGATGAGCAGAATGTTCATTTTTAAAGTTGCCATGAGTTTCAAATCCTGATCAAGAAATGCCAGTTCAATTCTCTCAAAGTAAGAAGGGAATCTTACTTTCTTAGATGTAGCTGTGAACCCTTTTAAAGAACTTGGTTTGACAAGCACTATGTAATAACTGTCACAGTCTAGGAATGATCCCTGTTTCATGGAGGTGGAGATCAAAGAAAGTATTCTTTGCTATGGGCTCCGTTCTGCATGGCAAAACTGGCGGAAGGACTCCTTTATTTTACAGGCTGAGGACCTTTAAAAAAACCTGCCTAGAGCAAGAGAATCTTTACGTTCATGCAGCTTGTGGCTGCCATCTTGTGGCTACACAAAGTAGATTTATTTTTTGGTACAATAGGAGCTGCATTGCTGTAATTCAGGTGCAAGGCTTTACATAAAATTATGCTGAGAACATGCCATAATAATTACACGTAATCTTGATGTCTCTGTGCACGTAGTGTACAAATGCGTATTTACATGCCTATTTGCGACCTATTATTTGAACAGTTCCTTATCCTGAAACATCCTGTTGCAGTAAGCAGTTAAAGGTTATTACTACTATTTATTACTACTATTTGTAGTAGCTATTATTACTACAAGATTATTTGCTCTTTTAAATAGCATATCTATTTACAAAATGTTAATATATTTTTGCTTATTAAAAAGCAGTCTTTGTTTTAAAATGCACAAAATAATTTATACTGAATATAGTCTTGAGAGTTCTGAGATTTTTAGTATTTTTTGCAGTGATGTTTTCCTATGAATTGCAGGTCAAACAACCCTTCTGGAAGTTTTGTCAGGAATCTGCAGTAATTTACGGCCTGGCATTTCAGAGAAGTTTATACCAAGCAATTTGCCTGAGAAGAATAGACTTTTGCACCTTATCACTCTGTGCTGGCATCAAGAACCAGATTACAGACCACGTACTATCGGTAACATTCAGGATTTGCTTTCTTTGCAAGATCTGTAATGAAGATAGTCTTGCTGGGAGCATTGCTTTAGCACTCTAAATCAGTGACAGTGAAGTGGAAGTAGTCTTTTAGATCTTCAGAGTACTACAGATGTTTTTTCTAACTGAAGCTCCCTACCAGAACTGGCTTTTTTCCAAAATCGTGTACAGAATAAAGTTATAATGAATACAAATAAAGAAAGGGATATTATTAGCAGTATATATAAGTTTAACGAAGATCTATCTGTCTTCAGCATTTCTTGATTCCAGTGCATAACCAGTTCCCTTTTAAGCGTGCTATCATTTACTTTAGTAGATTATGTTTATGCTTCAAAAAGATAGCCAATAAATGTTAAAATTGTGATACTTGAGGACTTTTGAGTAAATCTGAGAAGCTGAAGTGCTGAGGAAGAGATCTGAATATAACTTTCTTGTGAAAGATTCACACATTCATGTGTAAAACCTTAGCAATTATGTTCACTGCATCTGTATGAACGTTTAAGAAAATGTGATTTTAATGTGACTGTAACCATTCTGTAAAATCAGGTCAAAAAGGGAATGAAGAGGAGATGTAAGATGAAAGTTGTATTAAACTAATTTCATCTAGTTCATCCAGCTACTCAATATAATAGTAGTTAGTTGCAATCTGCTGATGCCTACATACATGCTTTGAAATATAAAGTGCTTTATTACCCCTGCAGAATGTGTAGACCTTCTAAATGGAATTTTGACCAGTATAAGTAAGGAGGCAATTTCCACTGCAATCTACAATCTGATGGATGCAAAGGTTAGTGCAAAATTAAATTTTGTTATCCTCCGAGGACATTATTTGATTCTTTCCTTTGCGATCTTTGTAGTCCAAAACTGGAAAAGACTTTGTCTTTATTGTTGTATTGGGCATGCCAGAGAGCTGAAAAGTGCCCCGTGGCACTTCATTTAGGAGTTGTAGAAAATAGGTATTGTGAGGTTTTCTAGAAACTACATCAATTGTTAACTGGGATTATAAAAATAATAATCCCCACACTTGATCAGGCACTTGATCAGGGTAAGTGCTAGCTTCTTTCTGGTCACCAGCTGTAGTCAGACCGGTAAACTCATGTGAGAACAAATATCAGCCTCGCATAGAGCAGATTAGGGATACAACCAAGGACAATTTCTGTCATATGTACTGGTTAGAAGACATTTAGTTCAAAACCTGGACAGTGTATCTGTTGTAGAAATACTAGTATCAGCACTTTTCTATATGCTTCACTGCTTCTAAACTGACATGATTAGGCACAAGACACTGCTTGTCCTCTTAGAAGAGGGTTCTCTTATATCACAGGAATGGTCAGGGAATGGTCAACAACATTGCCATGGGAAATCTGGCACAAACCTGACTGCCACAAATATAGCTATAACATATCTAGCTGACTTAGTCATAGTGGGAAAATTAGTGACACATGCTTCAGCCCTTGAACAACTATTATGACACCATCTGGACTTACACAACCCATGCTGTGCTATTGATTTCATCACTGTGCTTATGCACAGTTGTTTATGTTAATGAACCCTGCCTATTTCTACATGTTGCAATCACATTCTGGGATATAGAACAGATGATCAATGTTTTAACAGGTGGCACAGTTATAGTACAAATAATTTTTGCTACTGTTGAAGTTTATTTAGGCTTTTACTGCCAAATATTCCACAATCTACTGCTTCCATCTCCCTTGAGCAAGCTTTTGTTTTTCTATTATTTGAGAAATAAGCAAAGAGTGCTATTTATTCTTTAAACGACTGAATTGATAATATGTTCAAAATGATTGTGAAAATGCTCTTGGGGATTCTTGAAAATGGATTTATTCCTAAGTGTTGAAGTATAGAAATATCATGGTTTAAACCCATCCAGTAACTCAGTACCATACAGCCACTCACTCACACCTCACCTTTCCCTCCCCAGGGGGAAGGGGAGGAGAACTGAAAGAACATAAACCCACCGGTTGAGATAAGAACAGTTTAGTAACTGAAGTACTGTATACTACTAATCATAAAAATAAGGGAAATAACAAGAGGAGAGAATATAAACTAAAAGTGGAAAGGAAAACCACAATAAACACAAGTGAGGCACAATATAAATGCTCACCACCCACTGTCTGATACCCAGCCTGACCTGAGCAGCAACCAGTCCCTCCTGGGTGACTCCCCCCAGTTTATACATTGGGCATGATGTGCTGTGGTGTGGAATACCTTTTTGGCTAGTTTGAGTCAGACGTCCTGCCTCTGCTTCCTCCTGGCTTTTTGTGACCCTCATCACTGGCAGAGCAGGAGAGACTGAAAAGTCCTTGATCGGAGTAAGTGCTACTGAGCAAGAACTAAAATGTCAGTGTGTTATCAGCATTGCTCTCAGACTAAAGCCAAAACAGCACTGCACCAGCTACCAGGAAGAAAAATAACTCTATCCAAGCTGAAACCAGGGCAAGAAACTAAAAAGTAATTTAACAAATCTGCTGCAGATGTACAAAATGGAAAATAGTGACAAGTATTGACATATCCTTATTGCAGACAGTTTGGCATACTAAACACAGGATGGCCTTGCTGTTTGGATGCTTACAGGAAAACGTGTTACAGCAAGTTCAATCTCTCTCAGTCTCTCAATATAGGGCTATTTTCTCCTTCCCCTGCATGATTCAAACTAGCATTTTATAACAAATTTAAAACAGCAGAAACAGTAACAGGATAGAGTTTTGGGCCTGCTTACATGTGTTAAAATGCAAAATTGCTCTGTGCAGATCACTGTTACTACATATCCATGTACTTTAGACCATAATATATATTGTCAGTAAAAATCACTAGTGTCAGTATAAATTCTTGTTTCTGACAACTGTGAATTGAACAAACCATAGGTATACTTACTAGAGTTACTGTGCTATTTTCTTCCAGGAGACAGCACTTAATGCATGCAAAGGATCAGAAATATACACATTGCAGACAGGCATATGCAATTCAGAAGTAAGTATATTGCGTGAAAGTCTTACAAGAGTACTTCATAAGCTGTTTGTTTTTCATTCCAGTCCTCACAACGTGTAATACAAACACTGCGGAGGGAAAATGTCCCTAACCCTTTTTGTCTCTTATCAGGAGAATGCCACCCAGTTAATAAACAAACCCCACTGTTTGCCTTCTTCCAAGCAGCTGACTCTTGCAAAAATAACCTTCTCCACTTCAGAGTTGCTTTGAACCTCTCCCTCTTGAATAGGCCCTAATGAAATTGCAAAAATCTAACCTTTCTTGTAGTGTTTTCAAAATGATGTCTGGAAAAAATCTTAGGCTGAATTCTAGCATTTTCAACCAGTTTTCTTAGATAAAGGACAACTGTTTTGTGATAACTCTGAAATACAGTTAACTCCCATCTTTAATACAACTTTGGCACCTGTGGCAGGCCTGCCGATACTGAAAGCTGCAGACAGAGAACTGACGCTCACATGCCTGGATCAGAGCTAGTTTTAATCAGGTCAAGTTCTAGTGACACCATGGCTGCAGAAGCAACCTAGGACTGCAATAAACGCTAGGACAGTTAGTCTATGGATCTGTGCTGCCACAGTGACCCAAGGTAACTAGCTAAATTGAATTAAGTACATCTGTAGGCCCAACAGCTGCATATTCACTGCATAACTGCCCTGCAATGTGATACTCCTGCCTTATACTCCATGAGAAAACTGCTTAGAAAAGCTTTTGGAACAAAGCTTCCAAGAATATAATTCTCCATTTTGTTCTTTTCCAGGTCGTCTGTCCACAAAAAAAGCCCCACTTAATCAGCAAGAAAATTCCTTTTACAGTGCCAAGCTTGTCAACTATTCTTCTTGGTAGCAGTGAAAACAATGCAAGAAGAGACAATATTCTACAGACAGGTCTGTTGAACACTATCCCACAGAATGCAACAACAAAGAATGGTCTCTATCTTGAAACATATTCAGCTCCAGCTATTCTATTATCAACTGTTCCATATACAATGTTATTTCCTGTGTAAAATTGTCCCTTCTCATACTACAGCTGTGCCTCTACTAGTACTATCTAAAGTATTAGTTCACTGCAGAAAACCAGAGATTTCACAATACTTCTTGGTTAAGTGTACAGATCAAAAAGCCTTTTTTGCTAATTTTCTTTTAGAGTCCTGACTAGCAACATACAGCTGCCTTTCCCTTGTACATCAAATATTTGACAGAACAAGTTCCACCTGGGAACAACACTGCCTTGTGCTACAGGCAATAAGTGGTTTTTTTCTGATTTGCTAGTAAAAAAAGGGAGATATGTTTCAAGAAGACTGTTGGGTGGGGGCTTGGAGCAATCTGGTCTAGAGGAATGTGTCCCCACCAGAGGCTAGGGGGTTGGAACTAGATAAGATTTAAGGTCCCTTCCAACCCAAACATGTCTATGATTTCTGGTGATTACCATTCTTATATGAATAACTTTCTTTGCCTTTCCAATATGGATTTGTCCTATCAAAGTGTTTAAATTTATATCAAGAAGAGATATATTTCCTTTAAAACTCTTTCAGTACTCCTCATGCCTTTAAGCATAACACAAAAGTTGAGCCATAGGAAACCAATTAACTTATAGCACCATCTGCATTTCCAAGCATGTTAGTTCTGATCAACAGTCTACCAGACTTACCAACAGAATAGAATGTTCCATAACTTCAGAAACTAATTCCTACAGACAGTTTGAAAAAGTCAGATGTGTGTAGCAACATATGCAAAATATTCGTTGGAAGGGCCCAATGCATAGCTAGTAATAAATAAGTGTTCTCAAGTTAGTCTTCAGTTGCAGTCTCTTACGCAGTGGCTGACATGCATGATGTCCTGTTTTTCAGTTCAAGGGTCTTATCTTACTTATCAAACTTTTTCTAGATCACCCAGGCTCTGACAGTAGAAAATCAAATTCCTTTTGCACGATTCCCTTATCTGGTTCAACTCCAAGCAAAGAAAGCAGTCAGCATAACAAGCCATCACTGGCTCTGAAGCACACAGCACATCCTTTGCATCTTGAACAAGCAGTTACAGGTAAGATACACTTTCAGTCTGAGGTGGCAATGTTCTCCTTGGCTAGATCTTAATGACTAAATTGTTTAAAGTTTGGAGGGCACGGATCTCTCTAAACTCTGCACACATTTTCACATATTTAGTGTAATAACTCCTCCAAACTTGACACAAATGTCTCAAGGCTCAATCTGTGTACAGCTGCTCCTATGTTCTCAGAAGTTCAAGCATTGGCCACCAAGGACACTGGCTTGTTTGGGTCATATTAACACTGGTTCTGAAAAGAGTGCAACAAAAATAGGAACGGTATAGCATACAGTGAATGTGAAACACATTAGTTGCTTATGTCTGAGATTTATTTATTTAATTAATTTTAATCTATGTATTTTATACCTCTACAGAAGTAGCTACTGACTTCCAAAATAGGTGAGCAGGAGGAAAGGGGACCATCCACTTCCCTACTTACATGGTCTCAGTTCTTCTACTGAACAAACAGAAAAGTTTGGCTTCTGATTTGTGAAACCTGGCTCTGCCTGTAGCTTTGTGAGCTTTTTTGCTAACTTTTGGCAAGATGGCTTATGATGTTCCTCACATCTAGCTGGCTGTTCTTCACTTCAACCTAATTCCAGAATTAATGTAATTTCTGGATAAATCAACAGACTAGTTCATGCAGTAGAAGTTCATCACAGATCTCTACTGGCAACAGTCAGTTATTAATTTTCTCTTGGTGTATGGTATTTACTGTACACTAAATCCACTAATGTTAGTACTAAGTATCCTAATAGGTTTGTGAAGAAACAGAATCAAAAGCTCTCAGCTGCTTTGAAGTATTTACTTCTGTTACTAGTTTGGCTTTGACATATATTCAAGTTTCCAGTTTCATGCTACATGTTTCAAACAGTCCCGCTTTTGCTGAATAACCTATTACCTCTTCTTCCACTTTCTACAGGACAGTTTTCTCACGTACGTCAAGTCAAGCTATTTTGCATAATGTTTCATACAGGTGTTAGATGATAGCGCAAGACCTGAAAATCTCCTCCCCTTACACAATCTGAATACTTAATAACCTTTAGAAACATTTATCTTCTGTAATCAGATCTTCATGAGTTTCAAACAAAAAATAAAAACACATTGGACTAGTTTTGAACAAAGAATGCCAATAAACTACCTTCTCTTTTCCTCTACTGAGTTCATATTTCTGGTGTTGATGCTATCTATCACTTGCTAACAACTTCAGGAAGAAAACAGTTTATCTCATTTTGCTTCCTTTTCACTGAAGATCCTTGCCGCAAAGGAAACTGCTGTCAAATACTACTCTGCCAGAGACAGACCATACTGAACTGCATGACAGAAGGACGCCTCAACCACATCCTCGATGTCCTTCACTCACAGCAAGCATTGTCCCGAATGGATTATGAAACAATTACCTCTTACCCCACAGTGACTGGCCGTGGTCGGGCATTGTTGGACATTTGCCTTTGCCTTGGAGAGAGGGCAGCCCAAGTGGTAGTGACTGCACTTTCAGTGACCAAACCTAGTCCTCTGGGACAAGGCAGACTATCCCCAGACTATCCTGCTAAGGGGAACAGGCTGATGTTGTGACAGGGTTTTTTTCTAATTTATTGCATGCATCAGAGCACTGGTAATTTGTAACGGCAGTGATTCATGTTAATTCCTCATAACACATTGATTGAAGTCACTCCTTCCTACGGAAGACATTAATGTAATGTGAAATGTCAAACTGCTTAAAGTTTATGGTATTGTGCTTGTACTCAGCCTAGCTCATTAGCTAAGATTTCTATTGTCGTTGCCTCTATGTTTTGCAGTTATCCTGATATCACAAAATAATATGGAATAAATTATACCAAGTAAGAATAAAGATAGAAGAATCAAACTGTTCTTCAGTATTTATGGGAAAAAACAAGGCTCAAAGTCTTGAGTTACAGTAGGGAAATAGAAAATATAGGTAACTCCAGAAACAACAAAGGGAATAACAAAAAGAAGTCACTTGAGAGCTGACCATAAAAAGTTATTAGTAAAACTTTCTCTTGCAGTTACTCAGAAAAGACAAAACTAAAATTAATAGATTTTAAAAATGATAAGTCATATTTAAATCCTATGAAGCTATTTAGATTTACTAAAGGAACAGTAAGTGGAGTAGGCAGATAGTTATTTTTCTGACTTTATTATATTTTTCTTCTTGATGCTGGTTGCAGCTATCTTTTGCTGACTTCTAAAAAGATGACTGTCTCTTGCCCTTTTTCCTACCTGCAGGTGCTCAGAAAGATTTAAAGGCCATTATAGAATCATAGATTCATAGAATAGTTAGGGTTGGAAAGGACCTTAAGATCATCTAGTTCCAACTAGAACTAGAACTTGGGCAGGGACACCTCACACTAAACCGTGCCATTCAAGGCTATATCCAACCTGACCCTGAACACCTCTAGAGATGGAGCATTCACAACTTCCCTGGCCAACCCATCCCAGGGCCTCACCACCCTCACAGTAAAGAATTTCTTCCCCATATACAATCTAAACTTCCCCTGTTTAAGTTTGAACCCACTACCCCTTGTCCTGCCACTACAGTCCCTAATGAAGGGTTCCTACCCAGCATCTCTATAGGCCCCTTCAGATACTGGAAGGTTGCTACATGGTCTCCACGCAGCCTTCTCTTCTCCAGGCTGAACAGCCCCAACTTTCTCATCCTATCTTCATATGGGAGTTGTTCCAGTTCTGTGATCATCCTCACAGCCCTCCTCTGGACTTGTTCCAACAGTTCCATGTCCTTTTTCTGTTGAGGACACCAGAACTGCACACAATACTCCAAGTGAGGTCTCACGAGAGCAGAGTAGTGGGCCAGGATCACCTCCCTTGACTTGCTGGTCATGCTTCTTTTCATGCAGCCCAGGATACCGTTGGCTTTCTGGGCTGCAAGCGCACACTGAAGTTGGCTCATGTTGAGTTTCTCATCAACCAACACTCCCAAGTCCTTCTCTGCAGGGCTGCTCTGAATCTCTTCTCTGCCCAACCTGTAGCTGTGCCTGGGATTGCTCTGACCCAGCTGTAGGACCTTGCACTTGGCATGGTTAAACATCATCGGGTTGGCATCAGCCCACCTCACAATCATGTCAGGGTCCCTCTGGATGGCATTCCGTCCCTCCATCGTATCAACCGAACCACACAGCTTGGTGTCATCGGCAAACTTGCTGAGAGCGCACTCAATCCCACTGTCCATGTCACTGACAAAGATGTTGAACAAGACTGGTCCCAGCACCGATCCCTGAGGAACACCACTCGTTACTGGTCTCCAGCTGGACATTGAGCCATTGAGAACAATTCTTTGCATGCGGCCATCCAGCCAGTTCTTTATCCACCGAGTAGTCCACCTATCAAATTGATGTCTCGCCAACTTATTGACAAGGATGTTGTGTGGGACAGTGTCAAACACTTTGCACAAGTCCAGGCAGATGACATCAACTGCTCTACTCTTGTCCATCGGTTCTGTAGCCCCATCATAGAAGGCCACCATATTGGTCAGGCAGGATTTCCCCCTAGTGAAGCCATGCTGGCTATCACCAACCACCTTGCTGTTTTTCATCTGCCTCAGCATGCCTTTCATGAGAATCTGCTCCAAGATTTTGCCAGGCACAGAGGTGAGACTGACTGGTCTGTAGTTCCCTGGCTCATCCATTTTCCCCTTCTTGAAAATGGGGGTTATATTTCCCTTCTTCCAGTCGTTGGGAACTCCACCTGACTGCCAGGATTTTTCAAATATGATGGACAGTGGCTTAGCAACTTCATTTGCCAGCTCCTTCAGGACCCACGGATGGATTTCATCAGGTCCCATGGACTTGTATACGTTCAGGTTCCTAAGATGGTCTCTAACCAGATCCTCTCCTACAGTGGGCCCAGGGTCCTCATTCTCACTGTCCCTGTATCTGCCTTCCAAGACTTGGGTGGTGTGGTCAGAGCATTTGCCGGTGAAGACTGAGGCAAAGAAGTCATTGGGAACCTCAGTCTTCTCCAAATCCAGGGTAGCCAGTTCTCCTGATAGCTTCTGGAGAGGGCCCACGTTGTCCCTAGCCTGCCTTTTATTTGCAATGTACCTATAGAATCCCTTCCTGTTATCTTTAACATTCTTAGCCAAGTTTAATTCTAAGTGGGCCTTTGCTTTCCTAACCTGGTCCCTAGCTTCCCAGACAACATGCCTGTATTCTTCCCAGGCTGCCTGTCCTTGCTTCCACCTTTTATAAGCCTTTTTTTTCCTTCAAATTTTCCTCAGCAGCTCCTTATCCATCCAAGGAGGTCTCCTGGCCCTCCTGCTGCACTTCCTTCTAATAGGGATGTATCACTCCCGGGCTTGAGGCAGGTGATCCTTGAATATTATGAAGACCACCTCCTTTTCCACACCCAGAGCAACTAGCAATATTCATGGAACTTTATTTTACCAAACTAGAGCTGTTTAGTTGACAAAATTAATATAAACAACAGTGATTTGCCTTTTTCCTCAGCCTGCTCAGTTTATTTAATAAAAATACAAATGTTTAAACTGATTTAAGGCATAAATCCATGTATTTTTGCTGGGACTTACATGAATATTTATAAACTGCCTTGTAACTCAATCACAACTGATTTCACTAAAATCTGTGAAATCATGTGCCTGTAAGTAAGTCAGCTACCAGGAAGACGGAATGGAGAAAACCTGAATTAAAGAGCCGTGGATATTATTTCCACCCTCTAGTGTTTCTGTAAATTCTAAACAGAAAAGGCAGCACTTGCACATTTTTGCTTCCCTGCAGATCAGGGCTGGTTATCTCTTAAATAAAATTAAAACATTTTTCATCTTTATTAAAATGTCAATCTTTGTAACAGAAGATTTCTGTTAATCCCTTAAATGTTTTCAAATAGAGCCACTAAAACACATAATCTTTTCTATTTAGAAAAAATTGTTAAAACTATTTAAGATTCTTTATCACCCTGAACCTTCTCTTGTCCCGTATGCCTATTTTTACAATGGTATTTTCTTTGTGTTACTATATTTCCCGTCCTCTTTTTCATGAAACCAGAGGAATGTAAAGAAGAACTTATGATATACAATGTTGAAATGCAAACAAAATCATAGACAAAGCCCGGAACATGACTTGTGTTGAACTGGTATGACCTTACATAGAAATTTGATTGTTTTTCTGATAGACTGCATGTCTCAGACAAGCTTTCCTACAGCCTGTATGAGACAAAAAGATTTACACCCAAAGGAAACATTTCAACACAGGGAAACTTTCTGCAAAACAAGCCAATACTCTTTTCTCCTCCCTTCTGCTCTGACTCCTTCAGAGCTGGTTCAAATGCAGTTTGGCATCCCTGGCTAAAACCTGTTCTCTCCACTAAAATGAATCGTATGCTTGTATCCAAAGCTGCAGATTTATTTGGTTTACAGAAATCTCTCTAGTACAGAATTAATGAAATATGCAAGAGAAGAGAGATTTAGATGCTGGTTTATATCATCATGTCTTTCACGCCCCAAACTGCAGAGTCTTTAATTTCATTTTCTAGATGAGATAAATAATAGGATTTGAACACCTCAGCTGTTGCATTTTAACACGTTTTATAGGAATGTTTTCTGCTATTCCATTACTAGTGTATCAATATGGCAATTTAATTAATTCTTAGAATCACAGAATCATTTAGATTGGATGGAAACCTTTAAGATCACTGAGTACCTGCCAAGTCCACCATATTCTTAGCTGAGCTGAGACTTTTTCTTTTAAATCCAGTGACAACTCTCAGTTTCTTTGCCCAAACTAGATCCTAGCAATGAAAGTTGTCCTTTCTTATTCAGTGTTCCTTATGTTGATCTTCATCAGCAAGAGAAGGTGCATACACTGTGGCCAGGCCTCTCCTGCTTACAACAGTGCCAATTAACTGTACCAATTACTGTACATAGTGACAACTGCAGAGGTAAAGGTTCACTATGGCTTTGATACTTCAAGGTACATGCTTGGGTGTGTAGAGAGGATTTTTCTTGTCTGTTTTTACAGCTGACTATTTAATCACAGACTTTTTTTCTTCGACAAATGAAGCCATTTTAAAGACTAAAATAAAATAGAATTATCAGAATTTCACAAGTGTAATTTTACTGTACAGTATATACTGGATACAGAAGAGCTTGTAATGCAGCTATCTTCTGATTGTTTCAGTACAACCACTGAATGTTTTTGTTTTAATGACAAAACATTATGGGCAACTACAGTGTATGTTACTCCAGTACAGAATAATACGAAAGAAGAACTTCTCCAGTGGTACAACACTTCAGTAATAAAATTTGTTCTTTGCAATAAGGACAAATAGAGCTGTTCATGTGACACTGAGTAACCTACATGATTGACCGATGTAAGTGTGAGGTGAGGACACTTACAGGACTCAACCATAAAGTCTGTTGCATGAGATGACACTGATGACCCATCTTAACAATTAACCCAGCCATCTCCTATAGTTTCAAAATAAGCTGAGTCTTTCCTTACCAGTGAAACAGAGGTAAAAATACCTCCCTGACCTCTACAAGCAGTAATGCGATACCCACAATCATGAGGATTAGTTTTCTTTATTATACTGCCTAAGCTCTGACATAGAAGAACGAGTGCTTGCCCTCACTTGAATTAGTCTTTGAGATTCACATAAAAAATAAAGACAGCAATGACACCAATGTTGTGTAAGTGATCATGTCTTATTAAATCAATGTTACAGGTATTCAAAATGCCCTTAGTTTGTGGGACTTATACTAAGAAAAAATAGTACTGAAAAAAACAGCCATAAACTTTAACAGAAGTAACCATTTTCTTCCGGAACTAAAATATACCTATAAGTACTTGCAGCACTGCTTTGACTGTTTTGAAAGGTTTGATTTATGGCAATTCATGGTATGTGACTGGAAGCTGAAAAGGCTTTTCATAGTTGAGGGGATCTTGCATAACTTGGGAAACTCTGGGTTCCTAATTAGTCCACCACGACTTGCTCTGTGGGACACTGTATGCACCAAGCAATCAAGCACCAAGTGTGGAACAAAGGAGCAAAGTTCACAACACATATAAATAGACTGCTGAGAAATCAGTTCTGAAAATTCAGCAAAGCCAACCATAATTTTAATTTTAGGGCTGAATACCTTCTAATATTAGCAAAGAGTGGATTAGAAATTGGAATAACTGTGTTGGCAGACAAAAGACAAAATCCATTAATAGGGCTATCCTGTTTACTGCAAAGGCAAATGGACTGGCAGTAAATCCTCATGTGCTTCCCTAATCTTCAAGGGAATTGTGTGGAAATCTCTATAGAAAAGTCTTTGGATTTAAATTTTGGAAAACTTCACCTTTAATGAGAGCCTAAATTTGCAGCAATTACAACTGCAGAATCCTGCAGAAGTCTGAAAGGTCTGGGAATAAAAGCTGTCCTTACCTGTTCACCCAATAGTTGTTCCCACCACTGTAAAGTACTGTGCTGTTTAAAGTTCTTTAAATAAAATGGGTTGGAACTCCTTTATAAAAGGTACAAATTTGTTTGTATTATAAAAATATGTCAGAGTAATTCAGTAATTAGGAGAAAAGTAACAGGAGTGCACTAAAAGCACTAATATCAGTGAGGTCAGCACCGGCTGGGTGTACTGCAGCATGCTGAACTCTAAGTAGCTCTGCTAAGGAACATCTGGTTGAATTTAAATTGCAAAGTTTGGACTCGGCATGATAAGACAAACAAAATAATGACATTGGCTTCAGCCCCTGTTAGCCCCTAGTAACTAGCTGCTTGCAAATAGGGTCTCAATGTAACTGCTGCTGACTACTATCAGAATCATCCAAACTTTCATGCTGCTGTTTTTAACCAGAGAGAGAGAGGTACCACAAGTATATCAAAAAAAAGACTGACAAAAGTAAAGCAGAGTCTGTAGCAGGAAGGAACTTTGCTGCTTTGAAGAAAGTTTGAGCAATCATATTAGAATGCCGAGAGTTGCGTAACCTTAAAAAACACCAACAGATGTCTTCAAACTGTCTCATTCAAAAGAAATTTATCTAAATACTCTGAAACTGAGTTACAAACATTACCACTAAGAACTTCATCATCTAAGCATACCCACATATTAAGTTGGGACCTTACAAGAAAAAAATATTCATAAGAAGCTATTTTTTACGGCTGAAAATCCTCCTTAGCTTGTTTTTATACATAATCACTTTCATAAGCCTTAAAAGCAGACACAAAGAGAATTATCTTTAAAAATCCCTGCAGCTTTTTAAATCTCGGTGAAAAAATGATTCTAACTCCTATGCTGTTTTCCAAGAAAAGTGAGCCAGTGATTCACCCAGTCTCATTAATAAATAGCCAGATCCTTATGAAGTTAATTCAACATAGCTAAGACAATTTTTATCATCAAAGAGTAGAGACTCAGAGTTGCATGATTTATTTGTCCAAAACATTGACTCAAACCATTTCTTTAAAAATAACTACAAAGGATTATTTTTTCCAAATAAACCCCCAAAATTGACCGGGAAAAACTTGATGTACTGCTCATTCTGCTTGTAATAAAGAAGATTACAGTAGCAAAAACAAAATAAAAAGAATATAGAGAATTTGAGGCATTAATCAAAGTAATGCTGAAAAAATACTGGAATCTGTTGGCATGTATCTTAAGATTTGGATTTTTTGCTGTTGTTTCTTTGCTCTTCTAGCGAAGATTTACTGAGAACATTTGAAGCCTTGTTCATATTGTAGACGATATCTGTACCCACTTCTGCTTTGCAGCATGGATAGCGCTGAATAAAAAAGAGCTTGTAATCATGCGCAGCAAAGATACATACAAACAAATAATAAGCTTATATGAGAGTGGGTGCCTGAGGCAGTGAAAAGGAAAAGGTACCTTATGGGCAACAGAACCAGATAGGAAAAATAAAATTAGAAGATGGGATGCTAATGCTGATTTAACAGTTGGGTTTTTTTAAAAAATCCCAACCCTGCAGTATAAAGAAGCCAAGTTTCCCATAAAAGAATGCTTATGTTAATCTTCAGATTATTTAAATAGGAGTGCAGTTGGACAATACAGATCCATCCTACAATTGCACATTTTAAAAGAAGTATGAAAGTGATACCAAAACTCACTCTGTATAGAAAAATTACAAAAGGAACCAACATAAACCCTCAAACACATGGCTGGAAGCAACATCTCTATGCTAGTTAGTACAGTAAGTTCTATGTAGCAATCGTAGCAATGAGTACTACTTATATTATAAACAACACATGTTCAGTGCTGACCTTAAAGGAGCACAGTACATGCTCACTCTTCCATGAATAAAGTCCATGAGCAACACATTCTTAGGGGACTTATGCAGTAGGGACAGGCTTAAATTCAACCTGCACACCAGAAGGAACTTGCTAACAAGCACAAAGCTGATGACTGAGCTTCAGATTCACTTAGATTTAACAGCAATTTTTACCTTGGCTCTGTCATGTTCTAAGACCATTTAACGAATATCCTGTGGATCTGGTTTACTTAATCTGGTGCAAGTTCAATTTTGGTTTGCTTAGGAGGATTTAATCTCTTTATTCTTAAAGTTTTTTGAGTTGAATTACATTTTCTACAATGAGTGTAAGTGGAAATGTTAGGGGGAACAAAGAAAAAAAAAGAAAAAAGCAGAGAGGGCAAAACTCACAGACTTACCAAAACTCAGTTTGACTTCGAACTAAGAGATGTGATCTTAACTGAATTAGCATCAGATAAAATCCTAAAGGCAACTGTATGTGTGAGACTGCTGCAAGTACCCATCTACCTGAAAGATGCTGTGTTAGTATTACAGAAAATGGAGCACTACCAATATTTGTAACAATGACTAAACACTATTACCATCTTATTACTGCTTTCTGATTCTTATTATCTTTATAATGACAATGAATCAGTTTAATACTGTAGAAATTTAAGTTATATTCTGGAGATGTCTTCTATTTTTTTTATCTTCTATCAGTTCTGTGTAAGTGGCTTAAAAACAATGAAGTCATGTATCAGGGGGGCTGTTATGCTCCAAAAGAAAGCAGACCGGTTTTGTCCGCTGCTTTGCAACACTGTCAGTAGTTTCAGGTGTCAATAGATTTAGCATAGTTACCTCTACCTGTATTTGCACAAGATCTAAACCGACAAAAGCCAAACGGAGAGCTGGAACAAAAACAATTAAAGAGCTCAGATGATCAGGTTACTTCAGATTATGACCTGCAAATGGTGCTGTATAATTCGGAGATTAAGTCTAATGTAGTTCTCTCCTGCATGTCCACCTAAAAACTCAACTTCTAACAAAAAATACTTCATAACAGAATTTCTAAAAAAAAAAGAAATAAAAAACCCACACCACCTCCCCTCACCAAAAAAAAAAAAAAAAAAAAAAAAAGGCAAAAAACCCCCAACGAACTTCATTGTTGACCAAGCACAATGTGAGGAATATCTGGAGACACAAAGGGCAGTCATTTTGAACGCCGATTGTCTGTGACAGTGAAGGGAAAAAAACACGCCTCGGTAAGTCAAACAAGCTTTGAGAGAGGATGTGGTATGGCAATTAGTTTGCATTTTCCTGCTCCTTTACCGCACTGAAAATCTTTATTTGCCTCTGTTTCAGGAACAAACTCACACTCACACAGACCACGGCGAGGCCTAGATAAGACGTCAGGGCCCTACCCGCTCCACTAAACAGCCGCGATCCCCCCCAAGCAAACGAGGGAGGGGAGGCAACGTGCACCCCCGCTCTTCCTCCTCCTCCTCCTCCTCCTCCTCCTCCTGCCGGGGAGGGCACGCCGCGGGGCGGGGCGGGGCGGAGCTGCCGCCATGACGTTTCGCTGTGGCAACGAGTGAGCATCCTCAGAACACCCGCGGCGCTGCCGGCAGGAGGGGAGGTAACGTGGGCCGCTGCGCCGCCACAGCCGCCGGCCGCGCAGCTACAGCCGCCGGCGAGGTTCCGGACACCGGCACGGCGGCGGGACGCGGTCTCCGTTCCACCTTGGGTAGGGTTGGCTTCCAGGGCGCGGCACGTCGTGCCCGGACGTTCCCATCGCGTTCCTCTGCAGCATCCGGCCAGCCTCGGCTGCCGGTGAGGGGTGGCAGTGCGACAAATGCCGTGTATATTTCATTTAATTTTGATATTTTTAAGGGTGCTTCAGGGAAGGCATCTGTGGGTGCCTCATCCTTGGCAGCCCCGGGCAGGAAGCGGATTGTCCCGCGTTTTATGCCCGAGGCTCGGGGCAAGCCGCTTCCCACCCAGGGGTGTCCAGGAGGCGTAAAATATGCCTAAACCTTGCTTATTTTATAAGGAAGACAGGGTAACCGCAATCTGTGGAGGGAGGAGCAGCCACCTTGGGGTGAAATGAGCCCAATTCCTCCCTCCCGCGACGCGACCCTGAGGGCCGGTCTCCTCAAGGGGTTCCCGCCTGTGACAGTCCGTCATGTCGCGCACATGTCGGCTTGAGGGAGGCTTTCTGGAGCCACGTGTTGTATTTAGTTTGGCAGCAGGCGGGTTATAAGGGTTGGTTCTCCGCTCGGCTTATAACAGGATGTTTTCTGGTGGCGGGTGCGTGTAATTATAACTGTTCTGTTAATTAGCTGTTGCAGGGAGCTGAAGTGGATTTAGCAGTACCCTCAGGCGAACATTCCTTTACTGCTTTTGGTAGTGATCTTGGTTGGTTGTATGTTTTCTAAGTGACACGTATTAAATGCAGCTTGATTAGGTGTGTCTCAAAGTTGCAGCTGAAGAGTAGACATGGGTGTAGATTTGTAGGTAAGCATGTGCCTTCTGACATTGCTTTTCTCCTTTTTGAGAGGTTTCCACTTCTGTGCCCGAGCATAAAAAATAATATGAAATATTTTAACACTCTGTTCTCGACCCTTCTGCTTTTACCTGGGCTTATTGTACAAATTTCGTCAGATGTACCTCATTGCAGCTGCTTCGTGAATTCCCAGCCTTGCTTCTGTCTAAACCAAAACCTGTCTACCACAAAGTCCCCTGTTGTGAGCTTGCTTCTATTTTTTCCTTGGAAATACAAATTACAAGTGTGAAGGTTATAGTGGCATGTTATTTTCCACTCTAGCTAGCACACTTCCCTAGCTTTGAAGTGGCTTAGTTTGAAATCTAGGTTAATATTACAGGGGTGGATTTGTCTAGGATTGGTACTTTAGGAAATTTTGAAAGTTTCTGAGACATTGTAACTTAATATCTGTTTGTGAGCTGATTATAGGTCTTCCCTCATTGAATGTTCATAGCTTTATTTAGGATTTGTCTAAACATGTGTGTAGCATGTGCATTTGCTGAACATCTCTTGTGCAGCTGTGTCATGGGTATTCTCTTTTATACCTTTTTACATAATAAATGTATCTTGTCCTTTAGAAAAAAATTGATGTTACAACCAATTCTATTTTATCAGTTTGGTTTTTATTGCTCTAAAGATAGCTGTGAGCACAAAAAACTTGCTTGAAGAGATTAGATGTTTACATTGGGAATTGCTTTAGTTGCAAGGGCATTCTGTCTGCTAACTGTATGTGTAGTGGAGAAGTGATTCTTGTCTCACCAGAAACAAGAAAAACATAGACTAGACAAACTCTAAGCCTTTCCCACTTCAGTGTTCAGGCTGTTAGGTACCTAAATATATACACTGCAAGGAATAGGCGTTTCTGGGACTTACAACCTTTGCTCTGTTGGTGCTTAACTCTCTGAAGACTTTCATGCTGTTGCCTGTGTAGGGCAATCTTTACTCTTACCCAAAGAGCCAACTGTCGGGTTCAAAAATAGGAGTTTTACAGCTGGTATATGTGAATATGAGTCAAAGTATACATGTAGTGCTGTGTTGCAAGAGGTGTTTTATGCAAGACAACTGCCTAAGACATAGGCAAGAGCCCTGGAAATCAGCTAATGAGCAGGTACTGTATAAGAGTACAACAAAACATAGTAAGCTTTTAGCAGTTTGGTATTTCTTATTGTCATTAACGAACTTGCAGGTTCACCAGAAGTTGAACAAGACAGGTCAGCTGTTGTCCTGCTCAGTGGGAAAGAGGGGATCTTGGCAGATGGTTCCTCTTTCTCCTCTCTTAGAGGAGAGCCACCCAGTAACCACTGTCTTAGTGCTTTGCTAACTCCACATTAAACTTTATTAGCTCATTTGATACATGGCCAAAGTGTGATATGCCTTATCAGGATGTATATTTTTGGTGAGACAGTGAAGTGATCCTAGTTTGAGGTCACTGTCCTGACTTCATATCAAAGCTTTCTATATGAGCAACAGTGTCATGTCAGTAAGAAAATCTTACACATACCAGCAAAAAGATTCCTCACAACTGCAATGATCAGCAAAAAAAAACACCCCAAAAACAAACAAAAAAAGGAGTTTAAGACTTGTATTGCACCGAGGGTGAACAATGAGGAAATCCATGTGTTAGGTTATGTGAAGGCATAAGCCTGCATTAGCTGCAGTAGTCCTGTGGCAAGGCTTTGACAACATTAGAAATCCTTCTAAATTATATTAACTGCAGTATTACAGGATTGTTGTATGTTAGAAAATATATGCTATTTGTCTCTGGTTCTTCTCTTGCAAGCCTCTTTTATGTTTCCAAAAGACATTCTGTCTGAACAATGTATTTTAATATATGTGTTTTTTTCCCTCTATATTGTCTACATTGCTAACGTTACATAGCTTCAGTTTTGTCTGGTCCTGTCTCTTTTCCTTTGTAGGTGTGGTGTTTTTTTTGGGGGGGGGGGGTGGTTTTTTTTTGTGTGGGGTTTTTTTTGTTGTTTTTTTTTTGTTCAGTTAGTCAAAGCTGCTGACTTTAGTTCCAGTTAAGATTAAGTGAAGTGTTTGTAGGGAAAAAACTGCCAATAGTTTTGTTTCTGTCACAGAGGTGGTGTAATAAAACACACAACTTGGGCAGGTGAGCAATTCCTGCCCTGAAGGCTTTAAGGATATATACAACCAAAGTTAGAGATGAGAATGAAGTGCCAAATCTTGAGTGAGCTGTTACACAGCCTTCATGCAAATCCTAGTTATTAACAGATCCCTGAGATACAGAAAAAGAAAAGCAGACTCAAAGAGGAAGTAGGAATACTGGGAGACAAAACAGTCTAGGTTGAGCAATACTGTGATTGTTTTTTCCCCGGGTAGATTAGGGCAAGAAGCATTCAAAGTCATCAGTGACAATACAGAACTACAGTCACGTGCTGGTAATTGAGGTGGAGGCATTTGAACAGTGGCAGGGTCTGTAGTTAACAGGTAATTAAATGTACCTCTGAACTTCAGGCCATGAAGTATATCATGTTGGCTCTCAGTGCAAAACTGCCTGTGTGTGAACACATCAGATTTGGTTTGATTTGAATGATCCAGTTTGTTTGAATCAAATAATGAAAATGTCTGAGTATTCAAAGTAATAATGTGTGTGCTTCTGAACAAGCCATTCTTTGAAAAGTGTTGTACGAAGAAATGGTGGTGTGGTTTGACACCAACGGGCAAATAAGTACCACTCAGGAGAAAATTAACTCTATTTTGGCTGTGTGGAGTAAGAAATCATAAAGCTGTGTAGATATCACGAAAATGTTTTACATCCGTGAGTCAATTCTCAACATATTACTCAGTTTTATCCTTTAGCTGGAAGGGCGAAGAATGAACATGGCATATTTTCAAACTTGTCATTCAGGTGTCATAATAATAGCTGTAATATTCTTGGGTTTTTTTTTCTGCTGACATTTGTTCAGACTGATTTTCCTTTTGAAATACATATGCAAATAATGTCCTGTCCGAGTCAAAATAAAAATGAAAAGACTCAATTTGGAGTTGAATTTATGAGTCACAACTGTTCTTTACATCCACTTCTTTCAGCCAAATTAGTCATGAAGACATCTGCTTTGATTAGTTGTCCTGCAGTTTTACACATCTGTGCTTTCTCATGACTGCATCATATTTTGCAATTGATTAGTGTAATAATTTATATTGTTAGACAGTAATAACTGAACTTTTAAAGCAAATCAAGTAATCTTACAAGTTCACAAGCCACATACCTTTTTGAAGACTTAGCTCTAGTAAACCAATAACAGGAAATCAACCAGTATGTTGTTGCAAATGAATTTGGCACAAGATAGATGTAAGAGTTAGTAACAAGGAGAACCGGTAACAAGATGGTGAGATGAATTTGCTTTTGTCTTCCATTGCAGTTTTGAGCACAGTTATCTGTAAAAATTGTGTGGATGCCTCTCCCTTAATTAGTTTAATTTTGTCAGAGATGCTTCATAATAACAATAAAGTTTTTAAGCTGTGAAACAGCAGATTTAATTTCTGGAAGTTTGAAAATTTTCAGTCTAATTAAAAGCATGACATTTGCTTGCTTTTATGTGTGACGCTAGGTAAGATGTTGACTCATGTACCACTGATAAAATATGTATTTAGTAACCAACCACCTTTAAACTGTTTTTTTTTTTTTTTTTTTTTAAATATCAAGGGAAAGAAAGGCATCCCTCTAAACAGATTGAGGATCTCATTTTACATTATTTAATAGAACATAGCCTCCATTTCAATGTGGAAAAAGCTACAAGATTCATGACTTTGAAATGAATGATGTAATGTGTTTCAGTAAATGATGTGTACTCCCTTTCCGTGTAAGTTACTTTTTTATAGATTGAAAATAATCTTTAGCATTTTCATCTCTTCAAAGGTTCAGGGATGTCAGGTCAGCTTTTCTATACTGCACTATACTGTGTTGCTTATGGTAAAGGAAGAGTATGATTACAAAGAGTTCCCTGCAGAAAGGAGTGCCTCTGCATGAGCAAAACCTCGTATATTCGTATATTTCCAGATGCATTGCTACATCTGTAGCTTGGCTGATTTCATACTGCCCTTTCAAAGTCCCCATACTCAGGGTTGTATACTCAAGGTTGTTACCCTTAGTTGGTAAGTTTATTGTTAGGATAACAAAACCTTTTGTAAAATCAGTTCTACCCCAAAAAAGTTGCAAAAACTCTGTTTTTAACCTTCCTCACTCCCTCCCCCACCCACCCATCCATCAGCTGCTTTGTTCTAACTGACCCAGACTTTTTACCTTTTCTGTCTATAGTAAATGGCTGAAGAATGCACTGGGTTTAGTGAGGGACAGGGCAAATGACTGGTACTGCATCCGGGTAATTACGTTGGCCCTGTTCTTTATGCAGCTCATAGTAAGCAAAGGTACAGCTGCAGTTTAAGCTGGTTCCCATATAGGACTGTTTTTTGAATTGATTATTTCTCACTTGAACTTATATAAAATGGGCCTTATTCAGGGTTGCAGCTAATTGTCAGTATATTTTTGTGCTAATAAATGTCATTAAGCAGTTAACTTGCTTTTGGAAGGCATGGGAGAATTTCCTGGCTCTTCTCTAAATGGTGAATTCTGAAGATGAGGAAAAGGTTCATTTAATTTTTTTTTTCTTAAATACTGTTGAATACAGTTGCTAATGGAGGAATTTGGATTTAAACTACTGTGGGTTCTTTTCAGGGGCAGCCTGTGCTCTTAGATGACTCCAGGAAATGAGGCAGTGGGAACTGGGAATAGTTTTGGGGAGGGAGCGAACTGTAGAATTGGGTAGAAGTCAAGAGCTGAATCAATGGGATTCTGGTCTCTTCACATTGGCCTTAATGAGAGCTCACACTGCATTAACAACATGCACAACGCTGTTATTAGATCACTCATAACTTACACGTATAAGTACAAAAATTTGATTAATCTTTTAGTACTGCAGTAAATCTATGTTCATGCTTACAACTTCCAGCTTGGTTTTACAGTGCTTGCTTTTCTATATTACCTCTCTTTGCTTCCGTCTATTCTTTCTTCCTTTTCAACATTTGAATCCCTTAATTCTGCCCTTCCTGTGGTTTTGGTTGTCTGGGTGGTTTGTTTCATTTTATTTTTTTCCTAAAGATACAAGTTCTTTTCTGAGTTTAAGTTACATTGGAATTTGTCTCTTGCTCTGTATGTGTTGTTTTTTCTGTTTAATTATGCATGAATTTACTGTTGTGTAAGAACATATATGAAGCAACCTTTGTAAACCGTATGGTAAAGAGGTGTAAAGAGGACTTGGCAAGAAAGTCTTAGGATAAAAAAAAAGTTATAATTTAGCTGCCTGTGTTTTGTTTCAGGTTGTGATTTGGAGTCGTGGAGAATTCACAGTTTTTCCAGAATGGGAGAAAGGACAGATTGTACGAAGTCGTGTAGTTCACTGGCTGAATACAGCCCAGTAAATAAATCAGACAGGACAGATGCAAGTGACTGCTGTGAAATGCAGGATGGAAACCAAAATACAATGCAACTGAAGAAAGAAATATCTTTGATAAATGGGATAAGCCTTATAGTAGGCAACATGATTGGTTCAGGTATCTTTGTCTCTCCCAAAGGAGTTCTCATCTACAGCAGATCTTATGGATTGTCTCTAGTAATTTGGGCAATTGGAGGGATTTTTTCAGTCTTTGGAGCTCTCTGCTATGCTGAACTTGGAACCACTATTACGAAGTCTGGAGCCAGTTATGCATATATCTTGGAATCTTTTGGGAGCTTCATTGCTTTTATTCGTTTATGGACCTCACTCCTAATTGTTGAACCAACTAGTCAGGCAATTATTGCCATCACCTTTGCTAACTACATAGTTCAGCCTTTCTTCCCTTCTTGTGATCCTCCGTATGTGGCTTGCCGTCTCATAGCAGCTGCTTGTGAATGTAAGTATTTCCTGAAACTTAATATGGTAACTTTTTTATCCAGGGTTAAGTTTTATTAAAGCAAATCCTACCCACTCTCAGAGTTGCTGCATACTGAACCTGCAATGGTTTGAGTTACAATGGGAGAAGAAGAATTCCCAACGCATGAATTACTTGCAGGTATTCAGTCAATGAATTATCATTTTCTCATTCGTAAGCAGAATAAGGTATTTAGCTCTTTCAAGCGTACTTACATGGCAAAAATGGGGGGAAAAAATTTGTTTTCCCTCAGAGGTATATTCAGTCAAACCTGAAGGTACTCTTGATCTGGTCTGAGAGTTGCTGTAGAATAGCTCTTGCGCTATAAATGCTGATGTAAAATATTTTACAGTAGCCTCTCAATATAGGCATATGTAAATACTTAATGTGGTGGGATTTCAAAAGATCATTTATTCAGGATTATTCTTCATGCTTATGATTAACTGTACCTTTTGTAAAGATGTTTTGAAAAGCAGCATTTTGTGTGCGCATAGAACATTGAAATGTTTCTAATCAGCCAGCTCTGTTAGTATAGGGGAACAATGTCCACCTGCTTCAAATGAGGACTGTTCTGCTGTATCAGAAGTATGAGACTTTATGATTGCACTGCGGGTGTCTTACTTAATTTTAGGCATTTCCTATTAGAAGTATTTATGTACATATTTTACATTTCCAGTGTAGATGTAGAAAGACAATGTGATGTCCTCTACACATGCTGCTCAGAGAGGGGATGTGGCACCATTTTCTTTAGTGAAGACATGTGATGGCAAGATTACTATCATATAGGTGGAACAACTTTCTTTTACAGTCCGTTTTATGGTTTAGCAGCTTGTTCTGTCCTGCTGTAGGTGTTAGTGCTGAAACTCACCCCTACTCTACAACTTCATTTAGCTGTCCTGTTAAGGCCTGTGTTTCTCCCTGGTCTGACAGGATTTATGTGTCAAATCTTTAGCTCTAGGTGTGTTTAGTAATTTATTAATTAAGTTGCTAGGAGTGGAAGGCTGAACACTGGTTAAGTTACAGATTGTATGTGAGAATTGGTGGGTTTGCTGTGGGGTTTCTTTTTGTTCTTTTTTAAACTGTAGCAATAACAATATTAGATCTAGTGTGAGATCAGTGTTACTGATAAGTAATGCTGTATAAGACTCATTTTGGCAATGGGGGTGGCATCTGGTGCTGCAGAACTAAACTTGTCAGTTTACTAAAGTTCTCAGGGACTTTAAGTAGCTAAACAATAATTAAGTTGAGGAAAACATGAGAGAATAATTTTAATAAAAGAAAGGGAGGAGATGTAGCTTATTCAGTTTCTTAATTATAAGTTTTTAGATACCAGAAACAAAGTAGCATTTCATCTGAAGAAGAGACAGACCAAGCCGACAGACCAAGCCCTAACTCACTAAAATAAGGAATTAATAGTGTTACTCCTAATGAAAGCTGCTTTAAAAAAAAAAAAAGAAAAAGGCTGAAATAAACCCTGTGAGCAAATACGCCATAGATACTACTGATCATGAAAATTGAATAGCAGAGACCAAGCAGAGTTGTTTTTCCTGAGAGCTGTTTGGCAGCCGCAGCAGTCCTGACTTGAAATTTGATGCAACTGTTTTTTTCCCCTCATGGTGCCAAGCTCAATGGAATCTCATTCAGCTATTCCGCTTGGTCAGACTGTCTAGTATAACCGTGCCATGCTTTTGAGATCATTACCTTTCTTTTGTTATCTTTTATAAATTATTACTTTTCTATTTGGTAACTGTGCTAAGTACATTTTTATCTTAATAGTATCACATTAATCACAGGTTATGGGAAAGGAAATGATTTATCACATCTTTTCATTTACTCTTGATTGCTACTTCTTTTACTCCTTAAACAATCAAGTTTAGTTTTCATTTAGATGCATATTTAAAATACATCGTGCAAGAAAACTGGAGATAAAAAGTACAGTAGAATATAACCACTGTTTTACGAGCTAGAGAAAAACCTGAGGTTTGGGGGTAATACTTAAACTTCCTGGTAAGAATAAATAATGTAATTATAATCTGGATAACAAATACATGTATTTTGTTCGGTAAAGAAAACTGAAGGTAGTGAATCATGTTTAATATTCAGCATTTGAGTTCAGGCAAAGGTTGGCTGGCTCTCCATTAGAAGAAAAAGTAATAAATGCAAAAGCAAAATGTTGAAAGCCATGATAACATTTTTAAACAATAGCTTGAAAAGTGTTTATTGGGGAAGTTGGTCATGTGAGTAAGTTTAGTCAGCTACTGGTACTAAAATATTTGTGAGATCTGTTGAAATTAGTCTAATTTCAAGTTCCATTACAATCTTGTGAAATAGATCTTGACACTAATGTATTTTGGGATAGAGGGAGAAGTACACTCAGGATAGTCATTATTTACTACCAGTTCTTAAAAATACAGATTAATATCGCATTAGCTGTAATGTTATTTGGTCAGATCTGTTTTAAATTCACTTAGTAATGCAGTTTAATACAACTGGGAAAGATTATTGAATTGCCTGTGACCATATTTAGTATTGCAAAACCTCCATGGATGTTGAACTCCGCTTAACAAGGGAGGATGAAAAAGTTTCTTAAACACTATTCAGCTTGCCTAAAGGAATTTCTGGGTAATCTTTGATTTATCAGAACAATATTGATATATAAAAATTAATTATTTCATTTTGTGATTTCTTTAGCTTCCAGATAGTTGCAGAGTGCAGCTGATGGGGAGTAGTGTTAAGAAAATGGGTATATAATCAGAGAAGGGGAAGTTCTTTCCTTCCATCTTTTGAAACTTAGGTTTAGAACATCTGTTTCCTGCTGTTTTGTTTTAAAAAGTGTTTTCAGTACCAATGTGTATTTTGATGGGTTTAACCTGTGTTAGTATAGCATGTAAGTGCATATTTAGATTGCATTTTAAAATCTTAGAATAATGAATTAAACCAAATATTGTTCAAATAGTATTTTCATTTCTTTCTTTTTCTTTTTTTTTCCCCTCCTCCCCTTCACAGGTCTTCTAACATTTATAAATTGTGCCTACGTTAAATGGGGAACACGAGTACAGGATATATTTACTTATGCTAAAGTTACTGCTCTTATTGTCATCATCATAACTGGACTTGTTAAAATATGCCAGGGTAAGCTTATAAAATTAAAGCAAAGGTTTGTATTTATCAGTTTTAACTGGGTAGCTAAAGACTGTAAAATACTCTGTATGTGTTCTCAAATGCCTTGGTAGAGCATAATATAGCCACTTTAAAAACACCAGTAGTACCAATGTTAGGCATTACCATGATATTATATCATGAGAAGCTATCCTATCTCAGTTGACTTTGAACTGGGTAAAAGAAGGTAAGTGATTGCTCAGCAGTGTTGTGGAATTTACAGCCTGCAGTATAGAATAATAAAGGAAATGAAAACAGCAAACTACAGAGCTAGCAAAATACTGTGGTAGCAGAGAAGCTGTAGATTTCTGTAGGGAACATAGTGCTTTACAATGAGATCAACTGATTTTTTTTTTTTTTTTCCCCCCCTCAGAATGAATTTTGTGTGAGTCTGAAAGTGACTAAATTAAAGCAAAAATAAATTTGTAAGAACACGCCAATACGTCTGTGGAGCCTCAGCTCTTTTTTGCTCGTATCCTGAGTTCTGTTACACCTGTTGAAAATTAGAAAGTTGCTGGGGTTTTGGATTTTTTAAAATTTCTTTTATTTTTAATTTGTGTGCATTGACAATAAGCCTTCAAGTTAGAGAAATTCTGAATTTAATTTTGTTCTTAGCCCATGCTTTAGGGAGAATTTATTGGTGTGTTAGCTTATAAAAAAATACCCTGCTTTCAAAGCTGCCATAAAGGTCTTTCCTGGCAGTTTGTGTCCTTTGCTCTAATCAGTTATTGTTGAAAGTCCATGAGCAAGATAATTATTCTGAATGGAACAAGAATATGTGAGCAGCAGGCTAGGGTGCTTAATCCTTCGCACATCTGTCCATCCCTTGTTTTGTAAAGACTGAGCTTGTTCACTAGTAATTTCCATGACATTGTCTCCCTTCTCTGTTTTTAACTCAGCAGTCACTCTGCCTATGTCTGTGCAATAGCACATGTCTGATGAGGATAAAAAGTGGGGAAGAGAAATAAGTGAAAATGTTTTAGAGGCCTGAAACACTTCCCTGGCTGGTTTTGATGAAGTCTAAATATTTCAGGATGCACAGTACAGGGCACGTTTTGGAATTACATAGTGACTCACCTTTCTCTACTGTGTTTTTTTGTTCATGTCTGCCTGTATATGTAAATTAGTCTGATTATATTAAAAATGCTATTAATGAGTTTGTCTTGACTTGTTTAAAGTCAAAAGATGGCACAAGTTCTCACAAATGCTGATGCAAAAGACCCATGCCCTTTTTCTTTTAGCTTGGGAAAATTTTATTGTGTAATAATAGTATTTTGTAGTCTGTTAATTGTTCTTGGTTTTCTATTTTTCAAAGGTGAAACTTAAAAATCTGTTTAGTTACTGGCTTTTTTTTTTTGTTGTTGTTGTTGTTATCCAAAATTAACTGTAATGTTTGTTTTCTGGACAGGCTAAATGTTTGAAAATTTAGAAGTACGCAGAAAGACAGAGTAGACTGTAAATATACATGTTATGTAAATTACCCTTAGCCTGAGTCGTTGCCTGTTGTTTGTAGCTTGTTCTGTACTTAATGATTGTGAACTTATTGTGCTATTATGGACAAAGCATTTAATTATAGAACAGTATCATCCACAGAGCATAATTTTTAGTAGTTTAAATGCCATGCTTATTGTCATGGCTGACGCACAGAGTAGAACTGGAAAAAGAGTTTAATAAGCACTTTGAAGGAATTAGTATTTTTGAGGTTTTTTGTATTTGTGTGCCAAAATGAAGAAAAAAAATTACTAGCTTATTTTATTATCCTGTACCTCACTGCGTCTTTTCCACACACAGGATATTCATCGCACTTTGAGAACTCTTTTGAGGGATCCTCTTTTGATATTGGAGACATTTCCCTTGCACTCTACTCTGCCTTGTTCTCTTACTCTGGTTGGGATACACTCAATTTTGTAACGGAGGAAATAAAAAATCCAGAAAGGTAGGCAATTTGAGCTTTCTAAACCTGAATAGTTCCCAAGCTGCTTGTTTTGTGGCTGTTCTGAGCTTTTACAGAAGTGAACAGAGCTTCTCTGTACTTGACAAGGTTGTGAACAGCCACTAGTGAAGATTCATTAGTTTTAAATGCCATTAAAAAGAAGGCAGGGGACGGGGGAAGGTAAGAACATCTGCTATTTATAGGCATCATTTTTTTAGCAGTTGGAGCTGGTGAAGTGAACTTCAGATTTCAGCTTTCTGTGTTGTCTGTTCTTGGGAAAAATGAGGTGTACCAGACTTATATAAAATTACTCCAGGAATTAAATGTTTTTCATGTTCGTTTGATTCATAGTACCCTTGTGCTTGTCCAGTCAAAAATTGCAATCCACAAATCGAATTTGAAAGAGGCCCTTGGCTTTAATCTTGGGTGATGCAAAGTCCTTAAAATGCCATTTCAGCTTTTTGTTACTTTATGTAACATTTCTGAGTTAATTTCTACGTGCTTTTCGAATTTAATTTCTTCTCTTCACTGAGGTTCGCAGGTCTCTTGCTGTGTGTGTATAACCTGGAAGCAGAGTCAGAACTCCCAGTTACTAATTTACTGATTTATATGGGGGGTTGTTGTGTGTGTTTGTTTTTCAGCTTCTGCAGCATCAGACAGCCCCCAGCTGGAGTTTTGGGTTTCTCGAAATTTTTGAGGAAACTTCCAAAGTGCATTTCATTTTTCTTCATAGTTTTTTATTGTTACTGAAAGTCATGTTCATGGCAAATGCTCATCCATGTCACCATCCTGTGTTTGATTTCAAACTGGGCAAATGTGAGAGTAACACTCTCAGTTCTGCTTCCACTTTTGAGACATTTGGATATCTCTGTCAGCTTTGGGGAAAGAATAAGGCTGAGAAAAGCCAAAGCCTAAAATTGAAAGTTTGCCTCTGCTCTGCAGTTTATCCCTGTGTCGCTGCAGACTCAGGGCTGTGAGTTTATCTCTGTTTTGAATTAAATCTTACCTGTTTAGACCTAGAAGTTTTCATGTTACTCTAGACTTCTTTTGTATTACTTTCTAGATGTGTTTGCTAGTAAGGAACACCACATCTTGAGATTCACAGCTGTGTAGCAATTTTGGATCTGCTCTCTGCATCTCTTGTTTTCTGCAGTTGCACCACCCAATTAGTTTGTTTTTTGCAGTGAGTATGGATGAGAAGACTGGGGTTTTGGTTTTGTTTAGTTGATGTCCCAGCATCGTTTGTAGAAGTAGATGCTAGAACAGCAGCATTCCTTAAGGAGGGGAGGATAAATGCAGTTGCTCAGAGCTCTGCCCGTTTTTTTCTATTGTGGTAATTAACATGGCCAGTAGGAAATAATTTAAAGCATGTAAATTTGAAGGCTGTTATGGGTCTTGAAACTGAGGTTAGGGTGCTTGAGGAGCAATTGCACAGAATCCCTTTTTAAGCTTAATTTAGGTTTTAAGTTATTGCAAAATACTAGATTTCTTTCCCAGTATTATACATTAGAATTTATAGTTTTAAAAGAAATAAAACTCTGCCAGAGATACCTATTTTGAAATTTTTATTCAGTCTTTTTATTTTTTTAATCTCTAAAGTAAAGAATGCAAATAAGTAAGTTTCTTTTATTACTAATGGATTTTTTTCCCCTGGGTTGTGGGTTTGGTTTTGCTTTTATCTTACAGGAACCTGCCACTGGCTATTGCAGTGTCTATGCCAATTGTGACTGTTATCTACATTATGACCAATATAGCTTACTATACAGTTCTGGATGTTCAAGCTGTTCTTTCCAGTGATGCTGTGGCAGTGGTAAGACTTTTTGCTTTTTAGGGATGCATTTTATTTTGAGGAACAAACCAGGAAAAATCCCTAGTTTCCTGATTACAGGAGGACAAAACAGCTCATCATGAATAATATAATCTTTCATAGAAAAGCAGTTAATGAAACACATAACAATAATATATTAACAGATTTAGTAAAACAAGCACAGATACATCTTGTTAGTGTGTTTTGCAGAGATGCTAATTAAACTTGTGCATGTTGAGCTGATTGTAAGTTAGACTCATTAGTACATAATTGTCTTTGTTTATGCTGCAGTGTTTAGGAAGCTGGAGCAGTAAGCAGAACAGTTGTGCTGAGCTGAATTCTATTGAGCTAATAATTGGTGCAATGCATATCAACACAAACAGATGTGTTACAGTTCAGCTATGACAAGGTTTACCTTCTTTTAACTTAAATCACTGTCTACTTAGCAATATAGTAATTCTAACAACATTTAATATTAAGAAAGTCATAATTTTTTATATGGATGGAAATCTTAACCCAGTTCAAATATATAAGCTTCTTAAAGTAAAAGCTGGTCAAAACATGTCTTAAAGCTAATCATTAAACAGAAGTGAAGGGTTTTATTGCCCTGTAGCTAGTGAATTAATTGGGTAGGTCTGATTACTATGTCCTTTAGAGTTGAGACTTAGAAAATTTAGTCTTCTGGTTATTGAAATTGGAGGAAAAAATAGCTTTCCTCCATTTTACATTCCTAACTGGCTTCTGAAATATAAGTAGTTAGACAATGGACAGAGAGTTTTAAATACATCAAATTGAAGTATTCATTCTGTTCTCACAGAGTATTATTATGATTAAAAACTGGCTTAGCAATCAGCAAAGTGTTGTTGCAGATTTTAGGCAAATGGTTCTGCAAAAGCACTCATTTGAATTTCTTTCATACTTGACAAATATTTATATTTGATGTAAGATTTCAGAATAGCTTATGATAAATTTGGGCTGTATCTTGTTACTTCAAATGTAATTTTGTAGATGTTTATTTCAAAATGTATTGAAATAAACTTTAATTCTTTGCCTCTTGTTAGCTAGAATATGGGAGTGCAAAGTTGTCATAAATATATTGCGAAAACCTTGGTAAAACACTTCAGAAGAAAACAAAGCAAGACAAGGACAGAGAATATTTGATTTTGAATAGGCATATGCTCTAAGGGTAATAAAATCTCCAGGAATATATATTTCTTTTGTTGGCTACAGTATCCCATATAAAGTACCTTCCAGTGTCTGATAATGGTATTTTTAATTCTTGTCTACTACTAATTAATCTAGACAAAACTAAAAGCCAATACACAATCCACTGTCCATCCTGAGTTCTGTAAAGCAACATGCTATTGCTTTTTGCTAACAAAGACTTGGAAAACACATTCCTTTGGCAGCAATGACATTATTCTCCTATCCAGCCTGTCCCCTCGGGATATTCTGTGCCTACTCTACTGCTTCTGCCCTTTGTCATCATAGAGGTGTATACAGCCATATGGCAAATGGGATCAGGGAAACTGATCCACCCTGTGAGGTGGGGGTATGATTCACTGTGGGCCTGTCCACTGTGGGCCTGTCCAGTCTATGTTATCATACGCAGCAAGTGGTAGCACTGCAGCAGCAATTGGTGGCCAAATGAAGGAGGGATGTCAGATGCCTGGACTTTACTACACATGTGAAACCCAGACCTAAATGTTTATTATTTTACGTACACTTCATTTACTTGTTTTTTGACATTGATTTTGTCCAAAAGTGAGTATATATTTGTTTTTGTTCGTGTGTATGCATTTATGTATAGATACATGCTGTGTAATTTTACATGAAATGGTAATACTCAGAACTGGTTAGGTCAGCGTTTCCTCTCTAGTACAGGATGCATCTAGATGTTGAGGAGGAAAAAGGAAGACTTAAGAATTTATATGAAGTCTTTAGTCAATCTATTTACGTGCAGAGATATTTGGCAACCAGGGTAAGGATGAAAAAATACATTTGCGTTTTCTAAAGTTATTAGGGGATTTGCTTCTTGTGCTAGTTTTAATGGAACTTAACCAAGTGAATTGCTTTGAAAATCTACAACTGTGCTTTTTCATTAGATTTCAGGATTGCCAAATACTTGCACTACAAGGCATTTTTGCCAAGATGTTTCATCAGCTGGCAAACAATGGTCTTCTGAGTATCACTACTTACATTTCTTTTAGAATGATAAGGTGAAAGTGCAGCTGAAGTTTAATATTTAACACGTGACACATTAAAGATTCCTTTTCGTTGCTGATATGAATTTAATTATGCAGTTTTATGAAGCCAAGTTTAAGCTTGATCTACTAACACATTAGCAAGTAGTGTGGACTTCTGACAGGATGTCTGTAGAGCAGAACAGTTGATGCTCAGGATCTGACACAAGCACTACACATACTTCATCAGTTTTTTGCTTTGTACTACCTCTAGTGAGGTCCTGTGTTCTGAATGCTTATGTGTGGTTGGATTGCAGTAGGGGAGTGCTGTAGGCATGCTCTTGAAGTTCATCTTCCAATTTAGCCTGTTACTGTTACAGTAGGAAATAAGTATTTTACTTGGAAAGCCTAAAAATGATTCCTGGTTGAAACAAACGGTTGTCCTGCATAATAACTGGCTGTTATCTTTCTTGGAGCTTTACAGATTTGTTGGGAGATTTGGGAAAAAGGTGACTACTTCAGTGCATCTTTGAGTGCCATTTGATCAATCCAATTTACTCTGATGTGCTCATATTGAAGAGCAGACTTGCTTTGCTTTAACATGCCCTCTTCCTCAGTAAACCAGGAATGAGGAGGCTGTGTTTCAGCTGTTTTATTCTTCTTTGGCGTATAGCTTAACAGATGATGAGTGTCTTTCTTCTAACTGAATTCAGCCAGAATTTCTGAAGTTACTTTTAGACCTTTTGGGTGTTACTTCTTTTCCTTCATTTGGCCAATCACTAATTTCTTTTCTGAAGAGGAACATCTGCTTCTCTTTGGCTGCCAGTGTCATGTCCCCCTTGTTTGCTCACATTGACACCTTCCACTAAGGTTCCTTTGGATGAAATGCACATTCTAAACTTTATCATGGAAGAAATCTTCATTGGGCCAGGCAGTTGCATTTAGAAGAGAGCCGGTTAGCAAGTCATTTGCTTGCTTTTTTGGAGCTATCACTTCTGTTGCCACTTAGGTTAGTTCTCTGACTTTGGAGGCCAAGCTGAAAACCTGAGCTAGAACTCAAAAGACTGCTATTATAATATCTTCATTATAAGGAAGGTAAGAGACTTGGAAAACACCGAACTCCTGTTCTCCAGCTAGCTATTGAAAATACTAAGAGCAGCATGAACACCTGAGAAGGTTTAGATCTTCAGCACCTCCATGGAGACATAAAAGAAACTGTTTTACTGTTGGAGCTGGCATCTGTAATCTTAATGTGGACCATGTAGAAGAGACATGTTATATGCAGTGGGCATGCAGTATATTAATGGAGTAATGCTGTTTTCAGTAAGAACCGTAAGATTTTGTTGAGTGACTTCAAGAAGAAAAGAGAATTTCATACTGGACCTTGCACTGCACTGGTACCTTTTTCTTCAAGAAAAGGCATTGCCAATAATACAAGGAGACAATTATGTGTGTTTGAGCAGAATCAATCAATAGAATGGTGCTTGAAAGGCGAATTACAGAAAACCTGAACTTTTAAATTGCTTTCTTTTGCACCTTTGCAACCTTCTGACTCTGTTTCAGTTGATGTGCACTATCTTTCCTTTATTTAATATATATGTTGTTAAATCTAATTTGGTCAAACTTGAATGGATGTCATACAGTATCTTGACAAATGTAATTATGGCAGTGGAAAGAAACTTCATGTACTCAGTGGCTTTTTTGAGTGGGTGGTTTCCTGGTTGCCATAAATCAGAGCTGCTTTGTTTCTTCTAGGAAGTAGCTCCTTAAAGGCATGAGAAGCTAAAAATTGAGAAAACAGACTGTAGTTTTTACTGCCAAATGATACTGTTATGTGGGAATGTATTTATACTTTGCCTCAAGAGAAAAGGCAAAGCAGAATTCATTGCACTTCCAGGATACTAATCAGATTGCTTATAGATGTTCACTGTTCTGTACAGCTTTCAGGGTGAGAATATGTTTTACCAGTTGCTGGGGTCAACAAGAAAGGACACTTGATACCAACAAAAGAGTAGGCTTATTTTACTGTCTATGTCAAGGTAATACAGAAGTAAAGTAATGCATTTTGCTAAAACAATAAGCTTATTATACTCTAGTTTTAATCATCAAAGCAAATAAGCAGGGTAATGTGCCTAATCATTCCTACACAAGTTTAATTATAGTGATTAAGAAAGATTCATCACCAGTTGCCCCTATCATCCAGATCCGCAGTCACTGGGGAGCCTTGGTTGCAGTGAGGATTTGGAGAACCTGTCCTGGCAACTGGGAGGTCCTACATAGTGCCTCCACTTGCAGATGAGGTCTCCAGAGTTGCTGTAAGAGGGTCCAGCTTTTATATAGTTGAATAAACACTGGCAAAACTTCAAGTGTGGAAACACCCTCCCTGATGAATTCCACCCAAAGCCCGGCCAGGACTTAAGGAGGAGCCCAAGGGAGTATCTCCATCTATTTCAGCTTTGACCACATATTTCTCAGCAAGGGAGTATCTCTTTTCTATTTTTTCAGCAAGGTCAGACACCTGATTTCATGGCCTTGCAGTATATCTCTAAATAAAGAAGGATTATTCTGCTGGTTACTGTTACACAATACGCATTACAGCTAAGCTTTCATAGATTGGCATATTCATACTAAAATAGATAATACATTGCATATACGATTAATACCATGCATTTGAGATGTATACATTGTTGGGGTGTGGGATTCATCTAGAGGTCAACTTTGGTTCCAGGCCAAATGTTCAGGCCTTGGTACTTCAGAGTATTACAGAACTGCGCTGGAAAAGCTTGCATGTATGATAGGATCTTGAAATGAGCTACATAAAGAGGCTTTGTATCTGCCTTTTAAGCCTTTCTAATAGAAGCATCTCATAATTTTGGGGTATAGTTTTCTGTAAGCTGCTTATTCATGTTAGACTACATTCTGTCTGCGTTTATCCACCTGATCAGTGCTATTTGGTGCTTTGCCAGCCTAGCATGTGTTCATGAGCTCCATATCCTCTCAGTGTAGTCTGACAGTTTTTGTGTGCCTCTAAGAGCACTTTGTGTGTGCAGTTAAGTGTGGTGAAATGGTTCTCATCTTGTGATTCGTAACATAAATGTGGGTCTTTCTAATTGTCTCTGTGCCTGAATTGCTGGTGAGAGGCAGCCTCATGTGTTTTGCTGTGGCAGCTCTTTATGCGGGGCAATTCCCGCTGCTTTTAGTTTAACCTGTTTGTATAGAACAGTTGTTTGAGCCTTTAAAAGGACAAAAAAGTGTTCTTGTAAACCAGTCACAAGTTATCAGTGGATGATCATGAGATCAAACTAATCCAAGATAAAAATAAAATGTCAAATCAGTCATTCATATCTTGAAACAAAGCTGTAATTCAGTTTTGACCATTCTTCTGGGAGTAATGGAGCATTTTAGTCATGATGAAATAAGGGCAGTTCAGCTGAGAAGTGCACAGCTGAAAGCTTCTTCCTTCATTATTATTCCCTGTTGATGGTTTGGGAAAAAAAAAAAAACAACAACAAACCAATCAGAACTAAGGGGAACAATTCCTGGTGCATGTCTTTCTACAGTGTGCATGTGTATGTATATCTTACCTGTCCAATGAATGGGAGGGCATAAAAGGTCTTTATCTGTAATTGCAGGTGCTGTATCAGCCACTAAATTACCTGTTTCCTAGCTGTTAGAAGCAGTTATAGTTCAGGTCTGGACTACAGGACTTGTCAGACTGTAGCAGAGATGACAATTTAATCTCTTAATCCTTCTTGCTCTTTAGACTTTCTCAGAAGAAACCTGAGAAGAAATCCATCCCCATAGCGGTGGCTTTCTCCTGTTATGGTGGACTAAATACTTCTGCTATAGCTGCCTCCAGGTAGGCTCCTCTGTCATCCTCCACACACCTTTGCAAATGCTCCAGTCTTTTCCCTATTGCCAGATCATTTGTTCTTGTAAATGCACTACTCCCAGAAGTAGTGGTAGTTAAAATGGAATTGATCAGGTGCTCAGTTCAGATCCCAGGTCTACCTCATATTTGTGGAGGATCAGTGATTGTACGATTGCGGTTTTAGCAGAAAGCTGCCACTAACTCTTCTCCCTCCTCTTTTTTTTTTTTCCTCTTGGTACAGTGCACGTGATGTATGTGCTTGATAATTTGCTTTTTGTACTTCCCTCTGACCTTTCTTCTTATTCAGAGTAACCTGACATATTCATGCAGTTGAATGCTTATTGTGACCAGTTCTGCTTACGCTTCAGTAACACTTCCTGCAAGAAACACTTTAGAGGGTATAACTCAGCTTTGGAGAAGACATTTCTTGGCATCTGTTAAAATGGGGGTGTTGAAGGATTTATATGCGTGTACTCTGAAGTACAAAAGTTTATTGTCTGAGTAGTAATAGAGGAACTTGGCTGATTTTTATGTTAGATGTGAGGCTAAAGCTGTGTCAGAAAACACCTGCATAAAGGCAGGTGGGTCTGTACTTGTCATGTTAAGTTAGTTAATATCACCAGAAAGTCTAACTAAACTTAAGTACCTTTCAATTTTGTTTTCCTAAAAAATGATTTTGCAGGCATGTCCACTTGGCAAACCAAGCTGAACTCTTTAGAACATTCTCAATTAAAATACTCTTTTGTGTTACCTAATTAGGGAAAAGTTAAGCTCTTGAAGTTAATGCTCCATCCCTTGCTCTGTCAGGTAGCCAAACCACAATGTTAGAAAGTACATCAGAAATGAGTGTTTGGTTAAGGCTGTCACTAGGTTATTCTCTCTTTTGAGACGTGTGACTTGTACAGATCTAGGGAAATTAATTACTTAGACTTTGAGCTGGATTAACAGTTGTTATACATCATATAGCTTGCATTCAGAATACATTGAGTCTATAACATCTTGATCTGCTTACAATTTCTGGCAGTGATACCATAGCTTTATCTTAACTCTTTGTGGTTTTAACATCTCATAGGAATGATTGCTGCTTTCCAGGGTGTGTGTGACAGTATTAGTATATCTTAGAAAGATTAGGTATGCATTATAGCATGGAAGTGGCCTTTGAGTTAGTCCCACATCTGGCATTTCACAATGGCCTGTTACTGGATATTTCAAAAGGAGATGGGAGATGCTTGCAAAGAAAAAGCCAACCTGCCTTTTGGGAGAAAAAGTTTCTTCAGATGACATAGTAGCTAATTTGCATCATGCAGCATAAGATTGCATTCATACATTTTCTCTCTCTTCTTTAACTTTAGCTGTTAATATTATTTATCTAAATGCTTATCCTTTAGGCAACTTTACTAACATCTTAATTCTCTAACATCTTGTTAAGTGAGTTCATCTTAGCTTTGTATACTTAAAAAAAAAAAGAAAAGCTCTGAAGTTTGAAGTTGGGTGTCTAGTAATTTCACTTACTATTTGACTTTGGAAATCAGGAGTCCAAGTTTAAATCATCCTTTAAAGTATCACAACAACTGTGTGTTAAAATCTTCATCTTGTCCTCATTCTTGTTCTGGAGAAGTTGTCTTAATTCATTCACTGGATCATTATGAATTACATTCTGCTTTGGGAGACCGGGTTTCTCAGAGCTGTATTTAGATCCAGTAAGGATCGGAAAGAAGCACTGTGGGTTCTAGTAATTACTTATTCTTGAGCAGCAGAAATCTTTTATATGCAATAATGTAAACTTATGAGTTGCTTGTTCAGTTTCAATTGACTGGGAATGGGTAATTCATGGTATACAGAACACATTTCTTATGGCATTGTCTTGCTAAATTGATGTTCTGATGAACCTTTGACGGGGTTTCCATTGAAGTGATTACATGGTTTTGCAACAGGAAATCCTATCTGCCTTTGCTGATAAAGATGGAACAAGTTTTGCTTTTTAGTGTAGATGATGGTAGATAGCTAAGCAGAGTTGGATTCTGAACCTTAACCTGGATAATGTGCTGAACAAAGCACTCTGTCAACCCAGATAAAGAACAGGAAACTTTAGCTGGCCAAGCATTGTTTTATGTCAGTAAATTTTTCTGCATTTTATGGTTTAAAGATTGACATTGTATGAGGGGTGTTGCCTCATGAAAATCAATCACTCATTTCACAAAACAAATCACCGCACTTTATTAAGTCATTTTGTCTTTTACATACAGAAACATTCAGAAAACAGATCATAATGCACTGCTCCTGGTGATCTTGTTCCTGGAGTAATGAAATCAAAATTTGACAACTGTTAAATCCAGAAAATGTTACAGAGGCCAGTTCTGAATGTTAATCCACTTTGATTGAACTCCTTAGTTCATAAATCTTATGAGGAAGAACAGTAGTCTAACGGGGAGGTCAAAGGGGAGGTGATTTGAAATACTAAAGTATTAAAAACTGAAGAAAATCTGCAGAACAGATCTGCAGAAGGCTGAACTAGAATATATGCTTTTTGTGTCTGAGGATCTGAAACTGATAAAGCAAGAGAAAGCTAAGGAAGTGATTAGAGAAAGGTTCATTAAAAAAGATTAGATTACTAGTACCTCCTGAGGTGTAAAATTTTCTCATACCCGCAGAGTCTTTGGGGTTTGAATATTTTTTATACATAAGTATATACCTTTCTGTTTCTATAGTTATTTCATGCTGTCTAGTGCAGACATAGTCCTTTTGGTGCCATGACTGTTACTTTACTTCTGTAAAATAAATCATGGAAGTAATTTAGCTATCGATAGGTAGAATTGGGATAGGAAGGCTTCCAGCCACATCGTTTGGACACAGCATGAGTGGAATTTTGCTCAACTCCAAACATGCTAATGTTCAGATATGCACAGTGCTCAGACCAAGATGGGATTTGGAATAGCTGCCAGCCTTCATATATTAAATTTATTGATTTTTCAAACATTTTGTCTGATATTCTAAGTCTCTCTCCCTTTTTTATCCACCCAGGAGGCTGAACAGAATTGACAAGGACAATATCTTGCAAATTAGTACCCATTTTTATTATAGGTCCCAGGTCACTGGCAATTGATGACTCCTACAATTTGCTGTGAAACTTTGACGCTCCTGGCTTTGTGGTTTCAGAGCTCTGTGTCAGAAGGTCACTGCAGTTGGCCTGCAGGTTTGCAAGCAGCCCTAACAAATGACTGCTACTCAGATACTTGCTCTGTCATTTGCCATGTTGTGAAACAGAGCCCAGAGGCCCTGCTGGTGGAGCTAAAGGAAAAGATGTTGCTTAGGGAATTGAGAAAGAAGGAAAATAAAATAGATTCCTAGAATCTAGGAATCTGCAGTATAGAGTCTACATCAGGAATAAACAGTAGGTGTGATGGTGGCTACGTTTATAAGCTGCAATGTGGCACTACCCTTTTTGTATATGTAATAATATTTTTGTTCTTTATTCTCTGTAGTCATTATGTCCCACTTGAGATGGGTAGTTCATTTAGATAATAAAACATACTAGGTTTGGTGAGAAAATTATAAAACCAATTTGTTTTCCTTTGTGAGCAGAAAATGTGAGTTCAGGTTGGCTAAGAAAGTTTGTGCTTATTTAGAATCCATAAATAAATAAATAAGCTGTGTGCTTCTTTGTACTGCATTATAGATTGTCCTTACAATAACACTGTTTTTCCATACAGTACTACTATTTTTCCATACAAACTTATTACAAAAGCTCTGATGTCATTATTTTATGTATGCTTTGTTGCAGATATTTTCATGTTTCCTTTCTCTGTTTCCCTTTATCAGACATTTGCTGACCAGGTATTTGGTGTCTTCAGCTGGACAATTCCCATTGCTGTAGCCTTTTCTTGTTTTGGTGGACTTAATGCTTCAATTCTAGCATCATCAAGGTAGTGCATACCTCCTTCTGTTTGACAAACGTCCATAAGTATTTTTATATATTACTGTTATGCTCATCTATTTATGAGAGTAGCAAAAAATAGTTTTGTGACTGAAACTATAATGAATAGCCACAATAAAATAACAGACCTAAATAAACCTCTGTGCATGAGTACATACACCCATAACACTGCCTCACTTCCCCAAAGCACTCCTAGATGTATGAAGAGTACAGTTAAAGATCAAATGAATGTTGTCTGTGTGGTGAGTCCTCAGGCCTGCTGATTCTTTGGATTGAGCTATCTTCCATTTTAATTTATATAGTAGTTCCTGCAAGAACTTGTTTTCAAATGTATTTACTTTAAATTTACTTTTAAAATCAGTGTTCTTAAGGTTTTTTTCAACTAAGAAGTTTTAAAAGTTGCTGCTGCTATTAAGCTGCAGCCAAAAAGCTGATGATGCAATACAGAAGCTTGCCTCTGAACACTGATTATGGATGTGACTAATGAGAGTTTTAAATAGATTAATTCAGACATTTTAAGATCCTTCCTGTCCATTGAATCTATGTGCAGTGCCTCTGTACTGAGAACAATATGAACATGATCTGGTAAAGTAGTGAATACAGAAGAATTTAGTTGATAGTATTTATTATTTATTTAATAAATTATTTTGACTGGTATCATCCTTTGATTTTCTGCAATACATTGTCTCTCATCTGTAGCGTCAACAACTGTTTTCTGTTTTGGGTTGGGTTTTTTTCAGGCTATTTTTTGTAGGATCTCGAGAAGGTCACCTACCTGATCTGTTGTCTATGATACACATAGGCAGGTTCACACCTGTGCCAGCACTGCTCTTCAATGTAAGTTACTATTGCTTTTCTTTTCAGCTGTTCAGATGTGACTATAGGAACTATTTAAAAGAAAACTATAAAAAAAATCACAAGAGATAACGTCAGATATAGAATAGAATCATAGAATAGTTAGGGTTGGAAAGAACCTTAAGATCATCTAGTTCCAACTCCCCTGCCATGGGCAGGGATACCTCACACTAAAACATGTCACCCAAGGCTCTGTTCAGCCTGGCCTTGAACACCACCAGGGACGGAGCATTCACAACTTCCATGGGCAACACATTTCACTGCCTCACCACCCTTACAGTCAAGAACCTTTTTCCTCATATCCAATCTAAACTTCCCCTGTTTAAGTTTGAACCTGTTACCCCTTGTCCTATCACTACAGTCCGTAATGAAGAGTTCCTCCCCAGCATCCTTATAAGCCCTCTTCAGGTACTGAAAGGCTGCTATGAGGTCTCCATGCAGCCTTCTCTTCTCCAGGCTGAACAGCCCCAACTTTTTCATCCTATCTTCATATGGGAGGAGCTCCAGTCCCCTGATCATCCTCGTGGCCCTCCTCTGCACTTGTCCCAACAGTTCCATGTCCTTTTTATGTTGAGGACACCAGAACTGCTCACAGTACTGCAAGTGAGGTCTCATAAGGGCACAGTAGAGGGTCAGGATCACCTCCCTCGACCTGCTGATCCTGCTTCTTTTGATGCAGCCCGGGATACGGCTGGCTTTCTGGGCTGCAAGTGCACACTGCCGGCTCATGTACTGTCATCAAGGTGATTTCTGAGAGAGTGATTTTTGAGGCATAAAATTGTGCCAAACACCAGAGTGTAAGATGGTACTTTTAGGCAAAAAGCAGCATAAACAGTAAGTTTCAAGCTTCTGTTGTTCAGCTCGCTCTTGTTTTTTTCTGACAGTGCGTTATGACCCTTATATACCTGGCTGTGGAAGATGTCTTCAAGCTTATTAATTACTTCAGCTTCAGTTACTGGTTTTTTGTTGGTCTGTCTATTGCTGGGCAATTATACCTGCGTTGGAAAGAACCAGATCGACCCAGGCCTCTTAAGGTAGTATTCATTTATTACAGAATTGTTTAAAATACCTGTCGTCCACATAATGTAAAGGTACTGTCTAAAATCTGGACCATACGTGTTATGTCTAAAGATTACAAATTGAACAGGACATAAAACATTACTTCCATTTTATATTGTGCTGTGAAAGCTAGCTTGTCTACTAGATAAGTGATTGTTGTAATAGTTTACTCTTTTATTGCCCATTAGTTCAATCAGTAGCCCTTCTCTCTTGTCAATTGGAGAATGTCTCAAAAAGTTAACATAGTAGTTAGCTTTTTCTCTTGGATTTGTAATCTCTAATTAAGGAATGCTAAAGTTAATTAATTCTGTCAATGTGGAACACATTTAGTTCTGATGGTGTTTCAGTTCAATATGTGATCCTCTTACCACCTTCTCATAGTTTAACTTCATATTCTGCATGAAGTCATTCTTGTTTCCTGTTTTATTGGATTTATCTAACACCACTTCATGCTGCCCTACTGTTTCTGTCAACAAAGCAGTTACCATATTTGATTACTTCTGCAATTTTTAGCAGCAGTTCTGTTCAAGAATAATTCTGCATTTCGCTTATGGTTCCAAGTAGCCAGATATAAAAGAGGAAGAGCAAGTAGTTTCACAAAGTAGGGTAGAGAGGGAAAAGTCTGTAACTGTCACCAAAATGTAACAGCAGACCACAGATATTTTAATAACGTTCTGTTTTTCTCTCTCCAGCTGAGTGTGGCTTTCCCAATAATATTCTGTATATGCACAGTATTTCTGGTAGTAGTGCCACTCTATAGCGATACTATAAATTCATTGATTGGAATTGCCATTGCTTTATCTGGAATTCCAGTCTTTCTCTTGGGAGTCTATTTACCTGCATCAAGGAGACCTCAGTTTATCAACAAGATTTTAGGTAAGTTTCTTTATAGATGGAAGTGTTAAGAAAGAGGAAAATTAAATAAGTGAATCTCAGTTTGTTGATGAAAAATGTTGTGGTCAGATGACCCCAACCAGCAGCTAAATACCCACAGAGTCACTTTCTCACCACCATCCCTCCCAGCAGGAAGAGGGAAAGAATAGGAAGAACAAAGGTGAGAAGACTTGTTGGTCAAGATAATGACAATTTAGTAAGTGAAGGAAAGAGGGGAAGAAAACCTGCTGCTGCAAAGGCAATCACCACCTCCCACAAGCAGGCCTGTATGCAACCAGATTCCAAGGAATGGTCACCTTTTAGGGCACCCTCCCACTTCTTCCTCTACCAGTTTTTATATCTGAACTAGAAAATACATGGCCTGAAATACCGCTTTGCCTAGTTTCGGTCAGCTGTTGTGGCCATCTCCCCTTTGAACTTCCTGCCCATGCTCATCCCCATTCTGCTCCTTGCAGGGAGGGCAGAATGGAAGGGTTAAAAAATAAAAAGCCTTGATACTGTGCAAGCATTGTTTAACCATAGCCAAATCGTTGGTGTGTTACAACTCTGTTGGAGCCACAGATCCAAACCACAGCACCATATGGGCTGCTATGATGAATGTTAACTGCATCCCAGCCAGACCCAGTTAAAGGGGTATACTGATTTTTTCATATCTGTATGTCTGTCTGTCTGTGTCTGTCTCTGTCTATCTATGTATCTAATCTAATCTAATCTCCTGCTGTGCCAGTGAGGGGCAGAAGCAGCAGGGAGGAAGCAGAGACAAGACACCTGATCCAAACTAGCCAAAGGGGTGTTCCATGCCACAGCACATCACGCCCAGTATATAAACTGGGGGGATTTACCCAGAAGGGATTGATCACTGCTTGGGTCAGGCTGGGTATCGGTCAGTGGGTGGTGGGCAGTCTGTATCATGTGTCACTTGGGTTTATTGTTTTTTTCCCTTTTTAGTTTGTATTCTCTCCCCTTGTTATTTCTCTTAGTAGTAATAGTAATTTTATATTATACCGTAGTTACCGGACTGTTCTTACCTCAACCTGTGGGATTTACATTGTTTCAATTTTCCTCCCCATCCCACTGGGAGGGGAGCAGAAGGGGGAGTGAGCGAGTGGCTGTGTGGTTGTTACCAGCTGAGCTTAAACCACAACAATTTGACAGGGTGGCAAGAATAAAAATACTCTCGGGTGTCAACAGAACAGGTCTAAACATTATCTGTTTTAAAAAATTGAGTGGAAGATAATATTCTGTATTAACTTTTATAAGTTGTTTCACTGAAGAGGTGAGGCAGCATTCTTGACAGCTTTGAACTTTGACACTCTTGACATTCATTTCCTTAGTCAGATGCATCTTGTTTAGTTAAGAGTTGAGATAGGTGACGGTTCTGATTTATCTCCAATTTCCTATGCAGGTGCAGTCACACGAAACATGCAGCTGCTCTGTTACTGTGTTCTAACAGAGATGGACCCAAGTGAAGAAAAGAAATTATAAATCAAATCCGACAAATATTTCAAAGCCATTACAAGAAACAGAAGGGAGGCTGAAGCAATTATCACAGCAAAAGGGAAGAGGTGGGACTGGAAAAAAACAAAACAAAAAAACTGTTTCCAGTGATCTTTCAGAAACACTGAAACTGTACTTCCTTGCAGTTGGATTCCCACACAGATCACACCCTCGCCTCACCCTTCTGAACTGTGGCATATTTTCAGGGCATGTTTTTTTTCTTTCTCATTGGATATTGATTACCTGCTCAGTTCAGGCACACAAGCTATGCGTCAATACTGTTCCTTTCCCAGAATTGGTATTCAAATGATAAGAGCTAATGGATCAAATTATGTTTTTGCAGAACCAAGTGGTGAAGTAATGCATTTGTAAGTTAGACTGAAAACCACTTTGACTCAGAAGACCAAAAGCCATTTCCAGCTTAATTCTATGGATGCTTGCATGAAATTATTTGCTGTGCTGTCTCAATTTTCATCACAGAAGACACCTGGTCACAACAAACTACCTTATTAGTCATTGTTAGCAGAAGAATTAACTAAAGTTGTGCTACATTATTTAAAGACTGAACCAACTTTCTCCCTTAAAGATAAGTGTTTTATTCCATACGCTGTGTGGAAGTGTGCAATCTGAGTGGGGCAAGGATTTAATCAAGAAAGCACCTTGGCACTAACTAAAGATCTGATTGAAGGCTGATGATTCTTTCCTGTTAGCTTGTTAGCACATGGTCAACTTCTGTTAGGCTTTATGAAAATTTCAAAATTAAAATAGTGTTTGAAGCTTGTAAGCATTTGTTCCTGAACTTTTTCAGTAAGCACACACCGTGTTGCCTCAGCAGTCACAAAGCTCCCTTTCTAAATTTCAATCTCTTCACTATAAAACGGTCATCCAAAACCTCACAGAACAAACCACTTTTTCTCTTCTATATCAGAAGTTCTGTATCTGCTGACAAGGACAAGGGGTAATGGGTTCAAACTTAAACAGGGGAAGTTTAGATTGGATATGAGGAAGAAGTTCTTTACTGTAAGGGTGGTGAGGCACTGGAATGAACTGCCCAGGGAAGTTGTGAATGCTCCATCCCTGGTGGTGTTCAAGGCCAGGTTGGCCAGAGCCTTGGGTGACTTGGTTTAGTGGGATGTGTCCCTGCCCATGGCAGGGGGGTTGGAACTAATGATCTTAAGGTCCTTTCCAACCCTAACTATTCCATGATTCTATATGCTTAGAATAAATTCAGTATCTTAAGTTGAGACATCTGTCCAATAAGCCAAGAATAGCATTAACAGGCTTAGCGCTGTGGAATAGGTTAACAGGAGTATTAAAATCAAGGAAAAAATATTTTGCCTCCACTACCTTGACATCACCAGCCAAACCTAATTTACCTGAAGTCTTTGCTGCAACCTACAGGTTGTGAATGGTGTTGATCTAACATCTTATTAGCTATTTTTTTGCAGACTCAGGTAGGAGAGCGCTAAATGTTTAGTGTGTCCAAACAGGTAAGATTAATTTAAAGATGTATGAATGTATCAGCTCCTATGATCTTTAAACAAGTAAAGAAAACTTAGTAAAAAATTCTTTATTTAAAATTTAAGTGCATGTATATTGTTCTACTCCAATGGCAAAATTACTGGAGAGAGATCAGCAATAAATGGACAGGTCAAGGCATTTCATATGCTAAAATACTTGGAAATAACTTAGGAACAAATACAGTAGAAAGTACTAGGACAGAGCACCCTTTTCCAGGACTTTCATTTGCCACTAGGCGACATGCCGACATGTTGACCTTCTTGTGAAACCTGGCACATTAGTCATGACCAGAAGGGCTGCTCCCAATGGTACTTTCATACTTAATGTGGATGCTTGGGCATGCAGCTTTAAAGTAAATGAACAAAAATGTTCCTTCAGAACCACAGCATCACAGAATGGGCATAAAAATAAAGTATACAGTATCTTTTGCTTGGAACAAAACTTTGGTTTTGAGTATGTCAAGTGGACATACACACACTCATCTGTCTAGTACCAGCTGAAGCTGGCTGCTCAAATAATAAAAAATTTTAGCATTTACTGGTCCCCCAGTCTTGCATCTAATCTCAATTCTAGTCAGTAAGTGCAAGGGTAAACCATGCTAGTCACCAAGTTTCTGAAGGTCAGACAGCTCACACATGCAAAGACTGATCTCCTACTGTCACAGTGAGCACAACTTTTACAGAAAAGGGTGTTCCAGTGTTTGTTCTGCTGTTTTTTATTTTTGGGGTTGTTTTTTTAAATTTTATTCTTTTCTAAGTTTAGTTCAGCATTCTTTCAAATAGTTACCAGCAGCTGTGCGGATTTTCAGTTCTATTGCAAAGGTAGAATTTAATCTTCAGTGTGCATTTAATCTTCAGAAAAAGGGCTGTTAGACTCCAAATCCTGGATCTCTTCGTATCCAAATTCCTGTAGAACCTCTTGTCGGTATTTGTTCCATGTTCTCCTGTAGCATTGGTCCTCATCACTGAAGCTGTCTTCAGACTCTTAAAAAAAAAGCATCAACTTTTAGATAATTCTTTTTTTTTAGTTAAGCAATTAGGTTAATCAGACTATTTTAAGCTTCTTCAGTAATAAACAAAGTCTGAGCAACTTCTGTAGTAGGTGAGGTGTGAACTGTGCAGCGTGTACTGGAAAAGGAATTATGAAAGCAGAGGCATTGTCTCACAAGCATGGGGAACCAAGTCATCGATTTCTTCTCAAAATAAGCAATCCCTTGCAACAGCAGCCTGCAAAGTTAAGTTCTTAATTTTGACTTCGCAAAAAACACTGTAGTTCCAAGACAGATTATCCTTCTCTAAGCAGATTTAACCCATTACAAGAGCAGAACACTACCCCAGGAGTGCTTACTTGTTTGCTTTTTTAGAGATGGCATGTAAAAAGGATGAGATTTATATGTGCACAATATGAAAGCAAGTGTTTATGACAGGCATACCTTTTTCTCCATCACCATCTTCCTCAGGTAAGAATTCATCTTCATCAGGATAGTCATTACGCCAGTTATTTTCATCATTTTCATCATCTTCATCTGTTTCCTCTGGAACATCATCATCGTTTACCTGCATGTCAACACAAAAGATAACATTCACTATAAATACACTTAGCATTATGCTGGTTTTCATTCATCTGCACCACCCTGTACAGATAATAAAAAAGCCAAGAGATACTCATCTACTGCATGCATAAGTAATTCTGCAGCTGCACAAAGGGCACTGCAGAAATATTTGTGTTGTCAGTATGTGACAACATTTGTGTTGTCATAACACAGCAATCTGCTTTAGGTGAGAAAACAGTTATGTCATGCATTTATTTCAGCATTTAAATGCTAAAGTTAATGGCTAAATTAATCCTACTCGCATCAGCAGTAGTGTAATACATCAAGGAAAAGAAAGTAGCTTAAGGTTCCCAACCTGCTAATCTATTGATCACAGTATCTATACAATGGAAGACTAAAGCTTACATTAAACTTCCTAACTCCACAGCAAGTGAAGGACAATTCTATTACAAGAATGTATCTCATATTGAGATTAAAGTCAAGTCCTCAAATATTGGAAAAAGTATGTATCCCTTTGCTCCTTTTTTCACATGACCATATTTACAACTACATTTTAATCGCTGCCTGTTAATCACAAATAAGACATGTATTACTGAAGTTCTCATTTGTGTGCCAAAATTTATTTGGCAATTTGAAGCCAGACACATTCTTCTGAGTACATGAGTGATATCCCTTCAGTTTTCATTGTCATAATTTCCTGGAATCAGCAATAACCTGTAGGAACACAGAACTGCAGCTGGAAAAAGCTCAACATGTAAGTCCCTGAGCATACGTGTAGTATCTTAAAGGATCTTTCTTGGTATGGCAACTTCTAATGATAGGATGTCAAGAATGTTTATTTGTGAGCTTTCCATTCAAGAAAGCTATTTTTCCACGACCTTACCAGTTCGTATTCTTCTCTGTAGGGCTGTACAGAAAGAATATTTTGGATCCAACCAGGGGCTGATGATTCCATATAGTAGATGTCATAAACATACTCATCTTCTCTCTCGTGGTGTTCCTTTTTACTATCTTCAGAAACATTTAAACGCTCACGGATCATCTCTACTGCATTGCAGAGGATCACATCTGGATCAGTCTTCTGCTGAGAAAAAGTAAAAAGTGGCTATTTCCAAAGAAGCCACACAGACAAAGTCTTAGTTACAACCAACAGTTTTCATTGTAGACAGCGGCCAACAAACAGCCAGCTGACAGTCTGAGATGTTGGACCAAAACACTTCCCCATTGTAATGCTGATATTTAGAACATTAGCAAGCTAAAATATAAACACCAAAAAAAATTCCTATTACTGTGCAAACATGCCTTTTTCAGATAATAGCAGAAAACTTCTGGGACAAGTCTTTAGAAACTACTGAAAGGGATACAACTAATCCCATAGAATTGTTCGTCTGTTTCTAATGACGTTGGTTGAAAAGCCAAGTCTTCAGCCAGTCTGTGCTTTGTACAGCATTACACTTGCAACATTGCAAGAAAGATGTGCATTCAGCAGCATGGATAATATGCAAATAGATTACAGTGTACAAAGTGTGGAGGAGAGACAATGAAAATGTGACAACATAAAAAAGCTGACTAGCCCTACAGGTAAGTTTTTTATTTCCTTCCTCGCTTCAGTATTAACAGCAGAAGGCATTTCTTCATGCTTTCTCCTTCCTAATAAATTATTTGCAATGTATTTGCTTTAATGACCTGCACTTGAAGGTCTACATGGTCAGGTTTTTGCTGCTTTTTCTCTGCTAGAGCTTTTCAGAATATTTTGTTCAATCCACAGTCTTGTCTCCTGAAAAGTAATTCTGAGGAACAGCTACAGACCAACCTTTCATTCACTCCTAAATATGGAATGGAAACAAAGCTTACTTCTTGCTTTCAACACCTACTGCTAGCTCTAACAGAGTATAAGGAAAATTCTGAAGCTACCTCAGTTTCATTTCTGTGTTTCTAATCGCATAGTGACTGGTAAAAGTTAACTAATATCTCAAATGTCTGTTTAAACTACCTGCTTAATAGAAAGTGAGAGTTTGTATTAAAGATTGATGGCAAAGCCCTGAAATAACATATCAGAATACTGAAGGGTGACAGCTGGTTAGGTTCTTCCTCAGCCAGGTTATGTTTTTTAACATCAAGCATTTAACTTTTCCTCAGTGCTCTCAAGGGCTGCATAAGTAAAGAATTCATGTATACTTAGATACAGTGAAGGCATTAGAGAAAGCATAGACAGCCCTCTGACTTTTTACATATAAAATCTTCTTAACCCTGTATACAGGGCAACCCTACACATAACACAGAGCTTCTTCATACTTAAAAGCTATGCTAGATATTAAGCAGATAGCCTGCCAACTGAAGAAATACTCAACTCATAATACCAATGAAAACAGGATGTAGCTGCTTATGTAAGTTTCAAACACCTAGAATTTTAAAATAAAACTATATGATAAAACCTTATATTGAAATTATGAGAAGGGGAGGCTCAGAAATGTCTTATCATGGAGTGACTCTTGCCTACAAGTGACATTCCTAATAATCTGTGTAGATGACACTGAATTAATTTTTTTTGTTCTCTAGGTAGAGAAGGTAACTAAAAAACCTCAGAAATCCACTCAACATATGAACCCGAGAGTTTATACATCAGAACAGAGTACAGAAAAAACAGGGTAGTACAAGCCCTTCCTTTAGCAAACAATCTCACATGGCTCTCTGTCTCAACATTAGCACACTTAAGGATCCTTGTGACAGTTTCTCCCTGTATAATAATCCATGTTGCAAATACCTAGTCCAAGGTCCCAGTAAACAGTGGAATACTTACAAAGTAAAAAACTTTCCACAGCAGTCATCTGCATGCATGTACCAGTCAAAAGTGATATCAAAGCATCTCAAGTACACTAAGTTCATTTGCTGACCTGCAGGTTTGCAGCAGTTACACTGGAGTCTCCCACTGCTTCCTCTTCTTGTACAATATCAAACAACTGGAATTGGCCACAGCAGTCCAAACTCTCATCAACAGCACTGCTTGCCTTTTGTGAAGCATCTTCCTTTGCTTCCGAGTCTGATCTGTCACCATCAGTCGATGCCTCACCATTTACAACAGGTTCAATGTTTTGACTACAGTTAGGTCGACTGTTGGCTATTACATGGTAACGGTTTTCCTTCCTTGTCTCTCGCTTGGAAGAGCGGAGTTCCTTAATGATTCGCTCAGTGCTTCCTAAAGAGGGTCGCAAGTTTTGAACTGCTTTGTCACGACTGATCACTTCATGAACGTATTTGTGAACTGGTTCATTCTGAGGAGCAAAACGGACGAGGAATATAATACCATCGACACATAAGTGTTTTAAGTTGTAAAGATGATTAACAGCTGTTATCAGTGTTTCCTATTCCTGCAGTGCCAGTGTTCCTAACAACATTCAAGCAACCTTTTCTACTGCTTTAAGCAACACAACGACCATAATTCTTGAAATTCTCCGCTATGAGCATCACGAGACACTGACACAGGTTGTTCAGAGAAGCTGTGGCTGCCCCATCCCTGGTAGTGTTCAAGGGCAGGCTGGATGTGACCTAGAGCAACCTGGTCTAGTGGAGGATGTCCCCGCCATGCAGGGGGTTGGAACTCTATAAGCTTTAAAGTCCTGTTCAACCAAACAACTCTGTGATGCAATATTCTCTCGATCCAAGGGGAAAACATATAAAGTATCTATAAACTGTAAAACTGCTACAATTTGATTTTTAAACAATGCATTTTGTGGTACAGGACAGCCATCCAAACAAAACCATATGCCTTTGGAAGTCTGGTGTTGTCCAGTCTGTGATGGTCCTATAAAGACCTCTTTCCAGGGAAGACAGGTTTTACTCAAGATAAAAGGCCGTGCAGTGGGTGCAAGTTGTAAGCCTTGCAGGGTTTAGCTTCAGCACCGCAAACAGCAAAAATTTAGGCTTAATTTACTGAGTACTCTGTGGTCCGTATGTAAAGAACAGTTCATAAGTATAAAAGAGCCAGGGCTGAACCGAGCTTTACACGGTGGTCACTCTGCGCTATATTCTTTACCCAGCAAGTACCCAGCAAACAGCCTTGTTTTAGAAGGCAGGTACGACCGGCCGGGTGGCAGGGAACAGAAGGCCGCCGGTTTATCAGGACAGGAGGCCACCAAGACACTGCTGCCCAAGCTACTAGCCATAACTTCGCAGATCCCGCACAAGGGATGCTGAGCTTACTCCGCTCAAAGGTCCCTTCAGGAGCACAACGAAACACCCCGGCCGGACCAAGCAGCTCCCTGCCGCCTGAGGCGCGGCCTTGACCTACATCGGCCCCGGCGGAAGGGCCTCGGTACCTTAGAAGACACGGTCGCCACCAGTTTGAAAAGGTTCCTCTCTACCGCCTGGGCATCTCCGCCGTCCACCGTGCGCATCCGCTTGCAGGCAAGGAGCAGCGCCTCGGCCGGCTCTGTCCCGCTGCGCTTCCGCTCGACACGCAACACAGCGGACCCCTCCATGGCGCTCGGCGGGGAAAGAAGGAAGCGGAGCCGCCGCTCTCCGTGGCCCTCCCCCCCGCGCGGTGCATGCCGGGCAGGTGACGGTTGTCGCGGGAAGGCGGCCTGAATGGTAGGTGGTGGGGGTGGCGGGTGTGGCGGCTCCGCCGTGCTGGCTTCGGGCCTGAGGGGGAGTGAGATCGCGATCCACTTCGGCGCTGCTGCTGCCTGGAGTTTGTAGGCCCCTTCTCAGACAGGGTTGGGGACTCTTATTTAGTCTGGAGAAGAGAAGGCTCAGGGGGGACCTTACCGCTGTTTGCAACTACCTGAAAGAATATGGAGCCAGGAGATGGCTGGTCTCTTGTCCCAAGTAACAAGTGGTAGAACAAGAGGAAAAAAAGCTGCTTCAGGGGAGGTTTAGATGGATATTAGGAAACATTTCTTAACCAAAAAGGTGGTCAGGCATTGGGGCAGGCTGCCCAGGGCAGTGGTGGAGACACCGTCCCTGGCAGTGTTCATGCACTGTGTATACGAGGCCCTCAGTGACGTGGTTTAGTGATGGCCTTGGCAGTGCTGGGGTAACAGTAGGACTTGATCTTAAAGGCCTTTTCCAACCTGGTTGATGATGATTCTAGAGATTGGGTGCTTGGCCTCCACCAGCCCCATGTGCTTTCCTTCAGGGGAGGCTTTTTTTCCTGGAGAATTTGCCTGTAATTTTTTCTTTTTCTGGGCTGAATTCCTGCACAGGACTAGGTGACAGATGTGAGCTTAAAATATCCCCGTAGTAGAAGTGTAAGGCAGTCATGAGTGCTGCTGGCCAGTTACAGAGTATGTGTATCTGTATATCCAGATCTGAGCATGATGTGAATGGTATGGAATAAGGGGTGGATTGTTATGGGTTCGGCTTCCCCCCCCCCCCCCCCCCCCCCAGAGTCTCGTGTTACGCCGGGAAAGAGAGAAAAGCTGGGGGAGGGGAGACAGGGCGCCTGACCCGGGCTGACCAATGAGGTTATTCCATACCACAGCACGTCATGCCTCAGATCCCACTTTTCAAAATATCATCCCATATATATATACATATATATATATATGTACATATACATGTTGTTTTCACGGCAAGTTTTGTGGTGTTTTGGTTTTTTTTTCTTTTTTTTTTTTTTCCCCCCACAGTGAGTATTTTGTGTATTCTGCTGAAGCCAAATTGGGAAAACTGCACATAATACGTAAATAATACAAATTTAAATTGATCATGAAGACCTTTTGTGGAAGAGCTAATCCGACCACTGGTGCAATGGAGTGGTTAGAAGAAGATGAGAACTATGACTACCATCAGGAAATTGCACGGTACACTGGAAAAAAATACCCTGTTGTTCCACTAAAGCTACAAAAAAGAGCAAACCCAACTTGATTTTGTAGCAGTTTTTGGGTTTACTTCTATACAAATAACGATGGCATAAGATGAACAGACTTTTGAGTAGTCTAAATGTTACAGTGCCCTGTGTTGTTCAGGAACAGACTTATATATGTAGAATTTTGTTAAGTAATCTAGTAGCTTCTGTCTAAATTGTTTTAAACATTTTCTGAAGTGATCTTAATACTGAGTTGTGGAAAAAATGCATTGACTAAATTTCTTTTAAATCCCCAGTGCAATAAATAATTGCCTGTTGTCTGTTCCTGTAATAACTTTGTAAGAGCTTAATGTAACAGACATTCGGAAGATTAGAATTTGGAATTTTCTTAAGTAGAGTGACCCATGAAAAAATGGGAACCAAAAAAATTTACATCTCGGTAACAAATGGTAGACCATTAGTAGGTTGTCTTTCATTGCTAGGTATTGCTTTGTATGAACCGCCATTTGTCCCAGCTGTTACTTCACAGCTATTTTTCCGTAGGTCAACTGGGACCTTGTATTGGGTCCCCAGCTAAAGAGGGGATCCATGGCAGCAGATAATCAGTTCATTTATATGGTGATGACAGATTACCAAAATGACATTTTTCCTTAAATTTGAGAAACAGTTAAGATCCTCAAGGAGCATGTTAGTTGTCTGTGCATTTGTGGGCCACGTAGGACCAGTTGCCTCAATAAGAGATACTGAGGCAGCTATATAAGATCTGTCAGGTTTGTTGCGCTTTGCAGTATGTAGTATTTTGACTGGATTTTTTTTTACTGTAGGTCACGCTATGCAGATATGCTTCATGATAAAGACAGAGTAAGTATAGAAACAAAACACTTCTGAATAGTTAGAAATACCCAGTTCCTTTCTCTTGAATAGATGTCACTTCTTGATTACAAAGGTGTCTGTGGAAGATGAGATGATCAAATTTGTACCCTTTTAGATACCAGACCTGCTTTTAGATCAACAGATGTCTTCTTACATCTGACTCTAGTGCTCTATCAATTATTGCAGAACATAACACATACATTCAGTAGCTATTTTTGCTGGTTTCCTTTGACATTTTTGATGAAGAGCACTCACTAGATGAAATTTCAAAGGCTGTAAATGTGAATCTGGGCTTCTTAGTTTTTATAGGAATATAAGTTAAGTATTTTTATTCTTTTGTGGTATTTTTAGCATTTATTTATTGCTTAGGCTTCAGAAGAAAATTCAGATACCGTATCTATGGGCATGATAAAGTCTGGTGTGAATGGTTTAAATGTTTCTTCTGCTTTATAGCCATTTAGAGAGGAACCTAAACCCAAGATACTTTAGCTCTTGTGCTGGCATAGTCACTATTTGAGTGGTACTGCTGGGAAAGAGTAATCACAAAACCAGTAGTATCTCACATGGATCTTATTATTTGCTCCAGAAAATATACTGCATTTTTAACTTATATATGCTGTAAATAGCTGAGTGAAAAGTCTAAATTAATAAAAGGATTTATTTATTTTCTTCTCCACAGAATGAGAAATATTACCAAGGTATTCGTGCTGCAGTGAGCAGAGTAAAAGAAAGAGGTGAGAAAGCAATTGTTCTGGACATAGGGACTGGCACAGGACTCCTGTCTATGATGGCAGCTTCAGCAGGTGCTGATTTCTGCTATGCTGTTGAGGTGAGCATCTGTTGTGGGTTGCACATACTTCTGCTGGCGTGGTCATAGCCTCTTTTAGAGCTTCAATGCAGTTGTTCTGTCTGCATGAGTAAATGCTCTTGCTGGTTTGTTTTGTGGCTTCTGAAATGCAAGCTTGATACTTCTATGTGTCAAAACAGCTTAGGTCTTAAAAGAATATAACTGAAAAGGCACAACAGACTTAATTTTTTGGACAGTTTCTGTAAATGTGCAGATTAAAATTACCGAGTGAAGTTTTATAGTATTCTGTTGTCATGGATTCAACAACAGCAGTCATTTTTCTCCTTCTTGGTAGCTGGTGCAGCGCTGTGTTTTTGATTTCAGGCCTGGGAACAGCGCTGATAACACCAGTGTTTTTAGTTACTGCTTGGTAATGTTTTGGTCTGACCAAGGACTTTCTGAGTCTCATGCTCTACCAGGGAGGAGGGGAAGCCGGGAGGAAGCAGAGACAGGACACCTGACCCAAACTGACCAAAGAGGTTATTCCATACCACAGCACGTCGTGCCCAGGATGTGAAAAGGGAGGGCAGAGACCTGAAAGGGTGTGGTGGTGCATGTGGGGGGTTTGCTGTTGGAGGTGCACTGGCTGGGTTGGGCTTGGTGAGCAGTTGTATTCTCTTTCCTTGTATTTCTCTTGTGTTGTTACTGGTGGTCGCAGCAGTGATTTGTGTTATACCTTAGTTACTAAACTGTTCTTATCTCAACCTTTGGGAGTTGCATTCTTTCGATTCTCCTCCCCATCGCCCTGGTACTGGGGGAAGAAAGAGAGGGAGTGAGTGAGTGAGCGAGCTGGCTTAAACCACGGCATCTGTCTTCTCTACTTCTTATCAAGGCTCAAGTGTAATATGGAAAACTTTTAACTAAGCTTTTTTAAAAAATGTATTCTCCAACCATATTGCTGATCTTCATAAGCTTCAAGTCTTGGAGATGGGTTCTCAAACCACTTAATCATACCATGGCCCACATCATAATAAACAGACTGTCCCATGAACTGACTTTCCATATGTTCATGATTAGGTAGAGATCTCCTTTTTTTATTAGAAGTTAAGAAACATCTTGATGGTTGTTAGTGGTGATTGCTTATATTAAGGATAATAACAGGAACATTTTGGCCATTTCAGCTTTTTTTAAACACATTTGAAGAAATGAGAAGGTTCATTTGTCTGTAGGTCATAGTTGAAAGAGTGCTGTGTGATTTTTATCCAAGCAGAAATCTACTGGTTTGGTTTGGTTGTTTTCTTAATCAAGGATTGTTGCTGTCTTTTTCATGGTAATGAACTTTAAACATGGAAAGATACAGAAGATGTGAAGTTTCTGAGTTACTGCATTTTGTGTTTGTGTCCTTTCATTTCTGAAAGCTAATCACAGCTTACCAGTTTGTTATGCTCTTGCTATTTACAGGTTTTCAAGCCCATGGCTAATGCTGCTGTGAAGATAGTGGAGAAAAATGGTTTTCATGATAAGATCAAGGTAATCAACAAGCACTCCACTGAAGTCACGGTTGGTCCAGGTGAGAAAAATAGGTTAGGGTTAAAAAAAATGGCAAGTAGCTCAAAACCTTGAAGGAATATGCCTTGTTTTCTGTGTGCTTTTAATTAAAATAATCTAATCTTTAACTCTATAAAAAGTAATATTGAAAATTTACTTCAAAAGGGAGTGTTGTATATCAGTAGTCATTTGTATTTCATAGTAAACTTCTAGAGGAGAACAGATTGCAGTCCTCAGGAGGTTCTCTTACAGGAACACATTTTGTTAATTACTTGTGTTTTCGGGATAGCATCTCCTTGAAAGACTTTTATGTAAGTCTTAATATTAAAATATTCTGTATTTTAGATGGAGATATGCAATGTCGTGCAAACATCCTGGTAACAGAACTGTTTGATACAGAGCTGATTGGAGAAGGGGCTTTACCAACCTATGAGCATGCACACAAGTATCTTGTACAGGTAAGAAAATAGCTGTTGATAGTATGTCACATTTATCCCTAGAGAACCTCTTCTGTCTTTTTTTGGAGTAGGGTAGAGATTTTACTTGATTTAGGCTTCTGTATCCTTTGTGAATACACCATCAGGTGTGTTAGTTGTTTATTCAGTAAATAATTTACTGCATTCATTCCTAGCTGTTGGAGTTCATATTGTAAATCACAGGCTTTGAAATTACACTTAGTTGCTTTGTATTAAAACTGTTAATTTTCTGGTTAACAAATGGCTTTCTGAAAGGCATCCAGTTCTGATTTGGAGCTTTCCTTAGTAGTTTGTTCCAAGATGTTATAAAAATGAAATTTCCCTTTTAAATTTGATGGCTTTCATGTCCCTGGCATTGGTTCGTGTTTGCTTGTTGGTTAGGTTTTTTTTAGCTGAGAAGGCCTTGCAACTCCACATGCTTTTTAGCTATGGAAATACTTAAAACACTGTAATCAAATTAATGCCTTTTTTTTTTTTGACATATAATCTATTGGTATAATTTTATTGTTTCCTCTTTTACCCTTTCTAATTTTTTCCTTTAATTAAAATGTGGGTGGCAATACTTTATTTAGGTTTCCAGGTTTCATTTCACCAGTTTACATATGAAGACAGTAACATTCCATAACTTTTTGCTGGTCTGCACATATAGTTCTAAATAGTAATTTGTCTTTTTGTAGAAGCACTGTTCTTGGACTTCCTCTTAGCTCTTAGTTTTAGAACACTGTATGTGTTTTCTACTCTTTAAATATGGATACTAAGTTCTCTTTGCATAAAGATTTGAGCCATTATTTCTCCCAGTTACTCACCATGATTACAGACTCTTTTAGTGTTGATAGCTTAGTACTTTTCTGCCTTGAGAAGCTCAAGATAGATCTCTTGTTTCAGAATAAGAATGGACATGCAAGTTTAACTGAGGCTAAGAAAATTATAGTGTTGCATGACTAATAGTAACCTGGCCTTGCTGGGTCATACCGAATAGGATAGATACATATATTGTACTTCACAGATACAGAGGCAAAGAGAAAATGCTCTGATGTTACAGAAGTCTCTGAAATCATTTGTGTATAAGACTTCAAAGCTCCCCGGCCAGCTTTTCTTTAAATTGGTTCACATTCCAATTGATTTAATTCTCATGCGTGTTATTAAGTCAGACTTGCTGAATGCTTTTACCCTTTGTTTTAAACACTCAGGAAGGATGTGAGGCAGTGCCTCACAGGGCAACAGTGTATGTCCAAATAGTGGAATCCAAAAGAATGTGGGCCTGGAACAAACTGTTTCCTGTTCATGTCGAAGCAGAGGATGGTGAAAAGATTGTTGTCTCCCCTTCAGAAATGGAGAACTGTCCAGGTGTTCCTTCTGTTTGTGATATCCAACTGAACCAAATGCCTTCAAGTGACTTCATTGTCCTTAGTGATGTGGTAAAAATGTTCAGGTAAGGTAGGCATTGTTTTGTTCAAAACAGAATTTTCCTGTTAATGCCTTTTATGTAAGTTCTGTATTCAGCTTAGGAAGCTAGTGAGAACTTCTGAAGCATGCTGAACTATTTGTTTTTACAATTTTCCTGCTTCTCCACAGTGTGGATTTCAGTAAACCAGTAAGGAGTGCTTCTACCTACTACAGAGTGCAGCTGGAGCCTATAAAATCTGGCAGGGCACAAATTGTACTTTCGTGGTGGGATATTGACATGGACCCCTCTGGGATGATAAATTGCACAATGGCTCCATACTGGGTAAAACCCACTTCTGCTTCCCAGGTAAACACCAAGCTTTCAGATACTGTCATAAGACGACTGTCAGTAATTATTTTGAGTAAAGGCCATGCTGTGTGTTTTACGCATCTGTCTCTTAAATTGTATAGGAACTTTGGTAAAGTTTTATCTATTGAAATGTGCTAAATAAGCAAATCATAGAAATGTTAACTATATTATATACCTATTTTAAGTTTAATGTAAAACTTAAGATTTACATTAAAGCTTACATTTAAAATCTGTAGTTTGTCCTCCATGTATTTTTGTTGTATTTCTTTGACTTTCAAGAAATTAGATATTTCCACGTATTTTTCCTTATCTAGTCTCTTTCTCTGGTCAAAACATTAGTCTGTGGTTTGCTTCCATGTAGTTCTATTAAATTTCCAAATAAGTGTTAAGTTTATGGTAATACACACCCATAAAAAAGGCTTGTGTAGGTAAAAGCTGTGTTGATACTGGATAATTAGAAGAAGAGGAAATCACTATTAGATTACTGGGGTTTTGTATCAATGTATTTACTAATAGGATGAATTTAGTCAAAAGCAAGCTACAAAATGATTGCACTTGCCATGTTTGAGAATAAAACTTGAAACTACCAAGCTTTGAGGCATCCAGTCAACTCTGGAATGACCAGTCACCTTGGAATATTTGCAGTGCAGAAAATATCACTAAATAAATGCCAAGTTTGGATTTGTTTTTTTGTTTGATTAAAATACAGGCTTGGCTAGTTCAGCAAGCCAGTGGTCTCACTTCTCAGTGAAAAAGCTCTAAGGTTTTGATTATCAATTCTTTTCAGTGGCGAGATCACTGGATGCAATGTGTATATTTTCTTCCAAATGAGGAGCCAGTTCTCCAGGGTGAGAAGATGTACCTGATTGCCAGTCGTGATGAGTACTCTTTGTGGTATAAGCTGCAGAAAGCCAGGTAACAATACATGTTTGTTAAAAAGGGTAGTACTCCAAGCTGAAGTATTTGCAGCTCTTAGAACAGCTGTTTTGTAGAAGAGCAAGGTAAGAACCTAAAGATGAGAAAATTACTAACAGTCAATTCATGGGCAGTGCACAACTGAAAATAACACGTTATACATGAAATCACAGTTGAGGTGTTTTAAAAGCTCCTGCTTTATACCTGGTAGCATTCTGTGATACAGAAACGAAGAACACTCATGGCTGGTTTCTGGCTGCCCTAAAATACAGCTCAGCTGAGCTGGCATATGCGTAAATGAGCAAAATAATTGCCATTCTGTCTCTCTCCATTTTTTATTTTATATATCAGAAAAGCAAAGCTACAAAAGCGTCTCCAGAGAACTAGTAAATTTGAGCAAGTAACAGTGGAGTCCATATGCATTGATGTGCATACTAGACAAAATGCATAAATGTATCTGTTTGCAAAAACATGTTATTGATGCTGTAATTGATACTTCATTATTTTTCTAGAGGAGAAGAGGAGAGCAAAGCAGATGTTCTTCTTGAGAGTCCTGTTTGTAGATGCCAGGCTCATCTTCTTTGGAATAGATCACGCTTTGGGCAATTAAATGATAAGAACCGAACACTGCAATACATCAAGTCTCTGATGAAAGTGAGTGCATGTTGCCTTTAGGTTTTTTGGCTTCATATATTGTTTGTTTGCTGTAATTATTTGTGGAATTTGTTTCTCCCTTGCTGAAGGACTTCACTCACAAAGTATATTTTATTTACATCAGCAGATGCAAGTTATATTTTGTCATGCAAATGATACTACTTTTTTTTAATTGTAAGCAGCCATTTTTCAATAGAAATCTGTAACAGCTCTGTGTATTTCTTAGAAGGAGTATTAGTAGTTGAATAAAGGCACCCAGAACGTTTTTGTGCAGACTTTTTCTGACCTAAAAATAAGTGGATTACATAAACATTTCTTGCAGTATTCTTTTGTGCTTGAACTGGTCACATTAATCACTGATTCTCGCAGTCCTTATTTGAGGCACTGGAATGGGTTGCCCAGGGAAGTTGTGAATGCTCCATCGCTGGCGGTGTTCAAAGCTGGGTTGGACAGAGCCTTGGGTGGCATGGTTTAGTGTGAGGTGTTTTGGTTTTGGTGTAGGTGAGGGGGTTTGGAACTAGATGATCTTAAGGTCCTTTCCAACCCTAACTATTCTATGATTCTATGATATGAAGTGCATAAAGTGGCAAAAAGCCCCACCAAAATTTCTAGAATTTGAAAACCTTTTCATCTGGAGTAGGAATAACAATGACTGTTTATTTTCTGTAGGTTCTGAAAGCAGATAGTGTTTGCCTTTGTATTAGTGATGGCAGTCTGCTGCCTGTGCTGGCTCACTATCTTGGAGCAAAGCAGGTACAGTACTTCATGTTTTTCTGATCTTTGTGTTTTCACTTGGTATTTTTAGTTCTCTCATAGTTCAGTATTTCTGGCCCATTATTTAATTATTTCCAGTGTTTCTTCAGTGACAAGTGAGAAAGAGGCTTCTGGTGCTTTCAAGTGGAGGTTAAATTCATACCTGATGAAGCTGAAGTCCAGGGAGGAGATAATTACCAGTTCTGATGCTTACTGTTGTGGAGCCCTGAATGCAGGTGGTGTTCTCCACTGCCCACTGATTCTTTTTGCGAGCCATCTTATATCTCAGTGCTTTTGGAAATGCTCTTTCCTCCAGCCTAAATGTTTCGCTTTTTTGTTCTATATTTGCAATTCCATAATTATGTTTATTATTTAGCCTGAAGTGAAAGGTCTGTAACAGCAAGATAGGAAGCAGTAAGAGTACTGAGTGTGTATAAATGAGAGCTGAGAGCTCCCTGGCTGTCTTGCTTAGGTGTATACCTTACTTGATGTGTTCTCTCATGGGGCTCTTGAAAGTAAAATATATAACAGTTGTACAGAATATTTGGGAATGTGTAATGTAATATCCTGAGGAAGATGCTAGGCAATTCGTAGAAATGAATAATCATGATAAATTAAACCAGTGATCCATGGCTTGTGTATTTTTGCCTTTGGTAGTGGCTAGTCACAGACAGCTACTGAGGAGACAAGAAATGAATAGGGCAGACAGATTACGTAATACTCTCCTAGCTGTGTAGCAGCCTATTGGCTAACTATGCACTAGTTTTGAATAAAACCTAATTCTTTTCTTGCTTCGAATGGCTGGTGTGCTGCACTGCACATCTGAGCTGATAGTCAGATCATGTTAAACAATGCTTACAAGGAGTAAGCACTACTGGAGGGTGGGTCAGCGCAATGGCAGTATGCTTGTGTTTGTTCAGGAGTAAACGTTTGCCTAGAGCAAGTGTTAATATACTGTGCACATCTTAAAAATGGAAAATAAATATCTGCATTCTGTTGAGGCTTTGAAAATAGCATGATTTAGCATGTAGTTATTGGGGGTGGTTTTGTTGATAAAGAGGTGCATAACCCTGGATTAGATTCATGGTTCTATGAATTGTGTTCACTACGGCATCAAAATTGTTCCTTCATTGTTTATTTACATATTCTTTTAATTAAAAATGATAAAGCTGGTTTGACTAACTGCTGTGTATCTTCTTTAGGTATTTACACTAGAGAACTCTGCTGTGTCCTGTTCTGTCATGGAAAAAGTGAGTCTTCAGTTTTCTGTTAAAGCAGTAAATGAACTCATGGCATTTCTAAGTACAAAGCTGATGTCTTTGCATCGATTGCTTGGAGGTTAAATTAGTTTAATGAATATACTTGATCATACAGTCTGACAACACTGTGGAAGCTGGGATATGTTGGACAGGAGGAGTTCTTTTTTTTTCCTGGAATTTGTACAGATCTTTATGCAGATAAAGATATATATATATATATACCTGGGAGGTATACCTGGGAGGAATACATCCTGTTGGAGAAAGATCCAGTCTCACTGCTTTAGCCATAAGCTGAATAGGCCTCTGGGGAAGTTGAACTGAGCGGAGGGAATTATGTTTTTCTGTGCTTGATTGCTCCTTGCAGGTGCCTGTTGGCTTGCCTGCTTGAGCTGCTGCTCTGCTTGCCCTCATTGTATAGGCGGTAAATGTCAAGGGTTTCTGAGAGGGGAATTTGAGAACACCTGTTTTACCAGAAAGGTGGCATCTAGCAGTATGGTCCTGCAGCTGAGACGTGCTGGGAACACCTGCTCTGCTGTTTGGATATTAGGAGAGAGTAGGCAGTGGCTCTTACCCACAAGCAATGTTCCAGCTGCTTTTGTTGGGGTAGAGTACAGAAGGCCCTGCCAGTGGAGTGGAAGCTGCTCAGGAGAAGCAGCTAATGCCTAAGAAGTGACTGGAAGCAGCTTCCTGAGGTCTCTGTTCAGTCTGTGTCTGTTTTAGTTGTCACCATATGTTTCAAAAAGGTCTATTCCAGCCTGTGGCTTAGGGGTACAAGAACATGAACAGTAGGATTAAGATGCAAACCTCGTCTCAAACAGAAGCCAAATATTCAGTGTATTTGTAGGTGAAGTGATTTTTATATCTCTTGACTGTCCTTCCCATATGCTTCAAAGTACAAATGAATGAAGGTGAGGCAACTTATGTGTTTTCTGCCCTTTTATGTACTTAACTGAAGGAATACTTAGGGCATGTGCTTTAGTTCACTAGGTGTGACATGTTGGCTGTAAGTGCATGCACACCTCAAGAACAGACTTTTATCATCCTCATGAGTTAGGCAGTATTTTTAGGAGTTTGAGTCTCAACTGCAGCTTTTGATAGACATACGCTACTTTTTTTCTTCAGTTTCTTAAAGCAAATCATCTTGAAGATAAAATTAAAATAATAGAAGCACGTCCTGAGTTGCTGACATCTTCTCATTTGGAAGATAAAAAGGTATGTTACAGTTGTCCAATGCTGTATTTCAGTGGGGAGGAGAAGGTGAAAATGAATCTTGCTTTCCTATTGTAACTGCAATGAATACCATTATATCCCAGTTCATATAAAATGCAATGTTTCAGACCTTGTCGCACTAAACCTAAATGAGACTAAAAAACTATGGGGGGGTTTCTCCTTGGTTTTGAAAGGGTATGACTTCCACTTACTGCATAATCTACACCACTTGTTAATGCAGTTAAACTGGTTTAACTGCATATGTGCTACTGGACCTCAGCTATTTTTTCTCAAGCCACTCAGAAGATTGCAGTCTATTTGGAAGTACCTAACATCCTTAAGTTAAAAATGTCAAAATTCTTTGGCTGTCATTACAAAGCCTTCCAACCTAAAGCTGCAGTATTTTCTCTCAAACTTTGTTTCACAAAAATTCATCTTAAAATTTGCTAACTAAACCTGCAAAAAGATGTCTGTTATGCAGTATATGCAGGATATGCAGTATGCAGTAATTAAATCCTTATAGAGCAGTAAAAGTTTTTATCTAGACGACTTCACTGGCTATATTGCATTATTGGCTATTGAAGATATATACAGCCTATGTTATTGAGCTGTTGTTCTTTATTATAATGCTTTTAATCTCCTCCTTTCTGTGCCAAGATTTCTGTTCTTGTGGGAGAGCCATTTTTTACTACAAGTTTGTTGCCGTGGCATAACCTGTATTTCTGGTATGCCAGAACAGCTGTGACCAGTCACCTTACCAGCAACGTCACTATCCTACCTCAGTCTGCTTCTCTGCACATGATGATTGTAGAGTTTCAGGTGAGATTGTTCAGAACTATCTGCTAGATATTTATACTAATCCACTTAAAATTGAGTACGCTTCCAGGGTTTTTTAGCAACAAATTTGTCTCACCTTAATACTGTCCAATATGTTTTGCACTTGCCACCTGAAAAAGAATATTTGACATCATGAGGATGAATTTTGGTATTTCAGCCATCTCTTGTCAGAAAATTATCTCGCGTAAGATTACCATTTTAAGTGAAAGAGATGAATGTTTTAAAGTAAGTACTTTCATAATTAATATGCAAACTTTTTTCCAGTAGCTAAAGTGAGGGAACTCTTTAGTCTGAAACTGTGTAACTAAAATATCCATATCTGTAAAAAAAATAAAATTCCTATAATCTAATGAGTTTTCGCATAAACATAACCTTCAGTTTATCTGTTAAAATTGGTAAGTCTTTTCTTTCTTTTCTTCCTTCTGTCTGGCTCACCAGCTGTGTAGTTTTGTGTCTGAGCCTTCTCTCCCTACCCTTAATTGAATGCTCTTTAACCTTGTTATTTTACTTCTGTCTTTGATTTGTGCAATTTTACTTTTGCCTTTGGTTTGTGAAAATACATATGTTCTTTTTCCGAGACTAGTCAACTACACTGCGTATTTTTACATACCTTTCAATTTTCTACAAAGATGCAAGGAGTTTAAATACATACTGCATAAATAACATAAATCTGAACCTAGTAATAGGAAGCAGGTGTTTAAGACTAATCATCAATAATCAGATTGAAATAATATCTGTAAGTTTTACATCCCTAGAACTCAAAGCATTTTCTAAGGAAGTAAGTATTACTCTCTTCATGTTCTGGTTGAGGAAACTGAAGCACGCAGAGTGATGACTGAAAATTATTCTGCAATCTAGTAGCAGAATGTAGAGCAACATTCATGTCTCCTATTTTACACTTTTTATGTACAAGGTTTGTGTTCAGAGATGATTCCACATAGCTGTTTTGGTAGAACATTTAACTTGTGTTAGATTCCATTAAGCTATTCCAAAAGCTATTGGTTTAATTTGACATTTTCCTCATTGTTTAGTGGTGACTCTGGATTTGAAGACAAGAATCTGTGTGGTTTTTTAAATAACCTCTTCATTTAACAGTTTTTGGTTAGGCAAAAGGGACAGACATGGTGTTGTAAGGTGTTCTGCAGAACTGGTTCTTTAGGCTGTTCTGTCTTGTCAGAATAGGGGTATGTCATTACAGTTAAGCAATTGGCAAAGGCTAGATTCAGGAGAAAGAATTTGAGGAAATTACTTCAGTTACAAACTTACTTAGTCCACAGTTGCATTTTGGGAGCAGGATGCTACCTATCTGATAGTTCTATGAGGTATACCCGTCAGAGATTCTGTATAGTACCTCTAGTTCATGCTGTATTCAGGCACAATTTAGGACAGTATTTATGTAAATTTATAGTGGTCCTGCTGCTGTCTTCTAGCGCAGGAATATTTGCGGTTGCTAAGTGCAACCGTGGACAGGGAATAAAATGGGTATGTCCACAGCTAGTGAATGTTCGTGTTCTATTAGGAGACCATTAATGCGGTATAGGAAAAGGCAGAAGTTGAATCTGAACTGAATCCTTGTATGTCCAGTGGATTGCTGAAGTCAAGGAGAGGCATGACATGAAGTGCCAAAAATGAGTTTACTAATCTTTGGAGTGCTAAAGGAAAATATGGTAGTCGAATGGGCTGTAAGGATGTTTCATGCAACTGGGAGCATTTAGCTGTGCTGGGTAGGAGAAGGGGGTGTGTGTGCGCTGTAAGGGTTTAATCTTAGCAAATCCATACTTACTGTAAACTGTACATAGAGATGGTAGGAAATGTGGCAGATTCTTTGGAAGTGTTGAAAACGGGCTAAAAATTATGTGACTTGAAAAATATTTTCCCAGAATTTTACTATCTTCCGATTTTTGCAGTAGTCCTAATGGTTTAGGAATGTGTAGGATAGTAGAGTCTTTATGTGGCTTGTTATCAAATGTCTTATCTACAGATAAAATTATCTTGAGAATTCCTGTTTCCTTTAATAAAGCAAAACAAAATCCTGATTTCTTTTTTAGGACTTATGGAGGATCCGGAGTCCGTGTGGCACCTGTGAAGGTTTTGATGTCCAGACTATGGATGATATGATTAATGTAAGAAAACTGAAAATAGTTTCAGCGCAATTCTTAACAAAACAGAGCAAAACTCAATTAAGACAGTATTTAGTGAGTGTTGAAAAACTTTTATGTTGCGCAGAACACCATTGGATTAGTTTCTTGTAAATATAGTGGCTATTTAGTTCTTGCAGAAGAGTAACTTGTGTGGCATGGATTTTGAGGTAGAATGTTTCTTCTCATTTGTCAAGCTCTTCAGTACTTTGCACTATTTTGAAAATACTTCAGTCAGAAAGAATACTGTTTTCAAAATTTTATTCTGAGCTTGAAATTAAATTACCTGGGAGTTGTTCATAGATGGATCCTGCTGCCCCTACTTGCCCTTGAAGGTACTTTTGAAAGAGAAAAAGACTTTTTGACTTTATTAATAGATACGGAAAGTGAGATTTATTTGCATCAGTTTCCAGAGCTGTATTGTTGGTATCCATGTTTGAATTAGCCATTTAGATGACTAAGCATTGTGGATGAGTACAGGCAGTGCTAGAGTAGAATTCTTTCCAAGGGAGAAGAAAAGTTAAATACTTTGTATTTTGAAAGCGCCTGTTTGTGTTTCGCAACTGGAGACTGTAGTCATAGCAATTAATTCATGCATGTAGTACACGTTTTCTCTTGTGCCTAAGAAGTACAGTCCTGTCCTCTGGCAGCTTTACTGCTTAAATACTCTGGGTTCAGAACACATAATCAGCTTGAAAACAAGGACTGTTTGCCTTTGAATTTGTTTTTGGTTTCAGATAGTTTTGTTACTTTCTTTCTTCAGAATTCTCTGAATTTTAGGGAATCCAAGGAAGCAGAACCTCACCCTTTGTGGGAATATCCCTGCAAGTCACTCTCTGATCCCCAAGCAGTTTTGACATTTGACTTCAGAAAGACTGTACCACAACACTGTCTAAGCACAAAGGGTTCTGTAAATCTTCTACGGTGAGTTTTCTCATTGCAAGTACTGTTCTTGTTGTCATCTTTTTTTACCTTGTATTCAAGCTCTTAGTGTATTACAGTTAACTAACAGGAACATAGTATGTCATACATGACAGTATGACAATATTTTTAAAAATGTGACCTACAGTTCTGGAAGTTACTCTGACATGAATTTCCTGCATCTGTTCACAATAGGCTATATTATATAATAAGGTTAATTTCTTAGATAATATTGTTATATTTCAAAAATAACATTTTTTCTAGATGTTGCCATGATTTAAAACTTAAATAGATTAATTTATAGTTTAGAGAAAATAAACCATTTTCTGGATGTTTTTAGTCTTTCTGTTTGTTCCCTGCTGCTGAGTTCTTGCAGAAAAAGCTCCTATTCAGCTTTCAAAATCATTCTGTTTAATAGTTTTAAAGTGTACACTGTTCTTCTTTTTAACTACGATTCTGACAGTCTTCATATTTGTCATACATCTTCTGAGACATTTTTCAGTATATTCTGTTTGAACTTGAAATGCTGTCAAAGAGTTAAAAACCAGGGAAAGGTATTTTTAACTATGTATAGCTTTTGTAACTCAAACACTGCTGTAATTATACATTTCTCTTTGTGAAACAAAATTCAAAGTTTCACGAAATCTAGAACCATCTACAGGTCTATGCCTCTGCACTGATAGGTATAGGCAACACAGTAGCATGACCTTTGCTCGGTGTGGAGCAGACACTTGAAGTGAGATGGTATCTGTGGTAAATACTTCCTCAGAATTCAGACCATGCTGTGGTCTCTAAAGGAAGTATTCTCCAAATATGCCATATAATTTATGCTGTGTTATCAAATGCCTGTTTAAGAAATGTGATTTTGAGCAGATTTACTTATATTTTCCATGTGCCTTTTTTAGATTTTTTATCTGCAAACACTTTAGAAGTTGGTACCCATTTAAGAAATCATTCAACTCTTGAATTTTTTTTCAAGGAAACTAGTTAGTCATGCTTTTACAGTTCTCACCTAAACTATGTGAGGAATGGGTGCAGCTTTTAAGCTGTCAGTATAAATTAACAGGTTTTGATCCTCCACCTTTCCCCAGGAAAGGAAAGAGCCATGGAGCAGTTCTGTGGATGGAATATTATCTTGCTGCTGATATCTCTGTTAGTACAGGACTGGTGCAAATTTCAAATGAAAAGGTAATTTTTCAATCTAATTCGTTATGCCAAAGTCCGTGGGATTAGAGGGCTGAAAAATGGGTCTCTGTTGGGCATGCTTGGTTTGTGTAATACTCTTTGTTATGCTGTTTGAATACTGTGCAGACAGAACTACTGGGACTACCTGGTCATATATTTAGGGGAAGCAGATGTACCTTGAAACAGGAGAGTCTGGATTGAATCCAAATGCTCCCATAGTTTGGAACCACATTCAGAACTTAAATGTGGTAACTAGCTCAAAGTAGAATTTATTCATATTTCTTTCTGTTTAACAAAAGCAGAATTTTTGAGAGGAAAGAGTAAGTATTTTTAGTATTCTATCTAAATATTCTTTGACCAGACCCATTTTTTCCTCTACAATTTCACTCTGCATATGTTAAAAAGTTATGTGTTCGTATAATGGAACGGATGGCAATGGAAGTGATCACTATCTGATCATTGTATAGTGGACTGGGAACAAGAATGCTTACTGCATATTACTGTCTCATAATAGTATAACAGGTTTTGATTGCTTTCACTTGTATCTTTCTCCTGTAGGGAAACTGTGAGTGGAATCCCCACTGCAAGCAAGCTGTCTATTTCTTCAGTTCTGTTATTGAATCAGAAACTCTGTCAGATCTTCCTCGTGCTGTCACGTATGCTATAAATTTCGACACAAAGACAGGAGAGATTGCCATGGATTTTAAGCTATTGTAAAGTAGCTTAAAATTTGAATTACTTTCCTTTTATTCATGTTCCCAAATTGTAATAAATTTGTATAGAATTTTTTGTATGGCAGAGGGATTTTATTTGTTGTGCTCAGAGAGCAAACTGATTGTTCTGAAATACACTTTAAACCTTTTTGAGTTTGTTTGCAAGGTAGATAGCTGGCGAAGTAGAAAGGAACTTTTTTGTAAGGACAGGTATTCCTGACAGGGTTTACATACATACATACACATACTTGTTACATATGCTTCAGTGTGAAATTAGTATTTTTGGGTTTTGAATAATGTTATGGAGTTACAAAAGAGTTGACTTCCTGGTTATTGCATGGTGTATCAGTGGATGAGAACACTGAACCTTACACTAACATTAAAGTGAATTAAACACATCTATTTCTAGGCTTTGCTCTTGTCACTGTAAAATGGGAATTAATCTTCAGAGTGCATGTCGTGGTTTAAGCTGTATATTTCACTTCTCCCTCCTTTTCCGCCGCCCCCCCCCCCCCCCGATGGGGGGGAAATGGGGAGAAGAACCAAAGAAAATATAACTCCCATGGGTTGAGATAAGAACAGTCCAGTAACTGAGATACAATACAAATCACTACTGCCACCACCACCACCACTAATAATGGCAAAGTAAATACAAAGGGAGAGGATACACCCGTTTCGCCGATCGACCGAGCCGAGACCACGCCCTGCTCCCCCCGCCGCGTGCCGCGAGAGCCCCGCCCCCGAATCCTGCCTCCTGGGCATGACGTGCTGTGGTATGGAATAACCTCATTGGTCAGCCCGGGTCAGGCGCCCTGTCCCCCTCCCCAGCTTTCTCTCCCGGCGTAACATGAGACTCTGCGGGGGGGGGGGGGGAAGCCGAGCTTGTAACGGTGCACGAAAAGAAATCCCGGGTCAAGCTGCGTATATGTATTAGTTCAGTTAATAGGGAGAAGGAAACAGTTTAGCTGCTTGCAGGCTTGTGTCAGTTATGGCTAGTATTAAACTGAAATGGTCAGTGAATTAAACCATGATGCACTGACGTTCTGCTGGAGTCTGAGATACTACATTACTGAAGAGGCATTTGCCAAACAGTGACCAAAGTCAGGAAAGGTGTAACTAGAAATTAAAAAAATGTACAAATTCAGGTTAATTGGAATTGAGAAACTGATGGTAGTCTGGCCAGAAACAAAAGAAAAAGCCATAGTGTACAAAAACATAACAGATCTTCAGGAGATACCTCATATGCATTATCTGGTCAAAAATGTGGACTTACGCTCATTCCACTAGAGGTCTAAATAATACCTGCTAGTTCAGCTGAGTTGTATGTTCTTCTGCAGTAGCACATTGTAGCTTAGTTTTACTTAGTTGTATTCCAAGTCATGTTGGGAGAAGTTGTAATGTGTGCAATTCTGCTTTAGATGAACAATCAGTTGGTGGATCTGTTTTGTATGTGTGACCTATTAAGAGAAATAGAAAATCATTGTATTGGCTGTCCTAAATTATGTCAGCCAGCCACAGGCATAGGTCTGCTTGCCAAAGCTACTCCTGTTTCCTATGAGCAGCAGCTTCAACGAAGTAAGAGGAATGCCATAAAGAAGCCATGAGGGAGCAGGAGCTTACTCTGCTTTGCTTTCCTGGTCACCATGATACATAATTCTGGTGAGTAGGAATTTTTCCTATTTCTCTTCTTTTATATGAATCATTATCAGATCACATTTATAGACCTGGAAGCCATCTGAAATATTCCTAAATTTCTCAGAACTGTTTTTCTGATGAAGGTCATCACACTTAATAGATGTAAGGAAGCAATGAAATACATGACTGATGTTTTTCACTGGAACAGGAACCCTGCAGCTCCTATTGAGACCTGTGGATTTCACTTTTCAAAACTATACTTTTAAGATGCTTAACATCAGACTCTTGTTTCTTACAAACTTTGCTGAAATATATAGGTTACTGTTAATTAAACAATTGTTTCTAATTTTGCTACCCTGCACCTAGTCCACAGAAGGTATGGTGGCACAGATCTGTTTGTTATACGTTGGGAACAGAAGCTGTGCAGTGGTAATGGGAACAGTAATATGGCCAAGCCTTTTAAAGGGAAAAGGCTTTTTTTAATTTAATTTATGAATTAAAAAAAAAAAAAAAGGCACAGAGACAGTTGTGCAAGTGTGAATGTTGTAAGGCTTGCACTGTATAAATTCTCTTCTGGAAGAGATAACAGCAGAAAAACTACAGGTGCTGCCTCCTATGTTTGGTCATGGTCTAACACAGAAAGCATGAGCTGCTGTTCTTGTTCTGCAGTATTCAGATGCTATTTTTTAGGAATAGCTTCTGAAGGTGCTTTGCATATGACTGCACAAATGATTCTGGACCTAACAGAAGCATTCAGTGTTCCAAAGGTAATACAGAACTAATAGACATCAATATATTAGAATTATGGTGTTTGAAAAACAAAAGAACAAAACCACAACTGAATTTACAGTATTTTAATGTCTACTGTTAACTTTCTTAAAGATTACTGTGTATGTATGGGCCTGAATTGTGCTTCCTAGTTAAAAATAAAACAGTTCATTTGCTAAAATGCCAAGGAGAAGAATCCTGAATTGATGGGAATTAGTATTTTGTTGTCAGTGTTATGTGTGTTGACGATGTGTGGGTACTGCAGTAGAAACTAGACATGTTAATGGAGAGGTATTCTTTTTAGACAATCTTTGTATTGTGAGACTTGAGACTACTGAGATTCTCAGAGAGGGGTGTAGTGAAAATGAAGGGCATAAGCTAAATGTAGTAGCTAGCATAGCTGCAGAGCTATGCTTCCAGAACTGAACTGTAGCAATTAATATGGATCATACTATCCGCATGTGAGGAAAAACATCTTAAAATTCAATATACCTAGAGTGGAAGTTGTACTGCTGTTCAAAAAAAAAAAAAAAGAGGCTGGAAAGCTGTAACACTGAGTGTATTTTAGCACCTCTGGACTCCTCACAGGAGCAAAATCTGATAGATGTGCTGAAGAAACCTTGTATGTGTTTTAATTCACTGTGTGATCAACATTACTAATCCTTGCTGGTTATACTTAGGCATTTTAACAGGCACTGAAACTGCTTGGAGGATTTGGTTAAAACATGCTGGAAGCTGTTATGTTGGAAGAAACCTCTACCTATACGTGTGGGTTGAATGTTTTCACAAAGATCACACCACTCATTAAATTCTGGTACATACAAAAACATAGCTGTGTTGATACAACTCTGGGTTACCTGGGGAAAGATTAGTTCATGTGTGATTAGGAGTATTTAGTGTATATATCAAATCTTGCTTGGCTACTGTAAATTCTTCACAGACTTAAAACCCTATTGTGATCCATAAATTGTGTGGAAAGCAGCTGCTTATAGGGAGATAATAGCCATTCCGGATACATGTGTGCAAACCAAACCAGACCAAGTACTTCTGTCTCTGTCCTCTTCCACAGGGCATTTTACTGCCAGCACATGCACGGGGGAGGAAAGTCACTTAATCAGAAAAGCACATCTGCCCAGTAGAAGCATTCAGCTTCCTGTTTATTCCCAGACCTGACAGAAGCATTGCAATGATGCAGTGATGTGCTGACTTGGAAGAGCTTCTGGGTACTGGATCTTAATAAGCAGAGCCAGAGTTCTGTTTTCTCTTGGAAGGAACTTACCCTGTGTAGCCATCACAGGCTGTTTTTTTTTTTTGTTTTTTTTTAAATGGCAGCAGCTTTGATCCTGACTGGGCCTACAGCCATAGCACATGTTTTAATAGAAGCAGGATCCCCTGTCACCACTGAACCAACAGTATTACAGTTCATATATTGCCTGAGAGCCAGTGTGCCACTGGCAGATTTTTTTATGTGGCACAAGAGATGCTTGCACTAAAGATGCAGGTTTTATTCCAGTATTAAAATAATCATAAACCACCATGTTTTGCCATTCGCATTTACTTCCCTATTGTAGTTTCACTGCAGAAATAACTTTTCTGTAGCTCTGAGTTGTAATTTAAGTTTTACTAATATTTGGTGGTTGTCACAGCTGAAATCCACTAGAGGGTGCTGAGAATCTACTTGTACATTTCTAGCATGTTTTCAAATCATGTTTACTTCTAATAAGGAAAGGTGCACTGATTGCAATGCAGCTGTCTCATGTGCAAATAAAATGCTTGTGATGTTATGAGATACACTGTACATGTGTGCACTGAAGTGGAAAACTAGTACAAAAAGTGACAACTCTGATAAGGCTAATAGGGACTTGCACTTACCTTAAAAAGCAGGCAGGCAACAAAGTGTCTCATGCTGAATACACAGAATGAATAATACTCTTGGAACAGTGACATTGTCATGGTCCTAATGAAGGACAAGGCTTGCATTTTAAAGGATCTAAGTCGTGACAGCTGACTTGTTATTTGTAGAACTGATAGCTCTTGTCTGAAGTCTGTGTAGTTCAAAGACTGAGATCCTGGAGCTTGTTTTTGTCCTTCATGAGTCTCTTTGAAAACTGCTTTGTGGTGGCTTCCTGCTTTTAACAAGATAGAGGACACAGTTCAAAACTAATTCATTTAGTCACTGATCTTTTTGTAGTCTGTGTGTAGTTACAGCTGGTTGTTAGGAGGGGAAGAGACTATTACAGCTTCTTAGCATTAAGATTTTTCCAGTGACAGTTGTGAGCTGAATACACTGGGTGCTTGTGTTGTCAGTCTTATTGAGTCCGATGGCATTGCAAAATGTTAATTTGGCTTGGTACTTAATAATTTTAAAACTTCATATTTCCAAGCATTTATTGCAGATTAAAGATTAAGAAGCTTCTCAGAGGTGTGTCTTGTTATCCCCATTTTTCAGATGAGAAAAAACCAAGTGTGCTGTGGGTGTTAAAGTGTTTCACCTGCCCCAGGCTCACTATGAGATTAGGGCCTGAGAGCTAAAAATTACTTGCTCAAGGCCATGCAGAATAAACTAATCCCCTCGCTCCCTTGCTCTGCTTTAATCATTTGTTTTCTTGGTGCAGTGTGATTTCACGTGCAGCCTTATGAGGTCTGACTGAGATACAGCTGATAAAGGCTCAGAGACAGCAAATCCTTGGATACCTCACTAATTAAAACCATGGGGTTTTTAACATATCTAAAAATAAATAATATATATGTAAAATTTTATATATAGTTTTTTGATATATATAGTTAGAAGGCTGTCGGGCTTTGGTTTTGTTTTGAAAGGCTGTTGTGAAGATGACCCACATTTTTTTCCGCCCAGCAGGATTCTGTCTACGATTTGAGAGCCCTGAAGATGCCTCTTTTGTGGACATGGGCACTAATGGAAGAGTGAGAGCTGATTGTCTTCCTCTAGGCGAAAGGAAAGACCTGCAGTTGCAGGTCTGCTGGTACTGTTGGCAGTGGCATGGGCACAGTCCCAGGGTATCTTAGCTCCTGAGTTACAGACAGGGGACTGGCCACATAACCTCTGCTGCTTCCTCAGGGTGCTGCTGAAGTGCAGCTGTGTGATATACTGTTTGTTGTGGGTTCGGGCTCTTACTGCTGTTATTTTTTGCAGCCTCTGCTCTTCCTTGCCTTGCACATCACTTGGTGAAGTGTTGCACTCCTGCTTTGGAAGAAAGAGTGGGTGCTGCAGCTTAATTCTTCTCAAGGACTCCTGCTTCTCAAGGCTGATGGATCTGGCTGTATCTGTACACCCATAAAGTGCCTGCTTTGTGCTATAGTATCCAAGAAACCAGTTGTTCACAACCCTGAGAGTCAGCAAATAAATCAAGCTGCGGCAATGAAAGGGGTGGGAGGGAGAGTCAGTCTATGCTGCAGCACATGAAAATGTCATCCTCCTTCTTGACTGCAGTGTTTCTAGGAATGATTGAGGTGACTGTACTGTACGTCTACATACGTAATTTCACGCATACCTCAGGACAACTGCAAAGGCGTTTGTAATGAAGGGCTGGTGATCGTGTCCCTTACTTGAAGTGGGAAGGGCCTGAATTAATCAGTAATCAACCGACTCCCCTGGGCCCTTGCCCGCTGCACAACGGGAGAGAGCGCAGCTAGGTGGCCGTTGGCCTGCCGTGCAGCGACTCTCGCAGCACTTCCTTGTCCGTGCGGGTCCGGTTCCACCACTGCCGCCACGGCTGCCACCACCCCGCTGCAGCTGGGCCAGCAGGGGGCGCCCCTCTCCGGGGAGCGCCGGGGCCAGCTCCTGATAGTCCGCGCCCCGTCCTCGGCCGGAGGGGTGCCGTTTTGTCCTGCCGCGGTGGGGAGGGGACATGCACGCTCCTGTACCCACCGGCCGTGCTTTGATGAAGGAAGCGGCGGGAAAGTTCAGCTGGTGCTTCCGCCGCAGGAAGGCCGCTGTAAGCTGGGCCGGGGAGGCACGGTGCTGCTGCGGGGAGCAGGGCTGTTCTTGGCGGGCAGCTCTGGGCGTCAAGTGCTCCAGCGGTTCTCATGGTGCGGGCCACTGTTGTGGGGCGAGCCAGGTGGGCCCTTGGCTGTCTTGCCGCAGTGGCCTTTCCTGCCAGGCCGTGGCTGCGGGTCTGCACCTCCCTAGCGAGTTTGGTTTTTTCCAGGGTAAAATCAAGTTGTGTCAGTGGCTGTTTCCGGTTCACTAGTTGTATGAGGGAGGAAGCTTTGGCGTAGAGGCCTGTTTTGGTTTACAGCTTCTGGACTTTACGAACGGAAGTTCTTGTGTTGGGTGTGTCTCTGTGACTTTCAGGCTGAGGAAACCAAGCACACACATAGGTAATAAACAGGTATGGAAAAAATACTCATACCACATAATTTTGCTTGCTATTCTCCCATGTGTGTATCCTGGAGTGCTGGGACACTGTACCAAGTGGTGGTTAAGCTGAGGTTCAAGGCAGGGGCTGTAGTATTGAATGTTCATGCCCTTTTGTTGTGAAGGAGAGTGGCATTTAGGGTCTCATCACGTCAGCTGATGTGGTGGATGTGGTGTAAGAGTTCTCCATAATGCTGCTCACAGCCTAGTTCCTGTGAGTGGAACCTCTGTCCTTGGGGCCTTTGATTTGGAGAAAACTCCAGGAGCTCGCCAACAAAGTTTTAAGTTGACAAGCAGGTATGCTTTATTGCGGCGCCGGGAGACACGGGGGATTGTTCGTCCAAGCGTGTCCCTACCAAGCATCAACCAGGCTATGATTATATTGTTGTTAAACATACATATTCATTAGATTACATACATTACATCATACTTTTAGAGAATGCCTCCTGCATGCACACAAAAATGTGGTAGTGGGCTTTCGGACCCCTGGTGGTTATTTCTTCATCACTTTGTTTTAGGATCATTGTCATATCAGTAACCACCAGCGGGTTCTGGCAAAGCTTATCTTAGTAATTTCCATTTCTCTATAGTTGCTAACAAAGCCTAGCATCCTAGAGGTTACTCATTTACAACCCTATTCTTCAATCAACCCTATTCTTCGATATTTAGAAATAACTGCCTAAGCAAGGGTGCGTGGACAGTAAAGTGATTGGCTGAGAGAGCACGTGATTGTGTCATGATGGAGAAGTACCACAGGAGCTATCTGCTAGTAGCCACTAGTCAGAATTCTATAAAAACCTGTAATCTCTCTCAATAAAGGATTTCGTTTGTAACCGCAAATGGTGTCCTTACCTTCGCTGCCACAACTGGCCATCCACCAGGTCTTGCGTATGAAAACTGTCTATATTTGCTTACAGGTATGCATATAGATAAAAGAACAGGCAGCTAAATTGAGGCCGTATCTGCTCTGAAACTGACATATTCAGTTAATTCAGGTATTCTTGTGTCCTTCCTCCCCTGAAACCGCCATCATGCCCCTTGTAGCACCCACTCCCAGAGTCAACTAGAATCAAAAAAACACGCACACAAAGAAACCCCAAATCAACCAACCCACCCCAATGCTGTTGTCAAGATGCTTTTAATAAACTGCTACTGCTCTGCTTCAGGAAATCAAAGTTAACCAAACTCAGCCTCCCTGAGCATCCAAACCAGCTCCGCAATAGCATCATTTCCTAAGAGCTGATAAGGACCATTTTAAGAACACCGTGCAGCTGCACATGCGAGGCTAACCACAAAGTGCTGGTGTAAGCGGACCAAGGAGAAAAATAACATTTGTTCATCACAGACTGTTTCAAATAGGAAGTTCTGGGAGCAGAAGATATCTTGTGCTTAACCACTATGTAGTTGCAAAAAGAAACACAGTCTGTAAGAGCCATTATTGCTTAAGCAATAACATAGATTGCTCCATCTAAAGCAGGTATCGGCTGGAAACAACAATAAGGAAATGGTTGAGAAAAATGGTGATTGAGTAACCTATAGAGTGTGCAGCGGGGTTTTATTGGTTATTTGTCATAACACCCTTGTAAGCTTAAAGTATATAACCAAGTGACTTTGTTAACTAAACACTTCTGTACCTTCACGGAGTCCATGACATCAGACACCACAAATGGCACCCAATGTGGGTTGAAGAGAATCACAGGCCAAAGTCTGGTGGTGTACCTCATTCAGCTGGACGGGTGGAATAAGCTGAATTAGAGGATTCTCGTAAAGATTCATCGGCAGTTGCTGGACGACTAAGGTGAGCTGCCATGGGTAGATAAGAGTGACCCCTTGATTTTGATATGGGTCGAAGCGCAATAAAGGGGCAACATCTCCACACTGATCTGCTACAGTGTATTTTACAAAGACAAGTGTTTAAGATAACCCAGATTGAATTGGTTAAATTGCTGGTCTGGATCAGAGATCATTGTCCCTGGTTCCCTTCAACTGGCTCTTATGGATTGACTCTCTGGCAGTGAGCGGGAGAGGAGTTGCAAGCAGCCCAGACATTGAAACCCAACTCCCTAAAGGGACATTTATTGCCTTGGGTGTGGTTTACTCTGCCTTGAGAGCTTTACAGCCAAAACTTTTACTGCAAAACACGGCAGCTCCTACCCCTGAGGTGGCTGAGGCAACAGAGGGGAAGCAGTCTTTTGAACTGCATGGCTCTGAGGTGGGCCCGCCCCCCCGCCGGTTGAAAATTTGATGAATTGGAGGATCCCTTTGATCCAGAAGTGATCGATCCGGAAGCAGAACCTGATCTTTAGCCACCACTGACAACCGTTAAAGCTTTGGCTGCTGTGGCCCCCACTGCCGAAGAAATCCTGCAGCAGTAGCGTAAATGGTTGCTGCCCCAGTTCTCTGTGGTGTGTCCATCACCAGCTGCCCCTCCACTTTATCAGGCAAAGGAACAAAGTCTTGGTCTACTGGGCAAATGTAGAGAAGAGGCTTTGCGACGTGGTGATTTACAATTAGTGCAAGCCATGCCGGTCTTCTGTAAGCCTTATCAACCTCCTGAGTTCGGACAATTGCCTTATGATGTGGGAAAAGAGGTGTGGAAGTCTATAAGAGATGGTTTACAAGTGTCTCTTTCTATGAATTTCCTGGAAGCCAAAGGGGAATCGTATACCATGACTCCAATAGACTGGAGACCTCTCATGAGGCTTGTACTGTTGGCTGCACAATATTCAGTGTGGTCAACAGAATATAGAGACCTAGCCATAGCTCAAGCAATGGAGAATTGAACAAATGGTGTGGCAATTGGACAGCTGGAGTTATTGGGGGAGGGTCAGTACGCAACAGGGGCAGCTCAGGCGGCTTTAATCCATGACGTTTTTACTCAAGCGACCAGCCTTGCCATCAGAGCACTCCGCAGAGTACCGAATCTGGGTAAAAGGAGACTTCTTTTGCAACGATCTGGCAGCAGGTGCAAGAACCCTATGCACAGTTTCTCCTTCGGCTGCAAACAGCTATACAGCCACAGATTGATTCCCCACAGGCAGCTGACTTGTGATTTCTTCAACTTGCTATTGAAAATGCTAATACTGATTGTAGACAGGCGATAGACCCATTGCAGAATCAAGTTAAAACAGTAACTGATCTCATGACAGCTTGTCAGAGTGTTGGGTCAGTCCAGTACATAGCTGAGCTTCTCGCGGCAACCTTATCTCAGCAGCTGACTGTTGCTAAGGTGGTAGTGAAATGCTTCTTTCTTTGTGGGCAAGAGGGTCACATTAAGAAGGATTGCTCCCATCAGAATGGAAGGCGCAAGGGATCACGAGGGGGAGCCCAGGTTAGGGCTCCTTACCTAACTTTGTCCTTGATGTCAAAAGGGCTATCATTGGGGCAATCAATGTCGGTCGACATGGACATGGACAAACCTGGTAATGTTTTATTGGGTCCAGGAAACGGCCGGAGGGGTGCAAGTTCCGGTGCCCCGAAAGCTACCAACAGGGCCAACTGGCAAAGCTCACAACCCCCAGTCCGGGTGGCCAGCTTGCAAAACAACACACCCCCGATGGGGTGCAACCAGGGACCACTGCCAGTCAACTCCAGCCCACCACAGCAGGGAGTGCCGGGTTGGATTTGGCCACAAGCCGATGCACCACAGTCATAGGCCAGAGTGTGTATTTGATACCCACAGGAGTGTTCAGGCCATTGCCAAAGGGTCTGTTTGCTTTGTTAATTGGTAGAACCTCCAGTTCCAGAGCAGGGTTGTTCATCCTCCCAGGGGTAATTGATTCAGACTATACAGGGGAAATCAAAATTATGGCATGGACATCTACACCTCCTTGGACAGTGCCTATTGCACAATTAATTCTGCTTCCCCTTAGTACATCTAATGCAGGGCAGCAGCAATTGTCCTACAGCGGATCAGCTGGGTTTGGCAGCTCCGGGCTTCCTTGGTGTATCTTCTGGACGCAGAAGTCAAGCCCTGCTAACATGCAAGATACAGGGATGTCCCTTTACTGGTTTAATTGACATGGGTGCAGATGTTTCAATTATTCAAGAATCTGTATGGCCCCGACTGGTCTTTGACACAATCAACAGCCATAGTCTCAGGAACTGGAGGAACTCAAGACCCTGGGCAAAGTGCTGTACCATTATATATCAAAGGGCCGGAGAAAAATGTAGCAACCTTTTTCATCCAAATGCCCATTCATTGCGTAAGCAGTTTTATCTTAGCCTGGAACAAGCAAAGGACATTGTCTATGCATGTCCGGACTGTCAGCGTTTAGCTCCTCTACCCTTATTGCAGGGGGTAAACCCTTGGGGACTAAAGGCTAATGAAATCGGGCTAATGGATATTACTCATATCCCTTCATTTGGCCACCATAAATACGTTCATGTTTTGACTGAAACCTTTTCAGGATTTTTAGTTGCCACAGCTCATACAAGGGAAAAAGCCAAAGATGTTATTAAGCACCTGCTTCTTTGTTTTGTCACCACGGGAGTCTGTGTGCAACTAAAAACTGACAGTGGTACTGCTTACAGTTCTCATTGGCTGGAATTGTTTTTACAAACCTGGGGCGTCATGCACCTTACTGGTGTTCCTCACTCTCTGACTGGTCAAGCGATTGTAGAATGTGCACATGGCATCCTGAAAGCTATGCTTGACAAACAAAAAAGGGGCAATACCCTGGGTGTGAGCCCACAGGAGCAATTGGGTAAAGCTACCTATGTGTTAAATGTTTTAAATTTGTCAGGGTCTCAGAGCTGTACTGCAAAGGACAGGCATTTTTCGCCAAAGTCGGTTCCAGAAATGGATCTTGAGCTTTTTCATAAGGATCTGCAGATGATGCAGTGGGAAGGGCCTGTCCCTTTGCTTACATGGGGATGGAGGTATGCATGTGTGTCTCTTCCAACAGGACCATACTGGATTTCAGCAAAGACTGTGAAGCCTGCACCGAAAAGTGAGCCACGTAATGAGGACATCTCATCAGAATCTGTAGTGACCTGATGACGATGAGACAATGAAGTTTTCTAGTCACTTGTTTATTTTGGTGACTGTTTGTATGTGTGCTGAAGGAGCTTCTGTGTATTGAGCACGTATTCTAGATCCACCTCTTTTCCAGCCACTCATGTGGGAAGCCTCCCCTCCTGTTAGTAAGAGTGACACGCAGTGGGTTGGAGGTGTCTGGATTCCTCCTCCCACTGGAAACAATGATAGCTGGTCTGTAAATAATATGACGTTTGTCCTTTATCCTCCTATGTTGTGTGTAACTATAGATAAAACATTCAACGATTGTGTCATTTTTAGACCTCAAGACCATTTGGTGCCTGTGCAGGCAGGTAACAAGGTGAACTTATCCATTTTAACCCTCCCTGGCTTGGGAGTAGCTGCAAACGCAACTATATCAAATGTGACAAGCCCTTTCCATTTGTCTGCCAGCCAATTGCAATCACTGTCCTCTATACGGCATGTTCCGTGGGAGGTGTGTAAAGAATTAAGTCCAAGAACTCAGAATCTCTCTATGGGAGTAGTACTTGAATGGGGCCCCTATGGGCAATTATGGAACCCATCCAGGAACAGTTCTGTAGCGTGGAATACTAGTAAAAGTAGTGGAAAAAAAATTGATGTGGCATGGAGACAGAATGGCCTGTCCTGTCCTCCAGCTACATTTTGTACATAATGCACCAAGCTTCCCAAATCTTTGGTGTTTAGGTTTGCCCTTTTTTCCCAGACAACTGTGGCAGATGTGTATGCATGATAATATAACCCGAGCCACAAAAGTCCACATATCTGAAGTGAATATTAGCATATGTAGCTCTCATCCTTATGTATTTGCGTTAGTGGTGTCTATTAATGTTAGGTGGATCAATAATTGATTTAAGGCAGTCCTAGTTTTTCCCACTTTAAAAAACTGTGTTACTAGCCAAGATACTCCATCCTGGACTACAGCGGGCTCACGGACCACGAGATCTCCAAGGAGTACAACTGAAAGAGGGATGACATCGCTAGATGCACGAGGGCACTATTATGGGAAACGTGACTGCCAAAAGAAAATACAATTCTTTATGGGAAAACAAGCAGATGATTTTACAATTCTGCTTGTTAAGACATCAAAATAGACTCTTACGATCATTGAATTGCTGAGGGGAGCAGCTCGAGAGAGGCTGCCTTCAACACCTGATCGGGGGCACGCTCAGTGCCCAGTGGCTTCAACTCAGAGCGGCCAGAGCCACCGAGCCCCAAGTCCTTGACAGGGCCTGCCCAGGAGCCGGCAGCTCCGCGGACGGGAGGAGCTGACTCAGAGGGGACGGTGCCGGGAGGAGCGGCACCACCCTGACTGGGTAAAAACTGCCCAGGGAGCGGGAGCCACCAGGACGGGTTCGAGGCAATTTGCGCGGCAGTTTGTGCAGGCAGGCGAGCGGAATGGTGAGCACTCGCCGGAAGACCAGGGCTTGGTCTGGGAGCTCTGCTCTGGCTGCCCCGGCGGTGGCCAGTGTACGCACCCAGACAGAGCCGATGAGAGGGGAGGCTGCAGTGCAGAGCTCGGGGTGTAGAGAGCGCCTGCACTGCCCTCCTGAGGGGAGGGTGCGCAATGGGCAGGGCTGCACTCTGTGCTCCCGGGTGGAGGTCCTCCTGCAGCAGGGGCTGAGCTGCGGGACGCTGTCAATAGGCTGAAAGGTGTCAGGGAAGCTGAGAGGAAGCAGCAGTGCTTGCTCCAGGACCAGGCTGTGCAGGGGCCTCAAGCATCCACTGTTGCTCATGCAGGAAAGGAGGCCGCTAACCCAGGAAGCTGGGAAACAGTAACAGAAAAAAAACCAACAACAAAAAAAGGAGGAAGAGGACAATTAAAAGCAAGGGGCTTCCTCCTAAATCTGTTGTCCCCACCTAGAACCGCTTTGCTGCCCTGCAAGGGAGTGATGAGGAAACACACTCCAACCATGAACAACCAGCTGATGCACCGGTAAAGAAGATCACTACTGATGCTGCCAGGAAGAAGCCGTGGGTCATAGTAGTAGGGGACTCTACTCTGAAAGGAACAGAGGCACCCATCTCTCAGCCTGGCCCAGTCTCAAGGGAGGTGTGTTGCCTACCAGGCCCTCGGATCAGGGATGTTGCAGAGAGGCTGCCTGCTCTAGTCTGTCCCACTGACTCTTACCCACTTCTAGCGATGCATGTGGGTGCTACTGATATAGATAGCAGTAGCCCAGAGAACATAAAGAAGGACTACAGAGCCCTGCGAGAGGTGGTCAGGGGCTCTGGAGCTCAGATTGTCTTTTCATCAATTCTCCAGGATACAGGGCAGGACCTTACAAAGGCTAGGAGGATTGGCCAGGTTAATAAGTGATTAGAAGGGTGGTGCAACAGTCAGGGGTTTGGGTACCTTGAACAAGGGACTCAATTTAGTAGGCCAGGTCTACTGGGGGCTGGTGGAGCTGGTCTGACAAAGAAAGGGAAGAGTGGGTTTGGTAAGAGGCTTGTCAGATTGGTCAAGGATGCTTTAAACTAGATGTGTTGGGGAAGGGGGGCATCATTCCATCCCAACACACCCAGTCACTGGCCAGCACCTGTAGTAAACGTTCAGAGCAATGTAGAGATATTCCAGCTGCTCCAGCCAATGAGCCGGCTTCAACTGGAGCTCGGCTCAGATGCCTCTATACAAATGCCCGTAACATGGGGAGCAAACAAGAGGAATTGGAGATGTGTGCACGTCTACAGGAGTATGATATAATAGGCATCACAGAAACATGGTGGAATGGCTCCTATGACTGGTGTGTTGGAATGGAAGGTTACAGGCTCTTTAGGAAAGACAGGCCCAGTAGGTGGGGAGGGGGAGTTGCTATTTATGTTAGGGATAGGCTGGAGAGTATGGAAGTCTGTCTGGGGACAGGTGAGCAGTCAATAGAGAGTTTGTGGGTCAGGGATAAAGGGAGAACAGTGATGGGAGACATCACTGTGGGGATCTGTTACAGACCTCCTGACCAAGAGGACCCTTGTGGATGAAGCACTCTTTAGACAGATAGGAACAGCCTCACACTTGCAGACCCTTGTTCTCATGGGGGACTTCGACCACTGATATCTGTTGAGGGATGGTACAGCCCGGCACAAGCAATCCAGGAAGTTCCTTGACTGTGTGGAAGACAACTTCCTTCTGCAAGTAATAGAGGAGCCGACAAGGAGAGGTGCCGTGCTTGACCTCGTCCTCACCAACAGGGAAGGGCTGGTTGGGAATGTGATGCTCCAGGGCAGCCTTGATGGCAGCAATCATGAGATGGTTGAATTCAAGATCCTCAGGACAGTGAGAAGAGCGTGCAGCAAGCTCACTGGCCTGGACTTCAAGAGAGCAGACTTTGGCCTCTTCAGGAACATGCTCAGTAAGGTTCCATGGGATATAGCCCTAGAGGGCAGGGGGCCCCAAGACCGTTGGTTGATATTCAAGGATCACCTGCTGCAAGCTCAGGAGTGTTGCATCCCAACTAGAAGGAAGTGCAGCAGGAAGGCCAGGAGACCTCCTTGGATGGATAAGGAGCTGCTGAGGAAACTTCAAAGGAAAAAAGAGGCTTATAAAAGGTGGAAGCAAGGACAGGCAACCTGGGAAGAATACAGGGATGTTGTCCAGGAAGCTGGTACCAATTTAGAAAGCTAAGGCCCACTTAGAATTAAACTTGGCAAGGGATGTTAAAGATAACAGGAAGGGATTCTATAGGTACATTGCAAATAAAAGACAGATGAGGGACAATGTTGGCCTCCTTGGAACCTATCAGGAGAACTGGCTACCCTGGATTTGGAGAAGACTGAGGTTCCCAATGACTTCTTTGCCTCAGTCTTCACCGGCAAATGCTCTGACCACACCACCCAAGTCTTGGAAGGCAGATGCAGGGACTGTGAGAATGAAGACCCTGGGCCCACTGTAGGAGAGGATCTGGTTCGAGACCATCTTAAGAACCTGAACGTGCACAAGTCCATGGGACCTGATGGAATCCATCCGTGGGTCCTGAAGGAGCTGCTGGCATGAAGTTGCTAAGCCACTGTCCATCATAGTTGAAAAATCCTGGCAGTCAGGTGAAGTTCCCAACGACTGGAAGAAGGGAAATATAACCCCAATTTTCAAGAAGGGGAAAATGGATGAGCCGGGGAACTACAGACCAGTCAGTCTCACCTCTGTGCCTGGTGAAATCTTGGAGCAGATTCTCCTGGAAGGCATGCTGAGGCACATGAAAAACAACAAGGTGGTTGGTGACAGCCAGCATGGCTTCACTAAGGGCAAATCCTGCCTGACCAGTATGGTGGCCTTCTGTGATGGGGTTACAGAACTGATGGACAGGGGTAGAGCAGTTGATGTCATCTACCTGGACTTGTGCAAAGCATTTGACACTGTCCCACACGACGTCCTTGTCTCTAAATTGGAGAGACATCAATCTGGTAGGTGGACCACTCGGTGGATAAAGAACTGGCTGGATGGCCGCATGCAAAGAGTTGTGCTCAATGGCTCAATGTCCAGCCGGAGACCAGTAACGAGTGGTGTCCCTCAGGGATCGGTGTTAGGACCAGTATTGTTCAACATCTTTGTCGGTGACATGGACAGTGGGATTGAGTGCGCCCTCAGCAAGTTTGCCGATGACACCAAGCTGTGTGGTTCAGCTGATACCCTGGAGGGAAGGAATGCCATCCAGAGGGACCCTGACACACTTGTGAGGTGGGCTGATGCCAACCTGATGAAGTTTAACCATGCCAAGTGCAAGGTCCTACAGCTGGGTGGGAGCAATCCCAGGCACAGCTACAGGTTGGGCAGAGAAAGGATTCAGAGCAGCCCTGCGGAGAAGGACTTGGCGGTGTTGGTTGATGAGAAATTCAACATGAGCCAACTTCAGTGTGCGCTCGCAGCCCAGAAAGCCAACTGCATCCTGGGCTGCATCAAAAGGAGCATGACCGCTTGAGGGAGGTGATCCTGCCCCTCTACTCTGCTCTCGTGAGACCTCACTTGGAGTATTGTGTGCAGTTCTGGTGTCCTCAACATAAAAAGGACATGGAACTGTTGGAACAAGTCCAGAGGAGGGCGCGAGGATGATCAGGGGACTGGAGCACCTCCCATATGAAGACAGGCTGAGAAAGTTGGGGCTGTCTAGCGTGGAGAAGAGAAGGCCTCCAGGAAGGCCTCCTGCTAGAGACCTCATAGCAACCTTCCAATATCTGAAGGAGGCCCATAAGGATGTGGGGAGGGCCTCTTCATTAGGGACTGTACTGGCAGGACAAGGGGTAACGGGTTCAGACTTGAACAGGGGAAGTTTAGATTGGATATAAGGAGGCAGTTCTTTACTGTGAGGGTGGTGAAGCGCTGGAATGGGTTGCCCAGGGAAGCTGTGAATGCCCCATTGCTGGCGGTGTTCAAGGCCAGGATGGACTGAGCTGTGAGTGACCTGGTTTAGTGTGAGGTGTCCCTGCCCATGGCAGGGGGTTGGAACTAGATGATCTTAAGGTTCTTTCCAACCCTAACTATTCTATGATTCTATTAAATGCTTCTTATTTGATCCCACTTAGGAGACGGACAGAACTTTGGCTTCTGGTAAATTTGATATGTACCTGAGAAGGCGAAGATGGGCTGGGAAGGTTGGCACGTCTTTTAGAACAGGAAGTTGGAAAGACAAAGCGCTGCGCTAGGCGATTTTTAGGATGATTGGTTTTTGCAATTATTTCTGCTGTAATTAATTTAGCCTCTGCAGCCACTGCAATTGCGGCATTAATGGAGACAGTCCAAATGGCTCATGTAGTGGGAGAAGCTCTCACAAATGTGACCAGGGAGTTTCAGACTCGGGAACGCATTGACGAACAGCTCCTAGCCAGATTACAGGCTTTAGAAGCTACTGTTATCTAGACAGGAGATCGCTAAGAGGTGATGAAAACAAGAATCTTACTGCAATATGATTGGGAACATAAGTTGAAAAATTGATGTGTTACCCCTCTAGAATGGAAAGAAACACAATGTAATTGGACACAAATGCGAAATCATTTGCAGGGAGCATTTGACTTAACTCTCCAACAGAACATTCACTCATTACAGTCACAGTTTTGAGAGCAAATCCAACATCTACAAAAGCTTATGAATAAGAATTCATTTGATCAATTGAAAAGTGATTTGGTAAATCCAAAAGCTTAGTTTACTGGTCTTAATTTATGCATTTGAGTGTTTTTGAGCTTTGGCAGTTTTTAAATGTTTTTGTTCCTATTTATGATTCACATGGAATGGAAAGTAATGCGACAGATGAAGAAGACAGAAGCAAGGGTTTTAGCTGCATTGACTATCAGTGATCTTTCAACAAACAAGAAAGGGGGAGATGCTGAGGACCATTTTAAGAACACCATAAAGCTGCACATGCGAGGCTAACCCCAAAGTGCTGGCATAAGCAGACCAAGGAGAAAAATGATGTTTGTTCCTCACAGACTGTTTCAAATAGGAAGTTCTGGGAGCAGAAGATACCGTGTGCTTAACTGCTATGCAGCTGTAAAAGGAAACCCAGCCTGTAAGAGTGATGATTGCTCAAGCAATAACATCGATTGCTCCATCTAAAGCACAGATCAGCTAGAAACAACAACAAGGCAATGGTTACGAAAAATGGTGGCAGAGTGACCTGTACAGGAGTATTTCTGCAGCGGGTTTTTATTGGTTATTTGCCATAACACCCTTGTAAGCTTAAAGTATATAACCAAGTGACTTTATTAACTAAACGCTTCTGTAGCTCCATGGAGTCCGTGACATCAGACACCACACAGGGCATTGGGCAGCTCCAGCCCACACAAGGCGACGGGGCGGATGTGTCCAAACAGCAGCTTTACCTGTTGGTCAGTGCCAGCCGCATCCAGCCTTGGGCGCCTGCCCCCACCACCTCTGCAGGACATGCTTTAAGGACCACATAGCCCGGTGGCACCAATCCAGAAGGCTGTGCAAGTGATGCAGAGACCTTTTTTACCTTTTGTTCTTTGAATGAGCTACATTAAGCTTAAAAAAGCCCTTTTTGTGTTTTCCTTGTAATCATTTCCTGCATGGCCAGTACAGCAATGCTCCCTACCTCCCCAGGGAAGAGACTGAAGGGCAGCTGGACAGAAGAAGGAACGTGGCTTCCAGGTGGTAGCTGTGGAGCAGGCACATTTACACAGCCAGTGACCCCATGGCAGAGTGACACAGATGTAAAACTCTTGAGCTGGCCTTCCCTGACAGGGCTACTGCCACCCCATGAAGAATACACACAGCTGCACATCTTGCACCAGGTTCCATGTATTATCAGACCGGCTGACAGGCAATAAATAACACGTCATCTTCAGCAGAAAGCACAACACTGATCACGAGTTATTAAAAACAGAAAAAAACCAAACACCACCACGACCGAAAACCAACCAACCCAACAATCCCAGCCACTGCAACAGCAGCCTGTAGCTTGAGGTCTCTCCCTAATAGAGCTGTGGTGCACAATTCTGTCACGGCTGTAGAGAGCAGTGCGGTTGACAACGCTAACATTTCTGTAGGTTGTTTGGTTTTTGTAAGGGTAGTGCAAGCAGCTCGTAAACAAACTGTTTAGATTTAAGTTCCTAGAGGTCCTACGCTTGCCTTTATGGCTCAATTAAACAGGCCTGCAAGTAGGTTGTTTTCCAGGCTTTGTTTTCCTGAAGAAATAACTTGAGATGGGGGAAGGAAGCAGGACGGGACACAGACTAGCTCCACCTGTGCCCCCTTCAGCAGTGCAGAGATAAACCCTCCACTTTCCCATCCAGCCTCCAAGATTTTAGACATGCCAAGACATCGCTTCTGGGCTGGGAGGCCTGTTCCGATGGGATCTAGCAAGTTTTGAAGTCTGCGGAGGGGAAGCTAGCGACAGCTTTCTTTTGAGATGCAATGAGGGAGAAGAGGCTACAGAGGAGCGCTGCTCCAGAGCACCCAACACTTCTGGAAACCATCTTGATTCTGACAGGGATCAGTTTCAAAACCAAAACCAAAGAACCCAAATGCTTGCCTGCAGTTTCTCTCAGGGAACAGGGCTATAAAAGCCTGCAAACCTACAAGAAGTTAGAGTTACACAGCAGCCCAGGTACAGCTACCCGGAAAGGTATTAACACTGGTACACCTCTCTACATTAATCTTTATAAAGACAGTGTTGCGCATGAAGAACTATAGAAAGACGTCATTCAAGGCTGGGGATGTTTACAAAAGCTTGTGGGGACTTTTGTTCACATCTCTGCCTTTTTTCTGCCGCTCTGGAACACTTGTTCTTTTTCCTCCTTCATCTCTCACCCAGTCCTAAGCGGCTCGGTTAGTCAGCAGGTCCAACCTCTGCTTTGCCATTCAAAGCGGTGGGAAGGAGGCCCTGTGAAGAAGGTGGCCACAACTTTCCAGGGTGAAAAGCTAAAGTGTGAGGCAGGTTCAACTGTCACCAGAGTCCCAGGGGAATCGGGCAGTCATAGCTCATCCCTGGAGGACGGCGCGTTGAGAGGTGACTGGGAAGGCAGAGCATCCTTGTTCTGGGCATGGCTGTGGATATGCCGTGCTGACGGGATTTCCAGGAGTGTGTTCTGTCCCAGTCTGTTGACACAGCCTCCTCGTCCCAGACTGTAGAGGTCTCTGTGTCACTGAGGTAGCCTGGCTGCCCTGTGTGGGGCGTAGGGTAAACAAGCAGAGGGTCTGCTGGAAAGGCTTTCGAGTCTCTGGACTCATAGTACTCCATGTACTTCGCTCTACAGAGGAGAGAAAAATCACCCCAGTAACAGAGTGAACGGTCACCAGTGCCACTGCTTGTAACTGAGAGCTACAAGCCAACCCACCACGCAAACAGATCCCAGGGAGTGGAGGAAGGTCCTGGGTGGAGTTCTAGTGGAGAGTTCTGACTCTCGACGCCCAGAACCTCCCGTCTTACAACCACACACCACCTGTACAGCCAACACCTCCATTACCAGAGATAGCCAAGCGTCTCAGGAGCGGTCCCTACTCAGGTCAGGGCCTGTGGACAATACCCCTCTGCAGCAGGTCTGTCACCTCTTTTGACCTGTGTCAGGAGCTCTGCTCTAGGGAGCCGAAAAGCATGAGTAGCCCTGTCTCCCACCAACCAGGCTACGGAAGTGAGACACACCAATGCGATCGGGCTTAAGGACATTAACAAGATCCAGCTCAGGTCGACATAAGCAGCAAAGACTTACTACTTACTGTGGAATAATTAGGAATTAAACTTGTATTTGAAATGCAGCACTGTCCACACATACGGGAAAAATGGACTTTCAGGGCCTCTCAGGGCAGGATGCAGCCACCCCTGGTATGCCAGGAATGTGCACTCCACAGTGGTTCTTATGCATACACAGATGGATGATGGAGTGGAGTGAAGACCTTGCGGCCATAATTTGTCCTAACATCAACAAGAGACAGGATCTAGGTGGTACAAGAAATGGATAAGCTGCATACTTGCTACCCTGAGCCCGCGGCCTGCCATCTTTTGACAGAATGCTGTCCTCTGTGTGAATTTTGCTTCATAATAATGTCATTATAATGCATTTACATACTCAAATACGCTCCCATTTCCAATGCGACCCCCCCCAAAAAAAAGAGATCACCCCCTCTGAGCATGCCCTCTGGATTTTTTGGTGTCACATACCTTTAAAAGGGAAGCGATAGAGATTTGCACCAATAGTAATACAGGTATGTATGACTAGAGTCACTCAAGCTCCACCTTGAAGGTGAAAAATAGTATAAAATGACCCAGGAGAGGGGGGAATATTAGGGAAGATACCGTCGTGGATGAGTTGAGAAAGATAACATCAACAGACTTCTGGGACCGGTCGACGGGCTGGACCTTTCTTTTCCCCCCCTACAGGGACGCCTGTGGGTATGACTTGCGCTGTATCCAGTGTTCCCCTGGGAAAACTTAGAATCT